>OU974049.1:11361039-12722079 GCA_918843915.1 Notodonta ziczac
TTCACTGCAGTTAACAGAAGAAGCCATTATTTTATTGTTTAAACCTGGTCGCAACCGAATTAAATTTTACGCAGACTATTTTACTACTTCTACTGGTATACAAAAAAATGTGAGTAATGAAGTTTTAATTCGATAGATGGCGCTGTTTATTTCGCGCATAATTCTGCATGGCGGTGTTAAAATTCGATGCGGTTTAATCACTGTCATTCCGTGTCATCTATTCGAGTATCGCTTCTCGGCCTTTTGGCTAAGATCAAAGTGTAGTATCTGTTCTTTTCAGCTTAATATCTGAAAGTTCCCTCACTGAGGGACCAGTATATTAAACTGATTTTTGTGACCAGACGGGATGTTCGGGGCTCGCTCCACTCCCGTCACGGGTCGGCCCGGCATTGCAGTGCCGCCGGGATCGGCCCACATAATTACTTTGAAAAGTAGCTGATAACCAGAATTAATCTAACTAAACCTATGTTTAGTGTCTGAATTCCTCATACTATAGCATGAAACATTTTATTATTATGTGACCATTATGTGTCAGACAGATACCTATTCTAGAGTCTATTGTGCTTTACACGGTAAGCTTACGTCATAGAATTGTAATTATAATAATGATGCACAAGCCTTGTTAGAGAGCAACTAATTTAATCGAAGGAAAGGTGTGATATCTCTGCGGGCATTTTTCACGTAGCCTGCCATTTCACTAATTTACAAATAAAATCCCATTAAATTCATACATACACGCAGATTACGACATAGCTTGAGTATGCAGTGCGTTTGTTTAGTAGATACTAGCGACCCGCCCCGGCTTCGCACGGGTATTTTTATCAGTGTTTCTCTACTATTATGCATGTATTATACATATAAACCTTCCTCTTGTTTCACTCGGTCTATTAAAAAAAACCGCATCGCAAAATCCGTTGCGTAGTTTTAAAGATCTAAGCATACATGGGGACAGACAGACAGCGGGAAGCGACTTTGTTTTATACTATGTAGTGAATAGTGATACAAAAATAAATGGCGAGTGGGCGTAAACACTACCGACGAAAGTGACGATTAGGCTGAAGATTATCAAATGCACTGCGTTGCCGAGCTGGAGGAGAGTGGTACAGAGGGAGTTAAAGCGAGGGCTTCTGCCTCTCTCACTCATCGTATTTTACGCCGAAATTCTCTGAGAGGGTGGTACTGCCCTTGTGGACCTAGCCCGCACATGAGCTGAGCAGCTACCACACCACCATAATCATTAAACGATTATTAGATTGACCTGTAATCTTCAGAAGATTTTTTCCGAGCACCCATAAATAAATCAGCGGTATTTAAAACACTTGTTGTTGTATAAATATTGGCTTGTGTGCTGTGCCAATATTGTGTTTGGCCTATAATAGACGAAACTGAATGTAACCCTGAAGTGATTTTCCTAGAAGTGTTTTCCGGAAGCGTGGAGTTAGTTCGTGCGTAACGAATTATCGTTCATTGTTAAGGTCGCGATTAGAACAATTTACGCCCGATGCTTTACAGTAACAATCGCAAGACCACATTCCATGGGGATCCCTGGGATTTCTTCACGAATTCAATTTGATTTATTTGTTTATTGCCTACCGAGGCAGTAAAACAAACCTTTACAGGAAAAGCGCACAGTGGAAAATACAGTAGAGTGCATTATTTGTATTCACAAAATGTGGTTTAATTTGTTGACAAACAAGTTAACAAATTTGTCACAATAGATACTCGTATAGAAGGTCAATCAACAAATTTATTCACCAATTCGATGTAGTAACTTACTCGTATAGGTATAGGTGCAAGCTTTTTATTACGGTATTTTGGGTTTAAATTGTTATTATAATTAGGTATTTATTTTGGTTAGTGGCAGGCTGGATAAATTTGGTCACGGGTTAAGGATAATCTAGCATAAATGAAACAATTTTTTTATATAGTATAACCCTTAGATTATCGATATGTATTACTAGATTAAATGCTTTTCTTAAATATTATAATTATGTACTTACGTTGACATTAAAGGTGTTTAGTAGGTAAAGCTATAAAAACATTAAACATAAAAAGAATCTCGTTTATTCTTTTTTCTGTGAATCTATTGGTCAGTTGGTCAATGTTCAATCATTTTCAAATACCTAGACCTCAATGTGGATTAGATTTGGTTAGTAGGTTACTCATAATTTTATCTGGGTGTTTGAATGCCAACAATACGAAAGGCTAACTAATCACAGAGGAGCCGGTAGGAGTGTCAATAATATTTCTGGCTACTTTAATAATAGATACAGAAATACTTATAGATGTGTCAAAATTAGTTATCATTATTTGACGACCACAGAATGACATAAATTTGTAATAAAAAACAGCAATAAGTAGGTACTTGGTATTAATCAAGAAAGTTTTAAATAAATCGATCTCAAATCTGAGAGTGGTCTTGAATTGTCTTTCTTATGTCACACTAGTACAAAATGACTTAAATTACTAAAATTCCTGTTTGGTTATCTTTAGCTCAACATAATATTATTTCAGTAGGTAGCTGTGATACTCTTCTATACAAATAAATAAAATTGGAGTGTCTGTTTGTAATATCAAAATAACACCTTTTCACTAAATGCATATGAAAGTACATACGATACCTATAGCAAAAACGCGAATTAAATTTTTTTTGTCTGTCTGTCTGTCTGTGTGTTTGTTCCGGGTAATCTCCGAAACGGCTGGACCGATTTCGATGGGACTTTCACTGGCAGATAGCTGATCTTATAGCGGGTAACTTAGGCTACTTTAATTTTTGAACAACAATTAGGGTTCCGCGTAAAAAAATAAAAACACTTGAAATCAAAGAGTATCTCCGAAACGGCTGGACCGATTTTGACGGGACTTTCACTGTTAGATAGCTGATGTTATAAGCAGTAACTAACCACTTTTATTTTAGAAAAACAAAATTAAAAAAATGGGTCCTGTCGCGCGGGCTCAGAACGCGGGACCGGGCTTTATTGTTAAGTTAAATTCCACGCGGGCGAAGTCGCGGGCTCAGCTAGTATTGAATATATTTTTTACTGTAGCAAATGTAGTAATATGTAGTAACTAGTAAGTACCTGCGATGAGTATGAAATTGGAGAAACAGCAACTATCTCTCTTTATCCTTAGCTGCGGCTTTTTCAGACTGTGTCCTGACTAAATAAGAGAGCCTTGTCGTTATTTATTCAAAGTTCAGCTGCTCAGGCATTAGTTTAACAACTCGAGATTAGACACGTAATAAATCTTTGTGGACCCTTTTACCTTGATCTGTGCATGATTAAGCATGATTGATTTCAATGTTAGAGATTGGTTCAAACGTCGACGCTTAACAAATTAGTAGCTCGCCATTGACCTACAAATTATAGCTATATGTCAGATTCAAATACCAGTCGGTTTTGAGTATAAGCACCTACAATGTGAGGTAGCGCAACTCGTCCGACAAGAGTACATACCACTTTTCTGAGTTCAGTGTCTTGCCAATTATAAGGATACCAGCTCATGAAGTACCTAACATACTTTAATTGATTTTGATGGGTTACCTACTCTTTGAAAGGCCCATGACTTAGGTTGGAGCCACGTTTGGTTTTATTGCGGCTGTATTTTATTATAATTTAATATTAAATCACTTTAATGGAAATAGGAACACATTAACCTCGTTATTGTTTCTTCTTGCGTACCTATGGCCGTACACACTACTTTCCAATTGTTACCAAAAGTGTGCGTATCATGTCTGTGGCCGAATGAAGGTTTTCTCCTTTTATTTCTTTCAAACTGCAATCTGGTCTGTTTCCAAGCGTTGGAAGCATTTCGTACACCATCCTTGACCTTATTTATGAAGGTTTGTGTTTTGTTGATCAAATTATGGTGAACTGGCGACTGGCCCCGCCCGCTACAGGCGGCGACTTTAAACATAACCTTGTTGTTGAACGACCCATGTAATTTGCTATGCATTTTTTGAGGAACTAACCCATTACGGAATGTCTGGCCTCGTCCTTCACACGTATACTTTTAAAAGTGAGAATCTATGACCATACTAGACTAGGTAGGTACAGTATCAAGTTTAGATATTGTATTAATGATGTGCGCGTCTTATTGTTATTGTCGCGCCAATTTAATTCTCATCGGTTCTTTATATAAGTACGTTTTACTTCGGCTGTACTTAGGTAAGTAAACACAAGCATTTTGTAGTAGGTAGCTAAAATAAATAAAAAACTGTAACGGCTGTATGCAGATTATTGTGGATTTCGACTCGAAATATTTTTATACTACAAGCTATCTTCGCTTAGGTCCGACCTTTGCAACCTTCCAATCCAATACCTTTTATGGCGTTGTAAAAATCTATGAGGATCGTCTGTTAAATCTTTTATAAGCTTTTCGTGATTACAGGACTGTTACAAAGGATCAGGGACCCAAGTAAAACCTATATTTACAGGATTATTTAATATTATTACAACAGAATTGTTTTGCTGTGAATAAAAAGCTACGAATTCTGCTTAGAACTATTTGATTCGATTTAATTTTTGTAGTTATTACTACTTATAATCATACTTATACCAATAGCATTGATGGTTACAATTTAACCTTTGGGTACCAAAGGTCTCAAAAGACGCCTTCCGGGACAGTCGGAAATCCTTAACCTCTGAGTCACAAAGTTTAATGTCAAGAAGGTTGTTAAATAATATGGAAAATAAATTAGTTTTACATTTCTTATGAGGTTTTATTTTAATAATGCACGATATTTTGCATGGGGTGCCAGAGCCGCACTGGTAAGTGGATTGCGTTGCGACGGCAATTCTATACAAATTTAAATAGGTAATAGATAGATGCTGTGAATGTAGGAGGTAGGTAGATACTTGTAGGTAGTATCTATTGACTTGGCTGGCACCGACTTTAAATAGATGAGTGGGTAGCGCTTATAATCATTATATTAATTTATTTTTCATTTATAGAGTGCCAATTTGAGGTTTTTGTAGTCGGTTTAATTAAAAAAATATATTATTTTTTAATCACTCGTTACGTTACTAACCCAGCTGTACTAACCTACAGATACCTATTATACTTACCATCATATTTTTTAGGATAGGTACGTACTTACATCATAATATTTATTCTTATATAAAAATATCGTGCGTCAATAAAATAAGACCTTACAACAATACTGTTTATTACGAAATTGGCGATGTCGATAATAACACAACATAACAATATATTTTTTATGTTTCTGTCACAAAATGTAAGTATTACAATTTCCCTTTCGCAATAACGGATAACGTTATAGGTAATAAAACGTTCCAGTGTTTGCATTCGCTCTTATGCCACCGAACAGGTTGTATGTGAGTGAGAAATAAAATAAGTACCTACCTACCTCTACATTTCGTTGTACAATAACTGCACAAAAAAGTAAATGGTCGGATATCCTGTTATACTTACCAACATACCATTTATGTTTACCTACTATCTTATTTAAATTCTAGCTTAAAACATATACAGCGAAAAGAAAATCGCTGATCGACATTCACAAGACAAGAAAGGATATAAATATCTCTTGCATTATGCATAGATCTGCTAAACCTATATGCATTTTATTTTCGAATAACTGTTTAAAAAAAAACTGTTATGTTTTTATTAAGAACCCGAAATAAGTTATCATGTACTTAGGGTACCTTAAAATGGACTGGAAGCGATCTCACAGACACCCAGATTAGGGCAAATTACGAAGATACCATTTCCTAAATGTATACTGAACAGAATGGTATAGGTTTAAAAAAAGAAAAAAAAAACTTAGCCATTTATAAATGTCACCGTTAGCCAACAATTTAATTGCCAACAAATTAATATAAACCTTAACTACCTTGACATACGATATGTATGAGCAGTCGCTCTTGTAGTATTTAATGTTTATATTAAATTGTTGTCTTCAATTGCTCTCCGCCGCGCCTGCAGCGGTGTGGGCTGGGCCTTATGCTTGTATTCCGTGGCCATCACTTATTCCGGGTACAGCTGAATGGGCTCTAATATAATGACCATATAAATTATTTTGAAACAACCTGTTTTTCGCGTCTGAGCCGCGTGCGAAATTGCACTTACCGTTGTAATAAAGCCACGTGTTGAGGCCGCACTGAGGTGTAGTATGAGGCGACACATACTATATCTCTCTTCATCTTTGACGACCGCTTGGCGCAGTGGTTCGAGAGTAGGTCGCTCGGCTCACAGCACATGGTAGTTGCGGGTTCGTTTTAATTTCGGAAGTAGTCTTTTCGTGATTTGCCCAGGTCTGGGTGTCACTGGGATCGCCCCCAGTCCATTGTACGGTATCCATAGTACAGGCGTTGCTCAGTGTGGGACCATATAGTTGGTGTGTTCGTCTGGCGATATTTATTTATTATTCTGTAGAATAAAATGATAGATAGGTAGGTATATAAGGAACTTTTTCAAAACGTATACTTCTTTTTTTCACAATACTTAAATTCTAGAGACAAAGTTTATAACGTTATAGGTATTACGTAGACTGCTTGAAATAAATTGGAAAACGCTATTGAAATAAGTAACTGTTGCCTAGACGTGCCATAAGAATAAAATTACAGATAACAACATCTCATGTTAGACTAGACCAGTATTAATATATCGACCTCAAATCTGAGAGTGAACTTAGTCTCGTATTAATAAATCAATCTCAAGTCTAGTAACGGTATTGTGTTAGCTTTTGACATGTCATTTTGTACTGATATGAGACAAGAATGACATTTCCAAGACTTCTTAATTCTTTAAAAATCCGGCCCACCCAGTTTAGCACTTTGATTCCCGGTGGCACAGGTATTTCGCCAGTGTCAAGTAACACATAGCAATATAAACACATATAATAACAGTACAAAACAAAAATGTGACCGTCCCCTTTGGAATACCAAAATGGAAGCCATCACTCTCAGACTTGAGATGGATTTATTAATACAGACTTAGAAATGACATTCTTATGTCATACCACTTCAAGTAGTATCTCAAAAGAAAGCTTGTTTGCCGACTTTTGCCCACAGCTTTGCTAGCCTAGATTTTGTTTTCTGAATATCGACTAGTGTGCCACCCACCGTGCCCAACTAGGTATAGCTAAAAACATCCAGTGACCCCAGTACAAAAAAACTTTCGGAGTTGGTTGAGGCGCTTAGGTGGAGAAGAATTATGAACACAGCCAACTAGCTTAATTCGCCGTTCAATTAACCGCCTAGCCACTTTACTAAATAGCGCCGTTCAACTAGCGGCCTAGATGATATTCAGCCATTTGAACAAACAGCTAGGCAAATGACTTGGATCGATGACGTTTAATTACTTGCCTAACCTGTTAATTTCAAAAACACCAAACTGTCAATATGGCGTCGGCAACAAACAACTTTGATGGAATAATTTTATTAGGTATTTTACGAAATTGTTTAGATTTCACCGAACCTACTTGCCGGGTGGGATTTCTGTGGGGTCATAAAAAAAATAACCCTAACCTAAACCCATCCGGGTCGCTCTGCTTGGGTAGAATTTTGAAAAAGTTTTGTAGTACTTAAAAGTCAACCAGTTGCCTAAGCATTAGCCAGCCAGTTATTAATTATTGTATTGTAACAGACGATACGGCTGAATACCATTTAGGCCGCTAGTTGAACGGCGCTGTTTAGTAAAGTGGCTAGGCTGTTAATTGAACGGCTAATTAAGCTAGTTGGCTGCGACATATATAAGGATAAAAAGTAACATTCAAATAATTCTAATTTCCTATCTATAAAATTAAATTTGTGGTCTGCTTTCCAAAATGTCTAACAGACTCATTCCGCGTCGTATTTTAAGTAGGTACAATTAATTTTAAACGCCCGAAATGTCTTGGTATGTCGTGAGTAAGTATGTGTCACGGATTCACAACATTTGGCTGCAATGTCTGCAGGCAACAAATTCGATTTGTTGTGTTAACATTCCGGCGGCAGTCCTTGCACCATCGCATAGCTTTAAAATTTGTTATTTTTACTTGATCCGTATTATAAAAGGCAAGCAAAATTGTTATCATAAAAAACTTAATCAAGTTTTTTGTCTACATATTATCAATAATCAAATTATGTTATTTTATTTATAAGGTTTTATGTTCAAAGGTAAGAGCGACTAAGTCATTCTAATGATATATTGACCGCATATCAGAAACACAATAAAATAACCTTGTGACTGGAATATTTAAGTATTTTTTTTTTCAATTTTGGTTTTGGTACAACGGATGATTCCGGTGCACCCCGATAAAATCTGACTCTAGTTGTTGATTTACATTAAGGTGAAGGCGCCTGTCTAGCCCGCGAAATTCAAAATTTTCGAGTATTTTTATAGTTTATCCAAAATCTAAAAACATTTAAGACAACATTTTGTGATTTGCGACAAACACAGTATGCAGTGCATTTATTAATACATTTATTTTACTCTAAAACATTTCAAGAACGATAGCTATCCTGATAATCTGGCAAATTTTCTATATTTAGTGATTAACTAGTATCATTTCCACCGTGATAATATTTAGAGTAAAATAAATGTATTAATAAACGCACTGCATACTGTGTTTGTCGCAAATCACAAAATGTTGTCTTAAATGTTTTCAGATTTTGGATAAACTATAAAAATATTCGAAAATTTTGAATTTCGCGGGCTAGACAGGCGCCTTCACCTTAACATTCCGGCGGCGGTCCTTGCACAATCGCAGGCTACTTTAATAAGCTTTATAAAAAAGCAAACAAAATTGTTATCATAAAAAACTTAATCAGGATTTTTGACTACATATTATCGGTAGGTAGGTAAGGTAGGTATTATCGATATATATTATGTTTTTTTATTTATAAGGTTTTATGTTCAAAGGTTAGAGCGACTAATTCATTCTAATTATATTTTGGCCGCATATCAGAAACACAATAATTAGATACATGTATTAATAACCTTGAATATATTATGTATTTTTTATTAATATCGGGTGCAGTCCCATAAAATCGGTATCTTGTAGAGATCTAGGTTGATTTACATTAACATAATTTAGGTGTGAACAATGTTCATAAATCACGATATTTGGTAGTCGTAACAAGTAAATATTTTAGAGAATAGATACTTATTAGGAAACATATTGAAGCATGCTCTCAAATTGTATTTGATTATAATGCATTATGATGATCAAATTCGTTCCATGAATGTATTCTTTATTAGACCTTCTCGGTGCCTCAAGAAACACGGTCAAACTATTGACATTGGTTGTAAGTGAACTTTTTGTTCTTTTAGGGATCGGTTGAATTGAAATTATCGTATTGGCCTCTATGAACCGCACCTTCATTTCTCCTCCAAATAGAGTATCAACTCTTTCTCTAATATCTCTACGTGTCACTTTTCTAGGGCCCTCAAGCCGGTAATATGTTTCATCGGCAAACTGTCCTACCTCGCTGGGGGCATGGCGATCACCGTGCGCGGGCGGCAGGCGAGCCGCCGGGAGGCCCCCATCCTGGTCGTAGCCCCCCATTCCTCGTTCCTCGACAGCTGTATAGTCTACGCCACCAAGATGTCGTCAGTCATCGTCAGGAAGGAAAGCATGGATAATTACGTTGGAAGTAGGTGATTATTGGGTCATCTGGTTTCTGGTGATGGGTTTTGGTGGTGGTCTAACATAGTTCGTGGGATTTTTCCTTTGCAGGTGTTTGCTGGTTATGGTGCAGTGTAAGAATGTTCGTACTATCTAAGACATATTGTTATTTTTAGTTAGAAGAAAACTGAAGACATTTATAGACTTAAAGTTAAAAGTAAGGCGCCTTGGAGAACTTTGCATTTTTTGATCATAAAATGATACCGGATAGAATTATTTCGACAACCTGTTTGAGTGTGAACATAAATTTGTCGTTTTTACAGTTTGAGAAGCTTCCGTGTTCGGTATATTATTATTACAATCGGTCATTTAGAACAAATCTGCATCAGTATATATTTGCGGATGTCTGCCAAAGTTTTAGTGCATAATGTTATTCAGCATTATTAATCCTAACATTATTCTTTCTTCAGACGTTGAATGACATGAATAATTACAATGGCACGTCTGAATGACATATTATAATAAGCATTTTAAAGTCTATTTAAACCCCTATTCGCACACGACCGTTCCTAAGCCGGAACGAAGCGAGTGTATTTTTTCCAAACACAATCATGGCTTTATGGATGTTTGAATGTTTTCTCTTTGTATCATTGTGTGTGCACACGTTCAAGGCCTACAATGGACCGAACGAATTTTTCTTTGCTATTCAAGCCGGCCTTTGTACGGGGGCTCTTTTGAGAGCGCCGTGAGCACGCATAATTTACATGCAATGAAAATTAGTTTCTTTGAACCGATGGGATTGTATTTTGATATAAGAGATAGATAAATTAATCTGCTTTGTTTGATAATAGTTCATGGTATTAACTATTGTTTGTGGGAATTTGAATGTACGATAGGATTTGGAATAACAAATTAATAATTTAAAGTGTTCTAGATTAAAGTGCTACTCTACTTCTCTACAGAATTGCAAGGCATATAATTTACTCACTTTTTTAGTTGTCAAAGTTACTTAGTTTTTTATGTACTCCAAACCGCGGAACGATTTGATGAGCGAAGCGAATTATTCTTTTGAGCTGCAAACAGAATTTTGGCGTTTCATTCCACAGTCGGCACATCTCTATAATTGTCACACCTGACATTTGAATGCTTGAAAGTGTGAGTCGGTCTGCAACTATCATCGGAACTTGAGCAGCTTCCGAAAGTGCCAGTCATCCATCCTACTTGATAATTATTAAGAATGCATAAATGCACTTTGTAAGATTAAGCTTTGTCATGATTTTAATTATAGAACATTATAACAATATAGGGTAATTTGCGTGTACAAAGATTTTACTCGTAAGCGGAGAAGTATAAATGTTATCACCTATTTGAGCCATTATTAATAGAGTAATTTCTAAGAGTAACTTGAATTTTGAACTCAAAATAAATAATTAAGTGAGTGCCAATATAACTGTTTAAAAATCCAGTTGATGATAGGTAAGTACCCACCCAAAGAAGTTTTAACGCGTTGAACTTTTATGATGGTGCCATTTGATGGTAAACAAAATTATACTTGAAGACTACTAATTATAATTTTTTACGTTGGACATAGATTAGTCATTCAGTCTTTAGTTAATTATCGATCGTGATTATTAATAATTAACCTAGTTATTCGAAAATATAACATTCGCAAATACTTTCACGATAATAATTTATAATTTTGAGTCACTAAATTGTTGCAAATTTTAAATTCTGAATGCGAGAAGCAATAACTTGGTCGGATAAAGATTAAGGGTTTAGACTGGCGAGAGATTTTATTGATATAACGTCAATTAAGCAATAAATATAACATTACTAGCTTTTAGCTCAACAACAGCGCAATATCTAACCACCATATTATCTAAGAACCATCCAAGTGACATAACAAATAAACATCAATCACGGTCAAGCTGTTTAAGAGGAGAACAATTATGTACACACGTACACCGGAATTTTATCCTACTAATATTATAAATGTGAAAGTTTGTGAGTGTGGATGTATGTATGTATGTTTGTTACTCCTTCACGCAAAAACTACTGAACGGATTTGAATGAAATTTGGAACACAGATAGTTTATAACCGGGATTAACATATAGGATACTTTTTAACCCGATAATCCCGAAATTTTTGTCACGTTAAATACTACGCGGACGAAGTCCGTGGGCACAGCTAGTAATATATATAAAGTTACGCACCATATGTTTGTCGCGACCTCAAATATATAATTTATAACGAGGTGGGTGTTCAGTAACCGGAAACACCTTTCTAAGGCCCGTATTCATAAAGCAATCTCAAGCATGGAAGTGTTCTTGGAAATGTCATTCTTAAGACCGGTCTCAGATTTGAGATCGATTCCTTAGCCTTACGAAGAGGACGACGCGACGATGCGTTTTCTAGTGTCTTGCAAAATATCATCATACTTCATACTATATAATATAATATTATAAAGAGGAAAACTTTGTTTGTTTGATTGTAATGAATAGACTCCGAAACTACTGAACCGATTTGAAAAATTCTTTCACTGTTGGGAAGCTACACTATCCCCGGGTGACATAGGCTATAATATATTTTCTAAAAATTAGGGATCCTTACTAAAACTCGAATAATGTAACCGCAATATACCCGTGCGAAGCCGGGGCGGGCCGCTAGTAAAAAATGATTTCCTTCCAATATTGCGAGTTCCTTAGTTAAGCATTGTGATAGTTGGACTTACTACGTTTGGGATGTACCACTTCACATTTAAATCAATGTGTGTATTTGAAATTAATAAATAATCTCACGTCTACAATACAAGGTGACACATAATGGGTATACTTTTTTTTTCAAAACTTAACTTTGTAATTCTAAAACCATCAGCTTTGGAGGGAACTTGAAAAACAAAAGGTGATACAGGAATACAGCTGTTGACCGATTTCACAAGTGTACAAAACCTTTAGTACTTCATCTGTCCTACAAAGCCGATAGTTTGAGATTTACAAAGTTAAGTTGCAAAAAAATAGTATACCCATTATGTGTCACCTTGTATACCTGCACGCACAAGACGTTGTAAAAGTCATCGCGCCATGTTAACTACCGTGTGTGTGTATGTGTGTGTTGTTTATCAAAAAAACACTTTCACGTCAAATAAAATTATATTTTCACCACGCAGCATCCGACTGGTTTATGCTACTTTCGGTACCTATGAATAACTTTAAGTTTTGATTTTAACAAGCACTACCTACCTAGATTCAGATTTTATTCAGTGTGTTACTGGATTCTTTTACTTTTGGTTTGTTGGTCGCAAATTGGTGTCCCATCAATCTTTAATACGATAAATAGAACCTATGACCTATCGCCGGGTAAATAAACACATGGCTCTTCGAGCATTCACCAAAGGATATGGCAAACAATATATGTCTTAACACGGTTGTAAATGATTTTTGAACGAGAAGTCACATTGAAATAAACTTGCAATACAATCGTAAATATTCCATGGTGTTATTAATAAAAAGTTAAGCACAAGGTAAATTTGAGTTATTTAAAATTGTTCAAGTAACATTGAGTATTGTGGTAAACTCACATTGCTAGTAATCTTTTACTAAGTCCTTGTACCAGTGGCGTATCTATGTACCCCAGGGCCCCGTGGCAAAAAAAAAATTGGGCCCTATTTAAACTAACTTATATAATAAAGGTATTCGTTTAAGGGAATGACCTTACTAAAACAATGAATTTGTCATGCTAAAAGCCGTATTACACACTCTTATGTTTATTTTTTATAGGTATCAGAAATTTTCGTGATTTCTATTAAAAATTTAAAGATCATCATGGGTATTATATCAATTTTTCGAACATCTTACATGTAGGCCGTGGGGGCCCTTTGAGCTTAGGGGCCCCGGGGCGCTGCCTCGTCTAGTTCTACGGTAGCTACGCCCCTGGATTGTTAACTCTACGACTCTACATAATAAAATGTTCAACACCAGCCTCGTGCGACATGCGACGCTATGGCTTCCTCGCGCCTAGCACCAATTACTGTAATTCTGCCTCCGAGGCCGGCCCTACACGGACTGATGTATAAAGGGTATTCATGTGAACATGGCAAGGTCAGGGTTGCTAACACTTTTAATTTAATATGAACTCACGCGATAGGCGCTTGACCTGTACGACTTTGATGGCGATTGTAAGTCTACGAAAAAGGTAAGACCTGGGTATAGGAAAAAATCAGTATAATTATTATAAATATGTTGTAAATAAAACACCTCGTGCCCAGGAGTGGGTCGTCAAAAGGGCTAAATTATTATTATTATTTATAACGGGAGGGGGAATTCAAGAAGCCTTTAGAAGAAATAATTTTCGGCGGCGGCGGATGACGAAGGTATCTTCATAACAGTTTGGGAACCTCTGCTTTAGAATGTATTATTATTAATTTACTTTCAGTTTACATGGATAGAGGTTTCAACAATGCTTTTAATACTAACTCAGCATGCTATAACTCTTGTTACTACGTGCACAATGCTCATTTTCCCTTTAGCTTTCTCCCTGCTTTTTGTTCTTGTAATTGCGGTGTCCAGCTTTCTGTCGTTGGCGAATCGGTCTCTATAGATATTACACGGTACAATGGATCAGGTGAGTATTATGACTGAACAGAACAAGCCAAATGTTTTGTAGAAAAGAAAAGTGAAATTTATTAAAAAAAACACATACAAAAAACTATTCTTATGATGTCCACACATAGACCAATAAACCATAGACGCGACATATCCGAGCACGGGCCTAAATTATACATTGCCACTGCATATGTATGAAAGCTTAAACCTTGATTCGTTCATTCATGGTTCTACCTTGAATGGACCAATCAAAACTCAACGTCTTCCCTGGTAGCCCCCCATTTTGACAATTGCAGTCTCATACAATAATGGGCCTAAGCGGTGACTTGTCCTATTGGTCCTGTGTGCCCATACATGGCTTAAAATAACGAAGGCTCGTATTAATCAATCGATCTCGATATAGGCAAGTATTTGACCACAATCTCACCTGATGGTTAGTGACGATGTGGTCTACGGTGGTGCATACTTGCCTAGAAGGTACCTGTTCACTCTCGACTGGAAAACATCCGGTTATAGTCAACCGGGAACAAAGACGCCGGCAAGGTGTTCCATTCCTTGGCAGAAGAATGACATTTCCAAAATCAGCCTCAGTCTTGATATATAGATTTATGACTACGGGCTTTAGATACCTAATGATCAGTTCTGATGGTACATAAACTTAACTTGCCGTTCTTTTTATTGTTACCCTGGTGGCCCAATGACGGGTGTAAAATATCTATATGCTGTGTTGGATCTTTAGTTTCGTCCTAATTTTTACGCCACAAAATTGTCGCCGCGGTAGACACGCCACTCTGTAGTACATTTTCTTACATATCTACTGGACGTGGCAGTAGGAATAAGTAAAAATATATTACAGGGTGAATTGTAAGTAACCAGAACGTACCTATTTCCGAATTAGCAGTTCTAAACAGTACTACTTAACTCCAAACGAGTATGCTGCAAATAAAACACCATGCACATGTTTTCAGAGCTGATAAACTACACGCAGCCAGTGTATGTGTGGCGGGACGACCCCAACTCCAGGCAGAATACAATCAAGGAGATCATTGAGAGGGCTACATCTAAGGAGGACTGGCCACAGGTAATAAAAAAATAAAATAAAAAGCTGGGCACAACTCAATAAGGCTTTTTACAAAAGGTATCCTTAATTTTTAGGGAGAAATCTCACTGCCTTATTATATGGAAAAAATCCCAAGGTGCTCATTAGATATATGTAATTACTAGCTGTGCCCGCGACTTCGTTCGCGTGGAATTTAATTGACAAAGTTTCATACAAACTTTCATCCCCTATTTTATCCCCTTGGGGGTAGAATTAATCAAAATCCTTTCTTAGCGGATGCCTACGTCATAACATCTACCTGCATGCCAAATTTCAGCCCGATCCCTCCAGTGGTTTGGGCTGTGCGTTGATAGATCACTATGTCAGTCAGTCAGTCAGTCACCTTTGGGTTATATATATTTAGATAATGTGGCCCTTCTGAACGTCCCAGTCACGTGGGCACGCGCCTACCCTCAATACGACTGAGAATCTGGCCATAATCCACCACGCTGGCCCAGTGCGGGTTGGCAGATTACACATATCTTCCGAAAATTGGATGGAATTTCTAAGACATGCAGGTTTCCTCGCGATGTTTTCCTTCACCGTATGTTGCTACGTCGCGTAAATGAGGGTTACCTTCAAGTATTATCTAAATTAGTTCCAAAAATGTTATCTAACAACCACTTTATCGTGTTTATAATGACCGTAGACAGAGATTGATAGTGTGTTAATGTATATAAACCAAGATTTATCTCCGGTCAATAGTCCTAAGACGAAAAGTCTGTCGACAAAATGCATTGACACACCATAGTTGGAGTGTAAAGCTATTGACCTGAATACATTTTCCTCATTTTACAAGAGGTCCGTGCCCAAGAGTATTCTAATCGATTTCCAACTATAATCAACAGTCCATTCGAACCATTTCCACTTGACTCCAATTCCAAGACGTGTCGAGTGCTTGACAAGTCATATTGTGCTTTTCAAACGGTTCTAATCATAGAACCGTTTGAAAAGCACAATATGACTTGTCAAGGTTCTTTGTGGTATTAATTACTATTCGAATAGGCTTTTTATATAGGCCTAAATTAGGTATTTCAGTAGACTAAATTAAGTCTAGTTTTGGTGGCAGTAGTGAAGAGTGGTTTTACGTTATTGGATCACGTACGTACCTAGGTGTAAACGAACCGTGATAGGATCTGACTGTGATTTTGGCATTCCAGCTGGAGTCAGCTTGAGTATCTTGTTATTGAATTCAATTTGTTTTAGCTGTCCGAAAGAAATTCATAAGTAATTGTAATTTTTTCGTAACAATGTCGGCGAACACGAAGAAACCAATGTTTGCAATACCAAGGGGAGTGGTATAAATAGAGGTGGACTGGGAGGGTGGAGGGGGGTGGGCTGGCTTACGTGAGAGGGTAGTATCACTCCAGCCAGTAGAGTAATCTGTTCAGAGCCAGCCCGTACATTAACTGTTACCTGTAACCTGTTCAGAGCCAGCCCGTGTATTAACTGTTACCTGTAACCTGTTCAGAGTCAGCCCGTGTATTACTGTTACCTAAATCCTGCCTCTACCACCGTAAACTCTACAAGGATGCATTGTGCGCTAGATTGTGCGGCATGAACCAATTACAGTATTACGTAAATGCAGGTGGAAACTCCTCACAATTGAAAACTGCACGGCTCTCTTCCAGATCCTCATCTTCCCGGAGGGCACCTGCACGAACCGCTCGTGCCTGATCACGTTCAAGTCGGGCGGGTTCTATCCGGGAGTGCCGGTGCAGCCCGTGACCATCCGCTACCCGAACGCCCGGGACACCGTCACCTGGACCTGGGAGGGGCCTGGAGCGTAAGGACTAAAGCTACGTCATTCAGGATAGGTAGTATGATGCTGCAATGGCTTATCTCGAAAGGCAACACAGGAGCTGTCTTATTGAACAAATTGCTGCTGAACTGCTCTTTGTACCTATTAAATATAAGCACTGGCAATTTAAAAACAATTATGTAAAAAGAGTTTGATGCCGGATCTTCTCATTCGAGGTCGCGTTCCGATCCGGTTGATCAACACACAGAAACATAAAATGTCAATTTTTAAATGCCCCCTTAACAAAATTAACTATTAGAGTTGGATTTTGACTTGAAACTTTGCAACAATGGAGTTATAGTGACTTAGAAGACATAAGATTTTGTTTTATTAAATTTGTTCAAGTAGTTTTGGAGTTGCGTGCATTAATCACTTCGGCCAATTATACAATTTCCAAAATATTTTCTTTTTCATTAGAGGGGTAAGGTAGGGAATCCGGATCCTCCCTATCACGCCGGCGATCGGTCCAAGTTCTAACCCCTGGGTCAGTGGTTCCCAAACTTATTTTGTATACTGCCCTTTGAGAATAAATTATTTTTTATCGCCCCTATTTATTCACCTACTTAAAACCACCATAATGTCAAATTAAATTAATTGATTATTGTGAGCTACACAACGCCCCCATTTTTACTCTGGGTCTCTTTTAGGTAGGTTCGTTCCCCTTTAGGCGTACAGCGCCCACAAGGGAGCGTTATCGCGCACTTTGGGAAAGGATGCCCTAGATCCTAAGAACAAAATGTGGATATGCAGGATCAGTATTTGGGAAACTCTCATGGTTTTCTATCTCTTTTGGTTTCTAGATTGAAGTTACTCTGGCTAACACTGACCCAAGTGCACAGCTCCTGTGAGATAGAGTTCCTGCCTGTCTACTACCCAAACGAGGAGGAAAAGAGAGATCCCAAGCTATACGCCAGGAACGTGAGAGATGTCATGGCCAGGTGAGCGTAACAGACATTACTTGAATTGCCTCCGTTATTTTTAGGGTTCCGTAGTCCCTACAAGGAACTCTTATAAGATCATCCAGTCCGTCCGTCCGTCCGTCCCACTCACACGTGTTTTCACAAACCAGTATTCACAAACATTACTATGAGGTCTCATAGTGCGCCGCGCGAACGTAGCGAATGCAACGCTTCTATAGAGTACTCTTTGTGAATACGGATTTGTGTTCTTTTATATTTTATTTATGGGTTCTTTTATGGTACCATGTATACGTTTTTACAATAAGCCTCCGAATGAAATACGAGATTTACCTACCAATATGTTTAAAACCTTAATTAAAACTAAACTCAGTGCAAAGGGTACAAAATTGCGGATTATTTGGATCATAGATCAGCTTGAGACTGAGCAGCTCAAATCTCAACAGTTTAACAATAATGTCAAAGCGTAGCATGTTTTCCTTACTAGTCCGAATTACTTGTGTAATTCTTGGTAATATGAAAAGGGAACACACTAGAGCTATTATATTTATATTAATATCTACTACCCTTTGTAAATTATACAAATAAATAAAATTGGAGTGTCTGTTTGTAATATCAAAATAACATCTTGTCACTAAATGCATATGAAAGTACAAACGACACCTATAACAAAAACACGATTATTATTTTTTTGTCTGTCTGTCTTTCTGTCTGTCTGTCTGTCTGTGTGTTTGTTCCGGGTAATCTCCGAAACGGCTGGACCGATTTTGATGGGACTTTTACTGGCAAATAGCTGATGTTTTAAGGAGTAACTTAGGCTACATTTATTTTAGAAAACAAAATTAAAAAAATGGGGTCCTGTCGCGCGGCCTCAGAACGCGAGAGCGGGCTTTTTGCTAAGTTAAATTCCACGCGGCCGAAGTCGCGGGCTCAGCTAGTCTAAATATATATAACTCAAAGGTGACTGACTGACATAGTGATCTATCAACGCACAGCCCAAACCACTGGACGGATCGGGCTGAAATTTGGCATGCAGGTAGATGTTATGACGTTGGCATCCGCTAAGAAAGGATTTTGATTAATTCTACCCCCAAGGGGATAAAATAGGGGATGAATAATCCCGAAATTTTTGTTAAGTAAAATTACACGCGGACCAAGACGCGGGCACAGCTAGTTATTGATAAAATAAGCAACAGGTGATAAAAAAAAACAAAAATGTGGAAAGACAAACCCGCTGAGTTTCTTGCCGGAGCTTCTCAGTCGAGGTCGCGTTGCGATACGGTTGAAGATATAAGAAAAAAATGGTTAAATTGTCAATTTGTAAGTGCTCCGGTAGGCCTAAACAAAACAAACGATTTGAATTTGTGTGGTGCGGCAGGGCGCTGGGCGTGCCGGTGCTGGACTACACGTACGACGACTGCCGGCTGATCGCGCGCGCCAAGCAGCTGGGCCTGCCCGCCGCCGCCAGCGCCAGGGACGTCGCCGAGCTGCGCGCGCAACTCGGGTACGGAACCTCCGTCACACTCGGACCGACCGCCCTTTGGACTTTGCATTCTACGACGAAAGATTCCCAAATAAATAAATATCGCCAGACTGACACACCAACTGGGCCTGTGCCACGTTAGATACTTAAAACGCAATAGAAAAATAAACGCTCGCGTTTGCTTATCTATTGCGTTTTAAATAGCTAACGTGGTACGGACCCTGAATGGTCCCAAACCAAGCAACGCTTGTACTACGGGTACCGTACAATGGACTGGGGGCGATCCCAGTGACATCTAACCCTGGGCAAATTACGAATAAACCATTTCCCAAATTTGCTCTGCCGGGAATTGTACTCGCAACCACCATGTGCAGTGAGCCGAGCGGCCTATACTCGAACTACTGCGCCAAGCGGTCGTCAAATACATACACGAAGATAGAAACATTACAATAAGACACACCTTTCTCTTTTTATGTAACAAAGTCGGTAAAAGATCGTACGATGCGTCCGATGTTAAGCAGTTATCATGGCCTATAGATGCTTGCAATACTAAAGGCATTGCTTGCTCGTTGCCGACCTGGGCCCTAACCACGCTAGCTACTCAAATCGTTATAGAAAAGCAAACGCTCACGATTACGTTTCAAACGCTATTACGATTTGAGTAGAAAGCGTGGTTAGGGCCCTGATAAGGGAGTAGGACAGCGGGAGTGGAACTGGGCCTCCGGCTCTCACGCTCATCGTTCGAAACGCAACAATAATAACTACTTGTCACCAGTCTTCTGTGAGAGGGTGATATTGCCCCTGTCGAGCCAGTTCGTATATGAGCTGTGGCTTCAGTTTGGCAAACCCTTTATGTACCCTTATACGGATGTATGAGAGGATACCTTTGCTGAAGTTTTTGGTAGAAGAGTAAAGTGCGGTTCCAGGCTGGAGCAGTCCCAGGTGGAGCTGCGGCTGGCGGCGGGGGGTGCGGGGGGAGCGGCGGGGGAGGCGGGCGCGCGCTGGCTCAGCGCCGAGGAGTTCGCGCGACGGCTCGCCGTGCCGCTCGACGCGCGCTCGCAGAGGCTCTTCGACATATTCGTGCAGGTTTGTTACTAGTGGCCTCGCTGTGCAAGGAACTCGGACGACGCGAGGGGCCTGACTTACTGTTAGGGGGCAGACCCTGTATGTCTTTTAAAAAGTAAACTTCTCATTGCACTACACTACTTTTATTATATACATTTAATTTCGCACTGACTCCAGAATTTTTCAGTATGACTTACAATTGACTAACTAAAATTTAAACGCAATAAGACAAAATTGCTGAATTGTGTTGGATAAAACAGCGTCACACGCTACAGTGCTGAATGCGCTTTATGCATATAGAAATAAGGATTATAACGGGTCCCTAAATAACTTACACACGCAGACTTAAAAATGTTAGCCGTCACGGGAAGCCGGCAGATGTAAAACTTGTGTAGTGTAAAGTGTGCGGCGCACACACACAAGGGAGTCAAGAGCGGTGGCGTAGAAGGGGCATGACGGCATGAGACAACGTCATGCCATTTGCCGTGACGGCAATCTGGTCGATCTTACTGTCAGAGCGCGCTAATATAATGTTTCACATCAAAAATGTTCGCTTACACATTACTTTTTGGACGGGAAGTGAAAAGTGATGTCGTCATTTCTGTTTTTATTTCTAAAACTAGTGTTTGTTTGAATTATAATGTGTAATATTGGTGATAAATTGACCTTGAGTGTTCATTAAATAAGTGTGAGTGTAGACAATTGGAGGATGACGTTTCAGTTTCCCCGTCTAGTATTTTGTCAGTAAAGTATTCGCCACTTCACTGATAGAGTTTGTGAGGGTATATTAGGCCCAACCACAGTAAAAGTCTATGGGCCCAGCCAAGAGTCTTCCTGTGCTTGGCGCATAGTAATACTTGGCTGAATGCGAAAAGCGATACCAAACGCAATTAAAAAAAAGTGAAAGCAATTGAGGGCAAAAAATTCAGTGCATGAGATGTCGCTTGATTTTATTGCGCTTGTTTGGTCTAGGTCACAGAGTACTTTTGTGTGTGAGCTGACGTTATCTGTCTCTCCATTCTGTCAGTGTGATCTCTAACCGACGAACATAGGTCTATGGTCTATGGTCAAATCACATAGAAGTCTATAGGTCAAATGTAGTACATAATAATTCCATGTCAATAAAAATTGAAGTGAGGTCGCATGGCTCATGCCTTGACTTTCCGAAATTGTGATGGGTAATAACCTTGGAATATCATTCCGTGGCAGCGGTCGAGCGGGCTGGTGTACTTCCCGGACTACCTGCTGACAGCCGCCTTCCTGTCGCTGCAGCACGCGCCGCTCTCCCAGCTCCTCGCATACGGTTTCAAGGTAATATTTCAATATTTTTTTTTTCATTGATAGAAAGCTACATTATGCTCTAGAGACGGGAGTGACAAAAAATTTAATTGTTTCAGTTGTACGACAGCAGCGGCAGCGGGCGGGTGTCGGGCGCGCAGTTCGAGGAGCTGGCGGCGCGCTGCCTCGGCCTGCCGCGCGACCTCGCGCGCGCCGCGCACAGCCACGCCGCCCCGCTCCACCAGGACTCCTGCACTTACGGTCAGTTGTACGACAGCAGCGGCAGCGGGCGGGTGTCGGGCGCGCAGTTCGAGGAGCTGGCGGCGCGCTGCCTCGGCCTGCCGCGCGACCTCGCGCGCGCCGCGCACAGCCACGCCGCCCCGCTCCACCAGGACTCCTGCACTTACGGTCAGTTGTACGACAGCAGCGGCAGCGGGCGGGTGTCGGGCGCGCAGTTCGAGGAGCTGGCGGCGCGCTGCCTCGGCCTGCCGCGCGACCTCGCGCGCGCCGCGCACAGCCACGCCGCCCCGCTCCACCAGGACTCCTGCACTTACGGTCAGTTGTACGACAGCAGCGGCAGCGGGCGGGTGTCGGGCGCGCAGTTCGAGGAGCTGGCGGCGCGCTGCCTCGGCCTGCCGCGCGACCTCGCGCGCGCCGCGCACAGCCACGCCGCCCCGCTCCACCAGGACTCCTGCACTTACGGTCAGTTGTACGACAGCAGCGGCAGCGGGCGGGTGTCGGGCGCGCAGTTCGAGGAGCTGGCGGCGCGCTGCCTCGGCCTGCCGCGCGACCTCGCGCGCGCCGCGCACAGCCACGCCGCCCCGCTCCACCAGGACTCCTGCACTTACGGTCAGTTGTACGACAGCAGCGGTGTCGGGCGCGCAGTTCAAGGAGGTCACCAGCCAAGTCTATAAAAACTTTCAAGGTCAATCGTATTTATTCCGGATAATTCATCTCCTACGACCAAAATATCACCTTTGGAACGAATATGCAAAGTGAATCTCATTAATTCCAGATGAATTCATCTCCTACGCTCAGAAGAAGCCAGAGTTCTCGTTCTTGTTCGCGTCGGACACGTCGCAGCTGAAACCGAAGATGCAGTGAGGGCCGCCTGCGCACATCCCGACCGTCAGCAGGCAAGTGCCCTAACAACAACAGCTAAAGGTATCGGTGATGTGTTAAAGGAGCGAATTGTACCCTTTGCTTTCGTAGACATAGGCAAGTAATGAAAGTGTCAAAACGAGGGTTAAAAAGGAATTGGTTAAGTAACTACACTGGCGATTATTATTCGACAAAAAATTATCACTTTCGGTAGTTATAGATTTTGACATTATCTGGACTGTAGAATAATAAGTTACTTATGTACCTAATTGTTTTACTTAAGTAACCGTTCCTTTATAGATACAGCGGTAAATATGTGCGCTAACACAGAGAAAGAGAAATCACACCTTCTAAACTGTACCTTTCCTAAGATTTGGATTTAGTAAACAATTTTACTGTACTTTTTATTATAATTCGTCTTTTAAAATAATAAAAAAACGCTAAAAAGTATTACTATGTTTTAACCTAATACCATTTGGAAAACTAATTATTCTATATTATACACAGATATTTAAAAATTAAACATTGAATACGCATGCCATGATTGTTTACTAAATCCGCTCCCTAAGGAAAATAGACTAAACATTGTTGATTCCCTTATTTTGACAAGTATTGTTTGTGAATACGGCCATTAGATAATATTTAAATAGGACATTATTAAGTTGTTAATACATTATTTTTATTACAAAACAAAGCTATTTATTGTTGCGATGATATTGTTGTTGTCACGTGAGACATCCCATGGGGTGTCTGCAGAAGTAACCAAATGCCGTTTAAAGCCTCTTAAACTTTAGTGTTCAATGTTATCAATTATAATTTATTTAACAAAGTGGGCAAATGAATTATTGTGTCTGACATTGTTTGTGTTAAGGCGTTATGACTGTTATTTCTGGCGATTCAAGTATTAGATTATTTTGTATTACTAATTTATGTTAATTTATGATTATAACCGTTGTTACTTTATATATGAAGGCTTTGAAGAATGGAATCCGACACTAAAACTGAAGATAATAAAGTTAATTGAATATAATAGTCAGTATTTTTAGGTTTGCTTCGAACTCAATTAACGTTTGCTCATAATATTGTAGCACTATGCTAGAGAGTTAGAGCTTTAAATGTATAGATCCACAGCAAGGCCTTTAGAATGAATATCAAGTGTCGTAATAAGATTTAATTAAGACGGATGAAAATGCGGATGTAACTCGCTTGCGAATGTTAATAAGAATACTAGGGTGAATATATTCAGGAGGTGAATACGGAAATACGAGTAGTATTCATTCATTTAAAAATAACTTGTAAAAATATTTATTTGTGTATAGAATAGTCTTACGCCTTATTCCATGATATTAGGTAGATAAGCGGACAAGCCTCTATACAATGTGTCCGGTATTCGATTGTACAAACTTTAAGAGGTATAGTATGCTCAATTTTATCAGTAAAATTGATCTACATATATGAAGGCTTAACTCAACTCTGGGTGGGTTAAGACCTTTAAGAGTGGCAAATAAATGTTTAAAAACTAACGATAATTTTAATGGTTTCATTTAGCATTCTACATTTATATATTTCAATATGATAATATTTAGCAGTTCTCATATATGTTTTAGATATTGCACCAATAGGCACTACTTTTCAGACTATGAAAGTTTTTTCTGCGTCGTTTGCCTTTCAACTTATTGTTTTTCTATATATTTTTTTTGTATTTTTATCAAGTACCTATTATTATAATATTCCGAATAAAAAACAAGATGGCTGCTATTCTAGGGGTTTGGAGTTGGGTTTAAATCCCTCATATAGAATCATTTTATTGATAAAATCGAGCATACATTAAAAGTTGGTGCCGTCGGTTACCGGACACATGGTATCCTACTAATATTATAAATGTGAAAGTTTGTGAGTGTGGATGTATGTATGTTTGTATGTTTGTTACTCCTTCACGCAAAAACTACTAAACGGATTTGGATGAAATTTGGAACACAGATAGTTTAAAATCGGGATTAACATAAAGGATATTTTTTATCCCGATAATCCCGAAATTTTTGTTACGTTAAATACTACGCGGACGAAGTTGGGGGGCACAGCTAGTATTAAATATACAAGATACGACTAAGTAGGTACTTACATATGCACATCCATAAATTTAACTGACCTGTTAATGCGTTCTTGCAACTTCATGACAGTTAAAATTTATAGGAGAATAATCTCAATTATATGAATGTAATAGAAACATTATGTTGTATTATAATTAGCGCATAAGATTAACATTATGGGATTAAGGATGAAACATTCACAAAGATTAATGTTGTCTAAATTTTTTGCTATTGTGAAATTAAGTCAACACAAATGTTTGTAAATGTTTGATAAAAAGTGTATTATTGGCGTTTTCACAATTTGTACTAGTGTTAGGCGGCCATTACTAAATGTGATAAATTTAAGGGCATATTTATGGCAGTACAAGTAGGATCCGATGCTGAAGCCTTTTCGATAGACGTTAAAATGTTGTGCAATAAGGGTTAATTTATAATTCAGTCTTACAAAAGGACATTACGTAAAGTTCAAAGTCCCAACTAAAGAACATTGTTACGTTAAGTATAAAATGTTACGCAACATGTTGGATAACATTTGTCTATTATGAGATTACCGTCATTCCCTTATACGTGTGCAATTAAAATACTGGATCTTCCCATAGATTTGGATGTTTTTTATTCGTAATCGGTTCTTCCTATAGATTAGATGTTGGATAAGAACATATTAAAATAAAAGTTATTCCATGGTATAAAATTTTTTAGGTGCTTTTAATTATTCCTTCAGTTTTCAAGGGGCTGTCTATAATCCATTTTAAATATTTCTATAAAAAGACTTAACCACTGGACACCCTAGCCACGCACCAAGAAACATTCGCCTTGGTGGTTGTTACGCTGCCTGCTCTAGCATGAAGCGCTGTCACTGTCTAATAAGCTATTAGTCAGTGTTTACTTAAGAATTTTGTTTTATACTACGACACCCCCTTTGAAGACATTATAATAATTTTACAATAGCTTTACAAAGTTGTTTTCTGTTGTAATCCCATTGTATAGATAGGTTATAACAATACGGTTTTAATTTGATACTCAAAATCTGTTTCAGGAACCTAACCCCTCACTTTCGTATAGTATTATCAGGGTAATTGTCCCTTCCAGTTTTTGTACATAGAAATAGATGATTATTAATACAAATACTCATTTTTTATCGTCGTCACTTCGCGTATGTTTAAAATAATCTTACGTCAAACTGTGTTTATTAATATTATATTAAATTTAGTGTTTATTTCTTTTGTAAATAGGAGATTATATTTTTTTTAATGCCGATTCAATAAATTGTTTAAATCGTGTTAATCTTTTATTCAGCACACATACGAGCAACGGTAAGAAGACAAACAGGAATAAGAAATAGGAGTGGGTGTTTACTTTAGAATTTTGTATGTAGGTAGCTAGTTAAAATGTGTCCCGTCTACCGTCATCTGCCTACCCTCGATTAATGTGATATTTTGTACTGACCGACTTCCGTGTGGCATAGACGTCCTCCCGCGCGTTCCAATGGCAAAAAATCCTAATCGAGTGAAATCTAACTAATCTTCTGTGTGTGTTGTGTGAACTCTAAAACCATTGGGTGCGCTCCAGTGTTGTGCCTGTGCTGAAGAACCTGAGGATCCAGCTATACCACCCGAGGAATGCGCCCGCCTCCATCGTGCCGGTAATGTACACGCACGACATTGACCTGACCCTTACAGGTCTGCCTCCCCCTTGTATTGGCCTTATTGGATTTAGCCCAGCATAGCCGTACCTACCTAATCAGGACCCAGCACTATTCCCGCGACAGTGGGTAATGATGAATCAAGGGGCACAGTGAATAAACTGCAATATCTGTCCCTGTTTTGGTCTCACAAACACAGAAAATACACAGGCTGCTTTTTGGAACCACTTAAATTGTATTTAATTTTAAATTAAAAAAAATATATATATTGAAAAAATATTATAGGTTACCTCCCCGCACTTAAGGAGAGTGAAAAAAATGTTTACTCTTCGCCTCGAGTGGTACCCCATTACATATATTCAAAATGTGTTTAAAATTCATTTTGAGGTTTCTTTGACAGTTTTTCAAAATTAATTCCTGGTAACGAAATATTGAGTTCTAAAAGGATATTTTTTGCGTGATGTCTATGGATCCCTATCTATATAATGCATGGTCCGACACGCACTTGGCCGTTTTTAATAAACTTTATGATGCACTTAAACATGTTTTAATCAGTTAATTCGGAATGGAAAGCAAAATAGCTTGGATGTGAAATGGTCAACTCTCCCTTAAACCAAAATTATCATTTATGACGCGGCGGGTAGCTTTGTAATTAGGTACATTCTATTATCACTAATATCTTATTCCGAGGTATTAAGAACTTATAAATAAAAAGCCTCTGTCCCACTAAGTTATTTTGTTAATTATTATATTTATCTTTTTCCACCGAACATATCCTTAATGTCTTCCTCTCTCGAAACCGGCGGTTCCTTATCATTATCGGAATTACTGCTCGCATCTTCATTGTTGATATCGGAGTCAACGTGGTACTTGAACATTCTCCGAACCATGTCGGTGATATCTACGTTCTGTGCCAACATCTGCTCGTACAGCACGAGGTACCAAATAAAATGGGTGGTGTACGGTAAATACCTCATTGTACTGTACACATTATCCATTTTTAAGGCGATTTGGCGAGAGGCCCCGTGGAGGAGCCCTACTTTGAAGGAATAGTCTCGCGCGTACTGGTCCCTCACCGGCTTCGTCTTCCTTATTCGAAACCTCGCTTGATAGATGTTCTGTCGCATCAAATCGAATGATTTATTTACCACTCCACTGTTGTTCTTGTCGTCATAAAACCCCATCCCATCTCTTTGGTCCGCAGTAAGGAACTGTCTTCGCGCTTTTGATATAATTTTTCTAACGTTTTGTACATCTAAAACGGATAACGCCAAGTTTTTGGCGGTCGCGTCAGGGTTGACGCCGTCTCCCAGGATGTATTCCGCGACAGTGTCCGGGTTATAGTAACTATTGTTGACGTGTGCCGACAGAATCTGATCGAGGATTTCTGCGTTAGGCACCGGCTTTCCGGGATCAGGGTTTATACATAACACCGAATGAACATCTGCAACAAATAATAAATAATAATAATAAATATACTAGCTGAGCCCGCGACTTCGTCCACGTGGAATTTAATTTAACAAAAATGCCCGCTCCCGCGTTCTAAGCCCGCGCGACAGGTCCCATTTTTTTATTGTGTTTTTCTAAAATTCAAGTAGCCTAAGTTACTTCTTAAAACATCAGCTATCTGCCAGTCAAAGTACCGTCAAAATCGGTCCAGCCGTTTCGGAGATTACCCGGAACAAACACACAGACAGACAGACAGACAACCAGACAGACAGACAGATAGACAAACAATGTTTAAATCGCGTTTTTGTTATAGGTGTCGTATGTACTTTCATATGCATTTAGTGAAAAGGTGTTATTTTGATATTACAAACAGACACTCCAATTTTATTTATTTGTATATATATCGCCAGATGAACACACTAATTGTATGGTCCCAAACTAAACAACGCTTGTACTGTGGGTACCGTACAAAGGACTGGGGGCGATCCCAGTGACATCCAGACCTGGGCAAATTACGAAAAGGCCATTTCCGAAGTTTGCTCCGGCGGGTATCGAACCCGCACCTATGTGCAGTGAGCCAAGCGGCCTACGCTCGAACCACTGCGCCAAGCGATCGTCAAATAGAACAATATTTTGTTACTAGCTGTGCCCACGGACTTCGTCCGCGTAATATTTAACGTAACAAAAATTTCGGGATTATCGGGATAAAAAGTATCCTATATGTTAATCCCGGTTATAAACTATCTGTGTTCCAAATTTCATCCAAATCCGTTCAGTAGTTTTTGCGTGAAGGAGTAACATACATACATACATCCACACTCACAAACTTTCACATTTATAATATTAGTAGGATTAGTAGGATTTAGTTTCTACTGGGTAGTCAGTGACACGTATGGCCCACTGAGGTGGGGTTGGATGGAAATCAGCGCTGGGGAGTCTCGTTCTTCTCCAGCACATGCTCAGCCAATTACCTTTCGGCACAGTACGGGCTGACCCGCGATGTGTGTCCAATAAATATTTATTTATTTATTTCAATGCACTTAATTCAGGATATATAATAGATGAAATAAAACTATTTTTCGGATTTTATCGCGTTTATTAACTTTATGTTCCCGACGTTTCGGTTGCTTTACAACAGCCATGGTCACGGGGGGACTGAGGTGTTAGACGTCCTGATGTCATAGTTAGTAACTGGGTACCCTCATATTAAGTTGTTGTTTGCGGTCCGATCCACGCAGAAAGTGCTCAAATAAAATCCGAAAAATAGTTTTATTTCAATGTGTAGTATTCGCGTAAATATAAGAAAACAATATATAATTATAATAGTTATCAAAGAGGTATCTACCGTAAGTACTTAATTATTTATCAGCTAAGTATTTGAGTGAGAAAAAGGTAAGTACTTACTAGAAATAAGAAACAGCAGTAAGACGTGCAGCATGTTTGAAAAATACTAAGTATCGATAGGTATATAATAAGTAGGTATTAAATTAAAATCTCATTGCACGTTTTATGTTTCTTTTTAATAACACATAAAATGAGGAGCTCCGGAACAAAAACCGATAAATCCACTTTTGATGAAAACACTTTTTTTTTCCGACTCTCATAGTACTCTTACATGCCATACTTTAATCGGACGCATCAAAAACCCGTTAAAAACGTACTAAATGAGACTCTAAAGATGGGCAGCCAGAACAAAATCCGACAATTACATGATCAATGTTTTGTGTTTTCCCTAAAATTACGAAAAGTGGATTTATCGGTTTTTGTTCCGGACCTCCTCAAATCTGAAGAAATTTCCTACTATTAGATAGGTACCTACTTACCTAGTAAGTACTGGCTTGTAATACCTACTTGCTTATTGGAAGGATACTAAATCATGGGCTACAGCCGACCAAGTCAAATGTTTCCTGTTTTCACGTCGGTTCTGAAACTGCTGAATAAACTCAATACTGAGAGCCAAAAATCATCCGCAAATACAACTTTGTTTCTTGTATTTCACTACTTCATTGGTGGCTATACCTATAGCTATACCTACCTACAGCTATACCTATAGCTACCAATGAAGTAGTGAAATTACGAAGCTTATTTCAATAACGAACATGGACATATTAACATCACATATTTATATTAAAAACTAGCTGTGCCCCGCGACTCCGTCCGCGTTCTGTTGAATTTTTTCCTGAATTTTCTTTGCTATAAACCTCACGGAGCCCGAGACCTTTCCAACGAATGCAAAACCGTGGAAATCGGTTCGTGCGTTCTGGAGTTATAGCGTCAGGAAGGAAAACCCGACTTATTTTTATATAGTAGATATCAAAAATTAAACGAGCACTGTACTGGCGTGTTGCTGCTTCGTGAGAGATAGATATAGATATATCGATACACATTGCCAGTAGTAAATATTTTTACATATAAAATATTGTCTATATGTTGTTAACAGTAGTCTTACGCTGTAGTTGGCTTCAGCTTGGTACGTCCACAGATAAAGCTCCATCTGTTATAGGGTATCTGTACTTACCCACCATACGACCGCTTGGCCCAGTGGTTCGAGCGTAGGCCGCTCGGCTCACTGCACATGGTGGTTGCGGGTTCGATTCCCGCTAAGGTTAATTTCGGAAATGGCCCTTTCGTAATTTGCCCTGGCCTGGGTGTCACTGGGATCGCCCCCAGTCCATTGTACGGTACCCATAGTACAAGCGTTGCCTAGTTTGTGACCATACAGTTGGTGTGTTCGTCTGGCGATATTTATTATTTATTTATTTATATATTAAACAACACAGAGCCCTGTGCGGTCATCATTGCTGCGTATCGTACGCCTGTATCTGAAGTCTAAATAGTTATAATACAAAAACAATTTATTAATTAATGTTAATTTAATTATCAACACTACAGTGGTGGACTTGGGCCAGCCTAGCGTGCATACTAGTGCGATCCCATGGCGCTCTCTGAAGGCTGATAGCGGTATTTGTGAGTATACGTACGGCTTTTCTAGGACTAGCCCATGAATTTTTTTTAATATTAATACTATCTGTACCCTGCGCGCGTTGCTACGCTGTCAAATATTAGTCGTACCAACTCAGAAACCTTTGTAGCTCGTTGTGCATGAGCCTACAAAGGTTTCTGAGTTGGTACGTCTTTGCTGAAGATCATGACATGATCAAATGCATAGTTTACGACTCTATAAAGGACATACAGACAAACATTCATTTTTATATATATAGAAGAAGATTGGTAAGTAGTTTTGTGGAGATGAGGTTGTATTAAAACACTATATAAGTTGTACATGATGTGGTAAGTATATTGTCAAATCCAAGAGAATCACATATTAGAGCGGAAAACAGAGAAAACCTAAAGCGAACCATAAACAATCACTAGGGCTGTCTGACAGATTAGTATTCTAGTAAGAATACTAAACAGTTATCCAGATATTTTTTTCTTATATTTACGCGAATACTACACATTGAAATCAAACTAACATCAGGACGTCTAACACCTCGGTCCCCCCGTGACCATGGCTGCTGTAAAGCAGCCGAAACGTCGGGAACATAAATATAAATTTAATAAACGCGATAAAATCCGAAAAATAGTTTGATTTCAGTTATCCAGAGTTAAAAAAGGGGGGCGAGTCATGAAGCCCCTCCTGGATACGCCCTGAGAGTGTACGGCCAGTACCATGTCGGTTCGACGATAAAAAATTTGTACCTACCTACTATATTTTTTTTTTTAAGCTAAATTAATTTAACCTTTATCTTCCTCTTCCTCTTCTTCGACGATCTTTTTCTTAGGATCTTGTATTCTATCGCAATCCGCAGGAGTATTGTATATCGTTTTGATCAAATCAACCGTGTCGTCTATATCAACATCCAGCCTTACTACCTGCTCGTACATGTTCAAAGTCGCCTCGAGGTTTCTGTGCTCAAACGTCGAGTGCGACTCCGCTGTTGTGCAAAGCTTTAATTGCTCGTAACTCAACCTCCTGAGCCTATTAAACAAGTACCCTAGCCTGAATCGTTTGTCATCCCTTATAGACTCTCTCTGTCGAAGCGCGCGGGTAACGAAATACCGCGTAAGCTGTAACCATTGTATATTCGCGCGAGACAAATACCCCTTCTTTTCATCTTCTGAGGTGTTCCAGCTCATGCGGTCCATGATGGTGTGATTGTCAACTGGGTCTTGGTGCGTCCAATATGTGTGCCTCCTGGTGATGTTCTTCGCCTTCTCGGTGATGTCATGGAAGTCTAACATGTCGTAATGGTGCTCATGGTTTGATATATTGTAGTGAAAGGGTTCTGTGGTGTTGGGTATAGTGGAGTTGCTCGGTTCGGATGGCTCTTCGGGGCTGTCTTCTTCGGAGGTCTCGGAAGGCCACATACTGCTGACGGTAGAGAAGTTTCCGAAGAGGACATCGTAGAGATCACTGGAGTAGATTGGATACTGAGCGTTTGCTGTGAAAACTAAAATAAATACTCAAAATCAATGCAACCAATTTAGACGACCGCTTGGCGCAGTGGTTTGAGCGTAGGTCGCTCGGCTTACTGCATATGGTGGTTGCGGTTCGATTCCCGCCGGGGCAAATTTGGGAATTGGCCTTTGCGTAATTTTCCCTAGTCTGGGTGTCACTGGGATCTCCCCCAGTCCATTGTACGGTACCCATAGTACAAGCGTTGCTTAGTTTGGTACCATACAGTTGGTGTGTCAGTCTGGCGATATTTATTATTTATTTATGTTATTGGTTTTATTATAGTCGAGCGTATTTTGATCCGAAGTATGACCTCCGGTTTACGTAGTAGACATATCTCGCTGTCTTATTTAGACATTTATGACGAGTAGATTCGACGGTACATCAAAAGCTACGACAGTTTACTTAGGTAGGTACCTACCTATCCGTCGTTTTTGTAAGCCCGATCCCCCGTGACAGGCAACTCAGGCTAATATATAGATATACTTAACTCTTAGGTATAATATACTAGCTGTGCCCGCGACTTCGTCCGCGTGTAATTTAACTTAACAAAAATTTCGGGATTATTCATCCCCTATTTTATCCCCTTGGGGGTAGAATTAACCAAAATCCTTTCTTAGCGGATGCCTACGTCATAACATCTACTTGCATGACAAATTTCAGCCCGATCCGTCCAGTGGTTTGGGCTGTGCGTTGATAGATCAATATGTCAGTCAGTCAGTCACCTTTGAGTTATATATATTAAGATTTGATTTATAGAGAGGTACTCACAAAGGGACAATGCAACGATCACAACCAGCATTTCGATGTTCGCGAATGTTGTTAAAATCCAATCGCCAGAATCGCCTATTACAATAAAACATTTTTATGAAGTGATAATTGTGGAAATTACTCATAAAAAAATATAAGCGTTATTTATAATTTGTACAGAATGGGTACCTGATGGTAGATAGTTGTGGAAGGTACCTAGGTACTTGTAATTACCTAGATCTCTACCTAGGTAGTAGGTAGATCCTAGATATACTATTTATTTAGATTTAGCCTGCTACCAGTAACTTTGTGACCTAACATGACAAATATTTTCATTTAAGGTGAAGGCGCCTGTCTAGCCCGCGAAATTCAAAATTTTCGAGTATTTTTATAGTTTATCCAAAATCTGAAAACATTTAAGACAACATTTTGTGATTTGCGACAAATACAGTATGCAGTGCGTTTATTAATACATTTATTTTACTCTAAATATTATCACGGTGGATATGATACTAGTAAATCCCTAAATATACAAAAATTGCCGGTTTTTCTGGTTATCTGTCGTTCTTGAAATGTTTCAGAGTAAGTTGGATATATTAATAAAAGCATTGCATACGGTCTTTGATGCCAATTACAAAATGTGCCCTTTAATATGTTCAGATTTTGAAAAAATACTAAAAAAATTGAATTGCGCGATAACAATTTATTTTTAACCTGTTATGAGGTTTGTTCTTTTTTATATAATAGTAAGTATTATTTGTTATTCTATTCAAGAAAAAGCATTATGTTCTGGAAATGTACAGGAAACGTGTATACTTATTTAATATTAAAATACATATTGGTTAAATTACGATTATATGGTGGCGCGTTGGAAATAACACACAAACACATTACAAATAAAAATATGATTTACAGTGTTTTATAAAATTCCTAAGTGTACTTACTGTACGTATTATTTATTAAGTTGCACCGACGGAACAGTCGACTACTTGGCAGTATCGACACATTGTGTCGAAATTGTTTCGTAACGGCTAACAAAAAAGGCTGTATGGGTACTGAATACACCTTGAACTCTTCGGTCGTCAGGGGAGGCATTACCCATAGACGGAAAGTTTCCGTGACGGAAACTACAGCTTCCGTCCTAATCCTAGTTGATAATAAAGAAGTTTGGTAGCTGTCTTTTCATTTGTGTATCATACCGATCAGATCATTACCAGGTACTCAAAACAACACAAAACGGTCAGTAATATATTTTTTATTTAATAACACCTAACACCTTAATCAACAAACTTCCAAAGTCTTTTCTTATAACGACCGGGTTCCTTAAGTATCTTCTTACAATTGGCATCGTTCAATTCAATCAGATCCACCAGGAGGTCAATGTTGAACCAGTGTTGCAGTTGTCGCTCGTTGGTCTGCAACGCGTCATACAACGTGTGCTTAACGCGCATGTGCTGCCTTCTAATCATACACAACCTGAACGCTCTGAACGAGAACAGACTAAATGTTTTACATTGAGCATCTACTTTGCTGAATAGGAATCCCATTCTATATAAATTTGACGTATTATATTTCTTCCTCATAGCTTGCATGAACACGAGTTTGTTTCTTATGTGGTATATGGCTTGCTTCATCAGTTCCAAAAGCCGTCGCCGAACGTGGAATGGATCTCTGGCGGTGTATATGTCATTGGGGGCTACCCAGCCGCCGCGGCGACCGTTTGCTGGTCTTATTAAGTCTGCATTGCCATTTTCCACCTTGAAACTCAGGAGTTCATCGGTTGGGTCCATGGCCGTCATCAAGGCTTCAGTGTGTACTGCATTGGATAAGTTGGCCTTGCTGGGGGCAGCTTTCCTGTCTATTTGCTCCCATATGTAACTGGGATCGAACTTTTTTGTGAAATCTTCAAATTGGAATTTTTTTTTCGTTTGTTTTCCGTTTTGAGAGTGGATTGCATTGATGTAGACAAGCAATATCAGGGTTCCTGAAATAATATTAAATTTTAAGGGCCTATGATAATCACTGAATTTTGTTTTATAAATTAGTAATTTACAGATTTTTTTGCGAAACATAGTTTTTCTTCACGAAGTAAACGGTTAATAAATATGACCATTAGGTACGAAACGACATTACTTACTACAAACATAAAAATGAGAATTAATTAATTACGTAACATTTTATAGTTAATGAGTTTTGTGAATAATTTATGGAGGCAAGGAAATAATAATCTTTGATAATCGTCTTTGAAAAACAAAATACTTGCCGCCATTCATGTCTGGTAACAATGGACCAAGTTGTTGATTTGAATAGCTTTCGTGAATGATTTTTTTATAAAATAAGTCATAAACAAGCGTACGATCCGCCTTAGGGTAGCCTATAAGATGATTGCAATAAGAGCGGGACGGGGGGAAGGGTGAAGGGGGAGGGTTGGCCATATGATCTCTCACTTATCGTGCGAAACGCAGCTATAACAGATAATTTACGTCGACATTCTGTGAGTGGGTGGTACTACCCAAGGTGAGCTAGCCCGTATATGAGCTGTTAATCAATGGGCTATAGCTGTTAATCAAGGGGCTATAGCTGTTAATCAATGGGCTATAGCTGTTAATCAATGGGCTATATCTGTTAATCAATGGGCTATAGCTGTTAATCAATGGGCTATAGCTGTTAATCAATGGGCTATAGCTTTTAATCAATGGGCTATAGCTGTTAATCAATGGGCTATAGTTGTTAATCAATGGGCTATAGCTGTTAATCAATGGGCTATAGCTTTTAATCAATGGGCTATAGCTGTTAATCAATGGGCTATAGCTGTTAATCAATGGGCTATAGCTGTTAATTAATGGGCTATAGTTGTTAATCAATGGGCTATAGCTTTTAATCAATGGGCTATAGCTGTTAATCAATGGGCTATAGTTGTTAATCAATGGGCTATAGCTGTTAATCAATGGGCTATAGCTGTTATTCAATGGGCTATAGCTGTTAATCAATGGGCTATAGTTGTTAATCAATAGGTTATAGCTTGACTCTACATCTTACTTGACAGTGTGTTATTAACAAAGGTCAATAATACTTATTCACATGGACTTCCACAAGGTGTATTTGTATCTTCTTCTTCTCATAGTGCCTCTCCAACTAGTGAAGGTTAGCAGTCAGCTCCGCATACATCTCTCGGTCTTTGGCGAGGTTGAAAAGCTCCGCTGCACTTGAGACTCCCGTACATTCTCGGATATTTCGCAGCCACGATTTCCTCCTGCGCCCAACAGCTCTTCTACCAGCCACTTTTCCCATCAAAATAACCCTTAAAAGTGCGTATCTTGGGTGCCTTGTTATACGACCTAGATACGCGGCCTTTCTCCTTTTGATGGTTTGCATCAGTTCGCGCTTCCTCCCAAATCGACGCAGAACTTCTGCATTGGTCACTCGGTCTGTCCAGCTTCTGGCCATCATGCGTCTATATGCCCATATTAGTTTCTACTGATTCGTAAAAACACAAAGCTTATCAATATCGTTGTCATGAAAACGAAACACTTTCTGATCGATAAATAGGTAATTGTTAAATAATGTCACGCGTTCACGAGAACTCATGTATTATTTGAATAGTAAGAAAACTTGGTCAAACATGGCCCGAGCCCGTCGATACGCTCTGTCTCCTTCCACCAACCTTGTTATTGTATCTGCTCTCCTGTTCTGGCTAGCCCCAGAACGGGCCAAAGATTAATTTGGTGCAAAGGTAAGTATTATTGTGCCTAAGTTTTCATGTCCAGCATTCGAGAAGGTCACAGGCGGATGGGCCAGTAGTCCGGATTTGGTTGTCTGGTGGAATTAATTATTCATTTTATTAAATTAATTACATACTTCGATTTCAGTTCATGGGAACCAACATTTAATTTTTGTTTCCATACATTTTGAGCCAACAGCAGGGCCCCGTTACCAATGTATCTAACTCCACCCGATAAAATAGGCACAATAATTATGTTTTGTGTGTGTTTCATCATGTACAAACGAGGGGTAACGGTGTGTTCGAAATTCAAACTAATGTCAGAGGGAAAATGTTGTTCTGCCAAGAAATGCAATCCTTACTCTATGCCCCGTAGTATCGGAGCGTAGGGGTTTCCTACCCCTCGAATCAGTCCGACTGCGAGGCCCGAGGACGCGTCCCGCCCCGCGTCGCCGTCGCTCGGAAAATGAACACGAAATAAAAATGTAGACGAAATAATAATAAAGTTAATAATCACGCGACGCTATGACACGCGAGGATTCGAAAATGACATAGTTCCCGAATTTGAATTTCGAAGTTTCAGTGATTGTTCAAGTGAGTGCAATTGAAGGTAGAATTTTCGCTCGGCGGGTTTCGTGTTTCGTGTGCGGCTTTCAAAGTATAATTACAGGTAAGTCAGTGTTCTACATTTCTGATAACGCTGGTTTTTATTAAATTGACATTTTTTGTGCATATCTTCCTTCGTATGTATTAAATTTAAGGATTTTCCGTGTACTGTTTTTCAATAGATGTACACTTTTGCGGAATGACGGTAGATTTATATTGTTTACGGACTAAATTTATATTGGTCCCAGTGCAGTGTAAAGTGGTTTTAAAACATTACCGTATCTCGCGATCCGCATTTGTCGCAAATTCTTGCTGCATATTATTAATAATATATAATTTAAGCAGGTGTTACTAAAATATAGATGTTCTACTTGAATCTTTGAACAATTTTACCCCTAAGTACCAACTTATAATTACTTATATTAATTATTAGCTAGAGATGGATCGCGAATTACTAGTGATTAAATCCATAAAAAGTACTAATATCAAGTAGCACTTATCAATCCAGTTTTTTTTTAGATTACATAATACTTTTATGGTACTACAACTATAGACATACGATCAGTAAATATTTTAAAAAATATCTGGTTATACTGTTTCGTATTAATTTTGCTGGCTTCACTCCATTTACGTTACTCTTTACGTCTGAGACTTATAAAATTCCACTGCTCATTTTGAAGGTTGAAATTTTGTTCTTGGATAAATAACCAATACCTTTATTCCTCACATCCATAGCAACACTAACTTAAATACAGACCGATACTAAAACGACCTACCTATCGTTGCTTCCATCGTTTTTTCTCAAACAAGCTTGTACCAGACACTTGTTTGGTAACAGGGGTAATAGCCGAGGCTTTGCATAATAATTATTATTTCCAAAATATATTACTTTCACATTTCTTTGATTAGCGATAGTAAGTACTTCACGAGTCATTTATTATTATTATTTCGCCCTTTTGACGTTCCACTCCTGGGCATGGGTTTCCTCACGGTGTTTTCCTTCACCGTAAGCGAGTAATAATCATATAGAAATTATGATTCGCACATAGATTTCCCAAAAAACCGCAAGGTGCGAGCCGGGGTTTAAACCCAGGACCTGGTGCCCGCAGGACGCGTGTTTAATTTACGACTAATTTATTACAATTTATTTATTCGTGACTCAGGCCATAAAGTCACCAACTGGTGATGCAACTACCTGATACGGTAAACTTTGATAAATAAATAAACAGTGAGATCCCGCGGGACATCCCGGCAACGTCACAATACGTCTACGAACCTGTGGGAGTAAATATTGAAGGCACTTGTTTGTTCTAATAATAATAATCATTTATTTGCACGGAATGTAGGTAATTTTTACAAAGGTGTTGACAATATAAAATGAATCCCTGTACACTCTGCCATTAAGGCTAAAGCGCCCATCTAGCCCGCGAAGTTCAAATTTTTTGAGGTTTTTTAGAAATTTTTCAAAATCTGTCAATAATAAAAGGCACATTTTGTAATTCGCGACAAAGACCGTGTGCAGTGCATTTATTAATATATCCAGCTTACTCTAAAACATTTAAAGAACGACAGCTATCCAGATAATCTGGCAATTTTTATATATTTAGTGATTTACTAGTATCATATCCACCGTGATAATATTTAGAGTAAAATAAATGTATTAATAAACGCACTGCATACTGTGTTTGTCGCAAATCACAAAATGTTGTCTTAAATGTTTTCAGATTTTGGATAAACTATAAAAATACTCGAAAATTTTGAATTTCGCGGGCTAGGCAGGCGCCTTCACCTTAAGGGCATACAAACATTAAATACTTATACTACTTAAAGCTATACACTAAAAACTAGTATCATTTAAAAAGTCTAACACTGAGTAATAGCACCTTTCCAATAATAAACAAGTTAGTTGTTTTTAAAAAATTCTTATAGGTTGCTCTTTAATAGAATTCGGAATTTTGTTATAAATAGAAGGTGCCATACAAATAACACTTTTTTTTTAATAAAGCATTTCTATATCCACCAGTATATACCAAGTTTTGGTATTGAGATCTCATAGTTACATTTCTGAGTCGTGTTTCATTTAGTGTAGTAAAAAGATGTTGATTACTTTTGACAAATATAGCTGTTTCTAAAACATAAAGACATGGAAATGTTAACAATTTGTGAGCTTTAAAAATACGTACGCAACTGTCTCTTGTTTTTAAATGTAAGATTGCTCTTATACAGCGTTTTTGGGCCTTGAATATTACCCCAAAATATTATTCCAAACCTTAAAATGGAAACTACTAGGCCATGGTAGGCAACTTTAACTGTATTAATATTTACTTTTTTTGTCAGATTATAAAGTGCATACGCAGAAGCACTTAATCTTTTGCAGATATCTACTGCTTGAGCCTTCCATGTCAATTGACCATCTATTAAAATACCTAAAAAATTTGCAACATTTACAGTTTTTATGATTTGATCATTGTAATTAATGTCTAAATCTTCAGTTTGTATTCTTTGGTAAAAATGCATTATATTAGTTGTTTGAATATTTATATGTAGATTATTATTGTTTAGTCACTTAATTATGGTTTTAAGTGATTTGTTTATCTCATTTTCATAATTTTCTTTACTAACGCATTTTATTAGTGCTATCAGCAAATAATATCATCGGGTGATGGATATGACGCGGAAGATCGTTTATATATATTAAAAATAACAACGGCCCGAGGACACTTCCTTGGGGGACACCGGATTTAATTTGTCTGTGAGAAGATGAGTATTTTATTTCACGTTTAGTTTTGATGCATATTCTCGAAATTTCAGTGTATTGTTTGCGGCCATTTAGATACGTTTTAATCAGATTGAGAACATTGCCTCGAATGCCATATGCGCTGAGTTTATACAAAAGCTTATCATGATTTACATGATCAAAGGCCTTCGACATATCTCTTAATATAGCGCAAGTGGGAGTTTTTGTATCTACGCTTGCCATTAGTCTATTTAATAGGGCAAATATTGCCATATTTATGCTTTTATTTTTCCTGAACCCATTTTGTTCATCGCAAAATAAATTAAATTTAGTCATGAACTTATAAATTGATTCATATATATTTTTTTCTATTATCAAATCAAAAAAATTGTAAAGAAGAAATGTCAAATTATATGCCAATTGCTATAATTTGACATTTCTTCTTTACAATTTTTTTTGTATAGCGGTTTCACAATTACTGTTTTTAGACTTTCGGGAAAGACTCCCGCTGATATGCAAGTATTAATAATATGGGTAAAAGGGCCAGCTATGCTATTGCAAATAAATTTTATAACTTGTGTCGAAATGCCATCGTAACCAACACTCTTTTTGTTTTTTAAAGATTTTATTACTCTTACAATATCTTGAGGTACAACTGGAGACATGAATAACGAGTGAGGATTATGGTCTATATTTTTAAAATCATGTGATGTATTCTTTGGGACCTCTGCGAGCTGGTCAATGAAAATATCATTGAAAGATTCAGCTATTTCTTTTGGATTAGTTACTATCGAGTCATATTTTCTTGTCTGTGAAATGGGTTCTGGAATCTTTTTACTATTATTTATTATTTGCCAGGATGTTTTCGATTTATTTGTAGAGTTTTGGATCAGATGATTGTTTTGAGCTTGCTGGGTTAGTTTAATATTTTTTTTGAATCTTTTAGAATATGTCATTGTATAAAATTTATTTTTATTTTCATCAGTCGGTTTAAGTCTTTTTTGCCATAGTAAGTGGCGTTGTCTTTTACTGCAAATTCGGATACCTCGTGACACCCTTTTAATAGTTTTCAGATCGAACTGTGACAGTCTTGAGAGGGAAGCATAAATTATATAATAAACGGAATAGGTCGATGAAATTATTATATGCTTTATTTGGGTCTTCGGTAGTATATACATTATCAAATGAAAGTTGTTTGAGGTGTTTATTGAAATTACTTAGGTTTTCATTTGAGGTATCTCTTATTATTTTACGCCACGATTTTATTTGAAATACTTTACTAGTTTTGATCTTTAGTATTTGGGTTGTGTGGTCTGATAAAGCAAGGTCTATTATTTCATATTTGCATTTTTGTTTGCGGTCATGAGCAAAATTGTCTAGGCATGTATTGCTGTTAAGTCTGGTTGGCTGATTAATTACTAATTTAAGGTTGAAGCTCAAGAGAAAGCATTCAAATTCCATTGCAAGTCTATTCCTTTTCAAAATAACTATATTGAAATCGCCACATAATATTATTTTATTTTAATGATTAAGACATAACTTTTTTAGAATAGCATGTTAATTCTCATAAAATTTATACAAATTACAATTTTTTGGAGGTATATACATAAAATTATTATATTTTGTTTAGTTAGTTTAATCGCACAACATTCGATGATTCCTGTTATAGAGTATTTCATAATGTCTGGTAGCTCCATGAACGCATGTCCATTTTTAATCAAGATACATGCTCCACCGCGTTTTATGTTTGTTCTTGAATAGCATGATGCAATTCTATAATTTGGAATTTTTAGTAGTTTTTCGTGGCCAGACATTATGAAATGTTCAGTAATACATAGTATATCTATATCTATTGATTTGTTTACATAGTAGTTCCTGGATGTGAACTATAAGAGCATCTGACTTATTTATTAGCCCAGCAATATTTTGGTGCATGATATACATATGATCAAAAAAGAAAAAAATCTGTGCTTGAGTTCTTAGGGAAAGGTACCGCTTCGTTGTCTACTCTCAGAGAGAGTATTTGTTATTAAATTATCCTCTTTTTAACCCCCGACGAAAAACGAGGGGTGTTATAAGTTTAACATGTGTATCTGTGTATCTGTGTGTCTGTGTATCTGTGTATCTGTGTATCTGTGTATCTGTGTATCTGTGTATCTGTGTATCTGTGGATCTGTGTGTCTGTCTGTGGCAACGTAGCGCCCAAGCTGATGAACCGATTTCAATTTTGTTTCTTTTGTTAGATAGGTATTCTGATCGAGAGTGTTCTTAGCTATGTGTCATGAAAATCGGTTCACCCGTTTGAAGATCATCAGCGCTTTTGTAGGTTAAAAAAGCCACATTCATGGCCAAAACCAATTCCCTCGGCTCGAATCCATTCGAAATTTGAGATGATTGGATTTAGATTTATTATATTTTTAAATGATCGTAATAGTCTGAACTGGCATTTTACAATATTATAAATTTGAAAAGTTTCCCTGATTCTGAAAAAAATGAATATTTTATCAATTTTATTGAGATTTGTGTATGAACTAAAGACGTTCCATAAGTCACGTTTCAAATGATGGATACGCGCATGCGTTAAATTTTGTTCGTTCTGTTAATGGTCATGGAATATTACGCTATAATAATTCTAGAGGGCGCTGCTCCACCATTGACAAAGAATATTAAAAAACTAATCTAATTTAAAATAATTTTAGCGTTATTGAAAATTCTTCCCCTAGGCTGCTCCCGTCTACCTCAACCAGAGTTATTACATCAAATTGAATAATAATTGATAATATTTTACTAGGAATAAAACCTCCGTGACATCAATATTTAGATTCGTTGTCTATTCTAATGTCAATTATTATAATGTCATAACAAAATAATGTCTCATACTTTTACATTTTCTGTTGATTATTGTACATCTTAGATTATAAATGAGGAAGCCAAAACAAATGATTTAATGGTGCTTTCATAATCTGGCATCGAAACTAGTTGTACCAGATGAATTTGCGAGATGAGCTATGGATACTGAGCTACGGGAGCTACGCAAATCGCGCCAAAGAGAATACAATACTAGCGCTAACATCATTATTTGGAAGAACTAGGTAAATTATACATTTGATGAACAGGTCATCGCATCGGGGGTTTTTAAATTTTCAATTTAGAGTTATATTAATAGAATATTGTACATAATGCTCTTCATACCAAAGTTATTTAGTCACCCACTGTGTTTCAAAAACATACTATTACCATAAGATAGTTCAAGATTGGAGTCTAAAACGCGGGATTCTTATTCCAAATAAGTTTACCCCGCCTTTACAACGAACGAATGAACGAACATTTACAACGCTACCTTCTTTGTTGTGGAAGGCAGGCACTTACACTACATACCTAGGTTCCTAGCGAATGCTAGAACAAACAAGGTGTTGATAAATATAAGTAGTGACCTTAGTAAAATAATGCCATAAGTATAAGTGTCAAAGATTATTGATAAATCAGAAAGAAATCTTATCCTAATGGAGTAGAGTGCACATTTGTATAGGCCGATAGCTAGTGATATAATCAAAGGTCAGATGTGAAAAAGAAACCTATCAGATTATTTCTTTTTTTGTGACAGATATGTACATTATCACAGATATAGATTTACATAGATAACGAAAGTATGACGATTTGTATTGAAACCAAGCGTGCCGAATTTTTAACAATCCAATCCAAACCAATTCAATGACACCGATGCCGCCGATGCCCCCCCGTCCGCTACGATTCTCTGAGTGATTATCTCGCTCATACTCATATTTTGTATATCTGTAGTCGCGCGGACTGTAAGTTAGCGGCGACCAACATTGACGCTTGGTCGAGGTTTCGTACACGCGAAGTACATGCATTTGCGTTATCTATGTAAAAATCTATATCTGTGTACATTATCTAGGTATAGGTAGTCAAAATATCGCATATTATTAAAATTAGACCTTATTTAATTAGCGTATTACAGATAATCCAGCTTATGTAAGTACCTACCTATAACTTCAGTTACGTATTCAAGGAATAATTACAGAGGTTTCAAGCCGTACATTGAACATTGTTACCGATTTACATAATCCATTAATACCAACCTAATAACTTTATACGGGTTTTTTTGTAGTAATGTTGCGAGCCTGTGGCAGGAAAAACCCCATTGAAAAGTATCCAACCTTAGTTTTTACCTGAATATTGGAAATTAAGAGGTATTCCATTAAAGCAGCTACGCACTTAAAATTTAATTAAATTAATAATTGCGTGCTATTCAGCTTATTATTAATTGTAATCGAGCGAGCCTGTTCTGTAGGCTGAGCGTATAATTGGACCGTTCAATGTAAGTATTGGTAGGACGTAGGTATACAGGTTGTTTCAAAAGTGCGAAATAATGAATAAAATAAATAAATATCGCCAGACGAACACACCAACTGTATGGTCCCAAACTAAGCAACGCTTGTACTATGGGTACCGTACAATGGACTGGGGGCGATCCCAGTGACACCCAGACCAGGGTAAATTGCGAAACAGCCATTTCCAAAATTTACCCTGACGGGAAACCAACCCGCAACCGCCAGTAGTTTAGTGAGTCGAGCGGCCTACGCTCAACCACTGCGCCAAGCGGTCGTCAATAATTGTGGTACCGTATATATATTGAGATATATACTTATATCTATAGACAGCTGAATATTATGTAGATGCGTATACCTAGTAAAGACAGACCCATACATAACTATCATATTTAGCGGAAAAGGGAAGATCTTCCAGCCAGGCGGGTGTTATGCCTGGTGGGGCGGCCGCTATGCCCCGCTGGTTATTCTCGGGGTCGTGTATATATAGTCACGATGCTTGCGAGTCTTAATATCGTGTTTCAGTTATTCTGTGAAGAATCCGTACATTGTATTGAGCCGCTGCATTTAGCGCCATCTGTCCGTTTCTGTCGGCGACGTGAACGTGAGGTCGCCACACATATTTTCTGAGTATTTTGAATATGACCTATACCAACAGACAAGAAAACAGTTCAAGCTGGATTTACAGCCCACCTCAAGTCTGAGATGGGCTATTTGGAGTACACTTTTGACATGTCATTTTGTACTATTATGACTTAAGAATTACATTTCCAAGATCATTCTCAGTCTTGATATTGATTTATTAATACGAGCCTTTGAGTAGCAGCCACTATTGTTCCCAGAGATTGTTTTTTTAAAATCTAAATATTGTAAGTAAAATTTTTTGCAGTCCATGGTCATGTTCCACCGTAGCTCCTAAACTACCGATCCGATTTTGATGAATGAGGTGTCAATCGAGTCTTTATTATGACTATACAAAACGATGATATAAATCAGCACCATTCTTTTCTAGCTTTCTACTTTATTTTATTTATGTCAAGTTGTCTTACATATTTTTTTCAATAAATATTTTATTTTTCATATAAATACCCACCCGATTTACTACAAATATATATATTACGTAGCGAAAAGGGACTCTAGGGTATAAACATGGTAGAGGATTGAAGGTCACACGACGCGTCATCGTCAAACACAAACCGCAAATAAAATATAGCTCTCGGGTGGTTTCAAAAAATACGTCAATAATGGGGCAAGCGAAGGCCTGAACCGAATTGTGCCGAGTCACCCCGCGCCGTATACAGGGGGCTACTGAAAGGCATCCATTAACTTTTTGTGTGTGCCATTATGGACGGCGAATGTTTTCCGGTCCTGTATAAGTATTAATGTTTGCACAACCTGTATATAATGGCTAATCTCTTTTAAATACTTACATTTAAACGCCGGAACACCATGGCATGGCCTTTTGGTAACGTCGAGCCTAAGACGTGTTTTCTTTTAGACCGAGGATGATCTTGAAAAAATTGGGGAGTAAATTAATTTCGATCTTAAAATCGTCAACAAAAGGTCCCTTATTAAACGAAATTAGGTATTGGTGAAGTTTATTAGGTATATTTGGTGTACTAACATATATTCAGCAGATTTTGGCATCCTTATACTGAAATAATTTAGGTATCGATTGTTATCTGAATTGGTCTGTTCATATAAATAACATTACTGGCCGTATCCGCAAATTTATTTCAGTTTTTAGGAAACTCAGAAACTCTGCTGAATTGATGACATTAAAATGCGTTTATTACGCCCTTGCTCAGAGTTTACTACAATATTGCATTGTCGCGTGGGGTGGTGTTGGCAAGACTACTTTGCTTCCGTTGGAACGGGCCCAGAGGGCTATGCTGAAGGTCATGCTTGGTAAACCAAGGAGATACAGTACTGATCTTCTGTATAGCGAATGTTCTGTGCTAAGGGTTAGACAGCTGTTCATCCTGTCTGCTATACTCCGGAGACACAAAAGTACAGACTTTGTGCTGACCTCAAGACGCAACTGTACTAAGGTTTGTGACGTGCCCGCTCATAGGACTGCCCTTGCACGTCGCCAATACTACGTCATGAGTCACTACTTATACAATAAAGCTCATAAAGTTTTTTTTTTTTTTTTTTTATGCCAGACAGACACACCAATTGTACGGTCCCAAACTAAGCAAAGCTTGTACTATGGGTACCGTACAATGGACTGGGGGCGATCCCAGTGACACCCAGACCAGGGTAAATTACGAAAAGGCCATTTCCGAAATTTGCCCCGGCGGGAATCGAACCCGCGAGCACCATGTGCAGTGAGCCGAGCGGCCTACGCTCGAACCACTGCGCCAAGCGGTCGTCAAAGTGAATAATATATATCCTCTGCCCCTAATTAAATGCAAGGAAGTAGTACGTAACTGGCTACTTAAATTAAATTATACAGAAACGGAAGAAATTATTCACACCTAAACTCACACTCTCTCTCACACACACACACACACACACACACACACACACTAACACACACACATTTGTGGTTATTATTATTCTTAGTTTATTACTTTATGTTTTTTATTTTATTTTTTATTATGTTCAAAATTTCATTTCCTACCTCATAAACAAATACGTTTACAAATTAGTATTGTTAAATTTTCAATAAACCTTTCAGGGTCGAAGATGCTGACGGCTGTAACACAGTTTATACTAGTATAGCCGTTAACATTATCTCTTAAATAATTTATAACATTGTTATGGTTTTGTTAGTAATTAAGATAAATTTGTATTATTTTTAGTTGGGATACATACATTATTATTATTATTATTATATCGAAAAGCATCGTCTTTGCTGTGAATGGAGCCTAAGCAATATTATATTTCATACGTCCAGCAAACAATTAATCACAGGTGCCGTCTAGTTTCGTAATAAAAGTCCGATGATAAATAGTGCGTCAATTTTTATAATTTAATAGGATTAAAACGCAAAAAAGTAGGTAGTTGTTGTTCATCACAAGATTTAATAATTTACTAGGTATGCCCACCGACTTCGTCCGCGTTTAACTTAACAAAAAAAAATCGGGATTATCGGGATAAAAAGTATCCTATGTGTTAATCCCGGTTATAAACTATCTGTGTTCCAAATGTCATCCAAATCTGTTCAGTAGGTTTTGCCTGAAAGAGTGACAAACATACATCCACACTCACAAACTTTCACATTCATAATATTAATGGGAAGTACTTAATTACGAGATTGACATCACGCTTGAATTGCGGTGTTGGGCACAAAGCTAGGTACAAACAGACCAAAGTTTAGCCAATCACAAGGTTTACTCAACTTTGGTCTGTTTGTTAGAGCATTAAGTTAAAATTAACCTACGTTAAAATGACGCACCTTGCGCATACGTAACATGCGTTTGTTTGATGACAATATGTCATTAGAACGCATGTAGCCACATGCTATTATATTTGTTTACATACATCCCAAACACGAGAAACATATCACGCTAAGATCTTAGTAATTCGAACAGCAATGGGTCCACGAGCGCAGCCGCGAGGAAAACCTTTAACACAATTATTAATGGTAGAAACTCGAGGCATTAAATATTAAAAAGGTTAACATTAATCAGGAGTAATATTAGCTACCTACCTGGCATTTGAAATCTTAATTGGATTGGAGAAAATGTTGAAGTAAGAGAAAAAGGTCAGATACCTAAATACTGGTAGGTCATAAGTTGATAGGTGTTTTTTGTGGTACTTATCGGCACATCACGTTTAGCATGATAAATAATTATATAAGAAGAAAAAAAATATTTCGTATTTTAATAAAAAAAATTATATTGCATTATTAAATACGTGAAAATTGATGTGACTTTATTGTCCGTGTTTACGTGTTTTATTTCGTTGTTTTTGAGGTGTTATTTATATGTAAATAAGTGTAATAAATAATATAAAAATCATGATTAGTCATCAAATGTAGTGTAGGTATTGTTTTGGTTTTTGATGTGCAATCGATTTTTAGCGCCACAGCGCCGGTCAGACCGCGCGGTCAAGCTGACCGTCAAAATATGCTGATAATGCTGGAATGCTTATTGTACCTACATATCCGAGGATAGGCTTTAAGACAATTTGCCGGTACTTATGCGTGTCTTTCCCAGGGTTCGCCTGGTTTAAGTAAGACCTATACTTATTCTCTATGAGAGTCAATACAAAGCAACTGTTGCTGTTTCGGAGAATGTACACCATCTTTTGTTCACTGAAAAGAGTAACCATTGAGTTTCTTGTCGGATCTTCTCAGTGGAAGCAGCATTCCGAGACGGTGGTAGATTCTGACTATTCATAAATGCTTTGCTGGCTTAGATGAATAAAAACAATTTTGAGTTTGAGTTTGTAACTGAAATCCTATGTGCCGTGTGCCAACCACCGACGCTAAAGGGTTCATTTCGTTATTGCAACTGTCGCAGCGTGTGTCGTACGCGTCTAACGCACTGCGTTTATCGCATATGCATGCGTCCCTTCAATGCACTCTTCTTGGGCGTTATCAAACTTTCATGAGATATTGTTCATCTTGCAGTGTTGTAGTTAATAAGTGGCCAGGCTCCTCTCCCCTCTCGAAGTTAACTAATTTCCCACTCATATCCGCCACAGCATAACTCTTTGTTAAAGTCCCGCCCAACCGCTCCGCAACTGATTAAACTTTCACTACGTGTTTTTCGCTCTAGGAACTTTTAATTTAGTTTTATGTCAGATATAAATGCAAACTCGTCTAAGTAGATACAATCTTGATAATACTTTGTTTGATGTAATAATGTAATAAGTTAAATTTGATGTAATTCTTACGTATTTATAATCAAAAGTTTTTAAAAAGCTAAGTAACTTTTACACATCTTTTTATTCAAGGTAATGTAAGGTTACATTACTAGATACTAGTCACTTGTCCGGCTCTCTGGCTAAGCTAAATGCTTATGATACGACCACTCCTATAACAAGCATCTAGCCCGTGCCAAAGGCATTGCTACGCTACCTGTCACGTTAAATTTAAATTAGTTTTATTTATCATCACATAGTAGCATTAATTAATCAAAAATAATAAGAACGGTATTATAATATTATATTATAATTTATATTCATCAATAATATTATTAGTCATTGCTTTAATAATCAAATTACATCCTGCGGCTTCAATTTTATTTTTAATGCTATCTTACGACCTACTTTGCTTAACCCTTATACATGACATTCGTCATTAGGTAGGTGTGATAAATGACACAAATAATCCCTTGAGCGGTTACAAATGATGGGAACATTCCCTTTCATCCCTTTGGAAATGAAACCAAGTTGTTATAACAATTGTTTAACCTGGTATGTTATGTGGTGTAGTTGTTTCATTCTCCGTTATGTAAACTGTTTACTGTTTAGTAATGGACAGGGAATTGCGAGTGTCATCATTAGTTAGTTATGCCTCGCTATTAACCTTCTCGTGAAACTGTTGGCTTAAAAACTCAGGCTTAGTGTGTGATGACAGGCAGGCGATGCAGCACAGCAAATTACAGAATTGGTAGGGCAGCCATGTTGACCCAGACATAGTTCACGAGAGAATGCTGCAAGGCAGATAAATGTAAATGACACAACTAGAGTTTCCCAACTAGACAAATAATATTATGTTGCCGTCACTTTAATTATAAATGAAAATTCGGAATGCACGGTTTAAACCGCGGGTTTCACACGGCGTACAATGTCTTCATCTTTATTTTTAGATTACAGAAAACAGAGATAACATAAATCAGTTAATGGTTGCGTCAATGCTAATGAGGGGTAGGATTTAAAAACCAGTTCTATTGCTCTACACTCTACCTTATATATATTACAGCATACAGAGAGATTACAATGGATGCCATCACACCCGACGTACTGGATAATTATTCTGATATATCGCTTTTGGAGTATATCGGCCAATGTTTGATTAACACGCCCACGGGGATTTATGTCTCGTGATTATTGTATCCAAAATTTGATCCAATACGCCAGAGGGAAGTAATGTGGGTCTGTTATGTCGTAATGAATGTGTGTTGTGATGTCATTTGTTTTGTGGGAATATTGGATTGGAATATTTGATTAATGTTTGTCGGATTACTGCACAGTGGAAGGAGGATTATGACGTCACAACTATTATTATGATTGTTGCACTGTTATGATATTATGACGAATCAATCGAACACTTGTGGAAAATAACAGTGACTACAGATAATAAAATATCCAAAGGAAACGTCGATAAAGTGTCAATGTGACGCTTGTGCTTTTCTTGTATGATGGGTGGAATTGTGCTTTATCCTTTTTTTTGGTTGACAACGTTTTAACTTTTGACATAACTATAGGCATATAGTTCTTACGCCAATAATGCCAGTCGCATTATGTAAAGTAGTCTTTTGCGTCGGACCTAGCGGCTCTACATAACGTTGCGTCTGCCGCTGCGCGTAGCGGATAGCGGAAGACGTATTCATTTAGATGTGACATATGTATTAACATCGGTTGCGCGGGACGCTGTCCGCCTGATGGAGCGTCGATCGTGTAAAGCAGAATGTCCCTTTAGGGTTCCACCTCACGTCTTTCCAAATCGTTAGCACGGCGCACGTTCGGGACATAAATGCCATAAGTCGATCATCTGTAGTCACGTAGCGAACAAAAGTGTTCCTGGCTTCCTCCCGTGGGCAGTGCCAAGCGAAAATGATGAGCAATAGAATTGATCATAGAATAATTTGGCAATAGCATTCTATTTTTTCTTATGTAACAAAGTTGGCAAACAAGCGTACCTACGGCCCGCATGATGTTAAGCTGTTACCGTACCCATAGGGGTTGCCAAGCTGAAGGGGAGTGGGATAGGGGGAGGGTAGGGGTTAGGCTTACGTGTCTCTCACTCGTCGTAACAAATGGAGCTATACTAGCAACTTGACGCCGATTTTCTGTGTGACGGTGGTACTACCTTGGTCCGAAATCTATCTTGAGCGAGGTAGTGGAGGTAGTAGAGGTAGTAGAGGTAGTAGAGGTAGTAGAGGTAGTAGAGGTAGTAGAGGTAGTAGAGGTAGTAGAGGTAGTAAAGTTAGTAGAGGTAGTAGAGACAGGCTAGCCCGTAAATAAGGTATAGCCTTGGCTACAGCCTGGCTCTCCCACCTAAAATCGACTAAAATCTTTATAATGGTTGTTATCGAAATTTGCCTGGTCTGGATGTGGATGTAAGTGGAGTCACTTCACCCCATTGGCGATGCCTAAATTTATATAAAAGCAAATATATTATCACCAGACTGTCAGAACAACTGGGTCCCAAACTAAAGTAACGCTTGTACTATGGGGTACCATTACCATACAATGCTATGGAATGCGAATTCTGTACCCCAGTCATGTTAAAAAGTCAAAAGTCAGCGTTTTTCTTGGATATATTGTTGATCCTGGCTTGCAGGAATAATAGTCTAATAGAATGTAGAGGGCCCGGGCCCCAACTCTGTTAGCTACTGTAAATGCAATAGAAACACAAACGCTAGCGATTCTTGTTTGGGACAAAATTTCGTACTCTACTAGCGTCTGATTTGCGTCTAGTTCATATCATCAAGCGTTTATTTCTTCTTTTTTAAATCAGTTTTGCCCGACTTAGCCTTCTGGTCTAATAATAATAAATTAAAATGTCGTTGTGGTCGATAAATATCTACATAGTTCACTTCCAGTGTATCTCAACATCTCCGTTAAGCAACGGGGGACAGTAACGGAAATCCATTAGCGGTAACACTGGAGTGGCGCTCCGGTTGTGTCACGTTACCGTCCCGGATGCGTGTCGTGACGTCCCCGTACCAGGCTCGTGCCGCCGTCGGTTTTAACTGTTTTCAATTAAGAATGAATGGTTTTATAGCCTTTTGCTTGAACGATTGTTAAACTTAGAGAAATTGTGAGAAGTTTATAGTATATTTTTTTTTATTTTGGCTAAGTATATGATCAATTTTTAAAGATAGCTGTGGCTAAAAGTACCAACTCATTATTTAATACCTATTCAGTCGAAAGTAGACCTTATGTGAACGGCGTCATTGCCTGCTGATTCTTTTGGAACACAAACTAAATTTGTCTAAGTAGAAATTGCTATCCTGCTCATCTTCGTGATTTATGGGCAGCACTTAAATGTTATTATTACGTCTTACAAAACTAATGGAATATAATAAGAATATAGTGAATGATATTCTTAGCTATTAGATACTGATAATTATCACACCATCTAAGTATATATAACTCAAAGGTGACTGACTGGCTGACATAGTGATCTATCAACGCACAGCCCAAACCACTGGACGGATCGGGCTGAAATTTTGCATGCAGGTAGATGTTATGACGTAGGCATCCGCTAAGGAAGGATTTTGATTAATTCTACCCCCAAGGGGATAAAATAGGGGATGAATAATCCCGAAATTTTTGTTAATAGCCTAATTTATGACGCTCCAACAAGTTCTTTGAGAACCAGTGTCCCTTCAAAAGTGTTCAGTCACAAGCGATTAAGACCTTTGCCGAACTGAAAGATGTAAGTATTATTATTATTTATAATAATAGATAATATCGCCAGACGAACACACCAGCTGTATGGACCCAAACTAAGCATCGCTTGTACTGTGGGTACCGTACAATGGACTGGGGCGATCCCAGTGACACCCAGACCAGGGCAAATTACGAAAAGGATATTTCCGAAATTTACCCCAGCGGGAATCGAACCCGCAACCAACAAGTGCAGTGAGCCGAGCGTCCTACGCTTGAACCACTGCGCCAGGCGGTCGTATAGCCGTAGATATATTTAAGTTTAGTTTTAGTCAAGCCGTTTATGAGGAGAATAATTACGAAACCAAAATGTGTACCTACCTAAATATAATTTAACATGAGCCTGAATACGTCCCTCAATATTGTTGAACTCCATCTCTTCCTGTTGCTTATGAGATGAGATGGATGTTCAAAAATCCTTTCCTAGTGCTCACATAAGGAACTCCTGCGTAAAACTCCATGTGTCTAGACCCACTGGATGATATTGTATGTTGTCTGTCAGTCAGTTGTTAGTTTCATTAAGTACCTTTAAGGCGAGAAAATGTACGGTATTAACGTCGGTGTTGACGTCCCACTCCTGGGCACGGGCCTCCCCTCAACACGAGGGGGATTCCGGCCATAATCCACCACGCTGGCCCAGTGCAGGTTGGCAGATTTCACATGTATTTCGAAAATTGGTTAGATCTTCTAAGACATGCAGGTTTCCTTACGATGTCTTCCTTCACGGTATAGAAATTAAAATAGAATTCATCATTTAGAAATTATAGGTATTGAAATTGTTAAAACAATTGGTAGCTTCCTAGTAATCAGGGCAATAATTTCCCGAGTATTGAAATCGATATTCTCACGGCCCCATTAGTTGCCATTAGAATTCCATCCGTACTCCCGCAGAGTAATGATTGATTTTCGATTGCAGTTTAAGATGCTAAAAGTATCTTTACGTAATTTGAACACAGTATTCTTACTTAATTGACTCCTTTTTCTGCAATACGAGTGCTAATTATGATTTTAGATAATTATTATGAGAAACAAAATAAGAACATGTCAAACAGCGATGGAAAGATCAATTTTAAACATCAATAAACTACACAAAATACGCAACAGTGTTATAAGAGGTAAAACAAAATTAACAGACTTTCTGCAACACTCCATGAAACTAAAATGGAAATGGGCCGGACACATAGCCAGATTAGAAGACCATCGTTGGACGAAGATCGCAACCCTATGGGACGGACCGAAAGGCAAAAGGAAACGCGGGAGACCATTCAGAAGATGGGCCGACGACATCAAAGATATAGCTGGACACCAATGGCACACCATAGCAAAAGAAGGACAAAAATGGACCGAAAAGGAGGAGGCCTTTACCCTCAAGGGGGGTTCTCAATAATGCATGCATTAAAATGATATAAACAATAATTAATTTACAGTTATATCCTTTTATATATAGGTATAATATTAACAATTGAAAAATATTATAATCTGTCATAAATAAATGAATAATAATAGAAATACTTAGGATACAATGGAAATATACTTATAAATATGCATGTTAATCTTACGTAAATCAATTTTATATTATTATTATTATTTTTTCTAAATGTTTTTTGTAAGAAATTGGGAAATAATAAAAGGCTTTTTTATTTTATTTTTATTTATGAGAAAAGCCTGTCACTGGCAGCTAATTAAAATTATGAGTCCACATTACCCAAAAGTTGGTTTTTAGGTAATTCCTATTCTCGCTGTTGCTTATTACTTGCTTATTGTACGGTGCAACCTATTTCCGGTCATAATGAAGGCATTTAAGGTTCGTAATGCTCTGCGCGACTAAATTAAGCTTTTCTATAACTTTAGAATGAAATTCACGGTCAGTAACTATTTCTCCTTCTAATAATAACTGCTGTGAATGCTGCCAATAAAAATGTAGTGAAAATCAAATACGACTGTAGAATTTGACCAAAGTACCTAATTGTAATGTAATATTTTTACAATGTCTTTGGGTTTGATTCTTCTTAGTCGGGCACTCTTGTCAGAGTGGTCGTGGTTGTGCTGACGAGGTATATGGTGGAAGGTTTGGTGAGGCCTTAGCATTTCCGAGGGTGGCTCTCCAGGCGATGTGCTTCCATTTCTGACGATTAGAGGCGTCTCGCGAGTACTCTGGACCATGGTGGACTCGGTAGCCTTTGTGATGACATCTATCCAGCGAGTTGGTACTCGACCGCGTGCTCTCTTGCCTTCCATCTGGCCCTGAACTACCAGTCTCTCCATCGAGTTCTCATTTCTAGAGATGTGACCAAAGAACTTTAGTATTCGTAGCTGCACAGTAGATGATAGTCTGACTTTAATACAAAGCTCTTTGAGGATGGATACATTGGTGCGAAATGCCGTCCACGGGATCTTTAGGAGGCGTCTCCAGCACCACATCTTTAATGCGTCGATTTTGCGGCGATCCTGCAGTCTCAGGGACCAAGTTTCGGCCCCATAGAGAAAGATTGGAAACACAAGGCATTTCATCAATCTGACTTTGGTCTTCTTGGTAATTCTCCTGTCCTTCCAAATCTTTCCCAGCGGTTCTACTGTAGATCTGGTGATGGCGCACCGTCGTCTGATCTCGTCATGACATCCTCCAGTGCTTGATATAGTAGAGCCGAGGTAAATGTAGTTCTGTACCACTTCGCAGTTAGCTACTTTGTGTACGTTGGTTCCACTTTGTTCAGCTCGGTCTACTATCTTCATCTTTGTCTTGTCTCGGTTGATAGCAAGTCCGAATTGGAGGCTGGTACTTTCTAGACGGGTCAGAAGATGTTCCATGTCTTCTCTTGTCTGTGCGAGAAGGGTAGTGTCGTCAGCGTATCTGAGGTTATTTATCACGCGTCCCCCAACTGATATTCCTCTATCCCAGTCTTCTAAGACAATACACATAATGTACTCTGTGTAGGTGTTGAAGAGTAATGGCGATAAAATGCATCCTTGTCGTACACCAGCCTCAGTCTTAAAATTGCTTGAGAGGGTATCCACTCGTACCGCTGCAGTCTTCATAAAGCCTCTTCAACAAGGCAATTATATGGCAATTATATGGGGCGGAAAACCCATTTCCGCAAGTATCGTCCAGAGGTGTGTCCATATGACTGTGACAAATGCCTTGCGAAAGTCAACAAAAGGGTTGTATTGTAAAGGGTTGATTGAATTCTCTGACCTTCTCATTAATCTGGCGCAATATAAGAATTTGTTCGCGAGTGCCTTGGGTTTGATGGTCCGTAACATTTTTAACCCCCGACGAAAAACGAGGGGTGTTATAAGTTTAACATGTGTATCTGTGTATCTGTGTATCTGTGTGTCTGTCTGTGGCAACGTAGCGCCCAAGCCGATGAACCGATTTCAATTGTGTTTCTTTTGTTAGATAGGTATTCTGATCGAGAGTGTTCTTAGCTATGTTTCATGAAAATCGGTTCAGCCGTTTGAAGATCATCAGCTATTTTGTAGGTTAAAAAGCCACATTCACGGCCAAAACCAACTTCCACGGCGCGAATCCGATCGAAATTTGAGATTATTGGATTTAGATTTATTATATTTTTAAATGATCGTAATAGTCTGAACTGGCTTTTTACAATATTATAAATATGAAAAGTTTCCCTGATTCTGGAAAAAATGTATATTTTATCAATTTTTATAAGAGATTTGTGTATGAACTAAAGACGTTCCATCAGTCACGTGTCAAATGATGGATACGCGCATGCGTAAATTTTGTTTGTTTTGTTAATGGTCATGGAATATTACGTTATAATAATTCTAGAGGGCGCTGCTCCGCCATTGAGAAAAAATATAAAAAACAAATCAAATTTAAAATAATTTTAGCGTTATTGAAAATTCTTTCCCTGGGCTGCTCCCGTCCACCTCAACCAGAGTTATTACATGAAATTGAATCATAATTGATAATATTTTACTACGAATTAAACCTCCGTGGCATCAATATTTAGATTCGTTGTCTATTCTAATGTCAATTATTATACTGTCATAACAAAATAATGTCTCATACTTTTACACAGATTTTCTGTTGATTATTGTACATCTTAGAATATAAATGAGGAAGCCAAAACAAATGATTTAATGGCGCTTTCATAATCTGGCATCGAAACTAGTTGTACCAGATGAATTTTCGAGATGAGCTATGGATACTGAGCTACGGGAGCTACGCAAATCGCGCTAACATCATTATTTGGAAGAACTAGGTAAATTATACATTTGATGAACAGGTCATCGCATCGGGGGTTTTTAAATTTTCAATTTAGAGTTATCTTATGTTGCCAACTGCACTCTTCCCGACTCGTACTGCGTGATAACTCCACCTTCACATAAGAAATATATAAAAATCTAAGATATATAGGAACTTACTTGCCTTACTTGTTTTATACTCAAGTTACCCAGGCCAGAAAATTCTGTAAAATATCGAGCTTACTGCCTTCGAGAGTGTTCGTATAATTAGAAGTTAGAACACTTCAGCCAACTCCTTCTCAAGACGTGACGATAGACAAACCAATAGCAATAATATCCGCAAAAAATTTTGAAAGAATATCGTTACACGGTAATATTTTAATAGTTACGCCTGTCGCTTTGAGTGACGCGGCATCCGCGGGGAAGATTACGCGGATCCCCAGGGATCCCGTGTCCTGTTCAAACGGGATCAGACCCGGCTCCGTGGAGCCCCATGCCTGGCACGGGTCTTTTTGTCTTTCATTTATTTTGTGTACTCCGGAAGGATTATGGGCGATGTCATATGTGAAATTTTTGATCAAGAAATGTGGGGTTTGCTCGTCTTGGCGTCAGCACTGCCGTGCACGTGTTGCGATTACAATAAATTGCTTTAGTTCTTAAGCAGGAGCAGGACAGCCCTTTCGTTACTGTCAGATCGAAGGTCCATGCATGCTTTAAAAAAAACTTGAGAGGTGTCAAGGGACACCCGTATGGAACGAAGTTGCAATATCCGGAACTTGTGCAGAAACACTGTCAGGATTCATTATTGTAATTATTTGTTCGCGACACCACACTGTTCAATGCGAAATAGAAAGACGAAACGAAAATAACTGGCTTGCTTTCTATAAGAGACGGAGACAGACAGAGAAACACGCGCACGCCGCACGGCTTACAACTATAGCAAAAAGTGTCAATACAACTTTTGGTCTTAATTTTTTCCGTCAAGCCCCCTTTCACAACGCGCGATAAGGAACTTCGTTCCAAAAAAACAACTTCGTAATAAAACACTAGATTTGATTAAAACATACTTACAGGTTTTTTTAAGCTGGTTCGTAAATAGGTACTAATATATGCGGTAACACATAGAAACGAAACGTATGTACGACACGAATTGAGAACTTTTCTTTTTTTGAAGTCGTAAATAAAGTCTCCATCGACTTGCAATAATTTTATCCAACAGAACATACAAGAAAATAATATTCAATATCTTCGCAAAACAGCGTCGAATGGGAAAAGTTGTAAGTTTAATACGAAATGCAATATTTTTTTATGACTTCATGGAGGTACCTCGTGGGTTTGATCGCCGCTTTGCATGTGAAAGGGTCATGCTATGCGCTCATGAAAATGCAATATTGTAGGTACTCTAGTGCTGTTGTTGGAGGTATATGATTTTAGGGCCCCGTGGTAGCTAGATAAAATGAATAACCAAAAAGTTGTGCGAACAAGAGGTGAATAAAGGCGACGCCATTTCTAAACCCATGATCGGAAAGTAAAATGAAAAGTGACACTTATTAAGCAGAAGGACAAGTGAATATAAAACTGTGAATCGTTTATAGGTTTGCGATTTTTTAATATCTTTTCTCGACAGCGACCGCAATTTATTATACTTAAAACAATTATTTTGGATATTAATCACTTTATATACTATTACAATCGAAGAGTACTAAACAATGTAAACCTCTTTATCATTAATCTTATAAAACAGTGCCTCTTTATATACAATATTCTAACTAGCTAAAAATTGTTGCAAGCCTATGCTTACAACAATAAACTATTAAATGCATCATACGGAACCATCCCTATTCCCGAAAGTCTACTCTGCACCACTATTATATTTCGTTCATGAACACTCGCGTTGTTTGCGACATCGACCCCAGAATAAAACCTTTTGGCATTATGCGACTTTAGAGAAAAGCTTTTTTTATTTTCTTCAAAAAATTGTTTAGTAAAGAATCTCCAGAGGGTCAAATACTTTTGTTTGTTGGTTTGTTGGAGGAATGTCTGGTATATAAAGTTAAGTATACACTGTGTTTAATTGTGAGCGATTTCTTATAGCTTTTTATCGTAAGCGATTTTTCAGTTACCTATAAAATGGCGATCAGTTATATTTTAGGGTTGAAATTAAAGATTATAATTATAATTAAATAAGTTTATCGCTATGCACGCAGACGTATTATAATTAATTTCAGCGTTAAATATTAAATTGAAATGCAAGATGTTTGTACGTTTGTACGCTTAAGATAATCTGTATTTTTTAAATTGGATTAAGGGACATCATGATTATAATACCGCTAATACCTATGGTAGTAGAACCTTAGAGTACAACCACGCAATGTCGTAATAGACATAATGATTTCACAATCACTTGCGTTTTTTTATCGCAATGCTAGCGGTAAAAGTACTGACTTTGTTTTGAATTAACCATCCCTTTGCATCGTGAATAGGGGTGGCCTGTTGTCACGTTGTGTCTATAATCGGTTTTTTGTTGTTCTGTGTCTAGATTTTAGTGTCGAGATTGGCTGTCAAACGTTGCCAAATTATGAAACTTTTTTATAACTTTTTATGACAATGCTTGGGGGCAATAAACTTTTATAAAGTTGTAGGTAGGTATGCAATGTGGAAGGTCAAATTTTACGCACATTGAGATAAGTTTGCGTTGTGCGTTCCTTAAATGTGAGGGGGATTCAGGCCATAGTCCACCACGCTAACCCAGTGCGGTTTGGACTTCACATAACCCTGGTTTATTACGGGTTTATTTTTTTAACCCCCGACGAAAAAAGAGGGGTGTTATAAGTTTAACATGTGTATCTGTGTGTCTGTCTGTGGTAACGTAGCGCCCAAGCTAATGAACCGATTTCAATTTTGTTTCTTTTGTTAGATAGGTATTCTGATCGAAAGTGTTCTTAGCTATGTTTCATGAAAATCGGTTCAGCCGTTTGAAGATCATCAGGTCTTTTGTAGGTCAAAAAAGCCACATTCACGGCCAAAACCAACTTCCACGGCTCGAATCTGTTCGAAATTTGGGCTCATTGGAGTAATATCTTTGCATCACTTGAGAACGGCAGACACGATTTCGCTTAATTATATTTTTAAATGATCATAATAGTCTGAACTGGCTTTTTACAATATTATAAATTTGAAAAGTTTCCCGGACTCTGAAAAAAAAAAGATATTTTATTAATTTTTATATGAGATTCGTGTATAAACTAAAGACGTTCCATAAGCCACGTTTCAAATTATGGATACGCGCATGCGTTAAATTTTGTTTGTTTTGTTAATGGTCATGGAATATTACACAATAATAATTCTAGAGGGCGCTGTTCCGCCATTAAGAAAAAATACATAAAAACAAATCTAATTTAAAATAATTTTAGCGTTATTGAAAATTCTTCCCCTGGGCTGCTCCCGTCCACCTCAACCAGAGTTATTACATCAAATTGAATCATAATTAATAATATTTTACTAGGAATTAAACCTCCGTGGTATCAATATTTAGATTCGTTGTCTATTCTAATGTCAATGTTTATAATGTCATAACAAGATAATATAGTTTTACACAGATTTTCTGTTGATTATTGTATATTGCATTGGTTAGGTAATCTTATAGGAAGCCAAAACGAATGATGTAAATGGCGCTTTCATAATCTGGCATTGAAACTAGTTGTACCAGATGAATTTGCGAGATGAGCTATGAATACTGAGCTACGGGAGCTACGCAAATCTCGCTAACTTAATTATTTGGAAAAACTAGGTAAAGTATACATTTGATGAAAAGGTCGTCGCATCGGGGGTTTTTAAAATATTCAATTTAGAGTTATTTTTAATAACACCGTCTAAGTTTTGTATTATACTTATTGCAAATAGTAAAGAGTATACAAAAGTATATTAATAGTATATTAAAGAGGTGATTAATGAATTATATTGAAAACAGACGTTCAATATTAACTCGAAGTTTCCGGATAAAGTGAAGATGCCTGGAGCGATTTCAATTAGATTCGAAATTGACTCGTCCGTCCGGGCGGGCCGGGAGGCGGGACGGCAAACATGGACCACCTCTCGAGAATCTTTTCTCGGAACTATTTAAAGATTTCACTCCCAGTGGCATCGCGAGACGCCAGAGAGATTAATTGGAATTACTACCCGAATATGAACGACTTGCCTAAAAAGCAAGAGACCTAAAATACAGCATATACCTAAATACAATCCCTAAAATGCCAAACGCCTGAGTGGTTGAATGTCTGCGAAGCAAATTGCCTGCATAGTAATTCTATAATACAAAACCAATTTAGTTGAACGAAAGCTCTGCTTAGAAGATGTTTATTAATTGTTCTGCTTTCAGCATTGATGTTATTGAAATGAATTCTGTCAATCGAAACATCACGCTTGCCCACAACATTTTCTTAAATTTCGCCAACGAATCAATAAATGGTGTACCTTCCTATGTTTTTTGAATTAGTCTATCTGAGGTTCGATTTATAGAGATGGTGCTATAGGAATATACAGTAAGATGATAGTGCATCTGATTTCTTCCTAAGCTCTATCCCACTTTAGAGCAGGCGTAACGCGTGCAACTTTTCTCAATGAAAACGTCTAATCTTCTTATTCAAATATGAAATATTAAAGTACTTGGTTTAGACAACGAGTTTAAGTAGATTTTATTAATGCAACGCGTGTGACTTACTATCCTTAACAAATGTTCTAACCTCATTCGCGCAAATTTAATAATTACAATTAATTAACTTAATTTCGACGGGAGGTGACACAATTTAGCCGCGCGTCCCCTGAGCGCGTAAGTTGCTTAAATTGAGAGGTGTCTCCAGTGACTATGAACTTCGCTGAAACTTTGTGGACGTGCGGTTAGTCAACTTTAAAAGCTTAGAGGTTTGTTTGATAAATGTCTATAGGTGATCTCGTTCGATATATGACCGCTCTTCTCTTATCCAAATTTACGGTCTTGCCCCTTGAAGGAACTGAAAGATCTCCTACCATTTTTTGCCCAAAGCAGTGTAGTAATTTAATTCACATGGCAAGGCATCATCTGTGTTTAATGGCAAATCGTACCGAATAAAAATAACAAGGTATTAAGGAGGCAAACTGCAGCCGGCTATTATAGCTGCGTTTCGAGGATGAGGGGGAGGGCCGGAAGCCCATCTCCCCCCTTTGTCCCATTTCCCTTCTGGTCGACTATGTGCGATTAATGCCTTTGGTGTTGCAAGCATCTCTAGGCTACATGCTTAACATCAGGCTGGTCGTATACTGTTTGCCGACTCTTTGTACATTAAAAAGTTACTGGCATGGGGTACTTGTAAATGGTAAATGTAAATGTGGGTAAATATAATGTAAATGGGGTAGGTACTGTAAATGTAAAGTAAATTAGGTAGGTATTGTAAATGTAAAGTAAATGGGGCAGGTACTGTTAATGTAAAGTAAATGGGGGTAGATACTGTACAAAGTACGCTGTCATTGGCGACTATACATCTTATACTCGTATATAAAATTCTCGTGTCACAATGTTTGTTACCATACTCCTCCGAAACGGCTTGACCGATTTTTATCAAATTTTATATGCATATTCAGTAGGTCTGAGAATCGGCTACTATCTATTTTTCATACCCCTAGAAGACAGGTCAACGTCTGTCGGGTCAGCTAGAACTTGTGGGCTAGAACGATTGCTTGACTGATAATATTCAAATAATAACATTTTGAACAGTCGACACTGTTCAAATCTAATCAAATCATTATATTCTTAAGGGATTTGCTTTAAAAGCGACATATAATACGTATCACTCAACATTTATAGCTGTGATCTGGAATGAGATGCGCAGAGCTCGCCGGGCGGCGGCGGGGCACGGCGCTTTGAGCGCGAGAACAAAAAGAATACTTGTATTATGAAAATGTGTGTTTTTATTCATACCTACCGCTGTTTTTATACGTGAACACATCAAGACGAGATACGCTGCGACCTCACTCATGGGATTATCATGAATTTATATCGACCATTGTGAGGAAACCTGTACGTGTTTCGAAAAGATGTGTGGCCTCCCCTCAACACGAGGGGGATTCAGGCCATAATCCACCACCCTGGCCCAGTACGGGTTGGCGGATTTCACATGTCTTTCGAAAATGGGTTAAATCTTCTAGGACATGCAGGTTTCATCACGTTGTTTTCCTTCACCGTAAGCAAGTGATAATCATATAGAAATTATGATTCGCACATAGATTTAGAAAAATCCAGAGGTTCGAGCCGGGGATTGAACCCGAGAGGTAGCCCGCAAGACGCGTGCTTAATCAATCGGCTATCACTGCTATTTTTAATACATAAACAATAAATAGACTAAAACAAAAATAAGGTGAAATAAAAATATACAAATTTATAGTAGACATACCTACACATAGACACTTATATCTAAATATATATAACTCAAAGGTGACTGACTGACTGACATAGTGATTTATCAACGCACAGCCCAAACCACTGGACGGATGGGGCTGAAATTTGGCATGCAGGTAGATGTTATGACGTAGACATCCGCTAAGAAAGGATTTTGATTAATTCTACCCCCAAGGGGATAAAATAGGGGATGAATAATCCCCAAATTTTTGTTAAGTTAAATTACATGCGGACGAAGTCGCGGGCACAGGTAGTCAGGCATATTTATTATTATTGTAGTGAACATTAAAGTGCTAACATTATGTGGTTAGGGGAAACGGGTCGATTCTTCCAAGGCCGCCGAGATCGGGCAGTGCTGGCGCGGGCAGGCACACCGCGGCAATCACGAACACTTCCTACACAAATTTCCCCATATTTAGGGAAAAATAATGGTTAAGACCATTAATGGTTAAGACCATTATTTTTAAATTTTAATAATACCAATATACGTATTCTTTCTTCCAACGATGAAATTTATAATAATTTTAGCGTTATTGAAAATTCTTCCCCTGAGCTGCTCCCGTGCACCTCAACCAGTTATTACATCAAATTGAATCATAATTGTTAATCTTTTACTAGGAATAATACCTCCGTGGCATCAATATTTAGATTCGCTGTCTATTCTAATGTCAATATAATGTCTTCTCAATTCTTTCTTGCCGGATCTTCTCAGTCGAGGTCGTGTTCCGATCCGGTAGTAGATATAAGAAAAAAAATGTAAAATTGACAATTTGTAAGTACCCCGTTTTGAATTTTGTCATAACAAGATAATTTCACATACTCTTACACAGATTTTCTGTTGATTATTGTACATTGCATTGGTTATCATAGATTATAAATGAGGAAGCCAAAACGAATGATATAAATGGCGCGTTCATAATCTGGCATCGAAACTAGTTGTACCAGATGAATTTGCGAGATGAGCTGTGGATACTGAGCTACGGGAGCTACGCAAATCTCACTAACTTAATTATTTGGAAGAACTAGGTAAAGTATACATTTGATTAAAAGGTCGTCGCATCGGGGGTTTTTAAATGTTCAATTTAGAGTTATTTTAACCTTTACTATCTCAATTCTAATGCTTTAGGATTGCTTTTGGATTGGATTATATTATCTGGAAATTTATAAAAGTCGACTTTATTTGGCTTGGTGTACCTCAGACGGGAATAAATGTATTTATTTATTTACAATGATACATACTTTTTTGCATTGCAGTTTGAAAACAATTTGAAAATCAGGTTAAATGATTTAATATGCTGGTCACCCCACACCAAGGGGCCGCTCTACTAAGTATCTGCATAAACGCTTCGATATTGGTGTCATTTGCCCTTGAACTTTCAAACTGGGTATATATTCCCAATTTAAAGTATCACGGCGTAATGATTAACATTTTATATAGGTATATTTTAATTAGGTTGGTCACGGAAACCAAAATTATTAGACAGGTTATCCAGATGGATCCTGTACGATAACCTGACTAAGACCTGTCCTGTAGGAAGTATCCTACAAATATTATAAACGTGAAGATTTGTATGTATGGATCTTGCTACTCATTCACGCAAAAATGGCGGAAAAAATATATGTACTTATAATAATTCTAGAGGGCGCTCCTTCGCCATTGGAAAAAATATAAAAAAAAATTCTAATTTAAAATAATTTTAGCGTTATTGAAAAATCTTCCCCTGGGCTGCTCCGGTCCACCTCAATCAGAGTTATTACATGAAATTGAATCATAATTGATAATATTTTACTAGGAATTAAACCTCCGTGGCATCGATATCTAGATTAGTTGTCTATTCTAATGTCAATTAATATAATGTCATAGCAAAATAATGTCTCATACTTTTACACAGATTTTCTGTTGATTATTGTATACATTTGATGAAAAGGTCGTCGCATCGGGGGGTTCCAATTTATTTATGTGCGGGTGGAGTCTTACAATTGAATTTTAAATCAGTTATCTTTAACCATTTGAGCTGAAATTTGCTATACACGCGTATTTTGGATGACTATGCATGCTTAGCTATGTGACGTCATTCTAATTCCAATAATGGCGGATCTGTGATCTGTGATCCAAGATGGAGGACTAGTTATTTTTTCTGCACTACCACAGTATGGGTATCAAATGAAAGGGCTTGCTGAGGAGAACACTAAAAAATGAAATAAAAATAATGGTAAAACAATGGATTATGAATCCTGAATCCCCTGAATCTCCCAGCCTGAATCCCCCTCGTGTGGAGGGGAGGCCCGTGCCCAGGAGTACGACGTCAAAAGGGCTAAATTATAATTTTTATAATATATGGTAAAAAAACTTTTTAAAAGCCGCAAGGTGAGGGGAGTTGTTATGTTATATTGTAATCTAAGGCCCGTACAATAATTCATTTTATCGTGAAATGAACTCAATGGCTTTGACGACCGCTTGCCGCACTTGTTAGAGCGTAGGCCGCTCGGCTCTCTGCACCGGGTGGTTGCAGGTTCGATTCCCGTCGAGGCTAATTTAGGAAATGGCCTTTTCGTTATTTGCCCCGGTCCGGGTGTCACTGTGATCGCGCCCAGTTCATTGTAAAGTACCTATAGTACAAACAAGCGTTGCTTAGTTTGGGACCATACAGTTGGTGTGTCTGTGTTAGTCTGGCGATATTTATTTAATTAACCGTGCGTAGGTAGGTTGGTACATGATTTTTGGTGTTTAATTATTCTCGTAACTGGTCTCGTTGGGAAGTAAATTAGTCCAATGTCTCGCTCGAAGTGGAATTCGTTGTTATTTGGGGGGGAAGACATCTTGCTTTAATACTTCACCCGTCGTCTGCCAGGTGCGAAATATTTCATTTAGCCGCAAGTCTAGACAGTTCTGTTGTTCCACCATGGCGCTCATGAGTTTGCCGTTCTGTAGGCATCTACGTCAAATATTTAAATTTAAAATGTTTAGCTTCTTGCTCGAACTAAGAAATCGTACCGAATAAAAATAAAATAACACGGCTATTATAGCTGCGTTTCGAGGATGAAGGGGAGGGCCGGAAGCCCATCTCCCCCCTTTGTCCCACTTCCCCCCTTTGTCCCACTTCCCCCCTTTGTCCCACTTCCCCCCTTTGTCCCCCTTCCCACCTTTGTCCCCTTCCCCCCTTTGTCCCACTTCCCTTCAAGTCGATTATGTGCGATTAATGCCTTTGGTGTTGCAAGCATCTCTAGGCTACATGCTTATTTGCTACCTTTACAGTTTTACTAAAACTTAAGCGACTAGCATGCGACCTATGTCACGGCTATCGAGAAACGATACGTAAAGGAATAGATTATTTTATTGAATTTGGTTTTTTGATGTTTCATACTTTTATTTTTAATTCAAATTCAAAGGAAAATAATCTATTTGTTTAGGGCTACGGGGGCTTAACTTACAAATTGGCATTTTTACATATTTTTCTTAAATCTACATTCGGATCGGAACGCGGCCTCGACTGAGAAGATCCGGCATAAAACTCACCAGTTTTGTCATTTTACATTTTGTTATACATTTTTAAATCGCTTTTTGCTTATAATTATTAGGTACAAAGAGTTTATTATTAATGTTAATAATATAATGGCTTCAGTGTGTTGCATTTTAAAATTACCAAGAATTGTTGTACCGCGTGTTTCGCACTATCCAGCCAACAATGTTTGGATCTTGTGCCGGACGACATTACGTGGCTTAGATGCCACCTTAAGGACTCGCTCGCGGACGAACGGCTAGCTGAAAGCGATTGTGTAATATAAAACACCACGCGACTAGGAGCCCAAGTTTGTTAACCGCTGGTATCTCGATTAACTTGCACTTATTGACTGGCAATGCGTCAAAACTGACGTATCTGATTTTCTAAGAAAATCTGTCGAAACTTATTGCGAGTCGAGCGCGAGTCGATTGAGATACCTGGCCCCCTAGCCAAATGGCTTCGTCTACAATCGTTTTTACAAAACGCTACGCTTAAATGTATGGAGATGACATTACAAGTCGATAAGTAGATCACGTGATCATTTCCATTCATAAAGCGTAGCGATTTGTAGAAACGCTTGTAGACGAAGCCACTTGGCTAGAGGTGCAGTGGTTGTCAGAGTTGGGCCTCTGCCCTGTTCAATAACCTACCAGGCATCGTGTGACGCCCGAGCCTACCATGTAACGAGAGGCGGACCACGAGGACCGCACGTCTGTGGCGGATTTACAAATGTCCAAGGTATAGGCTGTAAAATTTCGCCGCTCTTGCCTCTACAATTGTCATGTCCTAGATTTCCAAAAATTTCGTTGAAATTGCACGTAAATATATTTGGGTTTATTTTTGAGCTAATCAAAGCTCAATCATGTACGATTAATAAAGGCGGGGTAATGCTACTTACACAATAATGTACATTCGGTAAAACAAAAAAAAATTGGTGCCCAATTTGCCGCCCAATTAGGCTCCAGCCTCTTCAGCCTACTGGCAGGTCCGCGACTGCCGCACGTCCTTGTGGAGTTGGGTCAATCCCACGTAACCACCGCACCCCAATAGCTTTAAAAGAACATTATCACCAAGTCAGTCAATTTGACATTGTCGAGAGAAGATTATACTCGACAGCTCGACAGCTGGGCTCAAATGCAGAGAACATACCAAGGTTTTATGTGTGATATTAGTTATCAGATTGATAATAATAACTAATTATATATTCGAATTTCCGGAAGTTACCGGCCATGCGGTTACGTATAAGAAAAACAAATAATTTAATAAAATATATGAACAGGATTACCATTTTCATTTCTAATTCTTAGAAGGTTCATAGGTTATTTTATTACAACAGCTAGAATCAAGTTTTGTATGAATAAATTATTGAATAAAATACATATTATAATATTTGTATTAGTATGTGGTTACATCTCACGGAAGTTTTATTTATGCTAGTGGTATTTAATTAGGTACTTATATTAGCAATTTGTAATTGAGGTGAGTGAGTAATAAAATAATATACATAAGTACATTTTATGGGATAAAATAGGTAGCCGTCAAATTTATTTAATAATATATTTAAATAAATTTACAAACATAATTACTTATGACGTTTTGTTTTGTGTAACCAAAGTTTTATTAGCATCCCATATACATATTTATATGTGCTTACGTCTGGTAATAACAAACTGTGTTCGGTTGTTGTAAACAAAGAATAGTTGTTGGCTGGCTAGTCAATTGTATAATTTGTAAACAACAACATTTGTAAAAACTTTACAAAGGGATATTGAATCAAAAACAGATTCAATTATTATAGTGTAAAAGTTCAAATATATGTCAGAAATATTATCAATAACGAAAACTATATTTAATGCAGTAGTAATGATGGAATTCTCAAGCGCGACGGTGTAGGTTTCCTAGGATTTTATGTACGAAGTTAATACCTATCAAAGGAAAACTGGCGGAGAGTAACTAAGAAACTAATACATTTATTCATGTTTTTTTTTTCTAAATGAACAATTAATTGTCTTTACTTGCGCTGTCTGATGCTTACAAAAAGAGCCAGTATCTATAAAGAGGTTGTCTAAAGTTACAACAGATGTACAAGATGAAGTGAACATACCCATGAAAGACAGGTATAAATTCGTTACACATTTCAATGAAAGTGATCAAGATGTGATTATTTTGGAAAACATGAGAAAGACATGGTTTGATACTGTCTACAGGAACCATGATAGAGTGAGCTAAGTTTCACGCACTGTCTTTCGCTGTAGAGAAAAGAAGAATGAAGTAACTACTTCGACAGAAAATTATGAAATTGAAACAGCCATTAAAATTTGATGAATATTGAAAAGTTTACTTCCTTAATATGTGTCAGATGACGTTAAACTACCTGTATAGAGACAGAATTAGAATAAACAAATGTTTCCCTAATCTGTTAACCTAATTTACCTAATACTTAGCAGTTATTAAGAACTAATGAAACCTAATTAAACCCGTTTTTTAGGATACCGTAGTCCCTACGAGGAACCCTTTTAAGATCAGCCAGTCCGTCCGCCCGTCCGTCAGTCTGTCACAGTAACATAAGTTCTACAGTTTTTGGCGGAAGTTCACGGAATTTAGTACAGATACTTATGAAAATAGACCTCACATTCAGAAATATTAAATGTAGCAAACTTACTTTTTTGAGGTACCTTCCCCAACATGGAGAGAGATTTTTTAGTAACCCCATTATATATCATATCGTTGAAAAGGTATTTTCAAATGAAACGGTGTTTTCATACAACACTTTGCTGTCAAAAATTCCGTTTGTGAAATTTTCAACTTTAAATGTAATCAACATTTACGTAATAATACCAACACTTATTAAATTTGTTTGATAATCGACAAAACTAGTTCGCCAAAAATATAATTTATTTATTGAAATAGCTATGGAACTCTACATTGTGCGTGGTACGATACGAACTTGGCCAGTTTTTTTATTAAATACTAGTCATCCGCTACGGATTCACGAGGCATATTTGTACAATTCATATAACTTGAATTAGATTTTTAATGTCAGAAGAAATGATTGGCAACGATACAGTTCAAATTCCAAATTATTATACGGCATATTCTCTATTGATTCCTTAGTCGGCGTTCAACAAGGTGATCCCTCTCTTGAGGGCCCGGAGGACGAGGTGAAGGTAACAGATACTTACATCATGGCTAATGGCTATATGTAACCCCATTCTATAAATTCATCAATCATTCCGCGCTGCCTGTTCCTGTACATGTCGCTGATTTGTAAACTGCTTCCGGACACTTCATTCACATCTAGAACTCTATTTGCGAGTGCTAAAGGTAAAAATACAAAACCAATCAGCAGACCGTAATCCAGCTTCGCCTTGAAATCCTGTTCGAACATCTCCCTCGAATAAACCAAGTCCACGTCAATGTTGAAATATCCCAAAAATGTGGTCAAAGTCTCGTGGTAGAGATCTTTCAGATGCGACAAATGAGCCTTGCGGAACTGTTGGTCCGTGTTCAAGAAAATAAAGTAAATAATATCCATTGCTGGACATCCGTAATATAGGGTCTGGTAGTCTACTGCGATGAAGTCGATCACTTTCCCATTCTGAGGAGAAAAATTAAAATAATGAATTAAATACACCAATGCCTGGTTTGGTCCGCTATAATACTGTGGAACGGTAGATTGCAATATTGCTATTCGACGACAGTTAGATACTTATTAATACTTACGTTATTTTTCATCATCATATTGCTTAGTCTGTAGTCACCGTGACATATGCAGCGCTTTGTCGCTTTATCTTCGAAAAACTGTTCATACTTGTCTGCTAACTTATAATACACTCTCTCAACTCTACTCTTAACATCGTTATCAATGTCCTTTATTGTGAAATTGATCATGTTTTTCACGAATCGAAAAAAATCATCACCAAAAATGATCGGGTGTTTCATTTCTTTTATCTTTTTATTAAAATAATCCGGTCGTTTCTGCTGCAACGCGAAAGATAGTCCATGAAACTTGGCAAGCTCTTTGATGGACATTTCAGCGAGATCCAAGGGAACTACTATTGCTCTATCGTACATTTTAAATCCTTTCCTCGCCAAATTTTCAAATATTATCACATCCGTGCTACTGTCTTCGTAACTCTTCACTATTTTATATTGTTCGTGTGGAGGAACATCCGTGTCCTCTTGCAGCTTCGTGAATATCACAAAAAGTTCTCGGTAAGCGAACAATTCTTTTCGGTACACATCAGCGAGGGATATCCAATTTTGTTTGTTCTCTTCTTCATTGTTGATTTTTAGGAATAAATTAGTTTCTTTATCGCCGTCTTTAGTTATTCCTTTCACATCTACCTCGTACAGTTTACCAAGGAAGCTGGCGCCGTTTGTGAAAACTCTTCGTCCTACTATCTCGTAGGTTAAATATCCTTCTTTACATATTGTCTTTTTAATTAATTGGCTAACTCTAGTTGATAACTCACTCACGGGCCACTTAACTTTTTGTTCAGTGCGATAATTTTCACAAAGTGTTTCAGCTTGCATTTCGGATAATTGCTCATTTACAACTGAGCAAAGTTTAAGAGTGTGCTAATGTTTTAACTGGAGTGAGACAGTGACATCAGTATTAATTCATAATATGCCTAAATAAGTGCCGTGTTCCGCACATAATAAAGAATACGCATGAGCATCACAGAGCGTTCATTGCCTTGTTTGCTCGACTCTGAATGTCCTATGTGTAAGTCTAACCATAGGCTATCTAATAGTGACAACCCGGTTGGAAACTATTCTGCCGTTTTCTTGTTATGCTCGAATATACAAACAAATGCTCAAGAATTCCGACAAAACCTGAATTGAAAACACGGACTCCTTGATTGTGGCCTTGTTGGTGTTGAGACACAATTTGGAAATGACCTTTTCGTAATTTGCTCTGGTCTGGGTGTCACTGGGATCGCCCCCAGTCCATGGTGTGGTGCCTATAGTTCAAGCGTTGCTTAGTTTGGGGACATACAGATGGTGTGTCAGTCTGGCGATATTTATTTATTTACTTAAAGATTATCGTCACTTGCTGCGATCACTTCCTAAATGTCAAATACATTATATATGTCGTGAGAAAACCACCTGATGGCAGGATTGAAACGTTTTTTAAAATTGATACGGAATCCTAAATGCTAAATATAATTATTATTAGTTTTGTTATTTTGATACTTTATCAAACACGTGTCCCTTCTGAATGTCATGGTCATATGTTACTACTAATCACTCGAAGTCACGTTCCAATCCGGTTGTAGGCTTAAGGAAAATGTGTAAAAATTATAATTCGTAAGTGCTTCGTTGGCCTACACAATATAAACGATTTGACTTTGACTTTAAATATGGGATGGCCCCGCCAGGGAAGAATCTCCCTCTCAAAAAAACATCGACGTTAATTATCTATTATCGCTACGTTTCCTACGATAATGGGAAAGCCACATACCTACCTAAGCCTCCGAAACGTAACACCTAAGGCCATCTAAGTGACGACATTTTTCGTATCGTAATTTATAGGTAAGTGCACAATTTGTGCGAAAATAGATTTAATTTTAATAATATGGCATTGTTTCCTTCTGCGTCATATAAAAGATAATCTCTTGGATATGCATTTATTACCGTGGACTCGGTGTTGTCGCACAAGCTGAAATAATTCGTATAAACTATTACACTAAAAATAAATTATGTGTTCTACAAAGGAATTTCCATCTGGAGTCGAACAATCAATTCAGAATTTGATAGCTAAGGAAGGATTTCTGACATACGATATATACAGACAAAGAATTTTCAAAACTGGTTCCAGCTACTTCGGTGAAGTTTACGAAGTGGGTGTGAATGGAAAAACTCAAGACGGAGGTAAAGAAATAAACTTATTCCTGAAAATCATCAATGCAGGTGAGAAAACGTACTGGAAATTCGTCGCCGAACTCTACAGAATAGAATTGTTCACATACCGGGAGCTCTCTGAAATATTTGCAGCGTTGCAAGAGGACGCGAATGTACCACCACACGAACACTTAAAAATGGTGAAGAGTTACGAAGAGAGCAGTACGGAAGCGATAATTTTGGAAAACATCGCGAAAAAGGATTACACAATATGTAGAGCGGAAGTGGTTCCCCTGGAATTAGCTGAAATAGCTATAAAAGAGCTCGCCAAGTTGCATGGACTTTCGTTCGCGTTGCAAAGGAAACGACCAGATTATTTCAATAGAATTATTAAAAAAATGCAATATCCAACAATTATTACTGGTGATATTAATGAATATTTGAAAACTATGGTTAATTTCACAATGAAATTCATTGATGAAAACGCTAAGAGCATAGTTGAAAAGGCGTATTATAAATTAGCAGACAAGTATGCTCTGTTTTTTGAAGATGAAGCGACAAGACGATGCCTATGCCACGGTGACTACAAATCTAGTAACATGATGATAAAAATCAAAGTAAGTATGTATACGTATGGTATATAGTATATGTATGGTTTTAATACCTCTAGAGGTTTATAGGAGTATTTACCTCCCTATATCTTGATGTAGGAACCTCTTCTCTACATTGTTTTCTATTTTCAGAATGAAAAAGTGAACGATTTCATCGTAGTAGACTACCAGTTCCTGCACTACGGGTGTCCAGCAATGGATATTATATTCTTTATTTTCTTGAACACTGATCAACAGTTCCGCAAGGCTCATCTGTCGCATCTGAAAGATCTGTATCACGAGGCTTTGACAACATTTTTGGGATATTTCAACATTGACGTGGACTTGGTTTATCCGAAGAAGATGTTCAAACAGGATTTCGAAGAGAAGCTGGATTACGGTTTGCTAGTTGGTTTCGCAATCTTGCCGCTGTCTCTAGTGAATGAAACTGATACTCTAGATCTGACTGGAGATGTAACAAATCTTAGTTTTCAAGTCAGAGATACATACAAGGACATGCAGCGCGGGATGATTGAGGAATTTATGGAATGGGGTTATATCTAGCAACGTTACTTATAACATTGAACTCTTAATAAAAGGTCCAGGTAGCTGATTATTATTCTGTTTGGATCATTATCGCGTATGTCTGTGAAATGTATTTGTCTGGTATTAATTGTAGTTAGGAATTTCAGTGTTGTTCTTGAGTATTGATGCTCAAAGAGCGAAACATTTCTAAGGGGTGGTAGTGGTGCTAGTTTACCTCGGCGAAGCCCATGGCTCAAAGAGTATATTTTATTAAATTAATAAGCCCAGGTATTTTGTTTTCTTACATACCCTGACGATTTATGATTCTGTAGTTAATGAAGTAAGATGTTATATTGGGGTTGAATGCTCGATTTTTTCCACAAATAATTGTATACCCATGGAGAAAAGGATGATATTATGATAAAAAAATATGGATATTTTTAGAATGATTACCTATACACCCACATAGATCAAGAACCACTTTCATTTCCATAGGTGACGGACCTTTTAAGAGCTATGTTTTATATCCTAGTCTTCCTAAAGTAAAATGGTATAATTGGATGCCTCCAATTTAGGACTAACTTTTTGATTCGGATTTAAATTATTTTGTTATTAGTATATAATTTAGGTTCAATTTATACTGGACTGGATTTTTCATTTACATAAGAAAATGGTAAATTCTGTAATTGGAAGTGTATTAAATTAAAATCCATTTGAATTTATAAAAGAACGAGCTTGCCAAACTTACCTACTCGTCAATTGTTATTAAATTTGATTCCAATTGTACTTATGTATGGTAAAACCGCCTGAACGTACGGAAATTCTCCCAGGTTTCCACAAGGTATGTGTAATAAACTATGACTATGTAATAAATATGATGATTTCACCTACAAGCTATTTAACATGAGGTTAATTTAAGTTAAGTTCATTTTGTCGAAACTGCACTCTTACAGAATGTGATACGCAGGTTGACCTTTGTTATAGTGGTATAATTCATCCATATTAATTATTATTAATCGCGCATTGTTTCTTACGGAGTATAAAAACAAGTACTGCTGTATATAAGTACCACACCTAAATTTAAAATTACGACTTTGATACTTTAGTGCGAACATTAGTAGAAGCGAGTAGAAATGTGCTCCGTAAATGAACTTCCACTAAAACTCGAACGAACGATTAAGAATTTAATCGAAAAGGAGGGATATTTGACGTACGAGATAAATAGACAAAGAGTTATAACGACAGGTGGTAGCTATCTTGGCGAACTGTATACGGTAGATGTGACAGGAGCAACCAAAGATGGTGATAAAGAAACGAACCTCTTCCTGAAAGTCATCAATGGAGGCGAACAAACAAAATGGGCTAACATTGGTGAACTGTATAGCAGAGAAGTTTTTGTTTACCGAGAGCTCTCCGAAGTATTCGCGGAGTTGCAAAAGGCTGCGCATGTACCCTTACATGAACGATATAAAATGGTTAAAAGTTACGAAGGCAGCGACACGGAAGCGATAATATTAGAAAACATCGCGAAGAAAGGATTCAAAATGTTCAACAGAGTTCAAGTCGTTTCCTTAGAGTTCGCTGAATTATCCATAAAAGAGATCGCTAAGTTGCATGGTCTTTCATTCGCGTTGCAAGTTAAACGACCGGATTATTTTAACAACAAAATTAAAGAAATGCAATATCCAATGAAATTTGAATATTTTTATGGATTAGTCAGAAACATGATTGAACTAACGATGACATTCATTGATGACGGTATAAAGAGTAGAGTTAAAAATGTGTATTATGAAACAGCAGGCAAACATAGATCCTTTTTCGAAAATGAAGAGACACGGCGCTGCATATGCCACGGTGACTACAGATCCAGTAACATGATGATAAAAGTGAACGTAAGCATATATGACATACATCTAACTCACAATGAACCCCATGCGTAATTACAAGATGTATCTCAAGTCCAAAAAATAATAAAATCTGCGCTGTCTTGTGACCTTAGAATTCGTAACTGTTTTTCTTTGTATAAAGAACGTAATAAAACAGTATAAATTGCTTTTACGAATAGCGGCCGCAAATATTCAATTTAATAATTTAAAATTCATTATATGAATGAATGTAGTAAATGAAAAAGTAAAAATGAAGGATTCTGCGTTAAATAAACGGTTGCAATATCGTTTACAACCGTTATTACGATTTGTAAAAGAAACGGTTTTTTATTATTCAATCCTATATAATATAATTCTAATGTTATTCTACAATCCAAACCCTGACAATTATTTCGGACTTTCAAAACACCTTGTATATTACGCCTCGATATATATATAATTTATATAATAATTTAGCCCTTTTTAACGTCCCACTCCTGGGCACGGGCCTCCCCTCAACACAAGGAGGATTCAGGCCATAATCCACCACGCTGGCCCAGTGCGGGTTGGCGGATTTCACATGTCTTTCGAAAATTGGTTAGATCTTCTAAGACATGCAGGTTTCCTCACGATGTTTTCCTTCACCGTAAGCAAGTGATAATCATATAGAAATTATGATACGCACATAGATTTCGAAAAATCCAGAGGTGCGAGCCGGGATTTGAACCCAAGACCTGGTGCCCGCAAGGCGCGTGCTTTAACCAATCGGCTATCACTGCTTATTATACTCATGCTTTGTCCTCGAGATTAGCAAAGTTTACATGTAGTAGACACACGGTGTCGCCAATCTGCACTGTTCTTGAGATTTTTTTTTTTTTTTTTTATTGGTCGGTATTTTACCTGCAACCTCCATTACACATTCAGTGCTCCGCCAGTCAGCACGCGTCAATTTGCGCTCTGCATTTAATTGTTCCGTTATAAAATACAATATAGGGAAACGTATTCGTGCTGTTTCCAAGGACTATGAGTCTATAGCTAATAAAATTAGAAAGTTGGAACAAATGTTTGCGCACACGACGCAGAGATAGAACACCGTCGAGATCGTCAAGGAGGCTGTCATCATCAGACACATCGAGATCGTCATCCAGCTCGAGCTCCGATTCGCATTCACAGGCGCCGCCGCGCGCCGCCAGGACGCCGGCGCCGGCGGGCCATCGCCGCGACATGGGCGCTGCCGCCGCCTGACATAGGTAAGTACTATACTTTGAGGGTAGATATTTAAATAAAATATAACAAACCCACCCACATATGCGTTTATAACAATATTAAGGCTAACCTATGAGTTATTACCTGATTGATGAACGAACGTGGTTTTTACGTTATAATGTAGCGCTGCGGGTAGTCTGTGGGACTAACCACTTTACTACAATTAACGTACCTAGTAAGTAAAAGTGGTGATGCGGTCATTCTGTGGGGATGTCACTTCATTGCTAATGCTGAAGTATTTTACACACTTACTTAAACATCTGCAATAAATTGCAAATGCGGTCAGCCGTTAGGGCCGTCAATTAACCAAAATATACTTATATTTATAAAAATATTGCGGTTAGCCTATGGGTTAATACCTTATTGATAAACGAACGTGGTGTTAACGTAATAATGTAGTGCTGCGGGTACTCTGTGGGACTACCACTTTACTACAATTAACGTACCTACATAAGTAAAAGTGGTGATGCGGTCATTCTCTGGGGATGTCACTTCATTACTAATGCTGATGTATTTTACAAACTTACTTAAACATCTGCAATAAATTACAAATGCGGTCAGCCGTTAGGGCTGTCACTTAAGCAAAATATACTTATATTTATAAAAATATTGCGGTCAGCCTATGGGTTAATACCTTATTCATAAACGAACGTGGTGTTAACGTTATAATGTAGTGCTGCGGGTACTCTGTGGGACTACCACTTTACTACAATTAACGTACCTACTTAAGTAAAAGTGGTGATGCGGTCATTCTCTGGGGATGTCACTTCATTGCTAATGCTGAGGTATTTGTCAAATTTACATAAACTAAGGGACTGCCACTTAACCAAAATATACTTATATTTTACGTGGGATATCGATCCTAAGTGTGCAAATACCGACGACCAGCGCCAGGGAAGCCGCCGTCGCTATTGCAGCCGCTGCCGCCACCGCCGCTATGTCGCTACCGTCCACCAGGGGGCTAACCACCAGCTTTTACAAAAGCTGCTTCCGCGCCGGGCTGCGTACATCCGGCGTTGCCCCAACCGGGTACACCAGCACCCACTATCAGCGCTGGTATCGATTAATCCCAACGGACCCAACACCGGCGCTTGATGAAGAATTTCTTCTAATACTAGAAGATGATCCGTCCCAGGCAAAATCGTATGGCGATAATATTCAACCAGGCCTTGCAGTACGTTTACAGCATTTAGCCGCGATGAGTTTGGCGTAAGATAACCACAGGACGAATGGGACTAAGAGGATGAAGGAGCCCGCCTACAAGGATCGCCACGCCAACTCTTCGAAGCCGTCGTCGAGTCCAGCCCAGAATCATAGCCGCAACCGCCGTTAGATACGGTAAAATAGGCCAGTAGGCTTTAATATTTTAGTGATCAATGGGCACTCAAAACACGCGATAGTACTATACTATCATGGGCAGAGGGTATCAGATACCCTTTTCTCGTTCAGTGAGACAAACAAAAGTGCCTAGGGTAAGAGTGCTCACCACAGCGGAAAAAATTAAACACTTTTCACAAATTTATATTTGTGATCTTTTAACAATAGGGGCCATTGCAGAATGGCTACCTTGTTAAGACCAATATATATCTCCTATATTGTTAATACCAAAACCCAATGGCAAAAATATATTAATTCTGAATTTAAATTCATTAACACTTCAAACTTCAAGCTTGAAGATTTGAGAGCAGCCTTAAAGCTTATCTCTCGAAAATGTTTTATGAGTACCTACTGTATATTTAAAAGATGCATACAGACTATGAAACGCATACACGACCATTGCAAAAAGTACCTTCTTTTTCAATTTGAAGATACAATTTATGAATTTTATATCTTGCCCTTCGGTCTAAATACTGCCCCTTATGTCTTCATAAAGATGATGAAGGCAGTGATCAGTTTATTGGGATTGTGTGACCAATTATCAACTATCTAATAATTCAGAATTATATCTGAAAAACATTAAGGATTCAACTAGGCTTTTAGAGCCCTTAGGCCATATTATTAACGCCGAAAAGAGTAACCTTTCCCCTGCTACCACATATAAATTCCTGGGCTCCATAATCGACTCTCATGCGATCGTCCAACCCATAAATTACATTAAACAAAATTACTTTTGTTTAGAAAATTATACCGATGCCTCAACTACGGGATGGAGAGCAGCCTGTAGTGGGTACGAGCTAGTGGGATGTAGACGGACAGTGAAGGTTTACAACATGTCAATTATTTAGACATTTTTGCTGCCTTTTTTGGACTGAAAATCTTTGCAAAATTGTGATGGGATTTTGCAAACTGCTATATTATTTTACGGATTGACAATACTACGGCTATTTCGTATAGTAATCCCATGGGAGGTGTCCAGTTGCCTCACGTCACAAGCATCACTCGACAATTCTGCCAGTGGTGCGAAGAACGCAATCTGTCAGTCTTTGCATCCTATACGAGTATTAGCTCAGTTGAGAATGATGTCGCGGATGCAGAGTCACGTCGTGTCCATCCGGATAGAGTGTGAAAGTTGTAAAATTTATCATTGTAAAAGAAATTGCAACGTTCCGGGAATCCAGAAATGAACATATTTGCCAGTAGGTTGAATAAAAAAATAAAATAAAAAAATGCACAAAGTACATATCGTGGCAGAGAGACCCCGACGCTTTTATAATCGATAGATTTACAATCTCGTGGTCATGTCTTTACTTTTATAGTTTTCCACCATTGCCATAATTTTGAAAGCATTACGGAAAATAATTAACGACCAGTCTACGGGAATCATGGTAGTCCCATTTTAGCCCACGCAACCGTGGTACCACTTATTTAAGAGTATCTTAATATCAGAACCATTAATGTTTAAGCCCTCTGATAAGTTGATCATCTCCCATTCCAGCAATCGAGATGTCCACCGATAGATTACCCTGGTTGCCGGGGTATTATCAGCACGTCACTCTTGAAAAGAGCTGTACCCCCGGCTTCCATATCAATAATGATGGCCTCACTGTCAGAAAACTCAGTAAAGCAATACGACCTCTACCTAAAAAGGTGGTTCATATTTTGTGAATACAATAAAATTGATTTATATGTCGAATTGGTATCAAATATTATAATGTTTTTAACGCAATTATACGAGTCAGGTACAAAATATAGAACTTTGAATAGCTGTAGGTCAGCTCTTTCTTTGATTCCTGGCCAAGACATAGCCAATGACAAGGATATCAAACGTTTCTTTAAGGTGGTTTTTAGATTACGTCCGTCGTTACCCAAGTATGGGTATGAGTAATCCACATGGGGCACATCTATTGTACTCAACTCCTTAGGAAGCAGATATCCTAACGAAACACTAAACTTGTAAAAAATAAATATTAATAACTTTACTCGCACTAAAACAGCAAATAGGGTGCAAGCTATCACTAAGATTACTCATTACTTGTTTCAATTCGACCCTTGTTTACCACAATGGGTACATTTGTAAAAAATATAGAATTTCTGCCAAACATTAAAATTCCAGACTGGATAAAATCCTACTGTCCTGGAACATCACAGCCAGTGCTGATTCTTCCCTTTTTTCACGAACGGCCAGAAATATGCCCTGTTGTTACAATGCGCTATTATCTAAACGTAACACAAACTTTGCGTAGTAGTGATAATCTTTTTATAAGTATAAGAAAACCTCATAAATCCATCACGCCACCGACATTAAGGAGATGGATTAAATCAGCTCTAAGTAATTGTTGAATAGATGTATCTATATTTACCGCCCATAGACATGCTGCTTCATGTAGGGCTTATGGACTAAGGGTTAACTTGGACCATATTAGAAAAACTGCAGGTTGGAGCGGTAACTCCCAAACATTTGGTAAATGTTATAATAAAATCATAATAAATAATATTGATGGTACTTTCGCAAGAAATATCATGAGTAATTCGCGAAATTATTGAATACAATTAAGAGGATATCTGTTGATAATAGTTTATAGTGCACCTTGTAACATTATGGTTACGATGCCTATAAGTTATTATCATATTTATATATATAAGTAATTGGATCCTGGTCACGGCACCATCTGTAACATTTTCTTTCGCGAGACATTTATGTTATTTGAATTTGTTACGAAATATTCTATATTATTACGATATCCTGGTCACGGCACCACTGAAACAATTTATTTCCCTGACTATAATTATTTATTATATTTAACTATGATATGACGATATGATCCCAATCACAGCACTATCTGAAACTACTTTATTTCGAGTACGGTTTGTTATTATTATATTTAAAGTACTATTCCCTTTAAAAATCGCTACGTTGCGTTTATCTACTGAGTGTCGTGGTTTTGTCCTATTTATGGCAATTAAATTTACTTAATTAGAGTCGTCAATTCAATTTATTACGCATGTTGTTCGCTAATTGTCAAAACATAAATAAATATAACAATACTAAAATATCTAAAACAAACTCCTGTGGAAATGAATATAGGAACACAGACAATAAACATTTATACAAAGACTCGTAGTCGTCACCAGCCGTCGTCGATGATCATTTGTAGTTACTGTGGGGTTTAAACATCACACATGGCGAAGCAACAAAACGAATCATGCACTTTTCGGCCGTCGGTCGCCTTCCTGTATAATCCCGCTAAATACACGATGCAATTGATCAACATTATAGTCTCATCAGTTCATTGAAGTAAACGAGTCGTGAGGACTTATCATAATCGTATTTATTTTTACACATACAATGAGACTATAAAGCCAATTCATACAATCTACGCTCACCAATGTATCTGCAACACACCTGAATCGCGTTCGCACTCACACACTCGCGAAATAGGCAATACCCGCACTTTGCCATTTTTATATTGACTTTTAGCGCACACGCAGACGGAATTATTTTATTGATAAATTTGGGTACTATACGTAAATACATGTATATTGTATGAATAATAGTAAGGCAGGACCAAATCGACGTAGATCTGTAAAATTGTTCTGGATGTTCCGGCAACGTGGACTACATATCCCGTCTGTAGTTAGAGGAAAGATCTAGACTTACAGACTTATGACCTAGACCTAGCGATTGATATTTTCTGACCTCCCAACACACCTTATAGTCAGAACCTGGTGGCAGATGAACAACGTGCCCCAACAAAACCAGCAATCTAAATCGACCTTAGTAAGCTCGACTGGGTTAAGACTCATTTGACGTTACCTAGAGATTATAACAATCTAAATCGTCTTGCATTCAATCATCTTCCCTACGGCAGAGCTCCACAATACTTACGTTGGATTGTTTTAAGAACATTTGTTCGTACAGGCAAGAGTTTATTATTTAAGTAACAAATGAAATTTAATAGACTAATAAAAGGGTGCTTGAAGAGCCAAAAAGGTCAGTTTCAACTCCGGATGTTGTCGCCGACCGGTGCATTAATTTGTTTGGTGTGTTCTCGTGTTCGTCGATAAGGAGTTGAACGATACCCGGGCTCGAAAATTCTATTAACCCGTCTATCATGGAGCACATCTTTCGGAATGAGGTAACGGCAAATCGTATACCAGGACACCTAATAACAGCTCCAGGATCAGGGAACAGGTAGCTCATCAGATATCACAAACCTCCCCCGCTTCCACGAGAGTGTGTACCTAGTGCATGTCAGTAAATGGGCCAATCTCTTCTGTGATAGCTTGTATAGTGTCTTGTGTTCAATGCTCAGTACTTTTATTAACCGCCCCGCGACCCGAGCAACGGCGACTTCGCACAGAGTCGTTAGTGTTATGGTGTGTGTACACGAATATTGTTAACACTGAGCTTAATTCACAATTAGAGTCAAATCAAAAACGCGAATTGCTCATCAAGTACAGTGTGATTTAAGGTCCCTAATTTAGTAAAATTTTAACAAAACGCAATCCTGTGATTGCATTAAACAATTATGATTCAGTCGGTATTCGCCCACATCCATCTCCAAATCATACCAACTAACCCGTCGTCTTCAGCTTTCCCTGAGAATAAATGAATGAATGAACTCTCCTATTAACCCAACAAAATAAGACAAAATAGCATATATATCGACAATTCTGGACAACATGGTACAAAACTATACTACATACCTTATAATATTTTTACCTACAACACTCAGTTTAGACGCCCCGGAAAATTATTTGTAATTAATCTAAAACACCACTTGCACATAAATCATAATTTAAATTAAAATATTCGCGGTTCGCGCACTCGTACACGTCTCAAAGGATCACTCCCGAGAATCGAACCCGACCGTCCTGTAGTCAAGACCTGACCGTCACGTCGCTAAAACCTCACTGTCCCTAGTATCCCAATCTCCAAAACCAAGGAAGCCAAAAAATCAGCAGAGCCCCCTCTTCGTCTTGTATTTTTGTTTCTATCCATAAACTACCTTAAAACTATGTTTCTAAGGATTATAATTAATTGCCGTGGACATGTGCATAAGCCATTCTCACAGACCCCATTATTTTTTGTCCGCAATTATGAGTGTTTGGGTTGAGAGCTCATAACTTACTCTCTTGTTTGACAGATTTCAATTCGTTTAGTAAAAGTAGTGTGATACATACAAGTGGCGTTGGGTCGAGGCATCATAAATATCGACACATTGACAGGCTAGGTTTTAAGTGTTCGGGCAAAATTTCTGTTGTCGAGTTCCGATAAGGTTTAAAATAATAAGCTTACATAATGAAAATCACACGTTGCCTCCTAGCTTGTGAGTTGAAATTTGTTTGTATGTGATTATTAATTAATCATAGCTATTCCAAAACATTGTTATCGAATTTCTCTTAAAATGTCCCTACAAGGATCTGGGACTAAATATTATGTTTCCAAAACTACTTGAAACCGATATTAATAGCTAATACCTTTTAACGAACCGTGTGAAAGCTCAACTTTTAGACATTTAAATTTTTTGTAGGCTGGAATTCTATGTAGTTGTTTCAGACAAAAAGCGCATTGAATACTTTATTTAGGGATTTAAGTCGAGTTTAGGTCGCCTGCAGTATGAACTGTTACAGTCGCCCCTAATTATATAATTATGAACGTCAACTCGTTGGAGTGAATGGTTATATAATTCTTTAGGAAACTGATTATTTTATTGTAGTTTAGAGATTTTATATATTATGTAGCTCGAGTTAAGTCAACTTTTGAAGTAAATAGTTATAGAATCCTGTAGAACAACCACTCTTCCAGTAACCTTTATACTCTGAATTGCTGGCAAATCTTTTAACGCTCAATTTGTAATCAATCATGAGTGACACACGTTGATGATCGCAGAAAATATTTATGTTGTGTAGATAGCTCTTTGTCTATGAAGGATACTCAAGGTTGTGTTGATAGCCAACATGTCTAGTCGTTCAGTAGGTCTGCATCACCGTATACAACAATCCAAACGTTGATGTATATATTGTAATGTAGGGTACATGTACGGAATGTGGTATCATGTTTGTATCGATAAATCCAGCGGTGTACTGGGTATTACAGTGACGGAACAATCAGAGGTCTTTCTTGCTTAAGACATTCTCTATTCGAAAGTACCTATACTGTTATTCCCCAGAAATCGATTTAATTCTACCATGTCCGTTCCATATAAATAATTAAAATCCATTGAGATGTGAACAGTAGAGTGACGCAAGGTTTCAGCAGACCCACGAATGACTTGAAAATATGACGTTATACGCGAGATTATCTCAAGTAAAAGTCGTAGTTATTGTCTCCAATGATTGACTGATAATAGTGAATATATCCGCTGTCCATGATATGTGAATGTATGAACAACAATACGTTGTGCCAGCCTGTGTTTAATTTGTCCAAATGTGTCATCATCAATATGTGTCCTTCATAATCAAACTGAAATGTACATGTGTGAGTAGATAGGTACAGTATGTGTTGTGCATTATCCAAGGCACCGTGTACTCATAATTTGAACTTCTAAAATAGGTACTAATCCGTCGTTCCTTATAACCAATAGTTTAATTAGGACCTTAAACTTGATTGATGATTCTAATCACTAGTTAATTTAAAATAGCTAGTTAATAAATTTCTGTTGGTCACACCAAGTGTACCGTAGAACGAACTTATATAGGCGGTCCCTGTATCTTCAAATCTGAGAAAAAGTAATTTTTCAAAGAGAAAAATATTACCGCACACATATAAGTGGGAATCGAACCCACGACTACTTGGTATAGCGTCAGCTAAGCCAAGTCACAACAAAAACTCTTCTCAATTTGTACATGTAGGAATCGAACCCACAACAAATTGGTATATCCAAATCACAACAAAACCTTCTAAATTCGCACATGTGGGACTCGAACCCACAACATCTTGTATAGCGCCAGCTAATCCATAACAAGATAACTCTTCAAATTCGCATATGTGGGAATCGAACCCACAACAACTTCTATAGCGCCGGTTAAGCCAAATCACAACAATATCTTTTCAAATTCGCACATGTGGGAATCGAAACCCACAACCACTTATTATAGTGCCAGCAAATCTGTCACACAAAAAAAATCTCTTCTAAAATAGTACAAGCGGGAATCGAACCCACAAAAACTTGATATGGCGCTAGCTAAGCCAAATCTCAACAATCCTCTTCTAAATTTGTATATGTGGGAATCGAACCCACAACCACTTGATATAGCGCCAGCTATTCATAGTCACAAAAAAAATCTCTACCTACTAAATCAACATATGGGAATCGAACCCACAATTACTTGGTATTGTGTTGGCTGAGCCAATTCACAACAAAACTCTTCAGAATTTGTACAGGTGGGAATCGAACCCAAAACAACTTAGTATAGTATCTTCTAAACGCTAAACGCAATCCAGTAGTCTCAATTCAGAATAATTTGTACTATGATTTCCTATATCGGTCTACTCTAAGCTACCTTTCGCCCCTATCCTATTATTAGTTTGGAGTTTAAATTAAATAATGTTTAAACAATTTGTTTTAGATAAGTTCGAAGAATATCTTTATTATCATTAATTAAATTGATGGCTATTTAGATATTAGTTCGATATATTTATATTTGTGCACATGACGGACGGCTTCGTACCGTTACAGCCAACCCCCGAAATGTATGCAGGTGAATGAATATTTAACCGAAGTAATTTTCTCATAAACCAAAAATATAAACGCACAAATATAATCTGTATAATAATATCGACCCCAGAAGAACTAACTAGTGCAAATTCTAATTTATCAATATCCGACTCAGAAAATGTTAGTAATGCATGTATGTTAAATGTGTGTAAACCTACAATGAACAGTGTATTTACACCGAATTGGCAATAATTGCTGTATGGACCCATGTCAAAGTTCATTAGCGTAGCAATCATAAACAAAAATAACTGCTCGCAAGGACAGTCCAAACTTCGGAAGGAAACCATGTTGTGAGCAAGGTCAATCCTAGTGATTTAGTGTAAACTTTTCACAGCAACTCTTCGTACGTATGGTGTGAATCGAATAGACTATCCTATCAAAGTCTGGACCTCCCAAAGGCTCACAAGTGATAATTCCCCATGACTGCAACATCCCACCAAAACCTAAGCCCTCAACAACAACTTACTCACAATTCGGAGCATGTAGAGTGTACCAAACGACGATATTGTTTGCTGCCGGTAGAGTACGGACTTCTTATGAGATCAGTTAATACTGATGCATGTCTACTGACCTATCCTAACACCAAACTCCATCATAAAAAGTCCTTTGATTGTGTTAATGATTTTCTGATTCTCAAATATTGACAAACCGTTTCGTACCAAGACATCGCAGAATCACTTAGGCCCCTCAAAACAATAAAAATGAATAATCATACTTCATACCTAGTTCATACATCAACAACCCTATCGTAGAAAACATACTAATACTTACAAAGCTTCTACATTCATAGCGAAACACACCACCTAATTAATCCTACAACATAACTCTGGACGAATACTACGAATTTTGCACATTTGGTCGAAGTAGATACCTAAACACCACTGCACAACCCCCAGATTGGATGTAACGGAACGATTCGCATAATTACACAAATTTAAATAACGCATGGATACCTATATCATAACGTTTTTATAGAATAGGTAGATACGCAAAACGTCAGATATGAAACCCGAAACCGTGAAGCGACAATTAAACAACGCAAAACAACAACAAATTTATAAATATTTACCCAAAATACCAATGAGTGAAATACAAAAAAAAAAGTAGGTAGGGACTTAAAATGATGAGAACGCGATATTACATTTACGCAAAACGCAATCCTACGGTTTAGATTACTGATTATTTATCCGTCTAGAATTGGAATTTGGAGTTTAATTAAATAATATTAGGTATAATGTAATTACGCCCCTACACTATTATTGTTTAGACTTAATTGGACCAAGACACGCCCCTATGTCCTTATATAATAAAATCCAATTTGGCTTAAACACTATCATTATGAATAAGTGAGTTTACTAAATAACGAATATAATTCAAAGGTATAGCTCCACACTCTACTATGCACTTAATATGAATGGGGTATGGTCTGGTTTATACTATATAAACATTGATTAAATGAAATTATCTACTATCCTAATTCATTTAATCTAGTATTAAAACTAAAACAGTAGCAAAAAAAAAGTTTGCTAATGGTCACGCTGTACAGGACAACAAAAAATATGGCAACCTAAGATGTATTTCTTTGGTATTCCTTTGACAGGACTATGGTACTGGGATATTATCGACTCAGGTTAGTCGAGAATAGCCGAGGTAGTCTGGCATGCCCGCGTGTTTTATGTTCCAGTCGGAAATTGTAGCTAGAACTAAACATCCCCCGACATATAGTTAAGTATTTATCCTACATTCTTATACGCATTGCGCACCGCGCGTGTGACTGTAGAAAATTATTTTCTCATATCAAATGGTAGGTATGCAATTTATACAATCTCCAGCTAAGAGAGCAAAAAAAAATATTTCCAAGAGTACCTAAGAAATCAGACAAGAGGCCGTTCCGATAATTATAAGTACTATTTATGGTTTTAGGTTCGTGATCGTCAATTGAGTTTAAATTTTCCTACGTTGTGTATTTTTTTTTATGTGTAGTAACTCAGATTCTTTTATTAGGTTTTTAATTCGACGCGAATCAAATTAAAATTGTCCGACCTAAATCCTGGTCACGGCACCATCTGTAACATTATGGTTACGATGCCTATAAGTTATTATCATATTTATATATATAAGTAATTGGATCCTGGTCACGGCACCATCTGTAACATTTTCTTTCGCGAGACATTTATGTTATTTGAATTTGTTACGAAATATTCTATATTATTACGATATCCTGGTCACGGCACCACTGAAACAATTTATTTCCCTGACTATAATTATTTATTATATTTAACTATGATATGACGATATGATCCCAATCACAGCACTATCTGAAACTACTTTATTTCGAGTACGGTTTGTTATTATTATATTTAAAGTACTATTCCCTTTAAAAATCGCTACGTTGCGTTTATCTACTGAGTGTCGTGGTTTTGTCCTATTTATGGCAATTAAATTTACTTAATTAGAGTCGTCAATTCAATTTATTACGCATGTTGTTCGCTAATTGTCAAAACATAAATAAATATAACAATACTAAAATATCTAAAACAAACTCCTGTGGAAATGAATATAGGAACACAGACAATAAACATTTATACAAAGACTCGTAGTCGTCACCAGCCGTCGTCGATGATCATTTGTAGTTACTGTGGGGTTTAAACATCACACATGGCGAAGCAACAAAACGAATCATGCACTTTTCGGCCGTCGGTCGCCTTCCTGTATAATCCCGCTAAATACACGATGCAATTGATCAACATTATAGTCTCATCAGTTCATTGAAGTAAACGAGTCGTGAGGACTTATCATAATCGTATTTATTTTTACACATACAATGAGACTATAAAGCCAATTCATACAATCTACGCTCACCAATGTATCTGCAACACACCTGAATCGCGTTCGCACTCACACACTCGCGAAATAGGCAATACCCGCACTTTGCCATTTTTATATTGACTTTTAGCGCACACGCAGACGGAATTATTTTATTGATAAATTTGGGTACTATACGTAAATACATGTATATTGTATGAATAATAGTAAGGCAGGACCAAATCGACGTAGATCTGTAAAATTGTTCTGGATGTTCCGGCAACGTGGACTACATATCCCGTCTGTAGTTAGAGGAAAGATCTAGACTTACAGACTTATGACCTAGACCTAGCGATTGATATTTTCTGACCTCCCAACACACCTTATAGTCAGAACCTGGTGGCAGATGAACAACGTGCCCCAACAAAACCAGCAATCTAAATCGACCTTAGTAAGCTCGACTGGGTTAAGACTCATTTGACGTTACCTAGAGATTATAACAATCTAAATCGTCTTGCATTCAATCATCTTCCCTACGGCAGAGCTCCACAATACTTACGTTGGATTGTTTTAAGAACATTTGTTCGTACAGGCAAGAGTTTATTATTTAAGTAACAAATGAAATTTAATAGACTAATAAAAGGGTGCTTGAAGAGCCAAAAAGGTCAGTTTCAACTCCGGATGTTGTCGCCGACCGGTGCATTAATTTGTTTGGTGTGTTCTCGTGTTCGTCGATAAGGAGTTGAACGATACCCGGGCTCGAAAATTCTATTAACCCGTCTATCATGGAGCACATCTTTCGGAATGAGGTAACGGCAGATCGTATACCAGGACACCTAATAACAGCTCCAGGATCAGGGAACAGGTAGCTCATCAGATATCACAAACCTCCCCCGCTTCCACGAGAGTGTGTACCTAGTGCATGTCAGTAAATGGGCCAATCTCTTCTGTGATAGCTTGTATAGTGTCTTGTGTTCAATGCTCAGTACTTTTATTAACCGCCCCGCGACCCGAGCAACGGCGACTTCGCACAGAGTCGTTAGTGTTATGGTGTGTGTACACGAATATTGTTAACACTGAGCTTAATTCACAATTAGAGTCAAATCAAAAACGCGAATTGCTCATCAAGTACAGTGTGATTTAAGGTCCCTAATTTAGTAAAATTTTAACAAAACGCAATCCTGTGATTGCATTAAACAATTATGATTCAGTCGGTATTCGCCCACATCCATCTCCAAATCATACCAACTAACCCGTCGTCTTCAGCTTTCCCTGAGAATAAATGAATGAATGAACTCTCCTATTAACCCAACAAAATAAGACAAAATAGCATATATATCGACAATTCTGGACAACATGGTACAAAACTATACTACATACCTTATAATATTTTTACCTACAACACTCAGTTTAGACGCCCCGGAAAATTATTTGTAATTAATCTAAAACACCACTTGCACATAAATCATAATTTAAATTAAAATATTCGCGGTTCGCGCACTCGTACACGTCTCAAAGGATCACTCCCGAGAATCGAACCCGACCGTCCTGTAGTCAAGACCTGACCGTCACGTCGCTAAAACCTCACTGTCCCTAGTATCCCAATCTCCAAAACCAAGGAAGCCAAAAAATCAGCAGAGCCCCCTCTTCGTCTTGTATTTTTGTTTCTATCCATAAACTACCTTAAAACTATGTTTCTAAGGATTATAATTAATTGCCGTGGACATGTGCATAAGCCATTCTCACAGACCCCATTATTTTTTGTCCGCAATTATGAGTGTTTGGGTTGAGAGCTCATAACTTACTCTCTTGTTTGACAGATTTCAATTCGTTTAGTAAAAGTAGTGTGATACATACAAGTGGCGTTGGGTCGAGGCATCATAAATATCGACACATTGACAGGCTAGGTTTTAAGTGTTCGGGCAAAATTTCTGTTGTCGAGTTCCGATAAGGTTTAAAATAATAAGCTTACATAATGAAAATCACACGTTGCCTCCTAGCTTGTGAGTTGAAATTTGTTTGTATGTGATTATTAATTAATCATAGCTATTCCAAAACATTGTTATCGAATTTCTCTTAAAATGTCCCTACAAGGATCTGGGACTAAATATTATGTTTCCAAAACTACTTGAAACCGATATTAATAGCTAATACCTTTTAACGAACCGTGTGAAAGCTCAACTTTTAGACATTTAAATTTTTTGTAGGCTGGAATTCTATGTAGTTGTTTCAGACAAAAAGCGCATTGAATACTTTATTTAGGGATTTAAGTCGAGTTTAGGTCGCCTGCAGTATGAACTGTTACAACCTGTACATACCTACTTAAGCTACTGGTAATGGTGAACTTAATTTATTATTAAGTCAATTAATACTTATTCTGGTTCTTTGAAAGTTAATATTCTCACTCTCAACATCTACATGTAAACTTTGCTAATCTCGAGGACAAAGCATGAGTATAATTAATGATTAAACGAACTTACCTGTACGTGAAGTTCTATCATAATTATACGAGGGCTTTGTCCGAAGAGATTAGCAACCCACCCTCCCCATTTGACAACTCCCACTATATTTAAATATTAACATTTACAAAGAACTGCTAGATGCTCTGAACTAAATGAAGGTTGCAGGTAAAATACCGACCAATAAAAAAAAAATAAATAAATCTCAAGAACAGTGCAGATTGGCGACACCGTGTGTCTACTACATGTAAACTTTGCTAATCTCTTCGGACAAAGCCCTCGTATAATTATGATAGAACTTCACGTACAGGTAAGTTCGTTTAATCATTAATTATATATTACGCCTCGAAACAGTGAAAAATTATTTATGTTCGTTATTAGATAATCTATAAAACATAACAGATTATGTTTTCATACAATCTTCTTTACTGCAATTTTCTTTACTGCTGAAGTTGTTATACTTCTCACGTGCTTCCTTCACGTTCCAGAACGATAAATTGATAGACTTCATCGCGTTGGACTACCAGTTCCTGCACTACGGGTGTCCAGTTATAGATATACTGGATTTTATATTCAGCAACACCGACCATCTGTTCCGCAAGGCCCATCTGTCGCATCTGAAAGAACTGTATCACGAGACTTTGACAAAAATTTTGGGATATTTCAACATTGACGTGGACTTGGTTTATTCGAGGGAGATGTTCGAACAGGATTTCAAGGCGAAGCTGGGCTACGGTTTGCTTGTTGGTTTCGCAATTATGCCAATAACACTTGTCAATGAAGACGATGCTCCCGATATGACTGGAGATCTGACAACAGTAACATTTAAAGTTAGCGATACATACAAAGACAGAGCACGTGGGTTGGTTGAAGAATTTATGGAATTGGGTTACATCTAGTAACGCGACCCATCTCTGTCTGTAACTCTAAATCAAAACACACTTTTGGATCGTTGTCTATTCTATGAGAGCAACTTCCATCGATTAATTGTTTGTGCTTATGGTATTAGGGAACACATTTATCTTAAGTATATTCTTATTGGGTTGTTAGCACAATTTGTTACACTATTTAGAAGCAACGTCGGTCGTACATGGTGAGGGTAGGCAATTACAGCGGCAAAAATGAGAAAAAATAGTCTAATTGTCGAGGTGTTAATTAGCTTAAGGCTATTGTACAACCGATTCCGGTGTAGCCTTAATTAAGCATATCTTTGACACATGAAAAGACTCACAGGATGCAATTGGTATCTTCTGTGACCTCTCAGAGGCATTCGATTGTGTCAATTATGAAATACTTTTTCAGAAATTAGAACATTACGGTGTTAAAAATGGAGCTCTCCAACTTGTAAAAATTTTAAGTTCTATAATAAAATGCCGTTAAGCATTATCAGTCTTAGTGAAACTTGTTCAAAACGTGTGTAAAACGTACGCTATACAGGAACACTAGACGATTAGGTCCAGCTCCACCGAAACGGGAATAACTAGAATCTTTTGTTTTGCTTCATTCCTTTATTTACCCTCTTCCTTCACTTAATCTAACACTATTGACATATTTGACACAAAAGTCACCTTTAAAAATATGGGCATAATGTAGAAATCAATTTTAACAATGTTATATTTGTCTAATTGTAGCGGGTCTTGCCTCATGATTGCTTGCTTGCCTTGCTGAACTGTTGTCTCTGAGGTGAGGTGTTGGTCATTCTCACTTTAATGTCCTTGTTTGTGGTGGCTATGTGGAGCGGGTCACCTTCTTCTCTCTACAGTCAAAATTGAGGAGAGTGATGCCGCTTTTCAAGTCATACCCGTGCGCGCGCGCTGCTTGCGGGGATTGGTCCACTCACTTTCCTCTTAACAACATTGTTGTTAAACTCTATTTATTTATTTAGCATGGAAGGCATCACACCAAAGCAATTTTCTTCTTATCCACTTCTGTTTTATTAATCATTATTTTGATTTGTAAACATTTAAATTGATCTAAAGTGTGAGTAGGTATGCACACCTCACTAAACTAGCGTTCTCATTTTATTTAAATACGTAAATCGGAGTCAGATTTGATTACTATTTATTCTGTTGCTGTTCCTGATAATGTCAACCAACTAGACGACCGCTTGGCGCAGTGGTTCGAGCGTAGGCCGCTACCCCACTGCACATGGTGGTTGCGGGTTCGTTTCCCGCCGGGGCAAATTTCGGAAATGGCCTTTTCGAAATTTGCCCAGGTCTGAGTGTCACTGGGATTGCCCCCAGTCCATTGTACGGTACCCATAGTACAAGCTTTGCTTAGTTTGGGACCATACAGTTGGTGTGTCTGTCTAGCGATATTAATTTATTTATTTATCTTTTATTCATTGAAAACAGTAGCCATTAAGTTTCTCGCCGGATCTTCTCAGTGGAAGCAGCATTCTGAACCGGTGGTAGATTCTGACTATTCATAAATGCTTGGTTGGCTTACACGAATAAAAATGTTGAGTTTGATTTTGACTTAGTAATATAAGAACTGCAGAGTATGTAATGAAATAATTTTAAAACAATCTCGAATTGATTTTCATTATTACTCTTTTGAGTGAGGACTGTATAGCATTATATTATCTTAGGGCGCTTGTTGCCAAAATAAACACTAGCATGTTGAATATCAGTAACTGTGTTTATGGTGAGAAAAACACTTATTATACAAAATAACAAAAGGAAACCACCAGTCAATACACCAGTAACGCGTCCAATTAATGAGTGCTGGGTTGCTAGCAACATACAATATTAAATATTTGTTGGGGTGCCAACACTCTTAAGTACTGAGTTTTTTTCCATACAAAATTTCACCCCCTTTTTTATACACTTAGGGGTGGAATTTTACAAATTCCTTCCTTAGTGGATATGCATGATAGGTACCTACTGTCAAAATTTCATGATTCTAACACCAGCGATTAGGGCTGTGCGTTGATTCCTTTGTTTTGATAAGTGAATTTTCAAAAAGTATCAAAATATGGGCCATAAATGGCCGTATCTTTTGATTGCGTTGTCTTAGACGCCTAATATTTCTACACCTACAAGGGACCATAGCGTTTGATATGTGATATTAATTTCAATTTGATATCTTTATCCGTTTCTGAGAAAAAGGGCTATGACAGACAGACAGACCGACCGACAACAAAGTTATCCTATAAGGTTACGTTGTATTCCTTTTAAAGTCCGGAATCCTAAAAAAAAATCACCTGTAAGTTAAACAGGTATAAAACATTAAATTATCACGTAAATACAATACAATCCCACCTAACGCTAGTTGAAACCTAAAGAACAGGTTGTACCGTTTATAAATAAACAAATATTGCCAGACCAACACACCAACTGTATGGCTCCAAAGCTTTTACTATAAGTACACTTCAATAGAGTAATAGAAACAAAGAATAGGAAAAGTTGGAGGAAAAAATCGGTAATTATGAATTGTTGAAAAGTGGGAAACTAAAATACCTGTATAGGCTGATTGCTATAGAAGCAACACTACTCGTAACACAGCTGATTGTAGACCAGTTGTTGGCAGCTGGCATAACGGATCGTAAATCGACTTATTGGACTTACACTGGTGTGCTCATTTTACTTTATTCTAATTAATATTATGTTATAGGTAAGTATGGCGAAAGTGCCTAAACGCTCATACATTTGTCCTGGTTTCCACAAGGCCTTAATAATATATTCTGTTTAGTAAATATTAACCTGCAAGCTATTTAACTGTTCCGTTCCTTTTGCCGGAGACTTGACTCTCACAGGATGTGTACATTGAACTTTGTTGTACAAGTAAAAACAGTACAAGTAAAATCAGATTAATTATGAATCGTTCATTGTTTCCTTCTAAGAAAAAAAAAACAACCTGCTTTTGTATATAAATACCATTCCTAAATTCTAAATTGCGACTTTGTTACATTATTGCAAACATTAGAAGAAGCTAGTGGCAATGTGCTCTGTAAATAAGTTTTCAGTTAAACTCGAACGATCGATATCGGATATAATCGATGAGGAAGGATATTTGACGTACGAGATAAATAGACAAAGAGTTATAATGAAAGGTGGTAGCTTTCTTGGCGAACTTTACGCGGTAGATGTGACAGGAGCAACCAAAGATGGTGATAAAGAAACGAACCTCTTCCTGAAAGTCATCAATGGAGGCGAACAAACAAAATGGGCTAACATTGGTGAACTGTATAGCAGAGAAGTTTTTGTTTACCGAGAGCTCTCCGAAGTATTCGCGGAGTTGCAAAAGGCTGCGCATGTACCCTTACATGAACGATATAAAATGATTAAAAGTTACGAAGGCAGCGACACCGAGGCGATAATATTAGAAAACATCACAAGGAAAGGATTCGAAATGTTCAATAGAGTGCAAGTGGTTTCCTTAGAGTTCGCAGAATTATCCATAAAAGAGATCGCTAAGTTGCATGGTCTCTCATTTGCATTGCAAGATAAACGACCTGATTATTTTAACAGCAAAATCAAAGAAATGCAATATCCAATGAAATTTGAATATTTTTATGGATTAGTCAGAAACATGATTGAATTAACGATGACACACATTGATGACGATGTTAAGAGTAGAGTTAAAAATGTGTATTATGAAATAGCAGGCAAACATAGATCCTTTTTCGAAGATGAAGCGACACGGCGCTGCATATGCCACGGTGACTACAGGTCCAGGAACATAATGATAAAAGTGAACGTAAGCATACATCTAACTTACCCATACGTACGTTTATTACCCATGCGTAATTTTATTGGGTGTATCTTAAGTCCGAAATAATAGTAAAATCTATGCTGTATTGCGATCTTAGAACTCGTAACTGTTTTTTTTTTGTATAAAGACCGTAATAAAGCCGTGTAAACTGCTCTTACTCTATATTAATGAATGTTGTTTGTTAAAAAGTAAAAAAGAAGGATTCTACATTAAATAAACAGTTGCAATATCGTTTACAACCATTATTACGATTTGTAAAAAGAAACGGTTTTTCAAATGATTCAATCCTATACAGCATGGCGACCATGGCGACCATGGCGACTTTAAATTAACACACGTATTAGGCTTTGCATTTTCTGATTTCCGAGATATTTAAATTTTATTAAACATTATTATTTGTAAAATAATTCAACACTTTCTAAAATATTATTTTGGAGCAGCCTGTACGTAAATAACTCTAGCGCAGAGGTCATCTGCCGAGGTCACGGATAATAACATTTCTTCAATGAAATTAAAACGAAAAAGAAATACTATTAGAAATAATAATAATACTATTAGCTCGCCCCGCTCCGAGTTGTAGGTTAGAGCGTAAGAGTAGCTGAATGAATCGGATCTTATTTATTATCTATTTTGTACGAAAATTTATTTTTTTATATTTACGGACTTTTCTTTTATTTTTTATTTATATTATGATTATTGACCATTAGCCCTACCTGTGTGTTAAATTAAAGTCGCCATGGTAGCGCCTCGCTGTATAAAATAGACAAGGTCATTCTAATGTTATTCTATAGGTATTCTATTTTAAACGCTCACTACCAATCCAAACCCTGACAATTATTTCGGACTTTCAAAACCTCTTGTACATAACGTCCCGAACCAGTGAATAAATATTCATGTTCGTTATTAGATCCTTCCTACTAATATTATAAATGCGAAAGTTTGTGAGTGTGGATGTATGTTTGTTACTCCTTCACGCAAAAACTACTGAACGGATTTGAATGAAATTTGGAACACAGATAGTTTATAACCGGGATTAACATATAGGATACATTTTATCCCGATAATCCCGAAATTTTTGTTAAGTAAAATACTACGCGGACGAAGTCGTGGGCAACAACTAGTAATCTATAAAACATAACAGATTATGTTTTCATACAATCTTGCAATTTTCTTTACTACCAAAGTTGTTATAGTTCTCACGTGCTTCCTTCACGTTCCAGAACGATAAAGTGATAGACTTCATCGCATTGGACTACCAATTCCTACACTACGGGTGTCCAGTTATGGATATACTGGATTTTATATTCAGCAACACCGACCATCTATTCCGCAAGGCTCATCTGTCGCATCTGAAAGAACTGTATCACGAGACTTTGACAACATTTTTGGGATATTTCAACATTGACGTGGACTTGGTTTATTCGAGGGAGATGTTCGAACAGGATTTCAAGGCGAAGCTGGGTTACGGTCTGCTAGTTGGTTTCGCAATTATGCCACTAACACTGGTCAATGAAGACGATGCTCCCGATATAACTGGAGATCTGTCAACAGTAACATTTAAAGTTAGCGATACATACAAGGACAGGGCGCGTGGACTGGTTGAAGAATTTATGGAATTAGGTTACATCTAGAAACGCGACCCAACTCTGTCCGTAACTCTAAATCAAACACACACTTTTGGATCGTTGTCTATTCTATGAGAGCAACTTCCATCGAGAAATTGTTTGTTATTATGGTATTAGGGAACACATTTATCTTAAGTTTATTCTTCTGGGGTTCTTAGTACAGTTTGTTACACTATTTAGGAGAAACGTCGGTCACACATGGTGAGTGCAGGCAATGACAGCGGCAGAAATGAGCAATTAGCCTAATTGTCGAGGTGTTAATTAGCTTAGTGATACAAGAACTGCAGCATTGTAATTACTTGAATAATTTTATAATGATCTAGACATGACGACTCAATAAATTTACCTACATTAATTGGATTTTCATTCTTTCTTTAGTTTCTTATAATAATAATGATAATTAGGCTGTTCGTGTTAATATTAATTGTGTGATAATATAATTTGAGAACCATTGTTAACTCAACAAACGCAGAAGATAATTCAAGATAAGTATTTTTTTCTCAGCGTGAACATTAGACACCGGTTGATTGTCCTGGATTACAGGATGGTGCGAATTTGTGCCTAGACCGGGCCTAGGCCCGGCCCTGTACGGCCCTATAATTTAACCGGGTTTTAGACATTAAATTATCACCCAAATTATACTACATAGTACATCTACCTAACGTTATTTGCTAACTAAAGGCCCGTTTATTAAATAAATGAATATCGCTAGACCGACACACCAACTGTATGGTCCTAAAGCTTGTACTATATGTACCGTACAATTAGTGGGGGTGACCCCACTGACACCCAGACCGAGGCAAATTACAAAATGGTAATTTTCCCATATTTGCCCCAACGGGAATCGACCCCGCTACCACCTGGTGCAGTGAGTCGAGTGTTCTACACTTGAACCAAGAGTTAATCTGACCCGTCGTTCACACGATGAAGATGATTGGCTTACGTGAATAAAAACAATTTTGAGTTGAGTTTTGACTTATTGCTGTGTGGTGTATTACTGTGTGGCCTAAAATAGAATAGCACCAACCCAACTCTTCCCGTGGGTGTCTTACGAGGCGACTAAGGGAAATACACCGGGGGGCGGGCAGCAGCGCCCCTCGCAGAACAACTCCACAACCGAACTGCGATCCCCAACCCGCATGCCCAGCGTGGGGATTACGGGCATTACCCGACTAATGTTGACAAAAGCCAAAAAATGGCCCCTAGTTCCCGGCCGCCTCGCTATTCCTGGCCATGGTAGCGGTCACGGTAACGGCGGGGCAGGGGGAGCTAAGAATCTCCGGGCTACCCCAGGCTACCATTCACTACACAAACTGAGCCTGGCTACGTTTAACGGATGCACTCTGAGGCTTGACCATCATCTAGCGCAGTTGGAAGTGGAGTTAGAGAACATTAAATGGCATGTTCTGGGGTTATGTGAAGTCCGTAGAGAGGGGGAGGACACCGTAACCCTAGACTCGGGCCATCTTCTCTACTTTCGCGAGGGTGATAAAACATCCCAGGGTGGCGTAGGTTTCCTCGTCAATAAGGCCCTCTCTAACAACGTCCAAGAAATCTCCAGTGTGTCGACCAGGGTAGCGTACCTGATCCTTCGGCTATCCAAACGGTATAGCATGAAGGTCATTCAGGTTTACGCACCGACCTCGTCACACTCGGATGATGAAGTGGAGGATATGTATGAAGACATATCCAAAGCCTTACACAACACCACTAAGGCTCACATTAACGTTGTTATGGGGGACTTTAACGGCAAGGTGGGAACCCAGAGTGGCAACGAATGCCGAATAGGCCCGCATGGTTATGGAGGCCGAAATCACAGGGGGCAAATGCTTGTCAACTTCCTTGAGAAAGAGGAGCTGTTCTTAATGAATTCTTTCTTTAAGAAACAGCCTCAAAGGAAGTGGACATGGCAAAGCCCCGACACTGTGACAAAAAATGAGATCGACTTCATCATGACGGATAGCAAGCACATATTCAGAGATGTCTCAGTGATCAACAGGTTCAATACCGGATCCGATCACCGACTTCTCCGAGGCTCTCTGAATATCAACTTGAAGCTTGACAGAAACTGTCTGATGAAGTCCACGCTCCGGCCTAACCCAATTCAAATCATGGCGGGCACTGAGAAGTTTCAGCAGCTTCTCGGGGATAGATTTGTTTCCTTGGAACCCACTGATGACACTGACGAGACTCTACATAATCTGGTCGAAGCGCTGCCAACAGCAGCGTACGGGCAAGAAGTCTAAACTCTCGGATAAGACTCTCGGGCTGATGACAAAAAGACGGGAAACCACCCAAGCGACTTCGTCAGAGAGGTCAGACCTAAATAAGCAAATTGCGAAGATGGTACGGCGCGACCTTTGGAGCTCCAACACTCGCCTCATTGAAGAGGCGATAGAGCGAAACCGAGGGTCCAAAGTATTCACTCAGCAGCTTGGCAGGAGCCACCTGACGAAGCTTAGAACGCACGACGGGAGGACCGTATTGTCGAAGCCGGAGATCTCTGCCGAGATAGAGGATTTCTACGGCCGTTTGTACGCTGCACATGCCCCTCATATTCGACGGGACGACCATGGTTCCAGAGCCACCCTGACACGCCACTATACCAACGAACTGCCGGACATCAGTCAAGACGAGATCGTGTTGGCTCTGAGGCAGCTTAAAAATGGAAAAGCACCCGGTGAGGACGGAATTACTTCAGAGCTTCTGAAGGCAGGCGGAGCCCCTATTATACAGGAGCTACGGAACCTGTTTAACACCTTCCTTCACAGTGGGAGAACTCCAAAGGCGTGGAGCGGGAGTTTGGTTGTGCTCTTTTTTAAGAAGGGAGATAAAACCCTTCTTAAAAACTACAGACCCATCACACTCCTGAGCCACGTCTATAAGCTGTTCTCACGAGTGGTCACGAATCGTCTCGCCAGGAGACTCGACGAGTTCCAGCCACCGGAACAGGCCGGGTTCCGCGGAGGATATGGCACCATAGACCACATTCACACAGTGAGGCAGATTATACAGAAGTCCGAAGAGTATAATCAGCCTCTGTGTCTGGCCTTTGTGGACTATGAGAAGGCCTTTGACTCTGTCGAAACCTGGGCTGTTCTGGAATCCTTACAGCGATGCCAAGTAGACTATCGTTACATCAGGGTGTTGAGATGTCTTTATGACGCCGCTACCATGAGTGTCCAAGTACAGGGCCAGCAGTCTAAACCCATCCAACTGCGCAGGGGAGTGAGACAGGGGGATGTGATATCCCCGAAACTGTTCACGAGCGCGCTGGAAGATGTGTTTAAGACGTTGGACTGGAAAGGTAAGGGCATTAACATAAACGGTGAGTACATCTCGCTGATGACATAGTTTTAATGGCAGAGACGCTGGAGGAGCTGAACCGGATGCTGGACGACCTAGCTTCAGCCTCGCGACGCATCGGTCTTGGCATGCATTTGGATAAAACCAAAGTCATGATCAATGGCCACATTGACCCAGGACCGGTGGTCGTACATGGCCACCTTCTTGAATTTTTTTCCGAGTACACGTACCTTGGACAGATTCTGCAGTTAGGTAAAAACAATTTTGAGAAGGAGGCCAAGAGGAGGATCCAGCTGGGCTGGGTAGCGTTTGGGAAACTACGTCGAGTCTTCTCGTCATCCATACCGCAATGCTTGAAAACGAAAGTTTTCAATCAGTGCGTCCTACCCGTCATGACCTACGGAGCCGAGACGTGGACACTCACGGTAGGGCTGGTCCACCAGTTTAAGGTCGCTCAGCGAGCTATGGAGAGAGCTATGCTCGGAGTTTCTCTGAAGGATAGGATTCGCAATGAATACATCCGACAGAGAACCAAAGTTATCGACATAGCTCAAAGAATTAGCAAGCTGAAGTGGCAGTGGGCTGGCCATATCTCACGAAGAACCGACAACCGCTGGGGTAAACGTGTTCTTGAGTGGAGACCTCGACTCGGCAAGCGTAGTGTAGGACGCCCTCCGACCAGGTGGGATGACGATCTGCGAAAGACTGCAGGCAGATGCTGGATGCGGCAAGCTGAAGACAGGGCGCTATGGCGCTCATTAGAAGAGGCCTATGTCCAGCAGTGGACAAGCATAGGCATCAGCCTCATCAGATGATGATGATGATTTTGACTTATAGTTGAGGCGAAAGTGCCTTTACGCATACAATTGTTTCCTAGTTTTCCAAGGTCTGTGTAATATACTATGACAGTTTTATAAATATGAAGATGCCACAAACTGCAAGCTACTGTTCCGTTCCTTTTGCCGGAGACTGCATTCTCACAGGATGCGATGTGTAGATTGACCATTGTTATACTCGTATAAGTAAAAACAAATCACATTAATTAGTAACCGTGCATTGTTTCCTCCTGACTATAAAAAAAAAATCTGTGCCGTCTAGAGACGCCCGAAAGAAGCGAAGCTTTGCAGTAGATATTAGATATATTATAAGTGGCGTGCATAGGGTTTTGAAACAGGGTAGGCAGAGTGTAACATAAAAATAACGCGTTACGCGTTACGCTTTTCACCGTTTTAGTGCCCGGGCAGCGAGCGCCCCGAACGTCCGTAAAGAAGCTTCGCTTCAAAACTGGTCAAGTTCACGTCAGGACACGCACAATGAAGGCTTCCGCAACCAATTCAATAGCGAACATTTATCGTATCTATAACCAAATTAGTGAAACATAAGAAACAAAATTGTATTTGCGGTTTATTTTGGAATCTCAGTATTGAGTTTATTCAGAAACGACGGGGTATAAATTTCTATTTCTCCTGTTATAATTTTAATTGCAATTGCGTATCATGTGCTAGTGTGCTCATTTTTTCTAAATTTTCTGCAAAGTGCTTTAAGTTTTTACAGCTAGATCTACCTAAAACCACGTTTTCAGCTTAAGCAAATTCGGGACCCCAATACAAACTGTTTTCCCTTATTTCACACACTTAGGGGTGGAATTTTATAAAACGCTGAACATTATAAGTTTTATTTGTAATGAGTACCCTTAATACTAATTTTCCTTAATAATAATTTAAGATTATTTTTTTTACCCATACAAACTTTCATTCCCTATTGTATACACTTAGGGGTGGAAATGTACAAAATCTTTCCTTAGTGGATATATATAGATATTCACGGTCTAAAGGTAACTACTGTCAAAATTTCATGATTCTAACGCCAGCGGTTTGGGCTGTGCGTTGATTCCTAATGTGAAATTGCAAAAAGTATCAAAATATGCGACATAAATGGCCGTATCTTTTGATTGCGTTGTCTTAGAAGCCTAATTTGTTTACACCTACAAGGGACCATAGCGTTTGATATTTGATATTAATATCAACTTGACATCTCTATCCGTTTCTGAGATAAAGAGTCTTGACACACAGACAGACGGACAACAAAGTGATCCTATAAGGGTTCTGTTTTTTTCCTTTTAAGGTCCGGAACCCTAAAAACAAATTTTATCTCTAAGTTAAACAGATATGAAACATTAAATTATCACCCACATTAGGTAAACAATACCCACCTAACGCTAGTAGAAACTTAAAAAGCCGTTTATGACAAAAAATATGTGGTATGTAGATTGACCATTGTTGTAGGAGTAAAAACAATGTATAATATTAATTATTAATCGTACATTGTTTCCTCCTAAGTATAAAAAACATCCTGCTTCTGCATATAAATACCATTCCTAAATTCAAAATTGTGATTTTGTTACATTAGTGCAAAAAAATAAGAAGCGAGTAGCAATGTGCTCCGTAAATGAGCTTTCCGTAAAACTCGAACGATCGATTAAGAATTTAATCGATGAGGAAGGATATTTGACGTACGAGATAAATAGACAAAGAGTTCAAACGGAAGGTGGTAGCTTTCTTGGCGAACTGTATGTGGTAGATGTGAAAGGAGCAACCAAAGACGGTGATAAAGAAACGAACCTCTTCCTGAAAGTCATCAATGGAGGCGAACAAACAAAATGGGTTAACATTGCTGAACTGTATAGCAGAGAAGTTTTTGTTTACCGAGAGCTCTTCGAAATATACGCGGAGTTGCAAGAGGCCGCGCAAGTACCTTCACATGAACGATATAAAATGGTTAAAAGTTACGAAGGCAGCGACACGGAAGCGATAATCTTAGAAAACATTGCGAGGAAAGGATTCGAAATGGTCAACAGAGTGCAAGTGGTTTCCTTAGAGTTCGCAGAATTATCCATAAAAGAGCTCGCCAAGTTGCATGGGCTTTCATTCGCGTTGCAAGATAAACGACCTGACTATTTTAACAGCAAAATCAAAGAAATGCAATATCAAATGAAATTTGAAAATAATTATGGATTTGTTGCAAACATGATTGAACTAACGATGACACACATTGATGATGATGTTAAGGGGAGAGTTAAAAATGTGTATTATGAAATAGCAGGCAAACATAGATCCTTATTCGAAGATGAAGCGACAAGGCGCTGCATATGCCACGGTGACTATAGATCCACTAACATGATGATAAAAATGAATGTAAGTATACATATAACTTACAATGACCCATGCGTAATTGTATAAGGTGTATCTTCAGTCCGAAATAATAATAAAATGTGCAGCAGATATGTAGATTCTCGCTGAAGGCAGACCATATGTAGGTCACTATCATAGTTACTACATTATAACTCTAAATTGAAAATTTAAAAACCCCCGATGCGACGACCTTTTCATCAAATGTATCCAATTAAAGTTTATGGCCCCATCGACTACCGATCATCAAATGTATACAATAATCAACAGAAAATCTGTGTAAAAGTATGAGACATTATTTTGTAAAAAAAGTATGAGACATTATTTTGTAAAAAGTATGTGACATTATAATAATTGACATTAGCATAGATAACGAATCTAAATGTTGATGCCACGGAGGTTTTTTTCCTAGTAAAATATTATCAATTATGATTCAATTTCATGTAATAAAAAAAAAAATAAAAAAAAAAAAAAAAAAAAAAAAAAAATCGTTTATTATCAGGCTTCGACGGCCCATAGCGTTTTAGTTTTACGGAAACTTAAATACTATGTTAGTAGAACACTAAGGCACACATGAGTACAAAAACAAAACAAAAACAAAAACAAAGCCAAACAAAAAACACAGCATTCACTTTGAGGACGATTTATCAAGTCCCATGTCTGACATGTAGCTTGATAAACCTATCCATTGTAGGCCCTTCCGTCCTTTCTGAAAATACCTTCAGAATGCTGTTGCTACTTCCCCTCACCCTGCACATAACCGATGCCACTTTTTTGCGCATGATTGCGAAATAATCATCAGTGTGCGCATCAGCGAACATTCCTGACGCACTACAGTAAGGCGGAAGCCTCAACAGCGCCCTGAAGGCATTGTTATATTGAATGCGCAGTGCGCTGTCTGCTTTTTGGGTATGATTAGCCCACAGACTGCTGGTGTAAAATATTTGACAAAACGCCTTAAAAAGTGTTATTTTAACCGGCGCTGAGCAACCAGCAAACCTGCGTGCCAACATGTTTCCCCTCACAGCCATCGCCCTGCGCTCTCTCTCCATATCTAAGTCATCTTTAAGATCCTCCGTCACAATATGGCCCAAATATTTAAATTGTGAAACCCTCTGTAAAAGTGAACCGTTTAGTTCTACGGGAGGGACAAATGAGGGACTTTTATTTCTTCCTCTAAACACCAACAGCTCACTCTTTGTAGGATTGTATTTTAGGCCATGCTGCTCGGCGTATCTTTCACAAATGGTCAGTAGTTTCCTAATTCCACCGATTGTCGGGCTAAGCAGCACCATATCGTCTGCGTAGCTTAAGTTATTTAAACTAACTCCGTCTATATGGCAACCGACATGAGTGCTGCTGAGCTCAACAAGCAAGTTGTTAACATAAATATTAAACAGTCTCGGGGAAGTAAGACCTCCCTGCCTAACACCACATTTGAGTTTATACGGGTCCGACAATGAATTGGACCATTTGACAAAGTTCATCTGCTTATCATACCAGAGAGATAATATCGAAACTAATGAAGCAGGAACTCCCGCTTCCCGAAGCTTCCCCCATAACACCTTATATGAAACCAGGTCGAAAGCTTTGGAAAGGTCCAGGAAACAAGCATACACTGGTGTCTTTCTGTCCGTATAATACTTGATAGTGTGCTTCAACGCAAAAATTGCACTCTCAGTAGACAGCCCAGCACGAAAACCAAACTGTGTGTCGTGCAGTTTTGTATATAGACTGAGGTGCGCGTCCAGCACACTATCAAATACTTTAGCTATCACCGTTGCCAGTGAGATTGGCCTATAATTCCCTTTGTAATAACTCTGGTTCAGGTGGACGGGAGCAGCCCAGGGGAAGAATTTTCAATAACGCTAAAAATATATTTAATTAGAATTGTTTTTTTATATTTTTTCTCAATGGCGGAGCAGCGCCCTCTAGAATTATTATAACGTAATATTCCATGACCATTAACAAAACAAATAAAATTTAACGCATGCGCGTATTCATCATTTGACACGTGACTTATGGAACGTCTTAGGTCATACACAAATCTCATATAAAATTGATAAAATATTCATTTTTTCCAGAATCAGGGAAACTTTTCATATTTATAATATTGTAAAAAGCTAGCCCCTCTAGCCAAGTGTCTTCGTCTACATTCGTTTCTACAAATCGCTACGCTTCATATATGGAAATGACATAAGTCACGTGATCTACTTATCGACTTGTAATGTCATTTCCATACATTGAAGCGTAGCGTTTTGTAGAAACGCTTGTAGACGAAAACACTTGGCTAGGGGGGCAGGTCAGACTATTACGATCATTTAAAAATATAATAAATCTAAATCCAATAATCCCAAATTTCGATTGGATTCGAGCCGTGGAAGTTGGTTTTGGCCGTGAATGTGGCTTTTTAACCTACAAAAGAGCTGATGATCTTCAAACGGCTGAACCGATTTTCATGAAACATAGCTAAGAACACTCTCGATCAGAATACCTATCTAACAAAAGAAACACAATTGAAATCGGTTCATCAGCTTGGGCGCTACGTTGCCACAGACAGACACACAGATACACATGTTAAACTTATAACACCCCTCTTTTTTCGTAGGGGGTTAAAAACAAATAAGAAATATACAATGGTACCTTCATGAGTTATTACAATTTGTAAAACCACATATTTTTTAGTGTTTTAGTAACATCTAGTGGCTTCAGAAACATCTTGTATATAACGCTCCGAAACAGTGACAAATTATTTATATTCGTTATTGTATTCTTTATACAATCAATGAACAAAACGGTTTCATACAATCTTGCACTTTTCTTTACTCCTAAAGTGTTTATATTTCTCACGTTATTCCTTCACGTTCCAGAAAGAGAAGGTGATAGACTTCATCGCATTGGACTACCAGTTCCTGCACTACGGGTGTCCAGTTATGGATATACTATATTTTATTTTCTTGAACACCGACCATCTGTTCCGCAAGGCTCATCTCTCGCATCTGAAAGATCTGTATCACGAGACTTTGACAACATTTTTGGATTATTTCAACATCGACGTGGACTTGGTTTATTCGAGAGAGATGTTCGAACAGGATTTCAAGGCGAAGCTGGGTTACGGTTTGCTAGTTGGTTTCGCAATTATGCCAGTAACACTTGTGAATGAAGACGATGCTCCCGATATGACTGGAGATCTATCAAAAGTAACATTTCAAGTCAGCGATACATACAAAGACAGGGCGCGTGGGCTGGTTGAAGAATTTATGGAATTGGGTTACATCTAGAAACTCGACCCAACTCTGTCTGTAGCTCTAAATCGAAACAGCCTTTTGATCATTCTCGTTTCTATCAGAGTAACTTCCATCGTGAAATTGTTTGTGTGTATGGTATTAGGGAACACATTTATCTTAAGTCTATTCTTATTGGGTGGTTAGCACAATTTGTTACACTATTTAGGAGTAACGTCTGTCGCACATGGTGAGGGTAGGCAATGACAGCGACGAAAAATGGCAAATTAATTGTCGAGGTGTTATTGAGCTTAGTGATATAAGAACGGCAGATTATGTAATAAAATAATTATAAAATTATCTCGACTTGATTTGCATTCTTACTTTATTTATAGAAATATGATGATTATGGTTTTGTGTAAATATAACTATTAAGTGGGATAATTTATTTATTGTATTTATTTACTTATGTTCAGGCATCGTAGGCCTATAGATAAATACCTTATAAACTATCATACATATTAATAATAACGAAACTAAACTATGGGTGGTGACGGCGGCAATCTCCCCCGAAAGCGCCTGAACACCACACCCTTCGGCCAGTAGTCTTAGCCAGTAGGCCAGTAGTCTAGACTAAAGTCTAACGGCTGAACTCTCAATGAGACATTGCTCTTTATTCTGACATACTCAGCAATGTCCCCCGCCGTGCTGGTATAGTGGAGGCGGGACAGGTAGACTAGGGTGGTCGGCACTGCTGCACGCAATAGGAAGCTGGACCCTGTTGCCGCCATGCCGCAGATTTCTGTTAACCCGCTGCGTGCGTCTCTTCTTCTGCACCTTGATGAAGCCCTCTTCATCTCGGTCGTCGACACGGCGGGGCTGCTGCTCGCAGCTTATCAGATAATATAACGTGACAACCATTTGTTAACTGAACAAAAGCAGAGGATATTTGTAGATAATATTTTTTTCTCAGTGTCAACCAAAGAATTTGTAATAATGTCTTATTATTACAAATTCTTTGTCGTCAACATTGGCCACCATTGACTGTCCTGGCTCACAGGAGTAATAGATGGTGGGAGTGTGTGGCGAGCCTAGCCCTAAAACCGGACAAGTGCACGCCAAGACATGCACAATAAAGGCTTGCGGACCCATTTCAATAGCGAAGATTTATCGTATCGATAACCAAATTAGTGAAATACAAGAAACAAAGTTATATTTGCGGTTATTTTTTGATTCTCAGTATTAATTGTTGATTGAGTATGGTGCAACTTAATGTGACCTAATGTGTTGATTGAGTATGGTGCAACTTAATGTGACCTAATGTGACCTAATGTAATTGGAATTATTTTTTTATTTAATGCTATTGTAATTTAATTTGATTTCGATTTTATTGATATTTTGTTTTTTATTTTTATTTATTTGTCATTGTGTTTTGTAATGTTAATTTAATATGGGTATTTGCCTGAAATAAATGGATTTATTGTTATTTATTTATTATTATTATTAAGTTTATTCAGAAACGACGGGGAGTGGACTTAACGTTAACTTGGTCGGCTGTAGCTCGTGATTTAGTTAGCCCATTTCTTCTGTTAAATTTTAATTGCAATGTCGTATAATGTGCCAGTGTCCTAATTTTTTCTAGATTTTTTGCACAGTGCTCCAAGTTTTTACAACTAGATCTACCTAAAGCCACGTTTTTAGCTTAAACAAACGCGGGACCTTAATAAAAACTGTTTTCCCTTATTCACACACTTAGGGGTGGAATTTTATAAAATCGTTCCTTAGTGGATATTTATATACGGTATAAAAGGTACAAAAAAGCAGTGATAGTCGATTGGTTAAGCACGCGTCTTGCACCAGGTCTTGGGTTCAAACCCCGTCTCGCACCTCTGGATTTTCCGAAATCTATGTGCGAATCATAATTTCTATATGATTAGCACTTGCTTACGGTGAAGGAAAACATCGTGAGGAAACCTGCATGTCTTAGATTACACCAATTTTCGAAAGACATGTGCAATCCGCCAACCCGCACTGGGCCAGCGTGGTGGATTATGGCCTGAATCCCCCTCGTGTTGAAGGGAGGCCCGTGCCCAGGAGTGGGACGTCAAAAGGGCTAAATTATTATAATTATTATTTTATAAAAGGTACCTACTGTCAAAATTTCATGATTCTAACGCTATGATTCTAATTTGGGCTGTGCGTTGATTCCTTGGTTTTGATAAGTGAATTTGCAAAAAGTATCAAAATATGCGACATAAATGGCTGTATCTTTTGTTTGCGTTGTCTTAGAAGCCTCATTTTTTACACCTACAAGGGACCATAGCGTTTGATATTTGATATCAATTTCCTATAAGGGTTCTGTTTTTTCCTTTTAAGGTCCGGAACCCTAAAAACTAATTTCATCTGTAAGTTAAACAGATATGACACATTGAATTATCACCCAAATTAGGTATACAATACCCACCTAACGCTAGTAGGAACTAAAAAAAACCGCTTTTGAAAAAAAATATGTGATTTGCATATTGACCATTGTTGTAGGAGTAAAAAAACAATTTATATTAATTATTAATCGTGCATTGTTTCCTCCTAAGTATAAAAAACCTGCGTCTGCATATAAATTAAAAACCATTCGTAAATTCAAAATTGCCATTTTGTTACATTAGTGCAAACATTAGAAGAAGCGAGTAGCAATGTGCTCCGTAAATGAGCTTCCAGTAAAACTAGAACGATCGATTAAGAATTTAATCGATGAGGAAGGATATTTGACGTACGAGATAAATAGACAAAGAGTTATAACGACAGGTGGTAGCTTTCTTGGCGAACTTTACGCGGTAGATGTGACAGGAGCAACCAAAGATGGTGATAAAGAAACAAACCTCTTTATGAAACTTATCAATGACGGCGATCAAACAAAATGGGTTAATATTGCTGAACTGTATAGCAGAGAAGTTTTTGTTTACCGAGAGCTCTCCAAAATATTCGCGGAGTTGCAAGAGGCCGCGGAAATACCTTTACATGAACGATATAAAATGGTTAAAAGTTACGAAGGCTGCGACACGGAAGCGATAATCTTAGAAAACATTGCGAAGAAAGGATTCAAAATGTTCAACAGAGTGCAAGTGGTTTCCTTAGAGTTCGCAGAATTATCCATAAAAGAGATCGCCAAGTTGCATGGGCTTTCATTTGCGTTGCAAGATAAACGGCCTGATTATTTTAACAGCAAAATCAAAGAAATGCAATTTCTAGCAAACTTTGAATATTTTCATGGATTTGTTAGTGAAATGATTGAACTAACGATGCCATTTATTGATGACGGTATTAAGAGTAGAGTTAAAAGTGTGTATTATGAATTAGCAGGCAAATATAAATCCTTTTTCGAAGATGAAGCGACAAGGCGCTGCATATGCCACGGTGACTACAGATCCACTAACATGATGATAAAAATGAACGTAAGCATACATATAAATCACAGTAGTTCTTAAACGTTGAATGACCCATGTGTTATTGTATAGGATATATTAAAGTCCGAAATAATAATAAAATTTGGGTTAGATGCTTGGTGAAGGCAGAAATTATGTAACAATCATAGATTCTGAGTTACATGTCGTTCTATATTTGTCACAATTTTTGCTACCTTAAAACTGGCAAGTGTTTACACCGTACGTGGCACTATTTTATAGGTGTTTGAATCACTACCTATAAATCAGTATAAACTACAATTACGATAGCGGCTACTAATATTCATTATACTCGTAATGAATATAGTTTGTAAAAAAGTACAATATAATGATTCTACATTAAAAAATGCCTTAAATAGAATAAAAATAATAAATATACAATAGTGCCTTCATGAGTTGTTACAATTTGTAAAACGACGGTTTTTTTTAAGTGTTTCTATTCTATAGAAAATACTAGCTGAGCCCGCGACTTTGTCCGCGTGGAATTTAACTTAACAAACATTTTATTTAGGTAACAAAAAATGCTCGTTCAGTTCGCAGAGTTTACGACAAGTTAATAAATAATGAAGTTATTAAAAAAAAATCTATGCTAAGTTTAATCTCATTTTTCTTTATTTACCTATCGCAAAATCCCGCTCCCGCGTTCCGAGCCCGCGTGGCAGGAACCATTTGTTTTTTTATTTTTTATAAAAGTAGCCTAAGTTACTGCTTATAACATTAGCTATATCTGCCAGTGAAAGTTCTGTCAAAATCGGTCCAACCGTTCCAAAGATTACCCGGAACAAACATACAGACAGACAGACAAAAGATTTTAAAATCGCGTTTTTGCTATAGGTATCGTATGTTTTTACATTACATATGCATTTAGTGAAAAGGTGTTATTTTGATATTACAAACAGACACTCCAATTTTATTTATTTGTAGGTATAGATACAATTGAATTCTTATGTTATTCTATAAGTATTCTATGAATATTCCGATACTAATCCGAACCCTGACAATTATTTCGGACTTTAGAAACACTTTGTATATAATGCCCCGAAACAGAGACAAATTATTTATGTTCGTTATTATATAATCTACTAAATAAACAAAACAGACGAATCGTTTTCATACAATCTTGCAATTTTCAATACTGCTAAAGTTGTTATATTTCTCACGTGCTTCCTTCACGTTCCAGAACGATAAAGTGATAGACTTCATCGCGTTGGACTACCAGTTCCTGCACTACGGGTGTCCAGTTATGGATATACTATATTTAATATTCAACAACACCGATCAGCAGTTCCGCAAGGCTCATCTGTCGCATCTGAAAGATCTGTATCACGAGACTTTGACAACATTTTTGGGATATTTCAACATTGACGTGGACATGGTTTATTCGAGGGAGATGTTCGAACAGGATTTCAAGGCGAAGCTGGGTTACGGTCTGCTAGTTGGTTTCGCAATTATGCCACTAACACTTGTGAACGAAGCCGATGCTCCCGAAATGACTGGAGATCTGTCAACAGTAACATTTCAAGTCAGCGATACATACAAAGACAGGGCGCGTGGGCTGGTTGAAGAATTTATGGAATTGGGTTACATCTAGAACCGCGATCCATCTCTGTCCGTAGCTCTAAATCGAAACACACTTTTAGATCATTATCTTTTCTATGAGAGAAACTTCCATCGTGATTTTGTTTGTGTGTTTGGTACTCGTATTAGGGATCTTAAGTATATTCTTATTGGGTTGTTAGTACAATTTGTTGATATAAGAACTGCAGAATATATAATATAATAATTTTAAAATCGCGTCTTGACGATTTAATAAATTTACCTACATGAATTGGATTTTCATTATTAATTTAGTTATACTAAAATGATCATTACTTATGGTTTTCGTGTTAATATTAATAGTGGGATAATTTAATTTGAGAACATTGTTAACTAATTAAATGCGAAAGATATTTGAAGATAATTTTTCTCAGCGTGAACATTGGACACCGGTTGATTTTCCTGGCTTACAGGAGTTATAGATAGTGCGAGTTTGTGCCTAGACCGGGCCTAGGCCTGGCCCTATACGGCTCTTTAATTTAACCGGGTTTTAGATATTAAATTATCACCCAAATTATACTACATCCACCTAACGTTATTTGCTACCTAAGGGACTGTTTATTAAATAAACGAATATCGTCAGACCGACACACCAACTGTATGGTCCTAAAGCTTGTACTATATGTACGGTACAATTAGTGGGGGTTGACCCCACTGACACCCAGACCGAGGCAAATTACTAAATGGTAATTTTCCCATATTTGCCCCAACGAAAATCGACCCCACTACCATCTGGTGCAGTGAGCCGAGTGTTCTACGCTCGAACCAAGAGTTAATCTGACCCGTCGTTCACACGATGAAGATGACACCGTTTTTCTATACATTGACACACAATAGCCGTAAGTAGCTTCTGGATACAATTAAATGTTTGCAAATTAGCCGTATCGGGTTAACCGTGTGGTTTCTCTGACGTGATAATTATAACTACTACTACCTTTACTCCTATCTAAATATATATAACTCAAAGGTGACTGACTGACTGACTGACATAGTGATCTATCAACGCACAGCCCAAACCACTCGACGGATCGAGCTGAAATTTGGCATGCGGGTAGTTGTTATGACGTAGGCATCCACTAAGAAAGGATTTTGATTAATTCTACCCCCAAGGGGATAAAATAGGGGATGAATAATCCCGAAATTTTTGTTAAGTTAAATTATACGCGGACGAAGTCGCGGGCACAGCTAGTAGTATTATAACTTGTGCCGCCGTCAACAGCCCACGTAGATACCTAACAATCGTAATCCATATGGCTCTTGTAGAGCCGAGCTCTACGGGTAGTACCTCCATCTCACAGAAGACGTAAAGTAGTGAGTAGAGCTGCATGTCGAACGATACATGTGAGAGCTGGAGGTGAAGCCCCTTCTCCTCCCCACCCCTAGTTCCACCCCCTTGAGGTCGGTGACGTGAGAGCAATGCCTTTGCTATTGCAAGTATCTATAGGTACGGGAATTGCTCAACAACAGGAGGGTCGCACCCTTGTTTGCCGTTTTTGTTGTATAAAAAAAAATTTCGTACATTTAGTATTCGACCAAATAACATTATATTTAACATACATCATCTGTAGCATTTAGTAAGGCGACATGTCAGATATCAATGTGCAAGTCCGACGTGCATTTAGCCAGGTAATTTTTGAAGTGATAACTTTTTATGGGAGAGTAAACCACTTCGTAACGTAACGCGTTGCGGCGCCAATCTGTCTGTTTAAGTTATCACTTCTGTCGAGCGTCCCGAGACGCACACGTTTTTTTATCTTATTTTTTATTTATCATGCATTAACTTTTGCTTAGCACTGACTAAATGCTTAATAAGTAATATTATTTTAATATTAAATAGACGTTTTGGCCTTTATAATAATAGTTAATTCCTATCAATACAAAATTAAACTTCTTTTAACAAACAAAAAACCAGGAATGTTCAATTTCAGCCATCGGAATCTTTGGTACTTGGATCATATTTTATTGATTCATAAAAATATTGAGCTTCTCTGGTACAAAATGGCATTTAACACATTTAATCTTTATATTTTACTTCGCTTATTGACAAACAATCTTTATATAAACAATCAGGAAGTACTATATGAGTTTCATCACTTGTAAACTTATTATTTAAAATGTTTGTCTTCTCCCAAGGTCCATTATAATTTTCTCTATGCAGTATGACAAGACCATCTTTAGATACCATCACTTTCCTTTTTTCTGCAGGAGGGACCTTGTATTTTATCACAAATGTCATGGACATTCCCAGTTCTTTTCGTTTTGGCCATGAACAAAACTGCATTTTAGGCGCCATCTGTTGACTTTTTAAAATTCTATTCATTAGAATTGAAAATATCATAGACAAAGATATGATTCTATAAAAAAAAAAAAATGTGACATTCCCTGTAATTTGCTTTTGCCCTTCTAAGTAGTATTAAATTATTATTAACTAGCTGTGCCCACGGACTTCGTCCGCGTAGTATTTAACGTAACAAAAATTTCGGGATTATCGGGATAAAAAGTATCCTATATGTTAATCCCGGTTATAAACTATCTGTGTTCCAAATTTCATTCAAATCCGTTCAGTAGTTTTTGCGTGAAGGAGTAACAAACATACATACATACATACATACATCCACACTCACAAACTTTCACATTTATAATACTAGCCTGTGCCCGTGACTTCGTCCGCGTAGTATTTAACGTAACAAAAATTTCGGGATTATCGGGATAAAAAGTATCCTATATGTTAATCCCGGTTATAAACTATCTGTGTTCCAAATTTCATCCAAATCCGTTCAGTAGTTTTTGCGTGAAGGAGTAACAAACATACATACATACATACATACATACATCCACACTCACAAACTTTCACATTTATAATATTAGAAGGATTAGTAGGATTGTGGAAAAGTGGGAGACAAAAATAACTGTACAGGCTGATTGCTATAGAAACAACACAAACATAGCTGATTGTAGACCAGTTGCCAGTCCGTGGTACCAGTTGGCAACGGGCATCATGGTTCGTAATCAGACTTATTGGTCCTAAAGTGAGTCCATTTTACTTAATTCCAATTAAAATAGGTAATCATGTTATAGGTAAGGAATATACTTATAGTTGAGGCGAAAGTGGCTTTACGCATACAATTGTTTCCTAGTTTTCCAAGGTCTGTGTAATATACTATGACAGTTTCATAAATATGAAGATGCCACAAACTGCAAGCTACTGTTCCGTTCCTTTTGCCGGAGACTGCATTCTCACAGGATGCGATGTGTAGATTGACCATTGTTATACTCGTATAAGTAAAAACAAATCACATTAATTATTAACCGTGCATTGTTTCCTCCAGACTATAAAAAAAAACCGGACAAGTTCACGTCAGGACACGCACAATGAAGGCTTCCGCAACCAATTCAATAGCGAACATTTATCGTATCTATAACCAAATTAGTGAAACATAAGAAACAAAATTGTATTTGCGGTTTATTTTGGAATCTCAGTATTGAGTTTATTCAGAAACGACGGGGAATACTTTTTTTTCTCCTGTTATAATTTTAATTGCAATTGCGTATCACGTGCTAGTGTGCTCATTTTTTCTAAATTTTCTGCACAGTGCTTTAAGTTTTTACAGCTAGATCTACCTAAAGCCACGTTTTAGCTTAAGCAAATTCGGGACCCCATTACAAACTGTTTTCCCTTATTTCACACACTTAGGGGTGGAATGTTATAAAACGCTGAAAATTATACGTTTTATTTGTAACTAGCGGCCCGCCCCGGCTTCGCACGGATACATTGCGGTTACATTATTCGAGTTTTAGTAAGGATCCCTAATTTTTTTCAAAATATATTATAGCCTATGTCACCCGGGGAGAGTGTAGCTTCCCAACAGTGAAATAATTTTTCAAATCGGTTCAGTAGTTTCGGAGCCTATTCATTACAATCAAACAAACAAAGTTTTCCTCTTTATAATATTATTATGATGAGTACCCTTAATACTAATATTCATGGCTCTAAGTTGAGATTTTTTTTATCCATACAAACTTTCACCCCCTATTGTATACACTTAGTGGTGGAAATTTAGAAAATCTTTCCATAGTGGATATTTACGGTCTAAATGGTAACTACTGTCAAAATTTCATGATTCCAACGCCAGCGGTTTGGGATGTGCGTTGATTCTTTGGTTTTGTAATGTGAAATTACAAAAAGTATCAAAATATGCGACATAAATGGCTGTATCTTTTGATTGCGTTGTCTTAGAAGCCTATTTTGTTTACACCTACAAGGGACTATAGTGTTTGATATTTGATATTAATATCAACTTGACATCTCTATCCGTTTCTGAGATAAAGAGTCTTGACAGACAAACAGTCAGACAGACAGACGGACAACAAAGTGATCCTATAAGGGTTCTGTTTTTTTCCTTTTAAGGTCCGGAACCCTAAAAACAAATTTCATCTCTAAGTTAAACAGATATGAAACATTAAATTATCACCCACATTAATACCCACCTAACGCTAGTAGAAACTTAAGAAGCCGTTTATGACAAAAAAATATGTGATATGCAGATTGACCATTGTTGTCGGAGTAAAAACAAGGTATAATATTAATTTTGAATCGTGCATTGTTTCCCCCTAAGTATAAAAACATCCTGCTTCTGCATATAAATACCATTCCTAAATTCAAAATTGCGATTTTGTTACATTAGTGCAAAAATTAAGAAGCGAGTAGCAATGTGCTCCGTAAATGAGCTTTCCGTAAAACTCGAACGATCGATTAAGAATTTAATCGATGAGGAAGGATATTTGACGTACGAGATAAATAGACAAATAGTTCAAACGGAAGGTGGTAGCTTCCTTGGCGAACTGTATGTGGTAGATGTGAAAGGAGCAACCAAAGACGGTGATAAAGAAACGAACCTCTTCCTGAAAGTCATCAATGGAGGCGAACAAACAAAATGGGTTAACATTGCTGAACTGTATAGCAGAGAAGTTTTTGTTTACCGAGAGCTCTTCGAAATATACGCGGAATTGCAAGAGGCCGCGCAAGTACCTTCACATGAACGATATAAAATGGTTAAAAGTTACGAAGGCAGCGACACGGAAGCGATAATATTAGAAAACATCGCGAGGAAAGGATTCGTAATGGTCAACAGAGTGCAAGTGGTTGCCTTAGAGTTCGCAGAATTATCCATAAAAGAGCTCGCCAAGTTGCATGGGCTTTCATTCGCGTTGCAAGATAAACGACCTGATTATTTTCACAGCAAAATCAAAGAAATGCAATATCAAATAAAATTTGAAAATTATTATGGATTTGTTGGAAACATGATTGAACTAACAATGACACACATTGATGATGATGTTAAGAGTAGAGTTAAACATGTGTATTATGAAATAGCAGGCAAACATAGATCCTTATTCGAAGATGAAGCGACAAGGCGTTGCATATGCCACGGTGACTATAGATCCACTAACATGATGATAAAAATGAATGTAAGTATACATATAACTTACAATGACCCATGCGTAATTGTATAAGGTGTATCTTCAGTCCAAAATAATATGTGCAGCTGATATGTAGATTCTCGCTGAAGGCAGACTATATGTCACTATCATAGTTACTACATTAAAACAAATAAGAAATATACAATGGTACCTTCATGAGTTATTACGATTTGTAAAACCACATGTTTTGTGTTTTTGTAACATCTAGTGGCTTCAGGAACATCTTGTATATAACGCTCCGAAACAGTGACAAATTATTTATATTCGTTATACAATCAATGAACAAAACGGTTTCATACAATCTTGCAATTTTCTTTACTGCGTTTTCTTTAACGTGAGAAATATAAACACTTTAATATTTCTCACGTTATTCCTTCACGTTCCAGAAAGAGGAGGTGATAGACTTCATCGCATTGGACTACCAGTTCCTGCACTACGGGTGTCCAGTTATGGATATACTATATTTTATTTTCTTGAACACCGACCATCTATTCCGCAAGGCTCATCTGTCGCATCTGAAAGATCTGTATCACGAGACTTTGACAACATTTTTGGATTATTTCAACATCGACGTGGACTTAGTTTATTCGAGGGAGATGTTCGAACAGGATTTCAAGGCGAAGCTGGGTTACGGTTTGCTAGTTGGTTTCGCAATTATGCCAGTAACACTTGTGAATGAAGACGATGCTCCCGATATGACTGGAGATCTATCAAAAGTAACATTTCAAGTCAGCGATACATACAAAGACAGGGCGCGTTGGCTGGTTGAAGAATTTATGGAATTGGGTTACATATAGAACCTCAGCCCAAGTCTGTCCGTAGCTTTAAATCGAAACAGCCTTTTGATCATTCTCGTTTCTATCAGAGTAACTTCCATCGTCAAATTGTTTGTGTGTATGGTATTAGGGAACACATTTATCTTAAGTATATTCTTATTGGGTTGTTAGCACAATATGTTACACTATTTAGGAGTAACGTCTGTCGCACATGGTGAGTGTAGGCAATGACAGCGGCAAAAATGAGCAATTAGTCTAAATATCGAGGTGTTAATTAGCTTAGTGATATAATAACTGAGAATGTGTGATTAAATAATTTTAAAATTATTTATTGACGACTTCATAAATTCACCTACATTCATTGGATTTTCATTCTTACTTTAGTAATACAAATATGATAATTATGCTTTTTGTGTTAGTATATTAATTTAATTGTTACTACCTTTACTGCTGCAGTATAATAACTCGTACCACCGTCAGCCCACGTAGATACCTAACAATCGTAATCCATATGGCTCTTGTAGAGCCGAGCTCTACGGGTAGTACCTCCATCTCACAGAAGACGTAAAGTAGTGAGTATAGCTGCATGTCGAACGATACATGTGAGAGCTGGAGGTGAAGCCCCTTCTCCTCCCCACCCCTAGTTCCACTCCCCTTGAGGTCGGTGACGTGAGAGCAATGCCTTTGTTATTGCATCTTTGGGTACGGGAATTGCTTAACAATAGGAGGGTCGTACGCTGGTTTGACGAAAAAATAACGTATTCGTATATTTATTATTCGAGCAAATAACATTACATTTAACATAGCTGAGCCCGCGACTTCGTCCGCGTGGAATTTAACTTAACAAAAAAGCCCGCTCCCGCGTTCAGAGTACGCGCGACAGGAGCCATTTAAAAAAAAAATGTTTTTCTAAAATAAAAGTAGCCTAAGTCACTGCTTATAACATCAGCTATCTACCAGTGAAAGTCCCGTCAAAATCGGTCCACCCGTTTCAGAGATACTCTTTGGTTTCATGTGTTTTTATTTTTTTACGCCCTTCACATGAACGATATAAAATGGTTAAAAGTTACGAAGGCAGCGACACGGAAGCGATAATATTAGAAAACATCGCGAGGAAAGGATTCGTAATGGTCAACAGAGTGCAAGTGGTTTCCTTAGAGTTCGCAGAATTATCCATAAAAGAGCTCGCCAAGTTGCATGGGCTTTTATTCGCGTTGCAAGATAAACGACCTGATTATTTTCACAGCAAAATCAAAGAAATGCAATATCAAATAAAATTTGAAAATTATTATGGATTTGTTGGAAACATGATTGAACTAACAATGACACATATTGATGATGATGTTAAGAGTAGGGTTAAAAAGGTGTATTATGAAATAGCAGGAAAACATGGCTCCTTTTTCGAAGATGAAGCGACAAGACGCTGCATATGCCACGGTGACTATAAATCGAGTTACATGATGATAAAACTGAACGTAAGCATACATCTAACCCACAGTAGTGTAATTGTATAAGGTGTATCTGTAGTCTAAAATAATAATCAAATTTGGTTTCTTATATTTACGCGAATACTACACATTGAAATAAAACTATTTTTACAACTATTTTTTTTTTAAATCCAAAACCAAGTATACCATTGCAAGACCTCGAGACACTGTGAGCACTTTCTGCGTGGATCGGACCGCAAACAACAACTTAATATGAGGGTACCCAGTTACTAACTATGACATCAGGACGTCTAACACCTCAGTCCCCCCGTGACCATGGCTGCTGTAAAGCAGCCGAAACGTCGGGAACATAAAAAGTAAAAATAAACGCGATATAATCCGTAAAAATAGTTTTATTTCAATCAAATTTGGGTTCACATTTAGCATCTCACTGATTGTTACTTATACGTAACACGTTTTTTCTGAACTTAAAACTCTAAATGGAGTGTATAATGTTTTATAGATGATTGGATAAATATATATAAATCAATATAAACTATATTTACTAATAGTCAATGTATTGAACATAGTTTTTAAAAGTAAATATAATAAGGATTCAACATCAGATGACGCTTTAAATATAATTATTATATTAAATAATCATAGTCCCCTCTAGAGTTATTACAATTAATAAAAACAGACGGGACTTGTTGATTTTTTTAATTTTTAGAATTATTTAATATTTATACCCCACTGTATTCTAAGCCCGATAGTCATACAATCTTACAGTTTTATTTACTGCTAAAGACTAAAGTTGTTATATTTCTCACATGCTTCCTTTACGTTCCAGAACGATAAAGTGATAGACTTCATCGCATTGGACTACCAGTTCCTACACTACGGGTGTCCAGTTATGGATATACTATATTTAATATTTAACAACACCGATCAGCAGTTCCGCAAGGCTCATCTGACGCTTCTGAAAGACCTGTATCACGAGACTTTCTCAAAAATTTTGGGATATTTCAACATTGACGTGGACTTGGTTTATTCAAGGGAGATTTTTTTTTTATCTTTATTTATTAGGGATTTTTATCCGAAAGGATATGTCAACCCCATCGTAACCTTACACTAGTTTAACACAAATAAAATCTTACAAACATATGTAGAAAGTAACAAGACAAAAAAAAATAACTTATAGAACCCAAAAGTAAACATATAAAACTTAAAAAAAAATTGCAATCCTAAGCCGAACTAAAAAAAAAAACACTTCAATACATTATTAAAATAACAAACAAAATAGGAATTACATCCGAGCCTTACCTACTAATTATGTGACAAGTTTTAAGGGGGTCGTTCATGGGAAGCTGCAACTCACCTATACATTGCCACTGCCACATCGGAATACGGATTATACAATGCACACTGTACGAAACCCACGTCAAGGGCATTAATCCTAAATGTTTTCATGAGCGTCTCTCTTTGAACGCGGTTCTTTTTACACTCCATTAGTAAGTGTTGCACATCATCTAAAGTTCCACATACATCACAATTCGGTGAATCCGTCTTTTTCATTAGATGTGTAAACTTCCCAGATGGATAGTGGCCTGATCGAATCCTAAGAGCTAACTTAATACAGGTTCTTTTTAGATTTATCTTCCCGAACCACGGTTTCCGAAAGGGTTCACTCTGTATGGTCTTATACCAAATTCCCTATTTCTTCCCTCTTCTAGTATTCTTCATTCTTCCATTGTGAGAAGCACAGACTTTTGTATTTCTGAAGATTCTCGGAGTAATAAGGCATTACATTTGTTTCTCTACCGGTAGAACTAGCTAATTTTGCAAGTCGGTCAGCTTCTTCATTTCCCCATAAACCAATATGGGCTAGTAACCATTGAAGCATCAAATCCTTTCGAAGGAGATGTAAGAACAGGATTTCAAGGCGAAGCTGGATTACAGTTTGCTAGTTGGTTTCGCAATTATGCCAGTAACACTAATGCACGAAGCTCATGCTCCCGACATGACTGGAGATCTGTCCACAGTAACATTTCGGGTCAGCGATACTTACAAGGACAAGGCGCGTGGGCTGGTTGAAGAATTTATGGAATTGGGTTATATTTAGAAACGCGACCCAACACTGTTCATAGCTCAAAATCGAAATACCCTTTTGTATCATACTCGTTTCTATCAGAGGAACTGCCTTCGATACATTGTTTGTGTTTACGGCGGAACACATTTATCTTAAGTATATTCTTGTTGGGTTGCTGGTTACACATTTTCATCCTTATAAGTATTCCAAAATACAGGTCAACAATGTGCGAGAAATTGCCTTTGGTATATTGCAAGCTCAGATTAACGAATACGCAGATGACGCGCCTAGAACACAAAAGTGTGTCCACCAAAGCAAATACAAATTACAAAGCGAATACAATCTCGCGTCAGTACTGAACTTCGCGTCACAGCGCTTACACGTCAAAGGTGGTTAGTTGTTTTTTTTTGAAAATGCCGTCTTGCGTAATTAAAAAGTGTAAAAGTTGTTCACAAAAACAAAAAAATGCAGATCATTCCACAGGTAACTATCTGCATTTTTTTGCATCTTGTTCTCTATCTTTCTATCTGCATTTTGTTCACAAAAACAAAAAAATGCATATCTTTCCACAGGTAACTATTGTTTATTTTATAGTTTTGTAATTTATTTACCCACAATTTGATATCGCTCACTCGGAACACAAAATTTTGATAGTAAATAGTTGGTGTTGCCAATTTACATCGAAATAAGTTTCCTTGAATTAGGGAAATGTGCATGGGGTGTAGAAAGATGATTAATTTATACATTTATATATGGAAATAACATATGGGAATAACTTTTAATTTGTAATAAATATTTTAAATTAATAACATTTTTCAATTTAATGTACCTAATTATGCTTATAAAGACATCCAAAAATCTTTAATGTTATAATGTTCTTGAGTGATAATGCAGAGATCTTCAAATATCGATTTGCAGTAAAAATAAATACTAAGTTTATTTTATTTTATTAGCATTATTCTGTTCAAATACCTACTACTTAAGTACCTAAATTGCGAAAGACCATTTCCAATTTGTAACATTAGTACTACTGAGAACAATCGGAAAAATTATGGGAGTTCGTTCCCCAATATCTGGCAACTTTACACGCACACAGATGTACGTGTCTCTACAGTGCCGCTCCTAGTTGTCACGCACACATTTAATGCTATGCGGCTTCACATCGTTTGTTGCGTTAGCTCCATCTGCGTTAATCTGAGAATGCAAGTATCTATGCGCTATGTGAACTGCTCGGGATCAAGAGGGTAATACGTTTATTTTCCGACTATCCTACTAATATTATAAATGTGAAAGTTTGTGAGTGTGGATGTATGTATGTATGTATGTATGTTTGTTTCTCCTTCACGCAAAAATTACTGAACGGATTTGGATGAAATTTGGCACACAGATAGTTTATAACCGGGATTAACATATAGGATACTTTTTATCCCGATAATCCCGAAATTTTTGTTACGTTAAATACTACGCGGACGAAGTCCGTGGGCACAGCTAGTATGACATAAAATATCGAATATTTTAGAAATAAAAGAAAAACAATAGAACATCAAATGTCTTATTCACCAACGTGTGTGCATTGCAATAACTTTATTCTAAGCTTCTTGGTGCATTCACATCCGATCGGTTACGACAGCAAAGAGAATATAATAAATTGTCTATGGTTTAAAATAGCAAAGTGTTAGGTAGCTAAGAAACGCCACAAACTTATATTTATATGAGGCCAATATTGGAATTAATTAACTGTAATTTTTGACAATATATTTTATGATGACAGCCGCTGTCAACCGTGCAAATAATTAACTTTTTATAGTAGATAGTTCCGTCGTTACTGACTTGTTATATTTCCTTATTAATTTGTTTATGTTTAAAGTAAAATTTTGAGTATAATACATATATGTGAACAAAGTGTAACTATTATTGGCTGAAGGCAAATGTTATCGGAGGTCGTTGCATTTCCTGATAAGATATTTACGTAAGAATAACATTTTTTATTTGTTAAATAACCTGTTGATTCTATCAAGCGTGAGGATTTTATCAACACGTCATGGAGAATGAAAACAAACCTACTGAAGATTACTCTCAAGATAAATTACCTAAACAATTGGAAGAATCCACTAAACGTATAATACAAAATGAAGGTTATACAAGTTATGATATGAAGTGCAGAAATCTTTCGACAGATGGCGGTAGTTTCATTGGCGTGCTTTACGAAATTGACTTGACTGGTACGACACCAAGCGGTATTAAACAAACTAATATTTTCGTTAAAAACAAAGTGGAAAATGAACAATTGAAAATATACTCAATAACTGATTGTTTTGTGCGTGAAAGTTACATTTATACTACACTATCTAAAATTTTTGGAGAGCTTCAGGATGATGCTGAAATAGCTGATGATGAAAGATTTCAAATGGCCAAACATTTTGATGAATGCAATGCCTCTTCAATTATATTAGAGAATTTAGTCAAAAGAGGTTTTAAAACGTATTACAGAATGGATGTTGTTACGTTAAAATATGCGGAATTCAGTGTTAAACATCTCGCAAAGTTTCATGCTCTCTCTTTTGTGATACAAATGAAGAGACCTGATTATTTTAAGAAGAATATTGAACCAATGAACCAACCGTTTGTTTTTGGTGACGACTGGCACAGCCTGATCAGAAATATGTACAGATACTCGATAAATTGTTTGGAACCAGAAGTCAAAGCAAAAGTTGAAGAATCAATTCTGAAGAAAATAGATGATTATGGGCGGTATATGAGCGATACGTCAGGCGTTCGAACGCTTTGCCACGGTGATTATAAACATAATAATATTATGGCTAAAGAAGTTGTAAGTATTATTGTTTGTATCTGTGATAAGGTGAGATAATAAGGTAGCTGTTGGCCCAGTAGCACCGTTCAGGTTTTCAGATAAGATAACATTCAGCAAAGTTATCTACAATTGGGTGATCACGAGTGTTTCTATCTATAATTCCCTTATAAAGCTTCAATAGCCTAGTGATTAGAGGGGCCGCACTCGTAACTGAGAGATCCTGGGTTCAATGCCCATCCTGGCCATTAAACAATTGACATGAGCCCGCTCTGAACACAAGCATTAGCTTAGCTGGAGGTACTGAAGGGAATTACTAGTACATTACTAGTAATCTTAAAAAAAAACACGCCTATATTCCCTAAAGTGGTAGGCAGATACATCACCTAAATTTTGCTAATAATTTGGTCCCCATTATAGGGGGCAAGCCTATTGCCTTGATATATCAATGAGCAGGACCCCTCAATGCTTGGGGAAGTAAATAAGTTTTTCGCGGGTGTACGACCAATTAATCACCACAACTATAATCCTAACTATTTTTCAGAATGGAACACTCAAAGAAGTATTAGCAATCGACTACCAGCTCCTACACTACGGGAAGCCAATCCTAGATTTCTTGTACTTCGTATTTAACGGCACAGACCAAGAATTTAGGCGCGAACATTTAAATCACCTCAAACACATGTACTATGATACAATGAAGATGTTTTTAGCACTATTCGCTTTGGACATTGAATCGGTCTTTCCTCAAGAAGAGTTCGAGAGGGAATTTAAGGAGAAATTAGATTTCGGTCTTATGATCAATGTGTTCTATGTCCCTTTCCTGTTCGTATGCGACGAAGATGCTCCTGATGTGGTCAATCAACCATTGGATACACTAGCTTTTAAAGTAGATAAGAGGTTTACGGAGAGATTCCGTGGAGTGGTCGATGATTTTATGCAGTGGGGGTACATTTAGGAGAATAAATATAATGCAGTATTTTAGAGAAATTCAAAGTAAATTTATTTGTATAATATTATGTGAATCAAATGCATTCGTTACAATTTATTTTAATCAATTCTTAGCTTGTATGGTAAATGCTAATTCACTCAGTTTTCACTAAATTTCCATAAAGTATAACTGATGAGGGATTAATAAGATTTTTCCACATCCTTCTGGGTCTGTCTCGTTGGTGTTTTCCGCTGCTGTATTCAATGAGAATTTATTATGATTAGTATTTATGACTTGTATTTGTTACTTGTATTTGTTATAATTTGATGTACTGACATACTGATGTGTCCCACTAGTTCACGTTTGTTTTACGTGACCGAGAATGTTCACCAACTTTAATTCCATTAAAAAGAGTAACTATTCAGTTTCTAGCCCAATCTTCTCAATGGAAACAGCATTTGGAGACGGTGGTTGATAATACTTATTCGTCAGTGAAATTCGTATTAATGAAAGTATTTAGGCATGTTTAAAAAATGTGTTTACTAATGTTGATGATTAGATGTTTGCTAAAGTAATAAATATTAAGCGAGTATTTATTGTACCTTTTATTTATTTATTTTCCGAGATCACAAAACCCCATAAGTGGTTTTCTAACAGTCGACGCCCAGGTATGCCATCTACATGTTTATATGTAGGTATAAGCCACACAATTTCTTTGCCAAATATTTGTTTTTGCAAAGTGTACAGTGGAACCAATTTCTCAAACCGGTGATGGTTTATAATTTCTCACTTTATAAACGCTTTGTTGGCCTAAAGTTACAATAGGGCATTTCAATAATACTTATATAACTAATGGCAAAACAATACGACGAATAAGTGAGCCGGAAGCCCAACCTATTCCTAACCTTCCTTGTCTTATCCCCCTTCTGGTAGACAAAGTACAAGCAATGCCTTTGCAAACATCTATAGGCGACGGTAACTGATTAATATCAGGCGGGTCGCATGCTTTCTGTTTACTTTGTTATACATAACTCTAAATTGAAAATTTAAAAACCCCCGATGCGACGACCTTTTCATCAAATGTATATACAATAATCAACAGAAAATCTGTGTAAAAGTATGAGACATTATTTTGTTATGACATTATAATAATTGACATGAGAATAGACAACGAATGTAAATATTGATGCCACGGAGGTTTAATTCCTAGTAAAATATTATCAATTATGATTCAATTTCATGTAATAACTCTGGTTGAGGTAGACGGGAGCTACCCAGGGGAAGAATTTTCAATAACGCTAAAATTATTTTAAATTAGATCTGTTTTTTTTATATTTTTTCTCAATGGCGGAGCAGCGCCCTCTAGAATTATAATAACGTAATATTCCATGACCATTAACAAAACAAACAAAATTTAACGCATGCGCGTATCCATCATTTGACACGTGACTTATGGAACGTCTTTAGTTCATACAAAAATCTCATATAAAAATTGATAAAATATATATTTTTTCCAGAATCAGGGAAACTTTTCATATTTATAATATTGTAAAAAGCCAGTTCAGACTATTACGATCATTTAAAAATATAATAAATCTAAATCCAATAATCTCATATTACGATTGGATTCGAGCCGTGGAAGTTGGTTTTGGCCGTGAATGTGGCTATTTAACCTACAAAAGAGCTGATGATCTTCAAACGGCTGAACCGATTTTCATGAAACATAGCTAAGAACACTCTCGATCAGAATACCTATCTAACAAAAGAAACACAATTTACATCAGTTCATCAGCTTGGGCTCTACGTTGCCACAGACAGACACACAGATACACAGATACACAGATACACAGATACACAGACACACAGATACACATGTTAAACTTATAACACCCCTCTTTTTTCGTCCGGGGTTAAAAATAGGGATTAGGGCACTCAAACACTTTTGATTTGATGAATACAATTTATTTATATTATATCAACTAGCGACCCGCCCCGGCTTCGCACGGCTCTAAAATTATCAGTGTTTCTCTACCATATTATGCATGTATTATACACATAAAACTTCCTCTTGAATCACTATGTCTATTAAAAAAAACATATCAATATTCGTTGCGTAGTTTTAAAGATCTAAGCATACATAGGGACAGACAGCGGGAAGCGACCTTGTTTTATATTATACTATGTAGTGATATAAATAATGCGAAACGAGCAGATTAATCATTTAAATACCTATAATTTTATATATATCCCCATTCAATAAACTCATCAATTGCATCTCGCAGCCTGTGCTTATATGAAACGTCGACGTCAAAACTAATTCCAGACAATTCCTTAGTCATCTCGGGAACATCTTCTTCAGAAGCCAGGATAAAAGGCAGACATGCGAAACAAACCGTCAGACAATAATCCAGCTTCTGTTTATACACCTCTTCAAACCTCACCCTGGGATAAACCGAGTCCACATCGATGTTAAAATATTCCAAAAACGTTCTCAAAGTTTCGTGGTATAGATCTTTCCAATGCAACATATGGGATGTGCGCATACGCCGATCGGTGCAATTGTAAATGAAGTACAGGAAATCGAAGACTGGACAACCGTAGCTCAAGATCTGGTAATCTACCGGGATGATATCTGTAATTTTTCCGTTCTGAAAAGAGAAATCATTAATCTAATATTGGCAATTTTGGATTGGAAATCAAATGGTCTTTAGTTTTATTTGGCAGGGATCCATAATATTATACCAGCAGAGGAGTTATTTCTGACTTATGAAATACCCTGCATAAGATCTTTATATAACAATGCACGATATTTTGCATGGCGAAGATGACCTTGATACCACAAAAAAATATCAGATAATAAGTACTTAATATAAATCTTTTCCTTGGTACGGTTGGTAGCAAGTGATTTAAACGAATGTTAGCTGTGAGAATCAAACCCATTGTTTTGTTTTGTTGTAGGTAGATCATCTTTAGTATCTTACGACATTTTAACAGTGTAACAGCATATTGATGTACTTTAAGACACTTACCACTATTTTCGTCATAATATTGTTAGGCCTGTAATCGCCATGGCATAAACAGACCTTTAACGATTCATCTTGCAAATACTGAATATACTTGTCAGTTACTTTGTAATATGAGTTTTCGACTCTGTCTTTAACATCATCATCTACGTATTTCATTGTCATTTCATATATACTTCTAATAAAACCTTGCCAATCATCTCCAAATATAATAGGATATTTCATTTGTTTTATCTTATTGTTAAAATATTCCGGTCGTTTCTTCTGCAACGCGAATGAAAGTCCATGCAACTTGGCGAGCTGTTTTATCGATAACTCTACGAATTCCAAAGGAGCGAGGTCCAACCTGTTGTATGTGTTGTATCCTTTCTTCGCAATGTTATCCATTATTATCGCTTCTGCGGTGCTGCCTTCGTAAATCTTGACCATTTTAAATCTTTCTTCGGAGGGAATATTCGCGTCTTCTTGCAACTCCGCGAATATCACGGAGAGTTCTTTGTAAGCGAACAGCTCTACGCGATACACATCAGGTATCGATAAGATCAACATATTGTTTGCTTTGTCTATAATTTTAACGAAAAAGTTTGTTTCCTTATCCCCATATTTTGTATTTCCTTTAACATCTACCTCATAAAGCACACCGAGATAATTCCCACCGTTCGTTGAAATAATTCGTTTATGGACATTATATGTTAAATAACCTTCTTTTATGATGATGTTATCGATCGTTTGATCGAGTTCTTTAGGGAAAGCGTTAGCTATAGAAGTTGATTTATCATCGAGTGGATAGTTGTCGCGAAATGTTTCGACTTGCATTGTTGTAACAACGGTAGTGGAAGTGAATGATATAATTATTTGTGGACCACAACTGAATGCATTAGCATCTCAGATCGTTTATATATAAAATGAGACAGTGTTTACACATGGATTACGATTGTACGGCTGTATTCACAGAATAAAAAACAGAATATTATTGTAAGTTTATTACAAGACAGCATTTTTAGTACAACATAAGTTCCTAATTCGGTTTACTCAAACTTACTAAATAAAGGAATAAACTTATATTGAATGAACTGTCTGTAATCTTTAATACTGTGGCTATACCTGTTGCGATGTGTTTTAACATTTATTCTGCATATTTTACTCTTTCTTGTGTGCAAAGTATCATGTTAGTTGTTCAAGTAAGATTGGTTGAAAGATGGGTAGGATATTGCGAAATTTGAAACAAATAAAGCAAGTCAAGCTAAATTTAAAATGTAAATAAAATCGCTTAAAAGTCAAACGTTCATTAACTTTTTGACCACGATGTTTCTTTGTCACCGACTCTACTGTGATCTATTCCTTATGATTACTTTAAGAACGCCCGTTGTGTTTGTGATAAAACAAGGGCTTATTATTTCGCATGAAACAGCATAGATGTTGTTTAATATTAGTACATAATTATAGGCACGTATTGTGATTCCAACAAAAGGGAGGTAATAATATGCTATCAACTTTTGTGCAATATCATTGTTTGGGTAAATAAAGCCATCTAGTTATGGTATACAGAACTACAAAAATCACAAAGTTTGTGTTGCATGCTTTTGCTGTATATGCATAGATGTCGCTTTCCGATTCTAAAACACGCTAGAAAAAATTACAGTTTTTGTTCACAACTTTTAATTTATTTTATTCCTTTAGTATAAATTTAGGGAGCTATTAATTCTTCCTCTGACCGTTAACTTCCATAATGCCCTTCATAAAGCAAAGGATCGCAGCAGATGGAAGGAAATCCTACGGGAGCAACTGATGCAGCGGGGGAGTCATGACCCTCAGTAATGAGGAAAACGACACGCGGAGGAGGATTTATTCTTCCACCTGTTTAATGTTATGTTTAACATTTACCAGGTTTTCACTGCAGGGCGACGAAATACAGGCTAGATTTTTTTGTAAAAATTAATGTTACTATTAAAGTGTATATAAGAGGTAGTGTCAGGGTAGCGCCAATAACAGATAAAGTGAGAGGTAGGAGGCTGGAATGGTTTGGACACGTGATGAGAAGGGATGAGAAGCATGTGACTAAACGAGTGATGAATATGAATAAGGATGGATACAGTGCGAGAGGAAGGCCCAAGAAGAGATGGATGGATTGGATTGTATTAAGAATGATATGAACGTGGTTGGAGTGGATGTGAGTATGACGGGAAAGCGCGATGTATGGAAGGAAAAGACATACTGCGCCAACCCCAGATAATGGGAAAAGGTAAGGCAGATGATGATTAAAGTGTATACCCGACAGTCATCCAAACCCCTATGTACCTAATATTTGGAATTTATGTTTGATACAATCTATATGAAAAATCATTATTTTGATGAGAAAAGGAGTTTCGAGTGATTCGCACCGCCGTGTGAAGTAGTCTTTGTGGTTGCCTTGCCATATGGAATATTTTTGTTTAAGTATTTTTAGGTACTGTGCACAAAGTACAATTAATACAATCGAAATTAATTCTTATGTAAACGGTATAAAGATAGCGAACCAAATTTGTATAAGAAAGTTGTAAACAATAAGTAAAATATGGATTCAGGGTTTCCGTTGTTTAATACCCACCTGTTGTGTACCAACTTTCATAACTTATCTCATGTTTTATTATTTGAGGTGATATTTGACAAGTTTAACTGCGCAAAATGTATGACGTCGCAGGAGCACGCGCCGCGTTCCGTCCCACAGATCTTCTTGTCTTAGAGTTATTTCTTCTCCTTTTATCTTTCTTCTCATTTTCTGATTCACTTTTCTTTTCTTTAAAATCTTTTGATATAAAGTTTAGGTGTGCGTGTATTCGTAATTTGTTTTCTATACGGCATGGCTGATTAAATTAACTATTTTTTTTAACTATAAGGTCACCCGGATGGTTGTTAGGCTTTGTAGCGCTGTTGTCGGCGTCTAGAAAATAAAATGTACCCTAGCGAAGCTGCGGGAAAATGCTATAGATGAACATAATATAATAATAAATAATATCGCCAGACTGACACACCAACTGTATGGTCTGGGGCTGGGGGTGATCTCAGTGACACCTAGACCTAGGCAAATTACGAAAAGGTCCGTTCCGAAATTTGCCCCGGCGGGAATCGAACCCGCAACCACCATGTGCAGTGAGCCGAGCGGCCTACGCTCGAACGGCGCCAAGTGGTCGTGTATGAAAGTGAATAAGTATTCAGCTTTAGAAGAAATTTTGTGTACATATCGGGTAGGTCTGAGAATCGGCTACTAGCTATTTTTCATACCCCTAAAAGACAGGACAACGTCTGTCGGTTCAGCTAGTAATATATATTAGTAACTGCTATTATTCCACTCAAATTTGCTCAATATAGGTACCTACTTCAGTATTCGCAAGAATTATATTTCCTTCAAACCTTTCGCCAAACCCTGCCCTCTGATAAATAGAGCCGCCCGCGCCCGCACAAAGCATGCCAAATGTAATATCTATGGTCGACAAGGAGCATTTGAAAATATTTTTCCAAGTGGGTTCACTCCTGAAAACATGTTTGCGAAAACGATATTGATTGATGGTATTGTTATTCCAAATAGGAAAAGGAATTAAACGGGATATTCAGGTATTTTGAATTCTTACTCAAGAAGCTTCACGAGGACGTCATGCTTGGATACATTGATAACGTTGGCAACTACATGTTAAGTAAGATTTTAGATTAACATATTTTATGTTTTAATTTATTGTTGGTTATCCTAGTTATGAAAAAGAGTGTAATCTTGTAATGAATAAGTATATATTATTATTGTACGGTTAAAGACATTTATTTCTAAAAAAAATACAAAAAATACTTGTTGAGAAAATACATTCACTACATTCGATTTGCGAAGGCGCATAAATAAAAATCAAAAAGGTAAAGTGAGGGTAGTACTAAAATAATTGTCTAGTGTATTAAACAATAGCTGTTTACTTAGGCCGGTGACTTAGTAGTAGGGTCATATGATAATTTCCTAGTCTAGTAGTGAAAGATGCTTTAAAATATGGTGTTTTAAAAGTTTTCTAAAGGTCATGGTAGATTTAGCCTCTTTTATATATTTCCGTAGTTAGTCGGAGGGGTTCTCAGGTATATGTTATTTGCATGTCTAGTGCTTCGTTCATGGTGGTCTATCTTTTTTATGAACGTTATTTGTGAGTGTATATCTTTTGTTACGATTTTTCTTATCGGATTATTGGATTATTTTAGGTAATTAATCCAAAGTATTGCATCGATAATCGATATACTACTATCGACGCAGTTTTGTGGACACTAGTTCACATGAGCCTAAAAAGGGTACCCGAAGCAGTCAGTCTGGACGCCTGAGCACGTAGATATTAAGTCATTACTGATTTAACTCGGTACTCAGTACATGTGAACCCACAATTATATGAAATCAGGAAACAACGCCAAACAACTCCGTAATATTCGTGGGAATCGGCAACTTCTTTAATTAAAAAAGTTATTTGAGATATTTAAATATGACTAATAATGGTTTTTGTTCTCCTTCACAGGTACTCAGCGTAAGAAACCATGTTCCAGATTAAACAGATAACCCAGACAACGGTACAAACATAAAAATGGCAATAACTAATGAACTACTGAAGCCGTTGCAATGGCATGAGACGAAACCGAAAAATCCGAAATTCAAAATGAACAGATACACAACTCTGATGACCATTATCATTCTAGCTTCATTGCCTTATAGTTCTGCATTGAGTCTGCCGAACGGAGACCCGGCGCCTGGCAGGTCTCCCGGCCCACCTGAAGCCATCACCCAAGCGACAGATACTAAGGATACAGATCTTGATTATGATGAGGCCACAACTAGTGACGTCGATGTAACAACAGTGAGTGACGTTGTGAGTGAGAGTACAGATGTGAGTGATGCCTGTGCCTTCGCGAGGGTCCCGAGTGATAGTGACGATATAGTGACACTGAGTGACGAGGATAGTGATGTTAATTTGACTCTGAGCCATCCGGTGTTCGAGGCTGACGAGTTGGTGCGCGGCGTGGTGTATGATGGTGAGTAAATTTTTTTGAACTCAGTTCCTTTACGCGGTTTGCGATAGGAGATAAATGGCAGAAATCGTCATGCTTGAAAAGGGGTCCCTCGAGGCAACTGTTAGTATTTTTGTAAACTACCTTGTAACGTCCACTGTGAAAAGTTCTCTTAAAATCAACTAGATGGCGTGAGTTATTCAGGTGATTGTATCCAATGTACTATCGTACGACACTTAAAATTGTGTGCTTGCAAAACACTTAACAGAGAATTTTGTTTTGGACTATATAAATTTAAGAACTGCTGATCTTTGTCCCGCAGAATACAGAAGACTAGTTTCAAACCATAACTAAGTAGTACACAAACATATTTAAGTAGCGTTCAATGTTCCTATTGAAACATTATACTAAATACTGCTATCAACATGGAAGATATGCCTTCCAGATATTAAGCAGACATTTTAAATTGGTCTATGACTAATGCTTGCTCTGTTTACACAGTCAAATATTAAATAATCAGAATATAAGTAATGAACGATAAACATTGCAATATGTTCCTTAGTCCAAAAGTTCAATAACATGATCCATTTAATCTTTCATGAAATTGGTAGGTTTTGCTAAATCTCTTGGCTACAGAACGTATCCTACACACGAGTGTACAATATATCAAGTTTCCAGAGGATTATGGCATGACTTATGCTTCAAATACTGGAGTTACATAAAATAGAAGATATGGCGTTTTAGATTTATGAGGCACATAGCAGATGCTAGATTGTTATGTATATCTATGGATTGTTGGAATCATTTGCGTGTTATCTTGCCTCTCATTTTAAATTTTGATGAGAATAAACTAAATATTCACATTTTATAATGCAAAATTCTCATTTGGTAATAAATTGCCCACGCAATTATGCTAGGGCAGCATGTTTTGGTCTGTAAACATTTTTATTTGTTTTATGTCTACGTCTTGAAAGTCGTTTAAGTACGTTTTCATGATAAAGTAATAGAGAAGAAGTATTTTTATTTCACAAATATTTGCATTTATAGTATTCGTTTAAATAAATCATCTCAGGAGCAAAAGTAACAACATAACTTAAGTCTCAAAATCATGGTCTCCGAAGCAATTTCATTTTGTAGTTGCAAAGTTTTTCGAACATTTATTTTAAATGGATTTTTGTTGAATAAATATAGTATAATTATGTATTATTATATTCAATACTGACTGCGCCCCGCGCACTCCTCTCTATACCATTCGGTAACTGAAATAGGTAGTCCACATAGTTGTCAAGTTTTTGTAACGCTACAGAATTTATGTCCGTAGGTATATTTATGCATTTTAATGAAATAAAAAAAAACTTAAATATGTTGTTATACCATAATAAAATTAAAAACAGATTGCACGGTTGAAATAAGGAACATCTTCCGAAATAGGCCTAATAATTTTTATAGTATAATACAATTTATTGGCCTATAGGGTATTATTTAAATAATTCATGATATTTTGCATGGCCTCTTAGTAGACGCTGAAGATTAATACATACATAACACAAAAAATATGAGTTTCTGTCTAAAAGCTGACCTTCACCAACAAACTGTACCAACCAATAGAAACCATTTACAAATGGTGGTGTGTAGTTCTAATGATTTTGTTACACGTTGCATGTTACTATCAAACTGAGGATAACATACAATAAGGGATGAAACTACTCCATCCCTTGTCGTAAAGTATCGCAGTAATATGTTTAGGGCGAGCCTTAAAGGGTCGTTTAATTTTAGACACATGTAAACTAGTCGAAGCACTACCTTTTAAAAACGTGTTGCAAGGTTGACTTACCATAAAATGAGGGTGTTTGGACAGTAAGGCCAGGTGGGAAATAGAGCCTATATGTAGGTAGGTAAGTACTGTTGTTTTGCTGAGGCCCAGATAAATAGACGTTGCTAAGCACTAGTCAAAAGTATAACTTCGCAAAGCACTACTTTGACTTGGCTAAGCCAAGTACCCAAAAGTGCCATAAATAAACGTTTCTATCGACTATGCTTAGCCAAGTACGAGCTAAGCCTGAGTACGAGACTACGATTGAATGGTTCAGAAGCGTTCACAATTCACTAAATTCATAAATTATTGCATACCATTTTTTTTTAGCTTATTTAATGTCCTATTCGGCACAATTAAAACTTAAGTAGGATTATATCATTAGATATGTATATATTTGCCGTTACATCATATTTAAAAAGTGCATTGGACTAGTTATAATAAAAGTGAATTATTTAAATTGAACGCATCCAGTTTGATTTTTGTTAGACAATGGACGTTGACATCAATTGTATTCTCTTTGGTTGACGTTTGATGTTGTCTGGATTTCTAACCTATCGTTTTCATTATTTGTTACTTATTAGTGCGTGAGTTTATAATAATATTATCTTCTGTTTTGGATGTTAATTTTGATTGATCATATTCGACGAGCTGGCTTTAGTTACTGGACAAACGCAACTCCGCTTTGTAATCAATCTGGTCACCGACGACGATAACTTTAAATTCGACCCGGGCAAACAAAACGTACATCAGAGAAATGGAAGGAAGAAAGAAACCCTTCATGGAGTTCGTGAGCTGTGTCCTCATAAGCCTCACACAGCAGCACACTGCTGTTATTGAAAATAAAAAGACCGATGGAGCATCGGGCAACAGTATAAGGAGCAGCCTGGCCATGAATAGCTGAAGAATAGCTACACAGGGAATTACAGCAAAATCCAGGATGTTTATAATAATATGAAGAAGAAATTACACTATAAATATATATTTTATAAAATAAAATAAAGCTGATTGAGATATTTTTTTATTTAACCACTATCACCAACAAGTCACTATATCTAATCTCTATCATCAATCACTATCACCAACAACCTATGCCGTCTAATTACCTGGTCACTAGTTTGAAATTAACTCTTGAATTTAGAAATATTCGGCTGTCGTTAGCCCTTCCAGGCCATCTTGCTACTATACAATATTTTTACTTTGTAAACCTTGGAATATGTAGAATAGTCATTGGAGTAAACATTGGTTAATCGATATCCGTAGATAAATTTTCGATTTCTTCAACAAAACAATTATATCTTCGAATCCAAAGTCCATAATTAGTTTTTAATTTTACCGCGCGACAGCGAATCGGGTTTTTTATGTGTCAATCTCGTACTAAGCACTTGCTAAGTCATTGAAAATCTATACTATAGCTAAGGAAAGCATTGGCTAAGTATTAGGTTGGCTTTCGTCGAAAGTAACGTGCTAAGTACTGTCTATTTATCTGAACTGACGCGGCTAAGCACTTACTTTGGCTAAGCCTCGGCTTAGTAACGTCTATTTATCTAGGCCTGAGACAACAACATAATAAGTCAATGCTTGAGATGGAACTAAGTAGTTTTTGAAAGGCAACGTGGGACTAGTTGTAAAAAACTACTACTAAAAAGTTAAGTACACTATTAATAGGAGTAGTAGTACTTCTAATAGTGCTAATCGTGTATGAAAAAAAAATAAATCAAAAAAACCACGACAGTTAAAATAAATAACTCTTATGCAAATAAATTGCAATAATAATTGCACCTACGTAAATACTTCGTACTTATTGTGTCGATGCTTATTATCATAAATAAGGTTATACCGTCATTTATCTCATACAGACTGATGCTCCATCACGCCCAGACAATAGGAGCCAATGAGGCCACAAAGCCCACAATTGATCCTATTGTGGTCTGGACTGGGTCTATTTCGGAACACGAATGCTTTTGTTGAGCTAAAATTATGAAAATGAGAATTTTCTTGGTGAACGTGATTTCAAGAAGCATAGAAAAATGGAAAGGTTGGTAATTACAGTATTTTATGAGCGTATTGCTTTATACATTTTAAGAAAAATTGATATGGTTAATAAATTTTTAGTGAACATAAAAAAGACGATTTGTTTGTTTATCTGAATGCACATTACACGGAATTTACTACATGGATCTCTATGAAACTTTGCACAGGTACAGTGTATATCCTGGTTTATATAATACACCTTCATTTTATTCCTGAAAATAAAATATTCGCCCGGTATCATCAAAGAACAAAAGGCCACGCAAATCAAAAAGGGTATAGCTAGTAATATTATAAACGAAATTGCTTTACAAACTCTGAAATCACAAAAGCGTCAAAACAAAGATGTAGCCATCCCTCTCTACTCCGCTTTATTGTACCATCGGCTTTGCCGTGACTCGATTTGGGCTCAGACGGTAAATTTGCCGATCACACAAAGGCTGTCGAAACAGGCAATCTACTCGCAGGACTCCCGCCAAACATCACCGCTGTGATTGATCGAAACTCAATAAAATCGAACAAAGCCGGCGTTACGGAATATTTTGTGAATAAATTGTTACTTTTTGAGGATATGGAATATTATTTTCATTGATAAAACAGGATACCCTAGCCATCCTGGCTCTCCTTACTATAGTAGAGTCCAAAGCTATTATGTATTGTGTTTCCACAATGGCCCAAGAGTACGTCACAATCAGTGTTATCATCTGATTGTCATTGTTAATAAAAATCACGTGCCCTTTCTCACTCTCCTTTTAGGCCGGTAACGTGCAAGAAAATCCTTTGGCACTGCAAGAATCTATATCTACGGTGACTGTACGCTAGTATGTATGTCGTGTTGTTATACTAGGTGAAACAAAAAGGGTATACAATTTCCCCTCCAAAGCTGATAGTTTTAGAATTAAAAAGTTATGTTTCGAAAAAAAAAGTATAACCTTTATATTGATTTCTTATATTTACGCGAATACTACACATTGAAATAAAACTATTTTTACTTTCACTTTAAACTATTCACTTTTTAAAACTTTCACTTTTTAAAACTATTTTCAGTCCCCCCGTGACCACGGTTGCTGTAAAGCAACCGAAACGTCGGGAACATAAAAAGTAAAAATAAACGCGATATAATCCGTAAAAATAGTTTTAATTCAATATAACCTTTATGTTTCATCTTGTACAAAAATGTTTTTTTTTCAAAACCTTGACCTCATTAATCTTTATTACGTCATCATGTTTTGTAAGTTGTTATTCAGTAGGAATAAGATTGAATTAGGATATGTCGTGACAGACTCGCGTGCTATATGAAGGAAGTCGGTAAGTTCGTGAAGTTGCTAGACGGCAATTTGTTCAGTTCCGTGTAGCGAAGTTTGGTTCAGCTCTATTACTGGTACAAGAAAGTAGAGGGGCAAAGTTGTAAAACTATGAAATTGTATACGAAAAGAAACTCGATTCGAAGAAGCTAATTCTCGTGCTATATAGAGAGCTACTCATATAAGAATTACTGGCTCTACCACGACTTTGTACGTTAGTATTAAGGTACATAAAATATTTATCTTTCAAATTGTTAGTTTTATAGGATAGGAGAACTCTACAATTTGCTATGGAAATATTAAACTTAAAACTAGCCACGAGTGGGTGTAAAATTCACGGTAGAGTCACTAAATTTTCCTATTTATTTGAGTAGGTAAACAGTAATTTCGTTCCAATTTGTATCACCAGTAGCTAGAATATTAAATGAAACTTAGTTACTTATGGCTCTACCCGCCGCCGACGGTTATAGCCGTCGTTTAACCGACAATATATAATAGACGTGCACTCAACGTTATCAGCGTGTAATTACGGCGGTTACACATTCATTATTATTCAAACGTGTGCTATCCGACAGAAAATTACATACGACACCATAACCAGTCCGCCCTGACCCGCTTTATAACCGACTTGCATAGGAAAATGTTCAGCGCTTGAATAATTCAGAGGGCTGGGTACAATGGATGTGGATGTCGGCTTAGGCGTCTTGTCAAGAAGATTAAATTGATATCATAATGTTTTCGGGAGCTTTTCTCGTTTCATATAGATACTCATTTATGCTTTTGTGTTATAATAAACCTCTGTCTTCAACTTCGGTGGGAATATGTAACGGAGGGGGATTTTCTTTGCAAAACACAATCTGGTAGAGCATAAAATCTTACATTCTGTTGACATATATCAGTGTTGGCATGATAGACAAAGCGTAGAGTAGCTCTAATAGATGTGTTTCGTACGATGTGTGAGAGAGTCGGACCCCATCCCTTCTTTTCCGTCTCATTTCCCATCAGGTTGGCAAGGTGCGAGAAATGTTTTGGTATTGCAAGGATCTATAGAGTATGGTTACAGCTTAAGCGGACGTTACGCTTGTTGCTGACTTTGTTATATATAGAAAATACTACTATTTCACTCCCAACGATAAAAGAGAGTGTTATAAGTTTAACATAATAGTGTGTATTATTGTATATGAGTATCTGTGTATCTTTGTGTCTGTCTGTCTGTGACATGGTAGCGCCCAAGCGGATGAACCGATTTTTATTTTGTTTTTGTTCCAAAGCTATTCTGATCAAGGGTGTTTCATGAAAATAAGTTCAGCCGTTTGAAAATTATCAGCTCTTTTGTAGTTAAAAAAGCCGTAGCATCGGGGCTTTTTAACATTTAACATTTTGAGTTATTATAGAACAAAGTTGGCAAATAAGCCAACGACCTACATAGTTTATAGATGCTTGCAATCCCAAAAGCACTGCTGGCATCTTGCCGAACTAAAGCGGAGTAGGACATAGGGAGAAGAAGGAAGGATGTGTAAGCTATACGTCACAAACATACATTTAAAATATTACAATAGCACAAACGAGAAATTCGTACAAATTATGAATGTCGTGACGGAGCCGTGTATTGAAGTCACGCACTACGGGCCGTCGCCTATTGTTCTCCCGAGCTGCACTCGCACACCGCATTTCAACGCACAGGACCAACCACAGATATAGATTTACATAGATAACGCAAATGCATGTACTTCGCGTGTACGAAACCCCGACCAAGCGTCAAGGTTGGTCGCCACTAACGTACAGTCCGAGCGACTACAGATATAAAAAATATGAGTATGAGCGAGATGATCACTCGAGAGAATCGTAGCGGGTGGATGGGCATCGGCTTTATCGGTATCTTTGGTACTGTGAGGATTGGTCGTCACAGTAGATGTAAAAAATACGGCACGCTTGGTTTCAATACAAATCGTGATATTTGCGTTATCTATGTAAATCTATATCTGTGGGACCAACGCTAGTAAATCGGATCGCTTTAGTCCTACCGTTCGTGGCGCTCGCGGGACCTGAATACCCTCAAATTATAACGCGCTAACCATCATAAAAACTATGCCGTTATTTTCGTCCGTTCAAATTATGTTTTAACTTATCATCACTTCACTCCTTCTACTCCTTGAAATTGTGTGTGGATTGTTTTAGGTCTATTGTGTTTTGTGCTTCACTTATGTGTGTGCGTGTATTAAACTGTTGCGTACCCTTTGATAAAGGTATCAAAGTGCGTACCCTACTCGGATTTGTGTTCATCCCGACCTTTACCTAACAAATAAAGATGTTTTGGACAGTGCAATACACGAAAATATGCACTGTAGTACAACTCTGCTTACCCCTTACAGTGCAGGTGTAACGGTGTTTTTATTGGTCATAAATTTTCGGGACGATTCCTCAACTTTTCTGAGAATCAATAATGAATATTAATTCAAATGTCTCCTGATTGATGTAGATGATCTCTATCTACTCTCGCTGTATAAATCCGGCTCGTATTTTCGCCGCGATGGCCTCTTAGCGTAATTGGCTCTTCGGTTGTGACGTTACTGTAAGAAATGAGACGGCTGTTTGTCTGTCATGATTCTTATGCTGTAATTTTCTTTATTGAGTTCCATGGGTTCCCCTCTATTATGTATGTGATGGGAACCTACTTAAGTGGCTATTAGGGCGGGTAGGCCGGGCTACTTCATTACATACTAGCACATTAAAATTACGCGATCCTATTGGGCGAAGTGACCGAGCCAGCTAGCCCGGCTGGCTCAATTGGAGGGCATCCTTAAAGTAGCCCCAAATGTGAGTTGCGTTGGAGTGCGGCTGTAAGCGTTTTGGAACGAAGTTAAGACCATAAGTTGTAACGACACTTTTTGCTATAGTTGTAAGCCGTGCGGCGTGCGCGTGTGCGCATGTTTCTATGTCTGTCTCTCTCTCTCTCTCTAATAGAAAGCAAGCCAGTTATTTTCGTTTCGTCTTTCTATTTCGCATTGAACAGTGTGGTGTCGCGAAGATTATTTTTGTTGAGTGTATAGAGGTTTTTTGAACATAATAAATAATAATAACAATAATGAATCCTGACAGTGTTTCTGCACAAGTTCCTGATATTGCAACTTCGTTCCATCCGGGTGTCCCTTGACACCTCTCAAGTTTTTTTCTTAAAACTTACAAAACAAGTATTAAGCCCTTCGCAATTCGAAATAAATGTTTTTAGGGTTAATAAAATGCACAAATTTTTCAAAAAGGTTACAATTTCAGTGTCTGTGTGTGTAAGTAACCTACGAAGTGTATAAAACAATGAAGTAATTACACACATTTATTGCCAAGGGAAAGTTCCATGAGGATAATGTATTAATTTAATGCTACTTGAGTTATGAACCAAATTTGTTAGGCCGCCAGTTTTTGCGGCGCCTATTTGTCCCGAAGTAAAGTACTTAGTTTGAATACTCCAAAGTTTGGAATGATTCATGATTTTGTAGCTTTTTTGGCGTAAATATGTCCTTCATGTAATTTCTAGTCTAAGTGCTACTGGAATAGGCTCCAGTCTAATCCAGTCCAGTCTAACTCTTATTATACAACCTATATGAAAAATTCTAAAACAAACTGCTAAAATCCCCACCAATTCGCATGATGTGCAAGTCGCATACTATTTCTTCACATCCCTAAGTAAACTTCGATAAAAAGTCTCCAAATTTTGATTCACAGAAAATTCTAAGCTTTTCACATTCGAACTACACATAGAACTTGTAGCAAATAGACGTGTAGACCTATAGTAATGGCTCCTGTTGGACCATTTGTATTTATTACGTCTCGTTCTGTAGCGTCTACGAGACCATTAAGCCTATGTCCTCCAGTTAACTGACGCTGGCTGTTGGGTAATTCAGTAACGTCTTGTTTAAAAATGGAACTATTTACGTTAGTCTTGTTCAAAAATCAAACTATTTATATTATATTTCTTTTTTAATTTTTTAGAACTTTTTTGAATTACCCACATGTTGAATTTTGTTATCAGCGATCTTAAACTATTTCATAATAGGCAGGTCAAAGTCAAATCGTGTATTAGCTAGGATTAAATAAAACTATTGTAAACACTTAAGATAGTGAAAAAAACATATCAAAAATAATAGAAACGGAATATCATCCTCTAACATTCCTTTCTAACAACCACAGTCTGAATAATCATTAATGCTTCAACTGCAGCTATCTCTGAAACTAAAGATATTTTAATCATTCATCTGTAAACCGAAGCGAGACGGTTCGATAACCGCGCTGTAACATGACATTGTTGATTGCACTCAAATACGATCTCTATTCCTATTAATAATAAATGTGAGAGTGCGTGTGATTGTTTGAGTGAGCATCACGTATTTACGACATCGAATTTCCAAGAAAACAGACATACTAGTTATTATTCCCTGAAATATTTTAGTGTAGTGATCATCATCATCATCATCATCATCATCAGCTTGTCCACTGCTGGACATAGGCCTCCTCTAATTTGCACCATAGCGCCCTGTCTTCAGCTTGCCGCTAGTGATAACTATGCGTAAACAAGGCCGACTGCAACAGGCGATTTAAAATAATAATAATAGAACAAAATGTAAAAGACAATCCCGCTGAGTTTCTTGCCAACATATCTCTAATCTGTAGGTTCTTGCCGGATTTTCTCAGTCGAGGTCGCGTTCCGATCCGGTTGTAGTTATAAGAAAAAATATGTAAAAATGACAATTTGTATGTGCCCCCGTAGGCCTAAGCAAAATAAACGACTTCGACCTGACTATTTTATTATGGGATAGCATTAATACAGCAAAAAGACGTCTGTTCCATATAATTAAACCGTAGTTAGTTCTGTGAATTTGATAAAATATATAGAAAAAACTTAGATGTCTTTGGATATGTATGAATGTATTTGAAACAATCTATACAAATAAATAAAATTGGAGTGTCTGTTTGTAATATCAAAATAACACCTTTTCACTAAATGCATATGAAAGTACATACGACACCTATAGCAAAAACGCGATTTAAAAATCTTTTGTCTGTCTGTCTGTCTGTATGTTTGTTCCGGGTAATCTCCGAAACGGCTGGACCGATTTTGACGGGACTTTCACTGACAGATAGCTGATGTTATAGGGAGTAACTTAGGCTACTTTTATTTTAGAAAAACAAAATTAACAAAAATGGGTCCTGTCGCGCGGGCTCAGAACGCGGGAGCGGGCTTTTTTGTTAAGTTAAATTCCACGCGGACGAAGTCGCGGGCTCAGCTAGTCCATTATATTTTCCGTAAAACCCGCCTCCACTCAATTTGTCCCAATCGTCATTGCTATCACAAATCTTTGAATTTTTTCGCAAATGAATCCTAATTCGCCTCTAATTTAGAAACGCCGCCACCCTAAAAGCGCTCGGGCTGGCAGATAATTATACTTGAGTTAACTGAATGATCATAACAGTTAAATGAGCTGTACGCTCTTAGGAACGGTTTTGTAAATTGAAACTTATATTTTTTACAAGTATACACTGATAAAAAATACACAGAAATCTTTTTTGTAGTTCCTTAGTATCTCTCTTAGTATTCTTTCTTTCTTTTTTAATTGCTATCAATGTTAGTTTATAACAATAACAATTATAAATTAGCCTCAATATTTTAACGTCAACACTAATTATAAGCTTCGAATAACCGACTCTACAAAATTTGTCGTCTTTGTAACAAGACACACCACCCAGCGGTGGACTGAATGATTTATCTTAGACGGTTGCCACCGCGATCACACGAAACTGGTTTTTATGACAAGGATTGTTGGGCAACAAGTTGAGCGACTTGTTGGTTGACCTGTAGCACGATCTTATTTCATATTACTAGAGTGCTGTGAAAGTGCCAAGTCTCTGATATTACTGTTGCAAACCGCGTTTTTGGCATGATCATGTTAAGTTTCTACGAGTATATTTGCAAAATATAACATTGCAAAACCTCTGATGAAACAATTTATACTGTACTAAATAATATAATTTATCTAACAAAGAAAAATGAGGCGATGATGTACATAGTAAAACAAAAAATATTCTCATCACTTATAAAAGAACCAAAAGAATTGGTTTAACACGTAATCGATAGCGTCATCAACCCCTTATTACGTTGAGTTTAAGGTATAAAATCATTTCATATCATAATCTTTAATGCTGTTTGCCAACTTATCGTGCAACACATGGTGACACATACACCTCAAATCTCCCGAATCCAATATTTCAGTAAATCGGATCCCAAATTAATTTCCGGCATGCTGAACTTTGAACACTCAACTACCATCAAACTTCGTATGTGTTAGTTAGGTATATTAACCTCTTGCCACGACAGATAATATACTGTCTAGGGATTTAATTAACGACTTAATTAGCTAAGTTTTAGTCAAGACTAGAGTTTGCTACGTCAGTTGCTACAAGCAATGTTTAAAGTTTATACTTTTGAAACATGAAACAATGAATTGGGAGTTTGTATATTACTTACATTAGCGATTTCCTTCAGTCTTTTCTTTATAAGGAACAATAGCGGCGGTTTGATCTTCACACAAAACTTTACTAACTTTGTGCTCTGAAACTCTGAAACTAATAGGAAATACACAATAAAAATATGACTTCATAGTTGTTATAATTATAATTTTCTAAGTAAAACTTGGTTTCTATCTTGTTCAATAGCTCTACCATAAGTTTGTACGTTCTCTAGAGTCGCTAGACACTACTCTGTATGAATTTTGTTTTGTGCGATGAGAGAGCCGGAAGCTCAAATCCCGTCGCTTCCTGTCCCTCTATGCGTATCCCCTGGGTCGGCGACGTGCCAGCCTTTGCAAGTATCTAAACGCTACGGTAACTGCTTAACATAAGGCGTTATATAAAAAATAGTTTTCATGCCTGATTGAATTACAAACATTGCCGTCGTGTCATACGGCTATAGTGTTTTAGTTCATCCTCTCCGTCGCTCCAAGACCAGCTGTTTTTGCCTACTTTTATAACTGCCTTTAGTTTTTATCTGGCTCGCAGGCAGACTGGACGATAAAACGAGGCGGGTACTTAGCCGCACTTTTTACCGCACATCATAAACCGCACAGAACTGCGGTGTCCTGGTTGCTGCGGACAGTTAGACAGTTAAATTCTTTTTATTTTGCGGCCAAATGTAGACTCTGTGGTTTTAACTCTGTCTGTAGACTTTTTTAGTTAAGGGCCTGTGCACACCACTTTTTTTAAACGCGCCGCTGACGCGCGACTTAGTAACGTGTGTCGACGGCGCTGACTCGCGTGCGTATCGCGCCTGTATCGCTACAAACACTTAGTAATAATTATCAAATCCAATGCCTCCCCCAAGGGGTCAAGGAATGTTTTCACGTGTGCTGTAATGCATTTCTATATTCACATCTAAATATATATATAACTCAAAGATGACTGACTGACATAGTGATCTATCAACGCACAGCCCAAACCACTGGACGGATCGGGCTGAAATTTGGCATGCAGGTAGATGTTATGACGTAGGCATCCGCTAAGAAAGGATTTTGATTAATTCTACCCCCAAGGGGATAAAATAGGGGATGAATAATCCCGAAATTTTTGTTAAGTTGAATTATACGCGGGCGAAGTCGCGGGCACAGCTAGTACATAATATAAAAGAACTTTAGTTCAAAACTATTTTTTTTTGACATTTGGAATAATTTTAACAAACTTCTTTTGCATAATATTTACTATCTCAGATTCAAAACATTATTCATAAGTATGATACCTCTTTCTACTACAAAACCTATTATCATGAGCCATAGGAAGAATCATAATTATAGAACGTAGCCTATTCGATAGATATAGAAGCGACACGTATTATAGTTACCATACAATGGACTGGCGAGTATAATGCGGCTATTGTCGCGAACTAAATCCAAAAATCCCCATGTTTCGCAGGGTTCTGTGCCCTTAACAATGGGGTATTAAAAGTGCTGAATGCCTTTGAAAATTGAATGAGAGAGAGCTTTTCCCATAACACTATTATGAAAGTCTTTAGGAAGTCATAAATCTAAGCAGTTGGCATGAAGCACAGCCCTAAGCCTGTTTTCCTCAAGGGTTGAACAGACTGGCGACTTTTTTGTTGGGGCAACAATAAGATCGAAAAACTGGCCAAATGCGTGCAAACCCTTCATCGTGCCACGCACAATGAAGGGTTCTGTAGTCATTTCAATAAGGAAACTATATTATGTATTTAGGCTAACTAGTTTTGAAGATTATCACAAAAATGTAAGAAGTATCGGAATTAATTACGTAAATTTTGATAAAATCTTAAAAAAATTAAAATCTCGCACACAGAATTTCTGATAATATAAAATGTTGTATCGATACACCATTTCATTTGAAAATATACTTTCAAAGATAAACCACATGATGGGGTGACTAAAAATATCCCCTTTTTCTCTTTGGAAATATTTTTTGCTACATTTTATAATTTTGAAAGTCAGGTCCGTTCTTAAGGTATATCTGTACTCAATTCCGTCAACTTCCGACAAAAACTGTAGAAGTTATGGTAATTTGACTGACTGGATGTTCTTATGTACTTATAAGGGTTCCTCGTAGGGACTACGGAACTCAACAAAACGCATAGAATAAGTAAATAAATATCGCCAGACTAACACACCGACTGTATGGTCCCAAACAAAGCAACGCTTGTACTATGGGTAGCTACCGTACAATATACTAGAGGTGATCCCAGTGTCAACCAGACTTAGGTAAATTACGAAAAGGATATTTCCGAAATTAGCCCAGGCGGAAATTGAACACGTATCCATCCGGTGCCGTGAGCCATGCGGGATACGCTTAAGTCATTGGCAATGGAATAAGGATCCCCATCAACTACGAATAGACACACAGATGTAGATTTACATAGATAACGCAAGTATCATGATTTGTATTGAAACCAAGCGTGCCGAATTTTTAACACCTACTGTGACGTCACAGCCGAAATTTAGTCCAAACCGATTCAAAGACACCGATGCTGCTGATGCCCCTCCGCCCGCTACGATTCTCTCGAGTGATTATCTCGCTCATACTCGTATTTTTATATCTGTAGTCGCGCGGACTGTAAGTTAGCGGCGGCCTACCTTGAAGCTTGGTCGGGGTTTCGGACACTCGCGATGTACATGCATTTGCGTTATCTATGTAAATCTATATCTGTGAATAGACCCGACTATATAGATCTAAAATACTGTCGAGAACAGGCTTAATATTTGACACCCAGGTGTATATCGGTATGGTTACACTATTAAAGGCTCCCTCTCAGGAATCAGCAGATTGATCGCTGAAGTATGTACACTAGATATTATTATTTTTAATCCGGGCACTTTATGTCCCGGCTGCGAACTCCTCTGACATGGAGGGCAGAGACCTTTATTAACACATTTAACAGAAAAAAGAAATGTACAATACAATTTTTAATTCAATAAAAAGTATCACAGTTTTTAATAGCTTGTTTATCTAAAATTAGTAAACATAGAATATATTGCCGACCGCTTGGCGTAGTGGTTTGAGCGTAGGCTTCTCGGCTTTCTGCACATGGTGGTTGCGGGTTCAATTCCCGGCGGAGCAAATTTCGGAAATGGCCTTTTCGTAATTTGACCAGGTCTGGGTGTCACTGGGATCGGTCACAGTCCATTGTCCGGTACCCATAGTACACTCAAACTCAAAATTGTTTTTATTCACGAAAGCCGACAAAGCATTTATGAATAGTCCAAATCTACCACCGGTTCGGAATGCCGCTTCCACTGAGAAGATCCGGCAAGAAACTCAATGGTTACTCTTTTCAATGAATTAAAGATGGTGTACATTCTCAGGAACATCATAACTCTCCTCAACCATAATAGAGGGAAGAGGGTGACCCACTCCACAAAGCCACCTCAAACAAGGACATTAAAGTGAGCATGACCAACACACGAATTGCCTAGTTTGGAACCATGCAGTTGGTGTGTCAGTCTGGCGATATTTATTGAAAAACTTATATTGGTGATTAGCACATTTCCTGTACTTATTTGTGACTATTAGTTTCCTACTTGCTATGCTAACATAAGCTTTATATCACTAAGCCTAGCGACCTATCGTAGCAGGTCTGCTCAAGCCGTTGTTTACCATCATGTTACGTCGCGATGTCGGCACGCACGGGAGAGTGTCGCCACTGCTAATCTCAACATAAATCACTGTTTCATATACATAAAGGAATCGGCCAAGTGGGAATGCTTACGTCATACCCGCTTTTGAAAATCAACTTTTTGTATTCTGTTTGCGCAGATAAGACAAGAATACATGTAGAGTCTAGTGTAGAGTCAATAATATTAATAGTCTACATTCCGGTCTATTAATTTTGTATTGCGCCTTTTTTAGTTCACCTATATTGGGCCATAACAATTGAGTTTGTACGATATAGAGATGGGAAGTATCAACTTGTTCTTATGCGTTTACAACAAAGTAGTCACAGAAGAGCTTTGGTATCACAAATCTTATAAACTCAAACTCGAACTAAAAATTGTTTTTATTTATGTAAGCCATCAAACCATTTATGAATAGTCAGAATCTACCATTCATCTATTTACAAAACATTAAAAAAAAAAACATTTTAGCGCTTTTTGACGTCCCACTCCTGGGCACGGGGCTCCCCTCAACACGAGGGGGAATCAGGCCATAATCCACGCTGGCCCAGTGCGGGTTGGCGGATTTTACATGTCTTTCGAAAATTGGTTTCATCTTCTAAGACATTCAGGTTTCATTACGATGTTTTCCTTCACCGTAAGCAAGTGATAATCACATAGAAATTATGATTCGCACATAGATTTAGAATAATCCAGACGTTCAAGCCGGGGTTTGAACCCGAGACCTGGTAGCCCGCAAGACGCGTGCTTAACCAATCCTCTATCACTGCTCTTTACAAAACATAAATTAAAAAAAAAACATCTATTAACACTTAACAGCAATATAGCTCTACAATTAAGAATAGAGACATTAAAGCATCTGAACCTAATCTAGCTTTCTCCAATGTAGACACCGCGAGGCTGCGGTGCCAATTCATGAATAAGAAATAGCGATTTCACAGTCCATTTGCCGGAATCCGGAGTTGTTGCTTCGGCGAGCTGAGTGGATCAGCCGATAATATTTTTAAAGGGACACTTAGGCCCGCGATTATGACAAAATAAATTCATGGAGGAGATAAAAGTTCCGGATATTATTTCTCGATCTTATTAACCGGTAATTCAATGAAAATACCTGGGACTACCTATTAAAAGATTCAGCCTTTTATGCGTTTGTCTCATAGACAAATTATCTGTACCCCAAGTCTGCTAATTGAAAATCATTGTATAAACATTGATAATTAAAATGATCTTTGTGAATTATTAATTGTAGATCGTATATTCTTGGCGGTCGACATGAATGTCGGCTTTTGGCGTGCCTAGTTTGAGGATCCATGCAGGGTGAATTTGTATTCAGTGTTAAGATCATTTCCTGGGTTGGCTGGCTGTATTCCCGGAACGTTTGCAAGTCGACGACGGTTCCAATTCCATCCGTGTAATATCGTTTTGCAGAATGGAATCAACTCACATGTCCTGGCGCAGACAAAAACCGACCCTTATTTTAGTGTATCAAAGTTGGTTTCAGTTTGCAGAAGTGCGTGTGGATCAATCTATCCAAATAGGATTTTTCTTAACTTCTTCTTGAGATAACTTACATTGAATAAAAGGTCATGCCTCAATATTATCATGATAATATTGCCAACAATAACCACCCGGACGTTACAGCCATAGCAGGATGCGAGGTAGTCACGAGCTACGTATATCTCGGCTCCACTATCACCAACGCTGGAGGCTGCGGGGAGAAAATTCGGAAACGCTGCGCGGTGACTAGATCCTCAGTGGAAAAGCTCACAAAGATTTGGAAAGACCACAGAATAACCAGAAACACAAAAGTTCGACTGATGAGGTGCTTGGTATTTCCTATCTTTCTGTACGGAGCTGAGACGTGGACACTGAGAATGCAAGACCGTCGAAAGATTGACGCCCTGGAAATGTGGTGTTGGAGGCGCCTGCTCCGAATCCCATGGACCGCGTACCGAACTAACGTTTCAATCCTAAAAGAACTCAACATCAAAGAGAGATTATCGTCGACTGTGCAAATACGAATCCTCAAGTTCTTTGGGCACATCACCCGCAACAAAAACTCAATGGAGCGATTAGTGGTGCAAGGGAAAGTTGAAGGCAGGAGACCACGTGGGCGCTATCCAACACGGTGGACAGACCTCATAAAATCCGTGACACACTCAACCGTGAACGACTGCTCTCACTTAGCCAAACATAGACCCACATGGCGACATATCGTACGAGCAGCGGTGGCACAAGAACCGACCGAAACATGACCACGACCGCTCTGACAAGAGTGCTACGACTGATATCAATATTGCAGCCGAATTTAAACTAGGAACATTTTATAAGTTGCTCGACTTGTTGGTCGACTAGTTGTTTATTACGAACAATTGTATTTTTTTGTTTCATTGCTCTACATCATTATCGCTACGGATATCGCATTTGCATAACCATTTTCATTTACAGTCCGGTTAGATTGGTAAAGCCAGTATCTCAAATCAGAAGAGAGAGTAGATTTAAAATAAGCTCTATCGTCGAGAATATAAAAGCTATATTTTACCCCGAATCCAAGTGAGGAAAGCATCAATTATAGGTGACACAGATCCCTATTACCCTGCCGCATCGCGCGCTATGCACTGTGTACTATGCGGCACTGTACCGGTCACCTGACGGGTCGTTGACTCTACTCTACATCGATGGCACGGTCGTTACCCTCCTCACCTGACTCCTGGTGCTGTGACGTAACAAGACGATTGTTTTCCCAAACTTTCCGCTGGGTTTACTGAAACTTTTTTTATTACTATATTAAGGTCACTTTCATGTGTCACGTCTGGATCGTTTGAGGGTACGAATTGTTATGGATGAAGCTACGCGTCATTTGACGCAACCAAAGCACACCCCTCCCGCACTCCATTACCACAGGAAACTTCTCAGTTAAGCGCATTACCGTTTTGACTTTCGATCATTTTTCCATTTATTGTCGTAGCCCTTTTGACTTTTAAGCAATTTTGTCATCTTTTTCCAAGTTTTAGATGAGTTTGACGTTTTATCTTTTATTATTCTAACGCTGAAATAATGAAGATGAACGACGCTACATAATTCATGAATACGAAGCATTACATAAATATTTTCTGTAAATACAATATTTTTTTATATATTAATACTAAAAGTAATATTAAGAAGAACAATGAACTTTTATTTAAGACACTGTTTATCGCAGTGATACTAATTCTTCTTTGCAATTCTTTAAAAGCTTTTATTTACAAAGCGTGAGGGTTTAAATTCTTCCAAAAAGATTCCACTATTTGAAGATGGTGAAACAGCCGCGCCAGCCGCCATCCCACAAACACAATATTATAGTCCACAGTAGTATTACATAAGAGATCCCATGTTATATAACTAATCAATACGGTTTGGAAGTATGCCAGTTTGTCACAGACAAAGAGTGGGCCCAATCTGTGGTGTTTAGCTGCAGGATCACGTAGTCCAGAGTTACAGAGATGTATGTTGGTAAGCAAAGAGGACTTTCAAATGACGCCCTGCCCTGAAATAAATGTATAATAAACGCACTGTATACTATTTGAATGAACGATAATTGTGGATTTTTCGTTCACTAATCGACACGATGTCAACAAAATGGAGTTTAGTGTAGTATTCGACGATATATCGAATATCATGATATATCGATTATCGTTGTTAAGAGTAGCACCCCTGATCTACATTATGAATGGATAGAAAACAGGAGATGCCACGAGCTAAAAGCCGCCGTCCAACAAAAAATGCACTTTTAAATTCGCTACAAAAAATTTACAAATTCAGAACACATTTTCAGCGAAGCTGGGACAAAAAACGCGACTGAATTTAAAATACACTTTTTATGTGCAACGAACTGTTTCCACGCAAAAAAGTGTAGCTACCTATAATTTTCAAACAATTTTCGCTATTGTATGTACATAAAGCAGAGCTGAATTTTCCGTGCTATTTCAGTAACAGCGGTGAGGTCGGCGCCCCTCGTACCGGGAAATGCGGTACCTAGAAAGAGTGCATGACTGTACAACATGCAAGCTACTAACGACACGTTGCACTCGGAATTACGATGTCTTGTTTAGTATAAGTAGTATGGATCTAAAATTTCACGTCTTTTGTGGATCCGGAGGATCCGAAGTGGTTCCATTATGACGAGGAGGTCTAGCAAATATAGTACACATATACATAGGTAATATGTTATTGACCTTTGAGACTAAAATCTTGATCTAAACCTTTTTCGTATATGAACGACGGATTATTTGAATGAAAACTCCATTTGTTGCATCTCTTCTCTCGTTGTTGCATCAAGTTTATCTTATCACAAATTTAAATCTCGACATTTTGCAAAGTCCTTTCAGTTGACCTTACGGGGTCGACGCTTTAACAATGTATGTAGAAATTTGTGCATACTAACTTGAAGATTAATTCATATTTTATTTGCCTAATTTCACGTTCTTTACAGATTGCTATCTATATAGGCATATAATTTAAATATGGGGTTTCTACAGTTTCTACAGGTTTCTACCAAATAAGAAAAAAACACAAAAAAAATACCAAAATAATTTGAATTTTAGTTACGACCGTATTAATGATTCTATCTCATCTTGAGTATGCTTTTGACGTAAGTATGACATTTCCATGATCGCTCTCACACTTGACATTGATTGATGAATACACGCTTAAAAGTGTATTTATAGACATCTTATCATTAATACCGCTTTACTATAGAGTATCAACAACAAAATCCTATTGAATTGAAAACATATACACCCACGGTTCTTCTATTCAATGCATCATTAACTTTTTGGGACTCAAAAGAATCACGAATATATAAATATCTCGAGAACAACGAGGTTGTGGATCCCAAACAAAGCAAAAGCTGGTATTATAGAACTGAAGATACCTTCGACAACTTTAAACGATCAAAAGCTTAATAAAAGCTTCTCTTATCTATGGGTACCGGCACACAGGTTCTAGATAGTGTTGAATGTTCGGGTATTTTATCTTAGAGTTTAAAACAAAAAGCTATGTCACGAAGTTTAAGTAGTTTTATCGGGATCCCGCGGCGAGAGGAGTTGCTCTTGAGTTTCATTGGGTCCTTCAAATTTGTGGTTCGGATACGTTGATTTACATATTTTTTTTGTGTTGTTTCAAATACTTTAAGCTTGTTAAACTTCCTTATGTAGGTGATATTACAGGTATTGGAAGAAGTAAAAAATTTTAACATAATTAGGTTCCTAATATTATACGAGTATTAAGTTATAGGTATGTCAACTGAACGAATCCCGTTTTGCGCAGTCGTTCGAGCGTAGGCCGCTCGGCTAACTGCACATGGTGGTTGCGGGTTTGATTCCCGACGAATTTCGTAATTTGACCAGGTTTCAGTGTCACTGGGATCGCCCCCAGTCCATTGTACGGTACCCATAGTACAAGCGTTGCTTGGGATCATACAGTTTGTGTGTCAGTCTGGCGATATTTATTTATTTAATACCAATGCCGGCAATTGAAGTAGTACCTATGAAGCAAATTAGCGAGTTCAACGCGCGTCTGTTGTTTTTGTTCAAGTTACATTTTTGAGCGGTGATTGTTTTGTTGGAATCAATTTCCCAATTTTTGTTAAAGTTTCGTTTCGTTCTTTGTTTTTGTGATAAGGATTATCTCGAGCGAGATTTCATTTAGTTTGCTTTTCAATTCAGATGTTTTTTTCTGATTTGAACTAATTATTTTTCGGCTTCTATACCTGATAAATGAAATCGGGTACCTTTCTAAAAAGTTGAAAATAATTTCATACTTAGGTATAAGTACTCATATAATTCATATTTTGAAAATCAAACACTCATTTCAAAATCTCAAAAGGCATGGTCTCAAACAATGGATTATTTGTTGTTTTGTTTCTCGTGGTAACTTTTTAAACATGCTTAACATTTCAGCAGCAATCTCCCTGTTTTATTGGCACTATCCAAGGGAAAATGAAATGAATGTTTAATGCGGGTAGGCCGGTGATTTGCGTACAAAATAGATGCGATCTTGAGCTTCGAGCGCGGCGTGGTACCTGTTGGGTGTGACGTCACCACATGATGCCATTGTACAGAATTTTAAAGAAGCTGCCTGTCTCTTTAACTTTCCGTAGAACTGGGGAAGGTGGCTTAATAAAACATCTCCATCTTGCCGTATCAATAATGAAGCTTACCTGTCTTCTACCAACAGGCTACGTACTAACTCATCAGGATTTTGGAATGGAAAATTAAGGATGTCCATATAAGCGCGTACATACCCATTTAAACACTTTCTAATCCATGTCTATATAGAGTCAACATTCTAAATCAATGTAAAAATATTTATTACTGCAAACGATATAGGTTCTACAAAAGTTAACGAATTATTTACTACGCTAGTCCTAATTAACCTTCAAAACATCAAATATACATAAACGTTCAGGCAACCTCACATGCTAGAGCGCTCGTAGCGCAGTACGTCATCCGGAGACCGTCTCTATGTAGCGCTAATGAGTCGCCGTTTGAGAGCCCCGTTTGTGGTGATTACTGCACATCTGCGTTTAACTCTGAAAGTTTCTGCATTGCATAGAACATCTTACCTATATGCGCCAATAGGTTCGATAGATAAATAGCTTGTATTCCGGTAGAGGCCTTTGAAGTAAAATCTACCCGTTTTCAAGTTTTTTTTTTAATAACTATGCTTTGGATTGTATCACCTCGATCTTTTAGTTTTGGGATTGGGCTAGCCAAATCGGCCGCATATCAAAAGGAAGACTGGACAATTACAAACACAGAGTGGATCCCCCAAACTAAAAATGTAATTGCAGCAGATCTAAAATAGATATTTAGACTAATCACCACGCGGATAGGTTAATTTCAATATGATTTATATATCTTGTTATATTTCATTTAATTTATATACAAAAATAGAATCGGAACGTAAACAAGTTTATTAATATTTTACTTCCGAATACTATTGCCTCCACAGGCGACAAGAGAGCTGGCAATTTCCTCGTAAAAAATAAATCTTTCGATTCAACAAGGAAATGCAGCCAGCATTTAGCACCATACCACGCGGACAGGGTTTATTTAAATATATTTATGTTTTTATTTCAAAATGCAGTGACTACGGCCTGAATCCCCATCGTAGTGAGGGGAGGCCCGTGCGAGAAGGACGTCAAAAGGGCTAAACTATTATATCTATGGACTATTATTTTAAAATGTAATGTAGATGAAGTAAATTAAATTATAAGTTCCCTAGTCAATACAAAGCTGGGATAAACTAGCCACAATGTAATTTCCAGGACCGTATTCATAAAGTCTCAAAAAATCATAAAATTCATAAAATCTCAAGTCAGAGAACGATCTTGAGTACGATTTTGACATATATTTTTTCTGGTATGACATAAGAATGACACTTCCAAGATCTTGAGATCGATTTATTATTACGGACCGATGTCACTCACAATACTTCAGTGACGCTACATAGATACACACATATCGCACTACAAACGAGCGGCACGTAATGATGCTCCGGCTCGCGTACAAGCACCCTTACACGCCTACGTCACTCCCGTATCGCTATTGCATATTGGATACTAGTTTATGCTATAGGACCAAATGCGTACGTTTACTATATGCTCAGTCTGGTATAAAAAAATGTAGTCGATACGATTGGCTGCACATCTAAAGGTGTCCAACATAAGCTGAGCTGTCTTTATTAGGTATGAAGTAATTACGAGATAACCCATGTTATACTGGAAATATTTCCTGCGAAATGCAGATGATTGTACCTTTCATTTTTATGTGTATTAATTTTATACACACAAAGAAACCGACACTTTTTTGCCAATAAATATTTATCAGAAAACCATACGGTAAAATGTTTGGAAATTATCGGTGCCTGGTACTGTGTAAGTGACCTCTAATAAAGTAGTTACAAAACGTATTTACTGTTACAACAAAACTACATATTGGTAAATATTTTTTTTACAAATATCCAAGATAAACGATAGATCCTCGAAAGTGATGGATGGTGAACGAGCTAGGTGATACATAAAATGTCTAACAAATATATAATAATATATCACGCTGAGATAGATATGAGAATGTCCCAATGATCGATCAATGCTTATTATATCAATAGTTCGGAGACCTTCTGGATACTTTCATCTGTCAAAAGTTCACCCGGTATCCCAAAAATATAGACGAAAAACTGTAATTTATTACACATGAATACTTAGCTGGTTCAGTCATGTAATAATTATGTAACTCGTCTTTGAAATGCTGTATCGTTCTCACAAAAGCATTATTATAACTTCATGATATTTTTAAAGGTGAACTTTTTCATATTTTGCCAAGGGTTGTACTAAGTAATAATAATTGTACAAGATCAATTATTTAGTTGCGCTAACATAACTGCAACCTGCAATGATCTAGAGATGGTTAAATGGACTCTCATTCTGCAACTACATAGCCATAAAATTCAAATTCGAACGGCACTAGTGCATAATTATACATAATATTTCAACCTTGTTAACTTTATTTGCACATATTTTCAATTGGGCCCGCTGTTCTGCCAATATCGAATGCTAAATAGAAATAAGGCGACCAGAGTGAGTCGTGCGTTACCGCCAAGCATCTCCGCACCCACTGAGGCATTTTCAATTTAGACGATTTGCTCCGATCCGGTGCACGTGAAAGCGTGAAATTCAAGCAATTACCCAGTCTGAGTGGTCGATTATACAGATACAAGCCAATATTGAAAATGAATTTACTTGCAATAATTTTTCTAGCTTTATATTGTGAAGCGGCTGTATTCAATCTGAAAGATTTACGTTTTACTGTCAACGGTGCACCTAGATTCGGATATGTTGATACATTGCACGGTAATAAGGAAAATGTAACTGTTGTTGAAGATATGAAAGCAGATGATGTTACTGGAAACGGAATATCTGCTCCTGACAATGACGATAATGATTTTAAGACTGTAACAATATCTTACGATTATAATCAAATTCCTTCTACCGAGGAGAACCAAGTCAATACAATGGTGTATGATGTTATACTAGATGAAACCAACAATAAATCAAAAGAAAAAAATACTCCAGATTATGATACTAATTTAGAAGTTTTGAAATTACTTTCTGATCCACAATTTATGAAAAATAATTATGTTAAAATATCAAGAAATATGAATTATGTAAGTGCAAAGAAAAGCCAATAATTTCCAACATATGCCACAGCCACATGAAACGACACAGTTCGTTGAGAAATGAAAGAAACAGGAAAACGAAAGCTTATTGGAATTGAATGCTCCGCGAAATAATTATTCCGATTGAGGTGAAAAGGTGAAATATTAATTCATTTAATAGTTTGTGAAATATATTGTAAGTCAGGAATAATCATAATTAATTAATGTTAATGTGTTGAAATAAAACTATTTTTCGGATTTTATCGCGTTTATTTAATTTACGTTCCCGACGTTTCGTGCAAGACCTCGAGACACTGTGAGCACTTTCTGCGTGGATCGGACCGCAAACAACAACTTAATATGAGGGTACCCAGTTACTAACTATGACATCAGGACGTCTAACACCTCAGTCCCCCCGTGACCATGGCTGCTGTAAAGCAGCCGAAACGTCGGGAACGTAAATTAAATAAACGCGATAAAATCCGAAAAATAGTTTTATTTCAATGTGTAGTATTCGCGTAAATATAAGAAAACAATATAATGTTAATGTGGTTATATGAGCTTGGTGACCTGTGTCGGTTGGACCCATTTTTTTTTGTGATACATATCCATTCGTGCGCTCCCTCGGGGGACCTCCCTCTACCGGTAATAATTAGGTCGCTGGTGGCTTCTCACACGGTTTTATAAATTAAAATTGGGAGATTTAATTAAAACACGCCTTTCGCAGTTCACGTTTTCCCAAAGAGAGATAAATCTTTATTTTTAAATCATTCTCACAAAAAATCTTATACATTTACCAACCGGGATTTGACCCGCGACTGACTCAACGATATTCGACAATGGATTCAAATATCGTCAGCCATCACGACATAAAATATAATAGTTAAGTTGCATAGCCATTTTGATCACAACATTAGCAAGAAAAATATGTGTTACAAAACAAAATTCTAACGAATTGGATTTAATGATAGTTGTTCTCTATTGCCATTGTATAGTACAATGCATAAAATAAGCAATGCGTAAAATAGAGCCGGCTATCCAATGTTTGGACATGTTCCAATACCGATATACGTGCTTCACTGTTTTGTTTTGTAAAAGTCGAGCCAATTGGGGTGTGACAGCTCGAGTTCGAGCCAACCGCCGGGAACATTTGCCTGTCTCCGGAATGACAAGCGACGGATGGGGATTTGTCGCGGCGGATGAAAGGATAACAAGGTAGCGCTTGAGTAAAGTGTAGGTATCGGGTAGCTGTGGGATTGGTTGGGAATTTATTATTTTGGGCAACAAAAACTCTGAAATATATTTTTTCACCGAAACAATGAACGGCATGCCTGATATTAAGCAAAGAAATTACCAAAGGCATTGCTAACAGGTAGATGACCTGAGGGGAGTGGAGTAAAGGGAGAGAAAGGAAGTTTGGGCTTCCGGATACCAGTTATGGACGATTTTCCATGAGAGGATGGTAATACTTCGAGTCAACCCGTGTAAGAGCTGTTGTCACATTGCTACTATTTGGCTCTACCACTGACTAATGAATTTCCATGTCTCTATCAAACACACCGGATGTGATGCTTCAGGTCGGAATTTGTCTGACATTTGTGTTACAAAACAGCAAAAAAATTTTTTACCAATTGTCAATAAGTAAATGAAAACATAAAAATATTTATTTATATACTCATGGACGTAAACTACAAGGATACGACAATAACGACCGGTTTTTAGGCGTTTTATTTCTTTGCCGTAATTTCAACCCGGCTACTGAAAAAAACATTACAGGGAAAACTTCTGAAACTTACAGGAATTAAGGCTTTTAGCAATAAGTGCCCTACGGGAACGAACTTCCAAAGAATAACGACAAACTGTCGTAAATCCTAAACGTATTTTTTCATCCCACAGGACAATCGTTGTAAATGCTTGGCAATGTTTAACTTGAGGGAAAAACGCGTTATTTATGGAATAAGTTCGAATATATCAGTTTCCCTTTGAGTATTTTCCATCTATGCCATGATTGATTTCCATATTTGGTACGTTATAGAAAAAAAAATTGTAAGTTTTTTACTGTACGCCGAAGGTGTAAGCTACGTACGTGGCCAGATTCTTGATATCACTTTTAAACGATAAAGAACGAGTAAAAACAATTACAGAATATTATTTCAAATATTTGAATGAAAAGGTATAATTACATTATTATTGTTATATAAAGTTATATGTTATATAAAATCAAGTATGACTCAATATACCCTTGTCCTACCACCTGTCCTGTGTTTTATTTTTTATTTATTTATTTATACTCAGGCAACTCAGGCCCATATATATACCTTATAAACTAACATACATATTTATATTTTAACATTAACACTTAAACTAAACTATGGGTGGTGGCGGCGGCAATCTCCCCCGAAAGCGCCTGAACACCACACCCTTCGGCCAGTAGTCTTCCTGCATGAAAGTTGACAGCCTGTCCGAGGGGACCCTAACCACAAAGTTTTAGTTTTAATATTACCGTTATTGATAAATCCAGGTCGTTCCTCGCTCACAATCACAGCACGGGTTGTCATATCACAAAAGTGGAGGAGTAATTAATCCAGTGGGTGCGACCGCGGCTAATTGCGATCCCCATTAACGGCGGCCAGGGTTGCCAGGGTGACAAAATTTACTAAATATCACCAGACTGATACACCAACTGTATGGTCCCAAACTAAGTAACGCTTGAACTAGTGGCACTTGCCAAATTGCAAATTACGAACAGGCTATTTCCGAAATTTGCCCCGGCGGGAATCGAACCCTGCTGTCACTGTCTTTCGTATTTATGCAGTCTGTAATGTGTATGTATGGGACGGAACATTAAATAATATAATAAATGCTTAAGCTATTTAGCTGTCAATATTTAGCCGCGAAGGGCTTATAAATTATAATTAGCTGCAATTATGACTTATGGACGCAAAACTACAGTCAACATCCGATTCGTGTTTTAAAAGTTAAATAAACGACTGTTCTCTCTCATTCACACCACAAAATAAATGCAACACCATGATTATGCGACGCAATCTATACTGTAATTTGAAGAGAAAAGGCAAGATGAAATGCAGGTAAACTTATTCTGTAAAAGTGACAAAGCTCTGACGCAAGAAAGAACACACTTTAATCTTAGATAATGTATAAGATATACCCGTTTGTCTCGCAAATGTTCTTAACCCTGGCAACACTGTCTCACTCCTAACAACTGCTGCGTTATCTCTTAATTAAGCAGGTAAGCGACACCCAGCGCACACATTGTTGGATGAATTTCAACGTAAAGTAGACAATTAGCCTTTACGTTCATTTAAACATTTCAAGATGAATTTGCCACGGGCCTTGACTTTTACTTGACTATTTTGAATATATTATTATTTATATATTACGCCAGACTATGACACCGACTGTAAGGTACCGTGCAACAGGACTGGAGGCGATCTCAGTGCCACCCAGACTAGGGAAAATTACGAAAAGGCCGTGTCCGAATTTAGTAAGCAGTTTTAAATTACGACAAAATTTCGAATTATTTTGGTGATCCAATGGATCTCAATATTTAAAATCATAAAGCTCCTCTATCACATTCTGCATGGAATACAGTGAAAGAACAGTAACCCTATAGGTATAGCCAAAATTGATGTTTTCTAGATATTGTTATATCGATATCGACTACTAAACACCTCTTCACTATTGAGAAGGTAGCCCAAAGATGACAACTGTAATGACAACTGGAAAATAACTTTTTATTATTATTATTACATGGCTCTGTCCTTTTGGACAATCCTGCCAATGTCAAGTGAGGTAGATACATGGTATGCACTGGAGAGCCTGGCCAGTGTGAAACGAAATAAAAATCAAAATGAAGATTTGAAGTTGAAAAATTACCACACACAACAAACACATACCATATACAGGACAATCAAACATATAGGAAAAGAACTTGATCAGACCGACATCATTGTCATAGTGCTTCAGTCAATTACTGAACTTAACTTTATCCAACGTTCCCGATCAAAAAAGCCTCCCAAGTTATATGACTTCGTTCAAATGTGTGCTAAATACTCTCTCCGTTCAGAATTCTCATTGCACATATTGGAATATGCTAATGCGGCGCCGATGAGATAAGTTGGGAACTTTCCCGATGCGCTTCTGACTGAGATCTCAAGCATATTGGGTACGAGTATAGTTGGAGTTTAAACTGTAACCCTGATACGAAGATAAAACCATTAAGTTATTAACATGGTTTTAATCAGCAAAAATAATGACAATAAGAGAATGACAGAAAATGACTAATAGAAAAGAACAATAAAAAGCATAGAGAATAAAGCTCAGAAACTCTAAAGAGTTTCTGTATCTCCACATTCTTCCTCGCTAGAGAAAGTCGTAATCCCCGTAGCGAGTCGGTGGTCTTCGGTCTCTAGATGATCTACGTGGAATCTCGGCTTCTGGAACTGGCGGTCCTGGCGTAACTTCAGGCTCTGCCTCTCCTTCTATGTCCGAGTTCCTCGAATCGTAGAAAACCGCGTCTTCTTCTGCGTCTTCATCTAGCGTCTCAGGCGTTTCCGGGATCATCTCTCCATCTCGCCCCAACGGCGCCAAGTGGCGGTTCGAGACGGTTGATTCGCGGCCATCCGCTAGGCGAACATACGAGTATTCCGGATTCACATGCAGCAACGACACTTCTTCCACGAGTGGTTGATACTTATTCGTGCGGTTAAATTTGCGCATCAGCACCCGCTCAGATTCTGTCAACCAGGTGGGTATAGAGACCCCGTTCGAGGAGCGCCTTGTATGTGTAAACATACGTTCATGCGGCGTACAATTTGTGGCTGTGCAAAGTAGTGATCTTATTGTATGTAACGCTTGGTCAAGAACTTTTTCCCAGTTTTCTATGGATAAATTTTGTGAACGTAGTGCTAGCTGAACTGTTTTCCAAAAAGTTCCATTAAAGCGCTCCACTTGTCCGTTCCCTCTTGGGTTGTAAGGTGTGGTTCGGCTTGAGGCAATCCCACGTGAGTTCAAAAAATTCTTTACTTCAGCAGATATGAATGAAGTTCCCCGATCCGAATGCAAGTAGGCTGGCATCCCAAACAATGTGAATATCTCGTTCAGATGTTTGATTACAGTCGCGGAGCTCGTATCGGCACACGGGAATGCGAACGGGAAACGAGAATATTCGTCAATGATAGTTAAAATGTATTTATTCCTGGTGTTGGTAGGTACCGGTCCCTTAAAATCCATACTTAGTCGTTCCATAGGCGAAGTAGCTTTTATTAAAACTGGGTCAGGCAAGGGAGGTCTGTAAAATCTTGGTTTTATTTCAGAACATATTCGGCATGAATTAGTCATACTTCGTATATCTTCTGTGGAATAAGGTAAGTTTTTCGACTTTATCCAATGAGTCATGCGCGCCACGCCCGGGTGACATAGAGCCTCATGTAATGATACCAGTCTTTCTGTTCGTATTGGCACCGAAGCACATACCCGTGACAGCGCGTCAGCGACATCATTCAGTTTCCCTGGACGGTACACAATGTCATATTTAAATGGTGCTAACTCCAAACGCCATCGCTGTATTTTCTCGTTCTTGATTTTACTCGTCTGCTTATTTTTGAACATAAAAGATACCGATCGTTGGTCAGTAATAAGACGAAATGGTTTGCCAATGAGGAAATGGCGCCATTTTTTCAACGATTCCACTATAGCGTACGCTTCTTTTTCTATGGCTGAGTGGCCATGTTCGCTGTTGTTCAGCATTCTGGAAAAAAACGCTATCGGTCGACCAGCTTGCGACAAGGTTGCTGCGATAGAATGATCAGATGCATCTGTTTCCACGGTTATTGGTGCATTGTTATCAATAGCATGAACAGCAGATTTCGAAATGTCAGCTTTAAGTTCTTCGAAACTTCTGATGAGCTCATTGCTTAATGGAAATGTTTTAGTATGAGAAAGAGCATGGATTCTTTCAGAGAAGTTTGGGATCCACTTGCTATAATATGCAAACATTCCTATCACCCTTCTTAATGATGGTAAATCAGATGGTGGCGGCAACTTCAACAATGGCCGCAAGCGATCGGCATCTGGCTTAATAACATGGTCTTTTATATTATATCCCAGAATATTAATGGTCTCCTGAGAAAACTTACTCTTTTCTTCGTTCAGTGTTAGACCATATTTTTGCGCAGCTGCCAGAAAATGTTTTAGATTTTGCTCATGTTCCTCTTGAGTTTTTCCACACACGGTAATGTCATCTAAATAGGCATAGGTTCCTTGAAGCTTCTCTTGCCGGATCACCCAATCTATAGTTCTTTGGAAACTCGAGACACCGTTAGTGACACCAAATGGAATACGCCGAAATTGATAAAGATTTCCCAAAGCTTCGAAAGCAGTGAAATGACATTCTTTCGGCAGAATTGGAACTTGATGATATGCATTTTGTAAGTCTATAGCGCTAAATATGCGATATTTCGATATTTGTGACACCAACTCTTCCATATTCGGAAGTGGGTATGCATCTAAATTTGTATATCTATTTATTGTTCGAGAGTAATCGATAACAAGTCGCTTCTTATGATTAGCATTCTTAGTGATAAGGACTTGAGCTCTCCAGGGTGACGTACTCTCTTCAATGATACCATCAGCTAACAGTTTACTTATTTCATCACCGATGAATTGCTTATCATCATCATCACTATATCTCCTGGATTTTATAGCAATAGGTTTACAATCGGCAGTCACATTTGAAAACAAGGGCACGGCAGGTACAGAGGCCGCAGCGACACTGCATATCTTAATGGGATCTTTGGGTCCACCAAAAGAGAATTCTAGGGATGAATGCTTTTCGAGTATGTCATGACCAATGATAAGGTCGGAGCACAATTTCTTTACTATGAGTAGCTTCAGGCCCTTATAATCATGGTCACCAATTTTTGCAGAGACACATGTTTCTCCTTCTACTTGTGAAGTGAGTGTGGTCGAAGCCATAGCGATCATCTGGCTACTGGGGCTCTTCCTCAATTGACACAGTTTAAAGAAATCCTCGTCTATAAAGCTAACGGAACTGCCGGTGTCGATTAAAGCTTGAGCACGAATCCCTTTGATGTAGGCTGTTACAGTAGCTTTCTTAAGAGAATCCGATGATGCCGCTATTATGCATGCGTTCGTGACAGTTTTCTTTTCAATTACTGCAACAGTGTTTGGCTTCTTACTACGACAAACATTAGCGTAATGCCCCTTCTTGTCGCATATCTGGCAGGTGGAATCAACAGCAGGACAATCCTTTCTTCGATGTACACGCCCCCCGCAGAAAAAACATTTGCGAATGAAGGTAGACGTTGCTGCTGTTGGTGTTATATTATCTTCCAAACTCTGAACAGCATTCAAATTAGAAACATTATAGTTCTGTGAACTTAGTTCAGCCATTTCTAACGATACTGCCTGATTATAGGCTTGGTCGAGCGAAAGTGTCAGATTTTCAAGTAATCGTTGTCTAATTTTGTTTGATCTTATGCCAGAAATAAATGCATCTCTTATATTATCGCATCTATTTGTCTCCGCATCCACTTTTGCGAATTGACAATCTTTTGACATTAATTTTAGGGCTCGAATATAAGCGTCAATATCCTCTTCACTCTGCTGTTTCCGAGTAGCCAGCATATGTCTGGCGTAAATTATATTCTTGGGTTTGATATATATTTTGTTTAAAGTACTCATGGCTACCTCGTAGGTGGCACATTCGCCAATAAATGCGTGAATTTTTGCCGAGATGTGATTTATCAGTAGATCTAATTTCTTATCTGCTACATCTTTGGCGTTGCAGAATGACAGGAAATTTTCAAACGTCTTCTTCCAATGCTCCCATTCTTGCGAAGCAGAGCTTTCGGCTGGATCAATATCCAATTTATCGGGACGTAGGAATTTGTCCATTTTAAATAGGTATTTTTGCTGATTAAATTGATACGAAGATAAAACCATTAAGTTATTAACATGGTTTTAATCAGCAAAAATAATGACAATAAGAGAATGACAGAAAATGACTAATAGAAAAGAACAATAAAAAGCATAGAGAATAAAGCTCAGAAACTCTAAAGAGTTTCTGTATCTCCACAAACCCCCTTATTAATAAACCTGGTTTAGCGGTGGTATAGGTAATTATGGCTGCACCACGCGTTGTTGAAGCACTTTCTATCCGTGCTAAGCGTCAGTAGCGTTACAAGATGACGTCAGAGCTGCAGCGCCCTACGTTTTATACTATAAAGTTTCGCTTCTTTCGGGCGTCCCTAGACGGTACTGTTTTTTTTTTATTTCGAATTTCAAATTACTGATGACTAAAAGATAATTCGGAGTTTAACTATTCTCCCGCTATACCACGTTTTTTAATAAAGGGGCTAATTGTAAGTGTAAACAGATGACCGAAGACCGAGTCTATTAACCGTTCCAGTAACGATCGACTTGCTTCCGACTCACAATACGTCAGTTTTGACAGTTTTCCGTAGTCCACCTACCATTTGCCTACCCATGCCGACCGATTCTCGACTCGACTCGAGAAGCAATCATTAGTAGACTCCAAATTTATTTATCGTCAATGTCAAAACCGATGTATTGCGAGTGGATGCAAGTCGAGCGTTATATGAACGGTTAACAGACTTGGCCCTTGGGCAAGTCTGCAAAATACATTCCCATTCCATCGGAAAACAATTATTCATTTTATATTATCATCGTGCCAACATTCATTAGTCCGTTAATTCCTTGGTATTCGGCAAATTGTCGACCAGTGGACTGCTGCTCGCACTTTGCCGACTTGAAGGGGAGTTGGATAGAGTAAAGGAAAGATTAGGGGAGTTAGATCATAACAGCTACTTCACGCCGAACTTCTGTGAGAGACCCCGGGTCGAGCAAGCCCGTAAACGCCCTGTAGTCAAATAAATAACTCAATAGAACCTTACAGCCCTTTCTTAGCACTCCAACGAACACCTCTAACCATGTAAAACTCCAGAATAATAAGTCTCCTTACCACTTAAGTGCCCTTAATTACCGGAACGAAGGGTGTAGATAACATACTTAGTACTTAGCGGCGTCTCGCGGCGCCATTACGCCGAGACACTTGGAGGCCGGCCAGAGAAGTCGGCCAACTGTTACATAGACAGGGTGTTCCCAAATTCTGAAATAATAATTTGGATGTACATACTTTTGCTGATATGCACATGCCAAGTGAAGACAGAATTTACGTGACTATCTTATTTTTGGAGTTACAGGCCTTTGAATATTTCGGACTTTTGGAACACCCTAAATTTGTCCACATGTATGGTTTTAGTAAGACAAACGGGATTTATTTTTAGAGCATAGATATGGTTTCTTCTTTTTCTTATGGAATTGTAGGACAGTTCATCTTTAATATTGATTATTGTGAAGGAAAACATCGCGAGGAGACCTTTTCAGGACATGTGAAGTTTGTCAACCCATAATGAGCCAGCGTGGTAGACTAATACCATTACCCTCGTACTTAGGGGTAGCGTGACTAGTAAGTAAATTGTATAGTCCAAAGCTTGCTAGGCAGTAGAAAAGAACTGCGTGTAAAAAACCACCAATAGCCTCTTTATTCTCTAATCTTATCTAATAACTGGAGCAAAACTATTGGTGGATTTCTTCTTAACACTGTGCTTGAGCTTAAAACTAGGAACAGGGAATAAAATACACCCGCGTCTGACTGGTTTCTGTACCATCAATAGGTTCATGATATAAGTTTCGCTGCCTCCTCAATATTTCACATACCCCGCCTGTAATGGGCCCATAACTATTTCCGTCGGCCGAAAAAAGGTCGCGCGCGGATTGATCGGCATCCACACGATAGATCATTTATTTACGTATAGGGTAGCCATTACGTGTTCTTTCTTTGGATTACAATACACTGCTGGTGCAGAGGCCGTTTATTATGTATAGGTGAGAGCGCTCGGCTTTCGACACGCAACAAGCAATGCTACCGTCTTATTTACTGGTAAAATACCTTCCTGCCCTCATTCTCCGAAGTGGTCAGAAGAAGCCCACTTTGCTGATCTTAACTTTCATTATTAGGTGTAAAATTTGGAACAACCTGAAGTCCTGATAGGGTTAATTTTCCGGAAAATTACTATAAAATTCTTTGGATTGGCAGTGGGGATTTTTTTTTTTAATAGATTACTAGGAATGTGTGTTTATCACATTACTAGTATTCCCTTTAGCCCCACCAACTAAGCTAATGCTTGTGCAAGGAGTGGGCTCACGTCAATAGTTTAATGGCCAGGATGGGGATCGAACCCGGAACCTCTTAGCTACGAGGACGGTCCCTCTAACCACTAGGCTATTGACGCTTTTAAGGAATTAAGTCTAAGCATATCAACACATTAAATTTTTCGTTTCGTTTATATGAAGGTCGAAATGTAATAAAAAGTTGCCGCGATATTACAACAAACACAGAATTTACCTATTCTGATTTCTATTGAACCACAAAACCAGGACACGGCCCCATATAACTGTGTCTACGGAACCAACCGTCTCTTTTTCCGATCTACAAACCGAGAGAAATATATTGTTTTATCCTTGATTTATTCATCTGAGAGATTCCTCTTTCGCCATGAAATATTCATAATGGCTGAATAACGGATTAGGTTGATTTTATGGAATGATCCGGATTTATTGAATAACATTGTTTCGGCGGCCTGATGTCTTGGCGAATAACATTGTTACGAGCGGGCTGAACATCGTCGTAGGGCTTGCCTTTTTTATTGGGACTAGGCCGGCCACACACACTCATGAATCATGGTCTCATGGTGGACAAACGTCAAAAGATTGTCCGAACTACGCTCCGTGTTCCGGACGCGCAGCTCAATACATGTGAACCCGCCTAAGAATTGATAGTAATACTGTACGAAAGTACTTCTTGGTATCGTTATATTTACATTTCCATACTTTTTAGTATTGTGTGAACAATTTTATCTGTCACAAATTGTCACTCACCCAAGCTCACAAAGGATCTACATTTTCCACCACAATCAGGATATTCATTGCTTTTTGTTCTCGAAAAAAAATAACAATGGACACATCCCAGGACCGCTAACAATGCCTTTATTAATGAGCCAAGCTTTATACCCTTATAATTTCATTTGCGCATTAGTGGTGTATGTTAGGCCTTTGTGGGCCCTTGGGAGGGCACGACATGACTATGCTGTTAGTATTTGTTGGGCTAATTTAATGATGGCCTGACATGTGTAGTCCATTAAGTGGAATAACTTGTGTAGAAACTGGTAGTTACTTCTTTTTTAAAATATATAGAGCTCCTGAGATCTTCTGTTAGGCGTGTACTGACTGACCGCGCCTTGCGAGGCTGCCTTGTGCTTCTGTACCGAGTGATCAGTACACACAATGTTTACACATACGTATAGCTAACAAAGGTTACAAATGACGGTGCTTGGGATAGGCAACGCGAGCATTCGCCTCTGACGAACCAAGCACTCTTTGAGCGAGCACTGACAGCTTCGAAAGAGTGCTTGATCAGTAAACTCCGTTGAGGAAACACCTCCAACCAAATAAGCATTTGCTGGCTTTGGTAAGCCCACAGATATATATTTACATATATAACGCAAGTATCACTGTTTGCCGAATTTTTAACACCCTCTGTGACGTCACAAGTGACGAGAAATCCAAACCGATTCAAAGACACCGATGCCGCCGATGCGCCTCCGCCCACTACGTTTCTCTCGAGTGATTATCTCGCTCATACTCATATTTTATATGTGTAATCGCGCGGATTGTAAGTTAGCGGCGACCAAAGAATTTGTAATAATAAGACATTATTATTACAAATTCTTTGGCGGCGACCAACCTTGACGCTTGGTCGGGGTTTCGTACACGCGAAGTACATGCATTTGCATTATCTATGTAAATCTATAGGTAAACCTCTGCTCATGACCTTTGAAAGGAATCAACCTACCAATTTATTGTTCTCTGGATGCAATGAAAAACAAAATTATCATTATATTATTGAATTCAGCACACTGCATAAACATCTAAATCGTATCGCTATCGACAAATTATGCCGTCATTTTCATTCTTATTTATGTAATCTGTATATCTGTTGACGTCGCTACGTTATAAGATTGCGCTCGAGTCTCAACGACAGCTTACTCGGAGAACGTAACAATCAGACAAGTGTCCTCTTACTAACAAAGGCAGTTGTCCAATTAAACTGAAATGGCACCTTTTCACAAACCATTATGAAGCTTTTAGTTAATCACAAGTGTTGATACTAGAATTGTTATTGATGATATAAAGTTCATTCGCTTGTTTTTGCAGCGCCATCTGTGAATTGTGGATTACATTTTGTCGGCAATTCGGGGAGTGTATTGCTGTAATTAGCAAATTGATATTTGTGTGACCCTGGCCTTATTTATGTTAATGGATTAAGTTCGTAATCCGTAACGAGAATACATTAGTAGGTGTCTAAACTTGTTTTTTTTTATAAAACAAAGTTGTCAAATATCCGTAAGACTTGCGTGATGTTAAGCAGTTACCGTAATGTATAGATGCTTGCAATTCCAACAGCATTGCTCGCCACTAGCCGAGCCGGGGAGTGGCTCAAAGGGATGGGGAACGGAAGTTTGACCTATTGGCCCACACTCAGCATACGTAACGCAGCTTTTATAGATACTTTAGGCAGATCTTCTGTGAATGGGTGGTACTATGTCGCTTGAGCCGGCCGTCGTCCGTTGGTAGATCCATGTAGGTACTGCCATACTTCGCCTAGGTGCTAACAGCGAGCGTAAAACGATACTAGAGCAACAGTTGGAATGTTTAAATTGTTTCATTACTCATACTCTGAAAGTAGGTCTGAAGTTGCCTGAGGTTGAAAGTAATACTTTTCCGGCCCGGGAGAATCGCTTTCAACTAACATCTGTCAAATTATAAAAAAAAAACTAGTTCCATTTTCACATTTGTATGGAACCATTTTCAAGCTTTTTCGACAGTCACTCAATTACAGCACGATGTAAAATTGAAATAACATAAAGTTAAGTATTAATTAAAGAATTTATATTTTTAAATGATTTAATTATAATTTAGTTTCAACAATTTCTTTAAAATAACATAGATTTGGGCAAAATATTTAAAGATGAAAATGAAAAAAAATAGCTAAATAATGAAGTTGGCCGGCCAACGAAAAAAAAACAAAATAAGCGACAATCCGATCTTTATTATTTTTTTCGAGTTGTTGAGTATTGTTCATACTTCCTTGTATTATTTCATTAGCCAATTCCTGTTTTTATTTTTACCTGCCTTGTATTCGTAATGAAAAAGCAGTGTTTACCTCGGGTGAAAGACTTATTTTGTCCCTCGCGCCAAACCCCGTCTCGGGACTAAATAAGTCACTTTCACCACTCGTGTAACAATGTCCTATAAAGTCACCATGAAATAAAATCACAACGGAAAACAAACTATAACACCTCCCCAAACTCAAATAAAAGGCTTTCCAGGCATTGAAATGGCTGGCACTGAGCGGCGGAGGTGGAAATGTCAAGGTCCAAGCGTGGGCGCGCGTTTGTTTAGGCTAATGGAACATACCTATTACCACAGACGATATGATGTACTTACCTTTTTTAATCGACTACGGCAAAGTCAAAAGGAAGGGTTGTGTGCTTAGCTGTCTATGTGTGTATGTTTGTCTCATTTTGATGTTCCAATGTAGAGCGTAAACTACTCATCCGATTTCGATGAATCCGATGTCGATCGATTCGTTACAATTTTGCGAACACAATCGATATGACTTTGCTATCTTATCGAGTGGTGATGTTAAATGAAAGAGGAGTTAATTCTGAGTTCATAAGTATAAACATGCTACAATTTCAAAAACAATTAAAATATACTAAGCGGAAAAAAAACATTTCTCACAGATTTTATTTATTTTATTTCCTTCAAATATACCTAGGTAGTTACTATTCCGTAGTTGGTTTAGGTACAGCTTTTTGAACGTTTTTACTTGTTATATAACAAAGTCGGCATACAAGCGTGCGAACCGCCTGTTGTTAAGCTGTTACCGTAGCCTTTAGATGCTTGCAATACCAAAGGCATTGCTCGCATGTTGCCAATCTGACGGGAAGTGGGATAGAAGGACTGGAAGTGATGGAGAGTTGGTCTTCCGGCACTTTCATAGTACGAAACGCACCTTTAATAGCAACTTAACGCCGACCTTCAGTGAGAGAGTGGTACTATCCCGGTCGGAACGGCCTGTATACATAAGTCTCTCCAAATTCAAATTCAAATCGTTTATTTTGTTTAGGCCTACGGGAGCACTTACAAATTGTCAATTTTACATTTTTATTTTCTTATATCTACAACCGGATCGGAACGCGAATCTCCCTAATAACGGTCTGTGCGGTATAGGTAAATAAGCTCTTTGAAACCACCTCAATGACGTCATCAGCCTAGCCTTTTGCAAATGTTTGTACACATGGACTACAGCCTATTCCGCGCCACTAGTTGACAATGCCTCAACCACCAGACCAATAGGCAGAGGCGACACAAAATCGATTTGTACTTCTATGCGTTACCGTGGACCTTGGATTGGTGGAGACAGGAATGGAAATTTAACAGCATTTGTATTAAAATATAAATGTAGGTACGTTTTATGCAAAAAATATGTACTTAGCTAGTTTTTATCAGATTTTTAATACACAATATTATCAGTAACTAACTTAGAGTAAAATATACATTAAAAACAAATTAAATTGTATGCAATATTTTAAATGTATAAAAATCTTATATTATGATCGTGTTAACATTAGCCATTCAGCAACTGTTATTATTAACTGAAAGAAATGCGGTTTTTTTAAATGAATTTCTTACTGTTTCTTAACACCTAAGAGATAGTTACTTATTTACTTTATAGAATACCTAGTATACAGTGTTGCATGCTAAGCTACGTTAAAAACCATTGTTAATCGTTTTATTTATCGCAGTTATCTAGCAATTCAAGGAGCAGCTTCATTTGGTTACATTGGCTTTTTACCCCTGCATTATGTCATCGCAAGAAATACACAACCTCCGCAGTATGAGAGATGACCAATGCACTATACAGTCGGACAAAGGGCTCGCTTTGTAGAGCCCTTTGTTATATGCATTAAATAAACATTAATACAACATCTACTATCATAAAATATTCGCATCCTGATTGATTGTTTCCAAACCACTGAACACACTCCTTTGTATGCGGCGGCCATTGTTATATATGCCCTTCCACATTACATATCCCACACATGTATATTACAGCCTATAAACATGATGCAACATGCTATTTCAATCGTGAAAAAAATACACCCGGTATTATAAAAAAAAATCTTGATATTATTATTGCAAACTTATGTCAGACTATAGTGCTAATTCTGTTGGCACTAAACTTGACTTAACTTACCATATTGCTGTATTTCCTATGTTCATAACGTAAAGCCAGAATTTAACCGTCTCAAGTTTAGCTCCGAAGTAATTTGTGCAAACAGATTAGGAAGGCACCAATAGATAAAAAAATCTTAAAATACCAATGCGTCTGAATGATTATTATAGTAGAGTAAGCTCTTATTGTACATACTTCATCATTATGTGGGGGAACTTTTTCCTTATCCACGTTTGTTCGATCCGAGTCGGTGACCACTCCTTTGTCTACAAGTCCATTGTTAGTCGGCGCGACTGCCGCGCTATGTTTGTTTCACTGTTGTTAGGACTTGTTTAGCGTTCCTTGTGTACGATGGTATTTCCATCAACATAGAAACTTTTAGAAGACACCAAGTTTTGGGGTCGGATGACGATCATTTACGAATATAAAAGTCACATAAAAGAGTTACATTATAGTAAAAAATCATATTTTTAATAGGCTTACGAACAATGTAACATTTTAAGTTTGTTTCGCCATATTTTATGTTTAATCTGGGCTAGCTTTCAGCTGAAAGAATCGTTCCATGTTCTACACCTATTGGTCGAAAGCGAGCCCGCCCAGCACAAATGAACAGGCACCCTTATGACACCCTTAGGATTTTATTTAAGTACTTAAATAAATCTCCTCTCTAGCATATCAATCATACAAAAAAATGAGAAATAAATATCCAGCGATCAATATAATAAAGAAAGATCCACGCGACCCGCACCTCCCCGTCCGCTGCAAACAGCTCTCAATAAATATTGTTTTCATTTCGCTCGGTGTATCGACATGCGGTCCCTTCCACTCAATTTCCTCTAAACCTTTAAATTGAAAGGGGAGGTGCGGCTGACTAAGAACACCGAGGATATTGGAACACTTATCGTGGTTGATAATCGCCTGTCGAGTGAAGGCGAAAACTTTGCAATTATATATTTTTTTTGTAATATAGGGTCTAAGCGTAACTACTATGTGTACGATACCTAATGTAACCGAGCCAAACAGGGGTATAATTATATTATCTTTCCTCTGTTATTTAGGTATGACAGATTTTGATTTTCCTTAGTATCTATTATCTACATAAGAAGTATAGATAGTAATTAGTCCTACCGAATTTCCCAAAACAAACAAACAAGAAACTTGATGGTCCTTACCAATTTTTTAACTAATGCGCATGCAATCTCTAGAACTCATGGAATTATTCAGTACCACTAATAGATACTATTAATACGTGCATCGTATAAATTGAATTAAAAAAACATTACAACCAGTAGAGATAAGTATATCAGATTTTTTTTCTTTCTGTTATATGTCAACTGGTTTTATTTATATTAGAACAGGTTTCCAACACGCCACCATTTCAGTTTCACGAGGCAAATGCATAAATTGATGTCTGAAAAGTTTTGACAGATAATATTTTGTATGTAAATGTATACCTATAAAACATTTAAATGACCTTTCGGTGAATAAAAAAATATATATTACCAACTTTTACAACACCAACTAATTACAGTAAGTTATTTGATTCTAGATCCCACACAGAGAAAAAAACGAGAGCCAATGATTATTGTAGTTTCAAGAATACTTTCAGTAATCTTGCCAAACATTTTATTAATTTAGCTAACAATGTATGAATGCGAGGCATTACAAAATACTAAAAAGACTACTAGGGACTACAAACATTATTTGTTTTTGTATTTTTTTACTCAGGTACCTATGACACAAATTTAATGATGTTCCACCTGTGCCATGCTTCCCATTAACCCCATGCCACCCAAATACACTAGGTTCTCGGTAATGCATGGGCTATGTAACAGTCGTTAGCCATTGTACAGTACAAAATACCTACTTATATAAAACTAATAGTACATTCTAAAGATATTAAGTTGTTTTTACTCCGTGATCAGTTTAAAAGCTGTTATCAAAACGCATTAAAATTAAGTGCTCCGCTTCGCACGCGACTTTTCACCTAGATAGGAGGATAATAAAACACGAATTCCCACGAACGCCCCGTTTCCTTTCTGTAATGAAAGAATGGGGGCATACAAGGGAGGTAAGTACATTATCGACTTTAATTTTTTGTTAGTTCACATGTAAGTTTAAGCGATCAAAATGTAAGTCCGTAGATCCAAAACTATTTACTTATTAAGGAATAGTTTCTGCCCGCGACTTCGTCCGCGTAGACTTAAGTAAAGTATTATATGTGTTAATCTAGGTTATAAACTATCTGTGTTCCGAATTTCATCCAAATCTGTTCAGTAGTTTTTGCGTGAAAGAGTAACAAACATACATCCACGCTCACAAACTATCGCATTTATAATATTAGTAGGATAGTATAATTTAAGGAAAACACTTCTGTTCCAGTAGGTATGTTTCATTAGAATTAGCGAGAGAATCCATGTGCTCATATCTTAGTCGTTCTCTAAATAGAAACATTTGATGCTGTAAGCACCATGATGGGTGACCGCTGGAGGCATCTACATAGTGCCATCGTTCTTGCCTTAGATGATATACTAATATTGACGTACCTACGTGCTTCGAAAGGCCTCGTTAAGCTATCACGGTTATTAAACCATGTCGGAGGCGGCCAGAAATCATTGACGCTGTAGTCAGCCACTAGTTTATTACCATAAGAAGAAAAGATAACTCTAAATTTTGAAAAAAATCCAATGCGACGACTTTTAAAGCACAAAAAAGCTGATAATTTTCAATCAGCTGAACCGATTTTCATGAAACATAGCTAACAACACTCTCGATCATAATAACTTTCTAACAAAAATAACAAATTAAATATCGGTTCATCCACTTGGGCGCTACGATGCCACAGACAGACACACAGATACACATGTTAACTTATAACACCCCTCTTTTTTCTTCGGGGGTTAAAAGAACAAGGCTTTTGCCGATTCCATGCAGATATCCTACCTAAGAGTAGGTACCTGTATATTTAAAATCTACTATATATAACTCTAAATTGAAAATTTAAAAACCCCCGATGCGACGACATTTTCATCAAATGTATACTTTACCTAGTTCTTCCAAATAATTAAGTTAGCGAGATTTGCTTAGCTACCGTAGCTCAGTATTCATTGCTCATCTCGCAAATTCATCTGGTACAACTAGTTTCGCTGCCAGATTATGAAAGCGCCATTTACCTACATAATTATTTTTGGCTTCCTCATAATCTAAGATGCCATTCCACTCGATTCCAATGCAATGTACAATATCCAACATAAAATTTGTGTAAAATTATGAGACATTATCTTGTTATGACATTATAATCATTGACATTAGAATAGACAACGAATCTAAATATTGATGCCGGAGTTTTAATTCCTAGTAAAAGATTATCAATTATGATTCAATTTGATGTAATAACTCTGGTTGAGGTGGACGAACGCAACCCAGGGGAAGAATTTTAAATAACGCTAAAATTATTTGAAATTATATTTGTTTTTCTGTATTTTTTCTCAATGGCGGAGCAGCGCCCTCTAGAATTATTATTGCGTAATATTCCATGACCATTAACAAAACAAAAAAAATATAACGCATGCGCGTATCCATCATTTGACACGTGACTTATGGAACGTCTTTAGTTCATACAGAAATCTCATATAAAAATTGATAAATATTCCATTTTTTCCAGAATCCGGGAAACTTTTCACATTTATAATATTGTAAAAAGGCAATTCAGACTATTACGATCATTTAAAAATATAATAAAGCGAAATCCAATAATCTCAAATTTCGAGCGGATTCGAGCCGTGGAAGTTGGTTTTGGCCTTAAATGTGGCTTTTTTATTAACCTATAAAAGAGCTGATGTCATGCTCACTTTAATGTCCTTGCTTGCGGTGGCTTTGTGGAGCGGGTCACCCTCTTCCCTCTATTATGGTTGAGGAGAGTGATGCCGCTTTTCAAGTCATGCTCGTGCGCGGGCGCTGCTTGCGGGGATTGGGCCACTCACTTGCCTCTTAACAACATTGTCGTTAAATACTATTCATTTACTTAGCATGGAAGGCATCACACCAAAGCAATTATATTATTATGCACCTGTTTTATTAATTGTTATTTTAGTTCGTAAACATTTAATTTGATGTAAGTATGAGTAGGTATGACCACCACACTAAACTAGCTTTCTCATTTTATCTACATACCTAAATCTCAGGGAGATTTGATTATTATTTACTATTAGTTATTTAGTGATAATGGTGTTGCCTGCTCATATTATTATTTTATGCTGTTCCTGAGAATGTACACCATCTGTAATTCATTGAAAAGAGTAACCATTGAGTTTCTTGCCGGATCTTCTCAGTGGAAGCAGCATTCCGAACCGGTGGTAGATTCTGACTATTCATAAATGCTTTGTTGGCTTACATGAATAAAAACAATTTTGAGTTTGAGTTTGAGTTTTGATGATCTTCAAACGGCTGAACCGATTTTCATGAAACATAGCTAAGAACACTCTCGATCAGAATACCTTTCTAACAAAAGAAACAAAATTTAAATCGGATCATCAGCTTGGGCACTACGTTGCCACAGACAGACACACAGATACACAGATACACAGATACACAGATACACAGATACACAGATACACAGATACACAGACACACAGATACACATGTTAAACTTATAACACCCCTCTTTTTTCGTCGGGGGTTAAAAAATAAGTCGGGTTTTCCTTCCTGACGCTATAACTCCAGAACGCACGAACCGATTTCCACGGTTTTGCATTCGTTGGAAAGGTCTCGGGCTCCGTGAGGTTTATAGCAAAGAAAATTCAGGAAAAAAATCAACAGAACGCGGACGGAGTCGCGGGGCACAGCTAGTTAGATATAAATTAAACCCTAGTACCTAGCTACATAATTGCTTTCAACATGCTTACACAGCTATATAGTCAAGTTACTATTGTAATTCAAACCTTAATAATAGGTACGTATATCATATTTTTCTCCAATATATATAAATAATTCTATAGGATATAGATAGGTAGGTACATGATTTAAATATGGAACCCTTTCTTTGCACCAAGAATGAACTGCCCTAGTGGCCTATATAGTGAAAAGCCCTAAACAGCGTGCGGACGCATATTAAAACGAAAACAAATAAAAATATCGTGCCAGCAAGCGTCAGTTTACGACGCGATATAATTGTTCGATTATAATGTATCGTTTGGCACGCGGCGGCACGGCCAGCAAGATAAGTGGCCGAATAATCGATGAGCACTTGGCGCAGTGGTTCGAGCGTAGGCCGCTCGGCTCACTGCACATGGTGGTTGCGGTTTCGATTCCCGCTGGGGCAAATTTCAGAATTGGCCTTTTCGTAATTTGCTCTGGTCTGGGTGTCACTGGGATCGCCCCGAGTCCATTGTACGGTACCCATAGTGCAAGCGTTGCTTAGTTTGGGACCATACAGTTGGTGTGTCAGTCTGGCGATACTATTATATTATTATTACAATCACAGGTTTTAAAATTGCCTGCCCACTATGTTCTTTATGGAATATGTTATTTCCCCTGATCTAACTAAACGATATTTAAATTATGTTGCTGATCTATGCATTGATGCAGATTAATAAAGATACTTGCCCATTAGAGCCTTTATGTGATAGAGGTTATCACATTAGTCTCAAATTATTATTTTTTCATAGTTATAAAAAATCGAAATCGAAAAAGGAGTGATAGCCCATTGGTTAAGCACGCGTCTTGCGGGCTACCAAGTCTCAGGTTCAAACCCTGGCTCGAACCTCTCGATTTTTCGTTATCTATGTGCGACTCATAATTTCTATATGATTATCACTTGCTGACGGTGAAGGAAAACATCGTGATGAAACCTGCGTGTCTTAGAAGATTTACCCAATTTTCGAAAGACATGGGAAATCCGCCAACCCGCACTGGGCCAGCGTCGTGGATTATGGCCTGAATCCCCCTTGTGTTGAGGGGAGGCCCGTGCCCAGGAGTGGGACGTCAAAAGGGCTAAATTATATTATAAAAAATCGGCATCCAAACGTACGATCCGCTTGATGTTAAGCAGTTACCGTAGTCTATAGATGCTTGCAATACCAATGGCGTTGCTCGCACGTTACCGAACGAAAGCAGCGACTCGTTTGCATCGCGTCTGTATAGCTACAATCGCGCGTCGAGGGCGCGTTTCAAACGTGGTGCCCTATGCCCTTAGAATAAAACGCAGCTATAATAGCCATGTCAATCTTCTGTGACAGGATAGTACTAACCCGGTCAATAGAGCCCGTATTTGAGCTCTACTTAATAGGCTATAGTGTGCCCCTACCACCGTTACCGTTCGGCTCTCATCATCAGCCGGAAGACGTCCACTACTGGACATAGGCCTCCCCCATAGAACGCCACAATGGACGGTTGCTCGCCATCCGCATCCAACGGCTCCCCGCGACTCTCACCAGATCGTCGGTCCATCTAGTGGGGGGCCGTCCAACTCTCCGTCTTCCGGTTCGAGGTCGCCACTCGAGAACCTTTCTTCCCCAACGGTTGTCGGTTCTACGAGCGATGTGGCCTGCCCATTCCCACTTCAGCTTGCTGATTCAGCGTTCGGCTCTAGGATGATTTAAATTTAGTTCCTCCAAAACAAAATGCCATGTATCCTCAATGCTAAATACTAAATCTAATGCCCCAAACTAAGCTAAGCATTGAAAATTCTGATAACTGAAGGGTACACCCCACTAGAGGCACTCAGATAAAATTTTTAACAAAAACAAATTACAACAAATGATTTTTGTAATTCTATTCAGTATGTACTTAAATCAAATATGATTTAAACGAGTCATTGAATAAATCATTACTCTAATTACAAAAAATCTGTAAAATACTAAAAGGAATTTAGGAACTACAAAAATCATTTTGCAATCCTAATTTTTAGTTTTTTTTATGAGTATGGGTCATTCTTACTGTTAACAGATTCGGTTAGAATAGAAGCCTACTCAAATAAGAAAATTGGGTAAAACGTAAGCGAGAAGGAAACTTAGTTGGCAGTTGAAGAGTTGGCTAGTAGCCAAAGGAGCTAATGAGAGAGACAGCGAATCGTAACGATCGCTGTAATGGCGCTCCATGGCGCTGTAATAGGTCGCATGGCGCTCGATTGGGCCCCTAAACATCGCGTGATTGCGTGCTGCAAATCACTTGAAATAATTATAGTAATTTTCCAATGCGGGTTTGGGATTTTATAAGTAGAAGAACCTGTTGTAGCCGTTTTGAATTAAATAAATATCGCCAAACGTACACACCAACTGTATGATCCCAAACTAAGCAACCCTTGTCCTATGGGTACCGTGAAATGAACTGGGGGCGATCCCAAAGACACCCAGACCAGGGCAAATTAGGAAAAGCCCATTTCGGATATTTACCCTCGCGGACATCGAACCCGCAACCGGCACAGCAAATTCACCCCACATCACAATCTATTAATTTAAAAGCAAATGAAAACTATTGATCATTAATACCATCGAAAAAAGGAAGCTCATTCTATCTTCGCGAATTATTCTTCATAATAAATCGTAGATTCTTGGCATTCAAGATGATGTCGATTATCTTCTGGCAGTTCTAGAATGCGGAGATAATAATATTATTAACTAATCATTTTCAATCAGTTTTAAATTAGCAGACTCGGGGTCCTGATTTTGACGCAATATTTTATTTCACCATTCAGCGTCTGATAAGTGATATTTGAGTTGCTGCAAATAATTTATTAATAGTTTTTATTGTCATTTAAACTATTTCATAGCTAGTGTAATTGGTCACAGACTGCTACTAATCCTACTAATATTATAAATGCGAAGGTTTGTGAGTGTGGATGTTTGTTACTCTTGCAGGCAAAAACTACCGAACGGATTTGGATGAAATTTGGAACACAGATAGTTTATAACCGGGAATAACACATATGATACTTTCCATCCCGATAACCCCGATTTTTTTGTTAAGTTAAATACTACGCGGACAAAGTCGCGGGCGTAAGCTAGTATTTTACATAAACAGATTGAAAAGAAAATACCTATGCTCAATTACTGGAATAATAATAGTCCACTTTGTATCCACTAAACCTCTCAACGAGGGAAACGCCGCGGGATAAGCGCTAGATTCGGCTATTCTACGTCTTGGCCTGTGTTGCCAGTCCGTTTGGCGGGTTGCCAGGGTTGCCAGCTCCCGGGGACTGAATAAATGAACAAAACTAAAAAAACATATGTAGGTATGTCATGTTCACCGCCATTGTTAGTTTGTTTTTTCCGGTTTCACGTTTGCAGTTTGTTATTTTTTTAAAGCGAGGGGTTTCACAACTCAATATTTCAGTAGGCAGCTATTTAAATACATAAGAGTTTTACTGAAGTTAGAGATAAAATAAGTAAAACTGAAGTAAAATAATATTCTACGTATTGTAGAACAAAGAATCCTTAGATGCCACCTTATGATAAATTATGATTGATGAAATCAGAGATTTACTTACTCATCAATAATTTTAAAACCATAATTTAAAATAAACTATGCTCTAAGGGTTACTACAAAATTTAGGATTATTTGGACGATAAATTAGCTTGGGACTGAGCAGCTCAAATATCTATGTCAATAATAATGTCAAAGCGTCGCGTGTCTTGCCAAATTAGTCCGAATTACTTTATTTAATCATTGAAAGGTTCATAATATAATATAATAGGTCCAGTGTATTGACACTGGACCTATTATATTCACAATAATACCTAGGTACTCTTTGTAAATATAAATTATGAGCAACAGTTATAACAAAAAACAAAAAACTAAAAAAGACGAGCCCGCTGACTTTATTATTAAGAAAAATATATAAAAATGGCAATTTGTAAGTGTCCCCTGGGTCATACAAATAATTTATTGACTTCGATTGTAAGTGTTATTTACTTGCTGTACCTATTAATAAGAGACTATACAGTTGAACGCTTTTTAAATATACATATACTAGCGGCCCGCCCCGGCTTCGCACGGATGCAATAAATTATCAATGTTTCTCCACTATATTATGCATGTATTATACATATAAATCTTCCACTTGAATCACTCTATGTATTAAAAAAAACCGCATCAAAATTCGTTGCGTAGTTTTAAAGCTCTAAGCATACATAGGGACATACAGACAGCGGGAAGCGACTATGTTTTATACTATGTAATGATATAAAACAAAGTCGTCAACCAAGTGTATGATTCGTCTGAACAGTTATCGTAGCCTGTACGGCTTGCAACGATGCTGTAGATGTTTACAAAGGCATTGCTGACCTGAAGGGGAGTGTGACAAAGGGAAGGGAGCGGCGGGGGGGTTGTTATAACTTTATTTTTAAACTAGCTGTGCCCACCGACGTCGTCCGCGTAGTATTTAACTTAACAACTTTTTCGGGATTATCGGGATAAAAAGTATTATACGTGTCAATCCCGGTTATAAACTATCTGTGTTCCAAATTTCATCCAAATCCGTTCAGTAGTTTTTGCCTGAAAGAGTAACAAACATCCACACTCACAAACTTTCGCATGTATAATATACGGTTTTGCCGCTCTGTATAAAGGACCTAGCGGAATTTGACATGCGACTGTCTGAACTTTTTAAATTAAAATGTAATCTCAATTAAACATTAAGTTTATATACGGTACCTAACTGATTATTAGGCCTCCATTTTGGTTTTCCAAAGTGGACGGTCACGTTTTGTTCTGTTATTAATTAAATGTGTTTGTTATTACTATTCTGTTATTTGACACTTGAGAAATACCTATTAAACTGGGTATTATATAGGTACCGATACTGGCTATAGGACTTTAAATAAAGAAGAACTTATTATATTTTGTACATGGTGTCCACAATATTATCACAATAGGTACGTGAAATAAACACTTACACTTTTTGTTGGTCTATGGATATGTTCTATCGGTTCGTAGTATTGCGTTTGTACATTGTAATTCGTACCTATGGTATTTAGTGATAACAAAAAAAACCTTTCCTTGGCGGAAGCGGAAGGAACTGGAAGGAATTTTCGGGTTTGGAACGTCATCATCATATGTTGTGGTGAATTGTTTATTTTATCATGGATTATTATTAAATTAAGATCGTAATCAGGATCTTTTTAAAGTTCCAAACTGTGATCGTAGTAGGTGGGATCTTCTTTGATAGTCTTCTCATACGCCAGCCTCCTAATGAGGTTATAGGTATCCGCCTCATCCACGTGGAACCTTACCATTCTCTCGTGCGTCTTCAGTAGTACGTACAGATTTGGATACGTTGCGAAAAAGTATACTAACGACGATCCTAGCCTGCGCATGTGCTGCCACACTATCCTGTACGTGCATAATAAGAATCCTAGTCTATACTCATGGGTTTTGTAATACTTCTTCCTAAGCAACTGCGCTATTGGTAGAAAGTACCTTATGTGATACACAAACTGTTGCATCAAACCGAATATCTTCATTTTCTTTTCCATGAGGGCTTCAGGGTTATATTCCAAAAATTTCGACACGGCTCGTCGCACGGGTTTAAACTTACTAGTCGGTATACCAGCGTCTCGCATTGAATCAAATCTTCGAGTGTGTCTGGCCGGGTCATCATCTCCGTTATCAAAGTTTGGTACAGCACTGTAATCGTTGTTTAGCAATTGTTCAACATACATTCTCATTCGTCTCATTTTAATCTGCTTCAATGTTATATTCCCGTGTCTCAATTTAGGTGTCGTTACATTAAGATCTGCTTGCTCGGTGTCAATCATTCTTCTAGCTTTATTACCTTTAGTACGATTTACTATTTTGCTAAAACCACCAGCATCTCTTTCACTATTATGATCCTTGTTTTTTACAGCTGATGTTGTAGCACGGTCTAGACTAGTTCTCGCTTTATAGATATCACCTATTATAGATTTAATTAAATCATCTGGTTCCAGTTCGTATGGTTCTTTAATTTCGAGTTGAACTAACTCTACGCTGAGTGCTGTTAAATATAATAATACGTTTTTATAATTTAAAGTACACATTATCATATTAAATAATAAGATTTTATTCATTAAAACATGGTAAATTAATATTATAATTTCCTTACCAATTACAAGTATTTTTGTAACAAGCTCGCTTAACATGATGCTTCCTTGTGTAATATGGATCGATCGGATTTATCGCTAGTGCCAGCCTGTTACTTGAGATTGTATTGTGATATTAAGTTAATTGAAATTTTAATTACTTTTAGCAGTTATAGCCTCCATCTACCATACTATTATTACCGTGTTTTATACAACATCAAGCCTGTATTTACTAAAGGGGTAGGTAGCGATGTCCTGCGGTACTCCTACATTTAGTCGATGGGATTGTGGAACATGGTGTTATTACCCAGTTCTCCCTTAATATTTTCCTCTGAAACGCAAAACATGTCCTCTCTTGAGATGCCGTGCCGCGGGACGTTGCGGATTTTGCATACGATGGAATGGGATAGTGTGGCCCAATCTTGGCCAACGGCTTTATTTATGTAGTGACCGAGCGTGTCAAATGTTGGCCATTGTTTATATTAAAGTTGCTTTAAGATTGGGCTAGAGCATCCAAATTTTGAGCGTTTATACTTATAAATCAAGTTGCTAGGCTTAAATATAAAACCCAATGAGGGTGAGTGGTAGGTAGTTTTGTGTAACTTATTTAAAATAAGTTGCACAAATCTGATTTTAACACATAAATCTAACCGATTTATCCTCTACGACGACCCCCTTTTCTAGCGGTTAGAGCGTAGGCCGTTCGGCTCACTGCACCGAGTGGTCGTGAGCTCGATTACCGTCAAGGCAAACTTCGAAAATGGTGTTTTTGTAATTTGGCCTGACTTGGGTTTAATTGGAAGCGCCCATAATCCACGCCCATTGTACGTTACTTATCTTGAGGCCTTTAAGGCCATTGTAATAAATCCGACATTGAATTAAGATAGTCGAAAGGAATGTTACGTCAATATGCTTTTTAAGTAGGTGGTGTCTGTAGCGACGGCTGTGCGGTTTTTAGGTCAATCGATGGCAGGTTACTCTTTCCGACTGACCCTGTGTTATTTGGTTTGGCGAACCCCTACTTAGACCCCCCACGTAAAATAACGGATGTAGGGTTGTTATCGAAAGATTTATTGTATTTATAGTCAAAATATAATTTTGCGTAACTGTTCCATGGTAGGTACCTAGATAAAATTGCCAGACGAACATACCAACTGTATGGTCCGAAACTACAACGCTTTTACTAGGGGTACCGAACAATGGATTGGGGGCGATTCCAGTGACACTCTGAACAGGGCAAATTACTAGAAGGCGTCAAAGTAAGATAGATTTGATACGGATATGGTATATATAATGATTGTTTTCAAGTATGTTTCTGTAATATCCGAATGTCGGTCCCGTGTCAGTGCAAAGGACAGTCCAATTTTGCAAACAATATGTAAACAAACGTGATATGAAGAGTACTAGGGAGTTTCTTGCTCGTTTTTATCTGCATGTACGTAAAAATCTGCATTCAGAACACGTGGTAGAGTCTTAGGACGACCGCTTGGCGCAGTGGTTCGAGCGTAGGCTGCTCGGCTCACTGCACATGGTGCTTGCGGGTTCGATTCCCGCTGAGGTAAATTCCGGAGATGGCCTTTTCTTATTTTGGCCTGGTCTAGGTATCACTGGGATCGTACCCGGTCCATAGTACAAGCGCTGCTTAGTTTGGGACCATACCGTTGGTGTGTCAGTCTGGTATTTAATTGTTTATTTAGGTATAATAATTTTTTTTTATACGCTAAAGTATTGAAATAAAACTTTTATACGGATTATATCCGCACCCGCCATTATATCAGATTTGATAAACCACAGATCCTCGCAAAAGAACACCGATTCCGACCAAGGATGATACGTGATGCCATTGAAATTAAAAAACATCCTAATTTCAATAGGGAAGATGGCTGGGTGCTACCACCAACTTGGGATCCAGTAATTAATATAATTAAATCCAAAACCAAGCGTACCATTGCAAGACCTCGAGACACTGAGCACTTTCGGCGTGGATCGGACCGCAAACAACAACTAAATTTGAGGGTACCTGGGTACCCAGTTTTTAACTATGACATCAGGACGTCTAACACCTCAGTCCCCCCGTGACCACGGTTGCTGTAAAGCAACCGAAACGTCGGGAACATAAAAAGTAAATAAACGCGATATAATCCGTAAAATAGTTTTATTTCAATGTGTAGTATTCGCGTAAATATAAGAAAACAACAGGCTAAAGTACTTACTTACCTACTGTAATTATAAAATAATCATACCTAATGGCAAAAAGCACTTTTTAAAGAGTACTAATGTACTGAACACATGAAGATTTTTTAAATCAGGAGAGATCACTGGTGCACAAAACCAGCCGAGTGATAGCTGAGAGCTGGGAGTGTGTCCTTGTCTACTAGGAGTGAGAGGGACAAAGTACCACCAGGGTCTATCTCCCTCGTTTCAATAGAACTTAAACTCAAAATTGTTTTTATTCATGTAAGCCAACAAAGCATTTATGAATAGTCAGAATCTACCACCGGTTCGGAATGCTGCTTCCACTGAGAAGATCCGGCAAGAATCTTAATGGTTAATCTTTTCAATTAATAAAAGATAGTGCAGGAGGCGACAGGTGCGCAATCCAGTTGCAAAAAGTTTTAATCCATGACTGAACTGTTAAACAGTAACCGTAGCCTATAGATGTTTGGTTTACTAATAACGTTTAATTTGATGTAAGTATGAGTAGGTATGCACATCACACTAAACTAGCTTTCTCATTTTATTTACATACCTAAATCTGAGTGAGATTTGATTTTTATTTACTATTAGCTATTTAGTGGCAATGGTGTTGCCTGCTCATATTATTTTTTATGCAGTTCTGAGAATGTTCACCATCTTTCATGCATTGAAAAGAGTAACCATTGAGTTTCTTGCCGGCTCTTTTCAGTGGAAGCAGCATTCCGAACCGGTGGTAGATTCTGACTATTCATAAATGCTTTGTTGGCTTACATGAATAAAAACAATTTTGAGTTTGAGTTTGGACTATAAATGACATAGCTCACGCGGTGCCCACCGGAAGGGGAGTGGGATAGATTGGGGTAAGGAAGGGAGTGGAGTGTCCAGCGCACTCCCTCACGTTTACGAAAACGCAGCTATAACAGCCACTGTACGCACATCTCCTGTGCGAGTGTGGTAAGAACTACCTCGGCAATAGGCTAATTATTATTATTATTAGCGACCCGCCCCGCATTCGCACGGGTGCAATACTGATACTAAAGTGTTTCTCTACTATATTATGCATGTATTATACATACAGGTTGAAAGTTTGGCTTTGGCACAGACTTGATGGCCGACCAACTGAAAATTAAACCTTATTATTATGGTTTGGTTGGCTTCGCAAAAGGGAAACCCAAAGAAATAGGGCAAGCACTTGATCGACTTAGTTAGCGACGGGGTTACCCTCTTAGGAAAATAACCTAAGTTGAAACTTACCCTTTCGATGGACTAGTTAAATATAGAAGTAAGCAATGTATATGGGTAACCCATTAAAGGGGTTCATACACTTTCTGTTTCAGCTAGTATAAACGGTCCTCTTTAATTACTCTATCTATTAAAAAAACCGAATCAAAATCCGTTGCGTAGTTTTAAAGATCTAAGCATACAAAGGGGCAAACATACAGCGGGAAGCGACTTTGTTTATTGCTATGTAGTTAGTGATGATAACCTAAAATTGACTGGCGAATTACGATTCGCCGAAGCCTCAAAATTACAGTAAATATTCAAACATTTGCACGCTTGCGATCAAGTTTCGCAAGAAAAGGCCTTCGATTTTAATTAATTACGGACCCTCTCCAGTGACCCTTTATTAGTTTAATTTAGTCCTAAGCTTTGTGAACACAAGTGTGTAATTACACTTTAGTTTTATCCGAATTTACATACTTAATCAATTTTTAAAGGTGTAATTTGTCGCATTTTTACGCTACGCTTGCACTGGACGGAACACTTATGTAACTTGAAACATTCATTCTAAATCTGAGATAATTAAATTAGCTTGGACAGATGTTGAATTACTTATTTAGGTCTCAAACTAAGCAACGCCTGTACTTTGGTCACCGTACATATGGACGGGGATCGACCCAGCGGTACCCAGACGGGGACATATACGAAAATAATATCATTTCTAAATTTTGCTCCCGATTGGAAACGAACCCGGTGCAGTTGACACACGCGAACCGTTTGAACGACAACACCAAGCCATCGTTTTCAGTCACGTAAAAAAATTGTTGCTCAATATTTCGTAAACGGGAATTAATAATGAAATAACTGTAAACTGTCAAAAACACCTCGTAATGTTTTTAAAATACCTATTCAACGATACCCCATTTGAGGGGATGGATTTTTCTTTCTCACTGCCCCTTCCCAAGAACAGCAGGTACCCTAGAATAATTTTGCTTTCAATATTAAATAAAATACACCACGCAGTTTTTCACTCCAAATGAGTGATTATAAATTTCCAATAAATTCCCTCTCAAAGAAGCTCCAGTTTTATAAATGGCCGTTCGTTAGAGCGATAATTAAGGGCTGCAATTAATTAAAGGGGTAGTGTACAACCCTCGTCGCAGCGTGAAACAATTTGTTGTGCAACGGCTCGTAACAGCGGGAGAAACTTTGTTTGCCTGTTGTTAGAGCGAATTTGCTGAACAAAAATATTGTCCGCATAGCAGACCTAGTTTGATACCTGTATTGAAAAGTTGATTCTATTGTTTTCGTTTAAACAAGTTTACACCACATGTTAGCCCCACTTTTTCGCCCTACATTTCAAATGATTCCTTATTCAACCCATTGTAATTTATTTCTTGTTTCGCCTCACTTTCCCTTCAATACTTATAGTAGGTACCTATCAATCAGTATGTACGATGACGTTGCTGTCAGCTACAAGATTGGGATCACTTCTCGGTCTGATAATCTCAAGGATTATATATCTCAAGAATCCTTGCCTAGAAAAGTAAAATTTTGGTCATCATTTAATAGGTTTAAAATATTCGATAAAGTTTTCTGATCTACAAAAACGCTTTCAGGTATAAAATTTCGCAAAGATTCGTATATCGAAGAGACATCTACTTCCGTTCGTCCGTCTCTTTTGTGCGCCCCAAACAGGAAATTGGCCCCTTCGCTGGACATTTTTGGGGCAGCCTCGTTTCCGGTTTCAGTATGGCCGCGCTTCCGTTCGGCTAGACGAATAGATGACAGGATTCGTCGTGATTGGCGGATTCGGTTCTGCCATTTCCGCTATCGTTCACTAATTCGGGATATTGTTCGGTATCCGTTGGGTAAATTACTTGGGAAATAGTAGCTATTGTTGATATCGTTTGTAAATGGAATTGTTGGAAGGATGCTGCCTTTTCAAGGTCTTAATACAATTAATTGATTAGAATGTTATATTTAAAAATAATAAGAAAAGTAAAAGACGCGTTCCGCGTGTAAGATGAAGCAAGTAGAGTTGAAAAAGAAACAGTAAGATGGCGCCAAGCGATGTATTCGCCGCCGCGCCCTCTAGTGTTCGAGATTATGGAACACTTACTTTGCCTTAGAATTACAAGTTTTGAGAATAATTATCAAATGACAGCCAGTGATCATCGAATTATTCCATACATTTCAGAGCAGCGCCCCTAGGGGACCTTGCACAATCGATCGGCATTTATATTTAATATTTTGAGAAATGATACGAAAATAAATAGATTACTTTACGTTACGCCTTCTTTTATTTTTAATTAAAATTATAGCGTTCAACAAATAATGAACCGCGAATTTCTAAAATGATCACCCGAATAATAATACCTTATTCAATGGTTTAGTAATAACTGGATTAACGAATCTCTTCTCTATTTCAGTTCATCTTCAATTCGGGGACACTACACTCCGCGACTACGTGCTCCACTCCGTAGTGGACAACTTCATCCGCGGCAACTTCACGCCGACCTCCTTTTCCGAGCGACCCTGCAGGGACGAGTCTATTCCCTACTTCCTGCCAAAACACCGGCCAGAAAGGTCAAAACACTCAAAGGACGAAGGTCGAAGGAGAGAGAGGGAGCAAGAGAGATTAGATATAGACTACTACTTCAGACCAAAGTTTAGTTATAGGGATGAGAGGTCGGTTATGAGGAGGATCGCGAAGAGTTTGCGGTTCCGGAGACGGTTCCTGCCAGCGAGGGTCGTCAGCGGGCCCCTGGAAGACAGGAGTGGGGTGCTGCTGCAGTGGTCCTTCAATGATGCGGTGCATTTAGATAAAGATGGGACTAATGTTGTTTTTAGGTAAGTTAATCCTACTTCCTACTAATATTATAAATGCGAAAGTTTGTGAGTGTGGATGTATATTTGTTACTACTTCACGCAAAAACTACTGAACGGATTTTGATGAAATTTGGAACACAGATAGTTTATAACCTGGATTAACACATAAAACAGTTTACTTAAATTTACGCGGACGAAGTCGCAGGCAGCAACTAGTCCTACTAATATTATAAATGCGAAAGTTTGTGAGTGTGGATGTATGTTTGTTACTCTTTCACGCAAAAACTACTGAACGGATTTGGATTAAATTTGGAATACAGATAGTTTATAACCGGGAATAACACATAGGATACTTTTTATCCCGATAATACCGATTTTTTTGTTAAGTTAAATACTACGCGGACGAAGTCGGTGGGCACAGCTAGTTATTTATAATTATATAACAATATGGAACCTTTGCCGCTTTTCTGTGATCTTATAACGATGCCCTGAGGCTCAGGGCATGGAGAATTTGTTGAGAATATAATGGAATTATATTTTCGTTACATCTTTTGATATATTGTATTATTAAATTAACATTCACACAAATACAAGGTACGCACGTAGGTACATTATAATATACAATGTTCAATTAAGTTTTAAAAGGAAAAATGTTCTTTTTCTTAATTAACGTATTAATTGAGTCTATACTTATTATAAACGTACCTAAATGTGTATTGGTACATTTGTCTGAGCTTCACGTAAAAACTGCTAAACAGATATGAATGAAAAGTACAGAAATTGTGGTGATTTTCTGAATTATTATTTTCAAAATATAGCCTAGTTTAATTCTGAATCCCAAGCAGGCGAATTTGCGGGTACTAGTACGAACTAATATTTTATATGATCAAACGAACTTCCCTGACGTGAAGTTCGATCATTATTGTTTGAGTCGCTTCATTTGAAGATATGATTAATACAAAGGTAGTGTCCTTTATCCTACAGGCAATTCACGCACAATATTTAAGAGATATCTTATTGACTTGAAACGTCTTTCCGGTCGGCCGTCGTCGGCCCGCCATCATGGTCGTAGTTCATTCCTTTTTTGTGCGAGGCAAAGAACGCACGCGCTTTCCGAAGCAATCATGCCGAAGCGAAGCGCGCAAGATAAACTGGAGTATTATAAAAATAAGATAAAAAAAATTGAAGAAAAACAAAATCGTCGTAGAAGGATTTCTCCACTATCTTCATCGGAAGAAGAAGGTAAGTTAAACGTTTACCTTTATTTATTTTTTGTCTATGGTCGTTAAAATTGTATTGTACAAAGTACCGTGTTAAATTTTAAACATACGTAATTCTAGTGTTATAAATGCTTGGGGATCGACCGCGAGTCAATAACTAAGACGTTATAGAACTAGATATTTAACGACCTTAAAACATTTGCATTGGAGTTGACTGCGAGTCTCCGACAATGACAATTTAGCAGAAAAATGTGGTTTCTGAAATAGATATCGCATTCCACTGCATAAAATTAAAAATCGTTTAACTAAAATAGTTAACGATTTGTTCAGTTTGTTTTATTTTTATTTCAAACTACCCTCAAAATAAATTAATATCTTAAAAATACAAATTGTATTTTCAAGGAAATGAAGATATTGGTCATGCCCTTGATAAGGCATATGATGTGACCGTAGCCCAGGCCCAAGATTTTGATACCGTCCCAGCGGATACTGAGCAAAACATTGTCATCGTGGATGAGCCAATGGATGTTCCCATTCTAACTGAGGACCAGGCAGGGCCAAGTCCTCAGGCTGAGGCCGCAGTCTTAACCACGACCACATCAACGACGACACCCGCACCCGCACCCGAGCCTTTGGATGAACCTGATTTGGACCCGGAGTTGCTGTCAGCCTTGGGTGAATCCACGTCTGATACTCCGGACTACGGTGATAACATTCACAGTAACCTCACTAAGTTGTGGCTTCCCTTACTTAAGAAAGGAATGCCCAAAGAATCGAAAGAAAAACTGTGTAAAGACTATCTTGTGCCTGACAACTGCCGACTTTTGCAGACCCCTAAATTAAATGCAGAAATATCTGCTGCAGTACCCGACATGGTGCGCAACCGAGACAAGGTGCTCTCCGCAGCTCAGCAACAGCTCGGTCTTGGTATAACTGCTATTAATAGGGGAATGGACCTTCTCTTGAAGAGCAATGATAAGATCCAGGCTATGAAACATTTGAGCAACGGCTGTCGCCTACTATGCGACTCACACTATTCAGCGACACAGAATAGAATAAAACTTATAACGCCTAGTCTAGATAAGACTTGTTTGCACGTCATTCATGACTCTGAAAGAGACGAAACTTTATTCGGTTCATCTCTCTCGGAAAAAATAAAAGCAGCCAAGGCCATCGAGAGACAAGGTCTTCAAATAAAAAATAAACCGGTTAAGACACAAAAACAGCTTCCTCCCCAAACAAGCATTCGTCAGAATACCTATCAGGGAAACTGGTCAGCGCCTCCTCGGTATCCGGCGAACAGGGGGGGGCGTGGAGGTTCCAAGAAGCCATTTCAACCAACATCGGTACCAACGCGCCGCCCATACACAGCGTCGCAGCCGCGCGCGCCGCCAGGCCCGCAGGACAAACCCCGTGCGCCGGCTCATTAGTAGCGCAGGTACACGCCGGTAGACTTACCCACTTTTATGACTGTTGGTTAAAAATAACCGGCAACCCCGTCGTGCTAGATTGGATTAAGCATGGTTATTCTATACCTTTCTCTTCGGCTGTAACACAATATTCTATAATACCTAAGAATAATTTTTCAAAAACTGAATATGAAGAAATGTCTGGAGCCATTAGTAACCTAATAAAATTAGGAGCAGTTTCAGAGTGTGAAGGTACCGAAGATCAGTTCATATCTAAGATTTTTCTCACCCCAAAGCCTAATGGCGGTAAGCGCTTTATTCTAAATTTAAAACCTTTAAATAAATTTATCCAGAGTGACCATTTTAAAATGGAGGACTACCGAACGGCTTGCAAATTAATTCCCCAGGGTGGTTACCTGTCCACCATTGATCTCAAAGACGCCTACTTTCTTATACCAGTGCAGGAGTCAAATCGTAGGTACTTAAGGTTCCAATTTCAACCTGATAATGGAACTAAAACCCTAATATATGAGTTTAATTCAGTACCGTTCGGTTTGTCTGTCGCTCCTAGAGTGTTCACGAAAGTGATGAAAGAAGTAATAACACACCTGAGAGGGCGCGGTTATACTTCTGTTTATTTTTTGGATGATATTTTATGTATAGGTCATAGCTACAGTGCTTGCATTGAGAACGTTAAAGAAACATTGAGGTTACTTCAATGTCTAGGATTCGTGGTCAATTACGACAAGAGTTGCCTATTACCACAATCGACATGTAAATACTTAGGGTTTTATTTTAATACCGAGAACCTTACTATGTATCTCCCATCTGAAAAACGCAATAAGATTGCGAAATTGATTCAAAAGTTTTTAAAACTTCCGCCGTGTACGATTCGCGAATTCGCGCAGCTAATTGGAGTCCTTGTTTCCGCCTGTCCAGCAGCTAAGTACGGGTGGATGTATACTAAAATTTTAGAACGCCAGAAATATCTTGCTTTACTTAAGACTGATGATTATGAAACTAAAATAAGACTCCCAAAATCTATATTAAAAGATTTGAATTGGTGGTCGTCAAATATTGACACCACATTGAATTTTATTAGACAACCTAATTTCAAACTTGAAATCTACACAGACGCATCCGGAACTGGCTGGGGCGCCGTCTGCAATGGTAATAAGGTACACGGCAGATGGAAAGATATTGAACAAAACTGCCATATAAACTATTTAGAATTGATGGCTGCTTTTCTTGGTCTAAAATCTTTCGCACGCGAATTAACCAATTGCGCGATTTTACTTCGCATTGATAATACCACCGCTATAAGTTACGTTAATCGTATGGGGGGTATACGATACCCCCACCTCAATGACTTGGCTAGGTTACTTTGGCAATGGTGTGAACAACACAACCTTTGGATATTCGCGTCATACGTGAATACGAAAGAAAATTACGCTGATGCAGCATCTAGAATAGTTAATCCGGATACTGAATGGACGCTTTCTGATAACGCCTTTCAAGAAGTCGTACGCCATTTCGGCCAACCAGAAATAGACTTATTTGCTTCTCGAGACAATACCAAGTGCACCAAGTTTGTGTCGTGGAAACAGGACCCAGACGCGGTATCCGTAGACGCCTTCACCTTGAATTGGAAAAACGAATATTTTTACGCATTTCCGCCATTTTCGCTAGTACTTAAATGCATTAGGAAAATTATCGATGATGAGGCAGAGGGCATTATAGTTTACCCCTACTGGCCATCTCAGCCATGGTTCCCGCTCTTACGGAGCATGTTAATATCTGAAGTATTATACCTAAGTCCTAGTAAATATTTACTACAATCTCATTTCAGTGCACACCACCCACTGTACAAGAACCTTACGTTGGGTGTCGCGAGGCTCTGCGGCAGTCGTTCATACGACGCGGCGCATCCGCGGACTCAGCCACACTAATGTTAGCGTCGCTCTCCGACAATACGATTAAACAATATAATACCACACTTAAACTTTGGTGGCATTTCTGTTCCTCTAACCACATAAATGTATTTGAACCATCTAAAAGAAGTGTTCTAAACTTCTTAACCAAACAGTTCAACAACGGCTGTGCTTATGGCAGCCTTAACTCTCATCGCTCAGCTATAGCAGCCATTGTAGGCAACAATATAGGATCAGATGAGTGCGTTAAGCGATTGCTTAAAGGTGCGTACAAATCTAAACCTCCCAAGGCCAAGTACTCGTGCACTTGGGACCCTCAGTTGGTTTTAACCTATATTATGACATGGTACCCGAATCTCGATCTTTCTCTTGAGAAAATTACCAAGAAACTAGTTATTTTATTGGCACTTTGTACCGCTCATAGAGTGCAGACGCTCTCCCTAATCAAACTCGAGAACATACAAGTCTTGCAAAATGGCATTAAGATTAATATATTAGATATTATCAAAACGTCAGCTCCCGGTAGGGAACAACCAGTTTTATATTTGCCATTTTTCAGCGATGATAAAACTATCTGTCCAGCTACAGCTCTATCAGACTATATTTCTATGACTAGAAATATACGACCTGCGGAGAACACTGGCACCCTCTTGCTGACATTCCGGAAACCATACAAGGCTGCCACAACACAGACCATTAGTAGATGGATCAAACAAGTGCTATCGGAGAGCGGCGTGGACATAGGCGTGTTCAGCGCTCACAGCACGCGGCACGCATCCACGTCTGCTGCAAGCGCCGCCGGCGTCAACATCGAAACGATCCGAAAAACTGCCGGCTGGACTGACTCCTCAAATGCCTTTGGCCGATTCTATAATAGAACCGTGGCCGATGAAGGGGCTTTTGCCCGATCTGTTTTCTTTCCTGATGAAAGTTTATATCTTTAAGATGAAATTTTGTTACCCGCTCATGATAAATCGGTTAATTGATTATGTATTAATACAGAAAATAGTTTTTTTTGTTATAAACACTATTAGTACAGATTTTGTTTAATAAAACTATTACAATATTCAGTATGGTAATTGTTTTAACAAGAACAAAAAACTTTATTCTCTTAACATCTACCTTTGTATTAATCATATCGAAAAATGAAGCGACGAATAACAATATATGATCAAACGAACTTCCCTGACGTGAAGTTCGATCATTATTGTTTGAGTCGCTTCATTTGAAGATATGATTCCCACCCACCCTGGAGACTGCCGTACCTACCCTTATTTAGGAAAGTTTTTTGTGTAAATAAGCCAACTTCTCTAAAAAATGAACTACGACCATGATGGCGGGCCGACGACGGCCGACCGGAAAGACGTTTCAAGTCAATAAGATATCTCTTAAATATTGTGCGTGAATTGCCTGTAGGATAAAGGACACTACCTTTGTATTAATCATATCGAAAAATGAAGCGACGAATAACAAATGTAATTAATGCACACCCCACTTAACTAGCTTTCTCATATTATTTAAATAACTGAAACATAGTTAGATTTGATTTTTATTTACATATTTAGTGACAATGGTGTTGCCTGCTCATATTCTATTGCTGTTTCTGAGAATGTACACCATCTTTTGTTCATTGAAAAGAGTAACCATTGAGTTTCTTGCCGGATGTTCTCAGTGGAAGCAGCATTCCGAACCGGTGGTAGATTCTGACTATTTATAAATGCTTTGTTGGCTTACATGATTAAAAACAATTTTGAGTTTGAGTTTAAATAATATTAACAAGTGAACCACTTAAGGAAATCTAAAAGTTTAGTAACATTCATAGTTTACCAAACTTTTGCGTGCAGCTTTGCTGGCATATTTTCTTTTTACACCACCTACCGAATCCAATTATGGCTAAGAACCATTCAGGTGACCCCATAAGTATTACCTACAATAAAATAACATCAAAATCGGTCAAGCCTCTCAGGAAGAGAAGTTTTACGAACACACGCACATTGAAATTTCATAGATATCGAATACCGATTTAATTCAGTCTAAATAAACCAGTATACATTTAATTAATTAATCCTCATAGCCAACCCTTGATTGCGGAAACTTGTAATAAAACTATTAGTTAAAAGCGGTAAGGCGGCGGTTATGGTGGAGTGTTAACATTCGAATTTCATGGACTTACGAAAGCAGGAACTGTACCTGTATAACAACTCCTTTTTAACCCCCGACGAAAAACGAGGGGTGTTATAAGTTTAACATGTGTATCTGTGTATCTGTGTATCTGTGTATCTGTGTATCTGTGTGTCTGTCTGTGGCAACGTAGCGCCCAAGCTGATGAACCGATTTCAATTTTGTTTCTTTTGTTAGATAGGTATTCTGATCGAGAGTGTTCTTAGCTATGTTTCATCAAAATCGGTTCAGCCGTTTGAAGATCATCAGCTCTTTTGTAGGTTAAAAAAGCCACATTCACGGCCAAAACCAATTCCCTCGGCTCGAATCCAGTCGAAATTTGAGATGATTAGATTTAGATTTATTATATTTTTAAATGATCGTAATAGTCTGAACTGGCTTTTTACAATATTATAAATTTGAAAAGTTTCCCTGATTCTGAAAAAAATGAATATTTTATCAATTTTATTGAGATTTGTGTATGAACTAAAGACGTTCCATAAGTCACGTTTCAAATGATGGATACGCGCATGCGTTAAATTTTGTTTGGTTTGTTAATGGTCATGGAATATTACGCTATAATAATTCTAGAGGGCGTTGCTCCGCTATTGACAGAGAATATAGCATAACTTCCTAGTAGATATAAGTTTTTGACATGGCAATATTCTGGGCCTATTACTTCTTTATTTGTGATGCCTTATGCGTTAACCTACATTGTCCTCACATCTCTTAATACCTACTGTAAATAAACAAACATAATTTTAAAAAAGACAAAAGAAAAAATGTATCCATGGAGTTTCTTGCATGTTCTTCTCCATAGGACTTTGTTTTGGAACATGCACCTAGTTCTTGACTTTTTAAAAGTGCCAGTTAATCTGGCCTATTTGAAATAAAAATATTTGAATTTTGAATATAAAAAACTAATCTAATTTAAAATAATTTTAGCGTTATTGAAAATTCTTCCCCTAGGCTGCTCCCGTCTACCTCAACCAGAATTATTACATCAAATTGAATCATAATTGATAATATTTTACTAGGAATAAAACCTCCGTGACATCAATATTTAGATTCGTTGTGTATTCTAATGTCAATTATTATAATGTCATAACAAAATAATGTCTCATACTTTTACACAGATTTTCTGTTGATTATTGTACATCTTAGATTATAAATGAGGAAGCCAAAACAAATGATTTAATGGTGCTTTCATAATCTGGCATCGAAACTAGTTGTACCAGATGAATTTGCAAGATGAGCTATGGATACTGAGCTACGGGAGCTACGCAAATCGCGCTAACATAATTATTTGGAAGAACTAGGTAAATTATACATTTGATGAACAGGTCATCGCATCGGGGTTTTTAAATTTTCAATTTAGAGTTATTTGAAGGAGTTGTTAAATATCTACATTGCGAATAATAATAATAATAATTCATTTATTGTATATAATGCAGGTACAAGTATGGTCTTAGTATGAAATATATTCAATCCCAGTACATTCTGCCTGTTGGCATACAAAAATTGGAGGAGAAACTTACAGCTAAATTTAAACTAGAGACTACGATAAATTTAAGAAACAATGAACATTGTTTACGGTGGAAAGGCCAAGCTGTAGCCAACTCATTATAGCTGTCATATACGGGCTGGCTCGGGTAGTACCACTCACTCACAGGAGATCGTGGCTATTATAACTGCGTCTCGTACGAGGAGTGCGAGAGCTTTGTTATTAACATAAAAAAAACCTTCTCCATAGTGGAAACAGCATTCCGAACCGGTGGTAGATTATAACGGTTCGCAATTGCTTTTTTAGCGGAAAAGGGAAGATCTTCCAACCGGGCGGGTGTTGTGCCTGGCGGGGCGGCCGCTATGCCCCGGTGGTTATTCTCGGGGCCTTGTATATATAGTCACGATGCTTGCGATTCTTAATATCGTGATTCAGTTTTTCTATGAAGAATCCGTACATTGTATTGAGGCGCTGCATTTAGCGCCATCTGTCCGTTTCTGTCGGCGACGTGAATGTGAGCTCGCCACACTTTGTTGGCCTACCTATAAAACAAGATTTTGTTTATTTATTGATTTCTTCTAATACTTCTTCGACAATAATGTTACTATATATTCTTGAATTCGACAACCGTCAATAATCATGTGATGATAGGGGCCGCCCTTGTAATACTGAGAGGTTCCAGGTTCGATTCCTGCCCAATAAACAAATAATGTGAGTTTACGTGTAACACAGAAGGTGGCTTCTACGTAGTAAGTGCACCTACATATATGTACCTATAGTTATTTTAATTTTAGCTAATTTAAGTTATTAGTAAGTTATAAGTAGGTATCGCCAGACTGACACACCAACTGTTTGGTCCCAAACGTACAATGGACTGGGGCCGATCTCAGTGACACAAAGATCAAGGCAAATAACGAAAAGGCCATTTCCTAAATTTGCCCCGGCGGGAATCGAACCCGCAACGAGCACGTGCAGTGAGCCGAGCAGCCTACGCTCGAACTGCTGCGCCAAACGCTTATTCGTAACTTGAACGCTCCGCTGCTAATAAAAACGCAACCTAATTGTAACTCACATGCAGATTGTTCATTAGGGCTGTATGGGGTCGATTGAATAAGTGCCGATCGATCAGCGTTCTGGGAATTTGTTCAAAATTCAATATCGCCCCGTGGTAATTACGGCCCCATTAATCTATGGGTGTGACACACGGGCGGGTTGGGTGATATATTGGGTTCGGCTTTAACCCTTTTAACCCTTCTTTAACCCGGATATTGGCATGTATAGAGTGTATTCATTATTTGAAATGTATTTTGTTGTTATGTGTTTATCCTACTAATATTATAAATGCGAAAGATGGTGAGTGTGGATGTATGTTTGTTACTCTTTCACGCAAAAACTACTGAACGGATTTTGATGAAATTTGGAATACAGATAGTTAATAACCTGGATTAACACATAATACTTTACTTCAGTTTACGCGCACGAAGTCGCGGACAGAAACTAGTAATTTATATTGTGAAGCCGCACTGTGAAGTGGCACAATCGCGTGGATCGTGTCAATCATAATGGACCAACAAGATAACATCACACGAGTTTATATTAAAAACAGCATGATAATAGGGGCATGCGATTGGTCTATTATTTTCTTTCTTATTTACATACGCATCGATGAATAGGCAGTGAGGATTATCGCATGTAAATCCGGTATATCATCAATTATTGGTATCTTTACATACCTATTCATTTTTTTTACCAATTTCAAAGAGGAGTAGGTTTTCCATTCTTTCTCATTTTTTTATTTTGTTTAAACTAATTTTAAATATTCATCGGTGGTAATTCAAGAAAGTAGGAGAGGTAGGTACCTTAGAAGTTGCCCTAACGTAGTGTAAAGATAGCGTAACAGGCTCCAAATGGAATACATTTTAAGGTCTCTAGTTATTTCTAAGTTTTTAGTGTACGCAGGTATTTTCGAAGTCGGTTCAATTTTTTTATTTGTAAAGCTATTGTAACTTTTCGCTGGCAATTTGTACCTCTATTAATATTCGACAACTAAGAGAGCCGTGTGTCGCGATTGTTCCGCAAACCGATCATTTGTCTTCGTCAATTGTTTTAAACTATGTTGGGGTAACGCTGTTTTGTTTCAGTTAAATGATGCATACCTATAGCCCGTTATTGATGAACTATTAAGTTTTCTCCGCATCGGAGGGGTTGAAAGTATGACTTAGAAATAGACAGGTAATACCTTGTAATAACGCCTTCGGTAGGTATTTTAAGACAGAACCAACTTTAAAGTACTCAAATTTGAAATATAAACTCCTTAATTTTCATGCGACATACAGAATATGTTGTCGTCTATTTAGTTTTCTCCGCATCGGAGGGGTTGAAAGTATGACTTAGAAATAGGCAGGTAATACCTTGTAATAACGCCTTCAGTAGGTATTTTAAGACAGAACCAACTTTAAAGTACTCAAATTTGAAATATAAACTCCTTAATTTTCATGCGACATACAGAATATGTTGTCGTCTAATAGCTTGTTGAGTAGAGTTACTGTATTCAGCAGTAACTGATGTAATAGGTAGTACATATCAATATAACTTATTCCTATGTATCATAAATAATATGGAGTCCGTACGTACATAGTGTGGGGAATATGCCAGCAACATAGTGGTAATATTTTTCTGTGCCAGTAATAAATATATTTTTATAGACAAGTAAATTTATCTCATCATCTCAGTGCCAGTTCACAGAGCTCCAACAAACAGAGCTATCAAGCAAATAACATTTTTATTTACCTACCTACTGTTACCTACCTAGTATTATATTCTGCCTGTAATACTGTACATCTAGACTGAAATACAATTCAGGTTGTCAAGTAATAGGTTCCTAATCTCTTATTGGATCTAGAAAACAATCTGTACCTGTGACTATCAAATCATATGAAATTAATAAATGAATATAATTATGTAAGATGAAAATGACATGTAATTTTCAGTCATGGACTTATAAGACGCCACGTACGTCCACTATTTTATGAGAACGCAATCGGTAAAAGTTGGCGGTGTATGGGGTTTCCCCCATACCCCGCCAACTGCAACTTTTGATTGGTTGACCTTGAATGACTGCTAAATAAAGTAAGTATATTTTGTTGAAATTTAATTCACTAAAACCATTAGTCACTGATGAGTCGAGGTCTAACTTGTTTTTGTTAATGGAAAACAGTAATTAAGCCTTTCGCGCTGTAAGCGTAAGAAAATGGATCAAATCAGCGTAGTAGAGCGTAGACGGGTCACATTATGAGCCAATGCTGAATCCAGCATATTTAATTATAGTGTCGTTGGGCTTGATTAATTAACCATGAGTTTGATTACAAAACACTGGTGCTTTTTCTTACTCATTCTGTTTGTTATACCTTAGTACTTAATTCAATCACCAGAGTCTGTCCAGTCTATGTCTAAATGAGAAGTTGAAAACTACATAGTTGGCGTTACATTACACAGGATGTTTTAAAATCTGAAATATTCGTAATACCTACTGGCCCACTTGAGGACGGGGCCCAAAATAATCTAAATATATATAACTCAAAGGTGACTGACTGACTGACTGCCTGACATAGTGATCTATTAACGTACAGCCCAAACCACTGGACGGATCGGGCTGAAATTTGGCATGTAGGTAGATGTTACGAGTATGACGTAAGCATCCGCTAAGAAAGGATTTTGATTAATTCTACCCCCAAGGGGATAAAATAGGGGATGAATGTTTGTATGAAACTTTGTCAATTAAATTCCACGCGTACGAAGTCGCGGGCACAGCTAGTATAGTATATGTATGAAGCTAAAATAAATCAAATCTCAATTACTTGGGCCCGTATTAATAAATCGATCTCAAGTCTGATAGCGATCTTAAGTATAAGTACACTTTTGACATGTCAATTTGTACTGGTATAAGGATGACATTTGCAAGATCGCTCTCAGCTTTGAGATCCATTTATAGATATGGGTCTTAGTATGCAACTTTTTGCCAACTCTCTATTTGATACTGGTGGTTGATTCTGGCGAATGTTGTGTACATCGTTTTCTATTCTAGGCCATTAGATGTGTCCTACGTTCGCAAAACGAAAGTTAAGACAAATGTTTGTTGCAAACTGTAATGATCCATTTTAAGACAAAAAAAAATACAAATTGAACAGGGGAAAGCTTTTCATTTTAATTCATTGTCATAAAACCGCGCCGACAATGATTGCGCCACAAAGGCCGGCACAGGCCGTGCTCGCAGAAATGTTTCAACATCAGCATTATGTGCATGCAGCTTTTAAAATTTACCTATTGTGATATTGTGGATCGAAAAAGTACCTTAAATGAGTAGTAGTGAGGTTGGTTTTCAATTGAGTTGTGATGTCCTTGGAATGTTACGTAACAGTATTATTATTTAGTCACATGGAACGATCGATACACAATTTGACTTTCGACATTTCAGGGCTAAATAGATAGTAGGCAAGGGAGATAGGCGATATAAATGATACATATCGCCAGATAAAATCAGTACTTTTTGTGTTTACAACTAAAATTGTTTGATTTTATTTTTTCAATGTTTAGGCATGTTTACTGTACATTGCATATTAACTGAGTCATTGAATTAAATTTCACCCTGTATAGAGATTTTGAGAGATCGAAATCTTTAGAAAAAATTGTAAGACTTTCCTTGGATAGGAGTGTTAAGGCGATGAATCCCGGTAAGTTATGATGATAGGGCTCGCAGGGCAAGCCCGGGGCACGGGGCCAGATAGTAGCGTGGTCCGGCTATCGCGTGTAAGCGGCCGGGATAAAGTGTTATTAGGTATTAAGAAAAAATCATGTTAGAGGAAAAAATGTTGCGTAGGACTTTGCCGGTTCGACCTTTAGAAGAACATAATGCCCAAAGGATTGGTCAGGGATTTTTATTTGTGCCAGAAAAATAACAAATTGTAGGTATGATTAATAAGTTTTTTTTTAATAACATTGTCGGCAAGCAAGCTTTTGACCCGCCTGATGTTAAGTAATTACCGTAGCCTATAGATGCTTGCAATACAATGCCATTGCACGCACGTAGCTGACCTAAAGGCGAATCGGTTCTAATTCCATACTTATTCGCAATCAGATACCCAAAGGTAATCTCCCTAAAGTGTCAGGTAAAATATTGGCAAGCTTAGGGTTTTTTTCTGAAAAAACCCTCTGTAAGTTACGGAACCCAACGCACAGGGCTGTCCGTATTAAACTTTGGGGCAATACAAATATTAGAAATATGTTTTGTAAGAAATAAGGGCGTTAATAAAATTTGAGATGTAACACTTGTCAGGCATTTACCCGAAATATTTAAGCAATTTAATATAATATTATGAGAATAAGCGATGTGATCTTGATGATTATTAACCTTATTAACGTGAGTATAAGAACTGGTTTTCTTCAATACTTACAACATTAAATGTTTAATCAACTCAATTTTCAAATTAATTTTAGATCGTATAGGTAGGTACCTACGTAATGTCTTCTTCAAACCTAGCTCTTTTAAAATTAAAAAAAAACTCCTGATGCCAATTATGTTGTCATCAAACGTCACATTTTAAATATATTGATGTCTTGATCATATATTACTACCATAAGTAGTACGACAATACACTAACTAAACATACATTAAATCAACGGAGTTGTGACTTTGGGGTTATTTTAGAACGTCCTACATAAATCACGTATTACAATTACACACCTAATTGCAATACAAATGGAATACAAATTGGGACAATTTCGGAAAGTCTGCCAAACTCATTTATAATAACTAGAAAAATAATTTGTAACGTTCAATGGAGCTTGTAATCAGGCGGCCTACTTTTCTAGAAAAATAACAAAATTACTATAATTTGTGACGTAAGTACCTACCTACGTGTGTCAAGTGCGTTGAATAAAATATGGTGTACAATGAAGGGAAAAATATCTAAAGCTAGGAATACAACGGGAGCTAAGAAGCTACATTTTTGTATTTTGCAGCGAAGCTTCTATACGGATTTCGGGACGCTCTCCGCGCGGCCACTCTCTCCGTGCTAAGCGTCATTAGCGTTACACGATGCCGTCAATAGCGTTACACGACTTATACATGGTGAAACAAAAAGGGTATACTAAATTTTTTTGCAACTTTACTTTGTAAATCTAAAACTATGGGCTTTGTGGGACAGTTGAAGTACTAAAGGTTTTGTAGACTTGTAAAATATGTCAACAGCTGTATTCCTATAACACCTTTTGTTTTTCAAGTTTCCTCCAAAGCTGATAGTTTTAGAATTACAAAGTTAAGTTTTGAAAAAAATAGTATACCCTTTTTGTTTCACCTAGTATAGGTACACAGAGTGGCAGCCGCGGCGCCCTACGCTTTATACTATAAGGCTTCGCTTCTTTCGGGCGTCCCTAGACGGCACTGTTTTTCTTACATAACAAATTCAGCATACGAGCTTGATGTTAAGCAGTTATACCAAAGGCATTGTTCGCAGGTTTCTAACCTGAAGGGTTAGTGTGAGGGGAAGGGAGACAGGTATTGGTCTTATTCATCGTATGAACGAAACAGCTATAGTGACCCAAAACGAATAGCAAATGAATTAGCCCGTGGCTAATTTGATAAGCGACAACCGCTGTGTCCGACTTGAACTCAAACGTAATTGGACGTAGTTTTGCAAACTGGAACCAAACCACACATACTTCTGCAAACTGAAACTAACCTACAGCCACTCACACTAGGGTTGGATTTCGTCTGCAACAGTCCGTAAGGGTTGATCCCATTCTGAAAAACTTTATCCAATTAAGTACTAGTTCTCTTCTCGTTGACCGTGCCATGTAAATTTTTTTGATACCTCCTATCTTTGTACGGCCGGTTTGTTATATTTTAAAACGTGCTATAAAATATGTTAAGCCTTCGCATAGCTTACACTGTACAAAATCTATGTATCACGTCGCTGTATTCATTATTACCTACATAAAAACATGGCCTGTATTTACGAATGAATAATTTATCGCGATGTGGGGGCGAGATGACTGGGCACTTAGTGAACTACGAATCAGTATGCATCATGATACCCCCCCCCCCCCCCCCCGCCCCGGCACCTTTCAGGAAGTGGGGGGAGCACTGACGGTCCACTTTTTGAAGCGAAGCGGACGTTCGGGGCACCCAACTGTGCTAAACGTCAGTAGCGTTACACGGAGTGTTAGGTATACAGAGTGGCTGGCAGCTGCGGCGCCCTATACAAGGTGACACATAATGGGTATACTATTTTTTTTGCAACTTAACTTTGTAAATCTCAAACTATCGGCTTTGTAGGACAGTTGAAGTACTAAAGGTTTTGTACACTTGTGAAATCGGCCAACAGCTGTATTCCTGTAACACCTTTTGTTTTTCAAGTTGCCTCCAAAGCTGATGGTTTTAGAATCACAAAGTTAAGTTTTGAAAAAAATAGTATACCCATTATGTGTCACCTTGTATACGCTTAATACTATAAAGCTTCATGTAGAAGATGTATGTACGAGCGTTATGTTGCGATAAGTACCTACTGTGAAAAGGAGACCATGATTATCGAAATTGTCGTGTCATGTGTCCGAAAAAATCTTTAAAAATAAAATTAATAAATAATTAAGCCCTTTTTGACGTCCCGCTCCTGGGCCGCCTCCACTCAATAAAAGGGGGATATAGGCCGCTATCCGTAAATAAGACCTTATATTCCTTAGACGGACGACTCTTTATAAACGAATTAATATAACCAACTGTTTCGGTACTTTAGCATTTAAACTGTGACTACTGAAGCCGGATCATTTATCACCACCCGTAATCCAGGGGGCGCGCGCCACTTAATCAGGGTCCTGATGGATCGCCCCGGAAGTCACATTATTCGTTACATTTACCCAAGGTCATACGTTAATTAAAACATCATGTACCCTACTTTCATTATACCTGAGGCCAATGTCTGTTGACCGTTCCGACATGCACTCGACTTGCACTCGACTCGTATCGTAATATATCGGTTTTGACAGATTTCCTTAGCCCACTAATCACTCGCGCACCCGTACCGACGACTCATTCTCGACTCACTCGACTTGACTCACTCGACCCGACTCACTCGACTCGATTCACTCGACTCACTCGACTCACTCGAATCGACTCACTCGGCTCGACTCAATCGACTTGGCTCACTCGACTCACTCGGCTCGACTCCATCGACTTGACTGACTCAACTCGGCTCACTCGACTTGAAATGTAGTCGCCAGCGGACTTCGAAATTTTCAATCGTTAATGTACCTAAATGTCAAAACCGCCGTATTGCGAGATTGCGACTCAAGTGTAGTCGAGCATTATTGGAACGGTTAACAAACTTGACCTCCTGGAGTGAAGGATGCATAGGAGGTAGTTAAGGTGATAGCGCCTGTCTAGCCCGCGAAACTCAAAATTTTCGAGCTCTTTTATAGATTATCCAAAATATGAAAACATTTGAAACAAAATTTTGTGATTGGCGACAAACACAGCATGCAGTGCGTACATTAATACATTTATTTCACTCTAAATATTATCACGGTGGATATGATACTAGTAAATCACTAAATATACAAAAAATGCTACTTTTTCTGGTTATCTGTCGTTCTTGAAATGTTTTAGAGTAAGTTGGATATATTAATAAATGCACTGCACACGGTCTTTGTCGCCAATTACAAAATGTGGCCTTTATTATTGTCAGATTATGAAAATTTTATAAAAAACCTCAAAAAATTTGTACTTCGCGGGCTAGATGGGAGCTTTAGCCTTAAAATTTAATCTAGTCTTACACATAGAGCCCATTTCACAATAACATTTCAAATAAGTAATTTATTGTTACACAAACCCTGGCTTGGGTACACTTATTGTCAAAATTTGATACCAAAACGCATAAACAATATGCAAAACTAGTATCCTCTATTTACTTGATCTGTGAACTAATAATATATGTCAGTTGGTGAAAAGTATCCGTTCGTTTAACTCACAATTGATGTAGGTTAATCCGATAATCATTAATTTTTGAAACTTTAAATCTAGATGGACGCGCTTATTTTGGTCCAGACGAAGCCAAAGCAAACCCCTAGTTATTATAATATGCATAGCGTTCTTTTTCGATCGGACGAAAGGAAATTAACTGTCGCGAGGTTTCAAACGGGATTTGTGTTGCTTGCAAATTGATATTTATTTTCAACTAGCTGAGCCCGCGACTTCGACCGCGTGGAATTTAACTTAACCGCTCCCGCTCCCGCGTTCTGAACCCGCGCGACAGGACCATTGGCCTTTTTTTTTGTTTTTCTAAAATAAAAGTAGTGTAAGTTACTGCTTATAACATCAGCTAACTGCCAGTCAAAACCGTCAAAATCGGTCCAGCCGTTTCGGAGATTACCCGGAACAAACACACAGACAGACAGACAGACAGACAGACAGACAGAAAAAATAAATAAATCGCGTTTTTGTTATAAGTATCGTGTGTACTTTCATATTATGCATTTACTGAAAAGGTGTTACTTTGATATTACAAACAGACACTCCAATTCTATTTATTTGTATAGATATATTAAAATATGTTTTGTCTTGTTTCAGGTTACGTTATAGGAAAACAACTAGCGCCACCATATACCAAGTGTTCTTTACTAAAATTTTAAGACTAGGTGAGTACTTAAATATCTACTATTTTATACGGGTAGTACCACTCTCTCACAGAAGATTGCCGTTAAGTAGCTTTTATAGCTGTGTTTCGTACGATGAGTGAGGGAGTGGGAAGCCCAACTCCTTCCCTTCCCCTCCCTCTGTCTCAGTCCCCTTCAAGTCGGCAACGTGCGATAAATGTCTGTGGTACTATATGCTACGGTAACTGCTTAACAACCGGCGGGTCGTTCGCGTATATGTGTTCTTTAGTTCTACTATTTGCGAAATTTGGTTCAGCCCACAGATATAGATTTAGATTTACATAGATAACGCAAATGCATGTACTTACTTCGCGTGTACGAAACCCCGACCAAGCGTCGAGGTCGGTCGCCGTTAACTTGCAGTCCACGCGTCTACAGATAAAAAAGGGTATGAGCGAGATAATCACTCGAGAGAATCGTAGCGGACGGAGGGGCATCGGCGGCATCGTTTTCTTTGAAGCGGCTCGGATTTCCCGTCACTAATGACGTCACAGTAGGTGTTAAAAATTCGGCACGCTTGGTTTCAATATAAATCGTGATACAACACAACGTTATCTATGTAAATCTATGTCTGTGGTTCAACCACGTCGTAGACGAAATTTTTATGTCAACTTGAGTGAAGTTGTAAAAATGCGGCACAAAACCAGACCTACTATATTATAATGCAATATGAAGACATATAATATTACCCTACTTTACTCCAATCGGCTTAAACCAGGTCAATGTCTAGATCCATCCCGATCAAGTGTACGCAATAAAGATAAACCCATACGCATATTTCTGTACAAACTGTATCTCCCACAGAACTTCATTTATATCAAAACCAGAACATCCTACGTGTTGTTTTGTACAAGGGAATATAAATTCTAATATCTGTGCAGTAAAGTGTAATATGTATTTCGCGTTATGAGAGAGTTGAGGCTGTTTCTAGTAATAGGTGTAGGGTGGCCATTTGTTTGGTGGAATAAGAATGGATGTTTTAGCTGGTTTGTGTCAACTAAGTTTGAAGAGTTCGGTATTATACGGACCTATACAACATGATTGCAAGAGTTCGTGTTATTAGTGATATGCATGGTACAATAAGGCTTGATTCACACCAGGGTGGCACCAGTGCAGCGAGCACTTTCAGTGCGAAATAATTTTAAAATTCCTACATAATTAGGCCCGTATTAACAAATCGATCTTAAGTCTAAGAGCGATCTTGGAAATGTATCTCCAGTACTGAATGACGTGTCAAAAGCGTACTTAATACCACTCTCAGTCTTGAGATTGATTTTTGAAAGGGGGCTAAAAATACCAATATCAATTGTTTCTAATTTCGAAAAGGTTGTGTAGCTGCGCGTGCCCTTTCGAGCCTATCAACTTTTCGAGCTTTCGTAGCGATAATAGTATTTTAAGTACCTACGCAGATAAAGTTGTAATTAATCAATGACATCACTGATTGTGACGTAGTCTTGGGCTATTGTGGGAGGAAAAACCCTGACGTAACATTATTATTGTAACATAATAGGTTTTCATTTACAAAAATCCTTGTAGACAGTCTTGGCTAGGCGGGCCGGTCCAGTAATTAACTGAATTAATTACAAATTCAAATCGAAGAAAATAAAATCGACTGTCACAATTTGGTCCTATTTTAATTATGTTTGTCCGAAAAATAAATCCCGTTGCCACCCTACTTTGGGGTAGAAAATAACATACATTATGAGTGCCATAAACATTTATAAATTTCCGTCGGAATCGCAGTACGTTATCCGTACCTTTGACGGTTTTATATCAAGCGTTAAGCAAAAATGAAATTTTTCTTCACTCCAGATTCCTATTAATTCCATAGCGTAGTGTGTTCACATTGTTTCTCAAATACTTTTTTAAATCAATTCGAAGGACCAAGGGTTTTTGGTCCCTTAATATATTTTAAAATATGTATTGTACTAAATCAGTTTTATCTCGATATAATATTGAAACACCCAGTATTTGATTTCATTAAAATTATACTTCAATAACCAAAACGTGTTTACTGAAATAAAAAAATAAAATGCGCAATTTTTAAACAATAAGTGAAGCATTTTTCCAATTTCATATTTTATTTCTTTAGATTTCTCACGGGTCATTGATGTTGTACAAGAAATATTCCCAATAGAGGGAAAAAAATATCATTTTCCTCGTTCCATCTCTTATTCAGTTAGCCTCGAGATCGGAATAACACAATTATACTCAGTTTCAAGAGAAAAATAAAAATATACGTTATAAAGCTGTAACGTACCTATATTTTGTTACGACTTACTAACGTCTGGTTTTTGTTATGAAACAAAACAGTTATCTAATCTGCTTGTTACTTTTCAATGTAATACATTTATTTTTATTTTTACCGTATAATGATTTTTGATACCTCCCTCCTTTTGAGTAAGGTGATAAAGTCATAGATTATTTACCGGAAATAAAAGATAAGTTATTTTGCATATTTTCCTAAAATACTTAAGAACACCTTTCAAATTACTTTAATATCGACTAAAAGGCTTTTGTACCTTAAATATCAAGAATAAAAACAGTAAATGTCCCAAAACAAAGGAAAAAAAAACACGCCAAGTAGCTCTATGGTCGGACGTACCGTAATATCTAACATCACATTTGGGGTACACCATTATCTTGGAAATGAAATCCCCTCAACGAAATAATGGTCACCCTAATTTAATGTCCCGCGGCGCTTTCTCATTTCTGTTTTTCAAAATAATATGAATGTTATAATGGAATATTTATTTAAGTAACGATATTTAAAATAATACAATACCCATTATATATAGGTTGAAACAGAAAGGGTATACTTATTCTTTCAAACCTTAACTTTGTTGTTCTAAAACTATCAGCTTCGGAGGAAACTTGAAAAACTAAAGGTGTTACAGGGATACAGCTGTTGACATATTTCACTAGTCTACAAAACTTTTAGTACTTCAAATATCCCACAAAGCCGATAGTATTACATTTACAAAGTTATGGTATAATGACCGAGTTCAAGTAATTCATTGCTGGGATTCACCAAAATTATTTCGTATCGCTTCTCGTTGGCCATGGTATAGGTTACCTATATCTTCAGAACAAGGTTTTTAACATCCTTCACAGGGTTAATAAATGGTATATACCAAATCTTAAAATGTAACTACCCAAGTAATTCAAACCTATTATACTATACAATACCTATTATATTTTATTCCAACATTAGCAGAAAGTTCAATTTATTTACATTGAGGCAATTGAGGAGTACTTATATAATAATTTGGTTTTCTGAAAGAAATAGTCCCCTTAGAGTGCCCGTCCACTTGACCCGGGCGGGCTGGGGCGGCCAATAGGATCGCTACATTTTCCATAGCTAATATAAATGAACCGAACCTATTGGTCGGACGAAGCGAGCGTTCCTAGCCCAGCCAACCCGCCTAGCTCAAGTGGACGGGAACCTTAACCCACCATGTGTTTGTAGCGATATTAACCTTGTATAAAAATATCCAAATAAACCCCTATTTCTTGAACATCTGCAGTTCAGTGCGAAATAAATAGCGTTGTAACTATTAGCCTGAATTATGTATGGGCTCTAGTGGAGTATAGTTTTGTAAGTTATAATATGCTGTCGGCCTATGGTTTAATTTGTTACCCGAGTGCTGTAAAAGACGGTTGGGTCTCTATTTATTTACATATTTGTATTTTGACGTCGCTTGGCGTAGTGGTAGGCCGCTCAGCTCACTGCACATGGTGGTTGCGGGTTCGATTCTCGCCGGGGCAAATTTCGGAAATGGCCTTTTCGTCATTTGACCAGGTCTGGGTGCCACTGGGATCGCCCCCAGTCCATTGTACGGTACCTATAGTACAAGCGTTGCTTAGTTTGGGTACAACCGTACAGCAGTTGGTGTGTCAGTCTAGCGATATTTATTACGAGTATTTATTTATTATTACTTAGTTATTATATTTAAGTACTTGAGTATATTTGGTCAATATACTTAGACATATGAGTCTATGCTTGCTGACTAATAGTTACTATGAAGTAGAAAAATGAATGCGTGATGTTAAACAATTATCGTAGCCTATAGATTTTTGTAAAACCAAAGGCGAGAGGGTCGGAGGAAGGAATGGGAGGGGGTTGGTCGTTCGAAACGCAAGACTCGGAAATCGATTTTTTTTAAAGGCTGTCCAGGCCATTCGCCCACCCCCTGTGGTAGAATTAGTTATGTGGTACCTACATGAAAACATTTGGGCTAATATAACAGCCGGCCAGTTGCAACCTGCGCCATTATTTTGTGACATCTATATCATATAAATAATATAATAATAATATATAATAATTTAGCCCTTGTGACGTCCCACTCCAGGCACGGGCCTCCCCTCAACATGAGGGGGATTCAGGCCATAATCCACGACGCTGGCCCAGTGCGGGTTGGCGGATTTGACATGTCTTTCGAAAATTGGTTAGATCTTCTAAGACATGCATATAATAAATAAACTAAAATTGAATTGTCTGTTTGTGCAGTAGGTCTGTGAGGGTCTGTCTGTTTGTTTGTTCCGGCTCATCTCCGAAAAAGCTGCACCGATTTTGTCGGGACTTTAACTGGCAGATAGAGATTTTACAACGCGGTCAAACGCAGGTGAAGCTCCGGCCAATAGGTATTTAATAGGATGAAATCCAACGTTAATAAAATAAAATAGTTTTTCTAGGAACACAATACAAGCTTAAGGTCGATAGCCTAAAGTGATACGTTACGACATAGCTCGGCATTCATCACACATTTCGTATGCGAGTCCGCGGGGAGTCTGAATTATTCATATCAGCCGGGAGTACCAATCTGGATGGGTTACAATGCATCTTGTATACCGACGTGATGCATTGTGAAGCATGGAAACGAGCAAATGTAATATGCGTTATTGGCTTATCACGCTTTGTCTCTCAAGGGGTAAGAGGTCCATGAGATTATATCTTGACGAATATACAATGAATCTTCAAATAACATACATAAAACACTTTTTACTATGACTTACGGATTCTTACTACGGATGAGAGCCAAGCTGAAACCAGATGACTGCAGCTCATATACGCGCTGACTCGACTTGTTACCACACACTCACAAAAGATCCTAGTAATGTACCTAGATATTATAATTGCATTTCGTACCATGAATGCGAGAGGCGGAAGCCCAAACCCCGCTCTCTTCCCATCTCTGTCCCACAGATCTGCAGGTTTATAGACTCAAACTCAAACTCAAATATTTTTATTTCTAATAGGCCAGATTAACTGGCACTTTTAAAAAGTCAAGAGCTAGGTGCATGTTCCAAAACAAAATCCTATGGAGAAGAACATGCAAGAAACTCCATGGATACATTTTTTCTTTTCAATTTTTTTTTAATAACGATTTTTAAATAACGATAACGAATGACGACGATTTTTCTAGATAACGAGCGAACAACGCCTTTGGTATTACAGGCATCTTTAGGCTACGGTAACTGCTTAATACCAGGCGGGTTGTAGGCTTGTTTGACGACTTTATTGTTAAAAAAGATACCATTACGTTATTCTTCCTTGCACCTTAGTTACTAAGCTTATATTATAGCACGTCATTACATAGGTACCTATATATGAATTGTAATGTCAGGCAGGTTTCTGGGTGTGCAAGTGTCCCCTGGGCAGGGCGGTCGATTGTACCTACATCGAATTAATTTAATTAAAAGGATGCTAATGGCGTAGTGTAGGATACCGCTACAGAGTGTTACAAAAGTCTGAAATCATAATTTAGATACATATTCGGTATTTACATGATTATACGTAAATATCATACTTTCTGAGTCGCGGGCCTCTGTATACGTGTGACAACTTTAGTTTTGAGGCTTTAGAGCACATCCAATGGCCTAGAAAATAATGTAAACAGTGATTATGTAGACATCTACCAGCATGTAAGAAAGGTTTGTAAACATTTTTATTGGCAGGAAAAAATAGGTACCTTTATTTGAAAAAAAATACAATTAATCCTACATCCTACTAATATTATAAATGTGAAAGTTTGTGAGTGTGGATGTATGTATGTATGTATGTTTGTTACTCCTGCACGCAAAAACTACTGAACGGATTTGAATGAAATTTGGAACACAGATAGTTTATACCCGGGATTAACATATAGGATACTTTTTATCCCGATAATCCCGAAATTTTTGTTACGCCAAATACTACGCGGACGAAGTCCGTGGGCACAGCTAGTGTTTCATAATTTGATTAAAGTTGAATCACTGGATATACATAAAGCGCAGTATAGTGTAATGACCACATTTATAATAGCTAACAGTATTCCGTGTGTGTGTACTGCGCAGTTCCCATAACTATGCGGATTCAGTTTATGTTCTTAACTACAGTTAACCCAAGGACGGTTAATTTAATATACCTTCAATGTGTGCACTTGCAAATTGTGTTTGGTGAAACATATTTGGTACTTTCGACATGTGTACGTATTACAAACTGTGAATTAAAATAATGATTCCCGGATGAAACGGGGTCTGTCAGCTATAGTCCGAACTTGCATTCAAAAATTATAACTCTATAGAGAATCTTTTTGTGCAAGGTAAAATGGCACGCAAAAGGTCATTCATACGATAAGTGACCAGATCAAATCTTGTGTGGTGGTGTGTCTACAATTATGGCATCCTACACACTTTTACATCCCAAAATTTATTTACAAAGTATTCCTAATTGACAATATTGTTAGCATTAGAATTCTCTTTGTTGCAGAATGCGCAATACGTCTGCGCGCGGGCCGGTCCGGGCGCGTGCACGCCGGCCACGTGCCGCGCGCGCACGGCTGCCGCCTGCTCGTGCCCCCACCCTCCCCCAGAAACGCCTTACTCATCGAACTGCACAAACTCAACGTGCCCTGTTCGGCGGGCTTCATACGATTCGCCCCCAACACACCGACCCTCTGCGGCAAACTGGACCAAATACCAGTCCCGAACAGAAGATTCATATACTCCTCTTCGTCCAAAAACCCCGCCATAGAGCTCCATGGCCGACCCTCGTTCGCCGCGATATACCGTCTAGTGGACCACTGCCACAATGTTCTACTGACGGCAAAGAACGGCTCGTTCGAAGTCGGCCCCACAGTCAAATTACTCTGTTCCTATCAAATCCACTTGCCTTACGGAAACCGTGTCGCTCTAAGACTGCAAATGGGCACAGGCCCCATGGACGCTAAAGAAAATGAAGTGTCAAATATTATTCACGAAGACACCGAAGCTCTATGTAGAGGAATGGAGCTCGTTCTTGAAGATGGAGACTCTAAATGGAGGCACTGTTCTCAACCAGGGGACCCGTTAAGAAGTGTTCAAATAGTCTCTGAAAATAATTCAGTGAGGTTGAATATAAGTGTTTTGGCGAAGAAAAATACGTCAGCTATGTGGTTGAAGGTCTGGTGGATGGACAAGGCTGTGGAGGAAGTGGTGGGGCACTGTGAGTATGGATGGGTTCTCTCGGGGGATTTTTGCATATCAGCGGTGAGGGAAGCGAAGAAGGCGTGGAGGCAGGCGGAAGCTGAGTGTGTGAGGCTTGGAGGACACCTCGCCAGTGTGCTGAATGAGAGGCAACAGCAGATTATGGACCAGCTGCTAATCCATGCGTGAGTATCTTCATTGCATTACAGTAGAAGGAACTTTACCCAATTAAACATGCATGCCTTTCCAAGGACTATGGCCCAAATCCTCCTCTTATGGGAGGATTGTGCCCGGTATAATAGTAATAGGCTCAGCATCATCACTTGGACCAAAATATCATCGAGGAATTGTGGATGCACTGCTCCTCTAAATTCAGAAATCTACAAAGTACTGTTTGTCCACAGTCCTGGTGCTGGAGTGGATGACGTATACTGGATCGGAGCGACCGATGCCGTCCATGAGGGGGAGTTCCGCTGGTCTGATGGATTGCCCTTCTCCTACGCGCGTGAGTAACTCTCAACTTTATACTGTATTCAAATTAAGTCTAAGATCAATCGCCTAAATAAGACCAGCGCTAAGTGGGCTCAGCCTGCCCAATACTGCCCAAACAACGAGGACTGTAAGGGTGACTGTCGACTTGAGGCGGTCGCGCTGGCTGGATAGCTGCCCTGCTCGCTTCATTTTAATGAGCTGAGGAAAATGAAGCGATCCTATTAGTCGAGTGGACGTGCACCCTAAATGTTCGCGACGTCCAGCGCACTCGAGTCACGAACTCTCCCGCGGAGTGCCGCGCTGAAGTCTCAATCCAACTCGATAGGATAAACACTTTATTAATACTGTGTAAATGTTTTTGTTTTAATGATTGATTATCCAAGATATTGTAACATAAGTAAGTACTTGGATTTGCTTTGCTATGCCAAATTGTACACCATACAGACAATTCACTGAGCTCTAATTATTAGTATTATGTTATCAACCCATATAACCGATGATTCACAATAACATACGGTCTTGAATTAAATTTATAATAGTTCAATAGTGACGATGATATAGGTACTTATAGGATAACTGCAAAATCCTTTCCAAAATGTTAAACTATCTCCACTATCTACTAAATGTATGACTTTTATGTTTGATATTATTTTAGGAACAAAATTATTTTACTTAATCAAGATTATGATTGCTTACAAAATAATTTTAAATAAACATGAAAATAAAGATACCTTCCAATATATATTATACTAACCATTATTTTCTATAGCATATAATGCAATGAAAATATTCCTTCTCGGTTTAAAAGCAATGGATGTAAACTTCATACTACAATCGGGTTTATTTTTAATTCATAAATTTTAACGATTAATATTCCTATACTCACATGACTGAAATCAAAGTAAATCATTGTCACCCTGCAGTATTTATCTAATGGACTAGGGTCGATGACAGAAATATATTCATATAAATAAATAACAAAGAATAACATTTATATGCGTAACCACACACAATGGCCTCTTTCCATACATGTGTCCTTTGAAGTCTCACATTTTGTCATCGCAATGAAAAATAAATAAACAAATATCGCCAGACTGACACACCAACTCTATGGTCCCAAACTAAGCAACGCTTGTACTATGGATACAGTGGACTGGGGGCGATCCCAGTGACACCCAGACCTGGGCAAATTACGAAAAGGGCATTTCCGGAATTTGCCCCGGCGGGAATCGAACCCGCAACTACTCGGTGCAGTCAGCCGAGCGGCCTACGCTCAAACCAAGCGGTCGTCAAAAGCTTGTCACAAAACGTAGGGACGTAAAATTTTACGTCGAATAGCGTCGTCAAATGTAATGCCAGAGGTGGCGGATAGTAAATAGTCTATCTACTTAGCACACAGCACGCTCGGCGTTCCTAATGTTTATTAAACAAACACGCTATAAATCGCGTGCTGTGTCAACCGTCGCCGCCGTACTGTCTAGACAGTAAACTACAGCTGAGCGCTTAGGCCTGGTACACACTTAATCGAGTAACCAAAAAGTTTACGCCTTAAAAAGAGTTGTGTAAAAACAGTAAACTATTTACTGTTCCAATTATTTTCACCGAATGAATTTTGCTCTTTCAGGCGTGAGGCTGAGCCGAGGTGGCCAGATCAAATTATATTATGTATCTATGTGTACCTTAGGCAAGAATTTACTAGATAAAACTCGGTTTTAAAATTCTTCTCGATTCAAACGCATTAAATGCAATGTCTCGACTGTTTGTGTAGCTTTCCTTATACTCAATAACCCGTGAATTTATCTTTGTATTATTTATTGATTTCTTATATTTACGCGAATACTACACATTGAAATAAAACTATTTTTACCCTTTTTTATTTTAATCCAAAACCAAGCGTACCATTGCAAGACCTCGAGACACAGTGAGCACTTTCTGCGTGGATCGGACCGCAAATACCAACTAAATTTTGAGGGTACCCAGTTTTTAACTATGACATCAGGACGTCTAACACCTCAGTCCCCCCGTGACCACGGTTGCTGTAAAGCAACCGAAACGTCGGGAACATAAAAAGTAAAAATAAACGCGATATAATCCGTAAAAATAGTTTTATTTCAATTTGTATTATTTATTCTGTGGTATCGTTGAAACTTTTATCCGAGAAGTTATAAGAGTTTGCTACATTAACTTTCCTCATATCACGTACCAACCAATCATAGAGCCAACTTCTGCAAAGTTTTACTTTTTTACTATAATTCTCTTCTTTCGCGTTGTTCCTGCAGTCGCTCTGCCATCGCGCCGTCTAGCCATAGCCAAATAATACGTAGTTGGTTATACACAAGGTTGTGTTTCGAATTCTCGACCCTAGAAGGCAAGTAACTAAAGACGTACAAACTATTCGGGACGTTACACTACATAGTTTCATGTATTTTGACAAAATAGTCTAAATAGCCAACTCCTTTGGTATGCACGGAATTTTAAGTTCTTAGGTAAAGTGTAATTATATTTTATAGTATATTTACTTTATCTACCTTACATTAACTTCTTACTTCAATAGAGAGTCATTAGGAATCCTCCAGTTTACTTATAGATAGAATCCGTACGAACTCAGTACCTAGCGACTTTTTACTAGACATTACTCGCACTAATTAAGTTTAAAGTATTGTTGCGACCTAGAAACTATTTGGTCAAATATCTCGAAGGATCCTTATTTTATCAGCTTGATACAAAAACGCATTGTTATTCTAGATGTACTCCATCGATTAGTTACTTCTTGGAAGCGACAGTGTACGGAACTTAAGTAAGCGAACGAAGAGTGATATACCAGTGACCTAGGCGATTATATTGGAATACTGTGAGACTGCTAAGTGATTCGGAACAGTGTTTTTTGTGATGTAACTAGTGATAGTCAACTAGTGTAGTACTGTGTATTTGTCAAGTTTGTGGAGAGCGCATTAAACCCTTTTTACACGTTTAACGGCATTAATTGTACCTACCCCTAGTACGTGTACGTAACAGTATTATTGGCAGTAATTATTTATGCCCACTGTCCAACACGAATATTAAATTTTGGGAATAACTGTCCGCAATAATCACCGTTTAAAATTGTGAATTCACACTTGTGTACCCTAATTGGGGCTATGTTATCCCAGTTTTACAACGTCGACTGCATTCAACAAGTTTGGAACCGCAGCCGCGCCGCAGCGGACCGCAGCTTCCCCGCACCCCTACCCTGGCACCTCCCCCGCCCGCCCTACCGTCTGGAATGACGTCATTCAACGTGTTGATAATTTTAGCGATCCTTTGTAAATGTTTCGCTGTAAAATTACGCATTCGTAGCGTAGTCGTAGCACCGTAGCAGTGAGCTACGGATATGCTACGAATAATATAGTACCTATTATAATAATCAAAGTATTTCTTAATGTCATTAACAATACTACCATAAATATTATGTTCAATGACAGTCGTAGCTACTTCGTAGTACTGCCGTAGCACCGTAGTACTGCTACGGTGTACAGACAAAAAGTATTTTTTTTTTAATTTCTTATGATTGCAAGTTAGGAAATTACTCGTGAGTAATTGAAACCAACAAATGAAGTAACAGAATATTAGAATCTTTTTATCCTTAAATCCCCAAAAACTTTCCTCGCCGCTACAATTAATCACAATCCGTTGTAATAAATCACTTTTCCCGCCTTGTCTTGGTATAAATAATATCCCTGTAGACCGCGTTCATTAAGACGTACCATTCTTTCACTCAATCTCGTTCGTTCTCCCTCTAACATGAAGATGAGATTATTAATTGGAGGAATTGGATGTAGGCCGATCGGGCGGTGGTTACACTGGAAGAAATGTTTGCAAATTTTTTTTTCTAAAATAGTAAGAATACAACATCATGGCTGTATTTCCCGCAGGGGTAGGCAGAGCTACACAGTACACCCGCGTTTCGACGTTTGGTTTTAATTGCACCGACTTTGATGGTCGAATAGCCGTCTACGTAACCGAGCGACTCCAGCCGACGTCGGGCGATGGCTTCCAATGTATCGCTGGACATAATACAATTACTTTATGTCCAAAAACTAGCAATGTTTCTGTCAGGACACAGCACCGCGTTGTCATAAACATGTCCGTAATATATCTGAGCAAGACAGAAATTGTTTTTATGTGTGCTATATTTAATTTAGTCGTGACTTGACTCCCAACAGAATTGGCGCAATTACCTTGGTAGAGACCCAAATTAATGAGGGGTGTAGAATACGGGTATATATACAGCTAGTATATTATATATTCGGTATATAATATATTTCGTGTAGGCAGATTAATATGCTCCATCACATTTATTCATAATTTATAAGCAGCAACCAGAATGGTCGAATAACATTAATATTCAGCCGCCGTGACTCGGCGAAAACAATAATTTATGAATTGGAAATGAAGCAATTTTCATAATCCGATTAATATTTAATTTGGCGAATGCGTGACGAGATATTATATTATTATTCATTTAATTGTTTCAGATAAGTGCTTTATACATTGCAACTGCTTTTAAATGAATTTAATTTAAATTTGAATGGCAACGGATTTTGGCTACGCCTTAGGCGGTGACAGACTTGAGTTGAACTACAAGCTAAAATAAATTTTCAAAGAAATTCTAAAAAAAAATTGCATGTTCATTTGATGCAAACCGTTTGGCTCAGGTTTGTCTTAGTGAGTGCTTTGCTTTCACACTAAACCTATTAAATTTGGTCCACAGACTGGTTTCCGGGCTGGCGCAAGCACAGCGGGCAGCCCAACGACGACGGCACATCAGGCCAGGACTGCGTGGAGGCGCGGCGGGAGTTCCCGCCCAGGCCCCCGCCGACGGCGCCCACCTTCATGTGGAATGATAGGGGCTGCAGGGAGCATAACTACTTCGTCTGCGAGAAGCCGAGTGTTGAAGGTAGGAGCTCTTTGGTTTTCTATGCGCCTGGTACTTAAGATTTAAGTTTCGCATTGGTACAGTCCCAATAGGGGCTAGTCCAGATACACACTCCCGTCACTGTTACTTCTGTAAGCCAGGATCGACAATGGTGTCTAATGATGATGCCGAGTTTTGACGAAATCTATTTCGGAAGACACTAGAAATATTTCCCATTACTAAAGTACGCGCATTAAAATACTATAATTTAATTAAACATAGGTTTCTAACGTTTTTATCGGACTCATGTAATCATACTATCACGGTCATGCTTATTGATGAAATATATTTTAATGTGAACAGGATGGAAAGCGTTTAACCTGGGCCCTAACCACGCTAGCTACTCAAATCGTAAAAGAAAGGCAAAAGCTAGCCATTACGTTTCAAACGCTCTGCTTTTGACGTTTTGCTGACACAAGCTTCACGATTTCTACTGACATTAATTTGGTACCACACTCGCGATTCTTAGCGTTTGACCTTGAGCTTGCTTCGTTTTTTTAAAAGTAAAGTTTATTTGCGATGATTTGTTTTACGCATTTAGCCAATGTCGAGTAAAAATAATTTTCAAATTTTATATGAAGGTCTTTGTCTAGGCCTAATATTACCAGACTTATTGGGGGAACTCAAATAATAATGTTTCACTACTATTCATCCAATTGCCCCCACTCACAAAGATTTTTTTATGAACATTGGCATAAAGCCAAATTTAGTTACCAACGCAGATCCAAATAAAAAAAAACTACAAAGCGTTTGATGGCATGAGCCACTCGCAAATAAGACGCTAGCGTGGTACCAAATATTGGTCAAGCGTTTGAAACGTAATCGCCAGCTTTTGCCTTTCTATTACGATTTGAGTAGCTAGCGTGGTTAAGGCCCTGGTTTACTCTGCATAAAGTAATGTATTACAATTAGTTTTACGTACATTTTGAGCAGAAATACTTACCTACACTGTCATTCAATATCTTTGTCAGAATGTAATCAGAGCCCATAAAAGTGGGGGAACATTGTATTAACAATCTCGAGGAACACAGAACACATCTGAACAGATCCGAAACTACTGTATTAAGCTTTTATCGGCCACAAACAACTAGAGGACGACTGCTCGTTCGAACAACAAGAAACTCGGTTGACACTCGAGACACACGGACAGTCGTAAACGGTTTATAAGATAGTATGTTTGTGCAAACTCATGTAGGAACAATGGTTCTATAGCCACGGCCAACGAGACGCGATACGCAAATGTATAGCAAATTATTGTATGGCGCGTCATAATTGAACAGCTATTGAATTTGAATTGCGTTTTAGTCTCGCGATTAGGGACGCGCGTGGACGTTTGTAGTGAACGCCTGCCTTTAAAGATAACTCAAGTAGGCAAGGGAAATAAGGCAAATGCCATTTGTCTAACTAATACCAGTAGGTGTGCGGGCTGGCTGATAAGTTGAAGACGAATGGTGGTTACTTTATCCAGCAAGGGGATATTAAAAAAGGGTTCTGATAAAGTGCGGGAGCCCGCGAGTTATACTCGGTGAAAGATCTTTGTAGATGATAAGTAAGCCGCGCGTAAAATATTATGGCACGCTTTGAACGACGAGCGACGAGATGGAATGTACGTATTACTCAACTAGATACCAAACTTTAGGAGCTCATTCGTAGCTGGTTACGAACAGTTACCAATGTGGTGTAGGTAACTGCCACGTACGTGCCGTGTACGTGCCTTCTGAACGGCTTCGACCATAGATCAATAAAACAAGACGCTGCTTACGTCCACCGTTGTATGAGAATGCAGTCGTTGAAAGGTGACAGGGTATCGGGGAACACGGCGAATTTTGATTGGTCCATTCGGGATTTCATAAGTTCGGGAGCGTGGGTGCCCAGCTATGCGGTGTCTATGGCTTATTGCTCTGTGTCTTCGACTGACTCTCAATCTTCGTTGACTGGGTCGACCCGGGTTTTCAATCAAATCATTTTGATTGATGTAGGTCAACAAAACAGTCACAGTAAGAAAAACAATTACGACACATAATCGTTTTTATTGTTCCTATTATTGTTTGTATTTCAATGTTACTAAACTAATTAAAATTCACCTAGATTTCGGTATTTAACAATAATAATATGTTCGTTCTATACATTTCTCATTACCCGAGTTAAAGTTTGTAGCACGGGAATTTAAAGGGTTTGCCGGGATAGTCAACAAACTATTTCAGCATTTACGTAGTGTTGGCACAACTAATTGAGAATAAATAACGATCTCCGGAGCTCCAGCGTGGCCGAGGTCTGATTTTACGCTCCCAGCATCATATTTCTCGTGTCCATATTGTTGACGCTTTTACTACCTATTCTAACCGTTGATACAACGAAAAGCTTTTAGTATCTCCGACCAATAAATAGGAAAAAAGCGCAGTGCATCACCGGCAGTCATTTGGCTGACAATGGCTGCTCACGTAGCCGTCCGTTCAGTCTCGCTTCGAAGTGGGTCACGCCGTGTCGCCGTCAAAGCTAACGCAGGTGACACTACCATTGTACGTTGACCTACACCGGTTTTTTAATCTTCACTGGCTTTGCTCTGAAAAAGTTACCTCGGTAGCATAGAATAGTGAATTTATGGTATGGACCGAAATTGTAAAAAGTTTTTATTTAGTAACTTAGCGATTTTTATAATTGCTAAGTTAGCGAGTTTTTTTTTTTTTAAGTTTCAATTTTTAGTTATAAACAAAACAACGCTTGTACCGACTATGGGTACCGTACAAATTGTATGTCTGGGATTTACGAGGGCTAATTACGAACTGGTCTTGTTCGAATGTTGCCCCGGAGGGAATCCAACCCGTAACCAGCCGGTGCAGTGAGCCCAGTGGCTTTTTTTTACTTCCTTAGGAAACCCTTAAGAATATAAATAAATAATAGTGAATATGTTTTGTTTTCTTCCCATCTCTAAAGTAGTACTTAAAAGGCACTTTATCATACTTAATAAAGATAAATTTAAATTATAAAGTTTATTTTATTCATCCGAAAGCCTCATAGCCAATTTATACGTCCATTTTATTGCAAAACTCTTGTATTCAACGCGACTCGAGTGAGATAGGGGACGGCTTTTTATTGATAACTTGAAAAGTTTAGTGAAATAAGTTACTTACCTCCTTAACTTTAATATCATTAAAGTTGATAGCTTTTGATACAAGAAATATAGGTTTACTATCACGCTTCGATTCCCCAAAGGTATAAGCAGAGGTGCTCTTCAATGCACCTACATTTTGTCTATGGTATTGTGGTCTTAATGTAATAGTGGGCGAGACTATTGGCATGACTCGCAGACGCAATGGCGCCCTACTGATAATAAATGTGAAGGTATTTTTGTTTGGTTAAGCAGCATGACACAAGGGCTGAAAGGATTTAAATAAAATTTGGTACTGACGGATGTTATGCTCTAGAATAGCATAAGTATCTATTATAATAGCATACTACACAGACAGCGCCGCGGGCAAATACTAGTATATAATACCTATTGTAAAAGTCCACCACATCATTCAAACAACAGCATAGTCACGAAATATAATCCGAACTTAAAAATAAATACGTTTCCTGTTGCAGGGAAACTTTTGGCTACACATTCATTTTTATGTGCATCCGGAGCACCAAACTTGGATCTTACAGCTGTTTTACATCGCCCGTTAATAGCTGAACTCTTTCGACCCCAACCCTCATTTTAAAGCTGAGTTTTCACTCACAAGTCGGAACGACGAACGTTGCAAGGCTAGGGCCAGGACACCTGTTAACACGCCGTAAGGGTCGCGAAAATTTTAGGGCATTTAATTTCGATTGTATGTAGGTACCTACTGTAATTTATACTGAACCGTAATTTATCTGAGATATTCTTTTCATATTTGGCACCCGAATGCTATAAAAAAATGTATCTCGTAAGATGCAATGTGGCTTGACTCTTAATTCAAGCCAAATAAAATGGTGTTGTCAACTTTTTTACACTCACCGCCGAACATAAACGCTAATCTAGCTTTAAATCTGTTTAATTTAAATGTCCCATACAAAAAATAAATAAGATAGTGTATAACAGCCCTTATTAGTCCCCCCTCATGCCCCAAACTGGGGTCTGATGGACATTATATTAAGTGACAACGATGCGAAACCCGAATTGCAAGCTTTGGATAATTTAAATATACTACAATATTATTGGACAATTCTTTTTTATGTTTCCTTGAGATTGACGATTCTGTTTGTAAAGGTCATGTAACGGGTTACGCTGCGATTTCGCTGTAGGGACTGTTATACCTACTATTTAAGAAAATAGGTCTGACTAGACTGTTAAGTTCTAGACCTCAGTTTATCAATACTGGATGATCTCGAGCTCGTGTGTAAAAAATAAATTTAATCAAGGATAGTTTTAAAAATTTCTTATCAAATCGTATTTTAAGACTAGCTGAGCCCGCGACTTCGCCCGCGTGGAATTTAACTTAACAATAAAGCCCGGTCCCGCGTTCGGAGCCCGCGCGACAGGACCCATTTTTTTAATTTTGTTTTTGTTTTAATAAAAGTAGCCTCAGTTACTGCTTATAACATCAGCTATCTAACAGTGAAAGTCCCGTCAAAATCGGTCCAGCCGTTTCGGAGATACTCTTTGATTTCAAGTGTTTAAATTTTTTACGCGGAACCCTAATTGTTTTTCTCAAATTAAAGTAGCCTAAGTTACCCGCTATAAGATCAGCTATCTGCCAGTGAAAGTCCCGTCGAAATCGGTCCAGCCGTTTCGGAGATTACCCGGAACAAACACACAGACAGACAGACAGACAGACAGACAGACAGACAGACAGACAGACAGACAGACAGACAGACAGACAGACAGACAGACAGACAGACAGACAGACAAAAAATTTTTTATTCGCGTTTTTGCTATAGGTATCGTATGTACTTTCATATGCATTTAGTGAAAAGGTGTTATTTTGATATTACAAACAGACACTCCAATTTTATTTATTTGTATAGATATGTAATGCAACTATCAAAATGAGGCTCAAATGTATTGCATAAGTAACAACAGTGGCAATTATTACTTCCTTCATGAATTGTAGCTTTTACTGGTCTCACATTAACATTTTCGGATATATAAAATAAAATCATACTGTTAGGCAGGCAAACTATCTTAATAATAAGTAATTACTAGGTGTTAAAATAATTTTCATAGCGTTACGTTATTCGACTGTAGGGAAACTACGTAGCACGTAGATACGTCACTTCCTAAGTGGTTCATCTACGTTAACGACCCAATCAAGCCCCGCTCTAAATTGGTCAGTTCTCTCCGTTTGAGGGGATTGCACTCGTCCATAATTAGACCACTGACCCGATTTTATCTGGATTGTGAACTCTTTTTATTCATAGAACTATAGGATTGATTCCACGGGCAGAGTGTCGAAATAAAACGGCGTATACAATATCATCGACATCTCACTAGATGTCTCTATATTGGATTAGTATGACGTCTTCTGTCACTTCTGACAGCGTTACCATAAATACTAATTATCGCAAAGACAGAAAGAGAGAGATTGACGGACGTGTTAAGTGTCAATGTCATTTCACCAGCGCCGCACTGGAGGCAAAAAAACCTGAATTCCCCAATCGTGAAGTCCCTCGATAATAGTTTAATGGCCAGGAGATCTATTCTGGACTATCTCGGTTACGGGTGGCTCTTCTAACCACGAGGCTGTGAACATCATGCCGATCATGTCAATCTAATAGATTGATAATACTTCTATCATAGGTAGGTAATACTTATATCACGAAGTAATGGCTTATTGTTCTATTTAAATAAATCTCAAACCATTCCTTGATACGGAACCCTGATCCCGGAACCCTGAATAGATGAAATTAAATCGTTCGGAATCCTGACGTTCTTTACATAATCTTATCTCGCTTCTCAACCCTACGTCCCACGTTTAAAAGGGAAGGCAGTTATTGAATTGTTGTACAAGTCAATAGGGGTACGCAGTCGAAGCACTTGAGAGAAAATGGAGTGAACTTGAATGTTTTTTCAATGTTTATAAAATACTTACAGTGTAGAAATAAAACTATTTTACGGATTTTATCGCGTTTATTAACTTTATGTTCCCGACGTTTCGGTTGCTTTACAGCAGCCATGGTCACGGGGGGACTGAGGTGTTAGACGTCCTGACTGACGTCAAAACTTATTTCAAGCCACCAAAGAAGATTAGTCAGTTCTTACCACCTGTCAAGTGTCACATTCCTCGACAAGATGCAGGGGTATACAAACTCGATTGTGAATGCGGGCTCTCCTACATAGGGCAAACTAAAACATCAGTTAAAACCCGCGTAAAAGAACATATAGCTGACGTGAAACACCGGCGCTCCACGAAGTCTGCAATCTGTGAACATGTACAGGACCGCACCCGCCATTATATCAGATTTGATAAACCACAGATCCTCGCAAAAGAACACCGATTCCGACCAAGGATGATACGTGAGGCAATTGAAATTAAAAAACATCCTAATTTCAATAGGGAAGATGGCTGGGTGCTACCACCAACTTGGGATCCAGTAATTAATATAATTAAATCCAAAACCAAGTGTACCATTGCAAGACCTCGAGACACTGTGAGCACTTTCTGCGTGGATCGGACCGCAAATAACAACTAAATATGAGGGTACCCAGTTACTAACTATGACATCAGGACGTCTAACACCTCAGTCCCCCCGTGACCATGGCTGCTGTAAAGCAACCGAAACGTCGGGAACATAAAGTTAATAAACGCGATAAAATCCGTAAAATAGTTTTATTTCAATGTGTAGTATTCGCGTAAATATAAGAAAACAATACTTAAAGTGTAATTTAAAACAGCTTAATATTTATCTGTTCTTTGCGAGCATTTTGTTAGAAGTTAGCGCCCACAAACTACAGTGCCGCTAATGTTGATATAAGAATATCAAAAGATAACACTACTCCTTTATTGAAAGTTTTTGTTCCCCTTTAGGCCACCGGGCCATATGAGTTTGTGGCACTGTAGAAGTAATAGTCCCTATGTAAAATTCTTTGGTGTTGTCAAATGCCTAAAACTTCGCTCTACCACCGAGAGTCGGGGCGGATTTTTTTTTCATTTCCATTTGCAGGCTTTACTTTTCGCATTTAGCCAGTGTCAAGTTAAATCAGTATTTTCATGGTCTATAAACGGTGCGTAAAGAAGCCACCACGCCATCAGTACAAAAGTTATTTGTTGTCATTATTTTTTCCAGGTGTACCGATTACAAAAACATCGACGGCATGCATTTATAAACTAACAATAAAATTCCTTATTGTTTCAGATCCCTACATAGCATCAAAGATCCAATGCAACGAGACGATCCTGCTGTCCCACTCGCACCCTCACGCCATAGTCTCCAGCCCCGGCTTCCCTCGACCGTATCCTGATGACGTGGATTGCGTGGTCGAGATTCGAGCGCCGTCTGCGCATACGCTGAGAATCCAGTTCGAGGAGTTGCTGACCGAACATGAGCCACAGTAAGTGTTAAACTACCTATATTAATGTCCGGTACGGGCCTCCCCTAAATGTGAAGAGGATTCAACTACCCTTAAGTGTGGACTGGTGGCTTCAAACTTGTTTCAAAAACGAGTGTTATTTTACATAGACACGTCTTGTTAGTCAACATAATCGAACGTAGTATTGTAAAATGGAAATGGTCACACACACTTCTGCAAACAGAAACCAACACAAGGTTGGTTTCGGTCTACAACAGTGCATGTGGATTGATACCGTTCTGCAAAAAGATATACAATTGTCATTCTGAAATTTTTAGGCATGATTTTTTTTGTCTCATATATCAAGATAATGAATGCGTTGCGATTATAAAATGATATCTCAAAATTCAAAACTAAATGGTTAAATTATTCTGTGGACCTAGAACATTATAATATTTCATCATTATATCGTCTTAACTCGTAGGCACCTACTATTGCGCACGATAAAGCTATAATTTCATTTATCAACGTATTTCCACTCAAACTAATTGCTTAAAATATTATTAAAAACTGGGCTTATAATAAGTGCGGTGACATTGCGAAAACAAATAAGGTTACAATTTGAAATTTATTTATTCATTTTTTTACTTTTAAAACTCTGGTGATGATCCGCTAAAATGGGCTGAGTGGGCTTAACTTTTTGGGATCATTGTCAGATAATCTTCTCTGAGAGAGTGCCTTTTTATAGGGCCACTTGGTCAGATTACGATTTAACCTATCGGCATCTTAAACTCAACACTTTCTGAATAATACCTAGATGTATATTTTTTATTTTCTTTATTTAATCTCCTTCATCCCACTTCTGGATAAAGGCCTCCCCCATTCGCCTCAATCAACGACTTGTAGCCAGGTCTTTTCGATGTAAAATAATTTACCAAAAAATTTTTGGTCGGAATGATCTCCAAAAAGGCTCAAATTGCAAGAGGTAGTTAGTTATTCATATCTTATTCTGCCAATTCCACTCTAAACGACAGCTAAGTATTGTTAAACTTAGTACCTACTGTATTATCAACCTTCATAAACTCTCTTTAACGAAATAATAATATTAAAAATGTCACGTTTATAAAATTCTAATATCATATTTTATCCTCACATCAAGTATGTTAATCTGATACTTTGACGTAGGTAAATATTAAAACACTCAACAAACCGCGGCGGCATGTCACACAGGACTCTACGATCCACGGTTATATGGAACGGTCTGTGATATGTTGTAACAACTTTATCTCTACCATGAGGCCTACTCTAAACGGCAATCGCTGGCACGAACAAACTAAGTCATTTTATTTATTCCAATTCAATTAAATCGTACCTATCGCACGACCGGAAATAGCAACCCCCTAATATTATTATTCACATAGTAATACTGATATAGAACATATTAATTGAAGTCAACGCGAGTGTAGTGGAATGCTCTTAGTATTTTAATCGTGCGATTAATCCGTCGCTTTAAATCTTGGCGTGAGCGATTGACGGACGTTTCTCTAGTCGAAACTCGCCTATTTGTATGGCAAATTGTCCACATGTGGCCGACAGAGGCGATATAGTGTAGTGCGTGCCACTAGAATCCGAAATTTACATAAAAACCATAAACAGTAGTGCACATTTGGCGGTGTTATCGCAGGCTGTGATCTACGACAGACAACAATACACGCTTGAAACTCATTATAACGCTACTTTGTACGTAAAGAACAGGGTGGGACAAGCAAATTTAATTTTCTGAAGACTTAGTTATATATATCTCGCTAAAAGGACAATTCTAATTTACTATATACATTATTCGAATCTCGGCTAAGTTAATTTAATCTGGTTTTAGGGTATTAACGTAGAATTAGGACGCTGACTTTGCTCCTTCGACACTGTAGACCTTGGCTCAGTTGACATAAGACTTAATTTCGCGTCAAACGGCCATTAACTGGGTTACCCATACAATGTTCGATACATATTCATAGGGTGTTGTTTGGTACAAGCCGTGAGAGGCAGGACGGCTTAACGCGTTGGAACTTGGAAAATTGATTTAAAGTTTATGTGTTTTGTACAGGTAAATATATTTGTTATGCGAAGAACATGAGATATATGGTTTGTTTAAGTAACACAAGCGAGGCTGCAAGGGTTTTATACCTCATACTATTCAAAACCCGCGCGTATCTGAGCTGTATTCGAGCATGAATGATTTCAACGCGCCTTTTTATTTAATCGTAAAAAAGATAGGGTAACCTACCTACATAATTATTATCACTACCTACGTAATTGCTATTGGATATCGAAAATCTGAAGCGAAGCTGCAGGAAAATAATTCACATATTGTATCGATATGTCTGTTAACAGCAATAGATTGTCAGATAGCTGCAAACGAATTGAAACTTTTGATTCGTTTTCTTAAAGTGCAATATCGTATTAAATAAAATAAAAATATGCGCTGCTGCTTGCGAATATTACACGCCCGATTTAACAAGATGGAGCCATGGGATATTATAGCGTGACCAACATTACTTGGCCGGTGGCCAAAAGAGGAACTAAAAATATTCTTTAGAAAAAGAACTCATTTTGACAGTCTTGTATCGACACTAGCGACGCTCTCCAGTGCCAACTTATACTTGACAGTCGATACAGTCAGATGTCAGTCCATCTCTTTCTTTCACATAGCTCTGTCCCTCATCGGATCAGAGTCGTATGTAACCCATGTCATAACTTACTAGCCGCCCCTCTCCCCCTTATAATTTAAACAAATTGTATTCCTAAAGATAACGCAAGTTAGTAATTAGTGCGAGGTGGAGCAAAGTTTACCTCAACAGTTAAAAGTTAACCGCATAGTTTTGGGAGTTCAACATCCGGGGATAGGCGGCATACATCACAGCGTCGGGTTAATTTAGTTATTTATGTAACGACGCAAGTTTGCTGCGAGCGGAATTGGGTGACATGGATTTTTGATTAGTTAATTAATTTACAAATGCTTTGATTCGATTTTGCTTGCGGAGCTTGGTACACCATTACGCCTGTACTCTCATGATGGATAGGCAGAGGTGCCCTGCATTGCACTCACATTTAGCCAATTTTGTTTCGCACTGAGAAAAAAAACAGCAACTAAAGATTTAAGTAGGCCCTAGTATTCTTTTTAGTCCCTATTGTTTACAAAACGATTTGTGATTTCAGCAGTTTTTTATGTAATGCCTCGTATTCATAAATAATTGGATCTATTACCAATATTTTAATAAAGAATACTAAAAGTGATATTACCGACACGGAATTACAAAAATCATTTGACGTGAGTTTTTGTCCATAAATACGATATGCATTTATAAACTAATAATCGTGCTGTGTGTGATATTTATACCGGGCACATCCCCCATCAATAAGAGGGGGATTCGACCCGTAGTTCTGATTTACTTTACGTATTTGATCTTCTTTCTCAGTGGAAGCAGCATTTCGAACCGGTGGTAGATTCTGACTATTCATAAATGCTTTGTTGGCTTACATGAATAAAAACAATTTTGAGTTTGAGTTGAGTTTGAGTTTTGAGTTTGATACGCTGGTTTAGTACGTTTAAGCGACTTTCAAAAGCCTTTTGAAAAACCAGAAAGAGCCCAGAGAGTTGAGAGCTGGATTATTTTTTCCATACATGTAAGTTTTACTTTTTTCAAAGTAAACGTTCGGCGCTGTGATTCGGCAATTTTTCTCGCCTTGTCATCTATGCAAAATGGATGTTATAAGTCCACCTACACACGATATAACGTGGTGGTATGTGTAGATTACTGCGTCTGCATGTCACTAAATTGCTTTTTGATGTTCATCCGCTTGCTGTGATGCCTCACATTTCTATTTACTTATATTTTATCTACTATGCATAAATACACAGTATATCTGTCTATGTAACTGCTCTAAGTAAAATTGTGACTTTAAACACAAAAAACAAAATCTTTTGTCAATTTGAACAGGCCTTACCGCCTCAATACCCTCCTGAAACGAGCTGAAATAAATTATTTCAACCCTTCAGACGTTTCAACGGTTATTTCCACCAAAATAAACCCGTCGATTCCATTGGCAGACAAGTCGCCAGTCCGGACGGAGCCTTAAAATAAAATAACAAGAATAGGGACGCCGCCGCCGTGTCATTTTTCAGCCTGTCGGTGGAGACGACGCGAAATGGATCTAGTTTTGCAAAAAGGAACCAACCCACACTAACTCCTGCAAACTAAAATCAACCCCAGTTGAAGTGATTGAAGGTTGGTTTCAGTTTGCAAATGTATTGGTGGTTGGACCCATTCTGCATATCTATATCAAAATAAGGATGCCTCGTTTCTATGTCGAACCGGAATATTTCAATTACATAGTTATTCAAAGTATCTAGCGCGAATTTTTTACATGTTTCAGCTATGATGGTTTTTCAGGCGTATGTAACGTTAAATCAAATAAGAAAGGCTAACAGATTGCGTCATGTTGTTATAGTAATGTCTGGTAAAGGTAGGTATGTGAAAATATTTGAATTTAATATTCTGTATAATTTTTATAATCCTAATTCCATATTAATTGTGGGTAAATACGTTACCTTACCGTATTGAGAAAAATAGGGATCCCTATACTAATTATGTAGTTTTTTTATATACAACTAGCTGTGCCCCGCGACTCCGTCCGCGTGGAATGTTGACCACCCTTAACATTTAGGGGTATGTAATGTAGATAGTAGCTGATTCTCAGACCTACCCGATATGCACACAAAATTTCATGAAAATCGGTCGTGCCGTTTTGGAGGAGTACCTATGGTAACTAACATTGTGACACGAGAATTTTATATATAAGTCAACTAATAAGTTTACGACCCGCCTGATGTTAAGTAGTTACCGGAGCCTGTAATTGGTTACAGCTTGCTCCTACCACCCTATAATATAGTTTAAGTACCTACTTAATTTTCAGTCTGCCAATACTCAGTTCATAATAATTCTGCAATCTAATTGTCTTTATATCAAGTTTTAAGAAGCTATAGCTCTACCTATAGCTAAATAGTACCTATAGCTCTGAAAAAAACGTAAAAACGTACTGAAAGTCTAAGGATGTCATCTCGCATTTGTGTTACGTGTACGTGATCTCTAAAAATAAGATCACTTATAGACATGTGCGCCTTATTGTCACGTGGGTATTCGATCTTCTGCTACGAACCTTTTATCATAGGTTTTATCTACTGAAAAAACTATACAAATATATAGAAATACATAAAACTTATGTGTATTTTATAATGTCAAAAACAGATTTTTACTAAACCCATACCTACGAATGTATATAGGTAGGTACGGTAGAGGAACTGCAGCAAATTTGGAATACTGCAGGTAAGTTGGAATACCTTGGAAACCTAATTATTAGAAGTGCCACCTGTGTTTTCTTCTTGTAAACTTATCGTCACACGCCATACGGAGATAATGAGCTCTATTTTTTTTTTTTTTATATGGCTCTGAAAACCGACCACCATCTTGACATTCCGTCTGCCAGCCTCGTAGAAGCGAAACGTCAATTTCAAACTTTTTTCGGTAAGAAGCAATCATCGATAATCATTTACATGATACATAAAATCTAGCTTTGGATGTCATGTTGTTAATTTGGAATACCGAAAGTGAATATAATTTGGGATATTCCAAATTTTATGCACATTTTTGTAAGAAGATACCAATTCTAGGTTTTTTTTTTAGAAATGTCTCCATCCCATAAATACAGCAAAAGAAAGAAGTGGGAGAAGGAAGATATGTCCGCTGCGATTATCGCTGTTCGAGAAGTACTTGAAGGCAGCTAAACACTTTAATGTTCCCAGGTCTACCCTCTTGCGATTTGTTAATGATAGATACTTACTACAAAAAATATTTTTATTTTTTGTCTGTCTGTCTGCCTCTTTTTCCCGACGAATCTCCGAAATGGATCCATATTTTGACGGGACTTTCACTGGTAGACAGCTGATGTTTAAAGAAGTAACTAAGGCGGTTATTATATCGAAGTATAACGCGGGCAGAATCTAGGGCAACAGCCAGTCCTTAATAATCAGGTTCTAATTCTGTTGATACACAAATTAAACTTGTTATATTACTGTCCTTCTCTCGGCTGCAGCGCATAAGCAAGATAGCAATACTTGAACTTGTTTTTAATTTACTTTAGTCAGAATTTGTAGCCAATATAATTAGCACCATTATGTACCTCTTTTTGTGTACCGCTATTTTTCCATTTAAGTATACTTAATATGAAACATTCAATCTATAACTGTAGATATTCCATGTTAATAAGTAACCGGAAGTACCTTGGCAGTAAAAAAATACGGTTTATCCACGCAGAATAAGTAAGGGGTCTTATACACGAAGAAGTAAGATCAGTCATCATAATACATTTTTGACAGATAGGTAGGTAATGGCCTTATTTGACATCTGTATACAGTAAAATGTATAGAAATTATCGGTGCGACCACAGACTTCTAGCAATACTAGCAAAGTGCGAGCAATGCTAACGGTATTGCAAGTGTCTATATGCTACGGTAACTGCTTAACATCAGGTGGGTCGTACGTTTTTTTGCCGTCTATCTATATATATATAACTCAAAGGTGACTGACTGACTGACTGACTGACTGACTGACATAGTGATCTATCAACGCACAGCCCAAACCACTGGACGGATCGGGCTGAAATTTGGCATGCAGGTAGATGTTATGAGGTAGGCATCCGCTAAGAAAGGATTTTGATTAATTCTACCCCCAAGGGGATAAAATAGGCGATGAAAATTTGTATGCAACTTTGTCAATTTTAAACCGATCGGTCTGAGACTTATATGCATAAAGCTACTATGACGTAGACATCCCCTAAGAAAGGATCAAAATTCCACGCGGACGAAGTCGCGGGCTCAGCTAGTGTTACATAAAAAACAATGCTACCCACATATCTTAGTTCTGTGAACTGTGGTGCGAGACATACATTTCAATTGAAAATAATTAAAATTCCCAATGTTCGTATAACTTGGTTTGTACAATCTGTGAGGGGAACATCTTCCTCTGCACGTTACAACAAGTTACAGCAAGTTACAACAATACACATAAATCTAAAAACCAATCAACACTCGTACGGAAGCAAAATAAAGCGAATTCGGGGTGATTTTAAATGTGGGGCGAGTTGATTTGTGTTTGTAGGTACAGACGATTTCATAATAATACGAAGAACATTTTTCATAGATCATCATTTAATTTATTTATAATATTGATACGTATAAGTGAGTACCGTAGTGTTAATTGTGACTTTCGAAAGGCGTGTGAAATTCGCCAACCCGCGTTGGATGGTGGTGTCAATTTTAAAATTGGGGGGATAAAATAATATATAAGAAGTTTTTGAATTTTGATAAAAAAAATATGCCGTTTAATTGAAAAGCAGACTTATGAAACAATTTGTATAAATAAAGAAATAAATAAATATCGCCAGACTGACACACCAGCTATATGGTCCCAAACTAAGTAACGCTTGTACTATGGGTACAGTACAATGGACTGGGGCGATCCTAGTGACACCCAGACTTCGGCAAATTACGCAAAGACTATTCCCGAAATTTACTCCGACGGGAATCGAACCCGCAACCACCGGGTGCAGTGAGCCGCGCGGCCCACGCTCAAACCACTGCACATAGCCGTCGTCAATATACATATGGTACTTATACATATATTGTAGTAATAGTACAGTGTTAAGTAAATATACAGATAAGGAATTGATAAGGGAAAGAAAGCCTATTATCAGCAACCATGCCTTCAATACGTTCACTAACTAGCGGTGTCTCCCGCCCGCCCTGCGGCGGCGACATATCGCACATATCAGATGAGATACGCGCGCAGTAATAAATCACATCCGCACCGAGCCAACGCCTGACACCGTATTCGGAAACGAGATAATCGATTCGCAATAGATCGCACGGATTTATAATCGACTAGTGTGATAATCGATACGGTGTTTAATGGGTGGCAATATGTTGGACTATTTGCACTATTTAGCATGCCATACTTATGCAAGATTAATATTGATATGTGACCTATAACTTACCTACTCAAATATAGTGCAGTGTAACTCAGTATTAAAGAATATTCAAAAAATACAAGTGTTTTCTAAACAAACGAGTGTGCTTTCTACTATATCGACGATACTCTAGCTAGAGCTAGACTGATCACTTCCACAATTATTATACCCCACCAATTGAGTGGTCCCAAACTAAGCAACGCTTATACTATGGGTACCGTAAAATGGACCTGGGGCGATCCCAGTGACACCCAGGCCAGGGCAAATTACGAAACGGCCATTTCCGAAATTTACCCTGACAGGAATCGAACCCGCAACCACCCGTGCAGTGAGCAGAGCGGCTACGCTCGAACCACTGCGCCAAGCGGTCGTCATTATTATACTCAGCTGCTCGATAATATTCATAAAATAAAACGAATACCTAACAATAGAGTGGCATTCGGAATAAGTCGCCAGATCGGCTGACGATAACTAGACGTGGCGGCGTGGACACACGTCTTGTAAGTTGGAGCCGCCTTTGATAAATCTGTCTGGATTCCACTCTGGGAATAGAGCTGATGTCTTTGTCTCGCGTAGGATAGGGCCTCGTAAAACTAGTTCGTAAGGGAGATGTCTGGAATTATCAGTACCTACTTAAGTGCCTCTTCGCTTAAGAAATTTAGTAAAATTATATTTCTCAACATTAAAAAAGGTATATGGGAAATTGTCGATTTCACTGATCCACATATAAGTAGGGTTTCTTAAAAAAAAGAGAACTAGCAATGTGAGTTTATAACATTACTAGTATTTCCGTTAGCCCCTCCAGCTAAGCTGATGCTTGTGTTAAGAGTAGAATGGCCTGAGTGGGGATCGAATCCGGAACCTCCAGAATTGACGCCTTTAGTACTTTGTACTTTCATAACTTGCAACTTGCAATCTCGATATTTCCCAACCCGCCCAGAACATGTCGGAAACTTCGCTGCTTCGCTAAATGCAATGGAAACATCTCAGCGCTCATCCGATCACACATCGATAAACCAGACATGTCTTTGTAACTAGAACTTTCATCCGCTATCTTTGTCAAAATATCTGTGAAATGTCTTTTGAAATTTGATTTTAGACCGTATGTATAGATCGTTGGGCTGAGTTTCATTTTATGTTAAGCTATGGGGCGTTTGAGCGGTAGAAGATTAATACCTTTTTATTAATATTAATTACCATTTGCATGTCGCATCAAGGTTTTTCTAAAGAGAGACATAGCTTTGTCCCTATTCTGCTATTTCAAAAACGTTTAACAGAATTTAAATTGATCGGTGTTGTTGTTTTAGACAGTTTTTATTACTAAGTTACTTAAAGTTTTACTTACAACTAAAGTACTAAGTTTCGCTTAGTTATTAGTAAGTACTAACCACAAAGCCGTTAACCGCATTTGAAATAAAATCTATCTTCTACTACTCCACAGGCCACAGGCTTTGGCACATATTATAAAATTAATAACCAGTTGCTATCCTATGGATTTTGTATGTAAATAGGTATGAAATAAGCAGACTTGGGACCCAATAGGTATTACTTGCTACTACAAAAAAAAAACTAGAACCAATAAATAAAACAAATACCTAAATATATTTAAAATTAAATGTTTATTCCTTATAAATAAAGTTATTTTCGCCGCAGATCACGTTCCGAAATAAAATACATAAGTAATATGATTGTCAACACTTTTAGATTTAACATCAATTTCGCGTAAGCTGCGTATAACCGCAATAAGTATCAAGTTTATGGGACGCGCTATAATAAAAAACGTGTCAGGAGCAAGTGGTAACGAGATTGTGTCAAATAATAAAACGATATACATTTTTATATGTTTGCCTAAATTTGATCGTAATCTCTGGTAATCTACCCACGGATAAGTAGGTAAGTACTTACAGATTTCTTGGTGAAATCATCCTAGATTCTTTCGCATTGCTGAAATTTCTGGAGTTCTGGCTATGCATTTTGACAGATAATGGCCGTAATCTGGATATAATAAAATGTATATAAATAAAGGAATATAGAAAGTGATATAGGGAATTAAATTATGTATAGAAATTCCATGTATCATACGGTTAGTGGCCAATTAATTAAAAATAAACCACTATAGACACCAAATAGGCACGTTATTTTTTAAACACTCGAGGCATTTTAAAAAAGCAATAAGCTTTGAGTGCGGAACCCAGAGAGAAAAGCATGTTCCACCTTTACAATTCAAAGATTACAAACTCAGTCATAAATCATACGTCTCAGATACAAAGCATCGCTTCAGAAGCATATTCTTAAGTATGCGGAGGTTCGGGACATCTGTTACCTTCTCAGGGTGTTGGGTGTCGACACTGGAAGTGTCGGATGATTGCGTTAATGGGTATGACGACTAAGATTGAATTATGTAACTTTGTTTTTTTATAATAATTAATAAGTACCACTTGTTTTTTGACAAACTTATACCCCTCCTTATTCATAAATGTGGTTTAGCGGTTGTACAGTGACACCACGCATTGTCTTCTTCCCTAAAATTTCAAATGACTGATGACAAAATGATATATTCGGTGTGTAACTATTCCCCCGCTATACCTACCACGTTTACGAGTATTAATAAGACTGGAAAGATGTTTTTTCAATTTTTTTCTCTTTCATATCTAAGTATTTTCGAAATTTTAAACGTATGTATTTTTGGCAAACGAATTTATTTTTTTTTCCATTCTGGTAGCAGTCGTAAGATATTTATAAAAAAATACTTTATCCTTAATTTCGGAACTAAAAAATATTTTTTGGGTTGATTCGTTTCGTAGTCCTTGAATGGTACCTACTTGTAATTTATCTCTGTATCGGGATAAGTCCGAATACGCCACATGAAACAACCATCGAGAGAGAGCTGTTCTACCTTTGATTTCAGATAGTACCTAGGTACCTATGTCATTTACATCCCAGCTCAAGTCTCATCCAGAATCATATCATTTATCTACGTTTTGGTCAAAACGCTGACTCATATTCTTTGCAGGTTTCGCAGATGACCGTCCTAATAATAATATATTGATAAAATTGATTTATTACCAAAAGGTTCGAATCCTTCCACCCAAACTACGCAAGAGCTAATAAAATAGGAATAGGTACTGACGGTAACACCCAAAAGTTTTTCATTTATTATCATTTCAAAAATAAGTTCATATTGAATTAAAATTATTTATACATTCAATTATTTACTTATTTTAGTAAAGCATTAACTTATATATTTGGGTCTTTATACAAAAACACTATGAAAATAGGACAAAAACTATTAATCTTCGCGGAACACACGATTTTTGGCATTCAAGCTCCTCTATCACTCCCTGCAAGGACACCTTTTAATTACCAGTAACCATGTATAAAGTCCAATCCTCTCTACATGTAGAGCAATGCAATCCTGTTGATATTGTACAGACAGACGGACGGTTTCCTTATGAATGGTCGCAGTTCGAATCGGAATACGGAATACTGCACCGTTGGACGCAAATCAATGCTAAAATCCTGGTTTGTACCCCTTGGGCCCAATAAGTTATATCGGGAATAATAAAAAATCGTAACAATATTTGTAAACTTGACGACCACTTGGCGTAGTGGTTCGTGCGTAGACCGCTTGGCTCACTGCACACGGTGGTTGCAGGTTCGATTCCAGCTGGGGCAAATTTCGGTAATGGCCTTTTCGTACTTTGCTCTGGTCATTGTATGGTACCCATAGTACAAGCTTTGCTTAGTTTAGTACCATTCAGTTGGTGGGTCAATCTGGCGATTTAAAAAACATAAATAAAAAAAAATTAAAAAATTAATTTTGTAATACGATTCGAACGATACAATAATAATAATAATAAAGGGATCCCGAGTACCACCTACCTATGACTTTAAATTGTTTAAATTTAAATTAAACAATTGACAATATACGATTTTGAATAATCAAAGATAAATATAGTAATAAACCTACCTATCTTCTAGCGTAGATGCGAAATAGTTTTCAATTTCGTATATTTTATGTAACGGCAAAATCGAATTTAATTAAGGCAGCTTAATGTTAAGTCAAGACTAAGCCCGCGCCGCCGCCGACGCCCTTTCGAAATTAATTAAAATAAATTTTCTATTGGTATACTTATTAATAATTATTAATGTAAAACTTCAATTTTCTTTTTCTTTACCTTTCGTTTATTATTAATATTTACAAGTTTGATTTATTGATTGAAATATTTTTGGCCAATACAAATCATAAAAAACAATAAAGTAAATAAACGCGATAGAATCCGTAAAATAGTTTTTCATTACTCATACTCTGAAAGTAGGTCTGAAGTTGCCTGAGAAGCGGGTTGAAAGTAATACTTTTCAGGCCCGGGAGTTTCGCTTTCAACTGACAGCTGTCAAATTATAAAAAAAAACTAGTTCCATTTTTACATTTCTATGGAACCATGTTCAAACTTTTTCTACAGTCACTCCATTACAGCACGATGTAAAATTGAAATAACATAAAGTTAAGTATTCATTCAAGAATATATTTTTTAAATGACTTAATTATAATTTAGTTTCAACAATTTATTTAAAATAACATAGATTTGGGCAAAATATTTAAAGATGAAAATGAAAAATAATGGCTAAATAATGAAGTTGGCCGGCCAACGAAAAAAAAAACTAAAGAGGCGGCAATCCGATTATTTTTTTCGAGTTGTAGAGTATTGTTTATACTTCCTTGTATTATTTCTTTAGCCAATTCCTGTTTTTATTTTTATTTTCCTTGTATTCGTAATGAAAAGCACAGTGTTTACCTCGGGTGAAAGATTTATTTTGTCCCTCGAACTATTAGCGCCCTCGCTACGCTCGGGCGCCAAACCCCGTCTCGGGGCAAAATAAGTAACTTTCACCACTCATGTAACAATGTACTATTATTTCAATACAAAACAGACAAATATCAATTATTTTCACTTTGTTTTAGAATACTTAGTACTATAATACTTTAAAATTAAATAGAGTTGTTAAGAAGTTAAAAACACCATTGCGCTTGTATTTCCTAAAAGAGTAGACAGATGTAAGTACACTGCTTAAAATCCACATTTCATTCATACCTACCTATGTTACCTAACTATTAAGATAATGTATGTTTGAATATTTCTTTACGATTATAACATATTTAGTAATTTGTCCATTAATTTACAAATCTAATTACAATATCTACCAACACAACACAAACTTTTTCAAGTTTAGAGAAACAGAACAAACAAACGTATTTCTTTTCGAAGTCGACAATGACCACAGCCTTTCCAGTTTGAATACCAGCAGCTATAAACAATATTTATTATATGTGTAGGTCAATGCTCTGTGAATACAAAATAATAATTTAAGAATACCTATTAAATTATCTGCAGGTTGGCTACGTTTAGCCGGTACTAAGCGAAGAGTATCAAACTCCCATGCAGTGGGCTCGGCACACAAGCGCTCACTCGGCGACTCGAGCCGGCTCGGCTGCTCGATTTAAAATATTGACTCGGTTTCAATTCGCCAAATGCTTTGCTACGCTCACACAAATTAAGTACCGAGGTAGATAAATTGTCAAAATTAAGGCTTTAGAGCTAATTCACACGGTTAACCCGGCACCGATAATTTCCATTAATTATACTGCATCTAAGTTTTAATAACGACGATTACCTGTAAATACGCTGTTTAGTTTAGGACCCTTTATTAAGTGTCCTTAAAACTCACGTAGGTAAAGATATTGATGAAAATATATTTAATATGTCATCTTAAAAAACCTTGACCAAAATAACAACATAGTAGGTATTTACTTGGCAAAACATGAGGAACTCTGTTATACATTTTATGAAATATACTAAACTAATTTATTTTAGTCTAAAGAAAATGTAATTCTGCATTAGATAACTGTACTTGCCATACTTTAGTAGGTAGGTACTTCATTTTTGCGTGAGACGAAACACAACCGCTTTTTTTGCTTCGAAACATTACATTAGGCATAAAAGACCAACCTGCTAAAACCTGTGCATACATTTTTACAGTTCACATTTATCAGACAAAATGTCGCGAGCATTTCGACTAATCTCTCCACGGTTCAACGTAGCGAGCACAAAGGATACCTCTCAAATCCCCGGTGATTCGTTTGACAAACTCTCGATACTTACTAGCTGGGTACATACACTCGTTGTGCGACACGTGTGAAAAGCTAGAGGGATTTCACGGGATAATGGAGCTATTTATACCTAGCATCATATACTTATTACAATAGTCGTAGATAATTTTACAAAACTAACGACTGTTGACAATGATTCCAATTATACTTTCGTCAACTTAGTTACAGTCTAGTAAATACTTTTTTGCGTTAATGGCCTCTTTCTAGTAAATACGCTAAAGCGCCCATCTAGCCCGTGAAGTTCAATTTTATTGAGGTTTTTTGGAAATTTTTCAAAATCTGACAATAATAAAAGGCACATTTTGTAATTCGCGCCAAAGACCGTGTGCAGTGCATTTATTAATATATCCAACTTAGTCTAAAACATTTCAAGAACGACAGCTATCCAGATAATCTGGCATTTTTTGGATATTTAGTGATTAACTAGTATCATATCCTAATTAATAGCAGTGATAGCCGATTGGTTAAGCACGCGTCTTGCGGGCTACCAGGTCTCGGGTTCAAACCCCGGCTCGAACCTCTGGATTTTTCGAAAACCAGAGGTTCCGAAATCCGAAATAATTATTTAGAGTAAAATAAATGTATTAATAAACGCACTGCATACCGTGTTTGTCGCAAATCACAAAATGTTGTCTTAAATGTTTTCAGATTTTGGATAAACTATAAAAATACTCGAAAATTTTGAATTTCGCGGGCTGGACAGGCGCCTTGACTTTAAGGCTGTATTATAAAATCGATTCCGAATTGGAGAGCGGTGTTTTGACAGTTCATCTATAGAAAACCTGTCAAAAGTGACTCATATACGCGTAACGTCAGTTTTGACGTATTGCGATACGAATTTGAGTCGAGTTGAGCGACAGTCGTTTGCAAAGTTGGGCCCCAGGTACCAGGGTAACATGAGTATACGAGGATCGTTCCCAAATCCCAGGCGATTTGCTCCGGCATACAGCGCCCAGGCGGGCACCTGTGTTTGGCGGCTCGATTTAAAATATTTACTTCGGCTTCAGTGCTGAAAGCTCGCTTGGGTATTGGTAGTATAGTGAAGGATTGGGGGCTTTGTGCGTTATTACCTACCTACCACCTATTACTCATATGTCTGAATTGAATGAAACAAATATTTTGGATATTTTCAGGTTATTTTTTAAAGTGCGTAGAAAATTACAAATATAAGTATATTCGTATAAAAATAGGTACCATATTAGTGAGATAATATAACTAAAATTAATGCAATATTTTTTCACCTGTTACGATTAGTTCATCAAAATGTTCGTAAGTGGCAAAAAATGCACATAAATTTATTTCAAAACTTTGCACCTGATCACTTGGCTAATCACACGGGCATCATATGTCTATGGGTAAATACCTTTGATCTTTTATCAAAGGTAAATAAATACCTAGCGACCTCAACTGTGGAAATTACAATTCTCATACAAAATGGCAAATATCTCAATTAATCTAATCATTATTATATCACTTCTCGTTGGTCATGGTTTAGTTCCCATTTTCCAAGAGCTTATTGCCAAAGTCCTCGCCAATTTGTTTGCCCAAATTCCACTCAGACGCGCACCTGTGTTTGTCACCTCACAATGTTTACCTACCTCTCCGTCCTGCCTGGAAACTTACCTGGCTAAGCATTGGAGTGTAGCAGGAAATATCACCAGAGTACCTAGTTGTTTTAAAGTCAGCAAACTTTGTTGAATATAAGTTATATCGCGCGATTTGAGAGTATCCAGACCGTGAATATGAGATGTGTATTTTATTTTTCTTGTTTCAACATTGTAGTTTTGCTGTCACAAGTTTTAAAATGTTTGGGGAACTTCTCTGAATATAATATGGAGTACATAGCATTTGATATTTATGAGCTGAACTATCCATTGCTTAAAACTGATGGTAAACAATATAAACATGCTATATTCATCCCTCAGTCGGTCCTTCCTATTCATGGGTATAAAAAGGCTACTTGAGACGTCTTTCAAAAGAGATTTTAAGTAGTTTTAATACGGATTCCGAAAGCCATGAGTTCAAATGTCAGTTAGCGAATGTGACCATGGACTTTTATCACGAAACATTCTATGTGCGCATACCACATTCACAAAACAGAGGCGCTCAAGGTGATAGACTCCTTGAGAGATAATAGCTAGTGGGATGACAAGGCTTTAATAAAGCTGTTCTCCCGCAGTTGCAGCTATGATTATCTGGAGATCATCGAAGCAGGAGCGGACAACACAACCAACGCCGCTCACGGGTGGCTGCTCCAGGACCATCACGACACTTTCAGCTCTGAAAATGAGGTATTTATTTATTTGTTAGTACCTTTACCAAGGCGTGATTATAGGGAGAAAGGATCTAAGTGACAGATGAGAAAACATTACCAACTTCATTGCTCGATCGAATACCTATCAAAAAGGAGAGCGGCTCATTAGTCTGCGTTGGTTCCAATAGTTGACCCTAAAATGACTAGAGGCTTTAACTGGCTTTTCTTACAGATATGGGAAGAAACGGAAACTCAGCTACCGGAATCGGACGCCATCAGCGCGGGTTGGTTGCGCGACGCGCACGCGACGCACGCGCGGCGGCTGTGCGGCGACTGGACCGGTAAACTCAAGCTACTGCGCTACCAGTCGCGGTCCAACGTGATGCGTTTGCGATTCAAAGCGGACCATTCGAGGCATTACGCTGGATACAGAGCCAAAGTCACTTTGGCGAATTGTAAGTTTTTAAACTTTTTTTATGTGGCATCAAAGTTTGTATATTCAGCCAGTGTTAAACTTACAGCTACGTTCAATATTTTTCAAGCAATCACTTTTAAAATCTTGCTATGTGTATTAGGTTGTTTTATGCTTTAAGCAAAGAACGGTCGATCTTTTAGAATATTACCTATCGCCCAGATATAAATGAATCGATATTGTTTGGTTTTTCATTAGATATGCCCGCCCAGTACCTATAGCACCTTAGTAGTAAATTCCTTAGAAGGTATCTACTAAACAAAATGGGAATCTATTTTGATAATAATTACCCATTCAACGGCCTTACCTATAGATATTATACATTTACAAGGAACATTGAAAAATATTTGTTCGTTTATTTTTTAATTTCAACTTCTCGGACAGCTCCGTTTAAAGTTCGAACTGTGAAACGGAACGTGCTATGATCTGGCAAATAAAGTTACCAACTTGCAAATTCATTGTGCACTTCCTATCGTCTTTAATCCTTTCGAGGTAAAGTTTAATTTCGCGTAACAGAACCGGACAACGACTACAAACTTGTTAATACAGTTGACGTGATTTTATCAAAAGTGAATAAAGTCTATTATTCATTGGTCCGGGTGTATTATGTTCGGAGTAGAATGGAGCAAAGTTGAATAAAGCATGGACTAGTTTTAATTAACTGCGGTAGTGTAAGACTGCGCTTCAGTAAGGTACCTTTCGTGTCCATTCAGTTTTATGTTCTGGGATCCGGTAGGTATACCTACCTATTAAACTCGCGCTTCGATTAATGTTTTTATTTTAAACTAGTTTTTGCCCGCGACTTCGTCCGCGTAGACTTACTTAAAATATTCTATATTTTAATCCAGGTTATAAACTATCTGTGTTCCAAATTTCATCCGAATCCGTTCAGTAGTTTTTGCGTGAAAGAGTAACAAACATACATCCACAATCACAAATTTCCGCATTTATAAAATTTGTAGGATTTAACACAGAAATTGTCTCTAGGCCGCTATATTGTAAAACAAAAGAAAATTATAACTCTAAATGATCTTATAAGGGTTCTGCGTAGAGATTGCGCAACCCCAAAAAATCCACTTCTTTTTATAATGAAATATGGCCAAACTAACGCAACAACTGTATGATCCCAAAGTAAGCATCACTTGTTCTATGGGTCCCGTACAATGGACAGGAAAAATCCTAGTGGTACCTAGACCAGAGCGAATTACGAAAAGGCCATATCCGAAATCTGCCCCGACGGGAATCGAACCCACAACCACCCGATGCATCGAGGATTCTGTGTCTGAAGTCGCAATGGTACTTAAACATAAATAAAGGCGAAACGTTGAAAACAACTACGTAACTTAAGCAAATTTATCTTAGTATTCATTTTGTATTTCTTCTCGTTGACCGACTCAATAGAGTCTAAATAAAATTCATAACATATCCCCCTACACGCGCGGAAAGAATGACTCTGCAGGAATTCCGTTTCATTCGCGAACGAACGAGTGAATGGATGAATGAAAATAGTTAACGAGGAACCGCTTTTTGCCGAGTTTTTTCGCAAGCAGGTGAGATGAGAGTGAGGGGGGGTTTAATTTGATCTAACGAGGTATTTTGACATAGCTCAGCTGATGCGTGAGATTTTCATAATCTAGGTACCTACCTATCTTTAAATTCAAATATGTGTAAATGTATCTATTAATATTTAAATATGCTAAACGGAGATCGCAGCCTAGCCCTTTCTATCCTACTAATATTATAAATGCGAAAGTTTGTGAGGGTGGATGTATGTTTGTTACTCTTTCACGCAAAAACTACTGAACGGATTTGGATGAAATTTGGAACACAGATAGTTTATAACCGGGATTAACACATAGGATACTTTTTATCCCGATAATCCCGATTTTTTGTTAAGTTAAATACTACGCGGACGAAGTCGGTGGGCACAGCTAGTCCTACTTATATTATAAATGTGAAAGTTTGTGAGTGTGGATGTATGTATGTATGTTTGTTACTCCTTCACGCAAAAACTACTGAACGGATTTGGATGAAATTAGGAACACAGATAGTTTATAACCGGGATTAACATATAGAATACTTTTATCCTGATAATCCCGAAATTTTTGTTACGTTAAATACTACGCGGACGAAGTCCGTGGGCACAGCTAGTAGTCTTATATATGAACGAGACAAGTAGGTCTTGAGTGTAACAAGAGGTAGGTATAAAAAATATAGATAAATAAAATATTAATGCAAATAAAAAAAAAATTGAAGAATATTTTAAAGTTGGAAACACACTTCAGTATATTATGTCTGTGGTGCCGTGAATCCTACATAAGGGTTGTCAGATTCATACATTTTGTATGACTACGAAAATATACTTAAAGGGTCAAATCGATCAACTGTTGATCGACCATCGATCGATGTCTGATCGATTATTACCTATAACACCCTCACTGTGGCGTCCAGGCAAACAAAATGTATGGCGCGAGCTTTTAATGGAACTTAATGAATTTATGTGACAACCCTGTTTGGCGTGTAGGTTGATGTTAACTAAATGTATAGGAACATGATTCATAAACTATGCTAGCGACGCTGTATGAGTCATCACCCATACAACATTGCCATGGATGTTTACGAAATTTAACCCGTCGGGAATCGAGCCTGCAACCACCTGATGCAATAATCCGAGGGACGTACGCTCGCCAAGGGGCCGTCTACAGTAGCAGGTAGGTATTCTGCGTCGGTTTCGAAATAACAACCAACAGCTCGTTGCAAAAGACTGCACTGTGTTTATTAAAATCTGTCCGCGGCGATATCTGTCGCATTTCCCACTCTTTGTGCCAGCCATTTTGACATTGCCTCCATTTTGTTAACGACCGCAACGGCTTTTATTGCTGTCAAAATGCGCGCGCATGGCTTAATTAAAATTCATCTTTTAACTGTTGGTGTATTAAATTAAACGGCTGTAGTTATTCTAGTAGGTATTGTTTGCGGGTAATGAGATGAAGAGTACGCTTTCCGTTTGATATTTAAATTATGTTTGCGGGATGGACGAGACTCGGGTTGTTTAAAATGTTAATCATAATCTCGCTCAGCAACTAAACAAAACAGAACTAAATTTTGTATAATTAAGCAAATTAGGTTATATCCGGGATTTACATTGTACGTACCTACCTTCTTGATTTGAATTTCTTTAGCGTTTCATTGACTACCAACTTATATTTAGGTGGCCAAACGTGGTTTTACGGTGTCTTTGTATTTAGTGACGTGAATTATATAACCGTCTTACGCTTGGTCCGGCGGTCATTTCAACAAATGGCAACACCAAAACATGTTCTTTTAAAAGGTTCCTAAAGTTGATTAGTTATAGAAGTAGTAATCATACAATTGTTAAAATCCATCCGGCGACCATACAAAACATGCGCTTGACCTATTTTAATTATGTCCTGTGACATAATCGCTCGCGAAACTATGTTAGATTTATACTTTTATTTGAGTATGACATCGACGAATTCAAGAAAATAAGTAGCGGTAGTAGCGCGACTTCTACTATTCCCCCATTTAAGTATAAAAACAATAGCCCAAAATTAGTGAAAATATAGTGAAACCACAGTGAAACCTATTTATCCCTAGATTTATCCTCATTTCGAAAAGCTGTCTGCCATTCGAACGACGTGTTCACCAGCACTTTATAAATATTTCATAAATAAATGTTCTCATCGAACCGGGAACGGTTTTAAGGTCAACGAGATAGCACTCAATATAGTGTATTATGAGCGTCGTAAAACGGAATGCATCGAACGTACTACCCTCACTTTATTTTATGCTACAGTCAGTCAACCGTGACATATGCATTGGCTTTAATGCATTTCGGATAAAATTGATTTTATTCTACGAGTATAATTATGTTCTTTTTGTGGTGGACATTTTGTGAAATAATAAATTTATGAAAATGATATAATTGTATATGGAATATAGGTAATATATTGATTAAATTTAAACGTCATTAAGGTTCTATTGTCAAAGACTATTTATTTCATACTGGCACGCAGAATGCACTATGTAAGTCCCTCCCTCCGAAATAATGAAATAACTGTCACCGTTTGTCATTCAGACAGTCAGTCAGTTACCGAGTGGAGGTTACAAATGTGTGTGTGTCAATTCATGATAGTGTGTTTTATTTATTGTTTTAATGTATTTTTTGTGCATAATTTTAAAAAAAATATTAACTAATTAAAAAATATTAACTATTTTGTCCACAGCTCAATCTTGCATGGATACAAAGCAAGTACTTTTCAACGGTCACTGCTACCTCTTCTCTGGATACCCAAAGGCATCTTGGGCCACCGCCAAACAGGTAACTTGAAACACTATCTTGATGTGTCTGTATTTGAAATATTGATCTCGATAAACTGACCGCGGAATCTACAGATCGTTGTAAGTAAATTAATTGGTCTTAAGGTGAAGGCGCCTGTCCAGCCCGCGAAATTCAAAATTTTGGTATTTTTATAGTTTATCCAAAATCTGAAAACATTTAAGACAACATTTTGTGATTTGCGACAAACACAGTATGCAGTGCGTTTATTAATACATTTATTTTACTCTAAATATTATCACGGTGGATATGATACTAGTAAATCACCAATTATACAAAAATTGCCAGATTATCTGGATATCTGTCGTTCTTGAAATGTTTTAGAGTAAGTTGGATATATTAATAAATGCACTGTACACGGTCTTTGTCGCGAATTACAAAATGTACCTTTTATAATTGTCAGATTTTGAAAAATTTCTCAAACACCTCAAAAAATTTGAACTTCGCGGTCTAGATGGGCGCTTTAGCTTTATTATCATTTAAAAAAAACTAATTAGCTATTAACTAATAGGTATTAAGACATTGTTGTTTTTAAGTTTTAAGTAAAATGATTAATATAGAACAAGTTTCAAGCTCACTAGGTACAAGTGACACTTCTACCTGTGGATTACCTCTTCCTGATAATAAATTTTAGAAGCGTACCTATTGCACGGCCTCGGTACTATATTATGATTATACCTTAAAACCTCAAGGTTATTTACCAGGGCAATACTCTATAAATCCGGTCTAAGAGAAATACAAAAGAGGTAACTTACTCGTCGAACCTTCTACCCAAACATTACTTTGAAGATTAGGAAGGCCGCATAAACAGATAAAGGCTAGACCCCACCCACTAATCCATAATGATTTGTATCGCAATGTAAATCTCCCGACCTCCAGACGGATATATGAACGTCTAATCCAATCATGTTTATGAAATCAATTTCGATATGAAAAATGTGGCTAGACACACGGCGATCGCTAGGCAACAGAATAAGCAACCACTTGTTCTATGCGTATCGCGTATGGCTCAAACAAGGTACTCGGAAATAGTTGGCGCCCAACCTGGGGCTATTTTACAAAGTGTTTTATGGAATATATTATACTTACATTTTGGTGTAACCTAATAGGCGTACCAGGTACCCATAAAATACCAAAATTTACATTGTTAGTGTTTCGGTGAAGAAATACAAATTCAAAACCCTAAAGGTAAATCAACAAAAATCGATTATACGAAACCGAACAAAGTTGTTGCAAAAACTTTGTTCCAGTTCCTCCCGCTCGTTAAATTATAATTTCGCCGGAGCGTCGAGAGGGATTTTACTTAATCCTTTTTCCGCAACATACCGACCGTCTGGCAGGCCCGGGCTTCCTTTACAACTATATTACATTGTCTACGGGCTTGTAAAAGTTCGTTGGTTGGTATTCTTTGTTTTATTTAGAAAGATTTATATTTTTCGAGAGAAACCATTGTAAAAATGGTTTGAAAACCTATTAAAATAATTGTTTATTTACTAATCGGAAGAAGATATTAAATAAACTTAAAAAAAAAATACTTGCTGTTGTATTTAATATTGCCTATCTACAAAATGCATGCACCAGTCGTATTACAAACTTGCTAAAGAACACACGTCTTTTTAATTCAAACCACACAACCCACAATATAAAGTGAACCTTAATACAAGCATCATATGGTCGCAATCTACGCCGGATAAAACCAGACACCTGCGGAGCGGCCGGACCTCGAGTTGAAGAACAATAGATCGCATTCCAGAGCGATAAGGAACCGGCCGTCGAGAGTGATTTTAACTAGTAAAAGATATTAATTATTGCGTCGTTATTGAAACTGACTGTTTTTAACCAATTGAACGGTTAATGTGGTTAATTTGTTGTTTACGTTTGCCGTCAAAATGTGTACTACTCAAGAACAACAACAACTCATTTCCGTGTTAGAAGATACTGCAAGCTTGTTTCAAAAAACGCAAATTAACCTCAAAAAATGTCCTAAAGCAAGACTAACCAAGGGATATATCGAAGCGCGAATGAAAATTATTGACGAGTATTGGGACATTTTCAAGACAAAGCATCAAGAACTAGTTAAGGTTACACCAAAGGAACTAAAGGGTTCATTACCGTATTTTTTAAACGAAGAATTCTTTATCTATGAAGATTTATACAATGTTCTACAAGGCGACTTAAAAGATATGCTTACAACAATAACAGAGTCGTCGGCAAATACGGGAACGAACCTAACACCAGCAAGTAGTAACATCCATCTACCAAGGATACAACTACCCATATTTAATGGTTCTTACGAAGCGTGGCCCGCATATCGAGATTTGTTTACTTCATTGGTACATACTAACGCGACACTTAGCGCAGTTCAGAAGCTCCATTATTTGAAGACCAGTGTCACTGGAGAAGCTGAGATCCTGTTAAAACCAATACAAGTCACGTCTAGTAATTACACGAAAGCATGGGAAATGTTAAAAGGAAGATATGGCAACAAACGCTTAATTTTGAACAGTATACTGAAGAAATTAGTTAACCAAAAGAAAATGACTACGCAATCAGCTGTTCAGTTAAAGAGCCTGCTGGATACTACAACGGAGTGCTTAAATAATTTGCAAAATTTAGATGTTCCCACCATCTCTTGGGATCCATTAATTATATATCTTCTATCACAGAAGATGGACCCAGAGACCAACAAAAATTGGCAAGATTTTGCTTACAAGGAGGAATCAGAAAGATTACCTACTTGGTCTGAATTCAAGAAATTTTTGGAGTCTAAATTCCGTACCTTAGAGTTAATAACAACCAGCACGCGTGAGCCGAGAACTATCAACGAGCGTTCATTTCATGTTGCCACATCAAGCCAAGAAAGAGTGTGTATTATGTGTAACGGTAGTCACACACTGTGTCATTGCAAGGAATTTACAAAATTGGAACCTAATGAAAGAAGCGAGTATGTAAAGAGTAAGCATTTATGTTTCAACTGTCTTGTGCCTGGACATTCCGTATTCAAATGCAGATTACCTATGTCCTGTCGAATTTGTCGTAAGCGCCATCATTCTCTGCTACATGTAAACAAAGATGTACAGCCTCCGGCAACACCGAGTATTGCACAATCACAACCGCTGGCTTCAACACTTGTAGTAGAAGAGGAAGAAGTTCAAGTTAACACAATGATAGCATCACATATCAACACAAGACAGCAAATAGCACTACTAGCGACTGCAGTTGTGGAAGCAACAAGCGAACACGGTATTACCATTCCACTACGGGCGCTAATAGACCAAGGTTCCCAAGCAACATTCATAAGTGAGAAAGCGACTCAGTTATTGAAACTCAACAGACAACCTATTAAAGGAAATGTAATAGGTGTGGGATCTACGAAGACTGAGATTAAACATGTGGTTCAACTAGAAGTAAGATCACAGTGGGACCAAACCTTTAGTCTACCCATCAAGGCCTACGTGATGTCAAAACAATTGACCACAAAGATTCCCGCAAAAACAATTACTACAAAACCATGGCCTCACCTCCAAGGGCTCAACCTGGCTGATTCAACCTATTTCATGCCAGGGTCTATAGATCTACTCTTGGGAGTCAAGGAATATGTTCAAATTTTGGAACAAAACTATATCAGGGGTCCGCAGGGTTCACCTAGTGCGCAGAAGACGAAACTAGGATGGATTCTTTTTGGAGAAATTTCTACAAAATCACAAGAAGATTCACTGATTGTAATGCATCATCAAGTAAATGTTGAAGATATGCTAAAATCAATCTGGGAGATAGAAGAAGACACAAAAAGAAGGTTAACAAAAGAGGAAGAAATATGTGAACAAATTTACGAGAAGACAACCACTAGAAACAAAGAAGGAAGATATATAGTTAAACTGCCATTCAATACAGACAGTCCAAAGTCGCCCCAGGGAAATACAAAAGAGATAGCTAAACAGAGATTCATGCAACTGGAAAGGAAGTTCATAAAGTCACCAGAATTGAAGATAGAATACAACAAGGTTATAAGTGATTACATTGAACAAGGACACATGGAGAAAATACCTGAAGTAGAAAGGGAAGAAAGTGGTTCGGTTTACTTACCACACCACGCAGTAGTCCGTAATGATAAAGAGACAACAAAGACACGCGTTGTTTTCGACGCCTCCTGTAAGGGATCAAATAATATTTCACTAAACGACGAGCTGCTTGTTGGCCCCTTACTACAAGAAGACTTACGAAATCTCTTGATGAGATGGCGAACGAAACGTATATGCTTCGTGGCTGACATAAAACAAATGTATCGTCAGATTTTAGTGACAAAGGAAGACGCAGACTACCAGCGCATTCTCTGGAGACCTAATGAATCCAATGTGGAAGAGTATCGCCTTCTCAGAGTTACCTTCGGTACAGCTACTGCGCCATACCTGGCTGTTAAAACTCTTCAGCAAGTAGCTAAAGACCATGGTAATGACCACATGCTTGCTGTCAAAACAATAAGAGAAGACTTCTTTATGGATGATGTGCTCTCTGGTGAAGATTCTGTAGAAGAAGCCATATCCTTAGCCAAGGACATCAGCAGTATACTACAAAAGGGCGGTTTTGAACTCACCAAATGGTCATCAAACAGTATAGATTTTATGAAGTCAATAGAGAAGAATAAAAGATCTGCCAAGGTACAAGTAGATTTAAATCTTGATGGAACAATCAAGGCGTTAGGTATTGTATGGAACCTCAATACAGACATGTTTCAGTACAATCTATGTTTGCCACCGATCACCAATCATATTACAAAACGTAGTATCCTCTCAGATATACAAAAGATTTTCGACCCTCTTGGTTGGATATCACCAAGCACTGTCATGGCCAAAATCCTAATTCAAAAGTTATGGCTCGAAAGGGTTGGTTGGGATGACAATGTCAGTGACAATTTAGAACGAGAATGGCGACAAATCAGATCAGACTTTGCTAATATCCATGAAATACGAATAAGGAGATGGATTGGTACAACAAATATAAACAGAGAAAAAATACAAATTCACGGATTTAGTGACGCCTCCATACTCGCATATGGAGCAGTTGTCTACATTCGAATGGAACACCCAGATGGTATTGAGACAAATTTAATCGTTTCCAGAACAAGAGTAGCTCCGCTTAAAACTATATCGTTGCCTCGTCTAGAGCTCTGTGGAGCGTTACTTTTGTCTAAACTTATGAAACAGGTTGGACAGGCTATGCGAATATCAACCTCGCAGATGTTCGCGTGGACAGATTCCTCCATTGTTATAGCATGGCTCGCCGGTGAACCTAATAGATGGAAATCCTTCGTAGCGAATCGGGTGGTTGAAATTATTGAAAACCTAAACAACAACCACTGGTACCATGTTCAATCTAAGGATAACCCCGCTGATGTAGCCTCACGAGGAATGCCGCTATTAGAATTGAAGAAATGTAGATTATGGTGGAAGGGGCCGAGCTGGTTATCTGAAACAGAAATAAAAATTAGTAAACAAGAAGTAATAAAAACAGACATAGAATTGAAGACAAATAAAATTCATACTTACCTTATCACAGAAGAACCTAAACAAAACTTAACTAAACAATTCGAAGATTTTGAAACCTTACCAGAACTAATCAAAACTATTACTTACTGCAGAAGATTTTTAAACTTTAAGAAAGATGAAACATATCATGATTTAACAACACAAGAGTTAGAACAGTCATTAGAGATATGTCTAAGAAAGGTCCAAGAACAAGAATACAGCGAAGAGATAGCCCGCTTACAGATAAATAAACAAGTACAGAGAAGAAGCCCGTTACGATCACTCAATCCTTACCTAGATGATAAACACATACTCAGGGTGGGCGGTCGTCTCCGGCATACAAACTTACCCTGTGAAAGAAAAAATCCAATTATTTTGGGAAATAAAAATACACTGGTACCTTTGATTATTGCGGACGCCCATAAGCGGACACTTCATGGTGGAGTACAGCTTATGTTAGGTTACTTGCGGTCGAAGTACTGGATTGTGAGAGCTAAACAAATGGTCAAAAGATATATACATAGATGTATGACATGCGCCAGGCACAGTGCCAATGCCCGAGTCCAAATAATGGGAGATTTACCTCAAGAACGTGTTACGCCTTCGAGGCCGTTTCTACACACTGGCGTCGACTTCGCAGGACCCTTTCAAACATTGCTGTCCAAGGGCAGAGGGAATAAGACAGTAAAAACATATGTGTCAATATTTATTTGCTTAGCAACCAAGGCCATACATATAGAGTTGGTCAGTGACCTCAGCTCAGAGGCGTTCATAGGTGCTTACCGTCGTTTTGTCGCTAGGAGAGGAAAGTGCAGCCACTTGTGGAGCGACCAAGGTAGAAACTTTGTAGGAGCAAACAGGGAGCTTCACGATGCCTGGACTCAAGCAAAGTTACAGTTCACTGGAAAAATAGCGACAACGTTGGCAATCGAAGGAACACAATGGCACTTTATACCTGCTTATAGCCCGAACTTCGGTGGATTGTGGGAAGCAGGTGTGAAATCAATTAAATACCACCTGAAAAGGATCCTCACAACTCATCTTACATTTGAAGAAATGAGCACCGTGTTATGCCAAGTCGAAGCCTGCCTAAATTCACGCCCATTATGCCCGGTTGATGATACGGACCCAGAAGATATAAACCCACTCACCCCCGGACATTTTCTTATTGGCGAAGCACCCATCATCGTACCATCACCCGACCTAAAAGACCTAAAAATCCACACCTTGTCACGCTGGCAGCTTACACAGAAATTAGTACATGATTTTTGGCGCCGATGGCAGGACGAATATTTGTCGAGACTCCAACAACGTCCCAAATGGCTAAAGAGAGAAGAAGAGTTTAAAATCGGAGATATAGTACTGATTAAAGGTGAAAATTTACCACCAGGGAAGTGGTCTTTGGGACGCATTATGGACAAACATCCAGGAGCTGATGATATCACTAGAGTGTACAGTGTCAAGAGCAGTGGTTCTATCACGAAAAGGACAATAACTAAATTGTGTGCATTGCCTGTTGAATGCACTTGACTAATATTATTATTTATTATTTACATTAATTTCTTGAATGTAGTTTTCCTATTTGTTGATATTTTACAAGTTGTTTGTTAAAAGGCCCTAGAGCCCTTTTGGTGGGCGGTATGTTGTATTTAATATTGCCTATCTACAAAATGCATGCACCAGTCGTATTACAAACTTGCTAAAGAACACACGTCTTTTTAATTCAAACCACACAACCCACAATATAAAGTGAACCTTAATACAAGCATCACTTGCTATTCACTACTTCCTACTGGGAAAAATCATACCAAAAAACTTAATCAAGACACGAATTTTCCGTTAAAAAGACATAGAAAACAAAGTGATTTCGCAAAAAAATGAAATTTACAAGTAAAATACGCTCAAGAGATAATCTATGCTAAGTTTTCTTGGTACTAAAAGCTTATTACATCACTCGGTGGTACTCAGGATATTCCGCGCAATACGAACACCTTTTTTTTCTACGTTTTATAGTCCGCTGCTATTTACTTTCGGGCTTAGTAGGAAGAGATGCCTATTTATTCATGGTGACAAGATAATATTTTCGCGAGAGTTACTTTTAAACAATAAATTCTCAGTCATGAACTAATTATTTGGTTAAAATTCTTCTACCTTTTTAATGAATATTCAAATATTCCCCTTCTAGGTTTGCGAAGGCCTAAACATGCACTTATCATCCGTCCACTCATCTGAAGAAGAGCGCTTTATTGTCTCCGGGATTCGACAATCCAGCGACTACAGCGCTGGATCAGTTTACTGGTTGGGGGCTCAACTGGCTGATACGGCAGGCGATAGGGTCTTCAGCTGGATCGATCGAAGCGCTGTGGTGTACCAGGGATGGCCACCGTATAATGATACTGAGGATGTTGATGACGCGTGTTTGGGTGTTCAGGTAAGACAGAGTTTTTTAGACTAAGTGGAGCCAGATGAGAAGACAAACTTAATCTGGACTACTGAAAGAGATTTGTAATAATATTGGTATACTAGTTGCTGCCCGCGACTTCGTCCGCGTAGACTTAAGTAAAGTATTCTATGTTTTAATCCAGGTTATAAACCATCTGTGTTCCAAATATCATCCAAATCCGTTCGGTAGTTTTTGCGTGAAAGAGTAACAAACGTACATCCACACTCACAAACTTTCGCATTTATAATATAAGTATGATATTTCGAACTTAACTGATTAAAAAAGTATGGTGTAGTGCATATAAAAGGGTTCTTAGGGCATGAAGCGAGGAAATCAATGTGAATTATTACTGCATTTTTTCAGTGGAAGTCATCGCCAATGCCTTCACAACCAAGCGGGATCTATTGGACCCTTCACAAGTGCTCCGTAACTGGCGGTTATGTGTGCAAGCGACGTCTGAACCCAGAACACGTGGTTAGAAACAGAACTGTCGAAGGAACGTCAGGTAAACAATAGGTTATGATGATAATTGATGCTCAGACCCCCTAAGGAAATATGTCAATATCTCAACTAAGATCTAAGAATCTGGAAATAAAACTATTTAACGGATTCTATCGCGTTTATTTACATTGAAATAAAACTATTTTTACGGATTATATCGCGTTTATTTTACGCGTTTACTTTTTATGTTCCCGATGTTTCGGCTGCTTTACAGCAACCATGGTCACGGGGGGACCGAGGTATTAGACGTCCTGATGGCATAGTTAATAACTGGGTACCCTCATATTTAGTTGTTGTTTTCAGTCCAATCCATCTAAGAATCTTCATAAAATTAAATACAGTAGATAATCATGGACAATTGGGTATTATAAACAGAACACATTTACAATCAACAATCTTTAAATTGTTACCCGACGCCGGTTTATTCAATTTTTTGCACTTAGCCAACGTATAGAAAGTAAAATATAATGGCGCCCAACGAGGTTCTTAAACTAACAAAAAATATTGGAACCCAACGTGAGACCATAGCTAGAGGATAAAATTGGCGCCCAATGAGGGACTTTTAGCTAACTTAAATATTATTTGTATTCTCAGGAATACTGACGAGTCCAAACCACCCTGGCGTGTACGACAACGATCTAGACTACTGGGTACATGTGGTGGGGCCTGAGGATACGAGGCTGGTGTTCGTCTTTCAGGCTGTGGATCTGGAGTACCAGCAGGACTGCCTTTACGATTTTGTTGAGGTAATTCATTCCTGAAATTTAGTTCCTGCTGGATCTAAAAAAAACTGAAGGGTATAACAATTCTGAGAAGCAGCTTCTAAAGTTCATGATCTAATAAGTATGTGAATATTATATTAAAAGAGTGTTGTAATCTAAACATTATTTACTATCACAGCTCCGTGACGTAAAGAGTATGAAGTCATCTAGATACTGCGGATCAGTTAGTGACGCAAGATGGGTAGCAACCTCCAACAAGGCCGTGCTGCATTTTCACTCCGATTATAAGTAAGTTCTGTTTCTCGGTTCAATTATTGGAAATCCAATCAACTTTTTGGCGTAGAGAGTCAGTGTCTCTATTTATTGAATTACTGTGAAATGACGTAACTGAAACAGTATTTTTTGTCGTCAATCAAAAATCATCGGCTTTAGGGTTCCTAGGTGAAGAAGAAATGGTGGGATATAGATCTCCAAAGATATCGTAAGTCTACACCACCGTAAAACCTTAAAATGTCTCCCAAAGCCGATACAATTAGATTAAGTTGCAAAATAATATGTTATGACTATTATAAGTCATTACTACTATCGTAACATAACTTCATTTAATAATACGAGCATACTATTTGAAAAAAAAGACCATAATGGGCTTAAACTGATTAAGATTTATATACATCTTGTATCAATTTTGTCTCAGCACCCAAAGCACAGGATTTTCGGTGGCGTGGCGCGCGGTGGAGCTCGTCGGGTGTCCGTCACAAACCCTCACCTCTAAAGAGGGGATGCTCAGAAGCCCAAACTACCCGCACTTCCTGCTTCCCAACCTGGAGTGCACCATCGATATCCTGGCGCCGACAGGTATGTATATTGTCTTTTTTTGTCCTAGAAATAATATCCGATGTTTATCCGATGTTTACGCCCATTTTGCACTAGATCTGCCAAACCCTTACGACAATCTTAAGGTACACCTTTTACTTTACGCGATCACCCCCAGTCCATTGCACGGTACCCATAGTACAAGCGGTGCTTAGTTTGGGACCATACATGATACAGTTGGTGTGTCAGTCTGGCGATATTTATTTATTATTAATTAATGACTGAGTGTAATTTTCGTTTCCAAAAACAGTTAGGGGAGTCTCATGAAAATAGGGGCTTAAGTCTAGTGGCAATAACCATCTTGCAACCATCACTGTTCCTTTCAGGAAAACGCGTGTTCCTCAACATAAGCTATTTCGACTTCGGCTACGGGGTATTCGACAAAGGCGTCCCGGTCAACGTCACCGAGGCCATCCCAGAGGATTCCTTCCTGGACGTGCAGATAGACCTGCAGAACACACCTATCAGGCCCTTCCTGAATCCTAACATCCTGACGAACGGGCTCTTCGTGTCACAGTCCGAAGTGCTGCGATTGAGGTTCAAGACTGGGGAAAATGTCACAGGACAGGGCTTTATGGCGCATTTTAAAACCAGTTAGTATTTTAAAATCTTTTAAGACGTAGATTATTGCTCTATTTTTCAGTATACAAATAATTCACCTACTCCAACATGGAGTCTAATAGAAAAATCTTGGCAAAATAGTTCATTGTTACCCAAGGGTAGAAGGTAAGGGGCGAAGGTAAAATAAGTCATTCACCCGAGGTAACCACTGTGCTTTTCATTAACAAGGAAAGTAAAAAAAAAAACATTAATTAGCTAAAGAAATAATACAAGGAACTATGAACAATACTCTACAACTCGAAAAAACGAATGAAGGTCGGATTACCATTTGCCGCATATTTTGTTTTGTTTTCGTTGGCCCGGTTCAATAGAAATGCCAAAATAGAACTAATTTATTTTTAATAATTTGACAGCTGTCAGTTGAAAGCGATTCTCCCTAGGGCTGAAAAGTATTCCTTTCGACCCGCTCCTTAGGCAACTTCAGACCTACTTTCCGAGTATGAGTAATGAAAACTATGTTTTGTATTCAGTCAGCTACCTGAACGCGTCGCACGTGGTGGAGCTGGGCGGCGCGGGCGCGGGGCGCGTGGGCGCCGTGAACTGGCCGCAGCGCGCGCCGCGCGGCTCGCTGCGCACGCGGCTCGTGGCGCCGCACCACCACACGCTCGCGCTCGCGCTGCCGCACGCCGCGCTCGCCGCCGCCCCCCTCCCCTGGCCCTGCGGGGAGGGCAACGGCTGGATTGAGGTAGCATCACCTTATTTTGTACCTGGTTCCAACGATCTGGAAAGATCCTCTTCAACCGCTAAAATCCGTTTCCACAGCAAGATGGAAAAATATCAATGATCTTTTAGCGTTCCGTAGCGTAGGTAACTGGCCTTATTGCCATGCGTACCGCTCCCCAGCTGCGTCGCTTTGTTCACCTCGTATTGTAAATCCGGAGAACGATACTAATGTCGTTTACCGCCTGCATCGTACGAATGGAGTAGGTATAATACGTACTCCTATGGTTTATTATGATCTAGACACGCGGTAGCGTGTCAAGCCAAGTGCAAGCAAGCTGGCGAGCACCGTGTGTAATAATATTATTTTAATCGTCTAGTGCTCTGATCCCCGGCGACTTACTGACAATGTTAAAGACAGTGACAAGGTGACATTGTGTCCAGGTGAAGGACAGCTACACGGACAGCAACGGCACGGAGTGGCGGGTGTGCGCGGCGGCGCGCGGCAAGCGCGAGCCGGCCGCGCGCGCGCCGCTCGTCATCAACTCGTACCTGCACTCGCTCGTGCTCACGCAGCACTCGGCCGAGCGCGGCGCCGACATGGACGTCTCGCTTATTGTTCACAAAGGTAACTAAATTGTCATCCTTCTAGGGTTTTAATTGTACTGACCGTAGACAAAACAAAATGGCACCTGTCTTAACAAAAAGACGTGTCTTTTCTACCCATGCGAACGATTAGATTTGCTTCATCATTCTTAATGCGTACCGCTAAGGAGTGGAATTCACTCCCACATTCATTGATTGTTTCCGGAGGTATAACTGGGATCTCTTCAAATCGATAGTAAGCAGTTTGTGACTAAATCAGCAAGCCATCTTCAGCTGATAACTTATTATTTCTGAACAAGATGTTACCATGTAGCCAGACCAATTATTATTGTGTGTACAGATCCAGAATATCACACAAAAGTGCTGTTGCTGTCAGAAGAGACAAGTCTGGAGTCCTGCTATCCTAACCCATGTCTGCACAGCGGACGATGCGTGTCTGATGACTCCAAAAGCTTCTGTCAGTGTGCCGGTTACTATACAGGTAGTTATATAGCTCTTGAAATATTTAAAACTTGCTGCATTATTTTGACCACCTACTTGCAAAAACCTTTTCGGGGCCTTTTCTCAAATCAGCATTTTACTTCTGCGCCGGAATTTACAATGCCCAACAAAATAACTAAAATGTAGTCACGCTTCATTGATCTTGCGGGAAAGATAGGAACTTTGGAAGAGAAGCCGCTCTCAGCGTTCGAGTAAAAAAATTCAACAAGTACCTACCCTTTGGTATGAGCGGTGACGTTTCTATAAACCTCAAAAACCCCTAGGTATTAACATAATATAAAGGATTAAAACAGTGAGCCATTCCCAGTACCTACACTTGCCTTGGCACGTGTCTATATCCCTCAAAAACGTAATGGAAATGATTAAAACAGTGAGCCATTCCCCCAGGCATCTTCTGCCTGGTGACAGCGTGCGAGCGCACGCCGTGCGTGTACGGCAACTGCTCGCTGGTGGTGGGCGGCGCGGGGGCGGGCGGCGCGGGGGCGGGCGGCGCGGCGGGCGACGCGTTCAGTTGCGCGTGCGCACGCGGCTGGCGCGGACGCCGCTGCGCCGAGCGCGTGCGCGCCTGCGCCGCGCGCCCCTGCAACAGCCGCGGCGCCTGCACCGAGCGGGACGACGGCTTCCTCTGCCAGTGCAACCCTTCCTGGAAGGGGAAAAGGTTTGCGCTCCAACACAAGCTTCAAACCTGGGCCCTGAGTCCGCTTATCTCATTCATTTCCATTCCATTGGTCAGTAATATTTTCTAGTGCCAAAAATCTGGTCGACATGTTGTAGGCCAGTGAACTGCTAATAAACTGGTTTCGTTTTCATTTTTAAATTACTTCAACTATTTTGCGGTTAGGAGCCTACCAAACTTACCAAAACGAAAAAACCAGTGGTTTGATATTGATCAAACAACATTGATTAAATCCTGAACTAAAAATACTTTCAACTGCTTTTTATCGGGCAGCTGTTGGCCAACACCGGTGTCGGAATATTCAGGTTGCCGAAGGTCTGCGACATAGCATAACGACTTTCAACTACAAAATTATTTTGACCAGATGTGAAACCCTAAACCCTACCCCGCACATCATCAGCCTCGGCCAGCGAATGCTGAACGAGCCGTTCTGGCTCGGTCTGATCGCCGTCTTCGTAGTCCTCGGCATCATAGGCCTGGTCTGGTGCGCCAAGCGCCACTTCCCTGAGAAAATCGAGAAACTTCTGGCGGAAGAAGCCGACCGATGCGCTAGACGTAAGTACCCTTATAACTACACGGAGGACAAATCTTTAGGCACAAATTTGACCCCAAAAATGAGGATTGAAGACTGTTTTTTCCATAAGCACACTTTCAGTATACTTTCAGCTTGCCACTCTCACAAGTTTTTGATAAAACACTGGTAGTGTGCTGCGGTTCGATATCGAAAAGGCCGGTAAGTGATGATTTGCCGCTTTTGTGTTTTCGCCAACAGATAGAACAGAGGAGAAGCGTAAAGGGATGTTTAACTTTCTGTTAGTCTTTGAAAATACAATAATGACAGTGTATTACTATGCGGCCCTTTGGATATCATACAGCAGTTTATTTGGAGAGATAATTGTGACTCACAGTACTATAATGCTTTATAATCAACATTTTGTCAGATTGTTTCCGCCATACTCATGTATTTTCTCGATAAACGCACTGTCTCTGGGATGGTAAGGACACGTTTTGCGTAATTTTTTCCTTTCTGTATCTTTCTTCTTGTCTATGTTAAGTGGCGGGCCCAGAAACTGTTAACATAGATTTTGTAAATATCGCTGCGATTTGCATGATGGACTCGATAGATGCATTTTGTAGTTTCTGGGATCTGCTCTGTAGATTCTTTTAACTTGGCCCGCAAACGTAATAAGTACTTATTGGAATATAAATCTGTAAAAGTAAAAGTTTTTGTAGGCGTAGTATTAATTGCGAAGGGCCAAATTAAAATAATCAAGTCAATAGTTATGGCGAAAAGGATTGCCAGAGTAAACAAATCATCCGGAACTTATTAACTTGAAATCAGTCCTATGAGACAATGTGGTTTAATTGAATTTGTACTTCAATGACCGACTCGACAGACGAGTTAATCAAAATTTTAGTTTAACATAATTATGTCCATGTTCCATCTTTTGTTGTTAGTATGATCTTTGAAGACTTTAAAATCGTATCCTCATTTTTCCGGCATATCTGGCAATCCTATATGTGTGGGGGCTAGCGACGCGTGCCGGGCGAGCGGGGCGAGCGGGGCGCGGGGCGGGGTACGCGGCGGTGCCGCAGGCGGAGCGCTAGCGGCGGGGTCGCGGGCGCGCGGCGCCGGCGCGGGCGCAGCGGCGCGCAGCACTGACGCCGCGTTTGTCCACAGCGAGCGGGCTCGACGCGCCGCCGCACCGCACCCTGCTCACGCGGCTCGGTATCCGCAAGCCGTCCGTCTCGGGGCTCGCGCCTCACCCGCGGGCCGCCCGCACCTTTAGCTTGGACGATCTGTTAAAGCCGCCGCCCGGACGTAAGGACTGGAGCGATCCGCGACACCGCGCCGCCCGCGCGCTCCGCAACCGCGCGATACCACCATTAGAACCGCGTAGACGCGATCACACGTACATTTTCACCACCGTAGTTTATGTTTTCTATTGAGATTTTGATTTAATAGATTTGTTTTTGCATTTCTTACTGTTAGCGATTATTTTAAATTATGGAAACGATTTGTATAAGTTGTAAACTTTGTAAGCTTATTGAAAGCCTTTGCCGCGGTCGAATTTCATTTCGTTCATACCATGCTCTGAGTCTCAAAACTGATCATTCGCTAAATGACACGTGGCTATAGGCACTATTTATTTGAGTATAATTTGCTGTAGGTATCATGCAACATTTGAATATTGCGGAGCGCGCGGTGACCGGAGTTCAGTTAGCACTAGATGTGTCCCCGCTGTGAATGAAATTCAATGTGGAATGCCAAAACCAACGTTACGTGGACCCCGCTACGCTCGTTCTATCTTTCTTCCGATGTCGATGTGTGCACCACTGACTGAGCACAAACACAAAGCATCTCAAATGTAGACGCTCCTTCCTTCGTTGACACCTTTTTAGATCGTCCAACTAATGGGCCTTTGTTTTGTCAAATACGTTGACTATTCTATATTTCTTCGATTGCTATGAAATTCTAAATATATCTTGGTCAATGTTATTGACAATACAAGGGCATTTTTTTCTAAATGTGAATGTCGCTAGCATGCTAAGGACACTGCTTTGAGGATCACACTTGAAATTGTTTACCTAAATAATTTGCAACTTTCGAATAATCGGACAAAAAGTACCAAAGCATTGTCCTAATAATTGTATAGCTATTGCAACGAATGCCTCGACTAATGTAATCTCTTTCTACTGTCTTAAGCTTTTCCTGTCGCTTCGAAACCTGTTCCAATAACTATACATGTCAGATCAACATCTCCATTACTCTCATCACAGTTACCACCAACACATCCACATAGATTCAAACTAACAATTGGCACAACCAAATTTTTTACAATAGCACTTACCCTAAAGAATTGGCTTCCCTAGTGCACAGAGATCGAGGCATGATGGTGATCCCTCAGAAATATCTGTTACTAAAAACCCTTTTTGAAAATTCTGAATATTGTGCAGCTTTTGTCATGAACATTCGGTGTCGTTGCTTATCATACTAATGGACTACGCAATAATCTAGTATATTGGAGTGTTCTGATACAGGCACCCCGTCGCCGCGTAAAAAGCGCAATAACTCTACACCGACGAAGAAAAACGCAGCAGAGAAAAAGCAAATCTTGCAGCAGCTGATAAGTCCCGCGGCAGCGAACGACCATTCGAAGAAGATGACGATGGGTGAGCTAATACAGATGTCTGAGAAGAGGACCCTGAGCACAGTGGAGAGCGCGCCGGCGTTCATTAACTACGGGAATGAGAATAAGGAAACATCGTTCGCCAGCGAAGCATCGACGCCATCGACATCGCCGTCCATGCGGCACATATCAGATCCGAAGTTGGAAAAGAAGGTTACATTTGCGAGGCTTTTGAACAAAGTCTCGGCCGAGATGAGCTCGAGCTCTGACGTGGACATGGTGAACACTATCGCGATCCCCATGGCGGTGATCGCTAATAGAGGGATGAGGGCTAAGGCGTCAAGCACCCCCCCGTCTCCAGGGGTGGAGGTGCGGTCGCCGCATAGCACGTCCAGCAATCAGGGAAGTGATTCGATGTCGAGTTTAGATTTGACGTTAGCTCATGCAGCTCTGAAGAAATATTCCAGGTTTGCTATATTCGTTATCTTCATTCTTTAACTTTGTTCTCCGTCTGTCTGTCTGTCTGTCTGTCAAGATTTTTTTTCTCAGAAACGGATAGAGATATTAAGTTGAAATTAATATCAAATATCAAACGTGTAAAAAAATTAGGCTTCTAAGACAACGCAATCAAAAGATACGGCCATTTATGACGCATATTTTGATACTTTTGCAAATTCATTTATAAAAACAAAGGAATCAACGCACAGCCCAAACCGCTGGTGTTAGAATCATGAAATTTTGACAGTAGGTACCTTTTATACCGCACATATCCACTAAGGAAGGAATTTATAAAATTCCTCCCTAAGTGTATAAAATAGGGGGTGAAAGTTTGTATAGGTAAAAAAAATCTCAACTTAGAGTCATGAAAATTAGTATTAAGGTTACTCATTACAAATAAAAAATATAATTTTCAGCATTTTATAAAATTCCACCCCTAAGTGTGTGAAATAAGGGAAAACAGTTTGTATTGGGGTCCCGAATTTGTTCAAGCTGGAAACGCGGCTTTAGGTAGACCTTGCTGTAAAAACTTGAAACACTGTGCAGAAAATCTTGAAAAATTAAGGACACTAGCACATGACACGACATTGCAATTAAAATTATAACAGGAGAAATGGGTTCACTAAATCACGAGCTACATCCGACCAAGTTAAAGTTAAATTAATTCCCCGTCGTTCCTGAATAAACTCGTACTGAGATTCAAAATACAACCGCAAATACAACTTTGTTTCTTGTGTTTCACTACTTTGGTTATAGATACGTTAAATCTTCGTTATTGCCATGGGTCCGGAAGCCTTCATTGTGCATGTCCTGACGTGCACTTGTTTTTTTGTTTTCATCTCAAACACTTTTTATGTATATTTTCATCAAGGATTCTAAATTTGATTCTCTTATTATTTATAATCTTGCGATAAGACCGCCCAATGTAAACTACTGTTTAGTTCCTTGTTTTGTCGATTAGTTCTTTTCAATATTATAATGTCCGTGTAACGACGTGACGACCGCTTGGCGCAGCGGTAAGAGCGTTGGCCGCTCGGCTCACTACACCGGGTCATTGCGGGACCGATTCCCGTCAGAGTGAATTACCTTTCGTAATTTTTCCTGGTCTGGGTGTCACTGAGATCATCCCCTGTCCATTGTACGGTACCCATAGTGCGATGCTTAGTTTGGAACGATACAGTTGGTGTGTTCATCTGGCGATATTTATTTATATTATTTAACTACTGGTGTACGATAAATATTTATTATATAGGTCACGAAATTTATTAAAGGTTTGTTAAGGATTAGGAGTCTTTGGTGAAAGTGGTCGTAATATTAACAAAACTTATATCAGCTACCCTCATCTTGGACAGGACACCAAAAATCTCTAGCGCGGATTCAATTCTCGCCATGTTTCGGAACTTCTCGTCGTCATCAGCTGCGATCGTCTCCCGCGCGTCCTCTGGCGGGGTGTCAGTGTCCAGCACTCCGTCAGCCTCGTCCCCGCAGGATGATACAGTGGATGCTGATGATATATCACTAGCGTCGTCGCATATACCTTCCCTGGCACCTGATTCTCCGATCTCTAGGCCGCATAATACTATTGAGATTCAGGTAAGCTCAAAATCCTAAATTATTGCCTTATTATTCAAGGTCTACTAATGTTGCCAGACTATTATCGTCTGGTCTTCTATTTAAGTTAAAAAAATATATTGACTTCATCTTCTCTTTCAGGTCCTAGACCCTCTCAGTGCCCACAAATCCTCTTCATCGGGGAGCAATCTCCTCCATCCGCCGTCCATTCTCCTGGAAGTTCCATGCGGCATCAACAAGTGCCTCTCCCCGATCCGGGAGCTCCCCACCCCGCTCCCCACTCCCCTCCCGACTCCCCTACCAACTCCGCTCCCCTCCCCGCGAATGCCCCGAGCGATCATGGAACAGGACGCCAAGAGTGAGTCCACTGCCACTTGCATATCACCAAGCGAGGATGAATTGGATGAGATCAGATACGAGACGAAACCAGATAGACCTTCTACTGGGTTGAGGTTGAAGGTATGTTGAAGAGTCTATCTTGATAAATAATATTCCGTTCGCAAGCATTAATCTACTCTCAAGACAGTCAAACATTAGCTATCTGACCATTGTCCTAGAGGAGGCCAAATTATTGTTATGTAAGTATCAATAAGCAATTTTATTTTTCTTCTAGCTTCGCCCGACTCACCTGAGCATAGACACGCCAACTCCATCCACGCATATGACGGAATCTCCTAGCCTTAGTTTTACCCACAGTCAGGACTCTGAACGCGAACTCTCCTCCCCGTCTCCCGCACCGCCCTCCCTTCGCGTCCCCGTCGTCACGGTAGAACGAGCCTCCCCGGGTTCCCCGCCTCCTAGACGAACCCCCCCTCATTTAGAGTTTCAACCGCCGCCTTTAATAACAGTGACATACAATGCCAGTGAAGAATCCGATGAGCCAATGTCCCCTCGACCACCTCCGCCGTCCAACATGTGCTATTTGAGTCCGTTCTCCATGTCCGCCAGAGGGGAACGAGCTCCCTCCGAGTCCAACCTCTCCTCGTCAGGTTACAGCTCCATGGCGAGCCCTGGTCCATCTAGATGTGGATCGAGCAACCCGCTATGCCCCTCAGAGATGGAAGACCCGGGGTCTGGAGGTGGTCCGTCCTGTTTTCAATCGAGAAGAAGACCGCTAATGAAGACCAATTCAAGTCCAGCTGGGTCTAATGACGACACCAAAGAAAGACGACGAGGTCGATCCGACTCGGAAACTTTGTCCGACGATCCGTTACTAGAGTCTAACGATGAAGGCATTGGGACAGACGAGAGGGTGGACGACGTACCCTCGAGCGCCAAAGAGATGGAGCTAGTCGTGTTGAAAGAGACTCTGGAGGTGCCTACGGCGACGGTATGCTCTCCCAGTGGAGTGACCAAGTGTTCTATAGTCAAATGTATAAGTGTAGAGAGGGGTCTAGACGAGAAGGCCAGTTTGCGACCACCGGCGTTGCTTTCTGAGGGCAGCAGACCTCTGAGCCCAGTCAGTTCTAGGAGTGAAAGTCCTTTGAGCGATAAAACCGGTTTGGGACGGTTTTCGCCACAATTTTACGGCCGGCAATTACCGTTCACTGACTCTGACGGGTTGTACGACTTTCCCAGTTCGGAATGTGTGAAGGGGGGTGCCAGCAAGTCGGCGGGAAGCTCGCAGAAGAAGAGCGGCAGGAGAAGGGACAGGCGGACGACCAGGACGACGTCGCATGAAGTGACGGGCACGACGAAGTCCACCCTCCCGCATATGCCGCATTCCATGCACAATCTGTTAGAGGTGAGTTGAAACGGAATCGCATTTGACCCCCTAAGACTCCACTTTTTTGGACTTCAGCACTGGCATAAAGCATTTATTTCATTTTAATATGTTAATATGATGTCTGCAGGTCCCGGGCAGCCGCGAGGCGGGCGGGGGCGGGCGCGGGCGGAAGGGCGGGCGGCGGCGGTCGCGGTCGCAGGCGCCGGCGCCGGCCACCTCCTCCTCCTCCGAGGACTCGGTGTCCAACGCCAGCGTGGCGTCCGTGGCCTCCGCCAGGGAGCTGAGGCTACCCGACCTTGAACTGCAGGTGACCTTGGACTTTGTTTTTTTTTTCTTATGATGTTCTTGTTTGCACTGATTAAAAAAATGATTTGCCAGCTAATGTCATCTCTGACAACTAGCCGGTTAGCCAGCTGCTTTCATTTTTTTTATTATTAAGACTGATAAAAATATCATGGATTGTATGCTGTCAATAAAAAGAGACAAAACCAATCGTAGTAAATATTTCGCCGATGCAAACGCACAGTTACCGTCACTCAAAGGGAACAAGATAAACGTCAGTAAAAAAATAATAATTGAATATTCAAAGTTAAACAATGTCGCAGTAAGAATAATGAATTCGACATTTACTTATATTTCCACGAATACATTTATATTTTCTGCACTTTTTTACAATTTATTTTAAAATATTATATTAATTTATGGCTAGTTGTTCCTTGTCCTTTATAAACAATTGTCGATTAGGCTGTAGCGTATTGGATTATTTTCAGCCTTGTGAGCCGATGCGATTGCGGAAACCGCTCAGAAGACAAAAGTGCCGTAGCTCAGAGGTGATGGTACTGCGTGCACAATTACCCGCCTTCTTGCTACGACCAAAGCAAACAATAATCCGTTTTAATTTAGTTGTATTTTAGTTTAGTTCCGAATGTGCGTTAATTACCGAATGAGACCCAATTTTAGAACTCAAATATTTATTTCTTGTAGCCTTTTTAATTTCTCTACTCCGTTATTGAAAACTGCTTTATTTCTTTTAGTTTTTCTGTTTCAATTGATATTATATGGACAATATCCAAAGTGTGATGATCAAATTATATACCTAGACTTTGCATAGGTACCTAATATTTAAGTTTCATTTCTCGAATGTGAGTAGACTAGATTAATCAACAGAATGCTTAAGAAGTCATGCAACTATGCGTATGGTATCATTATTATGAACAATAAAACAGTCTAGTGGCATGGTGTTAAGTTGAAACAGTAGTAAAATGTTTTAAAGATCGGTAGACAAATTTTTAAATAAATATTTTTCACAGGACACGGCTTCAAAAATATCTTCTAGTTTGGACTTGACGGAGGATTCTCGGAAACCTGTTAAAGTCAATAAATTGAGAACTATCAGCAACCAGATAAGGTACTTATTGCAAGGCAAGTAAATGCAAGAGCAATCAAAAGATAACTTTAAATGATCATTTATAAACCTTCTTATCACTTCTCAGGTTTCTCCGACGCTTAGAACGCAGTCTAAAAATGAAAGAAAGTTATCCGGCTCTTTCTGACGACGAAGGAGACGAGTCCTCGAGTGTCACATCGCCTTTGCTCCAAGCAAGAAAAGATTTAAGTCTACTACCGACACACGCAATATCAGCCCCTATACTAAGTGTTATACGACCTAAAATCACTAGGCAACGGCGATACGATAGATCTTTAATAAGTGAAGACACGAGGACACTGAATACTGCCGCGGGGCAAGACAATTCTGATTGAATCTTAAAATGATAATAGTCAAGTGATAACAGAATGACCATTCACCGTCTGAAATATCATCAGAAGAATCTCTACTAGGTATATTTCAGGAGTAAGTTATAATAAATCAAAGAATTTAAATACCCTGTTGCTGTAACTTTGTAACAACTGTCGAATTGACATGAGTATACAAGATTCTAATCTAATGTGATATATTAAAACTAAGCTACACAAGCGGTAGATGTAATGTTATGATTAGATTAGGATGGCGATGAGAATGCCCGTTTTGATTTCCTTCAGTTCACTTTTGATGTCTCAAACTACGCGTAACGGTAGGTTCATGTAAATAATTTTCTCGATAGCAATAAATAATTTGTAGAAGTTTTTGTAGAATGAAACATTTTACTGTAAGTTATACTAGGGGAACGTGTTATAGCAACGTAGATAACAAAAATGTCATCTCACTTAACCGCATTTACATGTAACGAGTACATACTTAATTACAAATTTAGTTAAATAATTAGTACGTTAATTTCTAGTGCATAAATGATTGGTTTTCCTTTATTTGTAGTTTTCGTTAATCTAATACTACGATGTATAAAATGCTTTTTGTAAATATATTAAACGTATTGCTCAAATGCATATTTTGTGAAATCGTTTTTTGCGCACTTTTTGCTATTTTGTAAATATAATATTTAACTTATTTATTATTGTAAATATCGGGACTCGAGAGAAAACTTTTCGTTTTTCGTGACAAAATACGTGTAAAATGTTATAGATTGTAAGTATAAAAACAAAATGAAAGGCCCAAAAAAATCTGTATACTTACCAATTGCACAATTATTACTTATATACAACTATATGTATGTTTATAAGCACTCATATATGCTAAGATATTGATTGATACCTTGAATTAAGTATATACCTTCTTATTACTGACGCACCAATAGAATAGTTTATTGCATTGATGTCTAGATAAACCAATTATTTAAAGCGAGTCCTTAGTAGGCTCATGGCATGAATATTTACTCTATTGAAACCTTCCTCTCCAGTTATTAGCCATGTATTCTTCTTAAACATCGATCCATATTGAGAACAATGTTATTTTATGTCCTCAAAAAGCACGTCACCCCTCCTGAATTTTGTAGATAAATTAAATCCACTCCTTTTCATTTTCTTAACGTAGCTATAGTTTCAATAATTTCATAAATGTATAACTTATTGCCTATATGCATTTTCAGCAATAACTTTATGTGATTCGACTATACAAAGACTGATGTTATTTGTGTGCACTAACTTAAATAAACAGCTGTGTTATGTTTCGGTGTCTATGGTATTTAATTAATGTGCGTTGTAATCGCTAAGTATTGTAATGTCTTCGGTGTGAACAATAACCTACAAAATTAGGATGTTTTTGATGCTTGTTTTTTTATTTTTACTGACTGCGACATTTGTCTCACACACTTGTTTTTTTAAATATTTGAATACTTTCCCAATTAAAATGATTATTTAATGTTTTTCGAGTTCCTTACCATATGGAGTGGCATGTAATTGCAAATGGTAAAGTCAAAATTTCGAGTTACATTTTGAAAACCTCCAAATTACCCAGATACATATTGTACTATGTTATTCATTGCTTAGTAAAGGTCTATGTAAAAATAGTGTAACTAAAATTGTGAAAATAATGGCCTGTTCATTGAGACTGATTTTCTAAAACTTAACTCTTAAATGTCGCTTTCTTATTTCTCGCTCGATCGGTGTGTGTATGTGTTTATTTCTGTCTATAATTTATATTGCTCGAAACCTAGGATCTCGAGAGATCCGCATTTCCGTGCCTTCGATCTGTCACAAATTCTGTAGATATTAACATTCGGCCATAACAGTTCAATTCCTTTGGTATTATATTTTCTACATAATTGCATTCACTACGAATTCGAACAGAATTTACTTATTTTCTCAAATTCAATTAACGTTAATTTAATTTGAAATATAACGTCTGAATTGTCTTGAATGTAAATGACTTGATGATTTTTTTCCCATATTAAAAAAATATTATTGCAAAATATTTAATCGCAATAGTTAAAACTAATATAGTATCATCGTGACAGCACCCAATTATCGTAAGCAATACTTTGATGTAAAATTAGTTGAGATAAAACGTTGTATGATAAATTAAATATACTTAATGAATGCTGTGATTGACAGAGAATGGCTCAAAATGCAGTTACACTTTTGAATTCATTATTTCAATAACATTAATCGCCATTTTGTAAAAAGCGTAAGAAAACAACAATATTCTAATTGAATGTATGCGTTCTAAAATCTAACAATGATACTTAGGAAAAACGGAATGTCTCATTTGTATAAGCCAGTCGAGGCACACAAGATCTTTTCGAAAAATAAAAAAGTACCTACTGCAATTATAAATATCTAAGAATTACAAGTACCTACTCGCAAATTCCCACAAAAGCAATTCTGTTACATTAAGGTAGGTACATGTCCCAGGGATCATCTATGCGCTTTTTATTTAACATGAGGTATATAATTTAGTTACTAATATTTTACGTACCCAACTGCCCACTTGCTTTTATTACTAGTTGTAACTGAAGATCAAACTACCAGGGGTGCATAAATTAGTAGGAGATTTGAGGGTAGGCAGTAATGCTGGCGGACGACATCCATCGGGCAGTAGCAGAAACTATTGTACGAAAATAATTGAAACAATTTTACGAAAAGTACCAGGCGTGCATAAGGTAGTAGAAGATGTGAGGGCAGTTATACTGACATTTGATACATCTATCGGGCAGAAGCAGAAACTATGCTACTAACCACAGATATAGATAGACTAACTACATTGACGAGCACAAACAATTTATAAAAATAATTGAAACAATTTTACTTCAAAGTACCAGGATTGCATAAACTAGTAGACGTGAGGGCAGTTATAATAATGTTAGCGACATCTATCGGTCAGTAGAAAAAACTGTTGACCCAAATAATAAAAACAGTTTCACTAAAAGTACCAGGAGTGCATAAGGTAGTAGAAGATATGAGGGCAGTTATACCGACATTTGAGACATCTATCGGGCAATAGCAGAAACTATTGAACATTAATCAATTTTACTTAAAAGTACCAGGATAGCATAAACTAGTGGATGTGCGGGCAGTTATACTAAAGTTAGCGACATCTATCGGGCAGTAGCATAAACTGTTGAACCAACAAATCGAAACGATTTTACTAAAAGTACCAGGAGTGCATAAGGTAGTAGGGACTAACACTTACAACAAAATACTGACTTCACCAAATAAAGACGGTTCTGATCAATTATTTTCTTTAATGAAGTACCTACTGAGGTTCATCTACTGTAGCACTGCGTATGTACATAATGTTTTACACAATACGTATAATATTTTAAGGTGTATATTCATTATTATTATCTTATTCACTGTAAAATATAATGGTAAATAAATTTTGCTTGTTAACATTGCAAATCTTTTATTCGTCGTCCTTAAAATGTTCTCTTGTAATATTTATAATTCAGAGCCAAGGCTCGTATATGGACTAGGTCATTCCGGGAAAGCTACAGATGCTCGGCGCTATTATAGCTGTGTTTCGTACGATGAATGAGAAAGCCGGAAGGCCAACCTTCCGTGCGTCCCATTCCCTGTCGGGGCGGCTCCGTGCGAGCCATGCCTTTGGTATTGCAAGAATCAAGTATAGGCTACGTTAATTGCTTAACATCAGGGAGATCGCACGCTCATTTACCAACTTTATAACGAGAATGTAGCTATTAAGAAAATATAAAACTGAGCATGTATTCAAATTATCATTCGTTTTATTGCATTATTTACAGATATGTTTATAAAAAGGTAAAAAAACAACGTTTACAGACTTAAATTTCAATGAGAATTTGGTATCCAAGAATAGTGCAGACATACACAAATAGCACATGAACATAACTAATGTTTCTTATAGTATAAATACAAATATATTTCAGATTTAAACATACAAATAAATACATATTTAAATAAGTTATAATAGGTAATAGATACTTATCACTCAACATTTACGTTATCGTTTCACGTATATCAAAATTGTGTAGTTATATTGTTTTATCTCACATATTCGAATTTAGGGAATGCAGTTTATAAAAAAATATAAATATACACGAGAGATCAATAATTAAGTGCAAAAGGCTATTATCACCTACACATCGAGGTGCAGTTAACTAATATTTACAAAAAAATACGTACGATTATGAATAGTATTCTTTTTAAGTAATGTACTACTGTGTAATTAGACTATAAACCGCCCTGACTATGTCTTTTAACTAACTGGCTAACTTAGCGATACATAAAAATAAAAAAAAACTTCGACGCTGCGCTTCTAGCGGTGAGTCGAGTGTCAAAACAACATCAATTCAATTTTAACTCTTATAAGAAAACACCATAAGGTGGTAAACAAATAGCTCCTCATATCTATTTCTCTAGACATTCGTTTACAGATTATTACGATATTTTACTTCTCATCGACTAGAGTTTAATACAAGTAATAATATTTATAAAACTACTTACATTGTAATATTATGCTTTGTTTGTACAGTATTCATAACATATGTACTTCTGTTATTAATATATAAATAATAGGTAAACTTATTACGCATTTTGTTATAAAACACAACCGATAATGGACTTTAGATCATTATTCTAAAACACAAACTTACGTATTTATCCTAACTCTTTGGCGGCCTGATGGGGATATTTTCGAATTTAAGTCAACAAACATGCCCTTCAAACAAGACAGACTGTTGAAGAAATCTATAATTTTTAATCAACACTGGTTCGATTTATAAGTCGTCTCAAACACAGATATAGATTTACATAGATAACGCAAGTATCACGATCTGTATTTAAACCAAGCGTGCCGAATTTTTAACACCTAGTGTGGCGTCATTACTGACGGGAAATCCAAACCGATTGAAAGACACCGATGCCGCCGATGCCTCCGCCCGCTACGTTTCTCTCGAGGGATTATCTCGCTCATACTCATATTTTTTATATCTGTAGTCGCGTGAACTGCAAGTTAACGGCGACCAACCTTGACGCTTGGTCGGGGTTTCGTACACGCGGCGTACATGCATTTGCGTTATCTATGTAAATCTGTATCTGTGGTCTCAAACGAAACTATGTCGTTTGCAATAAACATAATAAGTTACTTTCGCTTAGCTGCCTCGGTTCTCAATTCAGAAATGGGCCGTCAGATGACTAATGAGCGCCTTTATAATAATAAAGTCCACAATGACGCGCGCTGACTCTTATGAAAGCGTCACATGAGTCAATTTACAATATTCCACACGTCATCACGAACTAATAATCATACTCAACTACTACTAGGTGAAACAAAAAGGGTATACAATTTTTTTTGCAACTTTACTTTGTAAATCTAAAACTGTCGGCTTTGTGGGACAGTTGAAGTACTAAAGGTTTTGTAGACTTATGAAATCTGTCAACAGCTGTATCCCTGTAACACCTTTTGTTTTTTAAGTTTCCTCCAAAGCTGATAGTTTTCGAATTACAAAATTTTGTTTTGAAAAAAGATTATTCCCTTTCTGTTTCAACCTGTATATCCAACTTAAAACATGCCATCATGAATCCCGATAGGCACTAAAACGGCCAAGAATATGCCGAAATTCCTCAACGCGAGCCGCCAGTCGTCGGGTACTGCGTACGGTTGTATAATACGCGTCAGCAGTCTGATCTCGTGCGCGGCGCACACGAATATGTAGGAGCTGATCATGAGGTTGAGCACGGGCGCGCTCGGCACCAGCACCAGCACGCCGTGCGTGTCCGCCGCCAGCCAGATGTGCGACTGGCTCGCGAACAGCTCCAGGGTGATCGTGCCGAACCACGCGAACATACTAGAATGTCTCATTCTGAGCGCTCCCGAAACGTTTCTCAATAGAATATAGCTGACGATAGGTAGGAAGGCTACGTAGCTGTGAATCTCGTTGCAGTCGAACGTGTTGGTGCAGAAGAAGGTGAACGTGACGTAGCTGCCGAGGCCGATGAACGCGAGCAATGTGGCGCTGAGCGACACGCCGGGGCTGAACAGGTTGCTGTGGTTGTTGTCGTCCACCAGCTTGTAGCGCTGCGCGAGGAGGTACCCCAGGGCGAATATTGTGCCATACGCCATTGAGTATCTGAAAAAATTTAATTTCAATCAACTTAGGAGCAGAAGGCGTATACAGAAATACTTTTACAGCACTTAATCAAATATCCACGTTAACCACACCTCACTCTGGTTATTACTATGCATAGAATCTGCCACAACCACCGACATTACTTTTTATTGGTCCCGCTCGTACTAAAATCCGATACACTAAGCAAGATAAAATATGCTATATACATCCCGATCACTCAAATGCAAAGGTATGATATATGCGTGTATCTTATTTCAAAATAATTATTTATAATTTCTTATCATCAGTGACTAAAAGTGAATATTTTTTTTTTTTGTTGACGTCCATCAAAACTTCTTTCCAATCAGAGTCTCACCCTGAATTACTTGGGATTTGAAAATTTCATTCAAATTGTGACTGAAATTTACTGTGTGAGAGGTAGCATGGTTCTAACCTATCCTGCTTCCACTGCAGCCACCACTGGTGTATATCGTCGTCGGAATTGACGAACAGCGCTTTCCAGGGCCTCGTGACGAATATCTTCTGGAAGAACACCTCGCTCATGTAGAGCACGGTGACGATGACGAGGATGCCGATGACCTTGGCCGCTATGTACAGGTACTGGTAGGGCTTGGACTCCACCGTGTGGCTGGAGGACGCGGCGATGTGCGGCGGGAGCGCGAATATTGCGAAGAACTGGAACCAATTTTTAAACAATAATTTTGAGCAATGCTAGCCGATTGGTTAAGCACGCGTCTTGCGAGCACAAAATTCTAGGTTCAAACCCCAGCTCAAACATAATTCGGATTCTAAGTGCGAATCATAATTTCTATATGATATGATTATTAATTGGTTATGGTGCAGGAAACATCATGAAGAAACCTGCATGTCTTGGAAAATATTAACCAATTCGTATACCCCTCGCATTGAGAGTGGAGGGGTGTACACAGTAATACATTGGGACCAAAATTTAGGTGCAAAACAATACACAAGGGAGTCAAGAGAGGTTTTACATTCACCCCTTGTGTAACAATGTACTATTTCACATAAAAAAATCGGGTCTGAAATCCGACCCCACAATAAAAACTGTTAAAACCCACAACAACTCACCAAACTATACCAAAATGACACCAGCGGTATGAAACTATAGAACTGGTATGGTCTATTCATAGTCAGACACAGCACTACAGTCAGGAAGTTCAGCCTAAATATCACCCTGAAGTATCTAACTAGGCCGGTGTCTCCCGCTTTCCAGGTGTAGTAAAAGTGTCCGTAGCCGGTCAGGAACAGGTAGGCTGACACCAGGGCCCGCACCAGCATGTAGATGGGCAGCACCTTGCTGGCGCCCGTCACCTGGTACACCAGGATCACCAGCTGCATCCAGCCTTTCCATTCGTCCGTCTGTTCTCGGTGGAGAACTCTGAAAGGAAACAGAATGAACTAAAGATTAAATGGGAATTATAACTTTATTTGATTGTATAATTTGGTATTATTTGGCTGGCTTAATTAATTGTTCTACGCGATCCATCTACGTTAATAAATTTGTCTAGGTAAGTTAAAATCGTAGCAGATAGACAGACACTACAAATTTCGCCATAGTGCATAAATACCAATCTCTAAGAGTCAGCGCAGACGGACATTAGTGGCGAAGCGACGATATGTAGAAACAATCTAAATGCAACTTAATTTGCTGCTGCATACGAATGATATTGGTACAGTAACAGCGTGCCTCTCGACGGCGCTTCGCAATGCACTGACCCTCCTTCGCTGTACCAATTACAATCGTATGCAGAAGCCAATTAAGTATAATTTGGAGTGTTACCACATTTAGTCGCTTCGCCGCCACTTTGTCAGTCAGCGCTGACCCTGACCGCCTTATTAATAGACGTGGATTAGCGGTTGTATAGTTAAACTATGCTTAGTCTTCTTGTTTCGAATGTCAAATTACTCATGACAGAAAGAGATAGTTCGGTGTGTAATTATTTGCCCCATAATTCACGTTTATCAATAAGGGGGTAAATGTGTATTGTAAGCCAACATATTACAAAGTCAAAGTAAAAAAAAATATTTGTTTAATCCTACGGCACTTCCAAATCAATATTACGTTTTTTTTCTTATATCTACAACCAGATCGGAACGCGACTGAGAAGATCCGGCAATAAACTCAGCGGCTTTGTCTTTTTACATTTTGTAATATTATATTTTTTTTAATCGCTTATAGCTTATATAATTAATAATTACAATAACAGCAGCGTCTCACCTGTTGGACCTCGACTCGTCAGTGAAGAACAAGCCAAGCGCGATCACATAGCCGACGGGCAGCCAGAAGCTCCACTCCGAGTAATACTTGTTCTCCTTCATGAAGAAGTTGGTTCTGTCGCAGAGGTAGAAGTACATCATGATGACGCCGAGCTTGGCCAGCGCCGCCAGGGGCGAGGGCCCGGGCGCCCCGGGCGGCGCCGCGCCCACCAGGGCGTAGCCCCCGAGCCGCTGCTGCACGCTCTGCGACCAGCGCCACACCGCACGCCCAATGGATACGACTGCGCTAGAGAGTTGGGTGCCATTAGAATATAAATAAATCAATATCGCCAGACTGATACGCCAATTGTATGGTCCCATACTAAGCAACGCTTGTACTATGGGTACCGTACACTGCAGGCAACACCATTGTCAGTAAATAAGTAAATAGTAATCAAATCGCACTCAGATTTAGGTATACAAATTAGAAAGCTAGCCTAGTGCGGTGCGCATACCTACTCACACTTTGCATCAATTTAATTTTTTACCAACTAAAATAATAATCTTTACGAATATTATAAAGAGGAATGATTTGAATGTTTGTTTGTTTGTTTGCACTGAATAGGCTCCGAAACTACTGAACCGATTTTAAAATTATTTCACTGTTGGGAAGCTACATTATCCCCGGGTGACATAGGCTATATTATATTTTTTTTAATAGTTATTCTTACTTTGAATTTTGTTTTTTTTTGTTAAATATCCGTGCCAAGCCGGGGCGAGCCGCTAGTAATAAATAAAACAGAGGTGGATAAGAAAATAATTGCTTCGGTGTGATGCCTTCCATCCTACTAATCCTACTAATATTATAAATGCGAATGTTTGTGAGTGTGGATGTATGTTTGTTACTCTTTCACGGAAAAACTACTGAACGGATTTGGATGAAATTTGGAACACAGATAGTTTATAACCTGGATTAACACATAGAATATTTTACTTAAGTCTACGCGGACGAAGCCGCGGGCAGGAACTAGTGGTAAATAAATGAATAGCTCACCATAGCAGGAAGAGCGCGAAGGTGCACACCTGCAGCGGCGTGTAGGGCTCCGGCTGCGCGCAGCACGAGCCGTCGTTGAAGTTCATGTGGTCGTTGCAGAACATGTTCAGCAGGATCTGCGCGCTGTGCCGCAGCGCCGTGCCGCCCAGCGCAGCCCCCTCCCCACCGGCAGCAGCAGCAGCAGCAGCAGCACCAGCACCAGCAGCAGCAGCAGCAGCAGCAGCACCGCCAGCACCGGCCGCCACCAGCCGCGCCGCGCTCCAGATGCGGGCCGCGCTGTGCGTCAGGATCTGACAACAAATAATACAGGATTACCGGTGATACCGAGTATTCCTTCCACGGTGTGATACAAAGATATAGATTTACATAGATAACGCAAGTATCACGGTTTGTATTGAAACCAAGCGTGCCGAATTTTTCATACCTTCTGGGACGTCATTAGTGACGGGAAATCCAAACCGATTCAAAGACACCGATGCCGCCGATGCCCCTCCGCCCGCTACGATTCTCTCGAGTGATTATCTCGCACATACTCATATTTTTATATTTGTAGTCGCGCGGACTGTAAGTTATCGGCGACCAACCTTGACGCTTGGTCGGGGTTTCGTACCCGCGAAGTACATGCATTTGCGTTACCTAGGTAAATCTATATTTGTGGTGTGATAAGACAAGCTAAAATGAATCATTATTTTCAATTTTTGTTCACCAAAAGAATTTTATATTTAGTCATAACAATAAAGTGGCGTTAAGACGGCCAAGTGGTCTAATTTACTGCCAAATTGCGCCAATAGATATCTCAAATGGAAAATGAAAAAAACAAGCCCGCAATGCGTTCACAAGTACGCATTGAGAGTCTAGTAATTTGAGTGGCATAATGACACTATTTACAAACAATACTCTATAGTATTTAAAAAAATATATAATTTACCATAGACTCACCTCTACCGCAGCTCTGTTGTACGCATCAATATCATTATTATTAATCCTCTTATTATCTCCCTTCAGTTTCGTCGTGTCTACCGACTCGATCAGTTTCCACAGCACTTGCGTCTTCTTCGCTGCAAGCGAATCTATTGCTTGCACCAACCGCGTAAGGTTCCTTTTGTATTCGTCGAGCAGCAGGTCTGTTGTGTTGCGAGTTTTCAGGAGCTTGAGGCCTGTGGAGGCTATTATGACTGATGGCGGTTGGTCGGATCGTTGCCTGTTAATTTAAAATGAGGCTTATATCAACAGTGATAAGGTTTACTTTTCATTGTAGACATGAGTTCATTTCATTGTAAATATGAGGCATAAAAGCAAGTCTAACTCTCTGGTTGCCGACTGCCGAGCCAACTATAACACTTTGTAAAGCTAAAATAAAACATAAATTCCTTTGTATCGATCTGTCAGTGCACTGCGATATATTGACAGATAGCTACAAGCGAATTTATATTTTATCCACACTGCATAGAGTGTGTTATCAAATTTACAAATAAATTAAAAGAATATATTTATTGTCATTTATTTTTACCCACTCACCAAGCCCGGAACTGGTCTACCATGGTTTTAGAGACATCGTCGCTGTATATAAAGGTCACTGACAGCTTTAACTTGTTGTCTACATAAGTGTAGTTTGGCATGTGCTGGTCCATAGAGTATGAGGTTTCGATGTCAAGACGTGTTTTCAGAACACCTGGCATGATAAAGTTTAACATTCATTAAATAATTAATACTAATACTAGTGTGGTTTTATTTAACATTTTATATTATGAACACAGAATACATATAACTACTATGTACAACAGAGGCAATCTGCTAAATAAATAAAAGCTACTCTTGTAAACCGGGAATAAAGTGCAAACTTGACTAATTCTAGTTTCAATTCTGTTTTGAGCTGTAAGCCGCCTGCTATGAATGAGCCTTAAATATACTAATACAAACAATGTAAGTTCGAACCACACATATTATAAAGATCTTTTTTTTAAGTAGAAATGTTTCTTTTCTCTGAATATGAACCTTATTTGTTTTATTTCTATAAAATGACATCACTTGTCGGTTTACATCATGTAATAAAAACCGACCAAGTGCACGTCGGGCCTAGCACAATGAAGGGTTATAGTGTTGATGCGTGCACTATATTCTTTAATATAAGACATAATGAATCTGATAGGTACCGCTCCGGCATGTCACGAAACAATGAGTGTGTTTCCAACTTAACAAAGTTCCAGTGAATGGTTGCTACTCAATGGGTAAATTAGAGAAAGAATGCATATTGGGAAGGATTGAATATTAGCTCACCTATATAGTACTCATACAGCTGTTCAAGTCTAGAATCCCCAATGAACGCAAAACTATTGTATTTGCCCCAAAATGCCAAATATCGTAAACAGCGCCTTGCATCTCTGAAAGAATAGAATATAATGTTAACATTTAGTGATTTTCACTACTAAATATAGACAAAAGTTGGACTAAAAAATAGGTTGACTTGCAGAACAAAATTAAAATTTGGAGCAAATTTTTTGAGGATTGACATTCTTTAAAACTACAGTAGGGCCCATGTTGTATGTTTCTGATCTCCACAATGCCGATAGAGTCATGATAGGAACTAACGTTTTGGAGTAACGATGCAACATACATCCATACGGCTGCCACTCATGGTCTCCTTTGTATCTCCCTGATGATAACAGCCATGTACACGAGTCGGTGCCTAAACAGATATTGTCATATTATAAACATATTATATTAATAAAATAAACTTCTTATTCAATTGCATTATCACTTGTGCATGGTGATACAACAAATTGTGTGGAAACCTGCATGTCTTAGAAAATCTAACAAGTTTTCAAAAGAGATGTGACCAACCCACCCCTCACTGTTTAAGTGTGGTGTATTATAGCCGCAATCCCCCCGCTTTGAGGGGAGGCGCGTGTCCAGGAGTGGGACATTAAAAGGGCTAATTTACTATACATATTATAATGTATACAAACAAATATTCGTCTTTTATTTACGAATTGTTAGAAGAATATGGCCCAGAGGTCTCTCGTTGGTAGTATCAATTACAACTGCAACTGTTAGTTTAATTAATAATAATTGGTGGCTTACCATATCTCAAGTGTAGTACGCCGTGGTATCCAATGAATCCGATTACTAACACTAGCGCAACCCGTTTTGCGTTTTCTACGTTCAGCTGGTCTATAACCCATTCCGCTGAAGACTTTTTGCAATAGGAAACCATTGCGACCACCACGACCACTTAGTCTCGGAAAAAAGGTGGGTAGATGATAAGTAAGACTCAATTTACAAAGAAATAAACATCAAATGAATTAGATTACACCCGCTAGTGAGAGTAGTACGTATTTTGTTATATACGGAATTCCCTTTATTTTTATTACTACCACAGTTTCACTATTTTCCTAGTTTGAAACAAATCATATTAATGAAATCAATCGCACCGACCAAGGCACCGACGACCAAACCACATTTTGTTTATATAAAACGCCATTATTTTACTTTTATAATGAGTACGTCTAGGTGGTTGGTAGCGTGTACAAGATTTATCCAATCATAATAGGGCTCTGACGACTTAAACCAATTACCAAGATGAAATTTGATTACCACCAAACTATCTTATTTCCAAGATATCATGAATGCATTCCTAACTGTCATTCAAATGTGACAGTGACAGCCTGTAAAAATAATAAAACTGTAGTGTCGGAAACAGGCGCAGGAACTAATCCATACTGCCAATTCTAAATCTACATGTAAAATTAAATAATAAAGACGTGTTTAAAAAATAATATTATCAGTCAATTTGAACAAAACGTTTAATAGGGCAGTGTTCTAAAAAAACTAAATTCAATAGGGCCCGCCAAGAATATTATAATAGCGTGGAACGTAGATTATTATTGTTTAATATGGTAAAATAAAGTGACATATTTTTTGTATTAGTAACATCAAACGTCTAATTGGATTACAATGGCGGCTATGTCCCCGTCTGAGGTGAGTGAAAAATAATTCGAAATGCATAGTTTCCCTTAATTTTAAGACATAAATCGAGGAAGTATATTCAAACTACTCCATACCGTAAATGATTTTTAAAAAAATTATGCGCTATAACAGCAATAACAATAAATGTTTCTAGTGTGACAGTTGTTAGATTTTTTGTTGAGATTTTTGTTGTGTCGTGTAAATTCACAGATTTAGTTGTTGCTAATTGCACAATACTCGCGTGGTTGCAACATGCTATCGCTAAGGTTTGATGTGAAAAAAAGTTCGATGCGTTAAACAATTGATATATTTTAGCGGAGATTACAAAAAGAACTCATGTCTCTGATGAAAGAACCACCTCCAGGAGTCACCGTGGACGGAGATCAGGCCTGCCAAAATCTTACACTGTAAGTAAAACATGATTAAATCCACAATAAGAATGTGTAATAAATGGATTATGAAAACATAAATGGGTTTGTTTCGGCAAAGCTAATCACTCAAGATGATGGTCCAATGAAATAGAAAATCTATATTAATATGAATAAATAAATAAATATCGCCAGACAGACACACCAACTGTACGGTCCCAAACTAAGCAAAGCTTGTACTATTGATACCATACAATAGACTGAGAGCGATCCCAGTGAAGCCCAGACTTGGCCAAATTACAACCACGCCATTTCTGAAATTTGCCTCCATGTGAATCGACCCCGCAACCACCCAATAAATTATCACTGCTTCGTAATATGAAGTATGCTGTTAAATAATCTTATATTGTGCAGGTGGACAGTACACATGGAAGGGGTTCCTGGCACACTGTATGAGGGAGAAAAATTCGTATTGCAGTTCAAATTCACAAACAAATACCCGTTTGACTCTCCCGAGGTAAGTCATATTATTCAATAGTTTATTTTTATGAATAACGAAACAATTTCTTCCAATGGAAGTGTTTAAAAATTTGTTGGAGAGACATTTTGCATCCTCCTTAATGTCAAGATATTATTATTGATATAATTTAATTAATAATCTTATATTCACACTAATCATTATTGTTGCCTGTGTTTTTTGTTGCCATAAAATATAGACAAAAACAGTCCTTTGTGTAAATGTTTCGTCCAATGCAAACCAAGGGTAAGGTGAGCTTACAAATAGTTTTGTGACAAATATCAAGCCTAACAGTAAGGGCCTGTGCACACCACGTTTTTTAAACGCGCCTTCGTCTAGCGTTTTAGAAACGTGGGTCGACGGCGCGACTTTTATCCTACAAAAGTCTACGGGCTGCGTCTGACTCGCGTGCGTATCGCGTCCGTATCGCTACAAACGCGCGTCGACGGCGCGTTTAAAAAACGTGGTGTGCACAGGCCCTGACACTACATCCAATTGTGACCTATGGTAGAAGTAAGGACAAGAATATATGTATCTTCCTTCCTGTAAGGAAAAATAAGAATTAACACACTGACCACGGCGATAGGAACTGCATACAAACTTAGTAATTGCATGTGAATCATGTGATAATTAACACGTCGCTCGCGCCTTGTGACGTCATGAATCCACACTATAAATTCTCCATAAACACTCATCATTCAGACTATAATTCCTCAATGTATGGTCAGAAGCAGTCCAAACTGTTTATATAGATGACTCGGTATCTCACCCTTAAAATAATGGACTGGGGGTAATCCTCACACCCAGACCAAGGCAAAACACGAAAATATAATTTTCGAAATTTACAGCGACGGGAATCGAACACGCAGCCTTTCTATTCCCTAGTACGCTCAGACCACTCGGACCCGATTTAATAAATCGACCTCAAGCTTGAAAGCGATCTTAAGTACTTACGCTTTCAACATGACATTTTGTGCTGATGACATGAAGAATGACATTTAAAAGATGGCTATCAGACTTGAAATCGTTTTATTAATAAATACGGGCAGAATCCAGATGATTGTAAGTAGACTAAAATTATCCTTGACATTTAACTATCGCAGCAATACCTACCTACCGTATTAATTAAGGTATTTGGGACGTCAATAAAAGGCGTGGTTGAGCGACAGACTAGTTTATTTCTAAAGATTCCGCACTACCCCACAATACTAATATCTTACCCGCCACCTAAACAATCATTGGATGTTACACTTCTCCCTTCTAAGTTTACAAACATCTCTTTTATTGTATTGTCTCCGTATTCTAATGACGGACAGTTTTCTTCGCCCGACTGATCGCACGCAGTGCTCGAGCTGACGCGTCGGGCGGTGTCGGCGGTGGCTCCAGTCCACACCGGGGTGGTGACCGTTTCCTTAGGCTCTGCGTTGACTGCATCGCCTTCAGCGGCGAACCACCCTGAGCCTCACCGTCACCGCTGGACGCGTCTTCAAATGACTCCACCTCGGCCTCGTTATCGACCCCGGGTTCGTCTGATTTGGAACCCTTGTCCGCGACCGCGCTCAATCGTGATAATGAGTGCCTATTTTTAATAATTTGGTCAGCGTGCCTTCGCCATTCTACACCGTTTCCAATATTGACTTTGTAAGAAACCGGTCCGGTCTTCTTAACCACTCTGGCTGGGGCCCACTTCTCCCCCCTCGCCGTGTAATCGCGAGCTAGCACCGGGTCCCCTACTTGGAAGTCTGTAACTGCCCCGACAGTGCGTGCGGCCTGCCGCTCTTGCTTGGCGCGCACCACGGCCGCCACGTCGGGCCGCAGTGCGTCTAGGCGGCTGCGTAACCGCCGCCCCTGTAACGCCACCGCCGGTGACACTCCCGTTGTTGCGTGCTCGCAATTTCTATATTGAAAAAGAAATTTGCTTAGAGCCGTGTTTACGTCCTCACCTTCGTACAAGGCCCTCTTGATCGCTTTTTTTACAGTTTTGACGGCATTTTCCGCCGCGCCATTACCTTGGGGTCTATAAGGAGCCGAGGTCGTGTGTTTTATACAATTATTCTTACAATATAATTTAAACTCTAAGGACGAGAACGGCGGGCCGTTGTCAGTCACGAGCTGCGACGGTAACCCGAAACGAGCAAACATACTTCTAAACACTTTAATTGTGGAATTCGCATTCGTACTACGCATAGGCACGGCTTCTATCCATTTGGAGTGCGCATCTACCGTAATCAAATATCGGACGCCGCCACAGTCCGCGAAGTCGGCGTGCACGCGCTGCCACGGGTGCAGCGGGAACTCCCAGGGGTGCAGCTGCGCCCGCGGCGGAGCGTCGCGCACTGTTCGGCACGCGGCGCACGCTCTGCACACTTCCTCGATGTCCCGATCCAAACTACCCCAGTAAATGTAACTCCGCGATAAACTTTTCATTTTATTCATACCTAGGTGACCCTCATGCACTTCCTCTAAAATTTTCTTTTGTAAGGTTTGGGGAATTACTATTCGATATTTATATATTACACATCCCTGATCAAGCACTAAATCTTGTTTCCTAACAAAATAGGGTTTTTCCTCGTCGCAACTCGGGCTCGACGGCCAACCAAACAGAACATATCCTGTAATCTTACATAGTAATGCGTCGCGTTCTGTTTCTTTCGCAATATCCTTGAAACTTACAGGCAGCGACTCCCCTATTAGGTTTAAATAATCTACCGTATCGGCGGAGCGACCCTCCCTCGGTAGCGGTAAGCGCGACAAGGCATCGGCCGGACCGTTGTCCGCCGATCGAACGAATTCAATCGTGAATTCATATGCGGCCAGGCGCGCCGCCCACCTTTGTAAACGACTGGCTGCCGTTTGTGGGATTCCACCTTTATCCCCAAAAATGTGCGTCAGCGGCTGGTGATCGGTGCGTAATGTAAAACGCCTCCCGAATAAGTACTGGTGGTGTTTCGTAACCCCGAACAAAATAGCGGCCGCTTCCTTATCGAGCTGGCTGTAGTTGCGCTCGGCCGCACTAAGAGTGCGCGAGACGCAGCTGACGGGTCGCTCGCTGCCGTCCGGGTACCGGTGCGCCAGCACCGCCCCCAGCCCATACGCGCTACTGTCCACCGACAGTACCAGTTCGCGCCCCTCCTCGTAGTGTGCCAACACTCGCTCACTCAGGAGAGATCGCTTCGCTTCCCTAAAGGCTTTCTCACACTCAGAGTCCCATTTCCAGCTAACATCCTTTTTTAACAAATGGTGTAACGCTTGTAACAGAGTGCTCAACCGGGGGATGAAACGCCCATAATAGTTCAACATCCCTAAAAAACTTTTAAGTTGTGATACATTTTCCGGCCTAGGCGCGCTGGAAATAGCCTCTAGTTTTCTGGGGTCCGGCCGCAAGCCGTCCTTATCAATTATGAAGCCCAAATAAGTAACCCTATCTTGTAAGAATCGACATTTACTTAGCTTCACGGTGAGCCCCATGTTGCGCAACCTTTCGAGTACAGCTCTCAAATTTGTTTCATGTTCCAACCTGTTTAATCCTGTTACGCAGATGTCATCTAAAAATACGACACAACCCGGCACTCCACGCAGAGTCTCCTCCATTATCTTTTGGAACTTTTCGGGTATACACGACAAACCATACGGTGTACGACGATACACGAACGTACCCATATGGGTGGTGATCGCCGTATAGGGCTGTGAGTCGTCCGATAAAATGCATTGTTCATACGCATGTCTCAGATCAATTTTTGTGAATTTATCCCCCCCACTCAATTTTGCGAATAACTCATCAATACGCGGCAATGGATAATGGTCTCGTTTTAACTTGGGGTTTATTGTGATTTTGTAATCCCCACAAATCCGTATGTCGCCATTTTCTTTTACTACGGGGACTATCGGAGTTCCATAATCTGAGTAATCAACGCGATAGATGGAGCCGTCCGCCTCGAGACGTGCTAGCTCCCGTTCCACTCGTGCGCGCAGTGCCAGGGGTACCGGTCTCGCTCGCACGTAAACCGGTTCGTTGTTAGACAGCTGTAGTCGAATAGGCCGCTTGCATGTGCCTAGCTTATCACAAAATACTTCCGGAAATTCTTTACATAATTGATTAACGAATCCATCATCTGTGATTTCATTGAGGTTTATTTGATTTATTTTTAAAGCGCGCATCCATTCTCGTCCTAAAATGGGCCGCGCCCCATCCCTAATGATGTACAGTTTCAATGCTTTGGCTTCAACATCGCCTAAAACCACATTCACCTCAATGTAACCCAGTGATTCGATACGTGAACCCGAGTAACTACGTAAAAATAAATTGTCCGCTTCCATCTTTTTATGTGAAAACATACGTCGGTACATTACTTCACCTATCGCTGAAATACGACTACCTGTGTCCACTTCACATTCGATAGTATTGTTATCAATAGCCAGTTTAATAAAATATGGTTTGTTACCTCGTGTTGTCACTTGAATGTTGAACAAACCATCATCCGATTCGTCACTGACATAATTATGCCGACCAACACTACCGCGCACCTGATTGCACATCACTTTTAAGTGCCCTCTTTGACCGCACTGATCACAATTATAATTTTTGAATCTGCACTTATCCGCCGTGTGCGCCTTGCCACACCGCCAGCAAGCGCGCGCGCGCGCACCCGAAGCTCCCGTGTCGTCGTCGTCGACCGCTCCCGCGCGCTTCGCACCGCCGCCGCCGGGCGCGCGCGGCGTCCGCCCGCGCGGGCCTGCTCGCCCGCCGCGTGCGTAGTGCAGGCCTTCGCCCGCCTCGCCGCCCGTCACCTCCGATGAGTCCGCCGCCGCTGCCGCTGTTGAGCCACTCACTTCAGCATGTTTCTCTGCTGCCTCTAAGGCCAGCGCTAGCTCCACCGCCTCCTTGTATTGGATTTTCTTCTCTGCAAATATCCTCGATCGCATTGCGTCATTCGTCAAGCCCGATACGAATTGGTCGCGCAAATTCTCTTCGAGCGACGTACACGTCTTGCATTTGCCAAAATTACAGGTAGCCGCGAGATGTTTTAATGCCTGCAGGTATTCTGTAAGCGATTCGCCTGTGCGTTGTCGGCGCAGTCTGAATACGTGGCGCTCGGCGATTTCCGAACGTTGCGGTTCTAGGTGTTCTGTCACCAATTGCACTAGGTCGTCGTACGTTTTATTTTCTGGGAAACTAGGTGAACACAAATCGCACATCAAGGCATACGTTTCTTCTCCTACTACCGTTATAAGCATCGAAACCTTCAAATTTTCACCAATTTCATTTAGCTTAATGTACTGGTTAACGCGCCGAATATACGCCGGCCACTGGTTCGATTTTAAGTTAAACGGTTCTATTTTCCCGATTGGCATTTTAATTAGTTTTTTACACGCGTGGTTGCACCAAAAAAAATACTTAATCCCGTCCTCGGCGTCAGTGGGACGTCAATAAAAGGCGTGGTTGAGCGACAGACTAGTTTATTTCTAAAGATTCCGCACTACCCCACAATACTAATATCTTACCCGCCACCTAAACAATCATTGGATGTTACAGTATTAGGTACCGGTTGATCGAGGATTTAACTTCTTTACCCGTGATCTTGTTAATCAACAAATTATCGCAAGCCTTCAGCTATCGGCGAGCCCCCATACAAGCTACGAATGCGACCAGTTGCCCTCTAAAATGTATAAATTGACATTAGTCATAATATATTAAGTTAGGTCGTGGCGTTGTTTGTGGACAATCTAGTTATCGCATTTACTGACCGAATCAAAAATAGTTGCCATGCTCCCAGCACTCTTACAACTCAATACTAAAACATTACCCACACAGACCAAACAAACTTTGGACACAGATAAATTCCATAAAAAAATCTAAATCTGTAATCCCGAAAAAAGTTACAGCGCGGGAGCGGAGGCAACGCCACTGTGATTGGTCGTGAGCGGAGGTAGCGCATTGTGATTGGTGTACCGGAAATAATAATGAATATGGATTGGGCAATTGTAAATCTTATACACCTTATTAGCGTATGTCTTTCGAAAACTTGTCCTAGAGTTTGAGACGTCGTTTGTCTATAAGAACCTAAAAACGTAGATATTAGTATTTGACGGTTAGTGACGAAGTTTATAAAGCTGTCCTGCTTAAATTAAACTAGGTTGGACACATAATATCTGCTACATATCTGAACACTGGGAAAATATAAACCAAAGGGAAGTTCCACGAATATGAGCCTAGTGTAATGTTTGACGCGTCTAATCGCACTAATGACATTACCTTGCACATTTGCGTACGTCATTATAGGAAACTCAATTAGTTATTCAATCAATAACTGCGTATCGAGCCTTTAATGAACCAGCGACCATACACCTCTAGAGATGAAACAGGTTCACGTAGTAATTCTGAGGCCATAAGCTGTTTAATAATCCTACTAATATTATAAATGCGAAAGTTTGTGAGTGTGCATGTATGTTTGTAACTCTTTCACGCAAAAACTACTGAACGGATTTGCAACACCTATAGTTTATAACCGGGATTAACACATAGAACACTTAAAAGTCTACGCGGACGAAGTCGCGGGCAGAAACTAGTAATAAATAATATGATATCGATCGATCATTATCTTACTTTATTTTGAGCGTAAACAAAGTCACAAATCATTTTAGTTGATGCGATTTTTTTGATGCAAGTTCGAGTTTAATAATGTTGACAAGCAAGCTGACTATCCGCCTGTTTTTAAGCAGTTACCAAAGCCTATAAATGTTTGAAATACCAAAAGTTGTTCGGAAGGGCAAGGGGAGGTTAGACTTACGGCGTTCTACTCACCATACGAAACGCAGCTGTAATAGCTACTACTTTACACCGGACTTGGGTCGATACATAGCTTTTTACTGCGACACGATCACGAGACTTGGCCAGAGGTGCTACTCTTAGCAATCGTTCGTTCAGACAATATACGACGGCAAAGAAGATGGAATTTAGAGTAGGATTCGCCATGTCAAATTTCACCATATATCTATTATCGTTGCTAAGAGTCTCTGAATTTTCTGACGTCCGAGGCGCTTTATCCGTGCTAAGCGTCAGCAGCGTTACACGATATACACAGAGTGGCAGCTGCGGCGCCCTATGACATTGTGATCTATCAACGCACAGCCCAAACCAATGGACGGATCGGGTTGAAATTTGGCGTGCAGGTAGATGTTATGACGTAGGCATCCGCTAAAAAAGGATTATGATTAATTCTACCCCCAAGGGGATAAAATAGGGGATGAATAATTCCGAAATTTTTGTTTAGTTAAATTACACGCGCGCGAAGTCGCGGGCACAGCTAGTATACTATAAAGCTGCGCTTCGTTTTGGGTGTCCTTACACGGCATTGTTTTTTGTTTTCCAGGTGACGTTCATAGGCAACAACATACCGATACACCCGCACGTGTACTCGAACGGGCACATCTGCCTGTCGATACTGACGGACGACTGGTCGCCGGCGCTCTCCGTGCAGTCCGTCTGCCTCTCCATCGTCTCCATGCTCAGTAGCTGTAAGGAGAAGGTGACGTCATCATTGCACAGCTCCCCCTAGCCCACTCGTGCAATCGTCCAACTTGGTTATCTTACCCCAAGGACAATAGTTCCCAGACCACCAAATTTTATTTTCATTACTCATACTCGGAAAGTAGGTCTGAAGTTGCCTGAGGAGCGGGTTGAAAGTAATACTTTTCCGCCCTAGCGAGAATCGCTTTCAACTGACAGCTGTCAAATTATTAAAAATAAACTAGTTCTATTTTGACTTAACAAAAACTAAATAGGCGGCAATCCGAGCATATTTTCACTTCCACTTCCGGTCGGTCGGTCGGTCAAATCGGTTAAAAATATGATGGTTACTTGCCAGTTGCCACTTGTTATAGCCCAAACCCAAACTAAGCGACGCTTACCGTACAATGGACGGCTAAATAGGCGGCAATCTGATCTTCATTTGTTTCGAGTTTGTTCATACTTCGTTTCATACTTCGAGTATTGTTCATACTTCCTTGTATTATTTATTTAGCTAATTTCTGTTTTTATTTTTACTTTCCTTGTATTCATAATGAAAAGCAAAGTGTTTACCTCGGGTGAAAGACTTATTTTGTCCCTCGAATTATTGGCTACGCTCGGGCGCCAAATCCCGTCTCGGGACTAAATAAGTCACTTTCACTCCTTGTGTAACAATGTACTATTATCATTCACCGGCTTCATGCAACACGCGTGGTGACATCGGTCCATTATACAGCTTGCTGTCTACTGGTTCCTAATTCCTATTAGCGCTAGGGAATCTTGACCCACATGCTAGTCAATTAGTACTAAATAAATGTTTTATATTTCAGAAACGACCACCTGACAATTCGTTTTACGTTAAGACCTGCAACAAAAATCCTAAGAAAACAAAATGGTGGTATCATGGTAAGTTTCGATGTTTAATTACTGGGTGTTTCCTCTGTTTCTTTAGTATCAAAAGTATGCATTTCGAAATTGCATCACAAAAAAGCCCAAATTTCGAACCTTTTAAATTCGAAATCCCATGTCGGTTAACAGTTAGTTATCATGTGAGATTCCCAATTACGTAACTCGCTAATTAAATTCATTCCAGAAGATTTTTATGATTCAAATTACTTGCCATAGATAGCTTCCTATTGGACCTAACAGCTCTGGAAACATAACTCCGGCTACCTCAAAAGTTGATTCTTATCTGGCCCCGATAACAAAACTAAATATAGATCTATTTATATTATACATAACCAAATCTGTGACATAGAATTGTTATCGATAGTAACGCAAGATAAAGCTGGCTTTGACAACAAAGTACAGCCACTCGATACATGCTAATAAAGGCGACGCATCTGAGCAACAGCTGCATACGACATTGGGAAGTAGGCTGAGTAAATGATTTTGTTTGTCGATACGCCCCGAGTATGCGGAACTCTTGATTTAGCCTACTTAGTCGGAGTTGGTGTACTACTATTTCCAGGCCGATTTATGTGATGACATTACACAAATTTGAATTTTGGGTAAATTTGTATTCAGTTAATTGGGGAAAACAAATTTAATTTATCGCGAATGGCCCAATCCTCACTATAGGCGTTAGTCGCCAATGTTTTTGGCAGTAGATCGTTCATCTATATAAATATAACTCAAAGGTGACTGACTGACATAGTGATCTATCAACGCACAGCCCAAACCACTGGACGGATCGGGCTGAAATTTGGCATGCAGGTAGATGTTATGTTTTATGCATGCAAAGTCTCAGCCCGATCGGTTTAAAATTGACATACAAACTTTCATCCCCTATTTTATCCCCTTGGGGGTAAAATAGGGGATGAAAGTCCTTTCTTAGCAGATGCCTACGTTATAACATCTACCTGCATGCCAAATTTCAGCCCGATCCGTCCAGTGGTTTGGGCTGTGCGTTGATAGATCACTATGGCAGTCAGTCAGTCACCTTAGAAATATTTATATTTAGATTTAGGTACTGTTTAACATCAGGTGGGTCGTACATCGTACCGTACTCTTGTTTCGTACCGACTTAGTTTTATCTTTTACTAGCTGTGCCCGCGACTTCGTCCGCGTGGAATAGTGTCTTTTGCTAGCATTTTTAATTATTAAGGCTAATTATTTTACAAATAAGACACATACGTATAAATACTTTAATGAGAGCTATATTTTCAAACAAACTTTCATCCCCTATTCCCTATTGTTATTTTACACCCTTGAGGGTAAAACTTTACAAACTTTGAATGTCATATTTATTTATATCGAATCAACAGCCTAAAAAATAAGTTTCAAGCTTCTAGCTCTAAAAATAACGATAGTTCCATACAACTTTTCGTCCCCCCTTCGAACCCCTTACAAACATTTTTTCTCAGGCTCTAGACTATCTGTGTACCAAATTTCATTTAAATCGGTTCAATAGTTTTGGCGTGAAAGCGCAACAGACAGAGTTACTTTCGCATTTATAATATTAGTAAGGATTTTCACATATTAATGTGCTGGGAACAACCGCAATTAATCCCAAATCAGTGAAATAACACTTACCTTTCTCTATTCCAGACGACTCTATCTAACATAACATCGCGACGCTGTATCGAGCATGGACGATAAAATCTCAATATGTGTAAAGTGTTATAACAATACGGCATGTTATTATAAAAATGTTATGTACATAAAGAAGCGCGCGCGGCCGGCTGACACGTGATCGGCAGGCTCCAAGGCTGCAGACTTGGAACTGCAGACTCTACTTTGCAGACTCGAAGCAATGCCGACCGCACACTTATTGGACGACAAAATTAATGAATAGCAAACAGCAATGACTTATATGGAATAAAACCTGAACCTTTGATCACTGCAAACTGGACTCTTAGATTGCAATAATGGGAAGTCTACCGATTGCAGAGACTGCGGACGACCTTACAGATGGACGATTTTGACGTTGGCTGAAAACTAAATCAACGAGCGTGTCTAGTTAATAGAAATTTGGGTAAGTAAATAATTAATATTATATTGTGAAACTACAAATCTGGCTCTGTCCTTTTCTAAATAAACACCAAAACGGTTTTGTATTGTTATGATTTGCTAATATTTTTATAACATTTATTATACTTACACATTTAAAAGTTATTTAAAACTTGTTATTTATACTTAAATACAGAATGTGTTGTTCAAAAGCAATTGAATCAGTGTTTACCCAAATTTTTCATTAACATAAGTTTGGTTATAGCTAGCAACTCCAAAGTAATTGTATAAGTATTTGAAATTACTGTATGCAAATTCCGGGCAACATTTGGCAAAGAGTAACTTATTTCAAATGTATATTTTTTTCTTAATAATTTAAAAGAACATGTTTGTTGTGTATAGGTACTGCACTAAATCTAATTACATCGCGATAAACCGTGCTTCTCCAAGCTGTCATAAATAGACCAATCGAATCGACTCATCCTCACGCCACTGTCTTATCGCGTCATAATAAAGCGATTTTATTGGTCTGTTTTATACTCGCGCTGGTTGGATATATATGCGGATGTTATAGGTTGCTGGCTATAATCGTGCACTAAATGGAGATTGTCAGTGCTAAATTAAAGATATTACTGTAAGTAGGGTAATAGGATATGAAAATGATAATGTACCGCGTATCGCAAGGGTTTGTTTGCGTCAGTCATCCTTTGTTTAGTTGTATATAATTTTTTATGTTTATTATTGTGATTCTACGCTATTTAGTCAAAGTTTGGTACCTACTGCGGATCTAGCACGCGCGGCCGTGTCGAGACAACATTTTGTCTCATTTTTCTTAAAAATTATGAAAGACTCAGAACCTCGTTGAGACGAAATCCATAAGATACCTAGCAGCAGTCGGCGTGCTGGGTGTATTACTAATTTTTTCTCAATATACGCTTTTTATAATTTACTGAATTTATTCAAACGTACACAAAGGCCAATGCGTGTTCATTAAAATAGGCAACAAATGTTGCATGCGCATGTTGCTGAAACAAACTGAAATTGTTGATTAAGAATGTTGCACAACATTATCATTTAAATACTGTATCCTGTCGCGCAACATTTGCCTATTAGCGAGCACACGGCTGTCATATAAAATCAATGAAAATTAGGAGAATATTGAAAAAGAAAATGTGCTACATCTCTATTTTAGTCGAAACGCTTATGTTCATAATAGTTTATCATAGCTCATTTTATTTCCCCATGTTGTGTGATCGCACACAACGTAATAATCAAATATTTTTTTATAGATGAACTTTAGAATATTTTATTAAATTGTTTTGCGTGGGACTTGATGGTTCAGACCACACATATAGATTTACATAGATAACGTAAGTATCACGATTTGTATTGAAACCAAGCGTGCCAAATTTTTAACACCTACTGTGATGTCACAGATGGCGGGAAATCCAAACCGATTCAAAGACACCGATGCCGCCGATGCCCCTCCGCCCGCAACGATTATCTCGAGTGATTATCTCGCTCATACTCATATTTTTATATCTGTAGTCGCGAAGACTGTAAGTTATCGGCGACCAACCTTGACGCTTGGTTGGGGTTTTTGGACACGCTAAGTACACACACACATACATTTGCGTTATCTATGTAAATCCATATCTGTGGTTCAGACATATAGTTGGCTCGGGGGAAGTCACCATCAATTCGACTGCACTAGTCTACTTCATGTGTATATAAGTTATCCAGCATATAAATGAAGTCATATAACATAACACCACGTTGCAATCACCGGTGTTGGAGTCATGGAAATTATTGTATATTTTAAAAAATGTGTCAGAACGTTAGACTAGCAACATTCCCGTATTATTAGATTGAAAATTGTCAAGTGGCGTACCTATGATACTATATGATTCAATGAAAAATGCATTATTGTTGCGTATTATTGAAAATCTGCTTAATTTATTGAATTAAAAATGTAATTAAACATTGTCTCTGTATTTTATTTTGTGTACTCATTGCAAAGATTTCGAATTATACCAACCAGATTAGAAGGAAGTTACTTAATAAACTAACATTTCCAGTGTTGCGTTATTATTATGAAAACGCTCTAGTAGTTATCCTACTTATATAATATCCTACTAATATTATAAATGTGAAAGTTTGTGAGTGTGGATGTATGTATGTATGTTTGTTACTCCTTCACGCAAAAACTACTGAACGGATTTGGATGAAATTTGGAACACAGATAGTTTATAACCGGGATTAACATATAGGATACTTTTTATCCCGATAATCCCGAAATTTTTGTTACGTTAAATACTACGCGGACGAAGTCGGCGGGCACAGCTAGTAATATTATAAATGTGAAAGTTTGTGAGTGTGGATGTATGTTTGTTACTCCTTCACGCAAAAACTACTGAACGGATTTGGAACACAGATAGTTTATAACCGGGATTAACATATAGGATACTTTTTATCCCGATAATCCCAAAATGTTTGTCAAACCATTATACAACAGACAAACCATTATATTTGCAACCCTATGTGATTTGCAAAAGGACATTGTTCATTAGTCGTGTTGTTGTATTGGTGGTGGAGCCAAAGCTCATACTCCTACGGGCTAGTACCACCAACTCACAGAAGGCCGAAGTAAATAAGCTATTGAATCTGCGTTTAGTACGATGAGTGAGTCGGATACCCAACCCAACCTCTCTACCCCTCCCTTTATCCCATCTTCATCATACTTCATACTAATATTCTAGAGAGGAAAACTTTGTTTGATGTAATGAATAGGCACCGAAACTACTGAACCGAATTGAAAAATTCTTTCACTGTTGGGAAGCTACACTATCCCCGGGTGACATAGGCTATAATATATTTTCAAAAAAAATAGGGATCCTTACTAAAACTCGAATAATGTAACCGCAATGTACCCGTGCGAAGCCGGGGCGGTCCGCTATCATTTATATTAACATCAGGCAGGTTGTAGGTACTCTTGATTTGTGACGGTAAAAAAATCAAGTCAGTTAAGTGCTGACTGAAAGTATAACTCTACTTTGTTATGAAACTACAGTGGTCATCTGTACATATAAGATTTATTTATACTAAAAATATGTTTAAACTATACATTCATGTTATATACATGCATACGATTAGGTTAAATCACAATGAGATTTTGATTAAATCAATCTCAATTAAGCAAGATAATAAATGTTTCGCAAAAGATATTGCCTAGTTTATTATGCCTGTATACTCAAATTAAAACATGTTGCAATAATCTAGGCTCTATGTTTCTAAAATAATAGAACAGTTGGTTAAAGTTAATGAAAACAAACGTGTCGTAAAAATGTAATTCTTGTACTATCCGAAACATTCGCGTGGTGTACAGGCTTAATAAAACTACTCCTAAACTTATGCTAACAGTACCTATATTACAATATGTTTACGGTGCCTTCATTATTTCTAAGTGTTATGTTAAATTAGTACTTTTATTACAACATAAGTACTAGCTTTTGCCGCGACTTCGAACGCCCACCCATTTATTTTGTTCACCACTTTCTTTTATCAAAAGGTTCACCAGCATGCTTATTAAGTGATGACGTCACAAAATATAAAGTCTTTATGAGATACTCGAAAAAATTGACAATATTTTTTCAAAATTAAACCATCTGCAGACATGTCTGCTCACAAAAGCTTTTTTATAAATCGACAATGTACAGACACAACATCACAATTTTATAATGTTTATACTTATAAGGTAGCACGAAAAAATACTATTTTAAACTAATTATTTGTATTAATAATTTAAATAAATTACCTATGTACAGTAAATGCACAGACCAACCCTCTTTTATACTACGGACTGGAAAAAAACTAAAAAACAGAAAAGGATTGCAAGGATGTAAACTGAATACCTAATACACCCCGAGTTTGATTCCCCATATTCACGCCCACAAAAGTGGAAATTGGGAAAAAGACGACCCAAGAAGACATTTCTATTTAAAAAGAGTAGAATTTTTGTTCACGTTGTTTCATCAGAGACATGAATCATGCCGAAAAATATCTGGACGGCAGTCCGTCAATTTTAAAGACGCTACAGGCCCGGCATTGAACACGATGATTGCAGTTGCTTTTAAAGCTTCCGAATACCGAATTCCGAAGTTTGATGGTCAAGACAAAAGTCACATTGGGGCAAAATGTGTCCAAGAAGAGGACAGCGGTGGAATTTAGGCATTAGACGCCGATACAGCAGTCGACCTTCAGGAGGCGGTCATTGACAGGTACATTGGCAATTTTTATCCAGTCGGAGATACTTTTGAAGACTTAGGAAGAGCTTAAACAAGGTATGGCTAAAGATTTTCCTGATTCTGTCGATCAGACCCAAACCCTACATGAAATTATGGGTAGCCGAAACAAACTTTGATGAAAGGTGTCAGGATGTATACCATCAAGGCAGGGGATATTGCGGAGTAAGTACATAAGTACATCAGAGTTAAGCCGTTGGACTCTAGTCACAACGCTAGTTTAAAGGCGTTAGGCTAGGATCCCCACGGGGAGGCTGTTAACTTTAACGCAAGAAACCTACTGGCCAGTGGCCGAAGGGTGTGGTGTTCAGGCGCTTTCGGGCCAGATTGCCGCCGTCACCGCCAATAGTTTAGTGCTAAGTGTTATAGTAAAAACTAGCTGAGCCCGCGACTTCGTTCGCGTAAAATTTAACTTACCAAAAAATGTTCGTTCAGTTCGCAGAGTTTACGAAAGTTAATAATTCTGTCTATGCTTTAATCTAATTTTTCTTTATATACCTAATGCAAACACCCGCTCCCGCGTTCTGAGCCCGCGCGACAGGATACATTTGTTTTTTTTTTCTAAAATAAAAGTAGCCAAAGTTACTCCTTATAACATCAGCTATCTGCCTGTGAAAGTCCCGTCAAAATCGGTCCAGCCGTTTCGGAGATTACCCGAAACAAACATACAGACAGACAAAAATTTATTTACTGGTTATGTATGTAAGTGACTGCCATCCAGCCCTTTCTTTCGGCATGATACACGTCGTCAATGGTGAAAGTTTGTGAAAAATTACTTTAACTATTATTAAAAGGCGTCTTCTTGTCTCATCGATCTCCTCTCGCCTTTTCCCCAAATGCTACTTTTGCGGAGGTGAAAATGTGGAATAAAACTCAGTATTAGGTGTATTTTCTTGCAATCGCCTTCAGTACACGACTGCTCGACTTCAGAGCTGTAATCCAACCCCCTCAATCTCTTACTCGCTTCCAATTTATCCGCCACTGTCTCTTACATAACACCTTCCTCTCACACCTACATATAGATATGTTACAGATAAAATTATGCGACAAACACCTCTCGTGCCGCATTCCTTCGTACTGTAGACAAAATGTGGAATAAGAGCCAGCGCTCACTAAGCGGCACGGCCAACGGCATAGGCAAAGGCCTTAGCCAAGGATCTAATTTTAATGCTCCTTGGCACACTCTTCGCCGTGCGCCGGCCTTTATACCGCATTTTAGCTACACTACGCGCGAGCTAACGTGTGATGCTACTCTTAGCAACGATAATCGATATATCGTGACATTCGTATTGTCAAATCCTACTCTAAATTCCATATTTTTTGCCCTCGTATCGATTACAGAACGAACAATACAAAATTATAGTTTGTTCAGACCATATACGACGGCAAAAAACGTAGAATTCGACAATACGAATATTACGTATATATCGATTATAGTTGCTAAGAGTAGCATCCCTAGGCCGGCTCAAGTTAGTTGTAGCAGGATCCCAGTAAACGTTCTTACAAAACATTATATTTCGACGCCAATAAAACTCCTGGCTACCCAAGTAAGTCCGCGCGTATTGTACCTAACCCACCTTGATAACAACCATTTCGTTTATCAGTGCAAATATTTGCCCGTCTTATACAAATATATTTTTATTAAGCCTTTATACTGAGTGTTTTAATAAATTATTATGAATGTTTTGCAGTAATGGCCGCAATACTACAACCACAGATACAGATTTACATAGATAACGCAAGTATCACGATTTGTATTGAAACCAAGCGTGCCGCGTAGCGACGACCAACCTTGACGCTTGGTCGGGGTTTCGTACACGCGAAGTACATGCATTTTCGTTATCTATGTAAATCTATATTTGTGGGTACAACCAAACATTTGAATACTGTTACATATTGCCATCTCTTATCTAAAAAGCTACCAAGTTACAAATTAGCAATGTTGGATTTTAATCGATTAACAATAAAGTTGACAATTCACTAACCATCCTTATAGGTTTAATGTTTATAATTATTATGACATGGTATTAATAACTAAATTTTAAAATTTAATTGATATATTTGTATACGTCAGACGCATTTTAGTTAATAAACGGAAAATTTCACTTCACAGCCCTCTACACAGCAACACAGCACAGACCAATAAGCTATAGACGCTGGGATCGCCCGCTTGACTCGCTTACGTATTAACCATATCTAATCTATATATATATAACTCAAAGGTAACTGACTGACTGACTGACATAGTGATCTATCAACGCAAACCCAAATCACTGGACGGATCGGGCTGAAATTTGGCATGCAGGTAGATGTTATGACGTAGGCATCCGCTAAGAAAGGATTTTGATTAATTCTACCCCCAAGGGGATAAAATAGGGGATGAAAGTTTTTATGAAACTTTGTAAATTAAATTCCACGCGGACGAAGTCGCGGGCACAGCTAGTATTGTATAATTTTGTATGACCACATCTGACTTCTTACTCAGTAATTCACAGTTTTTCCCGAGAGTCCCGCCATCTTTTGACGATTGCATTCACATACAATAATGGGTGTAAAATAGTGTCTTGTCTTATTGGTCTGTGCATAGCAACAATTATGTGTTGCCTGCATACATGAACATCATTATAATTTAAAATGGTTGTTGCCAGTAGCTTTTCATATTGCAATAGCAACAAGCGACGGAGACAAATGTCGCTCAACAATAATGCCAGTTTACGGCAAGTGTCGCTCATGCCCGATTTATACTTCAATAAGTACAGTAGCGAGTTAACTTGCGTCTGCGGCGAGTTAAGACGCTTTTGCCATTTGAACGGCAAAAGCGAATTAAGTAGTAAGTTGTTGATTAAGGTGAGTTGAATAGACCGCGATCCTATTTTTTGGCGAGGCCAGTGCGAAGTAGCCCGCTCTCCCGCGTCTCCCGCACCCCGCCAACTTAACTAGCCGGCATGTAGACGGGCGAGTTAAGTACAGTCCATAAACTGTTTCGGAGGAATAAAACAACTGTAGTGCCTAGTCTTCTTCTCGGAACGGCAACTTATAGACTACTCACTCGCCTTCGTTTTGACGCTACTTACATCTTACTACTTATTACATAACTGACTGTTTTGAAGCGAAGCTTCTTTACGGACGTTCGGGGCGCTCGCTACCCGGGCACTAAAACGGTGAAAAGCGTAACGCGTGATGCGTGACGCGTGATGCGTGACGCGTGATGCGTGATGCGTGACGCGTGATGCGTGATGCGTGACGCGTGACGCGTTACGCGTTACGCGTTAATATAATATATCTAATATCTACTGCAAAGCTTCGCTTCTTTCGGGCGTCCCTAGACGGCACTGTTTTTTTTTTAAACTCGCTACTGTACTTATTGAAGTGTAAATCGGACATCACTGACAATAATAGTTTGCGTCAATTTCCCTCAGCTCAATGGCAGTTTGCGACAAGTGTCGCGCCACAGCCTTATAAATACTACTTTTGTCGCGCGAGTGCAAACAAATCTACATGCTAACTATCGTTCCCTATCGTTTAAAAGTTTATCTGTACTTAACTTGTCCCATAAACTTGTCATTGGTAGAATCATCGGTAGTCAATGTAAACATAAACTTTAATTGGAATCAGAAGTGAAAACATCGACTCCTCTGTATCCCTCGCCTGTCTATTGCAAATGCAATAGTATGCTACATTCAACATTCAATACTTCACATGTCAACATAATCTCGCAATAAAAGGCTTCTACACATTCAGATCAACCTAAAGAGAAAAATACTACCGAGCTGTTCCTCCCATTTTTGCTTATAGGTAACACCCGACCGGCGCGTAATAACGCACGGTGGCCTCTTTGCCAAAGTAAAATCATGACGGCATGTGGCACATTTTCTAAAAAAATATGTAAGAACTTGTAACGCCCAAGCATAGTTTTTAGGAAAATACCTAGCTTCATCTCTATTGGGCAGTTAAGCTGACCACACCGAAGAGCTCTTCAAAACCCCCTACTAACTAATTAAGATTGACCATTGTCTCAGGCATCTTACTCAAATAGTAATCATGATCATACCTTGTAACGAGCAAGCCATCTGTCACTTTCACATCACTGTCTGATGAATAATCAATGGAGTCACCCTTAGCTGTTGTCATTCGACCACCAACAGTCTTTATAATTGCATCTCCAGCACACAAATCCCATTTCTTAATGGCTGTAGCATGAAGATACACATCGTAGGTTCCGTTGATGACTTCCATTACTTTGTAGCCAGCACCGGCAGCCTGTGATACAGTGGTCTTGTCTCCAAACGCTTTTAATGCTATCTCAGTCACTTTGCCTGGGTGTGAGCGGGACACAACAACTCGGGGGTGTTCTTTGTTTTCTTCTTTCTGGAAATAATGTAAGTATTGTGTGGTGTTTAATAAAAATAAAACAAAAGTGTTTTAGGGGCTGTTGGAAATAAAAATGGGAACAGAGTTCATGGTTTGTGAGTAGAGTAGAAATCGAACTCTTGCAAGTTCAGCTTTTATTACCAGAGTACTTGCATGTGGGAGAGTTTGGGAGGGAATGTGGCCAAATACATATTTTTAGTAAACCACTTAAAAGTATGTACATAATGTGTTTCCAAGATAGTTATACACCATATTTGTTTTTCAATAGGGCAGAAAACATTAGAAATTACATTTACATACATGTTCCGTATTAGGCATGTTAGTTGACGGTCTCTTGGTGTACCAGCCCCAGTAAGTCCTCGGTGAGAACGGATAGTGGATCACTCCAATTATGGGAGTACCTCTAATGGCAACACACACCATAGTTGTAACATACTGATATAGTGCCTCTGTGAACAAAACAATTTTTAAATTAATAGTGCACATCACAAAACAAACTAGTACCCATTAATGATAATAATTATAATACTGTCCAATCTTACCTGTGTACTCCTTCGTCGCGTCCAAAGGATCAATCCAAATGGTTACATCTTTTGCATAAACCAGTTCATCATTCATGTACTCAATTATCCGATGATTCTCCAGGACCATATCCACATCGATGGCGGGCTGCTCCTCACATCCCGAGTCGCTCTTGGAATGCTCCTCCGATACTATGCTCAGCTTCGAAAAGGTGTTTTTCAACCCGTAAAACATTGCACAGTGGGACGCATAGTCAGCGTCCGTTACCGGGTCGTTCGCTCCTTCCAACGTCTTCCCTTTACTCTTAACATTAAGCTCATGGTTCTTCCCATCTATCACCTTCTTACCACCCCGTTCGGAAGCCTGGATAGCCGCTTTCAACACAGCTCTCAGGTTAATAAGATCACTTTTCTCCGCTGGGTAACTTGTACCGCCAGACCGCCAATAAATTATTAAAAATAATATAAACACTAATGTAAAACAAGCGAATTTATTTAATCTTAATGTCCCGCTGAAGTTCATTGTTGTACCTATTTGACGAAACCTCCAGTAATTTGATAATTCTCCTAAAATCCCTTCCTATAATAACAGATGGATCAGGCTTTTAATTAAAAACAAGCAAAGAAGACAGTCCGAATAGTCCCACAGATTAGGAATAGTCCGATTGACAACGGTGACACGGTGACACTTGGGTGACACCACGACACCGTAGCAGCTGACAGTCAAGTAGTAGTAATATTCGTCCAATAGGACAGGCCAAGAAGCTTAGAATACCACTGGAGAGTGCACGTAGAACTACGGAGTGAAGACAGGTTTTTTTCATACATACATATGTTCTGACCCTCTCACACTTCATCTGAAATTGCCATGATAAACACAATAAAATACCCAAACTAACGTGTGATGAGCCAAGATTTCGCAAGTCCATGGTTTTCGTGTCTGTTTTTTTATGGATTTTATTTACATATTACATATGCGTCAATTTGAGAATCCTCTTTTGACTTCAGTATTTATTTTTATATAGAAAAAAATAATAGATCAACCGTTCACTTTCCTGCCCCCCTATTCGCTAACTTGATGGTCACCAGTGACTAACTGGCTTCAGTTGTACACTGAACTTTGATGACAACTGAGAATGCTACAACTTTGGTATTCAGTATCACATTGAGTGGATATGAAGTTACGGTGACTAACGGGCGGAGAGCGGTGCTCTTCGATACAACACTCGACGCCTCTAATTCTTATCGACTATTATACGACTAAATTGAACAACGCCTTTTGAACGTGTGAAGTACTACATTTTAGATAACATTTCATCATAAGCGGTTTATGTACACATGACATGTAAAGATGGCGGGAAATCAATGTTGTGCTGATTTTATATTAATTGTTTGGTGCGTAATTAATTTAATTACTGCGTTTAATTGGGTTTTGTAAGCCATAAGTTTGTTAAAATAAATCCTTTAAGGTAAGTTAACGATTAAGTTATGGTTTATAATGTGAAAATTGTTAATTGAATCAAAGTATTTTAACTTCAATATTACCTAATGATATCACTATAAGATCAAAGTAACTGAAGGTAAATTCAAGTATTTAATATATTGTATTAATGTAGAATTTCTACTTTTAAGATGCCTGCATGCAGAAGAGTTTCCGTAAGCCAAATGGAACTGCTGGTGGAGTTTGCGGAGTCTCATCGCGATATATCATTGGGTCACTTTACGGGAAGTCCACAGGCTGTTAGTCACCCGAGAAGCGTGTGACTCCGTAGCAATTCTGCTAAACCTGTGGCATAAGGAACCACTACTTTAGACCACGTAAGTTTACTAGTTAATAAATTAACTCAAGAAATGAACCATCTGCTTAAAATAGTTATTTTACCTACAATCTAAAACAAAATCACTCAGTCATCATTAGTATACTCAGCGAGTGATTAATCTTAGTTGAAAAGTAAATTCGCACATTAGGTAAATCTTAAAATTCCTAGAGTGCTTGTTTTTTTAAATCAATTAAAATAATAATAGGCTTCAACATCAAACCAATTTAAATATGTAAATTTCAGTTCATGGAGATGAGAGGGTGCGGTGCTGGGCCAACGTCATTTAGATACTTACGGCACATTGCTGCTGAAGAGCAAAATGCAGCTGCATAAGGAACTGCGATGGAGCTTATGAGGACACTGGAGAAGATGTACATAATTATGTACATAATAATACTTCTAGTAGCATTCAAGTTAAAGCTTTATATGTATTTTAAAGTATTATTGTCTTCTTAATATGAAACATGTAATTTGTGTTCTTAGGTATGTAATAAATGTTAAAACAGTAACAAAAATATCAGTATTACTAAGCCCGATGATTATGGAATGCATTATATAATTATAAATGATTATCTCGAAACATTCCATAATTTTTGGTCTGTTATATCCCTACAGTTATCTGGATTTTCGATGATTCTTGCCACCACACTCTGTAGACTTAGTTCTGACAACATCACTCTGAGGCTCTGCATTGGAACATTCAGTGAATTGGCAATGTTTTGTAAAACAACACATGCATTCACCACATTGACTGCTGTAATTGGGTTATAGTGTAGTTATACCATGTTCCACTGCCAACATGTTATCAGTACTCCAATACACCGTTCAACAGTATTTCTGTTTGTGCAGTGATCTTCTGGTGAACCCGGAGCTGCACCTAAGTTAGATGTCATCATCCAAGGGGTGCTGTGTATATTCAGAATCACCTAAAAATAATAATAATTTTCATATTTGTTTCAATTATTTATTGATTGAAGACTCGAAATATCTATTAACACATTTACATTCATTGAGCTCTTCATTTTCAATAACCAGCCAAAATAATATTTCTCATCATATAGCCAACAGTGTTCTTCATTTCTTTCAAGTCTTTCTAAAACACACTTTATGGGGTATTGACTCCACATAGGTATGAATCATGTACAGCACCACAAATCTGAAACAAGAAATTAATTTACCTTTTAAACATATTATGTAGATGAATATATAATTATTATGAATGTAGAATTATTTTAGTAGGTATTGTTATTACTTACTATTAAAACATTTAAAGATAGGCAATTTTTTCAATTAAAATATGCCTCCTCATGATCATGGTCGGATTAAGGCCACATATGAACCATCAAAAACTGAGTTCTTCTAATGCCTGTTGAAATCCAGCTTTAGGTATTCAAACAATTATATTTGCAATAAACCCTCTTGTGCAACTGTAGTAGATTACTAGCGTCGTGCAGGCGGCGTCTCTCAATAAGTACTTAAAAATTCTTGTTTTCGCTTTTCTTTAGCAAATCCCAACAAAATAAGACGTGCCATAATATTTCTCTACGCACACGAATCACAAACAAACAACAAAAGTTTCAACTTTCACTTGCTTTACTAATTACCGGCTTCGGTGATCATCACTTTTACTTGAAAAACACTACCCTTGAGCAGTGTCTTTCACGAATATTTTTAAATTTGAAATGCTTATCAGTTTGATGTCCACTAAGCTTACAGAATACCAATCATACAAATATCGATACGAAAACATCTGTCAAAAAGTGTTACGGTGACTATCAGCAATACTCGGTGCTCATGACGTCATCTTAGTTAGTCACTGGTCATAGGGAATACGAAACTAGCTGTTTGACAGTTATTCGTTGAACACTTTGCCAAGTGATCATCACTATGAGCTGTCAACAGAGTTAGCGAATAGGCCTGCTGATTGTCGGTAGCTGTTATTTTAATAATCTAGCAACACTGATACAACACTCAACAAACATATGTGACGTCATTCAAGGTCAAATTTCTTGGCTTCAAAACATTGTTCGTGCTAAAACATCCAGTGTAACCGTGAGTTCGCACTGACGAAACATTCACTCAAAACATGTTTATTTTCAAGTTATTTTCAGATGTTTTTGACAGTTATCGAATTGCGTTCGCACTGTCTATGAACATGTTGCATTGAAATCTGTTCGACAACTCGTTGCATGAGATAAGTATCACAGCATGTTTGTAATACAAGTTGTGATACATCATCACTCAATATGCTGGATGCATTGTTGTTGAAATAGTTATGAGAATTGTTTTTGGAATTTCACCCCAAATTACTGAGTTACCAACAAATTATTGTTATTCATGGAATACATTTTTTATATATTTATTTATTTAAAGATACCTATAGGTATTCTTTTTACAAACTTTTAATTAACTTGCAATGTGTGTGAGTTCCTATACTTCCTATGTATGTATGACTTATGTAGGTATGTTTGTTTAGAGTTCAAACTTTGCAACTGAATTTTGAACCAGTTCTCATTGCCTGGACGGGCTGAAATTTGGTATTCACGCATAAATAGAGAGCTGCCCCCCTATTCGCTAACTTGATGATCACCAGTGACTAACTGGCTTCAGTTGTACACTGAACTTTGATGACAACTGAGAATGATACAACTTTGGTATTCCGTATCACATTGAGTGGATATGAAGTTACGGTGACTAACGGGCGGAGAGCGGTGCTCTTCGATACAACACTCGACGCCTCTATTTCTTATCGACTATTATACGACTAAATTGAATAACGCCTTTTGAAAGTGTGAAGTACTACATTTTAGATAACATTTCATCATAAGCGGTTTATGTACACATGACATGTAAAGATGGCGGGAAATCAATTTTGTGCTGATTTTATATTAATTGTTTGGTGCGTAATTAATTTAATTACTGCGTTTAATTGTGTTTTGTAAGCCATAAGTTTGTTAAAATAAATCCTTAAAGGTAAGTTAACGATTAAGTTATGGTTTATAATGTGAAAATTGTTAATTGAATCAAAGTTTTTTAACTTCAATATTACCTAATGAAATCACTATAAGATCAAAGTAACTGAAGGTAAATTCAAGTATTTAATATATTATATTAATGTAGAATTTCTATTTTTAAGATGCCTGCATGCAGAAGAGTTTCCGTAAGCCAAATGGAACTGCTGGTGGAGTTTGCGGAGTCTCATCGCGATATACTTATCATTGGGTCACTTTACGGGAAGTCCACAGGCTGTTAGTCACCCGAGAAGCGTGTGACTCCGTAGCAGTTCTGCTAAACCTGTGGCATAATGAACCACTACATTAGACCACGTAAGTTTACTAGTTAATAAATTAACTCAAGAAATGAACCATCTGCTTAAAATATTTATTTTACCTACAATCTAAAAAAAATTCACTCAGTCATCATTAGTATACTCAGCGAGTGATTAATCTTAGTTGAAAAGTAAATTCACACATTAGGTAAATCTTAAAATTCCTAGTGCTTGTTTTTTTAAATCAATTAAAATAATAACAGGCTTCAACATCAAACCAATTTAAATATGTAAATTTCAGTTCATGGAGATGAGAGTGTGCGGTGCTGGGCCAACGTCATTGAGATACTTACGGCACATTGCTGCTGAAGAGCAACATGCAGCTGCATAAGGAACTGTGATGGAGCTTATGAAGGACACTGGAGGAGATGTACATAGTTATGTACATAATAATACTTCTAGTAGCATTCAAGTTAAAGCTTTATATGTATTTTAAAGTATTATTGTCTTCTTAATATGAAACATGTAATTTGTGTTCTTAGGTATGTAATAAATGTTAAAACAATAATAAAAATATCAGTTTTACTAAGCCCGATGATTATGGAATGCATTACATAATTATAAATGATTATCTCGAAACATTCCATAATTTTTGGTCTGTTATATCCCTACAGTTATCTGGATTTTCGATGATTCTTGCCACCACACTCTGTAGACTTAGTTCTGACAACATCACTCTGAGGCTCTGCATTGGAACATTCAGTGAATTGGCAATGTTTTGTAAAACAACACGTGCATTCACCACATTGACTGCTGTAATTGGGTTATAGTGTAGTTGTACCGTGTGTTAACAAGCACTGCCAACATGTTATCAGTACTCCAATACACCGTTCAACAGTATTTCTGTCTGTGCAGTGATCTTCTGGTGAACCCGGAGGTGCACCTAAGTTAGATGTCATCATCCAAGGGGTGCTGTGTATATTCAGAATAACCTAAAAATAATAATAAATTTCATATTTGTTTCAATTATTTATTGATTGAAGACTCGAAATATCTATTAACACATTTACATTCATTGAGCTCTTCATTATCAATAACCAGCCAAAATAATATTTCTCATCAAATAGCCAACAGTGTTCTTCATTTCTTTCAAGTCTTTCTAAAATACACTTTATGGGGTATTGACTCCACATAGGTATGAATCATGTACAGCATCACAAATCTGAAACAAGAAATTAATTTACCTTTTAAACATATTATGTAGATGTACTTATTATTTTAGTAGGTATTGTTATTACTTACTATTAAAACATTTAAAGATTGGCAATTTTTTAAATTAAAATATGCCTCCTCATGGTCATGGTCGGATTAAGGCCACATGAACCATCAAAAACTGAGTTCTTCTAATGCCTGTTGAAATCCAGCTTTAGGTATTCAAACAATTATATTTGAAATAAACCCTCTTGGGCAACTGTAGTAGATTACTAGCTTCGTACAGGCGGCGTCTCTCAATAAGTACTTAAAAATCCTTGTTTTCGCTTTTCTTTAGCAAATCCCAACAAAATAAGACGTGCCATAATATTTCTCTACGCACACAAATCACAAACAAACAACAAAAGTTTCAACTTTCACTTGCTTTACTAATTACCGGCTTCGGTGATCATCACTTTTACTTGAAAAACACTACCCTTGAGCAGTGTCTTTCACGAATATTTTAAAATTTGAAATGACTATCAGTTTGTTGTCCACTAAGCTTACAGAATACCAATCATACAAATATCGATACGAAAACATCTGTCAAAAAGTGTTACGGTGGCTATCAGCAATACTCGGTGCTCATGACGTCATCTTAGTTAGTCACTGGTCATAGGGAATACGAAACGAGCTGTTTGACAGTTATTCGTTGAACACTTTGCCAAGTGATCATCACTATGAGCTGTCAACAGAGTTAGCGAATAGGCCTGCTGGACCTGATGCTGCTCCCAAATCCACCTGCAGACCACCCAACTCAAGCTTCTTTATCATATTCATTATATAATGAACATGGATTCAAGCAATACCGATTTTTTGTTCTATCAACTAGTATTGTATTCCTAGTACCTATATCAAAATTAAGAACAAGTAATAGTACTAGGTACTTAAAATGAATATTGTATTTTATGGTTGCTCAGACACCCTTCGGTATTACATTCTCTTTGCCTTATAGATTAAAGGTGAAAAATCGTTGGACTTGGCAACATTAAATGAAATATTTACGAACATTTCTGGATAACAATAAAATGGCAGAAACTTACGTATTTCAACAAATCTCGAAACATGTCGTACGTCAGTGCGAATGCGAGCAGTAACAAATCTACTGACAAACATGTTAATGTATGATGTTTCAGTTCAGTGCGAACGCAGGCTACAACAAATCTCGAAATTAATTCCGAAACTTATCCAGTTTCCGGCAGTGCGAACGCAAACGCTAACAAAACATGTTGTGACATTTGTTCCTACAGCAAATTGCACAACATATTTCGCGACATGTTTTTTGGTGCGAACTAGGGGTTATGTATAAAGTTCTTGGGACAGGCGAAGGGACTAGTCCATACTGCCAAATCTGAAGTTGTCTGACAGTGAATCAATCACGGATTATTGATTGACAGGTAAATGACAAAATAATTGTTTGTCCTCCATTTTGGTTTTCAAAAATGGTTGGTCATATTTTTGTATTGTATGGTTATTAATTGTGTTTGTTATTGCTATTCGTTACTCGACATTGGCAGAATCATATTGGGCTTGACCCAATTGTAAAAGGCCAAATAATAAAAATATAAATAAAAAATCTGCATATCTATGCTATATCTATGCAGTATTGTATTCTCTTTGTTTGCAGTCCACAGACAGCAGTCAGTCTGTCACTGTCATGTCATCGGCAGCGTGTGGGAGGGAACCAAAGAGTATACAATACTGAGGGAACTGGGCACTGGGGCAGGTTTTATAAACGTTTTGCGTTTTGTGCACTGAGAACGAGTAGTACTATATTTATAAATTTTGTCGAAATTCTTCACTGCCTTATCATTACAGCACATCCTACCCGAAACTATGATTCTAGTAGATATTTACGATATGGTAAGTGGTAACAAACAATTTAATTTTTACTCATTATGAGCTTTAGGTATTATTACAAGAAAGATTTACTACGAATAAATTCCTTTCAGGCGAGCTGGTGGACGTTGGTTATCGCTTTACAAGTCATATTAATCTCTACATATTATTTTTGGGCCAAAAAGAAGTCGAAATCTTTCGATCCTCTAGTTAATGGCCAAGCTATAGAGTGGAAACCGGTCCCACTAGTGGAACACGATGTAGAAGTAGATGAACCTCCTTTGATGGGAAAAATAGACGAGAATGCTTTGAATGTGGGCTCTATGAGTTTCCTTTGCATGGACAAGGAGGAGGCTATCATGGAAAGTGCATTAAAAACTATGGACAAGTATGGTGTTGGTTCGTGTGGGCCGAGAGGGTTTTACGGCACGATAGATGTGCACCTGACGCTGGAGGAACGCCTGGCCAACTTTCTAGAGGTTGAGGAGTCCTGTGTTTACTCATATGGGTTTTCAACAATCGCCAGTGCGATACCGGCGTACGCCAAACGTCATGATATCATCTTTGCGTGAGTTATTGTAAATCGTAACATTCATTTAGTAGTCCTAAAAATTAATATAAATTATTGTCTATATTTTATGACGAGTTTCTGTGTATAGACCATTAATTAATAATTATTTATCTTCCTGAACTATCAAGGGTTAATAAACTTATTGTGGTTTTTTGCTATATAATCCACTAATGGGTGGTTATAAAAATATAAGTGCTTGGTAAGAAATTATTGTATACTAGCTGTGCCCACGGACTTCGTCCGCGTAGTAGTTAACGTAACAAAAAGTTCGGGATTATCGGGATAAAAAGTATCCTTTATGTTAATCCCGGTTATAAACTATCTGTGTTCCAAATTTCATTCAAATCCATTCAGTAGTTTTTGCGTGAAGGAGTAACAAACATACATAAATACATACATACATACATACATACATCCACACTCACAAACTTTCACATTTATAATATTAGTAGGATAGTAGGATTGCACCCATGTTGCCAGGAATATCTAGATTGTTTACATTATTAACTAGCTGTTGCCACTGCTCCGCCAGCCACTGGTACCTTGGTAAAATAAAAGAAGCCTAAGTGACTCCTTTTTAAGTTCAGCTATCTGCCCTTTAAAGTCCCATGCAAATCGGTCCAGCTGTTTCGTAGATTAGCAGATGTAGGGTACTGTACATTACAAACACAATTTCATTTATTTGTGTAGTGGATGTATTAGCAACTTGATATCAACAGTATATTTATAAAAATAAGTTTTCAGGGACGAATGTGTCTGGTTTGCAATTCAGAAGGGAATAGACGCCTCCCGCAGCACTGTTCGCTACTTCAAGCACAACAACATGGACCATCTCGAAGAGATGCTTGCTGAGGCCTCCAAGAAAAGGGAGCTAAACCCCAGGAGACGAGCTTTCCTCATTGCTGAAGCTATATACTTCAACACAGGAGAAATGTGTGATGTTAAGAGATTGGTGCAGTTGGCTCGGAAATTCAAGTTGAGGATCATTTTGGACGAAACTTTGACTATTGGGGTGAGTAGGATGTCTATCATAAATCAAAGTCTAATTTTTAATTCATAAAAACCAACAAAGCACTAATAAATAAATATCAGGATATGTTTGGTACTAAACTAATCAATGCTTGTACTATGGGTATATTACAATTGACTGGAGGTGATCCAAGAGACACCCAGACCGATGCAGACATTTCGTAACAATGAAAGAGATGGCAATATGTTTGTTTGTGTAATAGAATCAATACCAACATCTATACCTCTAATGTAGGTGTAATGTTGCTCTATCAACTGTCAATTGACGTAGGGTCATCTTATTCTACAATTGATTGACGGGTGATTGATTGGTGTGACAACACCCTTGTCACATGCTATCTCATCACCAACCTGATTGAGGGCTTTTTATAAAAGCAATACTAATTTCGCGTTATAGGTGAACTTGTAAATGACCACACCGTTTTACTTTTGCTTAATGGCCCTGTTTCGGTCTTTTAATTTGTCTTATTTACGCTTCAATTAAAAGGGTCATTGCATTTAGCTACATACCTAAATGTTGAAAAAAGTAAATTAAAATGCAATTTGATTTTGTAAATCAACTGTTATGTATTAACTGTAACGATCACTGCATATTATTTTGTTAATTAGCATAGTATATTCGTGAACTTTTTATGAGGTTAAAATTGTTATGCATGTTCATTAAAACTAAAAAACCGTGTAAAGAAATATCACACCATGGAAACAGGAACATTTACCATAATTAACATAAATTTTCACCTCCATCTCAAACAACCTTTAATTTGCCATAAGTTAAGGAATCCGGTCAAGTGCGATTCAATTTCGTAGTTAATAATGAAGTTATGAGTTCAATCAAGGAGTTTTATAATGATTTTTCAATTTTGCGAAATATCAATATTGGAAATTTAATTTGCTATCATTGCTATCAATCTGTTAATAGCCTATTTGAAGTACCAACGCTCGTTTACACTTTACGACAACACGACGATAAAGAAAAAAAAAATTTATTATTTCCGCAATTTGCCCACCCGCATGCAATATTTATTTATTGGTTTCTATGAACGCGGCGGTGGTACGAGGGATGCCTTTTAAGTTTTGTCGTTTGAAGAAAAAAACACAACTAGAACCTTATAGTACTTTTTATTGTTTTTCAAAGTATTCACCACGTAGCTTAATACACTTTTCCATTCGCTCAAACCAGTTATTATAACATTTATACCACTCTAAAGTGGGGGTGTTCAAAATGGCTGACTTGAAAGCGTCGACTGCTTTTTCACCGGACTGGAACCTTTGACCACGAAGACTTTTCTTAATTTTAGGAAATGTAAATAAATCGTTAGGGCTAAGGTCAGGACTGTATGGAGGATGATCAAGAATTTCTACTTTTTCCTGCTTCAAATACTCAATCGTTTGACGAGCGCTGTGTGAGATTGCGTTGTCGTAGTGCAGGATGATGCGTCGCTTTGAGTTAGATTTTCGAAGTTGGCGATGACTTGTGGTAAACAAACTGTGGTATACCACTCTCCATTAACCGTTCTACGATCTTCAAGTGCAATAGTCGCAATATGGCCGGTTTTTCCAATGAACGTGGCCACCACCTTCTTTGAAGTGCTTCGAGAACGAACAACTTTAGTCGGTTTTGGCTCGTCTTGAAAGACCCAGATTGTAGATTGTTGTTTGGAATCAGGATCGTAGGCATAGATCCAAGATTCGCCACCACTGATGATGTCGTAGACGTGATTTGACTCTCCTTGGTTAAACCTTTGCAGAGTTTTCTTACACCATCTGACGCGGGCCGCCTTGTGATCGTCGGAAAGCAGATGCGGTATCCAACGGCAAACTAGCTTTCTTACACCAAGCGCTTCATGCAAGATTTTCTGAATGGTTGTCCCTGAGATGCCTAATAGAGCCTCTATCTCTCGATACGTCACATGACGATCTTAGAGAATTTGTTGTCTCACAGCAATGATGTTATCTTCAGTGAAGGCGGATTTTGGCCGTCCTTCGCGAGATTTGTCACTAAGACTAGTATGTCTACGCTGGAATTATAAATACCAGCGTTCGACAGTCCGCAGACATGGGGCTTCATCACTGAACACAGATGTTAGCTCTTCAAAACACTGAAGCCGTGTCAGGCCTCTTCTAAAGTTGTAGAAAATTATTGCACGAACATTTTCCTTAGAAAGATTCATTTTCGTACGTAACCTGACAGATTCTAATCGACGCTGTGACTAAACAATAGCATTAATCCCAAAACTTTCAATTGTTTTGGGATTCGAAATTTAAACACATTCGAATATAGAACAGTTCCAAATTCAAAATTGCCGGGAAATATGGAAACGACAGAACTTAAAAGGCATGCCTGGTACTAATGCAACACTAACACAATATTAGATCACAATATAATAATATGAAAACTAAATCGCGGCAAACGTTTTATGCAATAATAGTTAATATCTACTATCCTTTGTAATTATTAACTATAATATATAGAGAGACTATAACTATAAAGAGGTTTCGTCAGCAAATAACACTTCTAGCGAAGCCACCGTTGCACCATCTGCATATTACCGACAGGTGGTGGGCAAGCACGGCCGCGGCATCACCGAACTGTTGGACATCCCGCGCCACGAGATCGATCTGATCGTGGGCTCGCTGGAACACTCGTTCGCTTCCGTGGGCGGCTTCTGCGCCGGCAGCCACTTCATTGTAGATCACCAGAGGCTCTCCGGACTGGGTACGCACCTCCCGTGTAGTGATCTTCATTTTATTCCAGGGAACCAAGTCTGTGAACTGATCCAATAACGCTCTACTTACACTTGACTCGAAATACGTCAGATTTGCCAGTTTCCTGTAGTCCTCTAACCACTCGTATCCGTGTCGACCGATTTTCGACTCGATTGGAGGAGCAGTCGTTTGTGGATTTCGAAATGTTTGGCTCGATCGTAAATGTCAACATCGACATATTCGAGTAGCGTGCAAGTCGAACGTTATTGGAACGGTTAACTGACTTATCACCCTTTTCTCATTAAGAACTCGTACTACAGTTCTACTGACCTTGCCTTTGTCTACAGGAAATTCCTAATTTGCCAGAAGTGATATGAACTTGTCAATATTAACCAATGCTTGTCATTCACAGGTTATTGTTTCAGCGCGTCCCTACCGCCGATGTTGACGCAAGCAGCCATCTCGGCTCTAGACATCCTGGAAGCCAAGCCGACCATCATCGACGAACTGAATGAAATCTCCAAGAAAATGAACAAGTATGTTTCTTTTTAAATATATATCGCCAGACGAACACACCAACTGTATGGTCCCAAACTAAGCAACGCTTGAACTATGGGTACCGTACAATGGACTGAGGGCGATCCCAGTGACACCCAGACCTGGGCAAATTACGAAAAGGCATTTTCCGAAATTTGCCCCGGCGGGAATCGAACCCGCAACCACCATGTGCACTGAGCCGAGCGGCCTACGCTCGAACCATGCGTCAAGCGGTCGTCAATTGAATCAGAAATGTCTGAAACATACCGATTCGTCATGCGCTATTGAGTGTTTAGCAAATTGATAACAGTGTGACGTCACAATGGCAAATAAAGGAACTTGTGGCCATATCACCTCATGCAATAAAAATAAAACATATTTTCGCGTCTTATATCCTTAACCATTATGGTGATGAAGCCAAGCTAGACCCAATTGACTACAGCTTATACACGCGCTGACTCAACCGTTGTAGTACCACCATCTCACAGAAGATCGGTGTAAAGTATCTATTTTATAGCTGCGTTTCGAACGATGAGTCAGAGAGCCCAACCAACCTCTCTCCCCCTACCTCTTCCTCAATTCGCATCAGGTCGGCAACGTGCAAGCAATGCCTTTGGTTTTCCTTTTTAGGGTTCCGTTGTCTCTCTAGTAAGGGCTCCCCTTATAAGATCATCCAGTCGGTCCGTCCGTCCGTCCGTCCGTCTGTCCGTCGGTCCGTCCGTCCGTCCGTCCGTCCTGGCTGTCACAGGGCCATAACTTCTACAGTTTCTGACGGCAGTTGATGTAATTTGGTACAGTAATACTTAGGAGTAGATCTCACTTTAAGAATATAAAATGTTAGAAAATTACTTTTTTTGAGGTCCTCCCCGAATTGGTCCAAACCGAAACATCGAAAGAGGGGTTTTCTTTTTTATTATTATAAAAATCTATGTATAGTCTCGCCAATATGTCCTTTAAAATTAAGACCGATACAATCGGCGTAATGTGAACCTACACCTCTGCGAATCCCTTCGAACAATACAGGTGTAATAATTTATGGTTGGTTTATGGTGTAGTGGTTAGGTTACTTACTACTAGTGAACGTATAAACTTATGGTAACTAATTTTCATTTCTTCGTTCCAGATACCTGGACCAACTAAAACACTTTAGATACCGCGGCGACGAGCTCTCGCCGGTCAAACATGTCTACCTCAAAAACGACGAACTAGCAGACAAACTAAAACACTCCTACCTCAGGAACATCACTAAATATTGCCTCGAAAAGGGCGTAGCAATGACGGTAGCCGCGTACCTGAGAGACGTAGAATATAATTGCCCAGAACCTTCAATCCGTTTGACGTGTAGCATAAAACTTACGGACGAAACTATAAACTTAGTTTGCTCATTACTTGATGAAGCTTATAAGAATGTTGGCCCAAAACCGGAGTTGGTGGCTGCTTGATAAAAAAAAAACAATGTATTTTGTTTATGTTATGATATATTTATGGCGGGAAGCACATTGTTACATGTTTGCGTGACTATACCAAAGCCAAACTCGATATTCTTTTTCTTTTTTTATAGTTGTATAATGATACTAGCTTTGATTAGGGTTTTTATAAATTTTCTGTCACCATTTCCTAGTTATACGTTAAAAATTTACTTCCTTAGTATTTGCGGGAACCACAAATATTAAAACTAAACAAGATGTATTGACGAGTTTGGCTTCAATATAAAGTGTATAAATTTAACCTTATTAATTATAACCAGGTCCAATCTAACAACATTCCTATTACTAAATAATGGATATTGTTTAAAAATATTTTAATAACCAGTTTTGTAGTTGTAAGCCTACGTCGAATAAGTATTTCTTGCATTTTTTATTTATTTTTGTATTTACTTTTTTTATAAAAAGGTTTTGCACTTTACTGCTGATTAATCATTATAAAGAACGGTGGCTTAAGCGTGAGTATTAATATCTTATAGTACGGTAACTTGTACCTTAAAACAATTAACTCTTAATCAATAATAATTAAATCTGTTTTAAAAGAGAGACGGAGTTATGTGAAGGAAAGAGATAGACGTTGTACGTTCTTTTTTCTCTTTATTTAGCGTTGACCCAATTGTGTTGATATTATAAATATTTTTCAATATAGGTAGATACATACTAAGACGAAGTGTGTAGTGTGCCTTATGTTATGCTAGTTTCCAAATATTACTGTTTGTATTTTCAAATTAGCAGTTGTTTGTCGTCGTTAGGCTCTGGCCATAGCTATATATATAGGAGATATTATGAGTATTCTTATTTTTAATGTATCGGATATCGATATTTTTCTAAAGTGGTTGCGCTTCTCACACATGAATATTGTCAACTTCAATCATAGACAAAAAAGTTGTTATGTCTGTGGGAGTCCTAATATTGTTTTGGGAACTTTATGATTATAATTATTTGTATTGTTTACTTTGTCACAAAAATCACTTTAAATATTGTAATGTTTAAAATTAATTGATACAAAATGTAATAGATAAATCGTGTATTGTTTAATTAATATTAAGCACAGTGCTTGTTATGTTATGAGAATAAAATATGGTATATTTTTACGTAACATTTTACTTGAGGTGGAACTATTATAGTAATTTACCTATATTCTACTAATCTATAATTATTTTAATAGCCATTTGTACTTATAGTGTAGTGTGGGGAAGTGGGATATCGATTAAAGTTTTACTTATCTATGCTAATAGGTAATTAAAATTAGATTGAACACGACCGCTGATGGTGACAGTCTTCGTTGCTTACAAATACCTACTACTTTGTTTTTTTTACCATCCTCTCTTCATACAACTAGCAACACCAAGCAAGTGTTGCCAAACTTTCACTGGCAATCTAAGGCAAGAAAAAGCACTCTAAAGGCTCTACCACAGTAAAGGTCTGATGGATTCAGAATTATTATCGTCTTACTCCGGGACCAACTCATCGCTCATATGGCAATACCCAACATTCCTCTTGAACTCCGTCTCATCTGCAGCATGCAGTGGCTTCCTGATCTCCATGAGTCGCCTGTCCGTCTCCAAAGCTTGGTTCTTGTACTGCAGGTCCTTGGTGACGCGCTGGTGGTGGTTATACATGCCGTGGTATGTTGTCCTGGTATCGGGAAAAATCTAATCAATCCCAGAAATATTAATATCTCATATATTTTTGTCGATAGCCGATGTCCCATCCCTATTTAACATTGACCTCCCTTGACATTAACATAGTACAACGGAGCAATATTATGAATATGCCCATGCCCTAATAAATTAAATACTTTCAATATTCTCGGGAGCGCGACTAGACATAGGTACCTAGTTACGTATAATGACTGCATCGATATAATATTCCATATCGATGTCTCTGTAATATTCAAGAAGGTCTCAAATATGAGTTAGTACATACATTGGTTACATCAAGATTAAACTAAAGTCATCACAAAAAAAAAAATGCTGTCTTGCTTTACATATTACGACCGTTGCTAACCAGCATCATTGAGGGAAATATAGTAAAACACTTACAAGGCTTCCTCCAGTTTCTTCTCCAGCATATTGTAACTCATGTGCACCCTCTCAAATTCTTCGATCAGCCCCGTCATGGGCTTGTCCTGGACCCGCTCCAGCACCGGCCGCTGGGTCCTGGTCTCCAGCCTGGTCTCCACCAGCTTAGTGGGGTTTATCTTATCAGCTACGGCCGCTCGGAGACTTTCGATTTCCTTGTCTACTTTCGCCATATTGCTTTCCAGCTAGAATATGCAAATTAAATACCTACTTGACGACCCCTTGGCGCAGTGGTTCGGGCGTAGGCCGCTCGGCTCACTGCACATGGTGGTTGCGGGTTTGATTCTCGCTGAGGTAAATTTCGAAAATGGCCTTTTCGTAATTTGCTCTAGTCTGGGTGTCGCTGGGATCGCCCCCAGTCCGTTGTACGGTACCCATAGTACAAGCGTTGCTTAGTTTGGGACCATACAGTTGGTGTGTTAGTCTGGCAATATTTATTATTACTTAAAGGATTTTCGTTTATCGTTCATGTGAGCTGTTTTAAGCCACCCGCGATGGCTTTCGACTGTAACAGCGGGCACGGACGGCTTAAAGTACCTTTCGAAGCACGAATAGAAGAGCTCTATTGAGAATGCCAGAGACCACTAGAAATCCAAGTGTTTACTGCCATCACTTCTGTTCATTAGTCCAAAAGTCCCTTGGTCCACTTCCGTTACCGGGATTTGAACGACTTTGACAACACAAGCCATTCCCACTGGGCTACCAAGACCCTACAAACAAAGTGTCTTAAATCCCGCATTGCTTACTTTATACTTCTGCCATTCCATCTCGTTCCTGGCCCGCTGTATGTCGTACACCCTCCGGCGCATGATCAGCTCCACCTGCTGGCACTGTGCGTACATCTGGTTCCGGGCCTGCTCGCGGCTCTTGAACATCGTCTCCCGAAGCGCCTTGGACTCTGACATGAGTTGCTCAGCTATTTTGATGGTGTTCTCTATGCAGTGGACGTAGCTCTCTTCTGTCATGGACCTGTAACGGTAGTGGCAGAGTGTAAGGTAATGCAACGTCATTAAATCATTTTGTAGGGATTTAGGTATTCCTGGTTAAATAATTGGGACCCAGGTTCTCTTAAGATGACTGACGGGCACTGAATAAAAATAAATAAATATCGCCAGACTGACACACCAACTGTATGGTCCCAAACTAATTACTAACTAGCCAACTATGGGTACCGTACAATGGGCTCGGGGCGATCCCAGTGACACTCAGACCGGGGCGAATTACGAAAAGGCCATTTCCGAAATTTACCCCTACGGGAATCGAACACGCGTCCACCCGGTGCAGTGAGCCAGCGGCCTACACTCGAACCACTGCGCCAAGCAGTTGTCAAAATAAATAAAATAAATTATAATATCCGTAATAAGGTGGATTTTGAAGGCTCCACTTACTGAGGTGGTACTCTGGTAGGGTCCAGCTTAAAGCTGATATCGGAACTGTCCCTGGTCAGGTCTTTGACATGGTACTCCAGGTTGAGGGTGTCATCCTTGTTTTGTATCTCGCGGTCCAGCCGGCACATGACGTTGCGGAGCTCCTTCACCTTCTCCCAGCCCATGTGGCACACGTCCGTGAGGACTCGCTTGCTGTTCTCCGCTATATGGAGCTCCTGAAAACAGTCAGGAGCAGCTCTATATGTCTTTGAATAAGGGTGTGCCATGGCTGGTCATGTGCATGTGAGGACATTCTTATCCCGTGATCATTAAGTATAAGTAGGTACCATCAAAGAGAATATAACTTGGGAGCTATTATATTTACATTAATATCTTCTACCCTTTGTAAGTATTAATTAGGTATACAAGCAACTGGCGATAAAAATAAAACTTGAGAGGTGCCAAGGGACACCCGGATGGAACGAAGTTGCAATATCCGGAACTTGTGCAGAAACACTGTCAGGATTCATTATTGTTATTATCCGGCCTCGTGTTTATCTACGCCATGACAGACACCAAGTACACCAACTTCGACTACGAGCTCTCGCAGAAGATACTCACTATGCTCAAGGTCAGTAAGGCCATTTCCGAAGTTTGCCCCGGTGGGAATTAAACCCGCAACCATCCGGTACAGTGAGCCGAGCGGCCTACGCTCAAACCACTGCGCCAAGCGGTCGTCAATCGTCGATGGTAGTAGAAGTAAAAGTAAAAGTGAGTCGCGACACCACACTGTTCAATGCGAAATAGAAAGACGAAACGAAAAAAAAAACTGGCTTGCTTTGGCAAATCATGTTTTGGCGTAAGGTCCCCTAGTTAAAATATGAGTTATGTTTTTTTATATAGTTACCTATAATGTCAGATTCACAAACGGGACCCTATAGCCATGTACCATACGTACCTTATTCAGCTCCTCCCCTAACTGGTCTCTGGTTAATTCCGGAGGGACTCTCTGGTCCCTATTGGAGAGGCATGTAGATATCACCATCAGGGGCACTTGGAGCGATTCCAAGTGGAGTTCTGTGGCGTTCTTTTCCTCCTGCAAAACCCTGATCTCGTCTCTCACACATTCTCGCGTGAATCTCTGTTTCTCCCTCCACGACGATACTTCGAATATCCTGAAAGGAAAGGGCCCTTCGCTAGAACTCTTATGAAGTTGTACCTATTTTTAGACTCCGGCGCAACGCAAAGAAGAATGTTACAAGTTTTACTTCACCCCTTTGTGTGTCTGTCTCTGTCTGTGGCATCGTACCTTCTGAACGGATGAACCGATTACAATGTGATGATTCTTAGTAATGTGTTGATGGAATTGTTCGAATAATTAACTATAATTATTATAGTAGATATGCATTGGAGATTTTTGAAGGTAAGTTTTTCAAAATACCTATCAATAAAGTAAACAAAAGTACATAGATGAACTCTACGACCTTAAATTAGATGAATTAATAGTTAGGTAAGACCATCAATATGTAGCTACTTGGCTTTAACTGACAAGCTATATAACTGTTTAAGCTTAAGCCTATCGCTGCGTCTTCCTTACCTATCCCTCAACAATTCATTATTCACATAAGTATCCCATCTCGTAGTCACGGAAGTTTCGTTCCTTAGCTGGTTCCCCCGCTGCCTCAACTCGTAGGACTCGAAGCGACGAAGCCTGGCCTCGTTCTGTAGCCTTTGTATGTTCCTAGTCCAGTCTAGCACACTTATTCGGGGATGGGGCTTCTCGAAAACAGGTACTGATGCGTCCATATTAATAAAAATGTTTCAGTAATTACTTATAAGTTTCAAAGGTGGTGGTGGCACAAAATTCGAAATTTGTTGGATCAATAGTTTGTAGCTATGTAATTTGAAGATTAGCCTATTGTCTATCACAACGTTTAGTAAGAAGTAGCTGGTGGTACAACGGTAAGTAGGGTATTGGTTAATTTATTTTATAGCTGAGTAATTACCTACTTACAGTTAATGAACCGCTTTACTAGTGATTTGTTTTCTAAGTAAATTATAAAATATTTAAATTTCGCGCCCTCTAAGTTCACGTTACCTTGACTTACTTTGGAATAGATGCTAGCCAATGATGTTGAAGATCGCTTATTATGTCGCCAGCTGTTTGCAGTCGCATTGGTTAATCAATGTTCTTACGTGTATACTATTGGTGACAAAATCAGTAGCACTACCAACTGTCACCGATCCCGTCCGTATACGGGAAACGGAAAGAAATTGGTCAATATCGGTGACCTGTCATTTTCAGTCAGATTTGTTTTGTATTGTATGTATGTCAGAAAAAAATAATAATGGCGGCTGGGCATCAGAAGAGTTGATGTTCCGTTTGATCTAGGTGCATTAAAATACGTTTTCTTAAAACATAAAAGTGTGATATAGTTATTAAAATATTCACGTGTTATAGAAATAAATATTCTATACGCGTTATTAGTGTGTGACTGCTGCATTCTCAGAATAAAATACAATGTAAGTTGGCAGAATTTAGCATAATTTATTTTGTTCCGCTGTGGGTTTCTACATTAAAACATTCACTCAGGTATGACGACAGACGTGGTGGACGCGGCGGAGGTCGTGGTGGTGGGCGTGGGATCCGTGGAGGCGGTAGAGGCGGTTCTCGTGGTGGCCGATCTAGTGACCGATCGGAGGAGAGAGGTGGAAGCCGTTTTGGGGGCGGTCGAGGTCGGGACGGGGGCAGAGATGGCGGCCGAGGATTCGGGGGCCGCGGTGGTCGCGACGACTTCGGTCGCAGTAACTTCAAGAACGACCAGCCGGGCGGGAATCTACGGAAAGTGCGCTGGGACAATTACCAGCTCACACCGTTTCAGAAGAACTTCTATGTGCCGCATCCGAACGTGCAGTCCCGCAGTCAGGCTGAAATAGAGGCGTACAGGAGCCAGAACCAGATCACAGTGAAGGGGCGCGATGTTCCCGCTCCAAGCATGTTCTTCGAAGAAGGTGGCTTCCCTGACTACGCCATGAAGGAAATTCTGAAGCAGGGGTTCCCTCACCCAACTCCTATTCAAGCCCAGGGTTGGCCGATAGCTTTATCTGGTAGAGATCTAGTAGGAATCGCACAGACTGGCTCTGGGAAGACATTGGCTTATATTCTACCAGCTATTGTCCACATAATCAATCAGCCAAGACTGTTAAGAGATGAAGGACCAATTGTTTTAGTTCTGGCTCCTACGAGAGAGCTGGCCCAACAGATTCAACAGGTTAGTATTTATTTCAGACACTTCTTACTAGCCTGCCAGATTAATATAACAGTGTTATAAATTTAAATACATACTAATGATGTTTTACAGTTTGATATTGTGTTAATAACAAATAAGTACTTATTTTCTATTGTGCCACTCCAGACCTTGATCTCAATGAACGGAATCGCTGCGGAGATGGGGGACAATCCAAGTGACTTGGACATAGTAAATTAATTCACTTATAATAGTAGAACTTAGCGCATTCTTGGCAGGCTATGTTCGAAAACCTGATAAAAAATTTCAACACTTTAACTAGAAAAGTAATACAATTCCACATTCAATATATTTATCTTTAGTAGGTGAGGTTTCTGAACGTAACCTTGAACAATTTTATATTACTTTTAGCACTGTTGTGTTGTATTTTGCAGCTTTTTTTCATTTTGCGCTTTCCACTATGATCACAATTATGCAAGATTAAGCAATTGCTCCACTCTATAAGTAGAGTGTGACTTACTTAATTATCTCACCCTCTATAAAATTATAATTTAATGGCTTGTAATACAAACTTCTGGTGTAACTCTTTATTTTCATCAACTCATTACTTCAGGTGTAAATCATTCAGTGATTCAATTTGTGTGACTTAAAAAATATGATATCATAATATATATGTATTATTTGAACTATCCCTGAAATGTAGCATAAAGGAGTAGATTTTTTCATTAGTCTTATTTTTTATCAGTGTTGTTATTGTAGAACTGGAATTACATTACATGTAGAAAAAAAGAAATCCATAAAATTCCATATCTACATTCCTGTATGTGGGTAGTTAGATACCAAATTACACTATATTTCATGTGCTCTAATGGTGATTTTCCCTTGGCAGGTGGCCAATGACTTTGGTCAGAGTGTGCAAGTCCGCAACACTTGTGTCTTTGGCGGTGCGCCGAAGGGCCCGCAGGGGAGGTGTCTGGAGAGGGGGGTGGAAATTGTCATCGCCACTCCAGGGAGGCTTATTGACTTTTTGGAGAAAGGTAAACTAAAGTTGATATGCCTATTTTTTCCCCTTGTACTGAACATTTTTTTTTTTTTTTCACATTGGTGTTCATAGCTACTAAAGCGAGCATGAGGATTAAAAAAAAATTGTTAGCCTCAAAATTACTGAGCACTGGCTTGTTCTTGAATGCAAGAGAATCAGTTTAGGTTACCAAAACTCTTCAGCGTTCTAAAACTGGTATATGTACATACTTATTGATTTTGTGGAAGTCTTTAGAGGAGGCTCATGTTCATCATAGGATATCTTCTGACTGATATAGTTTCTGCCTCGCTCATGCATTATGAACATAAGAAGAACAACAATATATTTATATTGATTGGGTTTGTTTGGCTACGGAAAGAATAGGGCCTATCATCTGCAATCATGTACAGATACAACCAACCTCCGCCGCTGCACTTACCTGGTGCTCGACGAGGCCGACAGGATGTTGGACATGGGCTTCGAGCCTCAGATCCGCAAGATTATCGAGCAGATCCGTCCTGACAGACAGGTACCTGGCTGGTCTTTTAATAATGTTTTTGGCTGAATTTCATCACTGAACTCCAGGGGGCACGACAGCTGCTATCCCTCTTCTAATTCATTTCGTCCCTTAGCTAACAACACTGTATAAGTCATTCTACCAACTTTACTGGAGACGAAAAAAAGCAGCGGTGTTGAGAGGCCAACCGACTAGCGCGCTGTCACTACTTTTTGAATTACGCTTTCGATTGGCTGAAATCTAAATCATGTGACCAATGGGTAGACGCGCAATCAGCAGCTCAATTTAGACGCATTAGAATGTGAAAACCGTTAATTTTCGACTTGAGCGGTGTTGTAAGCTAAGGGAAGGATTTGTAAAAGAAGGATGGAAGACATCCGGCATCGGAAACTTTCCGTCAATTTGAATACCCCCCCAGGTCCACTAGGTGCTAAGGCGGATGCTCCGGCCTTCCAGAATTTTTAAAAAAGTTGTCTATACTCAGAGGATCTGGCTCACACGTCTTGTTCACATGTTACGCAATGCTTTTTGAAACACTACTTCAAAATAAAGTATAAAACCAACAACTCTTCCAGGTCCTCATGTGGTCAGCAACCTGGCCTAAAGAAGTCAAGAACCTAGCGGAGGAGTTCCTCCACGATTACATTCAGATCAACATTGGCTCCCTCAGCCTGTCGGCCAATCACAACATTCTGCAGATCGTGGACGTGTGCGAGGATTGGGAGAAGAATGAGAAGCTAATCACGCTGCTCAATGAGATATCCACGGAAGAGGAGACCAAGACTATCATATTCGCTGAGACTAAGAGACGGGTAAGGTTATGTCTTAGAGATCATGCAGACTCTACAGGTGCCTTTACAAGTTATCAGGCTGCAGCCAATCAGAGTAACGCTATGAGAGGCTCCGAAATAATTGATGATATAGCAATAGATAGGCTGGTCTTTAATTTGGTATATAAGATGTGCTCCATACCAACTTCACAAACTTACCTCATATCTTAGTTTTCCCGTAGAGTTACAGAATCGAATCCTTAAATGGATAGGATTAAATTAGGACAAATTATTGGAATTTTTCGAACTGTGGAGCATGAATGGACAATACAAAAGTATTATAAACACCATAAAAATACCTACATCAGAAATTGTATCACGTTAGGTTGACGAAATAGCCAAGTCGATCAACCGTGCCGGGTTCCGCGCGCTCGCCATACACGGCGACAAGAACCAGCAGGACAGGGACTATGTCCTGAACCAGTTCCGACAGTCCACGGGCGGGATACTGGTGGCCACAGACGTCGCGGCCAGGGGCCTTGGTAAGTCCAGATTAGTGGTGAAATGACACCCCAGATAAAGGTTATAGGGAAACATTACAAAAGTCTACGTTCTAATCATATTATGGCAGGGTTAAAATCTATGTAGCTAGTCCAAGACTAAGAGGATAGGTCTGTGTCACTGTAAATTGCCCAGAAGTTGACAATCTTATGTTTGTGCCACCAATTATATTTGTCAATGGTGGTGATCGCTCCCGCCTGTAATCTTATCATTGAAGGCATCAAACAAAAGAATGATGAAACAGATGCGAGATGATGTATAAAGACTGAGTAATAGACAACTCGCACTGTTTTACCGGGGTGTAAGGTCTAAGAGATGTCAGGGGCGTAGAGGAGGTATAATGCCATTGCTAATCAAACCAAAGCTGACGGCGCAGCAACTTCCAGTATTCACATTTTTTACATCTGTTCAAGATTAGTACGATGTAGGAAACAACTAGGGCTTACTCGTCATAAGGTTTTATTGATAAGTTTTATAGTACCGAAGACATTTTGCAAATCTTGAAGCGCAACGCTGGTGATCCAAGAAAAGTGAATATTGGAACAATAGGTTACCATGATGATGACAGCAATGGTTGCATAATACCGCCATATTCTCGGGCCACGATACCATGTGTTAATTTCATCGTAGATTTTTACGACAAACCTTTCAGATATACATACATACAAATACAAATGATTGTAGTATATTTTCATGCTAAAAGTGATGCTTATTTTGTCGTAAAGAATTACCATCAAAACAAATCCTAGCCCGACAATAGAACATAAATTTCCATGACTGACTCGGCATTATTCTCGTTTGTTGTTTTTCATTTCAGAGGCGCATGCGTGCAGTGTTAACGGCTAGACTATCGGTGTGTTGCTGACTTGATGATTAACCATTGCGATGTAAACGATGCGATCAATTGAGACAATACTCTTAACTGTCAGCGCACACTGTTTGATTGAGCATGCTGCCTCTTTAATAAGAGAGTTCACGTTATCTGTTAGGAAAACATCAATGGTCTTTCACATCAAGAATATGACAAAATTTTGGGTGGGGGGGACCAAAATTGGCTCTGTAAATTCAATATCGGTAAAGTGAGACCATCAAACAAGAGCAATACATGCTTGGTTATTTGTCATGAGAGATTTAAACGAACGCTAAAGGGCCTGCCCTACGCAACCTGACAATGTCGCGAGCATACGAACAGTATGAGGGCGTTGATTATAAGTCAGCACACCGACTCTTGGCCTCCAACACTCCGGACTACTGACGGGCATAATACAGTTATTTCCAGCCGTTTCAGCGGTGCGCCGTCCTGACGATGACAAGGTAAATATAATGTGAGGTTTATAGTTTGAGATGAGTGTTCTTGATAAACAATTGTCGGACCCTGGATGCCTTTTAATAATAAATATAAATATCGCCAGACTGACACACCAACTGTATGGGCCCAAACTAAGCAATGCTTGTACTATAGGTTCCGTACAATGGACTGGGGATGATACCAGTGATATGGCCATTTCCGAAATTTGTTCCGGGAGGAATGTAACCCGCAACCACACGGTTCAGTGAGTTGAGCAGCCTACACTCAAACCACAGCGCCAAACGGTAGTCTTTTAATACGAAAACAAATTATCATAGGGTTTTATTTGACCAGATTTGTGGATCTAACATTTAAAATTCGGATTTTACTGAAGCTTTTGAGTGTGTTCAGCGGATAAATTTAACTAAACCAAAAATTATTTTATCTTAAGAAATAAATGTTCTGTTCACGATTTAACATAATATTGCAATGTTGAAGTTAATGTTATTACAATTTACAATCAGTTAATGGTCAATCTGAAAGGTGTTCCACAGGGTTCTTTAATTGGACCACGTTTATTCATAACATCGAATACTCATCTCAAACATCAGCGTGCCATATAGTATTGAAATGATTTGTTTTTGATTGTCCTACGCAAGTGTTAACAGGCAAATTAAAGCTTGTGAATGTTCCGCGCAGACGTGGAGGACGTGAAGTTTGTGATAAACTATGACTATCCGAATAACTCGGAGGACTATGTGCATCGTATCGGCCGCACGGGCCGCTCACACAACACCGGCACTGCGTACACGCTGTTCACGCCCAACAACTCCCCCAAGGTACTAACTAAAGTGTACCTACCTACCTACCTGTACCTAATTTTTATTTCAGAAATATGTATACTAGGTGAAACAGAAAGGGTATACTATTTATTTACAACTTCACTTTGTAAATTTAAAACTATCGGCTTTGTGGGACAGTTGAAGTACTAAAGGGTTTGTAGACTTGTGAAATCTGTCAACAGCTGTATTCCTATAACACCTTTTGTTTTTCAGGTTTCTTTCTAAGCTGATAGTTTTAGAATTACAGAGTTAAGTTTTGAAAAAAATTGTATACCCTTTCTGTTTCAACCTGTATAACTATCTCATGATTACTGGCAATGGAATAACTATTAATGACAAAAACACAAACGTTTTAAGTTAGAAGAAATGTAATTTGGTAATACTGTTGGCGTCACTTCAAGCCTGGCAAGACAATGTTGAAGCGAAGCTTCTATACGGACGTTCGGGGCGCTCGCCGCGCGGCCACTCTATCTGTGTTAAGCGTCAGTAGCGTTACACGATGACGCCAGAGCTGCGGCGCCCTACGCTTTATACTATAAAGCTTCGATTCTTTCGGGCTTCATTAGATGGCATTGTATTTGTGTCTAAGAGTGTTTTAGGGATGTTATTTGAGAGAGAAAAGGGGATTGGCTAGGATAGTATTTTGGGGTGAGGAATTGAACTGTGGATTTCGTTTCTGTCAATATAGTTGACTGTGCGTTTACAGGCCAAAGATCTGATGTCCGTGCTGCAAGAAGCCAACCAAGTGGTGAACCCCAAACTCCTGGAACTGGCTCAATGCGGAATGGGATTTAAAGGAAAATATGGTAAGCGACCATGCAGTCCATGACAATGTACATATAACTTTAATGGTGACAAAGCCAACCTGCACGTAATAGACAGGTCATTGTACAGGCTGTCTCGATGGTAGTACCCACTCGAAGAATATGGAGGTCGAGTACTCTTTGCAATACTATTGTAAATATATCAAAATTTATATAAAGAGGGCAGAGCACTGTGGGATGGTAATTAAATATGTAATAAACTAGCTGTGCCCGCGACTTCGTCCGCGTGGACTTTCATATTTAATCACCTTTTAAACCTTCTCTGGATTTCCACAAATAATTCAAAACCAAAATTTGCCAAATCGGTCCAGCCGTTCTCGTGTTTTAGCGAGACTAACGAACAGCAATTCAGAGAAATTTATTCAACAGAAATATTATATATATAGATAAATTTAGATATAAATTTATTTGACACATAAAGGCACGAAAATGTGCAAGAGAGTGACAATTGATCTTCTTACACAATTGACAGAGAATAAATCCAGAAAAACTATTGAAAAATAAAATAAAATAAAACCTTATTTTATTTGTAAGCCTGTCCTCTTTATATAAATGTTGATCTATTCACCATAGTATTGCAAAGAGTACTCTACCTCCATATTATTATTATACTACCTACACAGGTATGTTGTTTAATAATTCGAAAACTTGTCTGTATGCAGGTCGCAGCCGCTACCGCGACCGCGACGAGAGCCAGGGCCGGCCGGAGCGCGGCGGCCGCGGCCGCGGGAGGGGGGGCGGCGCCGGCCGCTTCGGGGGGGAGAGGAGTGAGTCCTTCACCACTATGTTTTAATTAATTACTCTGTGGCAGATAAAGTATTTGGGGTGTTTGTTTACGCTTCGAAAACCAGGCCAGAATCCTAGTTACTTTCAGATGATTTCAACATTTTAAAACATGTTCGTATGGTTGTCAATTTTCTTCAACATAATGTGTCCATACTGAATCCGTGTTGAAATCACTAGAAGACCACCCACCTACAGTCATCATCTGCCTCACCTTTTCCCATTATCTGGGGTCGGCGCAGTATGTCTTTTCCTTCCATTCATCGCGCTTTCCCGTCATACTCACATCCACTCCAACCTCGTTCATGTCACTCTTGATACAATCCATCTATCATTTCTTTGGCCTTCCTCTCGCGCTGTATCCATCCACATTTTTTCACTTTTAGTCACATGCTTCTCATCCCGTCTCATCACGTGTCCAAACCATTCCAGCCTCCTACCTCTTACTTTATCGGTTATTGGTGCTACCCTGACAGTGCCCCTTATATACAAATTCTTCACCTTATCCATTCACGTCACTCCATTCGCGTCACCACCTTCCTACAGTGTCGATTTACTAATCGTCAGGCTCACGGTGGGACGAGTCCAACAACGATGACTTCGGCGGCGGCGATGACTACAACAGGCAGGGCTTCAACCGCGACAACGGGTTCCGGGGGCGCGGGGGGCGCGGCGGCCGCGGGGCGCGGGGCGGGAACAACAACTACCAGGGCCAAGGCCAGGGCTACAGCCAGCCCCAGGGCTACAACCAAGGCTACCAGGGCTACAACCAATCGCAAGGCGGCTTCAACGCGCCGCCGACCAACTATTACAATATGTACGCTCAGCCCCCACCGCCACCCGCTAACAAGTTTGGCGCCAAATAGATTCCTTTTTATTTCTTAGGTTAACTAGATGTGATCGGATGTGGTGTTTAATTGGAAAGAGACCTTATCATGCTTAGATATAGATTATAATTCGAAATTGCGTGAGATATTATATTAGGAATGCAATATTCAACTTGAAACTAGAATATTTGGAGATGTTTTGTGGCGCGGCGCCTCTCCCAGCTATAATGTGAACGACGTAGGAACGACATGCACGAACGCACCACAAAGTGACATGAACTCCATTACGCCGATGTGAGTGCTTCTGTATCCCAAGTAAGAGTGGCAAGTCACCCATTCGTCTCCGTATTTATCCATTTTGTATGCGTTATTAGAAGTTTTCGATACAGGCTGCTAGAGGCCATGTTCAATTTGCCATATAAAATGACAAAGAAGCAAATTATAATGTATGTGTTTCGCTGTCGAAAAGATCACTTGAGATCCTTATCGTTTTATATCAAAACCACGCGACTACTTAGGGCCACTGTAAGATGGACTCGATGAGTGTGTCAATTGTATCGTTAGTTGTCCACACTTGGTTGGTTAAATTTTCCCACCATGACATTATCCACATCAATTCAATTATGTCTAGTTTTCTAGTTATGAATAAATGATAGTGATAATTTCTTATTGTAAGGTTGTAATAGATAAATGAAGGTTCATCTGATCTGTGAGGTCATAGCTGTTTGAACTAAATCAATGTATTCCATAGCCTCTTTAATTAGATTGCATAGCATTTCCTTTTTCATCCAAAAGTATTGTACATTTCCTTTATTCTACAGATGATTTGCACGTGAAACCAGATTATATATGATATGAGCTTATCTCAAATTATGTTCTGTGAAAATTTGCTTTGTACTTCAATATGTATGCGTATTCAACATTCCGTACATCATATTATGTTTATCTTTGTGTCACCACACAATACATTGTTTGAAATGTGCAATCCACAATAAATTTTAATCAATATACTTTGTTTTCAAAGCCGATGTCTTCCTGAGAAAAATGACCCACATGAACAATATATAATTTTTTTAAACTTTATTTTTGCAAATGAAATCACAACATGTTGGTAAACATTTCACTTTATTCCTACATAAATAGAACATGGATGTTTCTTCCTAAACAACCTTCACTTCAAGACTAACTGCAAACATAACTAAAATGTAGACAGCTGTATCTCGAAGCCTCATATAGTTGGAGAATGTATAAGCTTAGTGTCCGGAGTGAGCAGGCTTGTCGGGGTCGACGTAGTCCAGCTGCTCATCAGCGGTGTGGGGCCAGAATGTGGGCTTGTTGATAGGGTCGAGGGCCTCCTCTGGGTGTGCGTCGCGGTAGTCCTCCAGGGTCATCTGCTCGTAAGGCAGCATGGCGTTGACATCGCTGATTTCTTTCTGATACCTGAAATTATTATATTTGTATTCAAATGAAATAGATAATGTTTATCAACAAACTAGGTCTTGAATAATATTGTAATATCTCCATTTCCTTCTTAAATCCATTCACTAAGCAATACCTAAAAATATTACTGGCAAACATTCCTAATTGAGCTTGGTTATAATATAGATATGTACTGTAGGAAGGTAGTATGTTGAAAATTTTGATACTTTTATGCAGTGTGGTGATAAAATTACAAATATGTAAGTAACATAATAACTCTAGATGTGTTGGTGCACAAACCTAATGTATGGCTATCCATCTAACGGTAATAATTCACACACAAGATATAAATCAATCAATGAAATTTAGTTTTCCATGACAGAATTTTCAAAATAATTATCAACAGAAGAAAAGTTTGAAAACAAATATATCACTTCAGTATTCTAGAGCATTAAACTAGAAACGGAATAATAATTCAATAAATTGGTGCTACAGTTTCAATTCAGGTCTAGCAACATTGGTTTCAAGAGTGTGTGAATGTATGCTAACATGTGGGCGGCATAGTTAATACAGCACAGTGCAGAACTGATATTGTAGCATATGAACAGGCATCGAGACACACACTGCTCTGGTACAGCATGTGACAGATAGACATGTGTATCTGTCATACTCTGAAGCTCGTAATGCCGTCAGCACAGACTCTGTGCAATGCAGAAATTGGATACTTTAGAAAACAATATGTTTTGCCTTCAATCAATACGGATGTTCATTCTACAATTTGAAATTACATTTGGCTGGTTTGTCAGAAGAAAACAACAATGTTGAAGTTGGTAGGTACCTAGTTGAGTAAATATAACATAGGAAATATAAATAAGTATAACATAGGACAGGGGAGCAGAGGATCAAGGAATAAATGGTTGCAAAGACTACAAGTCTGTCCACCACCTATTGACTTTACCTTATGGTCGGACATTGAATAGCGGAAAAAATAATCTTACTTGGCAATGCTTGCATTAGATTCTTGCACAAAGACTTCGATAGCCTTCTTCACTTCAGCCCACTGAGCGTCGATACTCGCTGACACGGTATCGGCAGGGTAGGGCACCTTCAACGCTTCATACTGCTTCTGGAAGTTGTCCACCATCCCGGCGACAGGCACGGCCTGCTTGTAAACGGCCCAGTTGATCTTCGGCGGCTCAGGGGGGTTGGCCAACACCCTGAAACATTGCCCAAAATAACCAAAAAGTTCTGATAAAAATTATGTAACCAATCGATGTCGCTGCAACTAACCTCCGGAGGTAACCATCTGACTTGACCTTGAAAGCGACCAGGTGTGATTTCTGCTCAGCAGGGACCCTCTCGGCCAGGGCGGCCCAGTTTACGGAGCTCTGTGCGATCCTTTTCGCCATTATTTGGGCGATTTTTACACGATATAAAATCGAGAAACTGTCACTGTAAAAGTCGTCAAGTGACCAAAGACAATCAGTCTTTTTCTTTATTTCCCAACTGTCTGGATATGAGTCTTTTGGGTTTCTACTTATGGTAAATTTGTAGTGGTCCACGCCGTCTATTGTCGAAAAGCATAACTAAACTATTAAACTTTCGTGTGCATTCTAATAGATGGCATAAGCTTCATCAAAACGTCCTCTGTGATTCAAATATAATAAAATTATTATAAAATAAAATATTTTTGAAATATTGTCAGCATGGTCAATAAATATAAATAATGGGGCACTATTCTTCTATAGTCTCCTTACCCTTAACCAGCCCAGTACCAGGAGCGAAGGAAGGAAGATACAAGTAATTAGGGTACTAGCGCCATCTATCATGCAATAGCTGAAACTAACAATTTGACTACACTAACAAGCAAATACCAGGAGCGCAGACTATACCAGGAGGTTAAACAATATAAATGAAAGAAACATTATTTAACGCCATCTGTTGTACAATAGCCGAAATTATTCGTTAAATATTTGATTATTTGACTACACTGACCAGTAAATACCAGGAGCGCAGCAGATACGAGGAGGTTAACCAAAATAAACCTTATTTAGCGCCATCTATCGTACAATAGCTCAAATTATTCGTTAAATATTTCAAATTTGACTACACTGACAAGTTAATACCAGGAGCGCAGCAGATACGAGGAGGTTAATCAATATAAACGAAAGAAACATGATTTAACGCCATCTGTCGTACAATAGCCGAAATTATTATTTAAATATTTCATTATTTGACCATACTGACTGTAGAACCACCACTTGGGGTTGTCCTTCGGAGTTTGTTAGAGGGTTTTCTTCTTGTCTTCTTCTTGTTAAATAAAACACTGTTTGCTGGTTACTGGATGTTTTTAATGAATAAATAATTCATATGTATCAAAATCCTATGCACACAACGCTTGCTAGTACAAAATCGTCTTAGCGACATCTATTGCTATAATGGTAAACGACAGGTTCTCAATTCAAAAATTGAAACATTGTAAAAGTACTAAAACCTACGTTGTACATTCTCCCGCCACTAAGGCTAACTGGGCTTAAGCCTTAAAACTAAACAACTTAAATCCTTTCACTTGGAAATATTAACAAAAAAAAACATAACATAAACTCAACCTACTTGTTGTATACTAATCTGTAACAGGCAGTACGCATAACTTAGATGTGGGTCTTTTAAATGATGAGCCTTTATTTTTGACCGTGACCACTCGTGTAACTCCGTCTTGACCTGGGTGTTCTTTAACAACTAACCCATAAAGCCAGCGACCCGGGGGAAGCCCCTCTTCCTTCACGAGAACGACATCCCCTACCTTAGGCTGCGGTACCTGATCTGCCCAACGATATCTCCGAAAAAATTGCCTAAGATACTCCTGAGACCACTTGCGCCAGAAGTCTTGTAACATGCGTTGTGTGTATTGCCAACGTCTTAAAGAACCGATAGATGTCGACTCATAATTTCTATCCGGTGGCGTGACAAGTGCCTCTCCAACTAAGAAATGACCTGGCGTCAATACTTCCAGTGTATTTTCAGATTGATTCTCTAACCTGGATAAGGGCCTGGAGTTCAGGCAGGCCTCCACTTGTGCTAATACCGTAGCAACCTCCTCAAAAGTTAATGTGAAATTGCCGATAACTCTATTTAAATGAAATTTGACAGACTTTACTCCGGCTTCCCATAATCCTCCAAAATTCGGCGAGTGAGGTGGAATAAAATGCCAAGAAGTGCCATTTGTAGCCAAAGAGTCGGCTATCTCAGGTGCAATACTATCTTTTTCCAATAAAAAAAGCTTTTTTAGCTCCTTGGCAGCTCCTACAAAATTTGTGCCATTGTCACTCCAAAGTTCTTGACAATGACCTCTGCGAGCTACGAACCGTTTGAATGCTTGAAGAAACCCATCTGTAGTTAAATCCGACACAGGTTCTACATGTACTGCTCGGGTGGACATGCAAACGAACAAACAGATATAAGCTTTATAAGATTTATGTCCACGACCTTTAGCGGTGCGAACCTGAATAGGCCCTGCAAAATCTACTCCACTACACCGAAATGCCCGAGCTGGAGTAGCTCTGACAGAAGGTAACTGCCCCATCAATGGATTGACAGTAACTCCCTTATTCTTAACACATGAAACACATTTACGTATATACGACTTTATCAATTGTTTTGCTCCTAATATAAAATATTTATTGTTGACATAATTAAGTGTTAGTTGTGTCCCACCATGAAGAGTTTGACGATGAGCGTCTGCAATTATGAGATAAGCTAAATGTGAGCCTTTAGGCAGAATAATTGGATGTTTTTTATTGGCTGATAATTGAGACTGTTCTAACCGACCACCAACTCTCACTATATCATTGCGATCTAGAAACGGGTTTAATGTTTTTAAATTACTTCTTTTGTTTAATTCTATCTTATTTTTTAATGCTACTATATCTTCATGAAAATAACTATTTTGATATTCTCTAACACATATGTCCAAGGCTTCTGTCAATTCTGTTGTTTCTAAATATTTCTTATATTTCCTTCCCGACTTCTTGGCTAGCAGGAAACGTCTACAATAAGCACTTACTCTTGTCAACCTTGTCAAAGTTGAAAAACGTTCCCATAATATATCCTTTTCAATTGTAGAATTATGTACCTTTATAGATTCTAGTTCAGTAGTTAAATTACCATGTTTTTCATAATTTATTTCCCTATGCTTCAAGAACTCGGGTCCTTGAAACCATAACGAATTACTCTTGAGCTCTACTGGAAGCATTCCTCTTGAAGCGCAATCTGCAGGATTTTGTTGTGAGGTGACGTGTGACCACTGACTGGGATTAAATGAGGTCAGTATTTCTGACACCCTATTGGCCACGAAAACTTTCCACTTGGTTGGCATATTATTAAGCCAAGCAAGAACGATTGTCGAATCCGTCCACGCATGCATACTACATTCATCCATTTCCAGGACCCTTGCTACCTCCAACATAAGCCTGGTCAGTAAAACGGCACCGCATAATTCTAACCGTGGAATTGACACTTGCTTTATTGGAGCGACTTTTGATTTAGCAGTGATCAACGAGACACGCACATTGCCCTGAGAATCAATTACCCGTAAGTATACTACTGCTGCGTATGCTGTTTTGGAGGCATCGCAAAAGCCATGTAATTCTCTTCGACCGTCATCTGCCGTAGTATTCATCCACCTCGGTATGCCTATCTGCGATATTTCTGGCAACAGTTCTCGGTAAGTATTCCATTCCTTTAATAAGTCTTGTGGCACGGTTTCATCCCATTGTATACCAGCTATCCACAACTTTTGTATCATTGCTTTGGCTAGTATTATGCACGGTGTGATCCAACCTAAAGGGTCAAATAGACGTGAAATTTCTGCTATCATCTTTCTTTTTGTTACAGGTGTTTCCAGTTTATTTATCTTTACTACATATCGGAATGTGTCTTCATTTCGTTCCCAGGTAAGCCCAAGAATTTTTATTATTTTGTCCATCTTAATGTGAATACTGTCCTTTATTTCCTGTTTTCCTTCCCCCTCCTTGATCAAATTGATCAACTCATCCTTGTTGCTTAACCACTTCTGTAGAATAAATCCTCCTCGCTTTAGCAGTTCGTTCATCTGCTTATAGACTTGCAACCCTTCCGCCACTGTCTCACAACCTACCATTAAGTCATCCATATAAAATTGCTTGCTTACCTTTTCAGCAACGAGAGGATAATCAGACCCTTCATCGATAGCTATTTGGTTCAGAGCCCTAACCGCTAGAAATGGAGCGCATGATGTACCAAATGTGACTCTGAGAAGTTTGTAATCCTTGATTTCTTCATCTGAATTATTTCTCCACAGAAACCTTTGATAGTCAGTATCCTCTTCGTGAACTTTAATCTGACGATACATTTTAACAATGTCAGCCGCTATACAAATAGGAGACAGCCGCCAACACATAACTAAATGCCTCAAATCTGGCTGAATGCTTGGTCCGACCATTAAACATTCATTCAGTGAAACACTATTTTTCCCTTGAGCAGAAGCATCAAACACAACTCTAACCTTTGTTGTATCTCTTTCTTCTTTTACCACAGCATGATGGGGTAAGTAAACAGCTTCGTTTTTCTTTTTATCGGGTTCCATAATTTGTACTGCGTGTCCTAGATCTAGATATTCCTGAATAACTTTTGCATACTGTTCCTTAAATCTCAAATCTTTATTCAACTTATTTTCTAACCATTTAAATCTTTTTTCAGCTATTACTCGAGAGTTGCCATATTTACAATCTGGATCTTCAGTTTTAAAGGGTAACTTAACTACATATCTTCCTTCTTCATCTCGGGTAATAGTGTCAACGAAGAATTGTTCACAACGTTTTTCTTCCTCGGTGAACCTCTGTACTCTTGTCGGCTCCACATCAGATTCTAACTCCCAAAATTTCTTTAACAGTTCTTCATCTTCCTGTATTTGACAGTGAAATGCCAAGGAACCTTCCAACTGACCTGCAGATGACCCGACGACTCCAGATATAATCCAGCCTAAACTGGTGAATTGCGCAATAAGCGACCCAGTTGGTCCTCTTTTGATACCTTCGCGAAGAACTTGACAATATACATCAGCTCCTAATAACATATCTATTTTATTTGGTTGATAGTACTGGGGATCTGCGAGCTTAATTTCTTCAAGGTTTGGCCACTCTATCATCTCTACTTTATGAGACGGAAGAAACGTTGTAATAGATTTAAGAACATATGCTTTCACTGTAACTACAGTGCTTGGGTCTAACCGTGATTGAATTTTGATATTGACAACCGCTTTGGAAGTAAGGTTTGAATTACCTCCTATTCCTGAAATTTTATTTTTAATTCGTATTTTTTCTAGTTTCAGATCCTGTACTGTGGCTTCTGTCACAAAATTCGCTTGCGACCCTTGATCCAGCAATGCCCTTAAAGTACACCTGTTACCGGTTCTCGACTCGGTGCTGACTAGGGCCGTAGCTAACAATACCTGTTTGTATTTCCGACCTGTCGAAAAACAACTAACTAACGGACTTAAGTTTTCCACATTTTCATGTTCATAACCTGCCTGAGAAGGCCCTGGTTCCGTCACAGGAACATCCCTAACAAACTCCTGAATAACACCAGTGGTCTCAACATTATCTATATTTCTAGGATGTACCAATTCATGGTGACGACGGTGACATATTTTGCAGCTTGTGTTACTGTTACATTCTTTAGCTCCATGATTGTTTCCCAAACAATTGAAACAAATGCCTCTTGTCATGACGAAATTTCGACGTTGGTCGACGGTCTCACTAGCGAACTTCTTACAAGCCCACAGTTTGTGTTCTCCTGAGCAAAAACTGCATACTGGCTTAGTTACATGTAGGGTTTTGACCTTGGAAATATTATTATTCACGTTGGAAATATTAGAGTATTTATTAAACGTTGACCGAGTATCTATAAATTCAAGAGCTCTGTATCTGTTTGTCAGAAATTCTTTAAATTGCTCGTATGTGGGTAATTCTTCAGAAGAAGTACTATTGGTTATAGAAAATTCCCACTGTTTTCGCGACTCTGTATCCAATTTTAAAGTAAGAATGTGAATAATAATTATGTCCCAATTCTTGACCTCTACGCCTAGATTGGATAAACCACATAGACAATCATTAGTGGTGTCCATAAGTTCTTTTAAATTGCTAGCAGACTCAACAATTATATTTTTCTGACTCAAAAATCTTTTCAGTATATAATGTGACAAATATCTTTTATTATCATACCTAGATTTGAGTTGTGACCAACATCTTTCGTAATTCGCGTCAGAAATAGGAATTTGTCGAAGCAATTGCTCCGCTTCGCCTTCCAAATAACTTTTTAAATAATGCAACTTTTGTACGTTTTGTAACTTAACGTTACTATGAATTAAAGAAACAAACAAATCCCGGAACGTTATCCACTCAGTGTAGTGACCGGAAAATGATGGTATTTTTATTTTTGGCAACTCAACATGTGCTGTTTTTGAATTTGTGCACTGAGTATGTTCGCATAAAGATTCCTTTTTAAATTGTTTATTAGAATATTCATTAATTATATCTTTAAGTTCGGTTTTGTATTCTGAATATGTTTCCTCAGCCTGATCATACACTTCTTGTTTTATATAATCTTGGTCCGCTAATTTTAATCCAAACTTTTCAATCAAATACTTATGAGTAGTTGCAAAATCAGACCATAACTCATTAAGAGTTTCTAGCCTGACTTGAACATAACCTAAAGTAATTTGCTCCTTCAAAGATTTCTTAAAGTTGCTTTTAGCTTTCAATATGTTACGGAAATTATCCATTTGTAAAAGTAACTTTGAATCCATTTTTAATACAAGTGTGACACACGCCTTATTGTATTAATCAATAACCAAGAGTATATAAAACTCGTTATAAAATAACAAACTGACAGATAAAATAAAACAATAAAACGTTGTTGACGTTTCCAAAAAATTCTAAGCAAATTTTCTGAATATTTGACAAGTTGTTTTCTGAATTCTTCGTTTTTTTTTTTGAAATGTTCTCAATTAAGAGTTTTATTTGTAGAATTAATTATTTTGTAACACTCACTGCTGCTATCCTTGTCACTCACAATTTGACATCTGACGTGACGTCACCCTGTGTCACCAACTTCCCCGCTCGATCCAGGTTTTCAGACGAAAATCACCGCCCCGAAGTCCAGAGACTGGCACCTTCTCCAAGTCCTGGCTCCTGCTGCCAGCAGCCACTCCACTGGCTGCGGCGTACCTGAAAGGAGGAGAGCGCCCAGCACCGTGCCTGGGCGCCTTCGCACTGCTTCAATAAGTGCGGCTCCGAAGGACCATTTTGTAGAACCACCACTTGGGGTTGTCCTTCGGAGTTTGTTAGAGGGTTTTCTTCTTGTCTTCTTCTTGTTAAATAAAACACTGTTTGCTGGTTACTGGATGTTTTTAATGAATAAATAATTCATATGTATCAAAATCCTATGCACACAACGCTTGCTAGTACAAAATCGTCTTAGCGACATCTATTGCTATAATGGTAAACGACAGGTTCTCAATTCAAAAATTGAAACATTGTAAAAGTACTAAAACCTACGTTGTACACTGACCGAGCAAATACCAGGTATTTTAACTAATAAAACAAACTTGTATATAAATACACATTTATTTTACCTTTGGTTCACTTACTATTTTTAAACACTAGGTACGTTAACTAATTGAATAAATTAATTTAAAATAAAATATTTTTCTAATTCCGTTTTGACAGACTTTTTACAAATTATATTTATAATAGAAAATGTGTATAGTATGTAGGTACAAGGACCATAATATATTCTTCAAGTTGTTTTATCGGTTTAGCTAACATACGGAGCTTTTATTCTAATTGACTTTTACAATATCAGTCTTCGCAAGATTTATAATAGTGTTTAGCTAATAATATTTATTTGTATCTAGATGCCCATTCTTTGTCGTGATAAATGGTTTTGCGTGGCACACGTACGATGTATTTCAACTTGTCTGTTCTTGAAATATCGTTGGGAGGGAAGTTGTAAGTAATTGCTCATGGTAAGCACTTACGCAATGGTTGTCTGTCTATATGGTAGGTACTATTGCCTCTACTACCTAACTAATTTCATTCTATGTAATTTTTTTATGGGCAGGTCCGCCAAATAGGGTTTTAAATACCTGCGTAATATATTTTAATTCGTATTTTTACAACAACAAACAATGGTCACCTTATTTCTGAGCCGGACGCAGACATTATTAAGTATTTAGTTACTGCCTGGACCCAATCTTAGAGGACTGAATACACTTATATAAATACCAAATCTTAAAAGATAATCTACGAACTAAGGAATGCAATTCTTATGCTCATAAACAGATATTTAAAATAATTAAAACAGAATATTCATCTATAAAACAAAGGTAATATTTACTTTGGTTAAGTATACGTGATTGGTAAGCACAATAATCTAAATTATTATATTCTAATCTAATAATTTTCTTATAATTTTTATGTACAATTCCAACAAATTATTTACAGGGAAATTATTATTTTTACAAGTATACGTTTCGTATTAGCTCATAACATAACTCAAGAGTCATTCAAGTAGGCATGTATAGATACAAATTAAGACACACATATTTCTTGTTTTTTTGGACATGTCAAGTACCTACTAATGGATAATATAATTATAATAAAATAAAAGATTATGCTAACGATGAAGCTACAAATTACATAGTACCAACCAAGGACCCAGCCCTTAGGCATGTCAACCAATTCACAACGCAATGCTTCTTCTAGATAGGTTTGATAAACTAAATAGAGCAGCATTCCAAGTAAAAACTTAAAAAAATTAAGGGTATTATTCAACATCGAATGAAATTAACATTATGATTTAAACTGCAACTCTGATATAATGAGATTCAAATATAATTCTGATTTAGTGAACTACGTACGTAGCAAAATCTAAAAAAAATACGATTTTAACGAAAATAATTATTTTTGCATAATGTTGCGTTATTTTAATCACTTTAGTTATAATAAGAAATATGTTAAACTATCAAGTACTTACGTGAAACATAGTGGGTAATTAAAAAAATACGTATTGATAATAAATTTCGTTGTAGTAATTAAAAACTTATTCCTAAATTTACAGGGCCAAAACTTATCAAGCTGCACAATTTCTAACATCAACAAAATCAATTTAAATTCCGCTACCCACCGTAAGATGTCACTAAATTTAATTATAATTCAGCCGGCTTGTCTTTGGCGTGATTTCGCTTCTCCACGTAATTTGGGGAATTGGACGAGTGGCCCATAGTTTTGCTGCCCCATGTAGTTCTTCTCGCTACGGGGTTGTTCTTGCAGAATTTCAGCAGGTTTGCGTACGCAGCCCTGTACTGTCGGTTGGTGGCCGCGTAGATGAGGGGGTTGATGACGCTGGAGGCCCAGGCCAGGATGGAGGCGATGATGTGGAGCCAGGGGTAGCTGATCTCGTCGTCAGCTACGTTCATGATCATGAGGGGAAGGAAGCACGCGAGGAAGCAGATGAAGATAGTCAACATGAGGGTGGTGAGGCGGGAGTCCTCTTCTTTCTCCTTCGCCGTTTGACCGCTCAGCTTACTGTGGACAATAAGGAATATGACGACATATATTTAGATTTCGAAAACATCCACCATCTACCATGAGGTTTTACCACAGATCATAGAAATAAATATTTTGGCGCCGAATCCGCGATGCCGTCGTTGTGTAATCGGACGAAATTTTACGAGGACAATAATGATAGACAGATGTTTAACCGAGATGTCTAAAAAAATACAATGAAGTCGTAGATCCACCCAGCCACCAAATTAAGGTCTTAGGTCTTAAAGTACAGAGATTAAAGAATTGAATTGAATCCAGTCCCTGGCGACAAGGCTCTTTACAATAACCAAACCACCACCGGGTTAGTCACAAGGGAACTGTGATAAGTATCGTCGTCTCACCCACATACACACCTGTGCCCCTCCAGCTTCCTCTTGCTCTGTCGCACGCGCCAGTAGATGCACGAGTAGGAGACGATGATGACAACACACGGCAGCGCGAACCCGAATACGAACAGGTACTTTTTGGGGGACTTCCCCGCTTTGGGCAAGATCGTGCACGAGAAGGTGCTGACGTCCAGCCCCAGTTGGCCCCAGACGCCTAGTAGGGGCGGTATCTGGGTAGAAACATAATTTAATTAGCCTGCGTTCACCAAAAGGTTAAGTCATCTAGTTAAAACACAGAATATAGGCACGCCTTCATTGCTCGCAAATGGTAAGCTCGCAAGTGGTGGATTCGAACCCACGACTTTGCGAACAAGCAGTAGGTACACACGCTGAAATAAAACAAAGGTGTCTCTCTTATTCGGTGGACGCAAGTGGACAATTCCAGAAAAAAAAATGATGTTTTGAAAGCGGGTTAGTGTACAGTAGGTTTTACGATTATGTTATAACGGCTTGATGAAGATTGGACGAAACTGCCGAAGAGCTAATTCGAGTTTTATTATGTAGCTCTTAACGTTCAGTAAGTATGTTCAATTAGCAGGGGTGATCATTTTAATTCAACAATTTTAATGATGGGAATTATTATTGTACCTACCCGAAATTTTGAGTGGTACAAATTAAAAGTGACGGCGATAAAAAATAGCGACGATATTTTTTTACATATGCACTTATTATTTCTCATAATATGTATTACTTACTTCATTGATTAGAACATTTTATTTAAAATGTCCATAAAGATTTTTTTCAATTTATTAATTTATTTATTCAATGCATGGACAGTTCCTAATAATTCCTAATATTTGTGGTTTCTAATAATATTCAAATGATGTTTGCCGTGTACTATAGATAGCTTGTGTAAATCGTTTATAATTCTAAGCGCATGCTTATAGATAAACCGAGTACCTATAGTTACTTTCCACTGGTATATTGTGTAACAACGCGCTCTCATTTCTCGCTCGTAAAGGATGTTCCCTAATTCAGGACAATTAAACATGGAAGTGCAACGAACTAATTCTAGCTTCCTTCATAAAGTACAAAAGTTTATTTCACATGACTCTGTATGGAACGAGTGTGAAAGGCTCGCGTTGTGTGTGTTCTATGAAACGGATGAATTAATATTATCGTAATAATTCCGGTTAAATTGTATAAACTTATAAAACTGTAACATTTTATGTATTTTAGTCGCGAGTTGTGGGTTACTTATTTATTATTATAAGCTGTTTGATTCTACAACCTGGGAGGTTGGATTTATAGACATAAAAAATAGGAGTAAGTACAGTCTAGTAAATTCATCTCCCGAATGACCATACAAATGTGGCTAATGATTTTCAACTTGGACTTTCGCCCGACATCTTTGATTTACTACACTATGCTAGTAGAATATCCTAATATGCCCACTATCATCTTCTTTAGTACCTAAATATTTTTTATTTATCACTTGACGACACTTTTGGTAAATGGTCCTTCCGTTTCTTTGGTGGAAGCGGTTAAAAAAGGAAACGACCCACAATCAAATAATAAACAGCTTTAAGCTGTAATGTTGAATTCAACAAATCTTCAGCGAGTATTTGATAAAAACGTGCGTTGACTGATGGACTGATTTTTGTTTTGATATCCAATGTGATGCAATTGTTTTTGTTAGGTATCAAAATACCAAGAAATGCTGTTTCGACGCTCGCTAATGATTGATAGTAAACATTTGTTAACCAATATACTTGAATATTTTTACATTTGTAATCAGATTAGAAACGAAACTCTTGCAATATTTGCTGATTACACTTATTGGCTATCCTTGCATTCTAAAAGCACGGATTTAGTTTAAAATTAAATTCTTATCATGGCTTTTATTGCAATTAGGGATTATTATGTTGTAAAGTTATTCCAAAATCTCATGCTTCGAATCTTTTTTTTATGCTCCACGAGAAGATATCCAACTCACCATAAGTCCGAATGACACCACCCACACAGCGACGATCTGTATCCAAATCTTGGTGGTGGTGTATATCTGAGCGTACTTGTCGTAGTACGCTATCAATGTGTATCTGAAACAACGAGAACTTGGAGTTACCTACTAATTCATTTTTAAACGATTGACAAACACTAGCGTCTGTTTAATAATGAATTACGCAAATTTTAAACGTACCTATATGCAATTCAGTGACAAATAGAAGTGTGTGGAGAAGTATGTATCAAAATAATTGTGTGTAACTTCTGCAATATTTAAATCATAAAAGATAATTCCTTCTTAATTTAGGAAAGCATTTCGCTTATCTCGGCAGAACGTTTTCAGCAGGACTATTGGTACACGTGATATTTTCTTCAATGTGCAGAATGAATATAAAACATTAATCTCACCACAAACAACTGATTTTGTAAATGAAATACGGTTCAAGTAGGGACCTAAATCATCTCATCAGCTCATACTAAATTCTAGAATCCAGAAAAATAGTAAAACAAACCCGGCCCACTTAACTGGATAAAATTTACTTTTCGCTTTCATAATGTAATCGCGGCACTCGACGCGCTCAGAAAGCACTCAGCGCTTATCTGGCGTGGGAAAGCAAGCATGTTTGCCTATAAACTGGATTAGATAACAATTCGTAGCGGCTTAACACGCTATAATATATTTACGGTTGGTTGGACTGATTAACTGAAAAAGCTGGGAAGAGTCGATGAGCTGAGTCATGGAGATAGTGAATCAATTGATAGAGGGTTTGGTCATGCTGATTATGATGAAATTGAAATGTGGCTGTTGCAAGCCGATGTTAACTAAATGAACACACATAAAAACCAACTTAGGTCGCAATTACTATTATTAAAGCGACCTCTGAGCAATCTTGAATAGGACACAATAGCATGTCAAATACGTAGTGAAGTTCGCTCTAAGACTTGAGACCGATTTATAACAGGCCATAAAATATCTAGATCATTATTGCAGTGAAATTTCACATTGATTTTAGTATAATAACTGTCGAGATTAGTTTAGTGTGAGTATATGCTAATACACAGGTGACATAGCTGAACGAAGGGCAAAGCAGTTTTGGTGCACGTGAAAACATGATTTTATGAAAAGTGACACTGACGTTTGACTTAGGAAAATATATATAATATCTATGTCATTGAGCTGCATTGCAGTATACACTCGAAACCTATTTCTGCGTCAAAATGGCAGACTTATCATTCCGTACTATACCCTGCCTGGCAGCATACGCTTATCCTAATTATTGTAATCTGAACTATTGAAACAGCCCATTCACCCATTCACTTAATTATATGGGTATCAAGATGGTAAAATTATTCAAAGAAAGTTACAAATGTCCCATGCCGTTGACATACGAAGAATGTATCACTCATGTGTCATCAATCCATGTAAATAAAGAAGCCTCTCCCTTCCAAGATAAAAATGGCGATTAATGACACACTCTACAACGAATTCACACCGACACATTCAATGAATCATGTTCCTTCAAAAATACCTAAAAAAGGTCTAAGCAAAGTACTGGCGTCAGAGCTGCGCCAAACAGTGGCTGCTTTATGTGTCGGATACTGACCCCCCATCAATGGGTTTATTTTTGTTGGGCCCGAGCCCTTCAGAGAGTTGCGACCGAGGACAACTGCACACGAAGAGTAAAAAAATATGAGATTCGTCTCTTGAAGATATTAGTTAGGTACACATTTATTTTGGTATAATGAAACATTTGCTAATAAAATATTGTTTATCTCACATGTTACATCTTAGTCACAAAGGGAAAGGTGCGATATACTTAGGGACGTATATACTCAGACGAAAAGAAGCTATATAGAAAACAAAGGTGAGTTACATATTTTTCAAAACGCTACCGCTTATGAATTACGACAAGAGGTTCTACGCACATCGCAACAATCGCAACGATTCGTCGTTTCGTTTTACGCGCGGTTGTTTCACAGATTGAACTCTAAATCTTTATGTTCAAGTGCCGGCGCGAAGTGGGTCAGCAGTGATGCATTCGACGTTTATACACCGGAATTATAATTTATTGCTTTGATGTTTCAAAAGAAATCTTATTTGATGATCGTAAATAAGTATGATATTTTATATAACATCGCGTAGTCAAATATAGGTACTTAAATAATAATTGGAACACATTTATCTTAGAAGTTAATCCCGATTGTCACGGTTACATAAATTTATTCTAATCCCGGGATTTTCATTTTATTTCCTTATTTTCATGTCGAAAAATATACATGTCGAAAACCTACCTTTTGTCTTATTCCATTATGATAATGAAGCAGTTTTGCGTGATCCCTAGATAGATATTCAGTACGAATATCATCAATCAGGGAGGAAAGCGTGAACAAGTTTTTTTTTCACATTTCTGCATCAGAACATACCGTTATTAGCATATATTTACATATTAAATGCGCATACGCATCGCCAAGCTGATACACGCTGGTAAAATTACGTTAGGAATAGGAATTTCAATTTTTTCCCAATCCAACCCAAGCCGGTGAGCCTCCGGCTGTGACGCTAGACGACTGTGACGTCACAGTCGGATTACATGGACGTAATCAAGGTGGGTAGGACCCATTGAAGAATTGGGAACCCTTGAAGCTTATACAGAGTGTTTAAAAATCCAAACTAATACTTAGGGGGTTTGGATGAGTATCGGGCATAGAATTAAATGGTATAAAACACTTATAGAAATTAACTAGCTGAGCCGGCGACTTCGTCCGCGTGGAATTTAGTTTAACCGCTCCCGCTCCCGCGTTCTGAGCCCTCGCGACAGGACCTATTTGTTTTTTTTAATAAAAGTAGCCTAAGTTACTCCTTATAACATCTGCCACTGAAAGTCCCGTCATAATCGGTCCAGCCGTTTCGGAGATTACCCGAAACAAACATACAGACAGACAAAAATTTATTTACTGGTTATCGTATCGTGGTAATCGCGTTTGTGCTATAGGTGTCGTATGTACTTTCATATGCATTTAGTGAAAAGGTGTTATTTTGATATTACAAACAGACACTCCAATTTTATTTATTTGTATAGAAGACAATGATTGAAATAGGGCCCAGCCATGAAGCAACCTCCCTCCATCGCCTAAGACCGCGAGAAGAACCACTTACGTACGAGTTCGAGTGAACACTTTTTCAAATATTTATTCCCGACAATTTCAAAAAAATGTCATATTATCTCAACTAGGTAGGAACCCATTTCTGAAGTAACAGTTTTTTTACAAACTTATTCCTGAATATTGTTGGCTGCTATTCGTGAAAGCAGTTTGCACTGTTTTCTACTAGGTCATTGGATGTATTCTGAAAGGCAGCACCACGACAGTCCAGACAATATTCAGAGGCCAGTTCGTGGTGAAGTACCTACATTATTATAAATACCTACATATTATACGATGACAGAGCCGGAGTCAATACCTCTTCCCTTTCTCTCCGTCTGTTCCAGTTCCCTTTAGGTTGGCAACGCGCAAGCAATTTTTTTTTAGTTAGATTAAGGCTAAAGCGCCCATCTAGCCCGCGAAGTTCAAATTTTTTGAGGTTTTATAATTTTTTTTCAAATTCTGACAATAATAAAAGGCACATTTTGTGATTCGCGACAAATACCGTGTGCAGTGCATTTATTAATATATCCAACTTAGTCTAAAACATTTCAAGAACGACAGCTATCCAGATAATCGGGCAATTTTTGTATATTTAGTGATTTACTAGTATCATATCCACCGTGATAATATTTAGAGTAAAATAAATGTATTAATAAACGCACTGCATACTGTGTTTGTCGCAAATCACAAAATGTTGTCTTAAATGTTTTCAGATTTTGGATAAACTATAAAAATACTCGAAAATTTTGAATTTCGCGGGCTGGACAGGCGCCTTCACCTTAACGGCACTGGTTACAAGCCTATTTGAACCTTAACGCGCGAGCAATGCCTTTAGTATTGCCATTGCCAAAAACTCTGTTCTTCAATATCAAAGGACATAAGTTTGGATCAATATTTGAAGTCTCCATACAGTCATAACAATGCGGGCTGTAAATTGAAATGTTGCCATCAAAACCTTTATACGATGTGCGGGCATCCATTAATATTATTCTGAAGTTCGCGCCTTTGTTCCGTTTAATGGCAGATGTGGATGGGCTAAACAACAAGGGATAAGGGATTGAAATCTGTTTATATCTGTCGTCATGTTTGGAATTCGCTGCGGGCAGCTCGGAGATAGCCGTGTCGATTCCCGTCAGTGGCTAATTTCAAAAAAGGCGTTATCGTAATTCGTCCATATGGTAAGAGTGCACTTTTATTGTTTTTAATTTTTGTTTTATAAAACAAAGTGGTTAATTTAATTTCTATTCCGTCGGAAGACAATTGGTAATTAATTGTCGTGTCAAACATTGGTAGTTCGAAGTAGGTATTCAGCCAGTAGACTGCTAACAGATTATTAGTAGTGAGTTTTTTTTAATTACTTCAACTTCTTTGTGGTCATTTGACTACGGAAACTGTTCAAATAATCAAATGATGTACTGAAGGTTCCTCGTAGGGACTTTTTTGGACCCTAAGAAAACTTATTTAAATGTTATTAAGTTAGCAGCCTTGGGATCCATGGAGTCATTGGTCATGGAGTCATTTTGTTGAAATATCTACCAATGTTCTTCAAGGTAGGTATATATTATATATAGCTAGCTACGTAAACAGTGTTTCTGTATGTATGTATCTGTATCTATGTATAGTGTATCTGCAAAAATATCAATTGTCCATAGAGTAGAGATAACATGGTAGACTTACTCGCCGAAGGTGAATGGTGTGCGCATACGCACCGCGTACACTTCGGGACAGTATAAACTGTACGTCTCATTAATATTCATGTTGTTATGGTAATAGTTCAATCAAGCAACCCCATTGTGTTTTATTACTACTGCTTATGGATAAAGGTTTCACGATACGCGACTGTTATAAGTGTGCTATTTTACAGTCAAATTCTGTGCAGTTGAAAGAAGACAAAGAAACACAAAAAAAATATAAAATTACAAAGCAAGTAGAGGTAAAATTTATAGGAATTAAAAAAAATACTCGTCACAATTACATGAATGAATTGATACGTAACGCTGAGGTAGGTGAGGTGCGCGCGCGCACCACGCGTCCACGTACACATGGGGACAGTTTAAATTGGTCACGGCGCATTAATATTAATGTGGGATATTGTAATGGGTGATCTGAGAGCGGGTCGATGAACCGTGGTGCCATGTAAATTACTGTTGTAAAAGCTATGTTTATGATTTCGTGGATAAGGAATTTATTAATAAAATATTGTGTGAAAGAGATGTATTTTGTTCTAGACAAGTTTCTGGGACTTTAATTTTCTTTTTAAAATGTATGGTACGTATACACTTCAATCATCTTCAATAAAATAAATTCGACTACATTTTGAATTATATATTATAAACTATGGATGAAAATTCGTTTCATAGCAAAAATAGATGCACATTCAAGCTTAGGAAACGATAAATCCCCGAAACTATACCTACTTAATTCAAGAATTTATTCCTATGCTTTATTTTTGATTCACAAGCACTGCAAAAGATTTTCTAGATTGCCAATTCTCACGTACCTACCTACACTCTAATAAAAAATTGGAACATAAAACTTTCAGGAGGTAATCCGCGAAAAGTGAAAACACTAAAGCTAAGCTACATAATATATATATTTTCTGAATCGTGAATAATGAAATAAAATAAAAGTAAATTAAAAATCAGAGCACTACCTGTCTATGGTTTGAGCGATTCACAAGAACTCTACCTGCACTAGGTCAATATCGACTAACTCGTGTAACTCGTGTTCTATGTTCAAAAATAGCGCGAAAAGTTTTTTTTTTCTTGAACGTCAGTAAAGAGGTTTGTTTTACAACTGTACGCGGCTGAGTGGTGGATAGCGTGATAAATAACCTGTCGACATTTATAATCTGTTTCACGCCACCAACAAATGTATTTTTTACGATACCCACGTAGCTATGTGTTCAGGAAATATCGCGTAAGTGTTTTAGTAGCATTTGTGCCTGTTTGCGGCATTTTTACTGTGTATGATGAACTCTGGCAGATGGGAGACGTAAAAGCAAAAGTTAAAATGTTTCAAAATACAGGATGTTACAAAATTCCGAAATAATACTTGAGGGTTTGGACGAGTATCGGGTGACGGAAAACGTTATTTATTTAAAAAATATGTATTATATTTATTATTATGTGTAAGTACCTACTTATTTTGTTGTAGGTAATGGGTGGCGAAGCTTAGTGCGTTGTGCACTATATGTTTTTTTAATTGATTTTTTTATTATTTCTGTTTGGGTAGCCCAAGTTGTTTGTAAGGAGGCTTTGGCTGAAAATCAGCGCTGGAGGAGATCTCGTTCCCCTCCAGCACATGCTGAGCCAATGCCTTTCGGTACAGCTCACACTGTAGGAAATGCATCTTTCTTACCTTATGTCTTTCTATTTTACTTCTTTTATAATTATGTGCTGTTATTTTCTTATGTGTGTACTGCTGTGCTGAATAAAAAAAAATCATTTCATTTCATTTTCATTAAGTAAATTATTATTTCACTTTTTTTAAATATATGTAGGTAGATTCGTGTTCTTTTTCAGGATTTTTCCGCTGCAATCATATGTATTTTGTCTATGGTTCGGCCGTTAACTGGCCGTAAATGATCTGTGAGGTGTAGGCCGGTATAATTTTACTGCGGTTAACCACTTCAAAGACAAGTAGGTGCCTACGCAGTGTATGTACCTACGTAATAACTAATAACGTTTATTTCCATATAACTTTCCGCTGAATACATCGTCTTGAAATAAATAACTACGTCTTAACATCTTTAAGTTAGCGGCAAAGAAGTCGTAAGGTATGTGACATTATAAGTAGGTACTCAAAACAAACACGAAATCCGCGTGTTTTGAAAACAAATAACCTTAACTCATATTTTATCACCTGTTGCCGTATTTGAAACAAAACATGGCGAGGAAACTCGGACCATTATACATTTTGAATGTGCGTAACGAGGCGTGGGCGTGAGAGCAGCTGGACCACGCCTCGTCACGCAGCTTGAGGTTGAGGAAACTCTACAATACTTTATAGTGTTTTTCCTCAGGATGCGGATTTAGTAAACAATCTTGGCATGCCTTTTTAATGTTTCATTTTTAAATACCTATCGGTTTATAATATAGAAGTATTTAATTACTAGTTTCCCAAATGGTATTAGGTTAAAAATGATAATACTTATGTTAAATTATTATTAGAACGCCGTTTTATAATTAATAAAGACGAATTACCGCATAAAGATATGCTAAAATCGTTTACTCAATAAGCTAAGATTGATATGCTAAGATTGTTTAATTAAGGAAAAATACAGTTTAGGTACATTATGTAGACTATCTTCACATTATTTACTACCTCATATTTATGTGGAAGTGTTTACTTGTAAGTTCGATTGGGTATCACGCAGAAACGGCTGAAAGGATTTCTGCTTAAATTTGTAGGTACATAATGCATATTATGTACATATAAGCGAATAAGAAAATAAATGTCCAAGAAGTTAGCATGGTCATTTAGATTTTGAATAAAATTAAGCTTTGTGCTGACTTACTGCTAGGCTAGTGCTGCGTTTTGCCGCAAATCGCGACTCTCGATCTCAATAAACAAAGCGCCAATCAGATAAAAGCCGTTTTTGCACCAGCATGGCCATTTTGTTTTTTAGAAAATTATACGATTGTACCGGAATGTGCTAGACTTGTAACCTGGCGTCTCGACGTTTTCACAGTGGCGTGGCAACGCTTCCATAGCGTCGCCATGTTATCATAGTCGCGTCGTGACGCCACTATGAAAGCGTCGCGACGCCATTATGGAAGCGTCGCCATAACATTGCAACGCCACAAATGGCCATGCTAGTGCAAAATTGTTTTTATCTGATTGGCGCTTTGTTTATTGAGATAATCAAAATTGGTTTGCAGCACATTGCAGCACAAGTCCGGCACATTCCGGTACAAACGTAAAACTTTCGAGAAAACAAAATGGCCGTGCTGGTCTCGAAAATGGTTTTTATCTAATCGCCGCTTTGTTTTTTGAGATCAAGAGTCCCAATCTGCGGCACAACCCAGCACAAGGCTAGCACAAAGCTTAGTTTTATTCAAAACCAAAATGGTCATGCTAACTTCTCGGCCATCAAAAAACTACCCACAATAAAAATAAGAATCATAGACTAACTCACCTATTAATAGTAATGGCGACCATAGAGAGTAGCGACACGGCTTCATTCCCATAGAAGACGAAGGCGAACATTTGGCAGAGCTGCGGGCCCAGGCCCCAGTGCTGCTGGATGTACCGGCTGGCCGTGAGCGGCAGGTTGATGGCGCAGAACAGCAGGTCCGACACGCACAGGGAGAGCACGAACATGGTGGTGACGTGGCCGCGCAGCTTCGGATGCATCAGGAGGGCTATTGTCGTCACTAGGTTACCTGGAATTGGAAAGAGATCGGTTATATGGGACCTGTGACTTGGCCAGACACACCCTCCTCGTCATTTGTAATATTTTAAACTTTCAAACTTACAGTGTAGCTACATATTCCGAATTATTTGTATAATTCTTGGTAATATCCAAAGAATTTGTAATAATAAGACATTACAAAGTCTTTGGTAATATCAAAAGGCAACACACTGGAGCTACTATAATATTTATATTAATATCTACTACCCTTTGTAATTATTGTTTATAACCAACTGGCGATAAAAAAAGACATGTAAAAAGACAAGCCCGCTGAGTTTCTTGCCGGATCTTCTCAGTCGAGGTTGCGTTCCGATCCGGTTGTAGATATAAGAAAAAAATATGTAAAATTGACAATTTGTAAGTGCCCCCGTAGGCCTAAACAAAATAGATGATATGAATTTGAATTATTCATAAATCTATGTCAAGTTTGAGAGCGATCTCGAGTACACTTTTGACACAATATTTAGTACTGGAATGACATGAGAAGGACATTTCCAAGATCCCTCTCAATATGTAAATCAGTACCGGATTAAGCAAGCGCGGGGCCCGTAGCAAATTATTTCAAAGAGCCCTTGATCTACTATGGGTTCTTAAGTATAAAGTGGTAAAAAAACAAATTCATAGTCTATACGTTTATTTGCCATCTATAGTTTACAATTTTGTGGGCATTTAGTAAATTACTATAGGCGTTGTTAGGCTCTGGACAAGTACAAAAAGCCAGATATGAGATTTTCTGGCAATATAGAATAACTTTGATAAGAAACTAACATATGCGGGGCCCCCTTGCGCGCGGGGCCCGTAGCAATTGCTACCCTTGCTATATGGTTAATCCGGCACTGATGTTAATGGTAATGAAGTCGTTCAAGTCGTTGAGAAATCGTTTAACTCCGATCCTATTGAGTTGTCGTGCTATTGATCGACGATCAAGGAAGACGTGAATAGCAAACTTGGATAGGACGATAACCGGGCTACTGATCGATTAATCAATATGATTCTGATGCTATTGGGTATTACTTTCGCTGGCTTCACTAAATGGTTCCACGCACTCTACGTAATTATTTTCATCTGAGGAGGTGTCATAAACTGTTGAAACGGTGCTAAATACAATTAATTTATTGTTAATTTAATCGTTTGTGTTTACTTTCGAACATTGGAGTGACCACATCATCCGAACTTAGCCGTGAGTGCACAAGCGTTTGACGCACTTGTTTATGAAAACATTATAAATCTTATATCCACAATCCACATTCAAAATCAATTTGCAAAAGTAAATAATGATGTTTATTTGTAAATGTTATCTGATTTTACGGATAATGTAGTCGCACTTCAAATGCTTTTTTGTTTGACCACAGATTTACGCTGAATATATTTGAATAATGATAATTCATTCACAGTGTGGTATAGTAAACACATTACTTACTTATGGACGAAAACTGAAAATTTGAGTCGTATTAAGCAAATTATACTAAGCAAATACTCTAAAATAAATATGTGAACAAAAGGAGGTGACTTAAATGTATGGACCAAAATTACAGTGGCAGAGCCAAGTTGTGCGACTGACTTCGTGTCATATAAGGGCTGGCTCCGAGCGGAGTAGCACAACCCTCACACAAAAAATCGGCGTAGGGTAGATATAGCTGCGTTTAGTGAGTGATAAAGTTAAATCATCCTAGGTAAGAGCCGGAAGCCGCTCCATTTATCCCACTCTCCTTCAGATCAGCATACCGCGAACAATACCAATTTTTTTTATTAAACAAAAATTTTATGTTTCTTTTTTTTTAATTCACATTATTTTGTAGGTTAGTTTTGCTTTCACGAGGTAATATTGTATACTCTTTGAGGTTAGTTAGATCTGTCTCGTCGCACCAGAGAGTTTATAGTTTTATGCAAGAAGTTTATGTATTGCCCTTTAGTCTGTGGCGACGACCTCCTTTTTCCTTACCTTTTGTCTTAATTTAGATATTTATTTATATTATCTTTATATTTTTTTTTGTGGTTTGCGCCCGTGAATTCGCTAACGGGCCCAATGGAAGACCAGCGCTGGTTCTTGTCAACCAGCACATGCTGAATTGGGTCCGTTTGTGGCGAGCAGAATTTTTTAAACTTTTTTCATTTATTTTTTTGTAAGTAATCTTTATATCCTGTGAGCCACAATTTTTTTTTTTCTATCTTTCTTTCAATCCCATTCCATTGGTATTGCAAGCATCTACAGGCTAAGACAAAAAAGTACCCAAACCAAACTGAATTTAAAACGATAAACATGTAATTTTCAAGATTAGGGTTAGTAAGGGTCCTGTAAATAGACTGATTCCTCGTATAAGATTCCAGCCGGATTGTCAGACCCTCAGATATAGATTTACATAGATAACGCAAGTATCACGATTTGTATTGAAACCAAGCGTGCCGAATTTTTAACACCTACTGTAACGTCATTAGTGACGGGAAATCCAAACTGATTCAAAGACACCGATGCCGCCGATGCCCCTCCACCCGCTACGATTCTCTCGAGTGATTATCTCGCTCATACTCATATTATTTATGTCTGTATTCGCGTGAACTTCAAGTTAACGGCAACCAACCTCGACGCTTAGTCGGGGTTTCGTACACGCGAAGTACATGCATTTGCGTTATCTATGTAAATCTATATCTGTGGTCAGACCCAAGCAGTACAATCCGACTGCTACAACCCGTGGCCGTCAAGTGGCCGCCGCGCGGCGCTGAATTAAATCGAGAAGCTATATTAGACGAGGTCGACTAATGGTCGATTGGCATTTAATGCTACGACTAGCTGTGCTCGCGACTTCGTCCGCGTGGAATTTAATTGACAAAGTTTCATACAAACTTTCATCCTCTATTTTATCCCCTTGGGGGTAGAATTAATCAAAATCCTTTCTTAGCGGATGCCGACGTCATAACATCTAACTGCATGCCAAATTTCAGCCCGATCCGTCCAGTGGTTGGGCTGTGCGTTGATAGATCACTATGTCAGTCAGTCAGTCAGTCACCTTTGAGTTATATATATATAGACTAGCTGAGCCCGCGACTTCGTCCGCGTGGAATTTTGATCCTTGCTTAGGGGATGTCTACGTCATAGTAGCTTTATGAATGCAAGTCTCAGCCCGATCGGTTTAAATTAAAAATTGACGAAGTTTCATACAAACTTTCATCCCCTATTTATCCCCTTGGGGGTAGAATTAGCGTTGTTACAAAAAAAAACATATTTATATTATATGTCGGAGGCATACAGCAGTGCCCCAGGGGAAAATTGACGATATATCTGCTATTTTGTCTTACTTTTGTTGTGTTATTAGGAGAGTCCATTCAATCATTAATTTCCAGGGAAAGCTGAACGAAGCTGTGCGGCAAAACCGCAAAATTTATAAGGAAAGATTTGAACGACAATAAACGGTTTATTGTCTTCACAAAAGGATTTTCAAATTCAAATTGTCTATTTTGTAGGCTGTGCGACCGATCTTGGAGTTTATCTATCAGGTGTGCAGTTTAATTATACTATAAATTAAGTAGATATCTTATTGTAAAACATGAAAATATGTCGCCCACTGTTAATGTCAATTTATTTATATTTTTACCAAGATCATGGATAGAATGATCACAGGTCCGTCATCATCATCATCATCATCATCATCAGCCTATGCTTGTCCACTGCTGGACATAGGCCTCCTCTAATGAGCGCCATAGCGCCCTGTCTTCAGCTTGCCGCATCCAGCATCTGCCTGCAGTCTTTCGCAGATCGTCATCCCACCTGGTCGGAGGGCGTCCTACACTACGCTTGCCGAGTCGAGGTCTCCACTCAAGAACACGTTTACCCCAGCGGTTGTCGGTTCTTCGCGAGATATGGCCAGCCCACTGCCACTTCAGCTTGCTAATTCTTTGAGCTATGTCGATAACTTTGGTTCTCTGTCGGATGTATTCATTGCGAATCCTATCCTTCAGAGAAACTCCGAGCATAGCTCTCTCCATAGCTCGCTGAGCGACCTTAAACTGGTGGACCAGCCCTACCGTGAGTGTCCACGTCTCGGCTCCGTAGGTCATGACGGGTAGGACGCACTGATTGAAAACTTTCGTTTTCAAGCATTGCGGTATGGATGACGAGAAGACTCGACGTAGTTTCCCAAACGCTGCCCAGCCCAGCTGGATCCTCCTCTTGGCCTCCTTCTCAATATTGTTTTTACCTAACTGCAGAATCTGCCCAAGGTACGTGTACTCGGAAACAATTTCAAGAATGTGGCCATGTACGACCACCGGTCCTGGATCAATGTGGCCATTGATCATGACTTTGGTTTTATCCAAATTCATGCCAAGACCGATGCGTCGCGAGGCTGAAGCTAGGTCGTCCAGCATCCGGTTCAGCTCCTCCAGCGTCTCTGCCATTAAAACTATGTCATCAGCGAATCGCAGGTGCGAGATGTACTCACCGTTTATGTTAATGCCCCTACCTTTCCAGTCCAACGTCTTGAACACATCTTCCAGCGCGCTCGTGAACAGGTCCGTATTAATATCTAAATCAATTTTAAGTCTGAGAGCGATCTTGGAAATGTAATCAATGTCAGTGTCAAAAGCGTACTCAAGTTAGCTCCTAAAGTTGAGACGGGCCACAGATTAATCGGGTCAATCCGTGGTCTTGGTTAGATTGATATCAGGTTAATTATAATAATTCATAAGTAGGTACCTAGAACGCAATACGTGTATTATTTATTATCTGTCATGTAGGTACTCAATTCAGTGCCATTTTTTATCTTATAGATGTATAATTAAAGTTCAACAGCCCGGATGTAATATCTCATTGCGTATGCCGATTCCATTATGATCTGCATAAAATAACTACCTACATCTATAAAAACAAACCGCTTTGAAGTTTAAACCAAGACACAGGACCATAGTGAATGTTAATCTTAGTGAAATAAATTTCACATGTCATAAATTTTTAGTTTCACCATCTCTTATAAGAAGTAGGTAGCTAGTTACTTTCGCGAATAACAAGTTTTTGATGTTTAAGAATAATTATTTATGTTTATTAAGGTTTTATAGAGTGGAACTTTGAAGGTACCAGTTTTCTGGGTTACCCATAGCCATAATTATTTGTTGCTTGTTGAATTAAGATAATCACTGTAATAGCATTTTAAATTAAGGCTTGACTTCTACCTACCTAGATGCCATAGATAGATGCCATACCTTAGTTTAATTACCTAGCCTTCCTTAAAAAAAGCGGGAAAGCGTAGTATATATATATATATAAGTATCCGTATTATTTTCTTATATTTACGCGAATACTACACATTGAAATCAAACTATTTCGAAACGTCGGGAACATAAATATAAATTTAATAAACGCGATAAAATCCGAAAAATAGTTTGACTTCAATCTTCATATCCGTATGTCGCAATATTAACATAGACACTTGACTTTAGAAAATTGATTAAGTACCCTATAAGTACTAATACAAGAGGGTAATCCTGATTGACTTACTGGCTGGTAAACTGACTCATTAACACAGAGCCGAAAATACTGAGGTTGGAAACACAAAATTTGGACCGCAGGTGAATTTTATAACGTAGGCAAGCAATAACAAATGATTAACATATTACTCAACCCCTAAGGGGTTAAATAGAAGATGGAAGTTTTGTATGAAAGTCCGCATTTTTTTAAGGTAAAAACATAAAAAAACCAGTAAGTAGGTGAGTATAGAAGCTACGATTAAACAAAAAAACATTTGCAGCGTTTTGGAAATATAACCCCCTAAGTTTGTGAAATGATAAATGATTAAAGAATACGCGTGCTCGCCTGTCCCATACTCATCGCGAAATAAATAAATTCTTCTACTGGACACCCACCGGCCATGGAAGTGTAGGTACCTTTGTTAGTTCCACAACAGAATACGACATACCAAGCTGACACTTAGGCGCCAAACACTGTACCCAAGTGCTAATTGTTAATTCTCGATGTACACGGATTATGAATGATGTGTTTACATTGAGAGAAATCCCGGTGTAATGATCACATGACCGCGGTGCCACGGTCAAGCTTAATTTTAGTGTTGAACACTCTTCGACATCCAATCTTAGACATGACCGTGCAGCTTCAGGTATAGGAATATAGCAGGTATGGAAGCAGACTATTTTGACTGTATTAAGCCTTAAATTCAAATTATTTTTTGTGCCAGGAAGATACATAAAAGTAAGTACGTACGTCAATAATAACAAATACGAATCATTTATTTTGCGGAATTAATTTCCCATAGAATTATACAGATGGCCAGTATTGGTGTGATTCAATTATGGTGACATAATCATTAATTTAATCAATATACTTACTACTTATTTACTTTTAATTTAAATATCATAAAATAGGATTATTGTAATATAGGTACTTATTTTTTCTAATTAATTGTCAAGTGTTTATCACAATTTTACATTTATTTTCATGCAAAAGTACCTATAAGGTTTTGAAATGTCATTCCGTCGTGTTTCACACCTTTCTATTGAAATAAATGTAACGTCAAACCGTAATTATTATTGTAGAATGTTTTATTTATGAGAAACTTTTGTTGATTTCTCATATCCAAGTCTAAATTGCCAGCGTTAATATTTTTGTTTACTGTCTCCATTATCGATTGGCAATACAAACAAGTCGAGTGAAACATTTCTCCCTCCTGTCTCCCTCGACCGTCCCGGGCGGGGGTCGCGTCGTTGGTCAATTGACATAGTTGACAGATTGACAGATTGACACATTGATTGATCTTACCCTCCGCTCTGTTCCGCGTTGTGAGTTCTGTGTAATTTATTATTAAGTTTATCTAGGTACGTGCGGGTAGATAGTAGATACGTATGTGTTGGTTAGGTGCTTATCTATAAGTCTATATCTATACTAATAAATAAAAATGGAGTGTATGTTTGTAATATCAAAATTACACCTTTTCACTAAATGCATATGAAAGTACATACGGTACCTATAACAACGCGATTTAGAATTGTTTTGTCTATCTGTCTGTCTGTTTGTTCCGTGTAGGTAATCTCCGGAACGGCTGGACCGATTTTAACGGGATTTTCACTGGCAGATAGCTCATGTCAATACTTTATTTGTTTGAACGAATCTAACCATCGAAATTGAAAAATACTTAATCACCTACGGGATTTCGTGAAATGACAGCTCAGGGCTAGCTAACTTAGAAAGGTATTTGATTCATAATATTATTTACTTGACGATAGCTTGGCGCAGTGGTTCGAGCGTAGGCCGCTCGGCTCACTGCACGTGGTGGTTGCAGGTTCGATTCCCGCCGGGGAAAATTTCGGAAATGGCCTTTTCATAATTTGCCCAGGTCTGGGTGTCATTGGAATCGCCCCTAGTCCATTGTACGGTACCCATAGTACACACTTTGCTTAGTTTGGAACCATACAGTTGGTGTGCCAGCCTGGCGATATTTATATTTTATTTACTAGCTGAGCCCGCGACTTCGTCCGCGTGGAATTTAACTTAAAAAAAAAAGCCTACTCCCGCGTTCTGAGCCCGCGCGACAGGACCCAATTATTTTTTCTAAAATAAAAGTAGCCTACGATACTGCTTATAACATCAGCTATCTACCAGTGAAAGTCCCGTCAAAATCGGTCCAGCCGTTTCGGAGATTACCCGGAACAAACACACAGACAGCCAGATAGAAAGACAAAAAAAAAATTATCGCGTTTTTGCTATAGGTGTCGTATGTATAACTTTCGTATGCATTTAGTGAAAATGTGTTATTTTGATATTACAAACAGACACTCCAATTTTATTTATTTGTATATGTCGGCGCTCGATAGCAAACATTGTTTACAAACGAGCGCACGTGCAACGTGACGTCATCGCTTCGCTCTGTGAGTCAGGAGGGGTGGGGACGGACAATATAAAGCGGCGCGCTGTACGGCCGGGGGCATTACTATCGAGGCGCTCGTTCCGTCAACATCTCTTAATCGTGACACGGATCACGCCTGATTTAACTGTATTGCTTTTAATATTATATTATATTGTGTTTAATACTTATATTGTTGCATAATTAATTATCAAGTTTGATTTAATAAATTCTTTATCTACGTAATCTTAAATTTATTGTTTAATTATGTCCGAAGATCAGTCCATGGCTGATCTAAGTGGCGAGGATCGTCGTCCACCTTCACCAATTCTACAACAAGTTTCGGTTCCATCCGAAATCAGAAGTCGGATTGACCATGGGGCATCATCAGCCCCATCTGCCCGCACAGAAGGAGATGCCACTAACTTTGGCGCCGGCCAGGCACTGTCTGCATTGGCAGGTATCATAGAAAACCTAACGCGGCAGCAGCAAGCAAATATACAAGCTAACCACGAGTTTCTTGCTGGACTTTTAAACCAGGCAGGGCCTCCAACAAGACGACCACGGTTGAGCGATATCTACATCGCAGCGTTCAACCCTGATGGTGACGTACCAATACGAGACTGGTGTGAGCACGTGGATAGAGCAAAAGCTCACTGGAAACTGACTGACTACGAAGTATGTACAAAAATTGCTGGTTTACTGCAAGGTCGAGCCAAAACTCTTGGAGATACATGGTTAGTAAAATCCCCTGTATGGTCCGACATGCGCGAGGCTCTAATACAAACTTTTGAGCCAGAAGCACGATACTCAAACGACATATTGAAATTGCGAAGTTTTAAATTTGATATGGCAAATCCAGCTGAATCCATTACCAAAGCTTGGAATATTTGGAAACGAGTCATCAATGGTGACAAGGATAAAGACGCTGTAGAAGCTGTAATTGGCTGCATAGACAATGAGTTCCTTCGTCTACGTTTACTGTCTAATAAATGCTCTTCTGTTCCTGAATTGATTTCTGTGGCGGCTACAATCAAACAACGAGAACCCCGACATGGAGAACCGCCGGCTAAACGACCAAGACTAAGAAACAATAGAGATGACACTTTGCTTTGCTTCAAGTGTGGGAAACCTGGACATATGCAAGCACATTGCCGCCAAGGTATCGAGCAAGTGAGTGACCCTAAGACATTACTGAGTGCAACAAACACAAAGGAATCATTTAACCGCACGGAATGGCCAAAACCCAAATGTAGTTACTGTGACAAGATTGGACATTCTGAATCAGTCTGTTTCAAGAAGATGGGAGATGAAGCTGAAAAGGTTAATTTGGCCAGAGAACAAGAAGACATATTAACACCTATGGCTGTTATTATCAATAATCGAAAATTCACAGCATTCTATGATAGCGGGGCAGCACGATCTTTGGTAAGGCGTACTGTCAGCCGATCCATTCCTGGAGAGCGTGAAGATTGTACCTTGATACTAAAGGGCATTGGAAGTCAAAGCATTCCAATCTTGTCCTGCCAAAGAATTAATGTAACGTGTGATTTGAACGGTGTATTTGTGGAAGTTGCTTTCCACATTGTAGAAGACCATGAAACACCATGTGATCTTTTCATTGGGGCAGAAATTGTTAAAGGTACAGGTTTAAACATACTCGTCAATGAGACGGGTGCAAGTGTGATGAGACATTCAACTTTTATAAACATAAACACAACTGAGCACCTCTTCAAAAACCTGGACACTGATTTGACTAATGCCAATGAAATATGCGAGTTGAGAAAAGTATTACTAAAATATTCCGCAACATTTGCTACCGGTACTCCAAAACATAAAGTTACCACAGGTTGTTTAGATATTCAGTTGAAAGATCCAACTAAAATAGTATCTAGAAGACCTTATAGAATGGCGCCAGTGGAGCAGCAAAAATTGAAGGAGATTATTAACGAACTCATGGTAAATGGAATTGTCAGAGAAAGCACGTCCGATTATGCCAGCCCAGTTATCCTCGTTAAAAAAAAGAATGGGGAAGATCGAATGTGCACCGACTATCGAGAGTTGAATAAAAATACTATCCCCATCAAGTTTCCACTTCCAATCATTTCCGATCAAATTGACCGATTATCAGATGCTCCTTATTTCATCAGCTTAGATATGGCCCAAGGCTTTTACCAAATACCCATCAAAGAAGAATCTATATCAAAAACTGCCTTCATTACACAAGATGGCCTATATGAATATGTGAGAATGCCGTTTGGACTGATGAACGCACCGGCTGTTTTTCAGCGTGCTATAATGACTGCATTACGACCCTTACTGGATCACGTCTTGGTTTATATGGATGACGTATTGATAAAGTGCAAAACATTTACAGAAGGATTGCAGGTTCTGGACAATGTCTTAGCAGCCTTAACCAAGGCTGGGTTTACTGTAAATAAAAATAAGTGTTCTTTTTTCAAGACATCGATTGAATATCTTGGAAACCTTATCTCAAAAGGTACGGTTCGTCCGAGCCCAAGGAAGGTAGTAGCCTTAGAGAAATCTACAGTACCCACAAATGTTAAACAAGTACGACAATTTTGTGGTTTGGCTGGCTACTTTCGACGATTCATACCATCTTTCTCTGAGCGTCTCATTCCACTCTACAACTTAACTAAGAAGGATGCTAAATTTCAATGGACTGCAGAATGTGAAAGCGTCAGACTTGACATCATTCGGCGACTAACTTCAGCACCCGTTTTAACCATATTTCAAGAGGGACTTCCTATTGAACTCCACACGGATGCTAGCAGCACTGGATTGGGTGCAATTCTTATTCAAATTCAGGACGGCCGACAGCATGTGATAGCTTATATGAGTATGAGAACTACTGAACCAGAGAGTCATTACCACTCTTATGAGCTGGAAACACTTGCTATAGTAAGAGCAATAAAACACTTTCGACAGTACCTCTACGGCAGATCATTTACAATAATCACTGATTGCAACGCCATAAAATCATCGTCAAATAAACATGAACTCTTACCCAGAATCCATAGGTGGTGGTCATTTCTCCAGCACTATGATTTCAAAATAGAATACCGCCAAGGATGCCGAATGAAACATGCAGATTTCTTCAGCCGTAATCCTACGACGTGTATTAACCTAGCGCAAAACATCGATACATGGCTAAAGATTGAGCAAAGGCGTGATGTAGAATTAGCCAAAATCATAAAGAAGTTGGAACACAACGAAGTAATGCGTGAGTATCGAGTAAATGACCTTGTTTTGGAACACAGTCTTGATGAAAATGAACCCGGTTGCAAAAAGTGGAAAAAAGTGGTTCCAAGAACATACCAATGGAGCATTATTAATGCCTATCATACCGCGTTAAAACATTTTGGATGGGAAAAGACTCTAAGCAAGATTCGAGAAAGTTATTGGTTTCCTGAAATGTCTTCAACAGTAAGACGCTTCGTAGACAATTGCGTTATATGCAAAACAAGCAAAGGTCCTTCCGGAGCCAAGCAAGTAGAAATGTATCCCATAGAAAAGAAACCTATTCCCTTCGATACCATCCACATAGATATGACTGGTCATCTCACCAGAAGGAATAATAAGCATGAATACGTTGTTGTTGTCATAGACGCTTACACTAAGTTTGTCACATTAACTTATGCGACCAATAAGACTGCCAACTCAATGCTGCGCGCATTGAAACATATTGTATCCCTATTTGGAGCTCCTCGACAAATCATAAGTGACCAGGACACCGCCTTTAAAGCCGAATTTGAAGAGTTCTGTAGAAACTACAACATCCACCAGCACTTTATAGCTCCAGGAGTTAGTCGTACAAATGGACAGGTGGAACGGATGATGGCTGTTGTAAAAAATGGATTAACTATCATTCGCAATTATGAAACGCACGACTGGAAGAAGGGTTTGGAAGCACTCCAGTTAGCAATCAATTGTACCAAAAATAAAACAACAAACGTGAGTCCAATCAAAGCTCTCACCGGAAGACAATGTGCAGTACCCCCAGAATTAATAACATTAATTGACGAAGGAGAACAGATAGTGAGTCGAAATGAACTCGATATTTACATACAAAAGAAGATTGACAAACGAGCAAAAGAAGATAAAACAAGATTTGACCACGGTAAAGCGAAAGTGAAGAGGTTCCAAAAAGGCGACATCGTCTTATTCAAGACAAATCCCAGGTCCCAAATTGGACTTGACCTGAAATACCCGGATGCTTATATAATTTGGAAAATACTCCCAAATGATCGTTACCAAGTAAAGAAGATTACGGGACGCGGACGCCCAAAAAAAGTAGCCCATGACCAACTACGGCTGGCGCCCAAACCAAACGAAGGCGTAAATCAGGATTCCATGTCGGCGCAAGACGAAGCAACTGTGACACCAGAACCAAATGAGGTCGGACTGAATACTACCGATGATTTCGTCCAAGCTCAAGAGATGTAAAACGCTCTATAGTAAAGGTAATGTACGCTATTTAAGTATCAATATAGCACTCAATAATTGTTGATAACTGAAGTAAGTCGAGGACAGGGGCCTCCTTACATTTGCAGTATCGTAAGTTGAGGACAGGGGCCTCCTTACTTTTGGATTAACATAAGTTGAGGACAGGGGCGTCCTTACATTTGCAGTATCGTAAGTTGAGGACAGGGGCCTCCTTACTTTTGCATTAACATAAGTTGAGGACAGGGGCCTCCTTACATTTGCAGTATCGTAAGTTGAGGACAGGGGCCTCCTTACTTTTGCATTAACATAAGTTGAGGATAGGTGCCTCCTTATTTTTGGAAGAAACTAAGTAAATTGATAACAATGTCTCTTTACTTAACTTAAACTCTGACCTAAGCACTTGGTGTATTTTGATATACTGTGTATTCTTCTTTCATTGATAGGTCGAGGGCGACCTATATACAGAATGGCCGTGTCGGCGCTCGATAGCAAACATTGTTTACAAACGAGCGCACGTGCAACGTGACGTCATCGCTTCGCTCTGTGAGTCAGGAGGGGTGGGGACGGACAATATAAAGCGGCGCGCTGTACGGCCGGGGGCATTACTATCGAGGCGCTCGTTCCGTCAACATCTCTTAATCGTGACACGGATCACGCCTGATTTAACTGTATTGCTTTTAATATTATATTATATTGTGTTTAATACTTATATTGTTGCATAATTAATTATCAAGTTTGATTTAATAAATTCTTTATCTACGTAATCTTAAATTTATTGTTTAATTATGTCCGAAGATCAGTCCATGGCTGATCTAAGTGGCGAGGATCGTCGTCCACCTTCACCAATTCTACAACAAGTTTCGGTTCCATCCGAAATATAGATATAGATAAGCATGCCGCAAATAAACTACCTTAGCGACTAATTTTAGTGATAGCCGAATGGTTAAAAAGTATGCATCTTACTGGCGCAAGTTCCTGGGTCAAAACCCGGCTCGCACTCCTGGGATTCTAGTAAGAAATGTAATGTGCGAATCAAAATTTAGTACTTAATTATTATCATTGATTTATTTTAATAGCAATAGATAAGATTTTCCGCACACAACACAAATAAAACTAAATAAATGTTTTATTGTATTCTATTTTTAAATGTATGGGCGTATTAGGGATGTGCGGGTGTCCCCGGGGGCCGCTAATTACTATCGATAACAGCCACGTGACAATATGGCGGACTCGTTAGATCGGGCGATAAATTGAATTGTTGTGCGTGTGTTTGTCGGGTGCAATTAGCAATGTTTGTTAGTATGGCTATCACAATTTCCCATTAGAACTGAAGTTATTATCACTTACTTCGTGCAAGTTCAACATAGGCGCGCGAGGATTAAGTCTGAATAAGTAGTTGGAGCGAAGATCCAAAGCTGGCCACAGTCTAGGCCAAAATTAGCGGAGGCCAATGGATCACTAAAATAGGTTTGTATTAAATTCAATGAGCTATTGCAGGATATTTCTTTCATATTCAATATAAAATCAACTGTACAAACGAGGGCAGTCGAGCTTAAGAGCACCAAGAGTGTGTAATTAATTCCAGTTAATATTGCCTCGAAGGGCTTAGTCACGTCCGTTGAACGGGCCCTTTCATCGCCACCAGCCCTCGAGGAAGTTTTATTGCTCTTTTACGTTTAGGACGGGATGATAAATAGGCAATTGGATCGGCTGAGGGAGATGGTTGTAGATTTTATACTGCAGCTTGGTACGTTCCGTATTTAAACAGAAGTTGAATGTAATTTAATCCTACTTATAATATATTATTCATACCTATTAAAACAATAATTTTAACCCATCGAGGCCTTTATGTGGTTGGACCCAAATAGTTACAGATGTCGGAAATCTACACACAATGTTATACTAAAAATATTGAGCTAGTTACGGACCAACATTGTGTTCTAAAATTAAAAATAATAACTCAAACATCGAACGCAACCGGCTAGTGATGTGCATAGTGTTTGTTTACGCAGCTGGCGTCCGAGAGCGCGTCGTTCTATCGTTGGTATCGAGTCGCTGGTAACAAACCGTTTGATGTCCGATTACGACTGGCACTTAGCGTTTTATGTTGCGTTCGTGTTAAGTAACCGATTATTGAACGCTTTCTAGTGATAGTAAGTACATTGCACGGTAAACAAACGAGTACTTTAAAATATTGATCGGATAATCAAACTTAAATCCTTGTTAGTAAAGTTGTATATGGTGATTTTAGTAGATATCTTCAAACTGTGATGTTCCAATTTACAACTTCTAAGTAATTCTTATACGGAAATTAAGAAACATACTTTGTTTGAATTACATTTTATGTTTAATTTACAAGCTAGCCGCATCTTTATAAATCTTTATAGGTTTACACAAATAATGTAAGATCAATCTTTGAACTAAAACCAATAAATAATAACGTATTTCATAAAGAGTTGAAAGTTTTGTTCCACAAATTCTGCAGAGGTTGAATGTGTATGTTTTACGTAATATTTTTATTCATATTTTTTAATAAGATGTTGTGTACAAACTGTTGAAACGTATGATACAAAACTGTGTAGTTTATTACGATATGACACATTGTTTGTAAAGTGCGACGTCGCTATAAACAAACAATGTTTCAACGCTTTCCTCGAATAGTTGCACCGGCCACGCTATCAACCGATCTTCGGCTATAAAACATTTTTTTTTGTAAACACCATATTAATTCGTAAACAAAGCACATAACACTGTAAATGGTATAACTCACCAACGACTCCGACGAAACTAAAAATACACGCACACGCAGCGGCCAGTATCGTGGCTTCCGTCGGATAAAAAATAGTATTGTTGAATTCCATTTTTGAAAAGTTATCGTACATTTTCATCGATTTAGCACTGCACTAACACGTCAATGAATTTTAACTTGGAATTTTTTCTTGACATTTTTCCTTAGCCAGTAACTGGCCAGCGTTACTGATTCTCGGCGGGCGCATTAACTTGCAAGTGTTTCATAGACGCAGCATCGTATACGATCTGTAACAAAAGAAGACGAATTAGGTTACACATTATTTACTGCGCTGAGCACGTGGTTGCAAATACAAAGAGTTATATTTAGTCATAAGTATTACATAATATAATGTACATGGGACTTTGTAAGGAAGTGTCGAGGAGATTCATTTAAAAGCAATGCATATTTATTTAGGCTCTCAGTAATATTTTTTTGTTAACATTAAAGTCTGTCGCGAGAATAAGTACCTAATAACATAGGCAATTCTAAACCAGATGATTTATAAAAAAGACATATGAAGATAAAACTGGAATCCAAGAGTTACTGTCAAGATCGCAGAGTTCAGAAACAAATGAAAAGGGGGTAACTGAATAATAATATATTATCTTGTGTAAACAACTACGTCGCACCGAGAAACATGTAATATGACAGAAGTCTGATTGTCCGTCAGCATATTTATTATTTTAATATCAAGTTGTTTGTACATCCCAGTGGCATGGACACCCACTTAGTTTTAATTTGCCCTCGTTATGAGATCATGCCAAATGTAATTTGGGTGCTTTGTTTTGGGCAAATCCATGTGGGAGGTCAGATAAGAAGTATTCAATCATTTGCGAGGATTTTATGATTGATGTTGGCCATATGTGGCGAAGATCTCATTATAAGACGAATTGCTGTAGGTAATGATAAATATGGGCCTCATTAAAATGTTGTTTCTATGACAGATCTAAGTATATCAAGATTTAAGATAAGTATTTATTAAATTTAACGACATGTTATATTCATGTTTTATTATATTATGAATAAAGCAGAAATGACATTTGTTTTTCTTAATATTTCCATTCTGTGTTTAAGTTAAGAAACTTGTTTACGTATTTTTCGAGAAACGCCGCGGTAAAAAGTATAATAGAGTAAGTCACGCGGTTATCGGGTGAGACTTGAACGGGTGGATTTACATAACGATACGGATCATTCATGGATGGATGTGGGGAGCATGAATTTCTTTACAAGCGCACGATTCTCCGCTGACATGGTTACAATATTAACAACACAATACAGTTCCGTTAACGGACGCACCAGACTGACACATATTTATTTTTCAGTTCATCCTAAACTTTAAAACTAACGATGGAGAAAACTAAAGAGTGAACTGAGAAAAGCACTACTTATTGCTAGAGCTGAAAATTATAATTTATGAATCGGATCCATTTATTTCACTAATTTGAATATCGATATCTAAAAACGAACATGGCTACGCACTATTTTGTTCAATTTAAAATTCGAATTTATAATAGACAGTGAATCATTGAAATAAAACTATTTTTCGGATTTTATCGCGTTTATTTAATTTATGTTCCCGACGTTTCGGCTGCTTTACAGCAGCCATGGTCACGGGGGGACTGAGGTGTTAGACGTCCTGATGTCATAGTTAGTAACTGGGTACCCTCATATTAAGTTGTTGTTTGCGGTCCGATCCACGCAGAAAGTGCGCATGTGGGGTGTGGAAAGTGTGAATGTGGGCTCTCCTACATAGGGCAAACTAAAAGATCAGTAAAAACCCGCGTAAAAGAACATATAGCTGACGTGAAACACCGGCGCTCCACGAAGTCTGCAATCTGTGAACATGTACAGGACCGCACCCGCCATTATATTAGATTTGATAAACCACAGATCCTCGCAAAAGAACACCGATTCCGACCAAGGATGATACGTGAGGCCATTGAAATTAAAAAACATCCTAATTTCAATAGGGAAGATGGCTGGGTGCTACCACCAACTTGGGATCCAGTAATTAATATAATTAAATCCAAAACCAAGTGTACCATTGCAAGACCTCGAGACACTGTGAGCACTTTCTGCGTGGATCGGACCGCAAACAACAACTTAATATGAGGGTACCCAGTTACTAACTATGACATCAGGACGTCTAACACCTCAGTCCCCCCGTGACCATGGCTGCTGTAAAGCAGCCGAAACGTCGGGAACATAAATTAAATAAACGCGATAAAATCCGAAAAATAGTTTTATTTCAATGTGTAGTATTCGCGTAAATATAAGAAAACAAGACAGTGAATCTATATTTTTTTAAACAACGAGCTTGCCGCGAGATTTTTGACGTCATAAATTGATCAGAAGTAGTTTTTATATATTTCACAAATTATTTATCTTAATAATTAGGTAGTTAGTTTCCCCTTCAATTCAATGATTGCAAGGACTCCTTTGTTTACGCTGTGAATCGATCGGTCACCTATCGTCCTCCAACGCTTAAACTGAATACAAACAGCGGCTAATAAAACCGATAATGAGCGGTGCCCTCTTAAGTGGCGGGAGGCACGAACCGATGACTTCGCATCCTTATTAAGAAAAAGTTCTGAGAATTAGACGGACATACGATTATCGATTAGACGTTGCACATGCGGTTTATTGAGTAACTACGTATTAATAAATTATTAATTACTACTTTCATAATGGCAGTTTAAAAAAATATATACGTAAGTACCTAACTATTGTACGTAACAGATTTTTCATTATTGTCATCATACTAATATTATAAAGAGGAAAACTTTGTTTGTTTGATTGTAATGAATAGGCTCCGAAACTACTGAACCGATTTGATAAATTCTTTCACTATTGGGAAGCTACACTATCCCCGGGTGACATAGGCTATAATATATTTTTTTTAAAAATAGGGATAATGTAACCGCAATGTACCCGTGCGAAGCCAGGGCGGGTCGCTAGTAATGTATAAACAAAAGTTATGGTATTCATCTTGTGAATGTAACGTAAAAAACAAAAAATATACAGAAGTAAATTGCAATGATACTTTTGTTTAGCAAAGTTTTCATTAAACTGCAAAGGAATATCATCATAGAACAAAAAAATCAACATTAAATTCCCGACGTAGAATAGATCCGGCTGGATAATGATCACATCTCTTATTTTAGTCCGCACACAAAATATGAACGGTTGAGACCATTTGCGCGGTGCGCCGGCGCCGACCAGCGGCTGGTGGGAAAGTATTTAGATTTCATAACAACAGTGGTAATACGCTAATTTGGTACGTGCGATTGTCGACAGACATGTGTTGGTGTCACAGGCAGGTTATGCCGGGACAGAGTAAAATTAGAAGGAATTGTTTCGAGGAAGTAATTAAGTGGGCAATGGTCGTGGTGACAGAACTAGGGATGTTCTGTTCTCTTGAATCCCATTATGTAAATAGACTACTGGCTGAGTTCACACAATGCTTGGCATCTCGTTCTAAAAACTGTTACTGAACTGCCAGCGAAAACTTAGACAGTATGGTCAGTTAATTTCACGAAGACGCGTGAAGTATTGCAAATTGACCCCTATGCCAGTGCCATAAGAATCACGTCTTCGTGTAATGAACGAACTACGAATAGTGCTAAATCTTTTGATACACTAGCTAAGTTTAGTTACACTTAACGAGGTGATAGCATTACACTTAGTTGAGTTGAGTGTAATGCTATCCTTCTCATCATCGTAAAGCATGAGTAAGACGGCGTTTTTTAGTTGTTTCAAATTTAGTTGTCATTTTTTAACCAACAGAATTTATCTTAAGCAATGATGGAAATTATAATATTGTCTTCAAAGAACGAGCAAACATATTTTGACCATATCTATAATGTAGTTATTTCTGTGTTCATATGTGATGATCCGGATAATGTTGGCGATAGACTTGTTAAATCAAGTTTAGTTTATGAATCAACAGAATGTCTATGGGAAACTGTGTATTACATTAGGAATGCCCCAATATGGCGGAATCTTAAGTCAGTTGGGCAGCGATATCGCTACATTATTCAAATTATTTAACTGTCCGAACAGTCGAAGGTTCTGGAATACTCCGGTGGCTAATTTGGGGAATGATAATTTTGATTTCTGTTTGCAATATCGATAGCAAAGAATTTTAGAAGAGTGAACTTTGTTTAGCGTATATTTCAAATACATCATCACGCATATACTTACCTAAGTAGGTAGTTATAGGACAATAATTCCGCATCACGATTCTCCTAGATCATGCTCTGGTTCTACATAAGTTTTGTGGTTAGAGAAACTTTTTCCCATAAGATTATAATCATAAAGTGTTTTGAAGTAAACATCGGTTAGTGTACACTAGCTTTGAAATAAAGTATTAACAGTAGTGAAAGAAATGCAATCATTAATAAAACAGCGAAACTTACACCGTTCAAGCGTACCTGGTAGTATAAGTATTAATTAAATGTACCTATTCACAATCCAGCTCATCTGATTAATATGCAAGCATTTCAACAATTCCGACATGATTTAGTGGCTATTTCGCATTATAACAACGTGACATCTCATTGTCCGCCATTGGTCGTAAAATGGCGTCTTTATGAACGTAGCTCGCTAATATGGCGACGAGGTGTAGTTATATGTCTCCTGCGCATCGTATTAGTGTTGTTATTGATATATGAATTAAATTAACCAATTGTTTTAGTAGAGGCAGGCAATTGTGTGGTTCAACCGCGACTTTTCGGGATAAATATTCAATGTACTTCTTATTTGAATATCTCTAATCAGTTCCATCAGTGTCATCATAGCAGCTATGTCGTGCAATATATTGTTAAACAAAACTATCGATTTTAGTAGTTGGTTTTTCTTCTCAAATTGTGTGAATTTAACAGCGCCATAGATATAAAATAGTAAGAATTAACAGAGGATGAACGCAAGATAATACAGCCACCCTATAGAAATATTATCGTTTGATAAATAAACTACATACCTAATTAAAAATAGATAAGTATTATTTAATTAATGGCTCACCATTGACAAACATAAAATAACATGTGTTAATGACACCTGTATATCCAATTTAATCGAGTGCTCGATGTTTGCACACATCACTAATCTACAAAGAGCGGGTGAATCGATACGCGGCCGTCACTGGCCGTAAATGCGCGCCAAAAATGGCCGCCGTGACGTAACTAATTTGATAACGTCGATTGTTTGATGGGTTAATTAGTTAATCTTCACTGTTGATAGGACTGGCGTTCGCTTCAACTTTTCCTGATAAAAAACTTTACTAGTTTCTGTATCAACTGTATGTAATTTAAATATTAAGATAACGGTCAGGGCGCCATTTTGACTGACATATCGTATATATACAAAGGTAGGTAAATTATAAATATGCAGCATTTTTCACCATTGTGCCATCTGATAATAAGGTTTGCAATGATTATTACCTACACTCACAAGTCGCCAGCGTCTACATAAAATATTTTTATGGCAATTTGAACTGATAGGAAAATACTTTTTCAAAAATATTGAATATTTGCAAGGAAATATTATTCAAATACTAAGTGATACTCGTACCGTCACCATAAGAAGACAGAACGTACTTTTTTTGAAACTTTAATCTTAAAGTAGGTACCTATGTAGATTTTGCCATTAGTTATTGAAGTTATTTCCAAAATTATTTCTCTGTCAGTAGTTAATCCTTATATAATTATAAGTTTAGTACTTATCATTACAAATACATAGTATAAAACAAAGTCGCTTCCCGGTGTCTGTATGTCCCTATGTATGCTTAGATCTTTAAAACTACGCAACGAATTTTGATGCGGTTTTTTTAATAGATAGAGTGATTCAAGAGGAAGGTTTATATGTTTATAATACATGCATAATATAGTAGAGAAACACTGATAATTTATTGCATCCGTGCGAAGCCGGGGCGGTTCGCTAGTACACTATATTTATGGAAAACATATGACATGCAGTCAAATACTGAAGTAAGAACATACCACGGAATAGCATCATAATGATGCTATTAACTAACACATTTCATTTAATTTCCAGGCTATCATATCCACGGCTCAAAAGCTCGTTTTTGGTTCTGAAACTTCATAACGCGTTTCTGAATCCGAAAATAAAGAAACCCAATTTCTATGTGAATAAACTGGGCGCGAAAAATCATAGCTTCGCTTGTTTATCTTCAAACGCTATTAAGACTCAGATGAAGCAAATAGGTTACTGTTATAAGCGGGAGAGACTACCTGTGTAGCTGTGTGCGAGTCACGTGAAGATACGCGAGCTTTCGGATGGACGATCATGTAAATTGGTTTTAGAGGTTAGTTTTCGGTACGGGGAATTATAAATAATAGATATAAGTAAGTACTAGGAAAAGACACAGAAAACCTTAAATATGTACTACCATAAAATACAGTGGATAATTACGTCTATCAAGAGTTTAAAGAATTTAGGGATGTTGATAGAAAAAGCAACTTTCTAAATGATCTAATAGGTACATATTTGTGCTATGAAAACTTATCTATTTCTATTATCTTGTATATTTTCTCTGCTATTCTTAAACAAATTCTTACACGTTTTTAAATAATGAGTTTATCTACTTGTCTCATAACTACTTTTTCCGTTAGAGCCCCTACCACTAACGTAAATGTTGATGGTGGGGGCGAACTCACCCTCGCAGTTTACAGGAAGGGGATGGAACTGGAATCTCTCGGCTATTGATGTTTCGAATTGACTTCATGGATTAAATTATACTCATGGTATTTCTCTCAATCTTCAGACCCGAGGCTCAATAGGGCGTTATTGAAAAATCTATCTATAAACGACTCCTTAAAACCTCGTATGTAATTTCTTCCTTACGCTTATTTCCTGCTTGGCCATGACGCAATTCCTATAGGTATGTGGGCACACTGTAAATTATAACCGCTAGTGCAAACGGCCGTTCCCCGTGTTTGATCAGCTCCGTGTAGCCACTTGAACGGCGAGTATACTGGGAAATATGGCGACGGAGTAATCAGTGGGAAGGCTAGCATATTGATTGCAGATTTGACAGGAACCTAGGCATAGATTAGCAGTCTAACCCTCATGCATAAACTTGAATCAAATTTATTACATAATATAGGTAGTCGCAGCGAGAATTTTTAAGGTCTTGGCTCTATAGCCATATACTTAGAAATGTCTCTGACATTTGCCATAAGCTTCAAGTGTTATTACTAACTCTTGAATACTTCGTCCAAACTAAACATAGTTGCAAAAAACTTGTCCCCCTGTGACTCTTATAAACCTTTATTTCAGGGAAACTCGGGGTATTCCAGAAAATAGGACACTGACATCTTAAAATGGCTCTAATATGTTTGCATATCCTCTAATCTATAATTGCAACAATTCGTCATACCTCCTGCATTATTTCAGAATGTTAGGCGAACAGCAAAAAACATTTCAACCGAACGTGATTTGAATCATCGCACTGAAACTGAAACACCTGATGGCGTAATGTTATGTGAAAACAAATGCTGGGTTTTAAAACAATACCTAACACAATCATGGGAAACTTAATCCCTGTTTACCCATTTGCGGAAACCTATTTGTACTTACTCCTTTTTATTGCTGTGCACCTATGAAGACTTATTGTTGTAATGATTACAGCCCTTAAGTTTTTTCCTGCTTCTTCTATCTTTAAAAACTTCCTATACTTCTATACTAGCTGACCTGGCAAACGTTGTTCTGCCATATAAAGTATTTCTAGTTATGAGATATACTTTACGACCTATTCTCATTTACACAAAAAATACATAAAAATTGGTCAAGCAGTTCCAGCGGAGTTTGGGTACAAGCACTATGACACGAGGATTTTATATATGTCGCCGCCAACTAGCTTAATTCGCCGTTCAATTAACAGCCTAGGCACTTAACTAAACGGCGCCGTTCAACTAGTGGCCTGAATGATATATCCTATATGATATGGATCGATGACGTTTAACTACTTGCCTAGCCGTTTAATTACCTGCCTAGCCTGTTTATTTCAATTTAGTTCTACTTTCTGCCACCTAGCGCTGAAACTCACCAAACTGTCATTATCTCTATATTCTATATTCTCTTTGGTCAATATGGCGTCGGAAAAAAACAACTTTGATGGAATAATTTTATTAGGTACTTAGGTTTTTTACGTTTTTTTTTAGATCCACCGAATCTATTTGCCGGGTGGGGTTTCTGTGGGGTCATAAAAAAAAACCCTAACCTAAACCCATCCAGGTCGTTCTGCTTGGGTAGTATTTTGAAAAAGTTTTGTAGTACTTAAATGTCAACCAGTTGCCTAAGCATTAGCCAGCCAGTTTATTAAATGTTGTAATAGACGATACCGCTGAATATCATTCAGGCCGTTAGTTGAACGGCGCGCGGCGCTGTTTAGTTAAGTGCCTAGGCTGTTCATTGAACGGCGAATTAAGCTATTTGGCGGCGACATATATATAGATAGAGATATACTAGCGCATACTAAATTCGAAATAAGTCAGACACATAACGTATCCCTGCACTATCAGTTGGAAGTTAGAACCAATTATTGTGATTATTTTGTACGATCAAGTTGGTTCACGTAAGTACCTATAGTATGACTCTATATTTTATGGAGGTATGTTATGATCATTATCTCATGACGAAGTGGACCATATATAATTGATAGTACTTTCATTTTCTTAGCAACAAGTGAATAGTAAGATTCACGCATTAACTGTAGACAGTGTATCTCAAAACATGTTATTATTTCAATTAAAAACACTGTAAATTTAGAAAGCGAGCTATAAAAAGATTACGACTTACTACTCTCAGCTCCGTTCGTCAGAAATGCAACGTCATGTAATGTTGTAAGTATGACTAATTAAATTACAGATTTTGGTCAATTATTCTGTTACCTACTTGAGATCAAGAATAATTTGGCTGCACTTATCGACATTTTGTTACGGAGTTATCTACTTATATCATGCCGCAACTTGTCATGGATATCCATACCTTTCCGATCGCTTGGAGAGGGTATCTATACATATATATATATATTTGTATCCATCTGTTATTTTTTTCCAAATAACACAATTTAATAGAGGCAGTCATTAGCTGCAAATACATGTACCTTCATATCAAAATCATGTTCGTTATGCTACTACGGATCTTGCGTGACCAGTGACAGTTAGTTATAGATTTCAATTAACACAGCATAGGTTTGTGATAGATCGGTAAAGAAGACATTAGGGACTACTACCTATGATATGTAATAGTGATGTAACGAATGTTTAATTTTTGACATTCGCGAATGCGAATGCGAATGCGAATGTTGACTTTCAAATAACTGTAAATTGAAAATTTAAAGAACCTCCGTTGTGACGACTTTTTAAAATACAAAAGTGTTGATAATTTTCAAACGGCTGAACTGATTTTCATGAAATATAGTTAAGAACACTCTCGATCAGAATACCTTTCTAAAAAAAACAAATTTAAAATCGGATCATCCGCTTGGGCGCTACGATGCTACACATGTTAAACTTATAACACACCTCTTTTTCGTCGGGGGTTAATAAAGAGCGCGCAAAATGTTAGACTTGTTTGATATTTCGTGTCGGCCGAACATAGCCAAACCCATAAAGGATGAAAAAACGAAGTTAGTCATATAAAGTTAATACGAACAAATTTGTTTTGATTTCCGGGTAGCTTAGTAATAATGCATAAATCAAATGTAATTGATATTCAAATTTTATTGAGTTTGTCAATATTTTAATAACACTAACAATAACAATTGGGAAAGATCCTATTTATAATTTAGTTGCCTACGTCAAGACAGCTCAATATTTTTTTTAAATTCAAATTTAAGTTAATAAGTACAAGTGATGCTCACGCGTTTCATACGACATTTTACAACACACTTGCGAGAAAAATTATTGCAAACTTAATTGAAAAACAGAATATTATTCACGAATTTGTTTAAGACCTAGAGAATTGGAGGATGTATGAAAAATAACACACGATGGCGCACCGTAAGTTTCTAGGGTTCCGTAGTCAAACTCGGAACCTTTATAGTTTCGCCACGTCCGTATGTCCGTCTGCCTGTCCCTCCGACATCACAGTAATTTTATTCAGAGACTATTATACTGCAAATTAGCAAAAAATTGTGTTTATGTACCGCCACAAAACTGTGTATTTAAATTTTGAAAGTAAAGTTATTGTACCTCCCATACTTAAGACAGGGGAGTGAAAAAATTTTACTCACTCCCTCGAGTGAGATATTTTTCAGTAGGTATCTTAGAATTCTTTGAAAGATTTCTTGACAGTTTTTCAATATTAATTCCCATTTACGAAATATTGAGCTACAAAGTGGCCTTTTTATGTGAGTAGCGAGATTCATCCTTTAACGTAGAACCACAATATAAATGGTTTATTATAGGGAATAATAGTTCTTTACATTTAACAATAAATATAATTATTAATAAAATAAAAACGAAAGTTTGGACTGAGTCTCAAGCCCACGCGCCACTGATTGTGCACCCAGTCTAATCAAAACTTATTTTTTTTTATTAAAACTCATAAGAACTTTTCATCAGTCCAAAAAGAAAAAAAAGGTTTATGTCACTTTGCTTAAGATGTCTATAAATGCCGGTTTAATAAATTTTGTAACAGAATTTCTTACTAGTTTGTTCATACGGTAGCCAATAGTTTATTTATGTCGCAGAAATTTCATGTTATTATCGGTTGACTTGTTTCATATCAATTAAAAAGTATAACAGTATAGTAAAATACTTTTTTTTAGGGTTCTATATTATAGAAACGCGGCGGAATATCTACGGAACCCTATAGTATGCGTAGTCTGACATGCATTTGGCCAGTTATTTATTTATCTATGGTTCTGGCAAGGCTCCTAAAAAATATTATATTATTTGAAATACAATAAATCGAATGTTTATAATAAATAATATTTATACATAAAATTATTTAAATGATTAATGCATTTATTTATAATATTTTAATAAACATTGCTTATTTATTTTATAAAAATACTTACAATTTTTAGGATAACTCTTTACTAAGATTTAATAAAATGTAAAGTCATAAGCACTATTGCGTAAAAATCGGCTTTATGAACACAAAAGCGGTGCATTAAGCACGACACTACGAGCAAGTTTGTTGAAGAAATATATAATTCTTACTAGTTGTATTAAATTCCATATCCATCTATATTTAATTTCCTTTTTGTTTTTCAAAAACATTCGCCAAACATTCGCATAGATTCTTGCGAATGCGAATGCGAATGTCCAAAAATATGCGAATATTCGCGAATGCGAATATTCGTTACATCACTAATATGTAAGTATGTAAAAGTTTACTAATCACTTGTTAAAGTATCCACACAACATTTGAAAGAAACTAACACTATTTTTATTTCACTGTTGGGCCCCAAATGAAACCGGAGATAGGTATTTAACACTACCGTAGATGCTTCATAGTAGAGAACATTGTCGTATCATCGTAGGTCGCCTTATGATGATACGTAACTTAGTATACTTATTATTTCGATGAATGATACAGATAGAGAAAGGGAATAAAAGGCCACACCTAAACGGTAAAAAATAAAATGATCTCGATGGGTTTTTAACAAAACATGTCTAGACTTTGAAAAGGTTGGCTGAATTCGTGAATCATTTCCTGAATACCTGACTCATAATCAGAATTTGTGTCATGAGATTTACCTAACTGTGGTTTTCGAAAAAGGGTAAAATACGTTTACACAACATGTGTCACGTTTGCATTCGACTTCGACTTGCAAATTGTGGGAACATTTCATTCACTTCTCCTCACGGGGAAAATAGTGGAGATAGCAATATGACTATTATGACGTCTGGTGGTGACGACTGACGGTATACAAGTCATTTGTATGAGTCGGTGCGTTAAGGTTGTTTACTTATTGATTATATTAACGAGGAAAGTTTGGATACTAATTAAATTACCTACAGTAAATCCATATTATTATTGTGTTTGAGTTTTAACAACTCTGACATGCAGCGTTAGAAAATAACTTCATGGACTAGTGAAGAAGGCAAACTTCATGTGATACACGATGCAGGCGTTTTTGGGTGTGTTATATTATATATATGCAATATTTGCGTTATTTTGACGTCAATAGTTCGAACCGTTAGCCTGTAACAAGCCCATTGCGATGCCTTCCTCTCGATCAATCGCTAGGATGAGGCGTATCTCCCTTGAGATAGATTTAACACCTCCTAAACCTAATCACCTTAGGGGTAAGTAACCAATTTAAGTTGCACCTAACTTTAAGGCAGACGCGCGTTTGTAGCGATACAGACGCGATACGAACAGGAGTCAAACGCAGCCTGTAAACCTTTGTAGGATAAAAGCGTGCCGTCGACGCGCGTTTATAAAACATGGTGTGCACAGGCCCTAACTGTGGGCCCAATGTTGGGCTAATTTTACTCACACAAGCAATTTCTAAGCGACCCAATAATCCCAATATGATTACACCGAACTACACGTGGGTTAGGTTCCTTGAATTATTATTTATGAAGCTCGATTGTGAAACGCAATGACGTAGGAAGGCAGACAGCTGGACGCTGATGGCTCTCCAGCACAAGTGGAAGATATTTCTGGCTTCGAACATTTTGTTTTCAACGAATCGATACTGAACACACTTTCATGTGCCCGTTTCACTGACGATATCGATTTTAAAGTGTGATATAAGTAAGTATTCAAATTTGGACAATTCGATTTTATGAGAATCGATTAACCGTAAACTATTTAAGTATAATCGAGTAATCGCGTGGATGTTAAAAAGGGATTTTTAATGACTCGTGTTTTAAGATACTTTTCTAATATAGACAACATTAAATTTATCTCTCATTCATTCCAGTTCATAATATCTGGCTCACATCAGCTGAACGATCCAGACATACTACAACCAAACTTTGACTGAATCCGGCTTCTAGCGTAGCTAATGATTTGAAATCCACATTCTTTGAGACACCGTCATCAACGACAATATTCAAAATGCTTATCCTTAACAATTTGAGAAGTCGGTCCTTGAGTTTTCTGTTCCCATGCTATGTAAGTGTCATTACATTTAAACCAGAGCTTAATTATGTTACCTCTAGTTTAAGCTTGATATAGTCAATACGCTCTCAATATAGATAGTGGAGTAGGCACCCGCCCACAAAAACTATATTCCATGGCATCAATGACGATACCGATGGCTGTGAGTTCTAAAAAGTTTATTTCCAGCGTTTTATGACCGCTGATGATGAATGTAAGATCAGGAAGTAGTAACTGTTCGCGTGAAATACATCTATCTTGTTTACCCATTGTTGATATACGACCGATGTGTGATGAATAGACAAGGATTAGTCTAGAGTATCAGAGCTTCCTTTGCATTTCTTAGGCGTTATTGGAACAAGATAATATTTTATTATCTAATACATTCTAACGTTCGTTTTAAGTGGCGTTATATTTTATAACTTCAGGTGAGAGGTTTTGTGGATACTATTATTTTATAAGTACTACTATTCGCCATTATTAAAGTTTATCTGCAAACATAAAATACGACTAACTAACAATATTAACTGTCTCACAGATTTAGGGAATAAGTAGCTGGCGTCGCCAAAAAAGAATGATTCCTTGAATTTTTCATATTACTTAGAGGGCTCTTAGCGAACGACACTGGACAAGATATCGAAATAGCAAATAAGTAGGTTCTGTAGGTAGGTAAATAGAAACCCATCTATAATGGTAATCTATTTTGATAAATGACCGTACAAATAAAAGTCTAAAGATCTCTAAGTCAGTCCGAAGAAAAAGATAACCAGTATTTTGATGGTTCAAACCGAATAAAAATGGAGCGCGCTCGCATACCCAAAGAACAGAAGCGTCGATAGTAGCCAATACGTAAGAAATATTGGAAAGTAAATAATCTACATTTAGAATTTACGTACATAGCCGAGATTCTCGCCGGCCAGTCAGGCGCTCCGTGTCTACAAGTGCTTTGAAGAACATAGTTTTGTAGAAAATCTGTAATAATTCGCATTGTTTTTCCTGTTTGTTTACTTGCGTCATTGAGTTTTCATAGTATTGCTATTGTATGTTAATGCGGATTCGGAAGATATAGATTTTTTACAAGAAAATAGGTACAGCTTAAACTTTAGCCCAGTGGTCAAACGCATATTGGAAATAAGGTGCAGATTCAAACCCCGGCTAGCACCGCTGGAACATTCGGTTTTCATTACAAAGATGATTAAAAACATACTGAAGAAACCAACCCTCACTCGACTAGCTTGGTGGACTATGTATGGCCTGAATGCCCCTGGCATTGAAAAGAAGCCTGTGCCGATGGGATATGTCAGATAAATCGAATTCAAGATAATCTCAACTCTGTGATCGTGTACAGTGAATGAATGTAATTGCTACAATTGTATATCACAATAGTGTAGAAATTCAAATTTATATAAAAGTGTTTTTTATATCGCCAGACGAAATCACCTACTGTATGGTCCCAAAGTAACCAGCACTTGTACTATGGGCACCATACAATGGACTGGGAGTCCCAGTGACGCCCAGACCAGGGTAAATTACGAAAAGGTCATTTCCGAAATTTACCCCGACGGGAATCGAACCCGCAACCACTCGGTGTAGTGAGTTGAGCGGCCTACGCTCGAACCACTGCGCCAAGCGGTCATCCAAATTATGCAGGTACATCAGGGTTGAGATCGATTTATTAATACTAGCCTTGAAAAGCCTAGATAACAGTGTTTAAAATAATGTTCTCACCTAGTTCCACGGCCCATCCTCACACATCACGCTATATTATGTTAAACGTAACCTAATTATTGGCAACGCACTAATTACCGCGGTGTAATGGCCAGCTATGTAGCGGTTGCACGAAGACGCACTACCAGGTTGCTTCACTAATTATAACGGACGGATAAGTGGCCTACATATCTGGATACAATGCTCGCCGCTGTATGTGATGTGTGACAGAAGTTCAACTATGCGTGCAACTATAATTGTGAGCAATTACACGAGAAAAGTGTTGAAAGAATTGAATACTTTTTAGAGGGTCCGCCACTTATCGGTCTAATGAACGACTAGCTTTTCCCAGCGACTTCGTTCGCGTAGATCCCATAACCGGAATTTACGTACAACTTTCCATCATATATTGTATAACCTTCCTTACATAGTGGATACCCTTACCCATGGTGTAAAATACATCTACCTACTATCTAAAAATCATGTCTAACCCCAACGCTTTATACAGAAAGATGACTCTTTGACTCTGCTCTGTCTAAGATTAAAGAAGTATTGAAGTAAGGACTTAGACAGCTACGTGTTTACGAAAATATACATTATACTGTCATCTGAACTACCTATCGACAGTCCTGGTGACATACTGTAAACAGATTTAAATGACATGAAAATAGTTTATTCAGCAATGACAATGAACATCACATCTTATACAACAACAACAACAAAGTTAGGTTACCGCGAGTTTGCCCTGAGGATACATACTTACACTACTACACTACACCGATTTATGTTGTTATCTCGTAACAACAAATAATAAAGTACAACATCATAACATAATGTTTCGGTAGTGCAAACGGGGCCACAGAAAGTAAGTAAAATTTTTTGGTACTAGGCCAGCCACACACTTCCATCATTGTTACACCTTACACCACAGGTTACAGTAACATCGATGTCTGTGTAATGTAATCCGTGCGTGCCTAAAGGAGTCTGGAGGAGAAAGGAGTCTTCTTCAGCGCACAAATGTTAAAGGAGTGAATTATACGACGACCGCATGGCGCAGTGGTTCGAGCGTAGGCCGCTCGGCTCACTGCACATGGTGGTTGCAGGTTAGATTCCCGCAGGCATAAATTTCGGAAATGGCCTTTTCGTAATTTGCCCTAGTCTGGGTGTCACTGGGATCACCCCCAGTCCTTTGAACGGTACCCATAGTACAAGCGTTGCTTAGTTTGGGACCATACAGCTGGTGTGTCAGACTGGCGATATTTATTCATACTTCTGCTAGTACAAATACATTGTCATAACAAGTGATATCTCGTAATAGTATCAATATTAGGTGCATTGTTTAATTTACGAGTGTATCGCCGCGAGGACGATATCTTCCGGTCAAGTCTGGTGACCTGGCGCGTAATGGGACCTACACTTGTGCTAGGAATGTCTATTTATGCTCCTCTATTTATGGTTCAATGGTCACTGTTCCACTGTACTGGGTGTTACAAAAGTGCGAAATAATACTTAGGGGTTTGGATAAGTACCGTATATCCGGTACTTATCTACTATATAAAAATAAGTCGGGTTTTCCTTCCTGACGCTATAACTCCAGAACGCGCGAACCGATTTCCACGGTTTTGCATTCGTTGGAAAGGTCTCGGGCTCCGTGAGGTTTATAGCAAAGAAAATTCAGGAAAAATTTCAACAGAACGCGGACGGAGTCGCGGGGCACAGCTAGTCGGTTATAAATCTTCTAGTCTTCTTTGTAAAAAAGGTGCATTGTTGCATTTAATGTACATAGTATTAACCTAATTTGTAAAACTCGACGTTACGTTAGGAAACAAAAAAGTTACAAAAGCTAGCAAAGCTTTAGTCTTGACATATTTTGTACAAGTGTCACTTTTTTTTTCTGGAGAAAATCATTAGTAATATGGTAGGTTTTTTGATGCGGCTGTCGTTTGATTCGAGACCCTTCACTGAGAATTGTGAGGGTGGGTGCCTATCCTTAACAGCGATTATTATGCACTAGGTATATACATTTTCCTTTTTCCCCTGAAGTAAGTCGGTATAGTTAGGTACCTTTAGAAATTCCTACCTGTCAAGTTGGTGAAATCATTCAAGATTTAACACCTACGTGGAAATTATTGTAACTTATAATTTCACAATACAGTGTAAGTATTGTAATTATTGTATTGTAATATTTTATGGTAATTTTTGTATGGATTATCTGGGAAATTCAAATTAGACGCAGCCCCGCGCCTTGCAAACAAGCGCAACCGACGGCGGGTTTGACGCGACTATTGATAGACAAACAATTGATAACGGGGGCGTATTACTTATACAGGTGTGTTCCGTATAGTTATCGCTTTATTACAATTATGTTAGCACAAGCCTATTGCCAGTTATGTTTTATAATTCTTAAAAGGAATGTATCGGTCCACAATATCTAAACGCACCACACGCAGCGACAAGTGCTGCCCTCTACAATGGTTTATTATTACCGAGTTCACGTAACTAACCGTCGCACCGTGATTCACGCGCGCTCCGTGAATAAAATCAAAACCCGTGTATAATTCCCAATAAAACTGAAGAAATCAAGTGCCCGGCACGAGACTAAAGTTCCTTGGCAGCAATCAGTGATCTACGTCACCATCTGAACTGGGGTACCCCAAAGCAGCGGATCCGTAAGTGCAGGTGAGTGGTGGATACATCTCCTACAAATTTTCTTTTCTTCGACATAAAATTTGGTCCTTCGAGCCGGATGATCAAGGAATTTAGGGATTGTGCTGGCATACCGTGTTTCTTTATTTGTTAAAATATACCTACTATCCGATCAATTCCATTTTACCTAGGCTTAGCGTATTTGTTTTTCGACAAAACCCCTGCGTACTGTTTTTTCGAACCGTACTAATTCATTTTCGAATGATTTAATAGGTAAAATAGCAATTGGTATCTTTTGCATTTTTTTCTTTTACTTGTGGGTAAGTTGTTTGGCCAGCGCCACTCGGCGATCGCGTCCAACATTCCTTTCCACGAGTCTTATCTTAGGTACGCGCGCCAGAGCAAAGCTATACGAGCCGATGCATGACTTGGTACAATAAATTCATTTATAATAATTAAATTTAATATTGTATTTAATAAACGGTTTATGTAATATTTATTTTCAAACTACAAAATAAAATACACCTTGGCATTACATATCTATTAAACTAAACATACATTATTAAGTTCTAATATCGCACTGCGCACACTATCTTATCGCTGTAAATATACTGCGTGCTTAATAGCTAATTTTTGCGTGCTTAACAAATTATTTTAACGATAATACCAGCAGGTTGAGTATATACCCACTTACTTCATTATCATATATTATGGAACTTCAACAATTACAATTTGAACGCGAAGTTTTTATGAATACTATCCAACGTATGGCTGATTGTTCTACTGATGAAGCGGAATTTCGTGTCCGAGTCAAAGAATTAAATAACGTGAAGAAGCAATTTTTTCTCATTCAGGGTAAAATTGAAAAGCTTTTAGCAAAAACCGGCGAGTTTAAACCGGAAGAACAATTAGAAATACGTAATCAATTCGACAACTTATACTATAAAGTTCAAATCACAGCTGATAACATAAAAATTATTCAACGCAGACAAAGTTTAGTCACCGCACAGCCTACCATTTGTTCTCATGGTCATTCTAAGATTCAATTACCTAAACTTACTTTACCAATTTTTCATGGTGACTTAACGGAGTGGAATGCATTTTTCGATTTATTCTCATCATTAATCCATAATAACGAACAAATAACTAATGTTGAACGTTTTCATTATTTACTTTTGTCTCTACGGGGTGAACCTTATAATTTGATAAAGTCACTTCCCATAACGGGGGAAAACTATTCTAATGCTTTGCAAGTATTATTGAATCGTTATCAGAATAATCGAATTATAGCGACAAAACATTTAGACAAAATTCTCGATGTCGAGCCGGTCAACGATAAAAATGTTGAACAAAGTTTGCGTAACATCTTAAATGTTTATCATGAAAATTTTACTGCGTTGAAATCTTTCGATTTGCCAGTCATCCACTGGAGTTTCATTCTTTTAAATATTTTGTTGCGTAAAATTACGCCGAATATTCGTAAACGTTTTGAATTATCGCTGAAGTCGACATGTGAGATCCCACTTGTGAGTGATCTGATCGAATTTCTTGAAAAGGAATTGTCCGCCTCCGAGGTCATGTCTTCCGGCGTGTCGCGCAGCCCCAACGCGGGCGGCGACGGCGGCGCCGCTGGTGCAGGCCGCCTGCCTTTCAACGCATCGCGCCAAGCCGTCGCCGCGCGCGCGGCAATGGCGCGCTCGCACTCGGACCCACTCCGCGCAGCTGCGCTCTCACAATCACATGACGCGTCTTCACGTGCCCCGCGCATGATGAACGTTCATGCTGCGACTTCCACAGATTTAGGGCGCAGTATGAAATGCAATTACTGTAAAGATAACACCCATCCGTTAAATAAGTGCGATGAGTTTAATAAATTGACTTTATCCGAAAAGAAAGTATTTATTGAACATAACAAAATTTGTAACAACTGTTTATATTCGGGTCATGAACTCAAGGATTGTAAATCACAACACAATTGTCGTGTGTGTTCCCAACGTCATCATTCTTCTATACACGAGGATGGGGCTTCGACCATAACGTTAACAAGCGAATGTAACTTCTCGTCTTCTGGTCGAACCTCGGAGGCGGAACATTCTTCTTCCCACACACCACTGCATGGTCCTCCTGGGCATAAGGAGAACTGCACGGTTCTACTTACCACCGCATTGGTTAAGATGCGCTCAATGGATGCTAGTCCGTGCGTACCCCGCCTTGTGCGCGCTCTAGTTGACCAAGGATCTCAAGCCACTCTCATTACAGAATCGTGCGTCCAACGTCTTGGTTTATCCCGTTATCATGCTAAGACAAGCATGACTGTTACTGGAATTGGCGATAAAAATGAGCAACCACGTGGGTATGTTGTGTGTGAAGTTACGCCTCATAACAAATCAGAACCTAGATTGTTCATTGAAGCACTTATCTTACCAACTATAACGAGTTATTTGCCAAATATTCCAAGCTCGTTTGAGCGAATAAGTCATCTCCAAAATCTTCCCTTAGCGGATCCGGAATTACGTTCCGCACGTCCTGTCGAACTACTCCTTGGGTCCGATTATACTGACAGTATATTATTGCATGATAATATTAAGGGCCCACGGGGCACACCCGTGGCGATTAATAGTATTTTTGGCTACCTACTTAACGGTAAAATTTCCCATTCAGTGCCAGCACAAGTCTGCATGAATATTAGTACGTATCAGCTTGATATGCAACTACAAAGATTTTGGGAGCTGGAATCAGTATCTGATGACCAGCCTCTCACAAAAGATGAAGTTCTTTGTGAGTCGATCTTCGTCAACACTCATAAGCGAGGGGACAATGGAAAATACATTGTCTCCCTCCCATTCAAGGAACACGCACCCCCTCTCGGCGAATCACGCCAAATCGCAGTCTCCCGCTTGCATAAGCTCGAACAAAGGCTCTCACGGGATCCTATCTTGCGAGAAGAGTACACCAAGTGCCTTTATGAGTACGAGAGCTTGGGACATATGGAGCGTGTCAGGGAGCCGACGCATTGTGACCAGCCCTCCTACTATATACCTCACCACTGCGTGGTAAAAAGGTCATCAGTGACCACCAAAGTCAGAGTAGTTTTTGACGCTTCTTGCAAGACTACTACCGGTCGCTCACTAAATGACAACTTACTGATCGGTGAAAAACTGCACCAAGACATAAATAACGTCCTTTTAAAGTTTCGACTGCACAAGATAGTTTTTACTGCTGACATCAAAATGATGTACCGTTTTATCGAAATGCGACCTGAAGACCGTGACTTCCAACGAATTCTGTGGAGATACTCTCCTAACGATCCTTTACAGGAGTACCGACTATGTACTGTGACCTTTGGTGTTGCTGCCGCCCCTTTCTTAGCACTTCGAACGCTGCGTCAGCTGGCAATTGATGAATCTGCATCGTTTCCACTTGCTTCGCAGGTTCTGTTGAACGAGGTTTTCGTAGATGACATCGTTTCAGGAGCTGAAACTCTTGATGATGCTATCGCGATGCAGCGGGAGCTCACTGCCGCCTGCAAGGCAGGAACTTTTGAACTCCGCAAATGGACCAGCAACTGCCCGGACTTCTTATCATCCATTAGCGGTGATGCTTTAAATCCGGACGATGCTTTGATTCTTTCAGCACTTGACACTGATACTTCAGTCAAGGTTCTGGGTCTCAAATGGAATCCAAAGTTAGATTCGTTCTCTTATCAGGTAGAAACTCACCCACAGAAATGTACGAAACGTATAATGCTCTCAGAAGTTTCAAAGATTTACGACCCGTTAGGCTTTCTTAGCCCTATAATATTATTCGCAAAACATTTAATTCAGCTTCTATGGATATCAGGGACAGGTTGGGATGAAGCTCCTCCCAAAGGTGTTTGTGATCTGTGGTCAATATTTATATCTGAACTGCCTTTGCTTCAACTTATTTCTTTGCCACGTCACGTGCTTCCTAATCACAATAACGAAATACAAATACATGGCTTCTCGGATGCTTCCGAGAAGGCGTACGCAGCCTGCGTATACCTACGAGTCATTGACACTCAAGGCACAGTTCATGTTTATCTACTCCTCGCTAAAACAAAGGTGGCGCCTTTGAAGCGGATAACGCTTCCGCGCTTAGAATTATGTGCGGCTTTTCTTTTATCAAAATTAATACAAAAAATACTTGTAACCTACGCCAATATACTGTCTATTGACAATGTGTATGCATGGAGTGACTCTGCAGTTACACTTGCATGGTTACGCTCATCCTCACATGAATGGCGTACTTTTGTGTCCAATCGTGTCACGGAAACTACGAGCCGCGTGCCCGCCGCGCACTGGCGTCATGTGCGCTCCGAGGACAATCCCGCGGACCCCGCGTCCAGAGGTGTGCTCCCATCCAACTTAGACAAAGAGTTGTGGTTTAATGGGCCTACCTGGCTTAAGCAGATCCAATCTGACTGGCCCATTTCAAACGTCGACTTACAAACAAATGAAGAACGACGAAGCCACGTTCTTATAGCTAAACAAGCACAACCTGACTTACAATTTCTAGAGCGATTTTCGTCACTACCAAAATTATTGCGTGTAGTTTCCATAATCTTTCGATTTTATTTTAAATGTCGTAAGACAAAATCAGATTTTCCATATTATATCACAGTCCCTGAAACCAAATTTGCTTTAAATCGAATCATTAGTCTTGTGCAGCAAGATCAATTCGCTGAAGATATCTCCCGATTGAAAGACGATGATGTCTGTTCAAATAAACTTCAAAAGCTGAAACCTTTCCTGGATAAAGCCGGAGTCCTCAGGGTCGGCGGTAGGATACAACGTGCCACAATATCTTATGATGCCAAACACCAGATTATTTTACCTAAAAAACATTTCTTCACGACATTACTCATAGACCATTATCACAAATTACATTTGCACGTTGGTCCGCAGACATTGCAATTTCTTTTATCACAAACTTACTGGATTATATCTGCTCGCGATGCGGTTCGCATGCGTACGCGCCGCTGCGTTCGTTGCTTCCGCACTCGTCCGTCAGCCCCGCAACCGCCCATGGCTCCACTGCCTGCCGCAAGAGTTCGCGCTCTCAGACCGTTCTTACATGTAGGTGTCGACTTTGCAGGGCACTTTTTTCTGAAATCGGGTCCACATCGTAACGCGAAGGTTTTCAAATCTTACGTGTGTGTCTTTGTGTGCATGTCAACGAAGGCAGTACATTTAGAATTGGTACCAGATTTATCGACGGAGTCATTTCTTAACGCGTTACGTCGTTTTATTTCCCGACGCGGACATTGTACTAATGTTTATTCCGATTGCGGTCGAAATTTTGTAGGCTGCGATAATTACTTGAAAGATTTACAAACCTTTTTACAAAATGAAACAACTCAAGCACATATCAATGAAAAATTAACTGACCTTTCGATAACTTGGCATTTTAACCCACCTTATGCAAGCCATTTTGGTGGTATATTCGAGGCTGCGGTCAAAAGCATGAAAACCCATCTCCACCGGGTCATAGGACAACTTACCTTAACTCATGATGAGTTTAATACCATTCTATGTCAAATTGAAGCTATTTTGAATTCGAGACCACTTTGCATACAGAGTAATGATCCCACCGATCCATTACCTCTTACACCGGGTCATTTTTTGGTCGGGGAACCATTAACTTCGTTACCTGAAGTCGACTTATCTTCTGACAATCCAGGTTACCTGGTTAGATGGCAAATCATCCAACAAGCCGTACAACATTTTTGGAAGCGCTGGAGCATTGAATACCTTTGTCATCTTCAGCAAAGAAGCAAATGGTTCCGCGATACTGTAAACACAACCCTCGCTGAAGGCACCGTAGTCTTGCTAGTAGACAACAAACTTCCTCCACTACAGTGGCGCCTGGCTCGTGTACATCAGCTCCACCCGGGCGTAGACGGTATTGTTCGCGTGGTAACAGTACGCATGGGTAACACTCTTACTAAAAGACCTGTAGTGAAGGTCTGTCCCTTACCTATTCACTAGGTTAATTTTATCTTAATATTATTTATTTACTATTTATTAGCTATGTCCCTTTGTTAAGTTAGTTCATATCTTATTTAAAATAAGTTAGTTATTTTAAGGTCGGCGGCATGTTCCGTATAGTTATCGCTTTATTACAATTATGTTAGCACAAGCCTATTGCCAGTTATGTTTTATAATTCTTAAAAGGAATGTATCGGTCCACAATATCTAAACGCACCACACGCAGCGACAAGTGCTGCCCTCTACAATGGTTTATTATTACCGAGTTCACGTAACTAACCGTCGCACCGTGATTCACGCGCGCTCCGTGAATAAAATCAAAACCCGTGTATAATTCCCAATAAAACTGAAGAAATCAAGTGCCCGGCACGAGACTAAAGTTCCTTGGCAGCAATCAGTGATCTACGTCACCATCTGAACTGGGGTACCCCAAAGCAGCGGATCCGTAAGTGCAGGTGAGTGGTGGATACATCTCCTACAAATTTTCTTTTCTTCGACAAGGTGTTTCAAAAGTCCGAAACAATATCTAATTTAGGTACCTACCTACTTTTCTAATCTATATCCGGGCACTTGAACTGCCTAAGGACTTTGTATAATGATATCTGGTCGTATTAAATTAGGGACACAAAGTAGGTAGGGTATCCATTATTATTAGTTTATATCCACGTTGGTTGGGTATGTAGCTCTTATTATTAGGTACAATTTCTTTGGTCTGCAGCTTGTGTAAAAAGCGATAGGTGGGCACTTTTTGTCATTAATTTCCTTGCGAGGTCATACTATTTCACAAAGGCCATAACGTCAGTTTTATTTTATCCCCCAATTGGCATGTGGGCTGACTGCAACAGTTGCTGGAGTTACGACGTGATACCATAGTGTGGGGGCGGCATAAAGAGATAGAACACAGTGATAGACACGACTAAACAATACTAAACTTTGCATTTTTGTGGGAAGAAACATTTTTGTTTTTTTTTTTATTATTTAACTCCGAAACAGTTAAATAAAATCAAAATAGGTAGGTATATACAAATATATTGAGATCTTTTTTGGTCATCGGTACCGACAGAGTCGGCGTTTTATTTGAATTAAGAATTTGCGTCGGCTATTATTATTTTAGGGGTGGTCAAAAAACTGAGGTAGGTAAGGTACCGACTAGGTCCCTGTATCCATTAGCAGGGTTTTTAAAATAAGAACTATGTATGTATGATATAACTGCTACCTCTATGTAATAGACTTATAATTTCCTTTTTGATTAATAAATGTTATATACTGAGGTACCGACTAGGCCGACGACAGGTGGGCCGGGCACGTGCTTGACGCGTTCATACTTGCGCATCCCCGTTCGTAACGACCTTGCTATCAAAATGATCCAACGCGATTATTTCTCGTAATAACTTTACACTGTAAAAAATGTAGACGTAAATAAAACATTAATTTCAATGATCGAGACTTAGTGCTACTGTTTTCGTAATCGTTGGAAATAGAATAAATAGTTTGTTTAGTCGAGTGCCTGCTGTTTAGGCTTGGGTAATGTTAGGTCAGGTTGATTCTCGCTCGCTACGTTTTTAACACCCGTTATCGGTAGCCCGTTTGCTAAATGTAAAGTATTTATTCTAAAGTTAGGGTTGTCGCGTCACTCAATTCATACTCTTAACCGGATTTTTATTGTTAACACGGTTAAAGCAGTATTTCTTTAAAGTAAGTATACATGCAAATAACTGTGAATTAAAACTAAGCCGATGAGATTATTATGGTGACTTTATTACTTAACGAATAAGTTAAACAGGTAGTAAAAGCCCGTATCTATATTTTACAGGGAGGAGCAAGGTAGTGTACATTTGCACCTATTTATTAGTGAAAAAGGAAAATAATGTTTTGCCTTTTGTCTTAAGATTTTATGTCATGGGTAGAGATGTATTGTCAGGGATGTAAGTTTGTTTTGAGCATTAACTATAACTTTAATCAACGCACTAACTAATTTTAATTACTTAATTACATAGTATACTATAACTTATAAGGTAGACGAACCTACTTTTATTAATAATTTGAAGATTATATTTAATGATCACCTATGAAGTAAGTAACTAATATAAATAAACTGTTAATCAAAGTTAGGTATTATACAAAGGTAAACATTAAACATAAAACCTTACCGTATTATTGAATTACCAAAAAGTCTCTCTCACAAAAGTCCACAAAACACGACAAAGTTTCACTATGCGGCACAACGAGCAACGACCGACTCACAACGATAATCCCGCCTTCGCGGCAGGCAGACGCGGCTCTGACTGGCGGGCTGACACAAACAGTGGCAGTGGCAAGCCAGGCGCCCCTCTCGCTCCAATATTGTTCTATGGAGCGCCCGCTCAACGCTCAAGCCTCGCACGCGCGCGCCCGGAACAACGAAACTCCGGAGAAAGGTGAAATTTCTGAACGTCGAAAGGGTATTTTTATTGTATCGTTCCTTTTGTCCTGCTTAGTATTACCAATATCCGTCTAATATGAAAACAAGCATAAAACTAGGTGTTTTCCGGAATATAAGTTCCTATTTACCGTATTTACCCGATTAATTTTTACCTAAAGCCGAATCAATTTCACTTTACCTATCGAAGTCGGTAATAGTAAATCCTACTAATATTATAAATGCGAAAGTTCGTGAGTGTGGATGTATGTTTGTTACTCTTTCACGCAAAAACTACTGAACGGATTTGGGTGAAATTTGGAATACAGATAGTTTGTAACCGGGATTAACACATAAGTATGCCGATAATCCCGAAATTTTTGTTAAGTTAAATACTACGCGGACGAAGTCGGTGGGCACAGCTAGTGTAATATAATTTAATGATCATGTAGAAAGGTGAAGTTTCGAGCGGTAGCTAGCTACGCTTTATTTATGTAAAAACCTACAATTTAACTAAAATTTACATCTTGTTTCGGAGATTGTAAAAGTAACTGTTTCGCGATTTTTATTTTACGCGATTATATTACTACATTCACATTCATAGAGCGTAACGATGATCTGACGAGAATTAACAAGTAAGTTGGTACATGGGTAGTTAAGTTGCCATTTCATTGCGCTGAAAACAAAATTTACCCATTTTACCTTTCGTTTACGGAACCAAAGAACCTTATTGCTGAAAGATCTAATAGGTACTTAGTACTGAACTGTAGGTACTTCTGCATTTCTCATTTTGGTTTGTCCTTTGCATGTTCTTGTGTCGTAGGTTGTGCTTGTGCGTAATTACTTGCTCTGGTAGCATCACAATAGTTTTTATAAGTATGTATAAGAAATAAATGTTGTTATTAAAAATAAATCCGGGTTCTTACTTCTTTGACAGAAATACTATGAGTAAGGTGCGCTCAGGGAAGATCGGACTAACATTTGAGAATTTGAGGGAACCTGACTAGATTATTTTTTTTCTCGACTTCTATATAGGTTCGTGAGATTATTCAAACACGGTGCTAATTGTTAACGAATATACGTAGTTTAGCCCTGATTTTTTTTGTGTTTGTAAACTCATTGGTTTCCGACTTATACGTGAGCAAAGACGAGACATTATTTATAGGGCATGATGAAAAATTAACCGTCTAAGGGCAAGAGTCAAGACCGGACAGCAATTTAAAGTTGCTTCTAGTGCTTGGAGAACAATGTCCAACATTTATCCTTCTGAAACATATTTAAAATATTACCTTTTATTCCAACAAACACACATGTTCTGATCGATTATCCGAATTATTGTTCTTTGGCATCCGATCTTGTCCGTGATGCAATAATTTTGTGATTTTGTGATTGTCAAACTTTGTAATGTGTCAAAAAGGTATAACCTAGATATGAAAAAATGATGTTTTACTATGTAACCTAAATGGATTATATTAAGAAAATGAATCTGAATCTGATTTATATATTATGAACGGTGTAATGTGAACAAAAACATTTAATTTGAATGGCATTCAAGGCGACATATAATAAAAGTTTGACAGCCACTGCCCTTTTTTTGCACGCGTAAATTTTATCCGATCTTGTCCTGCCCGGGTGAACACCGGATCTTTGCCTATAGTGACCCTAGGACTGTTTGGATCAGTTCTATCTAGCTATCAGCCCCTAAAACACAGTATTCAGAGAAAATAGTGATAAAACGAGCTTTATTCTCGCCAAAATATGCAATCAAAAGTCAAAGGGGGAAGATCGGAAGACCGAAAAATATCAAAATTCCCTTTTTTTGCTTTTTTATCCAACTTGTCGGAGCGACTAGCGCACAGATTAGAGATATGTATGGACTAGCGGGAATGGTCGCGGCAGGTTAAAATGGCGTCTTGTAAAATGTTCACAGCATTATAAAACATTGCCAAATTCGCCGGGAATTAATTTCATCCGGTCTTCACCCATGTCCGATCTTACCTGAGCTCACCTTACCTACCTACCTATATATAAATAAGTTAACTGATTCGTAAAAATAAATTCTGCAAATAATCATCCTAAACTGTTGAAATATATAATAAAACAACCCACATATCATAGCGAATAAAGATTTTATTAACAAATGGCGCCAAAACTCGTGCGCACCTTACTTTACCGCCATTACTATGACAGCTGCTGCTTCTGCGACGACCCATTGTACTGGGTACCTTTGTATTGAATACAATCGATTTTCAACTCTGCTACAAACACAGAAGGACTATTGTTGCATAAGACGTTCTTGTAAAATTTAACACAGCCGATACTAATGCGCTATTATTAATCGGAAGTGTGTATATTTATTGGGGTTTTTATTGAAATAGGATTTATATAAACGCAATATGTATGCTGTACGGTGTTTTTGGCAAGTTATGCAAGTTTAATTTGATATTAACATCATTACGAACGGTGATTAATGGCTACATTATTGTTGGACACGTTTTATTGCTGTTTTATTCTCACGAACATTGTTATGTTCAGGAAGTTGCGTTAATTATGATCAATTTTTGTGTTGACTTTGATAATTAGTCCGGTATATTTTAAATAGGTTCAACAAGATTTGATTAATTTAATAGTTTTTTATGATTGCTGCTACTAGACTAGCTAAGTAATTATGCCGATCATTAGCCTCTCCGACAATGTTTACGTCGATAGTAGGTAGGTAATAGTACATTGTTACGCGAGTGGTGAAAGTGACTTATTTTTGTCCCGAGACGGGGTTTGGCGCCCGAGCGTAGCGAGGGCGCTAATAGTTCGAGGGACAAAATAAGTCTTTCACCCGAGGTAAACACTGTGCTTTTCATTACGAATACAAGGAAAGTAAAAATATAAACAGGAATTGGCTAAAGAAATAATACAAGTAAGTATGAACAATACTCTACAACTCGAAAAAAAAAAGATCGGATTGCCGCCTATTTTGTTTTTTTTTTCGTTGGCCGGCCAACTTCATTATTTAGCCATTATTTTTCATTTTCATCTTTAAATATTTTACCCAAATCTATGTTATTATAAGAAATTGTTGAAACTAAATTATAATTAAGTCATTTAAAAATATATATTCTTTAATGAATACTTAACTTTATGTTATTTCAATTTTACATCGTGCCGTAATTGAGTGACTGTAGAAAAAGTTTGAACATGGTTCCATAGAAATGTGAAAATGGAAAGTTTTTTTTTTATAATTTGACCGCTGTCAGTTGAAAGTGTAAATGTTGGGATGGAAGCTCGACCTCCTTGGAGAATATAAATACAATGTGCACTATGTAACTTGATGATTTATTTAATGTTGAGACACACTTAAATTATAATTTGTATATTATAATATCAGATTAATTAAGATTTTATTACAGACACGATATCGCAGAGAGTGTTCGAGCCAAAGAGAGAAGAGACATCGACAGATGTCAAAAGTATAAGGAATCTAAACTTAATTTTTTAATCTATGTCAGGGATACCAACGTCATGTTAGCATGCCCAGCATAACAAGTTTTAACAGAAAGCGATTCTCCCGGGCCGGAAAAGTATTACTTTCAACCCGCTCCTCAAGCAACTTCAGACCTACTTTCAGAGTATGAGTAATGAAAAATAGTTGGTGGTGGAATAAGATGCGGTGAGACGGCTATTTTTATGCGTTAGGCTATTTATGTGTAGGTAACAGTATTTCTCCAAGTTGCAAGCCTTAAATTACAAAAGAAACCTACGAAGAAGGAAGAATAAGAAGGTACCTAGTACCTACTATGGATCCCACAGATATAGATTTACATAGATAACGCAAATGTATGTACTTAGCGTGTCCGAAAACCCCGACCAAACGTCAAGGTTGGTCGTCGATAACTTACAGTCCTCGCGGCTACAGATATAAAAATATGAGTATGAGCGAGATAATCACTCGAGAGAATCGTAGCGGGCGGAGGGGCATCGGCGGCATCGGTATCTTTGAATCGGTTTGGATTTCCCGCCATCTGTGACGTCACAGTAGGTGTTAAAAATTTGGCACGCTTGCCCCCCTAGCCAAGTGGCTTCGTCTACTAGCGTTTCTACAAAACGCTACGCTTAAATGTACGGAAATGACATTACAAGACGATAAGTAGATCACGTGACTTATGTCATTTCCATACATGAAGCGTAGCGATTTGTAGAAATGCTAGTAGACGAAGCCACTTGGCTAGGGGGGTTGGTTTCAATATAAATCGTGATACTTGCGTTATCTATGTAAATCTATATCTGTGATGGACCCTCTTATTCTTATGGACCCATCATGGATGCCTACATTATCATCAACTTGGTACATACCGACAAAGTCCAAAGTCTTGTCAAGTGTGCCTTATTTATAGTAGGTGAGTGTAAATCTATATCTGTGGTGAGGATAATAGGTGACCGAGGTATATTTTGTAACTGAGCCTTTTGGGATAATTATTAGTCACTAGTTAGCCAATGTTATTATTCGGTGTTATACTGTGCTGTGGTTTTCTAGACGCTGCGCTAGGCAAAAAATACACGGAGCGACGACGACAAAAAATGCTTATGATCGTATAACGTAACGTATCACGACATAATCTGTGCAACAAGACGTCAAAAACGTGCAAAGCGACAAGCAAAAGTCAAGTGTGACGCCATTAAAAAAAACAAAAGTCAAATTTTCTAAACTGTCAAAAGTCCAAAACAAATCTGGAAAAATGCCAGGTGTTTGTGAGGAAATTATAGATGATATTGAAGATTTAATATCTTCACAGGACATAACTCCAAAAGAGAGGTATTCCACGAGGAAAACTGTGAACGCTAGATCTAGAAAACGTGAAAACAAGAACCTATCTGAGCCAATTGAAAAGGTTATATTGGAGAGTGTTGTGCCAGGTAATAACCTAAAATGTAATTTTTAAACTATTTCAGTGATATTCAATGTATTTAATCGTTCTGTTACTGTTGTTGATGCGATACTTGTCTGTATAGTACATAGTTTACTTACTATACTACGTTTTTTATTAATATTATCATTAAGTATTTACATTTGGTTTTGGGGTATTCCATAGTGAATGTTATTTTTCCGCTTACTGTATTTCTGTATAAAGTATTTTACTGAAGAAAAATGTTAAGGTAATGCTATTGTAGTGACATTCTATCAATTTGGATAACTCCTTATAAAACCAAATAAACATTAACTTACTAATTATGGTTTGGGAATCATTCTATTCAATATAATTTCCAGGCACTCAAACAATATATGTGAAGACATGGGGCTGCGCGCACAACAACTCGGACTCTGAGTACATGGCGGGGCTGCTGGCCGCCAACGGGTACCGGCTGACAGAAGACAAGTGGGATGCACAGCTGTGGCTGCTCAACTCATGCACCGTAAAAAGCCCTTCGGAAGACCATTTTAAGTAAGCTTTACACAGATTACTGAAATATGATTATTGATACATTCATTTCCATTAACTGTCGTACACACATCCACTCCAAACTCTTTCATTACTCTTAATACAATCTGTCCATCTGTTCTTAGTACATTCTCTTGCTCTGTATAAATTTGTACAATTTATACATTAATTTCCAATTAAACATCTTGCATTAATAAAAATTGCATGATGTTTTGATAAATAATTAATAGGACTCCAGATATAAGTAGTTATTTGATAATTATATAGTAGTTAATATTTGTCTATCACAGCAAATTCAGTAGCTCCCGCAGATAAGGCTGCACTATCCTATATTTCCCTGAGCTTAGCCCATATGGGCTACGCAATTTGCTTGGCTAATCAAACTCAGCTATTTAATCTGACTCAATTATCCCTAATCCAGAAATGAGATAGAGATGGGTCAAAACCGCGGCGTCCACGTGGTGGTGGCGGGGTGCGTGCCGCAGGGGGCGCCGCGTGCGGAGTACCTGCGCGGGCTCAGCGTGGTGGGCGTGCAGCAGATCGACAGGATCGTTGAAGTCGTAGAGGAGACACTCAAAGGTAATCAACACTTGAAGTCATTTGGATACCAACCAACAATCTTTACACACAAAACAGGCATCAGTTAGCGAACTACCCACAAAAGTTAAAGTGATTTATCTTACATTCTTAAGTTTTGATTGGTGTTCTGAATGTTTATTTGATGACACTTATAAGAGCATTTTCATAAGAAAATCTAAAAAATTTTAACACTACAACGGCAATGTTATTTTGATTGGTAGAGGGCGGAAGCAAGGTGTTGTGTGTATCAAAAATAATAATGGATTTTGATTGGTTGATAGTTCAGTTACTTAGCTGAAGCCAAAAGAGGGTTAATCATATTTCCTATCAATTCCAGGCCATACAGTCCGTCTGTTCGCCCAAAAGAAAACTGAAGGAGGTCGCAAGGCCGGGGGAGCGTCGCTCCTGCTACCGAAAGTGCGCAAGAACCCTCTTGTCGAGATCATAGCGGTGAACACGGGGTGCCTGAACCAGTGCACGTACTGCAAGACCAAGCACGCGCGCGGCGAGCTGGCCAGCTACCCGCCCGAGCAGGTGCTGGCGCGCGCCGAGCAGGCCTTCCGCGAGGGCGTCTGCGAGATCTGGCTCACCAGCGAGGACACCGGTACGGAACTCATGACGGTTCACGCGTATAATGCCATATTATTCAAGGCAGAAGAGTCTTCAAAGCTCTTCTCGGAATTACCGATTCTATAAACGAACGAATGTAATACTCTTAAAATGGCGCACTTTTAGCACGGTTTAATAAACATTTTTTCAAAGCAAAATATAGATGCCTCAGGTTCTAGTTTATAATATCGACTGTTCTCTCAGTATTACATAGGAACATGTAGTAGCATAATGTTCTTCCAGGCACGTACGGGCGTGACATAGGCACCTCCCTACCGGAGTTGCTGCGGCGGCTGGTGCAGGTGATCCCGGAGGGCTGCCGGCTGCGGCTCGGCATGACCAACCCGCCCTACATCCTCGAGCACCTGCCCGAGGTCGCCAGGATCATGCACCATCCCAGGGTTTACAAGTCAGTGGCTTTATCATGCTAACCATACCATAGACATAATAGATTAGATAATCTATTGTTCAGTATACCACCCGGGTGGATACAGAGTGGAAAACCTGGTTGTGGTGTAAGGAGAATAATGTATAATGAATATGTAAATTTATTTTCAAACAACACTAAATTTAGTCTTCAAAAATTTTTCATAAATTTCCTGTGACTTGTAAAAATAAACATTGTGTTTTTATAGGATACCGAATCGAAAGGGTCAACCGTAAAATTCGTTTTCTTCTAACATACTAAGAATTTAAAATACTACTTGCATTTAAAATTCTTAGTTTGTTACCATGAAATTATTTTAAATATTCAACATATCTAAATACTATAGACGACACGAAGTGAATTAAATTAATCGAAGAAAAATTTTTTCGCGTCCAGGTTCCTGCACGTCCCGGTGCAGTCGGGCAGCGACCAGGTCCTGGCCGATATGAAGAGAGAATACACGTGCGCGGATTTCGAGCATGTCGTCACATTCTTGAGGGAAAAGTAGGTCCACGTCTTGTACTGTTCACAACTTCTATCTTACACGCTTTAATATTTGCTCTAATATCCGGCGACCTTCAATTTATTTTGGCCACCGAAATGAAATATCGCCACCGAAATTAGATATTGCCACCGAAATAAGATATCGCCACCGAAACAAAATATCGCCACCGAAACGAAATTCCACATTCATAATTGGTGGCGAAGGTGCCATAGACTCCAAGACAGCATATGCTCAAATTACAATTGTTTTTATTCTCTTTCGTACCCAGGGTGCCCGGCATCACGATAGCCACCGACATAATCTGCGGCTTCCCCACCGAGACGGAGGAGGACTTCGCGGCCACGCTGCGGCTGTGCGACACGCACCGCTTCCCCGCGCTCTTCATCAACCAGTTCTTCCCGCGGCCCGGCACGCCCGCCGCCAACATGACCAGGGTAACCCCACTCATCCATACTAAGGTCCATATTAATCAATCGGTTTCGGTGTATACCTATTAGAGTATCAACGGGCGTTTTTAAAAGAAAAAAAAAAGTCCAGCTTGCTGAGTTTCTTGCCGGATCTTCTAAGTCAAGGTCGCGTTCCGAACCGATTGGAGACTTAAGGAAAATATGTAAAAAAGACAATTTGTAAGTGCCCGTAATCAGTAAGTGTAAGTTTTAATTGCGAGAGTGGTGTTGAGTAAGCTTTTGACATGTCATTTTGTACTTACATGTGATAAAAATGACAATTCCAAGACCGCTCTCAGACTTGAAATGAATTTATTAATACGGGCTTAAGCACAGTTTTATACACAGTTATAGCACAGTGCTGTCGATCTATTGATTTACTATAAAATATGACGCTCAGCGACCGCTTGGCGCAGTGGTTGCGGGTTCGATTCCCGTCAGGGTAAAATTTCGAAAATGGCCTTTTCGTAATTTGCCCTGGTCTAGGTGTCACCGGGATCGCCCCCAGTCCATTGTACGGTACCCATAGTACAAGCATTGCGTAGTTTGCGACCGTACTTAGGTGTGTTCGTCTGGCGATATTTATTTATTTAAATTCATCTCCTGCCAGGTGCCCAGTCAAGAAGTCAAAAAACGCACGAAAATCCTGTCGGAACTGTTCCGCTCGTACGAGCCGTACGGCCATAAAGTCGGCGAGATCCAGGAAGTCCTCGTCACGGACATATCCCACGACAAAAACTACTTCGTGGCCCACAATGAGTACTACGAACAAGTGCTGGTACCCAAGGTGGAAAAATATATGGGGAAAATGTTGACAGTGAAAATCACAGCTGCCACGAAATTCTCTATGATGGGGGAGCCCATAGACAAGCCTAAAATGCCGGGTCTGACGTCCCCCCTGAAGAAGGGGGAGGTGTCCGGGGTGTATATCAAGAGTGGCAGTAAGGTACCGCTGCCTATTTACGTGCTGCTGTTTGCTGTGTTCTTTAGATTAATTTGGATATTTTTATAATATAGTTATGTATGTTTAAGAAATTTGTTATTTTATTTGCAACTAGCTGAGCAACCGACTTCGTCCGCGTGGAATTTAACTTAACAAAAAAACCCGCTCCCGCGTTCTGAGCCAGCGCGACAGGACCCATTTTTTTATTTAAATTTTTCTGAAATAAAAGAAGCCTAAGTTACTGCTTATAACATCAGCTATCTATCAGTGAAAGTCACGTCAAAATCGGTCCACTCGTTTCGGAGATACTCTTTGATTTCATGTTTTTTATTTTTTTAAGCGGAACCCTAAGTCTTTTTCTAAAATTTAAGTAAGTTACTCCTTATAACATCAGCCATCTGCCAGTGAATGTCCCGTCCAGCCGTTTCGGAGATTACCCGGAACAAACATACAGACAGACAGGCAGACTAATTTTTTTAAAACGTGTTTTTGCTATAGGTGTCGTATGTACTTTCATATGCATTTAGTGGAAAGGTGTTATTTTGATATTACAAACAGACACTCCAATTTTATTTATTTGTATAGATACTTTATATTACAAGGCCACAGAAACAGGCTTAACGTGGCTAGTATAGCTGCGTTTCCTACAATGAGTGAGAGAACCGGAAGTGCTACCCCTTTCCCTTCCCCTATCCCACTCCCCTCCAGGGCCCTAACCACGCAAGCTACTCAAATCGTAATAGAAAAGCAAACGCTCGCGATTGCGTTTCAAACGCTCCGCTTTTGACGCGTTCGTGAAGCTCTTGTCAGCAAAACGTCAAAAGTGGAGCGTTTGAAACGTAATCGCGAGCATTTGCTTTTCTATTACGATTTGAGTAGCTAGCGTGGTTAGGGCCCCGGTCGGAAACCTGCGAGCGATGCTATTGGTATTGCAAACATCATGCATAGGCTACGGTAACTGCTTAATAGCAGGCGGGTAGTACTCAAACTCAAAACTCAAACTCAAAATTGTTTTTATTCATGTAAGCCAACAAAGCATTTATGAATAGTCAGAATCTACCACCGGTTCGGAATGCTGCTTCCACTGAGAAGATCCGGCAAGAAACTCAATGGTTACTCTTTTCAATGAATTACAGATGGTGTACATTATCAGGAACAGCATAAAATAATAATATGAGCAGGTAACACCACTGTCACTAAATAACTTATAGTAAATAATAATCAAATCTCCCTGAGATTTAGGTATGTAGATAAAATGAGAAAGCTAGTTCAGTGTGGTGGTCATACCTACTCATACTTACATCAAATTGAATGTTTACGAACCAAAATAACAATTAATAAAACAGGTGCATAATAATATAATTGCTTTGGTGTGATGCCTTCCATGCTAAGTAAATGAATAGTATTTAACGACAATGTTGTTAAGAGGCAAGTGAGTGGCCCAGACGTCAAACAAACGTACCAGTGGTGAGTGGTACGTTTGTTTGACGTCTTGTTATATAAATAAATCCTATTACTATCAGTCGATCGGTACCACTTGGGCTCGTGGTAGCCCAGTGATGAACAAATGGCGCACAACGGTGCTGTTTTTGTTTATTTTCTTTCTGTATATTACCATGCTCCTCGTGATTAGCAAAACCCATTATTTTATTGTCAAATTTAGTAGTAGGAGTAAAATTCGCCCAATAGGACAGGCGCGGGAACATGCCCATACTACCAAATCTAAAGTTGAATATGTCATTGATAATATTTATTTATATCCGTCAAATTTTGTTTAGTACTAGGTACTCCTTGTAATTTAATAAAAAAACAGCCCCTCTAGAAAGTAGATTTGTCTTCAAGTGTTTCTACAAATCCTTAAACTTAAATGTATGTATGGAAAAACAAATGACATAGTCCATAGGTAGATCACGTGACTATAATGTCATTCGCATACATTTAAGCGTATCGATTGTTAGAAACGCTCGTAAACAAATCCACTTGACTAGGGAGGCAGGATAGCTACATAGAAAAACATTGCACAAAAGAAAAAAAAAAGTAAATTCATACAACGTAACAAAGGGTGTCCAGTTCGTGAAACATAGCCAGCACGCACGGCTGGTTCCATTCACACAATGTTATATAAGATGACATCGGCTCGAGCGCCTGTCACAGTGCCGGCGCGATGGCGGCGCACGCGCAGGCGGGGGCGAAGCGCCAGAAGAGGGACGCTAGGGACTATGCGGACTATTTTCAAGGTATGAAATACAGGGAGCAGTAATCATAAATGTACTGTGTAATCCACACACACACTCACACACCTTGTGAGTGCCAGCCTCTTAAATATTTTACTTTGTAATATTCCTTTTGAATTTTATTTAAGTTATATTTTAATTTTTATTTTAGTTTTTTGTTTTGATTTGTATAATTTTCTTTTATTCTTGACATTGCGCAATGGTTTTGACAATATATCTGTCCCTTAAGATACAGGCAATGCCTAGTTTAAGGGTTACAAGTTAAGCACTCTTAAATAATTTATATTTCTGTTTCTCAAGTCTACGGACATCATTTGTAAACGAATTAAGTATCTGCATATCTGCAACATGTAGACTTAGAGATAAATAAATATTTATTCATTCATTTTTATTTCACTGTGTACAAAAGTAATTTCCCGACATGATTAAAGAATTATGGATTATTTTCCAATTTCGGTGCAACCACAGGAAATCAGTCTTATATTTCATGGACAACACAATAAAGGGTGCTTAAAATATTGATGTCTGTTTCTTAGTCTGTTTGTTACACCGTAGCTTCAAAAAGGATGAGACTATTTTTATTTGACAAGTGCATTTATGGAAGTTATTATTACCTTTATAGATTTCAGCACTTTCAGCATTTTTTAAATGATTAAGTACCTATTAAATAATTATTTCTGTGATTCTAATAAGAAGCACTCCTTACCTATTAATGTTGTTCTGTTCCAGGCATAGACAAGATCGAGTATAACAAGATGGCGACGCCGACAGAGACGTCGAGCTACCGTTATTACAACTGCACAGAGCGGGTGCACTCGCGGACGATGGAGGACTGGCTCAAATATAGCGTCTCGCTCACCGAGATCAGGAGAGGTAAGCGAGGTGGAGAGGATACTTAACGCCGATCTTCTGTGAGAGCGTGGTTCTACTCCGGTTGAGCTAGCATCTAAATATATTATAATTCAAAGGTGACTGACTGACTGACATAGTGATCTATCAACGCACAGCCCAAACCACTGGACGGATCGGGTTGAAATTTGGCATGCAGGTAGATGTTATGACGTAGGCATCCGCTAAGAAAGGACATTTTGATTAATTTTACCCACAAGGGGATAGAATAGGGGATGAAAGTTTGTATGAAACTTTGTCAATTAAATTCCACGCCGACGAAGTCGCGGGCACAGCTAGTGTGCGTATATGAGCTGTAGTCAAGTAGCCGCAGTGCGAGCTGGGGTTTTAAAATGTATTTAACAATAGCTGTTCCCACGACTTCATCTGCGTGGAATTAAACTAAACAAATAAATTATTTAACTAAAAATGTTAGTTCAGTTTGCAGTATTTACGAAAACATCTGCCAGTGAAAGTCCCGTCAAAATCGGTCCAGCCATTTCGGAGATTACCTGGAACAAACATACAGACAGACGGTTATTTTTCATCCCGTCTTTGTTATAAGTACCATTTATGTACTTTCATATGCATTTATTGAAAAGGTGTTATTTTGATATTTTTTTTTTTTTTTTTTAAATCTTTATTTATTGAAAGGGAGTTTGTTCACAATGAGAACATGTCACTCCCATAAGGTAAATCACAATTTTACAAAAACTTAATTAAATTTTAATCAACAATGGGTTTTGATGCCAAATTGGCCCATCCTGTACAGTATCTTGGCTTCTCTCGAAGTAGGAGAAGCCAAGACACTGTTACACCAGCCAACACATCTTGGTGGTATGTCAAATTCAAACATTATTGCGTATTGTCTGAGAGCTTCGTTCCGAGTACATTTCACAAGTATATGGTGTACGTCCTCTATCCTCTGACACTCACTGCAGTTAGGGGAGTTGACTTTGCCCATCATAAATTTAAACTTATTTAAAGGGATATGCCCGGATCGAAGCCTCAGACTCGTGACAATATCATTCCTCCCCATGTCGGTCTTATCAAACCAAGGGAACAACGGTAATGTCGGTTCAATGGTCTTGTACCAAATGCCTTTCTGAAGTGATCTTTCATCAAAATATTCTGACCATAGTTTATGACACCTTTGCTTAACGATGCCTAAGAGATTAGAATAATAAGGCAAGCAATAGTATGGTATACCTTCGATGACAGCTTCTTTCGCCAGTCTATCTACTTTTTCATTATCTTCGAGGCCGACATGGGAGGGAATCCATTGTATCGTAACGTTTTTTCCTATCGTTTTGAGTGAATCAACGCACCTAATAATATTATATGCCAGTGGAATACCTCGACGCAAAAGTATACACTTTTCCAAATGTTGCAGAGAACTTTTTGAATCACTAAAAATAACAAATTTATCATAGTTTATAGATTCTATATATGATATGGCTTCAGATATGGCAATAAGTTCAGCATTCATAATAGAAATTTGACCATGAATACAAAATTTCATATAACATCCATTTTGTGGATCAAAAAAGGCAGCCCCTATTCCATATTTAGTTATTGCACCGTCTGTAAATAATTTATAATAACCTTCGTAATTTTCGTTCAATAAATTGTTAACTTTCTCATACAGCACCTGTGGGTTATAAGATCGTTTAGGTTTAGGTATATCACTGCGATGACAAATAACATTGAGCTTTATATTACTTAGCCAGGTATTCAAGTTAAACATTTCAAAGTTCTGGCTAGAGTGAACTGGTATCGTTTTAAATGTATTATGAATATTTACTAATAAGGGTTTCTTCTTACGTCGCCAATACGAGTGATTAGAAAGCTCAGAAAGTTTTTCCAATTCAGGTATCAGAGGGTTGTCTTGTAATGATTTAGACTTCAACCAGAATTTACCTGCTAAATAGTGTCGACGGATAAAAAGTGGTTGCAAACATAGTTCTGATTCCATAACATGGATAGGGGTGCTCTTAATGAATCCACCTATCACTCGCATAAATTGGTTCTGAACTTTATCTAATTTTGACGTATGTGTTAGACAACTATTATCATACAGATAAGACGCATAATCCAAACGACTTCGAGCCAACGCAATATATAATCTTCTCAAATGTGAAGGGTGTATGCCCCAATTAGATCCACTTAGTATTTTAAATATATTTATATATTTCAAGACATTTGCCCGGACTTCATTAATATTTTTTGCCCATCTAAGATTTCTATCTAGCCATATCCCTAAGTATTTAACAACTTCTACAGTTTGTAAATGAATTCCATTAATATATAAATTTATAGCATCACGTTTAAACCCTCTTTTAAATATACATAATTTACTTTTTTCAGGTGAGATTTCTAAACCCAAATTTAAAAATAAGCTGTTCAATGTATCTAGTGATTTCTGTAAAAAAGCTACACCCTGATTAATATTCCTATAAGAGTAATACAACACAAAATCATCGGCATATTGTGATATATATACATGTTTCTCGAGCTTTGTACAAACATCCATTGTTGCGACGTTAAATAATAAAGGCGACAGGGGATCCCCCTGTGCTATTCCTCGGCCGGTTATTCTAGCAATATACCCTTTGTCTGTTTGAATTTTTATACGTCTTTCTATTAAGAAATTCCAAAGGTATTTACATATAGTTTTTCCAGCACCTAATTTATCCAAATTTATCAACAAAACGGAAACATCAATGTTGTTGTATGCATTATCCACATCAACGAAACAGGCTAAGGTAGAATGGCCTTCTGTAAAAGCAATTTGAATTCTTGAAACTAATAAACTTAGGCTGTCCAAACAACTTCTGTTTCTGCGAAAGCCAACTGTGTTAATTGAAAATTTATTGTTACTTTCCAAAAACCATTCTAGTCTTTTATTAATGATTGAATGATATATTTTACAAACACACGATAACAGGGAAATAGGCCGCAACGATGAAATTTGATTGAGATCACGCCCTGGCTTTGGGATCGGAATTATTCCAATATCTCGCCATTGAATAGGAACAAAGGAAGTACTAAGACATATTATATTATAAAGACAAAGTAATAATTTCTTACCATTGTCAGGCAAGTATTTTATCATTGAATATGTGATATCATCCAATCCAGGAGATGTATCCTTTGATTTAATACATTTTTCTAACTCCTGCATGGAGATTGGGCTTTCTAAACTGGGGTTCTTGGAGTTAAACATCGGTTCCGATGGAGTGACAAAGTCGGGTGAGAGGCTATCTAATAATTTGTTAGCTTTTTCAATATCTATTTAGCTGCGTGGAGATTTACATCCCTTTAACCATTTCAGTTTGCGCCACATATCTGCTGAAGTTATATTTCTATCTATAGAGGAACAAAATGTATGCCACTCCAAGTCTTTAGCTTGTCGTATTAAACGTTGAGTATTTCGTGTGTTTTCTTGTAATACGAGTATATCTAGATTTTGCGGAGTAGGATTTCGACGAAAATTTGCCAACGATAATCTACGTAATGCGACTGACTTTGATAGGTTTTGATTCCAATATGGTTTGGGAGTGAATTTAGAGTCCGGGTTTTGATTTATTGTAATCAGAGGGATATGTAAATCTGCAGCTAGATTTATGTAGTCAATAAATAGGTTGTAATTTAATTGAGGATTTTCTGACAGTTTTAGTTTACGAAACATATTTTCCAAACAAGTTGTGTAGGATAACCAGTCTGCCTTTTTATAGTTTCGCCTTTTTATAATATTTCGTTGAATCTCTGAATTCATAGATAATTTAATCAAGAGATGGTCACTTCCGAGTGAATCATTTAAAACGTCCCAAGTAAATTTTAATGCTAAATCAGAAGTAACTAAAGAAATGTCCGGACTCGAAGAATGTAATATTCCATTAGATAGTGAAACCCGTGTGCTATCGTTTTTATTTAGCGTAACAAAGCTAGTGTCGACGAGTGAGTCAAATAGCTGCACTCCTCTAGAATCAGTATTATTAGACCAGGCTGAGTGGTGAGCATTAAAATCTCCCACAACAATAGTTTTGCAAGAGAACGACGAGAATATCATCTTCCAGTCACTCGGAGAAGTTCGTATCGATGGGGGACAATACACAGCTATAATGTTATCCAGTTGAGGGTGATTATATATTTTAATGCACAGTAATTCCAAATTAGGGTTATTAGTCTCTAGCCGGACAGCTTGAGCTTTGAGTGATTTATGAGTGATAATAGCTATGCCACCGTATGAGTCGTGCCTGTCTTTACGGAAAATATTGTAGTTTGAAACTTTAAACGGACTATCTGGTTCTAACCAAGTCTCAGATATGGTTGCTATATGAATCTTGTACTGTATTAATACCTGTTCGAATGCAAGTAATTTCGGTCTTATACTTCGGGCGTTCCACTGAATAATGTTTAATCTAAAATTTGTTTGTAGACCTTTATCCATTAAAATAATCGATAAAACCTTTTAACCATGGCCAGTCTGAAATATTCTCAACAACTAAAATTATTAACCACTCGATACATAGCTTAGCGATATTTCTAACTTTAGATTGAAAATTCAATTTTTTTAGGAATATTACTTCTTTTATCCTGGTAGATAGTTCACTAAATGAAGTTTTGGGTGGTATATTTTCTGACGTTTCTTCGGGATCAGCTTGATGTAATGGAGCATTAGACTCGACTGGGAAATCCCACTGGTTAGTATAATGAGATCGCGACTCGTGAAATTGCTTTTTCTCCTTAGGTCTAAGCTTAGATGTTTGCGACGAAACCATGTTTGGTGGCGAAACCATGTTGTCCTCTCTGTGTACATCTGCTATACAAGTCACCATTTCTGACCATAATGGTGTGCTGTTTTGCAAATTCGGTTCATCTTGGACTTGGAAAGTTTCTTTATTAAACTGAAAAGTAGCTTTCGACTGTTCTTCAGGCCGTACTGGAGATTCGGGGGGGACATACATTGTAAGAGCTTTTTTATATGTGCAGTTAAAATCAGCCATAATTTCACGAATCTTTTTCTCCTTTAAATAAACGGGACAACTTCTAGAAAGGGCCATATGTTTTCCGGAACAGTTGACACATTTGAATGATGATGTCTCACAGTTGGCATGATCTCCACCACATTTAGGACATATAGTTTTTTGAGTGGGGCATGTCTTGATGGTATGACCTAGTCTCCAACATTGCGAGCATTGGGAAACAGAATATACGTAAGGTTCAACCAAAAGTCGCACTCCGTCTGTGAAGACATAAGCAGGGAGACTACTACCTTTGAATCCTTTTTTTTTTTTTTTTTTTTTTTTTTTTTTTTTTCACGAGGAGGAAATCTTCCAAAGATTCCCAGGCCTCTTGTGGGAAAGGCCTGGGGTATGTGGGATTCTTACCCACTAAAACCTCCCCGGTGGCCGCCTTCAGCACGTCAGAGGGACTCCGGGCCCTCCCGAAGAACTCGCCGGTGCCCCTCATGTGCCGCGCTCCCTCGCGGGAGCTCGCCCCGGGGGAGCAGATGGTCGCTCCCCCTGCACCCTCGCAGTGCACGGCGACGGGGAGCCACGCCCGCCGCCGTCCTCCTCAGGGTCGTCGTCGTCAGGGAACGTCCGGGGCCCACACCCTGGACGTTCTCGACCCCGAGGGTAGCCCGTTGTTTTGGGCCCTGGGCATCAGGGCCGGGGGGCCCCGACGTGGCGCAGCACGGCGCCTACGTCGGCGAGCGGGATCGGCTCTCTCCCGATCCCGCTCGGCGGACTCCTTCTGGGACATGACTGTCTCGCTGAAGGAGGTCACAGCCCCCCACGCCGCTTCCCCGGACAGCATAGCCGATACTACGCTGCCCAGGGAGAGGTCCGATCCGATCCGGCGAACCAGGATCCGCCGCTCCGCGTCCCACGCGGGACATGCCTCGAGCGTGTGCTGGGCGGAATCCTGGTCTCCTCCACAGTGGTGGCAATTGGTCGTCGCTTCGCGTCCTATCTTGCACAGATAATCACTGAAACAGCCGTGTCCAGTGATGATCTGTGCAAGCCTGAAGGTGACTCGCCCCGTCTTCCTCCTCACCCAGGCTTCGAGGACCGGCAGGAGAGCGTTGACGACGCGTTTGCGCGCGTATCGCTCATCGGAGAGCCGCGCGCGCCACTCCGCGAACGCGCGCCTCCGTTCCCGCCGGCGTATGCCTTCGAGCGCTGGCGCCTCCTCGCCTCTCTGGCGGACTTCGCGGATCCGGTCATAGACCCTCGCGTCCATGTCCGCCAGTATGTCCAAGGGCGGGAAGCGCGCTAGGATCGTCGCCGCCTCAAAGGATACCGTGCGGTATCCTCGTGCAACCCGGATGGCCATCCTCCGCTGCAGGCTATAGATCTTGGTCCTGCAGCGTCGGATTCGTAACCGCGGAGCCCACACCGGGGCTCCGTAGACCACCACGGATCGCACGACCCCCGCGTAGAGGCGGCGAACTTCCTCGATCGGTCCCCCGAGGTTGGGCAGCAGTCTGTGCAGAGCACCCACTACCCTCTCGACCCGGGGGACTAGGCGCTCGAAGTGCTCCTCGAAGCCCCAGCGACTGTCCAGGGTGAGGCCTAGGTACTTCATGTACCGCCCCACCCGGACCGGCGAGTCACCGACGCGAACCCACGAGTCGGGCGGTTCCCTGCTCCTGGGCAGTCCGTGGAACCATAGCGCCTCGGTCTTGTGAGGCGCTATTTGAAGGCCCAACTCGCGGATCTTAGCGACGACCAATTCAACCCCAAGCTCGGCGAGCCTCGTGGTCCTCTCGAAGGTCTCCCCGCTGGCAATGACCAGAGTGTCGTCCGCATAGCAGACGACACTCACGCCGGCGGGGAGTTCGACACGCAGAACTGCGTCGTATGCGATGTTCCATAAGAGGGGCCCCAACACGGACCCCTGCGGAACACCGCACAACACCTCCCTCCGGTGCACTGCACCGTCCTGTCCCATGTACGAGATGTACCTGTCGCGCAAGTAGCCCCCGACGATGATGGCCTGCAGGTAGGGGGGCACACGATGGTGTGACAGCGCCCCCCCGATCGCGTCCCAGGGCAGGGAATTGAAGGCGTTGACGATGTCGAGACTTATCGCCAACGCCACGCCACCCTGGGACACAGCCTGCTCCGACAGGGAACTGTTACGGTTCGGGATGCTGGAGACTTTTTAAAGAAAGAGTTTTGAGTAGCTAGAATTATTTAATAGGAAATAGTAATAAAATATACATTTGAAAATTGTGTCCACATCAGAATCTAACTCCGAACTGACTTTTGCGACACCGAAAAAATGCTTACCTAGCTTAGCCGTCAAGTGCGTCATAATAATTTGTGTCGAATGGTGTAAACAACTGAAGCTAGGTCAGCAGTTTAAAGCTTGCGATATAACAGCCCCCCCGATAAGATTGAGCATCACGGAGGAAGTGATGAGAAAGATTGAGACCGAATAACCTTAGTTGGATTTCGATGTGGACATTACAATTAATAGTAGAGACATACTACGAACTAGCGAAACTAATAATATAGTTTATTATAACTAACACGTTGACATTACTAGAAATTCTCTTGTATTTCTGGGCCTGGCAAGGGCTTTACAATAACAAAACAACCAGGATTTCTAGGACATACATATCTCTTAATTCTAAACAAAAAATAAATAAAAAGGGCATGACTGAAATTACATAAGTCAATGAAAGTTATTCAATGGTTTTTCAAAATCGTTATGATGCGTGGTTGCTTTTAATAAAGAATCGAAGCTATTGAACTCGTTTAATAAGAGGAACATTGTGTAAAGTTTTATTTAACTTTAAGCTATTATAACAGTCATCATTAATATGTTAAAATTACACAATGGTTGTAAAATTAGAAATAATGCTATCAGTTGGTACAAAAGTTAGGGTTTTATAGAACGAATTACAAGACTATCGGAGGTGTAAACATTCCTGTACCCATCAAGATTTCGACATTATCTCTCAGATTGCCATTACATATGATATGACCCTTACTAGGTTATAAACCAATAGAGTCACATAGGATTTACGATATTTGTCAACAAAATTGTTTCGCAAGGAGGATTCGCGATGGTTGAGTACACATTGTTTAAGGCACACGTAACACTGATTTTTAATCACTTCGCACTCACGTAAACTTTCGAATTGTGAGTAAAATAAACGACCTATCGTTATTGCCAGATACTGTTTACGAGGCGCAATTAAGGTATAGGTAAAGAACATTTTGAAATAAATTATAAATTTGAGGAAGTAGCAGCTTGTTATCATGATAGTAACATAATATGATATCTGATATATATATTTACCATTTCATTAACGTTGTGTAGCGTCAATAGAATAGGCAACTCAGCATATCGAGGCAATTGGTTAGCATGTAACTCGAGCTCCTTGTACAACTGCATGGGGCTGAGTACAGTCGGGTGCAAAACATTTATTTTACTAAATGAAGCGTTATTTATATCATCAATATCCAAAGATAATGTTATAATAATATTTTCTAAAGAGCTAAGCAGCAGGGCTAATTGAGACTTAGTTTTTAGCTTATCGTTAGTATTTATAAGGTTGTCAAAAGCTTTTTGTATTTTATTTAGATTTAGATTCAAACGGTTCTCGTTATCTTTAACTTTCGTCGTGTTATGGAATGTGGAAATAGTAGACTTAATTACATGGATATATTATGACCACGCATTAGAACTGTCAACTGTTTTTCGTCCGACTGTACTTTATTTAAGCCGTTTATGAACTTATTTGCGTCAACCGAATCTAATGTCCGAACGAAAGTCTTTAAGATGGGTCCACCTGCATCGATGAAACCACGTCTAGAGCGTTTGATTTCATTTACCGCACTGGGTATAAACTAGATGAAAATTTATTAACATTATTACTGTTGGTGAGCCGGTTTAATTTCGTCATAGTGATGGCGTATATATTTTCGCCCAACTTGTACTGTAACAGTATGGTTACCGTTTATCTTTATAATTTTGTAAGGGCCTTTCCACACTGGGGACAAGGCTTTATTTTGTTTGTGATGGCATCGGATGTATACCATATCACCGACGTTATAAGTTATTGGACGAGAGTGGGAATCATAATATTGCTTAGATCGTTCTTTAGATTGTTGGATATTTTGAAGTGCTTTCTGTCGGCTGTAGTATAACCTATGGTTGAGAGCACGCACATAGTCGGTATAAGTATTACTTTCAAGAGTATCGATAGACTTTGGTATATAAGGTTTATAACCGAACATGAGTTCCTGAGGAGCGAAACCCGTAGTCGAATGAACGTTTGAGTTGTATGCTAACATTGCAGTGTTTAGGTTCAAATCCCATGTATGTGAGTTGTCCTCAATATAAGATCGTAAATACTCTTTTAAGGTAGAATGACTCCTCTCCAATGCACCACAGGTTTGAGGATGATACGGAGATGCGAAGATATGTTTAATTCCAAAAAGTTTCTCTAGCTGTTTGAACACTTCTGAACAAAAGTTAGTGCCCTGGTCTGTTACGATGTTTCGTGGTATTCCTAGATGTGAGATGAAGTGAACTAGACGTTGTGCGGTATCTTGAGCTGAGCACGACGGCATGGGGTAAGCCTGAGAGTATTTCGTGAGGTCATCTTGAAGCGTGAGAATAAATCTGTATTGGTCGATTCTAGTTTCGGGAAGAGGCCCCACGATATCTAGGTACAGTTTTTCATTTGGTCTAGTAGCTGTCGAAGTTATAATCATGGGGGCTTTATTAGAATGGCGCAATGGTTTGTTGACTTGGCAAGATTTGCAACTCTTAACATAGTTTTCTATGTCTTGGCGCATATTTTTCCACCAATAAAGGGATTTTAGCCTATCGTACATGCGCGTGATACCTGGGTGTCCCGCAGAGGGTGAGTCATGATTATCTTTCAGTATACGAGAAATTTCAATAGGAGTTGGAAACAGAATGTTGTTATGATATACATGGACTTTGACACCTGTTTTATGGAATAAAAATCCTATAATATTGTAGATCTTGGTAAATGATATCTTCGTAAACGGGCCTTGGAAATCGGAAATAGCGAATTCCTTTTCTTCGGAATACCTGGTCGTTATCATATCCCTAAAGTCTCGTAACAAATTAAAAATTTCTTTGTATGAAATTTCGTCATAATGATGAACGCGTAAGAATAAATGTATGAATGTGTGTTTTTCGTTACACGTGCTTTGGAATGTGTATAGTTCCCGTTCTACGGATCTTATGTCAGGTGAATTTTCGTTGAATTTAGACATTTGCAAGATTTCAGAACAATATGGGACTGAGTCATCTAAGTCGATTGCAGAGGGGTAAGTTATCATTTTACACTTCGTTTTTAGTAATGATTCATTATGTTCTTCTATTATAGTATCGTAAGTGATGTTTTGGTTTTGACTAAGTTTTAAATATTTTTCATAAGTTTCAGATGTAGATGGGGTCTCGGGGTCAACAGCGAGTATCGGGTTACGAGACAAGGAATCGGCATTGCAATTTATTTTACCTTTTTTATAGATGATTTCATAATCGAACTCCTCGAGTTTCAGACGCCAACGGACTAATTTAGAGCTAGGGTCTTTGCAATTAAATAACCACTGTAGTGGTTTATGATCAGTGACTATTTGAAATTTACGACCATACAAATATGGTCGGAAAACTTTAGTACCGAATATTATAGCAAGGCATTCTTTTTCGGTCGTGGAATAGTTGCCCTCGGACTTGTTCAGGGTGCGAGAAGCATAGGAAATTGGGAGGTCTTTATTGACTTCCCCTTGAGAAAGGATGGCGGAAACAGCGTAATTAGATGCGTCTGTTGTGAGTAAGAATGGTTTAGAAAAATCTGGGTATTGAAGGATTGGTGCAGTAGTAATTTTGGTTTTTAAGGTTTCGAAAGCCGTTTGCTGTTCAAATAACCAAGTGAATTTTGAGTCTTTCTTCAAGAGACTGGTAAGAGGTTTTGTTATGTGAGAAAAGTTGTCTATGAAACGCCTATAGTAGCCGACAAGACCTAGGAAGGACTTGATATCGCGAGGATTTTTGGGGACTGGAAATTTTTGTACACATTCTACTTTTTTAGGATCAGGTTTCACTCCGTGTTCGGATATTATGTGGCCTAGATATTGCACTTCCTTACAGAGGAACTCACTTTTATCGGGTTGAAGTTTCAGATTGTGTTTGCGTAGATTTTCGAAGACCAATTTAAGTTTTGAGAGATGAGAAATTAGGTCATGACCGAATACAACGATATCGTCTAAGTAAGTGAAACAGTGAACACCCTGTAGTCCGGAAAGTACAATATTCATGAGCCTCTGGAAGGTAGATGGTGCGTTTTTTAGACCAAATGGCATTCTATTAAATTGGTAATGACCTGGTAGGCCTGATACACCCGGAACACTAAAAGCTGTCTTTTCAGCATCCACCTCTTTGGTGCAGATCTGATGAAATGAAGATGCTAAATCGAGAGTGGTAAAATATTTGCTATGTCCAAGTTGATCTAGTATGTCTGTAATATTAGGTATAGGGTAAGCGTCACCGATAGTGATCTCGTTGAGTTTTCGATAATCTATTACAATGCGCCATTTTGGTTTTCCAGAAGCGTCTTGTTTTTTTGGTACTACCCAGATAGGGGCTGACCAAGGGGAGACCGACGGGCTAATGATACCTTGGTCTAACATATTTTTTATTTGTTTGCTAACCTCTTCTTTATGGCATTCAGGAAAGCGATAACTTTTGACATGTATAGGAGTCTTGGACGTGGTACGAATTTCATGCTGAATAGATTTGGTGGCAGTCAAGGTATCTCCTTCTAAATAGAAAATATCATTAAATTCGGAACATAATTTACGAAGACATGATTCTTCTTCTTTGTTTAAATGGTTACATCTTAATGCATTTTGGACTCTTCTGTCATGATCTAAACTGCATGGGGTCATTGGAAAGCAAGAAAAAGTTTCTTCGACTAACTCAGTAGGGACAGAAGGATTGTGTTCTAAAATAAATGATACTGGTTCTAATGTTAACTTTAGTGGGTTTAGACTGACCTCGCTTTCTGATGTATTTAAAACAGAGACATTGATTTTATTATTTGATTTAACGCGAGTGAGACATTTAGAGAATAGGAGTTTCGGATAGCCTTTTATTCTTGTAGTTAAAATTAAACCTTCTTTTAACTCGGGATTCGTAACTAAACACTCAATCATCATTTCAGCACGACCTGGGATTGTATAAATCAACTCACGGTTCAATTTAAAACAGACAGGTGGAATTCCTGGTAATTGTAATTGAGACGTCTTATAACATATAGAAGCGCAATAATTTGTAAGAAAGTTCGTTCCTAAAATTCCATCGTAATCAAGGTTTACTTTATCAACGACATGAAAATGAAAAGGGAACTCGTTATCGTTGTTGTATATTATTGATAACATAAATCCACCCTTTGTTTCAGCGTATGAACCGATATCGTTTATGCCTTTAAATTTGACTTTACTTGAATCAAGACTTGGGATTTTTGACAAGCTTGTGTTTTTTACCAGGCATATAGAGCTACCTGAATCAACAAGAAGCTTTAAGAGTTTTTTAGAATGAGACGTTTGGACTTCGATATAGGGTAATGAGGTTTTTTTATGTTGAGATATATCGTAGATAGTAGGACATTCCTCAGTACTATCGAGAAGACTATCAATTAAATCTTGGCTAGAACTAGTAGTAGTAGAGTCAGCGGAAACAGTGGACTGTAGACGTACAGGTTTATTTGAGATTGGAACGTGTTCATTGCCAATGGGACACTTGTCCGAAATAGAAGACAATGACGACTTTTTACCGTTAACGAGGGGCTTTGAAGCCGAAATAGATGATAACGGTTTTGAATTAGAAATAGGATTTGATTTAGTAACATTTGAAATAGAATTAGATTTAGTAGAATTAGAATTTGATTTAGTGGTATTAGAAAAATAATCATTATTGGTAGTGCCTCTAGCTTGGAATTCGCGTTGGCACTTACACGCGATTCCGGCTTTTAGTTTAAATCATCGTTATTGTGTATTTCTTGGATGTGCGGGGGTGATGATATTTCGGGGGTTTCTAAACAATTCTGCTGTTGATATGCTGTCCTTGATTTTTCTTTTAACGAGTTGTTAAACTGGCGTTTTCGACATTCCGAAATATCATGGCCCACGTTTTTGCAATATCTACAAACAATCGGCGCTGCTGAGTTGGCTGGGTTGAAGTTCGATGTTGATGGATTAAATTGCGCGCGCAGTTGTACTTGGTTTCGAATGTCATCGCGTTTTTTATTGTAGCATTCTGACTCTAAGTGCCCACTCTTATTACAGTTTTTGCAAAACTTAATCTTAACTTTGACCATCGTCCTTTTTTGGGTGTTTAATATTCTTTCCTCCTCCATAGCAATATTGGCGGCGGCATTAAACGTTTTTGGGTCTCGACATCGTACTATGCTGCTGATATTAGGATGCAAGCCAATCATAAATGTAAAAAGTGCAAGATCTTCGGTCATAGCAATACGACCAGCTAATTCTTTTTTTAGAGTTTCTGAGATGTGTATCTCAGCTTGGAGATTTGTGAGGCAAGTTTCTATTCTTAGGCAATATTGTGCGACAGTCTCATTTGGATCTTGCTTACAAGATTGTAAATCTAATAAAAGATGGTTGTAGTGTTTCCGTTCTCCGAAATTTTGCCTCAAGAAATCTTTTAGGCTGTTAAAATTGTCAAATATTCTATTTGAGCACGCAATTTGCGCCTTTCCTCGTAGTTTAGAGATTATAAATTTTAATAAAAGTTCTTTTTGGGTCTCTGCAGCCAAATCTAGGGCATTGTTACAATTAGTTAGAAAGGCAGGCAGCACATCGCGCTCTCCACTATAAGTATCGATAAAATCGCAGAGAACTTTTATAGGGTATCGCTCAGGAACCATTGGGGTAACCTTATCTTCACCTTTAGTCGTCATTTTTCTGAAGGAAATTAGTAGTAAGAAAGAAAAGAAACGATAAAAGAAATAACTTTCAAATACCCCTAATAAACAGATATGGCAATAACTATTATCAGAATAATTTTACTCACAATAGCACAAGGAACTGGAGCAGCATAACTGTAGGACGCAGAGACGAATGGCAGGACGTATGGATGTGCAGCAGCCAGTTAGTATTGACCTTCCTCAGGTCGGGCGAGGCGCGGTTGAAATCAGGCCGCAGCGTCGTCAAAATCAGATAGGGGCCAGGAACTTGCGATCGGGAATCAGCGACAGGAGATAGTGTAGAGTTCGCGGTGATACAGCGAATCAGCAATACAGTTCACAGTTTTTCAATCAAAGTTTATGATGCAGCGGAAATAACAGAGTTTTTGGTGACACGATGGATCACGAATCACAGGGTCTTTTGAGTAGTTTTGATTTTTATTTTATTTTTCAGTTCGGCACGAGCACAATGATTTTGTAAGAGATACGGTGATACGACGTGGACACGAGTATTATTTTATTTGAAAAACTCGCGAAAGTCTGCCAAGCATCCCACTTCTGACACCACTGTTACGGTTCGGGATGCTGGAGACTTTTTAAAGAAAGAGTTTTGAGTAGCTAGAATTATTTAATAGGAAATAGTAATAAAATATACATTTGAAAATTGTGTCCACATCAGAATCTAACTCCGAACTGACTTTTGCGACACCGAAAAAATGCTTACCTAGCTTAGCCGTCAAGTGCGTCATAATAATTTGTGTCGAATGGTGTAAACAACTGAAGCTAGGTCAGCAGTTTAAAGCTTGCGATATAACAGAACGGACGCGAATGATCGCGTCGATCGTCGATCGTCCCTGCCGGAAGCCATACTGGCTGTCCGCCAAGTCGGGGCCGACATGCGACAGATGCCCGCTGAGACGAGAGGCAATGATGCGCTCAAAGAGCTTGCCAGTCTCGTCCAGCAGACATATGGGACGGTATGCAGAGGGAGAGTCCGCAGTTCTGCCTTCCTTCTTCAAGAGGACCAACCTAGCCTCCTTCCAGGCCGTGGGGAACGTGGCAGTACGGAGGCAGCTGTCGAACAGCTGCCTCAACACGCTCCCCAGGGCAGCCAGAGCCAACACCAACGCCCGGCCCGGTATACCGTCGGGCCCTGGCGCGGTGTTCTTGGCACGCAAGCGGCCAACGGCTCGGTCCAGCTCCTGCTCGGTCACCCCCAACTCATCGGTGTAGTCCGAAGGTGTCGGGGGGATTGAAGGACTGACCGGCGCCGCCGGGAAGAGCGTACGGATCACTCTCTCCAGCAGCTCCGGCTCGAGGGTTTCCGTCACCGGGGGCATCCAGGGGCGGAGCTTACCAAGCACCGCCTTATAGGGACGCCCCCACGGATCCCTGTCCAGTCCCTCCAGGAACTCGCTCCAGGACCGAGTCCTGGCGTCCGCGATGGCGAACTGGAGCGCCATTGTGGCCGCTCGGTACGCCGCGTACGCTCTGGCTTTCTCCTCGGCTGAGGCTCGCCTTCTTCTCCGGGCTCTCTGGTACTGGCGTCGACACCGCAGACAGACTTCACGCAGCTGCGTGATGTCCGCTGACCACCAGTACACCTGCCCACGCCTGGGGTTTCCGGTCCGGGGCATGGCGGCGTCACAGACGACCGTCATCGTGTCCCGGAACCAGATTGCCACCCTTTCCGGATCGGATCGGACCTCTTCGGCGATTTCCGGCCACGCCGCGACGTTGGCGGCGGCTTCGAGAAGATCTCGATTTAGCCGCTTGAGAGACCAACGTCGCGGGGGGCTGCCTTCTCGGCGGCGGGAGTTGTCGGGGCGGCGGATGGCCACACCGAATACGATGTGGCGGTGGTCAGACAGAGTGACCACCTCCTCCGCGACCCGCCATCCCGACAACATGGCCATGGCAGCGGGAGTCGCCCATGTGAGATCCACGATCGACTCCCCCTGCCACCGCACGCATGTGCTGACGGACCCCCGGTTTACGAGCCGGAGGTCTAGCACAGCCGCCCATTCGAGCAACGTCTCTCCCCTTGCATTGTCCCTAGGGCCGCCCCACGCTCTAGCGTGGGCGTTGAAATCCCCCAGGACGATGAGCGGACGGGGTAGGCATCTGCGAATGCAGTTCGCCAGCCCGTCCAGGTACGCCTCGTAATCGGCGAGGGACCTGTTGGGAGAGACGTAGCAGCCCACTACGGCCAGAGGGCCCCACCTGACCGCCACGAAGCCTTGCCCCCTCTCTAGAAGGGAGCAGGGTGGGACACCCTCTCCGCCGCCCCAGTACACAGCTACTGAAGCGGCGTCGTCACCGAACCAGCGAGGATGGTCCGGGACGCTGTAGGGCTCCGCCATGACGGCTAGGGCAACCGACCTCTCCGCAACGGTCTGCAAGAGCAGGTTCTGTGCGTTGCGGCAGTGGTTGAGGTTGCCCTGGAGGATCGTTGGTTGCACAGACATCAACGATCCTCCATTGCTTCCGGCGGGCCCGTGCCCGCTGCGCTGACAGAAGCCGCTGCGACCGACTGGCTGGTGGGAGCAGGGAGGGCATTAGTGCCCTTCCCTTTGCTCCTGGGCGGTGAGCACTTTTTAGTGCCCAACCGATGGTCCGCCTTGCAGCCCCTGTCTGTGCACAGCGGGCACTTCGGGGTTTGCGCGGTGCAGTTGCGGGCCACGTGTCCAGGCTCACCGCAACTATAGCACCGCGCACTCCTGTCGACCCCGGTGGTGCACTTACTCCCCACGTGCCCCCTTTCGAGGCACCGGAAGCACCGCAGAGGTCGTGCTTCCAGTGCCTCAACCTTGGCCAGCCCCCAGCCTATGCGGATGGTCCCGGCCGTGGCCAGCCTGCCCACCGCCTCCAAGGGCATCCGGGCCCACGCGGTCCCAAGCGAGGTGCCCCCTCGGCGGACGTCGCCAACTTTGACGTCGTCCGCACGGCACGCACCCGCCTCCGCAATAGCCGCCACCACGTCCTCAGGGGTGACCGCGTCGTCCAGGCCAACAACCCTTATCTCCCCGGTCTTGGTGGGGCGGCTGATGCGCACGCCGAACTCGGCCAGGGCCTCGCGCATTCGCGTTGCCAGGCGATCCGCCTTTTCCCCGTTTTCGGGTCCGCCTACCTCCAGAAGGAGCCCACCAGTCACGGCTCTCTTCTGGCCCACGGTGTCGATGCCGAGGTCTGACAGACGGATTCTGCTCTTGGCAGCGGTCATCACCTCGGCATATGACTACCTTTGAATCCTAGTCTAACTGATTCGCTTGGGTACCATCCTTCCTTGTTAGTGACTCGGCGGTTAAGTCGCTTTGCTGAAATTAGTTCCATCGAACCTGGGCATTTAATAATATGCAACATCTCTTCTTCTGGTAATTCTAGATCTACATCTCTAATGACCCCGTAAGAGACATTTACTTCAAAATTTCGTTGGAACCTCCACCCCTTTGAAATAAAAGCTTCACAAGACTTAAGTTTCATGAGGTTGACTTCATCTTCAAACTGCACTTTAACCTTGAAGGGGCTAATGTATTTCACTCTGTTTATTTTTTATATGTTTTGTTCTTTAAATAATTTTGCAAGTGCAAAAAGTTTAGGTATCTTTTCGTTACAAGATATACTTATCTGTAGTTCATCCTCTTCTTCGTTACTGTTTTGTGCTTTTTTCTTCTTTGTTTTGGCAACAAGTGTCCAGTCATCATCACTATCCCTATTCTCCCTAGGTCTCTTCAAATCGTATTTTTCTCCATGCATTATGTCTGTCAAACTCCCACTAACATTGGTCTCATCTACTTCTATATTTCTCTCTTCCACTGTATTAACAATTTCCTCATTTTTATTAGACGTCTCCATTACTTAATTCATCTTCGACGTCCTTTGTTTACGTGACCGAGCGATGAGCCGGCGCAAGCTAGCCGACCGGCCGCGTCCTACCTCCTCACAATAAAATAAATATGATTCACTAATCACCGCAATAAACACAGCGTCACCGTACGAGTGCCGATACGATACTGTTATTTTGATATTACAAACAGACACTCCAATTTTATTTATTTGAATAGATTTCTGTTATATGTTTGCAGAGCTAGAGGTGTGATTATAAAAAAACGAGCCGGCTAAGTTTCAGTCGAGGCTGCATAAGCTCATATTTCTTTACAAAAACAATTTGACTTAGTATACTATTTCGGATATTTTCATACACCGTATATCTTCAAGGTTCAGATCAACACGGCCGCCCCACCCACTCCCGTCCCTGGGAAGACCACACGAACACCACGGAGAACCGTAAACGCTGCATAAAGGCTCTCTTCGACCTTTGCGCCAAGCTGGGCATCAAGTACTGGACCGCGCTGGACACGGACCTGGTGCCCTGGACGGACAGCGGGGACGACGGCAAGGTTCACTGGGAAGAAGTGCTGGACTACATCCAGGACCTGACGCAGCGGTACCATCTCAAGTTGTTGTGGATTGCGCCTGATCTGCACTCACATTCGAGGTAACGCTCGTATTAATAAATCGATCTCAAATCTGAGAGCAGTTTTGAGTACGCGTTTGACATGTCATTTTGTAGGGGCACAGATATAGATTTACATAGATAACGCAAATGCATGTACTTTGCGTGTACGAAACCCCGACCAAGCGTCAAGGTTGGTCGCCGCTAACTTACAGTCCGCGCGACTATAGATTTAAAAAATATGAGTATGAGCGAGATCATCACTCGAGAGAATCGTAGCGGGCGGAGGGGCATCGGCGGCATCGGTGTTTTTAAATCGGTTTGGATTTCCCGTCACTAATGACGTCACAGTGGGTGTTTAAAATTCGACACGCTTGGTTTCAATACAAATCGTGATACTTGCGTTATCTATGTAAATCTATATCTGCGTGTAGGGGTATGACATAAGTAAGAGTGACATTTCCACGATCGCTCTCGGATAAATAAATAATTTAGACCCGACGTCCCACTTCTGGGCGCGGGCGTCCACTCACTACGAGGGGAATTCAGGCCGTAATCCGCCGGGTTGGCGGATTTCACATGTCTTTCGAAAATTGTTAAGATTTTCTAAGACATGCAGGTTTCCTCATAAGGATTTCCTTCACCGTAAGCGAGTGATAATCATTATTGTAATTATGTTTCACTAATAGTATATTTCGAAAAACCCAGCGTTCCTTTAAAATTTCATTTCAATGATATGTTTGCATAGACCACGACAAAACACGACAAACCGCTTACGATCACTATTTTGATGTGAATGCAATCGTCAAAAGTTGGCGGGGGTGGCAGGGAAGACGGCGTAGTTTGATTGGTCTTTTCAAAGTCGAGCCGTGAATAGACCAATCAAAATGTCAGGTGCGATCATACATATGTAGTGGTAATGCATGTTAGGCGAGACGGAGGTGCCCGGCTAAGCGGCTTCTATAATAATAATAATAAATATCGCCAGACAGACGATCCCAGTGACACCCAGACCAGCGCAAATTACGAAAAGGCCATTTCCGAAATTTGCCCCGGCGGGAATCGAACCCGCAACTACCATGTGCAGTGAGCCGAGCGGCCTACGCTCGAACCACTGCGCCAAGCGGTCGTCAAATTACTTATTACTTATGAGTCTGTGTATGTTTCCAATCACAGATATGCTTCAGGAGCTTTCACAAGCAACGACGCGACCACATTCATCCACGCAGCCTCCCAAATCAAGAGATGTCTGGAGGTCTCCCAGCGCCTGAATGCTGAATGCTTCCTACTCTGGCCATGCAACGAGGGTTACCAGACTATGTTCCAAACAGATGTTACCAGAGAAATAAAACTATTCGCGAAACTATTGAAAATCACCGCCGAATACAAGGATAGACTGAATTATAGATGCCAATTGTTGATAATGCCGTATTGCAGTAATTTTTCCGGCTGGCAACACTCGCAGCGGGAGAGTCATCGGGTTAATATGTACATGTGGGATGTGACGAGTTGTTTGTACTTGTTAAAGAATTATAATCTAGATCGGTATTACAAAGTGGTCACTCCGCCGGGACATCACATGTACATGGCCAATGTGTAAGTAACCATGTATCTAAATATATATAACTCAAAGGTGACTGACTGACATAGTGATCTATCAACGCACAGCCCAAACCACTGGACGGATCGGGTTGAAATTTGGCATGCAGGTAGATGTTATGACGTAGGCATCCGCTAAGAAAGGATTTTGATTAATTCTACCCACAAGGGGATAAAATAGGGGATGAATAATCCCGAAATTTTTGTTAAGGTAAATTACACGCGGACGAAGTCGCGGGCACAGCTAGTTTGTAATAAAACCCTGCCACTTCCATAAACAAATATAGTAAAATAATTTCCAGATGGTAAATAAAATAACTATGATGATAACAATAAAGTATTTGGTCTCGTAAAAGGACTCGTGACGAATAAATTCCAATTCACGCCAGCTTTCATTCTCTCTCGCTTACACAATTCAGCTTGTATGTACGTGTGAAAGGGAACAAAATCGGGCGCTCAATTTTATTCTGCTCTTGTATTTGTTTTTTATAATCTATGGTGCTGCCATAAATAACGGAACATGATTACCTACTCCTCTTCTTTGTATAATCTATAAACCATAAATAGCAGAACATGATTATGAACCCACGTAAACTTGAGCCTAATAAATTAACTATATGTACGTCCGAGCCGCGTGATGTTAAGCAGTTACCGTTGCCTATAGATGCTGGCAACACCAATGGCATCGCTCGCACGATGCCGACCTGAAGCGGTAGTGAGGGGGAGTTGGTCTACCGGCTCTCTCACTCATCGTGCGAAACGCAGCTATAATTATATACTTTAAGGCGATCTTCTATGACAGGGTGCCAGCAGGAGCAGTACCCCGGTCGAGAAAGCCCGTATATGAGCTACAGCTTAACTACAGTCAATTTATATATATTACTAGCTGAGCCCGCGACTTCGTCCGCGTAGAATTTAACTTAACAAAAAAGCCCGCTCCCACGTTCTGAGCCCGCGCGACGGAACCCATTTTTGAAATTTTGATTTCTAAAATAAAAGTTGCCTCAGCTACTGCTTATAACATCAGCTGTCTGCCAGTGCAAATCCCGTTAATATCAGTCCAGCCGTTTCAGGGATACTCTTGGATGTCAAGTGTTTTTATTTTTTTACGCGGAACCCTAATTGTTTTTCTAAAATTAAAGAAGCTTAAGTTACCCGCTATAAGATCAGCTATCTGCCAGTGAAAGTCCCGTCGAAATCGGTCCAGCCGTTTCGGAGATTACCCGGAACAAACACACAGACAGACAGACAATTTTTTTTTAATTCGCGTTTTTGCTATAGGTATCGTATGTACTTTCATATGCATTTAGTGAAAAGGTGTTATTTTGATATTACAAACAGACACTCCAATTTTATTTATATGTATAGATGTATAGATATAGTGCTTAATATACTGAAAACTTATATTGACGACCGCTTGGCGCAGTGGTTCGAGCGTAGGTCGCTCAGCTCACTGCACATGGTGGTCGCGGGTTCGATTCCCGCCGGGGCAAATTTCGAAAATGGCCTTTTCGTAATTTACCCTGGTCTGGGTGTCACTGGGATCGCCCCCAGTCCATTATACGGTACCCATAGGACAAGCTTTGCTTAGTTTGGGACCGTACAGTTGGTGTGTCTGTCTGGCGATATTTATTTATTGCAGGTACAACATGCTCGGCGGTGTGACAATAACCAACGAGCTCGACCACTACGACAACAAATCCCTCACTCTCATGATGAAGTGTATTGTGGACCAGGTAAGCCTCCTTCGGGGGTATTAAAAGCTACAACTATCCTTACACAGACACTCGCTTGAAGCTACCAGTAAAATAAAATAAATTAGAGTAAATTAATACGTTAGTTTTTCCGTAGGAAAATTATCAAAAGTGACGTATTCAGATACGCAATACGTCAGTATTGACGTATTGCTGACGTATTGCAAGTCGAATGTGGGTCGAATCGAGCGACAGAGCTGGCCCCAGATAAAATTTGTGTCAATAGTAGTAGTGTCAATAGTTCCAGTTGCCAGTTCAATAGCGACCCACCCTGGCTATTGAACTATTGATGTGATCCTACTGGTACAATGATCAGAGCGGTAACATCTTAATGTTTTAAAAACATAACATGAAGCATCTATGCTGTTAAGATTCATTCATTCGTGGCCTCTTTTTCTCAATTAATAAACTACATATTTGAGGCAGGTAATAGGTAAAACCTGGTTTATAATCTTACTGTAGGTACCTTATTGTTTTCAAGACGCCTTTTGTCCACCTCTCTTGAATTAGGTGTCAGGAGCGAGGGTCAAATCACTTCACTACACAAACTTTGAGTTCACAATCACTTATCACTTATCATTCCATTGAAATGTCTTTTAATTATTAAATATTTATGTATTTCGTTTTTATTTCTTCCGGCGTTTCGTGGCCTCGCAGGCCTTATGATATTCGCGGGTGAACTGAGGTGTTTGACGGCTATTTAGTCATAGTTATAACGAACTACCCTCAATATTTTCATTATTTATTGACGATCGGTTTTACGCAGCAACACTTTAAATTGTTTTTGTTTGGATATATCTGTACTTATTTATTTGGTATACGATTCCGAACAGCTTAAAACCACGATTCGGACTAAGGCCCTTAACTGTAGGTATTTTTGATCATACGCGTCAAAACTAAACAGCCCTATTATATTTGGTTAAACTAATTTTATTAGTATCTAATCCCGGTTATAAACTATCTGTGTTCCAAATCCGTACAGTAGTTTTTGCGTGAAGGAGTAACAAACATACATACATACATCCACACCCACAAACTTTCACATTTATAATATTAGTAGGATGTAAGTGACGTCTTATGTTATTAATCTGTGTTGTCTATACAAAGATACGGGTGTTAAAGTGCTCTTGGTTAGGGTACGAGTCCGGCGGGTGGGCTGAGCCTGCGGCTGGCGGCGCGGCGCGACGGCGACGTGCGCGAGCTGGTGACCCTGCACGTGAAGTATGTGGACGCGGCGGCGCGGGCGCTCCGCCTGGCGGGTTCCCTCGCCGCCGACCAGCTGCTCTCCAAGCACCTGCAGGTCGGTCGCTGCCTCCAACTTTCCACAGCAAACTTTCGAAGCGTCAATAGCCTAGTGGTTAGAGGGGCCGTCCTCGTAGCTGAGAGGTTCCGGGTTCGATCCCCATCCTGGCCATTAAACTATTGACGTGAGCCCACTCCTAGCACAAGCATTAGCTTAGTTGGGGGGGCTAAAGGGAATACTAGTAATGTGATAAACAGACATTGCTAGTAATCTTTAAAAAAAACAGCAGTTAATATCGCCAGACTGACACACCAACTGTACGGTCCCAAATTAAGCACGCTTGGACTATGGGTACCGTACAATGGACTGGGCGCGATCCCAGTGACAGACCAAGGCAAAGTTTACCCCGGCGGCGATTGAACCCGCAACCACCACGTGCAGTGAGCCGAACGGCCTACGCTCGAACCACTGCGCCAAGCGGTCGTCGAATATAAGGACAACAAGTTTCGTCTTAGCGTAATTAACTAACATCAAGAATTTAAAACCTTCGATGATGTTTTCCCCGAAGTGGAGGGCCATCGACCAAAAAGCCATTAGACGAAGAAGCCCACGCCGCGCCCGCCACTGCTTAACATTGCATTGCTACTGCATAAGTATGTATGACTACAACTGAAATTTTGATTGAATGGACCAATCAAAATTGAGCCGTCTTCTCAGATTGCTTTCTCATACAATAGTGGACGTAGGCTATTTATGGTATTTTGTTTCTAATGTGAGAGGGGCGACCATTTTCCCACCACACCGGGCACATTCCCCGTCAATGTGAGCGGGATTCTTGCTATCCACGACGCGGACCCAGTGCCGGTTGGCGAACTCCACACACGTTTCAAAAGATAGGCAGGTTTCCTCACGATGTGTTTTTATTTCACCGTTTGTCACATGATATCTTCAGTTGGAAATAAAACATGCTAACTGGTCGGGAGCACTTGTGTAACAGCTACATAATATAAATAGTTCCCACTAATTTTTTTTCTGTCCCAGCAACGCTACGCTACATACTACAGCGGGTTCGGTTCCCGCCTGGTCAGCACTGATATCTCCATGGAGGAGTGCGAAGAGCACCATAAGTAAGTCGAATAATAAAATATCACGTTATCCTGCAATAATAAGATTCAAATTGCATTGCGTTGGTGTATATCAGTGGTACGAACAGTTTTGACGGTTGATTATTATTTTGTTAATTAAATTTAGACCGTAATGCGTTGCAGGAAGAATCAAAATCCTCACAGCGACGCGACGTCTAAGTACGAGCATCTGGACATCGTGTTTCAACGACACCTGGACGCGTGTGATCACATATAATAAAAACGAAAATGGCCGACAGATATACTACAGGATAAAGGAATGTTTTACAAATATATGCAAGCACAGATAAAATATACAAATATGATAATATGTTATTCAAATACCAAACTTCTTTCAGAAGGGATAAGCTAAGAAGCTAATTTCAAAGTCTTAAGTCAATAGAGATCAGTATCTGTATTACATAATAATATATTAACATAGTTACATAAAACAGTTTCCAAATTAAACAAATAAAATCATACTTAACTTGTTTTTATTTATTCTCTTCACATTTTCAGATTACTTTTATTTCATTTTTTTTATTATTTCTTAGGTATTATGTATTTCGTTTATTGACAGCGACTTAGATATACATTAAATACAATTTACATAGTACACAACACTTGTGCAAAGATAACAGAACGCCGACGGCCGTTAGCGCAAAAAATTACGCAAGTTTGGTTAAGCGCAGGAAATAAAGAGTGGCATGTCTCGGCCGTTCACTAATCACACAGAATAAAGATTAACCTTGGTCAGACTTTTAATGACACGTATTATATTTCAGTAATTTAGAAAAGCCTGAGACGCATTCCTATCTATATTTCTGTGCTGTGGCCAAACCTGCGCAAGCTATTATCTACGTGTGTAGCGGCTATAAAGATCGCAATCTGCGATAAGACCGCCCAATGTACACTATTGTTTTTTTATGTTATTTGATATATTCCGAACTTTAGTGTGCAATAAAGAGTTATTTTATTCTATTCTATAAAGTAATTTGGAACATAGTGGATAAGAAATAGCGAGCAATATTAAGTGTTAAGGCTCTGTTAATACGGGGACAAATATTGATTGACATATAAGAACTTATTGTATAATGAAGTCATCTTTGTGATCGTCTATCGTTTGTCTTTGTTTTCCATTTCTTTTCTACACTATATGTATTTCGTAGTTCTTCGTGTAAAGTCCTTCAATGGTGCCGGACCATTGTCACAATATATCATAGAGCATTCGTCTGTTGATTTTCATCCAAGCCATCCACTGACTTTGCAAATTAACTCCCACATCGTCACTCGTGTTCTGACAAAATGTGTGGATAAATATAGACTATTAGAAATAATAATAATGCTTGAAAAGGTCGTTATTTCTTATACACGATGTGACAATTAAATTCCCAGATACTGTAACTAAATCCACACTATTGACGTTTTTACTCTTTTCAAAAACATAAATATTAAAAAGATTTTGCTATCCATTTTTTACGATGCTAGCAAGTTTAGTTTCCACTAAAGAGAACATCCGTGAATATAATTATAAAGGCTCAGACATACTGCCGACATTTTAAGAGTCATTGCAAGCAGGGTTGGGGTAGATAACATAAAAATAAGAGTAATAAGAATAAAACATTGCCATTCGAATTTAGACTTTGTTGTCATAAGTGGTTACGATAAATGTTGTTTGAAAGGTCGGTAGTCTGCCACAGCATACAATTTAAACATGCTTGTTTAAAAAGTCAAGCGTTTTGGTAAAAAGCAAAGGGACAGTTATAGTATATATAAATGTCTAATTATTTTGTTGAGATATAACAACTCGCTTGATTATTCAGACACATGTTACGTATTATCCTATAAGTAGGTACATAATATAAATGTCTAAAATATTATACATTTGGACAGTTTTTGTATCAGTAATATCTTGTACGCGTTATAAATTCGAGTTATTTATTCATTAAGCCGAGTTTCCATGAATAAAATTACGTGGCCTATTATATACATGTGGTAGGAAAAATGCTGTTTTCTGAGCACATTTGGCTTACAATATAAACGAATTAAGCACAAACAATTAAGTATCACATTAAAACTAAGCCTTATACTAAGCACAGTACACTAATACTGTAAAAATAAATTATTAAAATTAACTAAAAATTAATATCATTATTTTTTTCTTTACTCTCCTTCGACGAAATAAAGCGAGGTCTAATATTTTTACTAAAATGCCAATGCGTCTAATATATACATACATTTTATTAATAAATAGTTAAAAAACACCTTTCAAATTGTTTTAATACTGAAGAAAATAAAATGGCAGTACAAATATAACTTAGGAATGGAATTTGGATAGTCATTTTGGGCTGAAGCACCCGGATTAGAATTGATTATGCGAGGCTTATTTATTAACTCAAAGAAATCCGAACTTTTCCCGATCGGGAATCGAATCGCTACCACCTGTTGCAGTGGGCCAAGCGGCCTGCGCTCGAACCACGACACCCAGCCGGTGTCAACATTTGAAGTAACTAAGTCAGAAAATTTTAAAAGCAGTAATATGAAACATTTCTTGAAATAAGTAAAATCACTACCATAATGTATTACATTTAAGTCTAATTCATTTAGAAACCCTACATGTACAGTATACAGAATAAATTACTTTAAATTCTCAGTAAATCTATAAAATATATTTTCCATAAGTACATATTGTTTAAGCGTAGACAATGTTTGCACGTACATATGTACATTAATGTAAAAACTTGATAAGATATCGTAAATACATAATTAATTTTATTACAATCACATTAGATATAAAAGTTCAAAAGTCAAAAGCTATTTTTTGTGTTAGTCGCATGTTAATTTCATTATTATGAAAGAGTTTATAAGACTGAGACATTTAAATTAATATTTCACACGTGTATAAATATAATTTCAATAAATAAAAATGTATATTTTTTATTTGCTTTCAATAAATCATCAGTTCTTTAAGTTTTACTAGTAAAAATGAATTGTTACCAGTTGTTCTTACGAACACTAACTTTGTTACAATAAATCCAGTCAGAATACAGTCCTCGGCCGCTGCGCAAGTCACTATGGAAGTGGCGTACGTTGTTATTGTTAGAAAAATAAATAACTTATCAGTCCGAGGGCAAGCGATTATTAAATCATTTGTTTTTTTTATAGAAAAGTAAGTAAAAGTAAGTGTGAAATCTACCAACTCGATATAGCAGTGTTTCTGTATTATGGCAAAACTTGTGCAAGTGTGTTTCTGTTTAATGGCTAAACTTGTGCAAGTGTGTTTCTGTTTAATGGCTAAACTTGTGCAAATGTGTTTCTGTTTAATGGCTAAACTTTTGCAAGTGTTTCTGTTTAATGGCTAAACTTGTGCAAATGTGTTTCTGTTTAATGGCTAAACATGTGCAAGTGTTTCTGTTTAATGGCTAAACTTGTGCAAATGTGTTTCTGTATTATGGCTAAACTTGTGCAAGTGTGTTTATGTATAATGGCTAAACTTGTGCAAGTATGTTTAGTGGAAGTATCGATTTTAGACATGAAAGCTAGATATGCCATAGTTTGCCCCAAACGTAACAAGCAATTATTAAATATTTTAATTCATTTTAGAATCTATTCTTTGGTTATGCAATAAATATTTGTGACCTCACAACGGTTTGCGATACTAATTTAAATTAATAACATTACATATATCATTCTAATTCAAGATAAATATTCGAGATCTTTACGCGACTTTGTACGTTAGTATGGACTAGATGGTGGACCGCCGTAAATGCAATTTTACTGTTTCTAGTGAGTCTGTGGTACCCACGTCATGATGTTGTGCGCTTAAAATCGCTGGGGTGGCGCTCGCTTGCTCGCACAGTATTATGCATGTGGCATGCTCAATTTCCGCTATTTGGGATTCTAAAGGAACAAAATCGTGCAACAAAACTTTACAAGCGTTTTAATTAATGGCTCACTGGACGCGCTCATATTAAGTAAAAAATCAATCAGCATTACTGTCCTATAGAGCCACCGCAAGCAAGGACATTATAGGGAGTGATACTCAAGATCGCTCTCAGATTTAAGCTCACCTGCACAGTAATCCCATACATTACAGCTTACATATTATTATTATTTTTTAGAATTCTATACATAGGATTTATTTATGTAAATCCGTGTACACCATGAATGACGTAGATACACAGAATACTAAAACCAGTTGTCCCACTTCCATAGCAGCTTGCACCGCTGAATTAACTTATATACAACAGTATAACTATAATTACAAGTATGTAATTCAATACGAGCCACAGCTCACGTCGCACGTACATTATATAGATAGCTTTTTCTTTACGACTGTGCAAGCATGTCCTGTCATTTCAGAGTGGCTTGCTACACTCTGATAGGCAATCTTAGGCTTGGTATTAATAAATCGATGACATTTCCAAGACCGCTCTCAACTTGAAATTGATTTATTAATATGAGCCTTAGGGTTTTACCCTATACGACGATTTAAGCACTGGTCGCGCGATCTTGCCTTTCTCATGTATACCCCACTAGCCCCGCACCAATAAACATTAGCCTTGGTCGTTGTTACGCTGCCTGCTCCAGCATGAAGCGCTGTCACTGTGTAACAAGTCATAGACAAATGAATAAAAGTTGGTTGAACGCGTTTTCATACTCAAAGATTTCAAGCGTTCAGTAGTTAAATTGTCCTAGGTTACCACACTTATTGAACGACGGGTCGATCTATGGTAGAAAGAGATGAATCGACGTCGACAGTTAGTACATACCGCAACGTTCAATCGATATTAAGATTATATCTATTTGGCTTGGTAGGATCCTTAGGCGCCCAACACACCTTTTAATACATATATGGAAAAATAAGCAGGTGCAGAACTTATGTGTGTAACCTGCTTTCAGAGCCACGCGTAACGAAAATTTCGTGAACTTAACACACGTCATTGGTGTTCTTTTAACATGTTGCAAATTCATTTGAATGCTTTTAATTACCTTCAATGGGCAAAATCCTTTAGGAGTATCTATACTGAGAAAAAAAATACAGACAACATATTTATGTTTCTAGTATTTTAGTAAGTAAAGATTTTGTAATTACAAAACCTATAGTAACAAAATATTTACAAGGGATACTAGGAGCTGCAAGATTGATTTGTTGTCGTTATTTTATTCATCAAATATCGTAACACCATACAATGTAAGTAGTACTCGAAGTAACTACAAAATAATAAAATCACAGATCAATAAGCCACGACACCGTTTACGACCACTTTTGCATGAGAATGCATTTGTCAAATGTTGGCAGGGGTATAATAATAAATAATGAATATCGCCAGACTGACACACTAATTATATGGTCCAAAGTTAAGCAACGATTGTACTATGGGTATCGTACAATGGACTGGGGGCGATCCCAGCGACACCCAGACCAGGAAATATTACGAAAAGGTAATTTCCGTTTTTTTCCCGGCGGGAATCGAACCCGCAACCACCATGCGCAGTGAGCCGAGCGGCCTACGCTCGAACCACTGCGCCGAGCGGTATCGTGGAAGACGGCGAATTTAGATTGCTTCTTTCAAGGTCGAGCCGTGAGCAGACCAATCAAAATATTATACTAACTACAAAATATTACTTATGGTCTGTGAACACTGAACAGTAATGTATGTAGAGCTCACAGGTCGTCTACGCGTCTATGACTTATTGGTCTGTGAACAGTAATGTATGTAGAGCTCACAGGTCGTCTACGCGTCTATGCCTTATTGGTCTGTGAACAGTAATGTATGTAGAGCTCACAGGTAGTCTACGCGTCTATGACTTATTGGTCTGTGAACAGTAATGTATGTAGAGCTCACATGTCGTCAACGCGTCTATGACTTATTGGTCTGTGAACAGTAATGTATGTAGAGCTCACAGGCCGTCTACGCGTCTATGCCTTATTGGTCTGTGAACAGTAATGTATGTAGAGCTCACAGGTCGTCTACGCGTCTATGCCTTATTGGTCTGTGAACAGTAATGTATGTAGAGCTCACAGGTCGTCTACGCGTCTATGCCTTATTGGTCTGTGAACAGTAATGTATGTAGAGCTCACAGGTCGTCTACGCGTCTATGCCTTATTGGTCTGTGAACAGTAATGTATGTAGAGCTCACAAGGCGAGTCCGGCGGCGGCGGATCACTCGTCGTCGGCGGGCTCGGTGCCGAAGTACCGGTCCCCGAAGTTGCCGATGCCGGGCAGCACGTAGAACTTCTCGTTGATCTCGGGGTCCAGGGCCGACGTCACGATTTTCACCTGATATAGTATAAATCAATTAATATTTAAATAAATTGCCGTGCGTTAGTCTAGCAAAAACTCAAAAATGGTTCAACCAATAAAAACATACGAGTCGAATAGAGGACCTTTTTAGGTCGGTTAAAATCAAGAAGCTAGTTAGTTAACAATGTTCCGGTCAATGTACAGATGTACAGATGATTCAAAGTGGGAGGGGGGAGGAGGCCTCCGGCTCTCTCATTGTACGAAACGCCGCTACATTACGTATTTTACGCCGAGTTTCTGTGTATAAACTATAAGTGTGCCAAATTTCATACTCCTTCGTCCGCGCAATTTTCGTATTAAGCGTTTGAAAGTTTTTCCTTCACGTATAAATATATAGATATACTAGCTGTGCCCGCGACTTCGTCCGCGTGGAATTTAATTGACAAAGTTTCATACAAACTTTCATCCCCTTGGGGGTAGGATTAATCAAAATCCTTTCTTAGCGGATGCCTACGTCATAACATCTATCTGCATGCCAAATTTCATCCCGATCCGTCCAGTGGTTTGGGCTGTGCGTTGATAGATCACTATGTCAGGCAGTCAGTCACCTTTGAGTTATATATATTTAGATTAAAATACCCGTACCTTGGGGAAGGCGTACGCGACGGAGTGCACGCCGATCTCGGCCATGAGCAGGCTGACGAGGCTGATGTGGTGCTCGGGCACGTCGTGGTCCAGCAGCACGCGCACCGCCATCATGGCGGCCGCGCCCGTCGCCACCGTGGCGTCCATCAGCACCACGCGGTAGTCCTTGATGTCCTTCGGCAGCCGCAGGTAGTACAGCTGCACACACATCCCGGATCAGAGATATTTTATTTTATTTTATTCGGAAAACTTACACTGTTTTACTTCTACATAGCAACTACATAAATAACTTATCACTGTTAATCAGTTTTCGCAGATTACTAGCTGATTATTGCTTATTTGTTTAACATTAGACAGTTTATAATATATCTAATTATAATAAAAGTTTAATTATATTACAAGTAAATTAAGAAAAAGTTAAGTTAAAAAATCAAATTAGAATGTTAAAAGGTTAAAAAAGGTTAAAAACCGGTGGGTTACACTATTCAAGACTTTTGTAGCTAACGTCCATACCACGTTGAATAGGTTCCCATCCGACAATCTAAGTTAAGCACCGTCGGCGCGGTCAGTATTTAGATGGGTCAACCCTTGATAACACGCAAAATTGTGAAGCGTTCTACATTGATAGTAATAATAAATTACTAGACCTACGTTCTAGCCATCAGACCGAATTAATAGTATAAGTACAGCGTAGGGCGCCGCAGCTCTGACATCATCGTGTAACGCTGCGTCAGTGCTGACGATTTGCACGGATTTAGTGCCCTCGCGGCGAGCGAATCGAGCGCCCCGAACATCCGTATAGAAGCTTCGCTTCAATAAATGTAAAATTGACCATTCGTAAGTGAATTTGTAGTCCTAAACAAACTAAACGATTTGAAATTATGTGAAATAGAGTGTAGTGCGGCTTGCCTCGGGCTCGTCGGTCTGCTGGTTGGTCTGGATGAGGATCTTCCCGATGCGGATGTCCTTGCAGATGTCGCACACCGCCTGCTCCATGGTCTCTCCCGCGCGCAGGATCGACACGCCGCAGATCTTCTCCACGTCGCATTTGCGACCTTATGTAGCACACGATTACGATTCACATTCATTTCAACGGTGATAGAACAGTGATTGTAGAGTGGTAAACCGCGTTTTGAGTGTACTTGTACAGGATTCAAACCCCGACTCGCACTTTTGAGTTTTTTGTAATCTATGCGCGAATGATATTTTCAATATGCTGGTTCCAAGACAATTTAACTTTTCCCCGGGACTCGTCGAGGGTCAAATTTCGACGTCATCATTGGCCACCATTGTCGATCCTGGTTAACAGGAGTAACATTGGAGGGAGTGTGTGGCGGGACCAGATGCCCTGTAGTTGTGTATACCCCCGGGTGTATACGCACCGGTGTACTGGAAGCCCTGCGGCGTGTCCACGACGTGGTCGGAGTATGGCAGCAGCGAGAGCGCGAACTCTATGACGAGCCGCATCAGCCGCTTCGAGTAGAACACGAACTCGTCGCGCGGCGTGTCCTTGTTGCGGATGAACGTGTGCAGCCCTTGAACCTGTTATGTACCAGCACGAAATATATATAAAAAAAAAACAAAAAGAAAAGAAAAAAAATATAAAAGAGAAAAAATTATATGGGTGTAGTAAAATGGATTGACACCCAGGCCAGGGCAAATTACGAAAAGGCCATTTCCGAATTTTGCCCCGATGGGAATCGAACCTGCAACCACCCGGTGCAGTGAGCTTAGCGGCCTACGCTTGTTGTATACTGGGTGACTGGGGTCCGACTCTGTTAACCGGTGGCATCTCGATCAACAAGCAATACGTCAAAAATGACGTACCGCGTATGTGAATACGTCAGATTTCCTATAGAAAATCTGTCAAAACGGACATACACATATTCACATACACAATATGTCAGAGTTTTGATCGAGATGGCAGCGGTTACAGGAGTTGGGCCCCTGAATTGCTGCAGTAAATAATTGTTTTGTTGAAATCGGAAGGTCGTATTGGTAGATTCCAGGATATGGGGGGGGGGGGTCTCTCACCTGCGGCGTCTCCTTCAGCACGTAGAGCGAGTCCGGCACGGGCTGCCCCACGTGCGCTATCGCCAGCTTCTCGCGCACTTTGAAACCGCGCTGCAACAAACACCCATCGATAAGTAACTAATTTAATACAGTAGTCTATTAATTTTCGTATCGCTTCTTGTTGGACGGGGTACAGTTTGCGTTTCGCCTTTGCCCGGGACTTCCCTTTACCTAAATAGTTAGCGCAGATTTTATTATTGGCTTATTTGTTGAGGCATAGAACAGACTTATTTTATTACTAGCTGTGCCCACGGACTTCGTCCGCGTAGTATTTAACGTAACAAAAATTTCGGGATTATCGGGATAAAAAATATCCTATATGTTAATCCCGGTTATAAACTATCTGTGTTTCAAATTTCATCCAAATCCATCCAGTAGTTTTTGCGTGAAGGAGTAACAAATATACATACATACATCCACACTCACAAACTTTCACATTTATAATATTAGTAGGATGACCTGGAGTTTCTACTAAGTTTCTTAATGGTTTCAAGTGATTCGTGCACAAATAAACAGAAAACATTCAAATATAACCTGAATGCATTATTTATTTCAGCATCTTATTTGTAGCCAAGACATTTTGCTAATCGTTTCTTGTTAATTTTACTAATGTTTAGCGAAACTTCTTCCAATTCCTTATTTAAGTCGATTTATAAGTTCCTTAAGTCTCCGCCCTCGTCATTATCATTACCAACCTAATCCTGTATCTTAAACATGTACCCTTTCCTCCATAACAGTTTCGCAAATAATGGTGCCGATTTTGTCGGCACACAACTAAACTTGACCAAACTAACTGTATTGTCATCCTTTTCATGCTCGTAACGTATGAGAAGGACGCCATTACTTTTAGATATGTCATACTTATTTAGCTTAGCTGTGATTTAATAATAATAATATAATTATATCGCCAGACTGACATGCCAACTGTATGGTCCCAAACTAAGCAACGCTTGTACTATGGGTACCGTACAATGGTCTGGGGACGATCCCGGTGACACCCAGACCTGGGAAAATTACGAAAAGGCCATTACCGAATTTGCCCCGGCGGGAATCGAACCGGCAACCACCATATGCAGTGAGCCGAGCGGCTTACGCTCGAACCACTGCGCCAAGCGGAATTGACACCATAATTGGTATCAATGTCAAATCATTATACTGATTCTACTGGATAAGAAGTCCCCCTGACTCCTCTATTGCAATCGATACCCAAGCCCCCTGCTCACCAGCTGCAGTTGCTTGTGCACGTGCTGCACTATGAGGTGGATGGCGACTTTGTTCTCCCCGCCGCGCGGCACGATGATGTCGGCGTGCGCCATGCACGGCGCGATGTAGCTCTGGTAGGCCGGCTTCACGTGGGTCATGTACTGCTTCAGCACGCCCTCCAGCTCGCGCCCGCGCTGCACTATGTCCCTGAACCATTTTGAACAGTTTTACTCATTACTTGTTTCAATTCCATTTTTGTTTACCAATGGGTACATCTGAATGACCACCAACTTAGACCAGCTTGGCGGAACTGGCTTCCCTTGAGGCGACTGACCCCCTGACTGATTTTAAACAGTTACTCATCTAGAATTTTTGCCACCAGGCGGCGCCACGTTGCTGTGGACTGACGTTGACACTTGACAGGTCTGACAGTCACCCTGGCTGTGTGAATTTATGGAACGAAGTCCCTGGCCGCGGTTTGCGGTAGCTGTAAAATGGCTGAATCGTCTCGCTTGAAGGGCTTTATACGTAACTTTATGACGTACACTGTGAAAAAGTTATCTCAAAAGAAACTAGAGGGCGTAAGTGAGTTATTCAATTTATGTACGTCACCCATTCAGAATGTCATTCCTATGTAGACGAATGGAAAATAATCCCAATGGTTCTTTTTAGGGCTAAGCTTGAAGACGCGTAGTCAAGTCATGTCATAAGAAAATAATTAAAATTACACACACTCGTCCATATCCAGGACGCAAACTAACGTCACAATTCACAGAAAGATTAATTCAGGAAGTGATGCATAATTTCTCACGTAAATTAGTGAAATCAGCATCACGTATATTTTCTTTTCGTTTTCCTGTGTTCGCTGGGCGTGCGCCAAGCAGTTACGACGACAGTTCACAGACAAAACGATTAATTATGATAGCCAACTGTCGTATACTTGAAACACAATTGCTGTAATATCTATTTTATAAACCTAATTTCAGTTTTGAAGGTTTTGATAATGTGATTTAGAAATTCAGAAACTGGTTGATGTAAATTAGAAATAATGTATTATTCACTGTATTTTTATTTTGACGACCGCTTGGCGCAGTGGTGCGAGCGTAGGCCGCTCGGCTCGCTGCACATGGTGGTTGCGGGTTCGATTCCCGCCGGGGCAAATTTCGGAAATTGCCTTTTCGTAATTTGCTCAGGTCTGGGTGTCACTGGGATCGCCTCCAGTCCATTGTACGGATCCCATAATATAAGCTTTGCTTAATTTAGGACCGTACAGTTGGTGTGTCTGCCTGGCGATATTTATTACTTATTCATTTATTATTTGTTACAATATTGGTATTGTAACAAAAAGAATTAACAAAAAGACTTGGGTCTTACCTCCGCAGCCGCCTGGCGAGTCTGATGTCGGCGTCGGTGTCCACAAACACTTTCATGTCGAGCATTTTGACCACCTCCATGTTGTAGAACGCGAGGATGCCTTCAAATATTATCACGTTCGCGCCGTACATTGTTTTCTGAAAATTATCATTATTTTCACTGTAGTGCGGTGGCCAAGTTCATTAAAAAAGGAGTATTTAATTATTTATTAAAGATATCGAATCTAATCGATATTATAGAGTGTCATAGTACAAGTCCTACTAATATTATAAATGTGAAAGTTTGTGAGTGTGGATGTATGTATGTTTGTTACTCCTTCACGCAAAAACTACTGAACGGATTTGGATGAAATTTGGAACACAGATAGTTTATAAGCGGGATTAACATATATGATACTTTTTATCCCTATGATCCCGAATTTTTTGTTACGTTAAATACTACGCGGACGAAGTCCGTGGGCACTACTAGTATTTTATAAAATTGGAGATTTATTACAGTGGAAATTAGATCTTAATTTCATAAAAATATTTCACCTACCTCCAGTTCTCACATAAAGGCTTTCAGGCACTTTCTTATCTGTTGTGTCAGATTTAAATTAAGGTATCTAGCCTTGCCGTTCGATATATTACAGATGCGTTGAGATATTTCTGAAAATTCTTCCCTTTCATCAAATGAGCTAGTGGCCAACTCTAGTGTCAAGAGTTCCGAGGCCGCCAGAAGGCCCCCGAAATGGCTTAACGACAGTGATAGCTGGGAACGAGAGCTTAAGCTGCCCTTTAAAACACGACGTCAGTGCAAAATTTAAAAACTTACAACACTTGACATAGAACTTATTTCTTGACGGGGGTCCATTAACGGCACAATTGTGTGTTTTTATTTAGAGCTACCCAGAAATTGCTAAAACGTTAATATACACCTGAATGTCGCCGTACTCACGGTCCTGTTCTCCCTGGAGTGCGTGACGTAGTTGTAGATGGGCACCTCGACCTTCTTGCCCTCCTTGAGCCGCTGCAGCACGGACACCAGCAGCTCCATGTCGAACGCGTCCGGGTGGTCGAAGTTGTACTCGTTGCGCATCGCCGCGTGATGCTGCTTCTCGTTTAACACCTAACCGTAGACACCGAATAGCTAATTAACTTTTCCCCGGGACTCGTCAATGGTCAAACCTTGACGTCATCATAGATCGCCATTGTCGATCCTGGCTTACAGGAGTTCCCTAGATTTCCAGCGTTTTAGTGCATTCTGGTTTAATTTTAAGTCTGTTTATTATTTTTTTATTAAAATATATTTTCATCCCTGCCACCGTCCCCTCCACACTATACCTAGGTTATCAAATTATTATCCTAACCCTACCGTAGTAATTTAATTGTTTCATATAAGTGTAATTAAACTTACTTTATAGAAGGAGTCCATACTGACTATGGTGACCCATGGTATGTTGAGAGATTCTATGATTTTGGCGGCGACTGTCGTCTTGCCGGATGCGCTTGCGCCACAAATGCCTTCGAACAAAATATTTTAGCGTAACGATGTGTAGAAACGGCTCATCTGGATTTCCTGGATCATTTAACCAGACAGGACCTGAAAGTCTAACGCCGGAATTCATAAATCCATCTCGAGTCTGAGATCGAACTTGCATCAAATGTAATTCCCGTATAGTATTATATGTAACTACTAGCTGAGCCCGCGACTTCGTCCGCGTGTAATTTAACTTAACAACAATTTCGGGATTATTCATCCCCTATTTTATCCCCTTGGGGGTAGAATTGATCAAAATCCTTTCTTAGCGGATGCCTACGTCATAACATCTACCTGCATGCCAAATTTCAACCCGATCCGTCCAGTAGTTTGGGCTGTGCGTTGGTAGATCACTATGTCAGTCAGTCAGTCACCTTTCAGTTATATATATTTAGATAACGACGTCTCAACCTGAGGAATTTCATTTATCGTAGCATCTCAGTATGCAGTATGTATATGAGTCAAGTCAACTCACCTATAAGGAACGGCTCGACCTCCTGCCCGCCGGTGCAGTTGTACCAGGGCGGGCGGCCGGCCGTGTAGATGGTCCGCCTGTCCGCGTGCAGGATGCTCTCCGCCGTGGTGCGCTTGTTGGACTGCGACATGGATGTGGTGCGCACGCGCCGCGCCCGCGGTGACTTGAGAATGTTCGAACCTGACACGACAAACACAAATATACTTAAGTCCGAACGGACTTACACGGTCAGACCGGGTTTTTTTAACTGTCCGTTATCGGTGAGGCATAGCTACTACTCTTACTACGGTTATCAGTGCCTGGCGGTAATTAATTTATATTTACCTCCACAAAATGCAGTACAGTACAGACGTCGATTGACACAGAAAATAGTTTATGGCGAGATATTTACAAATAATTAATTTATGTTAGCTGCTGTTAACTTACTGTTGTTTAGGTAAATATGGTTGAACGATTATGCTATGCACAACACTGATAATGGAATCTTGCAAAATATGCGGACAGTTTCAACACTGAATTTGGCAAGTATTTGCACACAACTTTTTTACCACCAAACTTAGCTTTCACACAAGTATCTACAGTTTTTAAACACCAATGCGTGTTATACTCTTGTTTACTAAATTCTGATTACTAAGGCACTCACATTCAACTAGCTTTAACCTTAACTGAAACTAAATTATATTGTCCAGTATTTAAGGTGAGGACATATTTTTTATTGTAAGCTCAATGTCGTACGGTTAAAAGAATTACTGCGTGAAGGTTGTGATCGGTCGAATGTGATTTTATCCGGTGAGGCGCGGACGAGGAACTAACATAATTGACTTTAATTGCTTCTAGCGAACGCGTGTGTTCAAAGCATTTTATTAATATTAAGCGTGGTCATAAACGGCGCCTAGGCGAAAACATCTAACCGCATAAGAAAGTAAGGCAGATAACAGTAGATTTAACTTTGTATTTAACAATAAAATTGGTGGGGAGATTAAAAACTTTTTTATATATATTTGGCCTAAGCCAGTCACACACACGTTTTAGTAATTATTTTGGGTTCGCACTTAGCGGGTTTTATGGCACTTTTATTAGATATCTTCCCTGCGAATGAATACAGGGTATGCTTAATAGGTTATTTCATCGAAACTTTTAATAAGATTACCGAAGATTAAATATAATACAATTTTTGACCTATAGAACAAGCAAATAAATTCGCGATATTTTGGTACTTTCACTTTCGAAATGTCGACCTGCTCCGCCCGACGCGACGTGAGGTCACTGAGGCAACGGTGCATTTGTTATAAATTATTTATATTCCGGCCCGTGCAATACCGGAGCATATCATTCGAACACTTGAATTGTTATTTAACTTAATTACATAAAATATAATGCCTATATTCTGCAAAAAGTTTACCTCAAGAGTTGCGGTTATGCCTGCATAATAATCTATAATATATTACCTACATATCATATTAATAATAACTAGTAAGTACTTAATAAACCCTATAGTTGGGTATCGGAGGGTAGATAACACTCGCTTAACAAATATTAACAGGCGGCCAAATGAAGGTAGACTAAAGATGGCTTCGATACAAATCGAGAAAGAAGGATGAATCGTCTTCTTTCTCGTATTGCAAGCGTTCCGTAGGACTTTGATGTTATTCTAAGTGATCTCGAAGACAGTTTCCAGTTGCGTGTTGACGGTTCGACGGTACAAAGCATAATGTGCCCACTGCCAATGACGGCCAACGCAAGTGGACTCTGTCCAAAGCCTACAGATGGCGTCGTAGTCAAATTCCGATCGTTGCTTGCAATAACTTTAAAGATATATATTTCGGTATCCCGGCATGTAAGTATGGGCAAGGCTAGGAAGGAATATTATCGAACAGAGAAGCTGATAGTCTAAACTGTAAAATTTTAGAATTAGGCGACAAATTAACCCGTGACACGTTGATTATACACCCAGATATTGAGCAATGGATTTAGGTATCTATTGTGTCTACTTACGGTGGCTTGTTGTTTTAATAAGATAACTTTAGGTTTTAAATTACTCCATCGTATATGGATTATATTAGTATCATATAGGTCCCCACGTGTGGTATATATAACACCTTGATCACCACGTGTCACGTTACTAACGACCCTAACATTGCAATTTGAGCGTTCACATCTCATAATTAAAGTTCAGTCTGATGTGGTGTTTCAAACAATGCATGACCTTGTTATAAGTCAGACAAATATTATTTATAAACTTTGAAAGTGGCTTGAACTGAATTCACGCTTATTGTAATGTTTTAATTTTTTTTTGTATATACACGTTGTGAATTAAATTACTGACTGACTGTCGCTTAGACTGTATATGCTAGATAAGAACTATAAGGGACATAACATTAGTCACTGTCCGTTTATTTTGTTTTACCTTTGAACAGTATAGGTGCCGGTCTCATGCCTGCTCTAGCTAAGTATTTTCAAGCGATAATGTACTTAATGTAAAGCATATTGCAACGGTTTGGCTCGCGTATGAGAACCGGCATTAAGTACGTATTTCCATGTATGTCTTTGTTGGTTGGTCGGAGTAGTTTAATCACAGATATAGATTTACATATATAACGCAAGTATCCCGATTTGTATTGAAACCAAGCGTGCCGAATTTTTAACACCTACTGTGACGTCATTAGTGACGGGAAATCCAAACTGATTCAAAACACCGATGCCGCCGATGATGCCCCTCCGCCCGCTACGATTCTCTCGACGGATTATCTCGCTCATACTCATATTTTTTATATCTGTAGTCGCGCGGACTGTAAGTTAGCGGCGACCAACCTTGACGCTCGGTCGGGGTTTCGTACACGCGAAGTACATGCATTTGCGTTATCTATGTAAATCTATATCTGTGAGTTTAATGGTTGTTACATAGGTTGGTTGCAGGTACCTGTGGAGGGTGGTCTATAGGGGCGCACATTGGGCACGGTGGTGGGGGAAGCAGGCGCGCGCGTCGAGTAATCTTCATCGTCCAGGAATACTTGTTCGCTCAGCTCCAGCGCTAGTTCCGTGTCGCTGCAAGCAAACGGCGCTATTAGAGCGGTATTTGGCATACCTATAGCATACAACTTTAATATGTACAAGCCCGTACAGATTTACCACCAAGGTATTATTCATCCATTTATCAATCATAGTTCAATTCTTTTGTAAAAATGTGTTGTAACTGAACTAATTTATATGAATTTGGGTGTTATGCTTCTCTCAGTTCTCAATGTAAGAGAAATAGGGTGGTCACATATAAACAAATATATATAAAGAGAATATAAAAAAACCAAACTTTTGTAAAAGTTCGTTTATTTGAACATGGGGCATTTGTAGAGAGTACAAAAACAGAACCTACTTAATTAAATTATTACTTATTACAGTAACATTCCATGAACCTTATCTTCACTAAGCGGTTTGTCGATTTGGTTCGGTAATTTGTTACCGAAAATAACATAAAAACCTATCTCTGACTCAGAACACCCAGCGACATCTTGTAGCGTGAAGCTGATTTATTAACGTCAAAAGGTAATTGACCCCGAGCCTCTACTCATTCCATAGACATACATATTTAATCTAGACAAGATACTTGGAATTTGAGCCGTTTGCGTGTAATAGGATTTGTAAGGATTCTTAAAATGGAAAATTTATATTTATAAGTAAAGAATATGAGTAGTGGACTTACCAGATAAATATTAACTTGACATGCTACGACCTCGTAACGTCTAGTTGAATAAACCAACTACGAATTTAATGTCTTCATATTTTATGACGCAAAGAACACTTTAATGCCAAATGCGCGGATAGATGTCACTGTATTAGCCAATAAATATTTATTACTTATTAATTTACAGGGATATAATTTTATTTTTATTGCTAAGGGCAAACATAATATGATTACTCTCTTGTGGGCTTGATGGGTGTCAAACTTACAGACCAATACGCCATAGACACCGCATAGCCGTGACCCCCGCACGCCTAACATAAGCATTGCTACTACACAGATATGTATGACCGCACGTGATTTTTGACCACGGCTCCACCTTGAACGGACCAATCAATTCACCGTCTTCCCCAATACAACGCCAACTTTAACGATGACTTTTCCATACAACAGTGGATGTATACGTAAGTGGTGTCTTGTCTTATTGGTCTGTGTTCAAACTACATGAGGCTTGTTAAATCTTTCTTTGATTATGATTATAATTTCTATAATGACAGTAGTTTCAGTGTAGTTGTTTTTGTGAGCTTGTTTTGGCAATGATACTCACTGAATTATAAGCTTTATCTAATAAAGACTTTATCACAGCCTAGATAGCCTTAGGTACACCTCACATTAGGCATAGGAAACACTTGTTAATGGATAGTTGGTGTACTCATTTAATCTTCATGATAAGTTTATCAGTGACGGCTTGTTATTATTTTGCAGGATTACATATGATAAAACTGATAATGGGAGAGGTGTGTCTAATCACACACTTTTCCCGAGTAGATACACCTAAGTAGATGCACCAATAATCTGTTAATGGTATTTTGGTTAACATAGTACAGTGATTTTTGAGAAATAAATCAATATTTTGTGATAAAAGCATTGTTATTTACCTTTACTTTTGAGCTGTGCATTATCAGTTTGATTACATAATTATGAAACAATAAATTTTTTTCAAATCAATTCATAGGAAGCACTAATTCGTTTGCATTCAAATGGATCATACCAGCATAGATATTATATTAGAAACCACATGCCAGTTATCCAAACAAAAGTAAACACAAGTAAGCTTATGGCATGCTTTTTGTAGACATAGCCGAGCTTATGAAGCTGTAATTCAACTTATCATTTATTTATAAAAATTACAATTGTCTTATTATTGTAACTCATTGTCTAAACAATACCTACATATTATTTTCCAAGTTGTTCTACTGCATGTGTTTACTACTATGGTCATGTTTACATTCTTATCAGACGTAATTAAGTATGTTGTTAATATTTTTTATTACATCTGCACTATAAAAAAATAATGCACTCTTTCCTTTGATGTTATTTTTATTGCAAATAATATTTTTATTTATTTATAATCATTAATTGCCACTCTTAATGACCCATTGCTTAGTCTACCCACAATCGAGAACTGCTTAAGTGCGACTTAAATATTTGAGTAGAATTTCAGTATACAGTTATAAGTGTTTTTTTTGTCTCTAATACCAATAGTTTTAACTTCAAAGCAGTTTTCCATATTAATTTTCCTGTTATTGCAGACACTTTCATGTCATGAGTTTGTTCTTGTAATAATGAACATGTTTTTCAAATAATTATAGGTATCTGACTAAGAGTTACTTTTCAAGTTTACCTAAATATTTTATCAGCCCAAAATGACAACCAGTTCAAGACCAGATTCTCGAAAAAAAACGTGTAGTGAGAAACAGGTTACAGATATCTATCAGCTGAATCAACTGTTTGCCTGATAATGAATAATTTTATACTTATAGAAATTATAGTTAACATTTGGTTTTCTTTTTTTTTGTGCCATTTGGTTTGATGGGTGTAAATTACAAATTCATAGGTAGGAGGTATTTAATTATATTATAGATAAGGTCTATTTTGCAACTGGTTAGTGATAAGTGTCGTCAAATACGCCGATAATGAATTAGATCAAGGTGTAACTCAATAATTAGCAAATATTATCCAGAGTGTATCCAAGTTTGTTATTAAAGTCATAGTGATAGCCATGAATTCTTATCAACAGATAAGTTATCAATGATTTCTGATAAAAATAAATGTAAATTTAATGTTTTGTGTGTTCAGACAGAGCCACCTATCATCTGAAGGTCATGATTACTGTTTACATTCATTGTTTAGTCAACAATCTGTTCCATAATATCACTTATGTAAAAGTACATGTTAAAATGGTGCAACTACTGAATTAAGTTAATTACAACATTTATGCAAAGGAAGACAGAAAACATGCGTGTTACACTTCACAAAAGCGAAAGTGCAGCCGGCAGCTAGTAACACAGACGACCTAGTATCGTATTGGCTGAAAATCTTACGGGTTCGCGAAGATCAATGAACCTGACTCCATAACGTCGATTTTCCTGGTCTGTCCGGCGACACACCGTGTTTGGGAACGTGTTTGGGGTCACGTTCTGTCCCAGCCACGTGTTTTTTACGCCGCGCTCATTCAGCGAAAAGCGAGCTGCCGAAGTACTTAATGATTTTCTAAAAATACCACAATGCGTGCGGAGGTTATAATGCAGCGTTGCGTCCACCAAGTTGTGAAAAAAATCATTTAGCACTACACACGACACGCGAAAACACCTCGCACACGGACGATGACTAAGCCAACACTGAAAACAGTTCTTAAACAGCGCAATCTTTTAAAACACGAGCCAGCTGTTTAAATAAACAATTCGTAAGGTTAACACACTCGCTTTACCTATCTGAGCTGGCCGAGCTGGGGGTTTCAAATTTGTTCAACTTCCCAGCCATTACTTGCGGTCGCGTGATGTGATAATTTTATTGGGATAACAGTGCTAATTTTGTTAAATTCACGAATTGTAAGAACACAGTTCAATTGACATTTGCACGTTCTAAAACTGACTGAGGGAGAGGATTCCGCAAAATGCGTGCGTCATCTGTGCCCTTCTCAATGACAGGGCACTGAAAAAAATATTGATTAAAACTAGGCATGGAAATGATTGCTACTTTAAATTCATTTTCATATGATGATATTATTATTTTTTTCACACTGTTCATACCTGTGAATTTTCATAACAAATGATTTTAGGCCACAATGAATTTTCCCTTCTATTATTGGTAGATGAACGAGTTTACGGAATAGAAATATTCATATACTTGATAATTTTGCTTAATAAAATTAAGTTGAAATGACCTAGTGGTTGAAGACGACTGTATGATACGGATTCCGCAGGTTCGAATCCCTACTTAAACAGAATTTTATTTCGTGTTTCTTTATGAAATAGTATATTAAAATAAATAAATAATATATGAAATAATAATAAATAGTATATGAAATATTATAGTATATTTTAGCTTTATTTATTGAGTATTGTTCATGTGCGTTAATGTTTTTACGAAATGGCGCTGGGGAGGCAGCAATTTCTGTATATTTATTCTTTCCGCAAACTTTAGGTGCCTATATTATTCTAATTAATACCTACCATTTTATGTAATTTTATGTCATTGTAAATACTTGATAAAAGTAATTATAAATAATTCCTTTTCACTACTTTTTGAAATAATACGAAAATTGAAAGCAAACAGGTGTCTTTCGCGAGATTAGAACGACAAGTGAAATAGGAATTAGGAAATAATAATAAATATTGCATAATTTTGTAGCAAGCAACGTCAACAAACAAGACATCAAGGGAATTAAAGCGTTATGTCCTTACATTAAGGTTTAGTTTGAATTGCACTTCTATATGCTAACCAAGGACAAAGGTCAGTTTTAGCGTTTGTTCCCATTGTACCCAAAATGTCCTGTTCTCTTAACAAAAATAAATTTCCATTAATCGATTATCTATTACCAAATATTTATTCAAATATCTACCAAACATAGAATCCGACTAAAAAGTGGCGCACGCATGATCATTAGTTTTAGTTAATATGTAAATAAATAGTAGATAGTATTAGTACTTATATAAGCTGATAATAAAATAACTGAGTTAGGTATGATAGGCTTTACCTATTTCTTTTAAAACATCGTATGTAAATAAATGATGAATTAAATAGCTAATCTAAATACCTTCTACAAAATATGGGTGCATTGCAGAGTAGACCTCTGCCAGTCCCTTGGGGAAAAAAAAGAGTCGTGGTGTATTTTATTTATACCTACTTAAAACTTCCTTTATTTTATTATATCCCAATAAATAATAATAGGAAATTAATTTAGGTCAAATGGAAACAGACTCAACAGGGCCTTTATTTATTATTATGCAAGTACACGCGGCGAACTATTTCACTCAGTCAAAATAAAGCACGACGCATCGGAAATGCATTTATCTTTTTCACGCACGTGCTATTAAGTTAGATTATTATACTCATTCGTTACTATACTACTCTAACAGCCCGCGGCCCGTAGCCGCCACCCCGTGACGCGCCTGCGCGCAAGGGAGAACGTAGGCAAGCTACTTCATCGTCGTGTGACGTCGACTCGACACGGCGATCTGTATGAAATTTCATTCTGCCGGCCGGCACGACGCGGTGCGGCCGTGACTCGTGATGAGGCGTGAAAATTTTATGATTTCATTGAAATCATTTTTCACTGTTACTACATCTGTTAGTAGCATTTGTGAAGAATGAAAACCAAATTCATATGAATTTTAACAAGCTACCAATGAAATGTGCCATGCCTAATTAAAACAGCTAAAATATAAATTAAATTTTGAATTAAAATAAATACTGAGATACAAAAACATCGTACTGTCGAGATATTGTTTGAATTGTATTTGATGTCTAAATCTCTGAAGAACTTGTTTTACGTTTCAGAACGTTTCGACTACGTTTCGTTCTACGCAACGCACTAAATTTTAAATATCTCTAATCTGTGATTTTAATCGATAACTGGAACGTTCGCATTTCACTGTGAAATGTTTTTTTGAGGTACTTATATTGATGCCAATTGCCTGCCTATTCCTGTGATTATATTATTCTCTTCATACCTAATAACACCAATCCTTACTAAAAGTATGTCTGTCGCGATTTCACATCAAATCTACTGAACCGATTTAAATTAAATTTGGTACAGATATAGTCTAGCTAGAGCCTGAGAAAGGACATACATTTTAATGCGAAAAAATGGTTGTAAGCGGTTGAAAGGGGGGGATGAAAAGTTGTAGAGAAGTATTGTTATTTTTAGAGCTAGAAGCTTGAAACAAATGTTTAGGCTGTTGATTCGATATAAATTAACATGACATTCAAAGTTTGTAAAAGTTTTACCCCCAAGGGTGTGACACTATACCACGCAGACGAAGTCGAGGATAACATTAGGTAGGTATATGAGATTAAAAAAGTACTAATAGGTACTAATATCAAATTTTTTAGTTTTTTTTTTATGAAACAATGTCGGAAAATAAAACATGATGAGCAGTGGGACAGAGGGAAGGGTAAGGAGGAGGAATTGGTCTTCCGGCTCTCTCACACATCGTACGAAACGCAGCATATAACATATATTATTATGTATTATATAATTATACTATACTAGCTGTGCCCCGCGACTCCGTCTGCGTGTAATTTGGACAACCCTTATCACTTAAGGATATGAAAAATAGATAGTAGTCGATTATCAGACCTACCCGATATGCACACAAACTTTCATGAAAATCGGTCGAGCCGTTTCCGAGGAGTACCTCTGGTAACTAACATTGTCTGACGACCGCTTGGCGCAGTGGTTCGAGCGTAGGCCGCTCGGCTCACTGCACATGGTGCTCGCGGGTTCGATTCCCGCCGGGGCAAATTTCGCAAATGGCCTTTTCGTAATTTACCCTGGTCTGGGTGTCACTGGGATCGCCCCCAGTCCATTCTACGGTACCCATAGTACAAGCTTTGCTTAGTTTGGGACCGTACAATTGGTGTGTCTGGCGATATTTATTTTTTTATTGTGACACGAGAATTTTATACATAAGATAAGTACTATAAGTAATAAGAATACTAATGCTACTTTATTCAAATTTCGTCGTTTGAAAAGCGTTTCTAGTTAGGTAGCGTTTAATTGAACCAGATCACCGCTTCATTAAAGCTTCCGCATTTTTAAAGCACCGCATCTTTGAAGCTATAAACTAAGGTAAAGCTTTATAAGCAGCCTGTATTTATGGTCTCCAATCTCCATCTTATACCTACGTAGTAAGTATTAATAAGTATGTGGTCTCCATCCATTCGATGTAGACACCATGTTTTGGTTTCAAATTAGGTATCTTACTTTTAGGGAGCAAAAATTACTGAAATGATAAATGGATGAAATGCGTGATTATTACAAAGTAGCCGACTAGCCGTAGTGCTGTAGCTATATGCTAATAGCCAAATTATCAAATCTGTAAAATCTTTAACTCTATAATGAGTTATTTGCTAATGTATCGCCGAGTCCCATTCAACATTGAAGGCTTCATTAACTAGGTTCGAGCCGGCGGCGCGGGCGTCTGGCGACAGTCTTGCACGCAATTAGCCGAAACTTTCCCCATTTGCATGTTATGGGCAAAGTTCGCGGAGGTGGCGGCCCCCGACCCTTGTAAGAATTCCGTTTTCAAATTGAATTCGTTTTTAATTTCAAACAGTCTGCGTGGTTCAGAGCGGAGTGTCTGATTTCTTTTTTTTAATGTTTTGGGAAGGTTATTTAAATGTGAATTAGGTATACCTACAAACGTTCATATCAATTAATTTTATGTATTTTTTTGTACATTACCTAAGTACTTACCACAAACCCAGATAATTTATTTTGTTAAGGCTTGTAGGTACCGGTCACTCAGCGCTCGACTTTTCACTTTTTTTTAATGACCAGATAGTTGTATTTAATTGGTACCTAACTACCTACATAGTTCCTAGCAAAATAAATTGACACTAGGTACCCAACAATAAAATTGTATTACCCAATAGCTGACTTTATTAAAATAGATGGCTGTCATTTATTTGCATAGTAAATCCGTGCTAGTAAATCCTAGTGAAGTTCATTTTCAACTGTTATTCCCGCAAAGGTTAAAAGCGTAATCCGTAACGATCCACGAGAATCGTCTGCTCGTACAACATTCGCGATTCAATAACATTTTTACTTCTTTTTAACTATCGAGTGCTACGTAAAATGGATTTAAGGAATTCCTTTTTTAATGGTGTTCGGTTATAAACCTTCCCACCTACAATACGTAGGCACCTACCTAGATGTTAATGGATATTCATAGTCGATCAATAAGAAGCGACACGAGATGGTTACAGTGTCCGAGTTCAAGTCAGTCACCGCCGTCAGGCTCGCCAACCTTCGTGTGTCTTTGGTTTTGTTTTCTACCACAATTTATATACTTAAATCACAGTTCAGTGTGTTTGTAGTTGTTTACTTAGTGCCTATTAAAGATTTTAAATGATTCTTTGAGTTACTACCTAAATAAAAGTAGATCCTACCTGCCCATGAGTTGATATAAGATAATAAATGTAAAATTGTTAATTTGTAAGTACCCCCGTAGGTCTAAACAAAATAAACGCCGTGACTTTGACTTAAAATGCAATTGTCTTCACCTTCACATTCTATCCAGCTTTTTTACAACTTTTATTGGTAATTACGTAAAACGGAACGCACAAGGAATGTTTATTAAATAAAACCTATTTGTTAAAGTTTCACGTGGAGCGCTGTTTTATTGGATATTGGCAGTCTTTTATTGGCCCTCAATCCCTTTAGTGTGATAGCGCGGGGTTCTAAACTGAAAGGTTTACATCAAAGGTCTCCGCGGGACAGGGTGGACACCTACCTAGTCATGGCTGTAGGTATAATACATCTGACGCCACTGTATAGCCAGGAACTAATTCCTGAATTAAATCCGTGTTATGAAATTAGCATAATTATCTACGACACGATAATTATTGTCCATTTTCAGATTAAAATTCACTCGCAACCAGATACTTGACAGTTCTCGCTTGGCATCCAATATCTCTGCAACTGTGTTTATTACCAAGAGCTTTACGATTTACAATCGCTAACTAAATAGCCTCTATAATCCTACTAATATTATAAATGTGAAAGTTTGTGAGTGTGTATGTATGTATGTATGTTTGTTACTCCTTCACGCAAAAACGACTGAACGGATTTGAATGAAATTTGGAACACAGATAGTTTATAACCGGGATTAACATATAGGATACTTTTTATCCCTTTAATCCCGAAATTTTTGTTACGTTAAATACTACGCGGACGAAGTCCGTGGGCACAGCTAGTGTGATATAATTTTATGACATTTTTTTGCGCCCATAAGCAGATAAAGTCTAAACCAAACCTACTATAGAATCTCACATCCATAGCAAAAATAATTGGATATAGATATGCAGAATGGATCCAACCACCAATACCTCTGCAAACTGAAATCAACCTACAATCATTTCTTCTGGGGTTGATTTTAGTCTGCAGGAGGACGTGTGGGTTGGTACCTTTTTGCAAATCTAGGTCCAATTAAGGTTATTACGAAAGAGCGATCCCAGGATAGCGGGCGGAGATCCCTTCTGGGATTCCAGTACTGATTGCGATCCATGACGTATTGCAGATGCTATCTTATATTGGCAATTTTCTGTGCAGAGGTGGTTGTCGTTATCGTTACGGTAGATTTGAGGCAGGGTAAGCAGATATGGTAATAAGTAGATAGTTAAAGTGCAAAATCCTACAGCATTAATTTGGGTAGGCACCTCTGTGCACAGAACACTGTTATTAATTAGGCCTCTGCTGTTTTTGAATCTCATTATTATTTCATTCTTACCTATACTTCTCGAAAGAGCTAGCGGCCTACTCTGGTGACGGAGTTTTCAGGCCGTCCGAAGGTATCCGACACAACGGTTACAGGCCTAAACAAACAGGTGACTAAACGATTAAAGACGTGATTAAGAGTTTTCGAATTGCACATGAAGTTTACAAGTTATAATCGATTTAAAAAGGCATTACAAAGACTTTTGTTAAAAAAAATGCTCAGTAGAGCGATTGTTAATGGACATCCCGAAATAAAATCATAAATAAAACTGTAGATTCCATTCCGAGGGTCGAAATCACATCAGCATTAGCATTCGGCATGCAGATAGCGGGATGGCACCGAGGAGGACAGGAGGGTCTGGCCCTCGGCCCGCAACGTGAGCTGAAACTTGAGCGGCACTCATTTGCAGAAGCACTGGACGGAAGAATCTTTTTATGGAGATCGTCTGAAGTTCGATTGCCTACCCGGATGTATAGAGTTAACATACATTTACTTCGACTTCGAAAGATCGTCAATGACGGTCGGATGATTAAGGAAAGTCGTAACGCGAGGTAGGACTACTGTATACACTGCGTGTCGAGTTTGACTTTATAACAGCATTGGACATTAAAATCTCTTCTGCAACTGTTGGATTCAACAGAGGCGCCTTATTATTGAGACAACGTTGCTATCGGAGATACCATTATTTATTTATTTCCATTTTATTAAAACTCTCTTATTCCACTAATAATACAGGCGGAACTTTGACCAGGGGAAGCGTGGGCATGTATTATCGTCTTAAAATATACGCATACTGATGTCTAGATACATTACTAGCTTCAAAAGCAATACTTTTAACACCAGACTGGATTACAATCGCAGGGTAGAGCGTCGCACGATTTATTTACCTCACGGCTTCGTCGATGTGTTTATGTTGCGTATTTAATTTCACTTTATTGTCTTGGGATCGTACCCCTGGTTTTGAACGATTTGGGGATAATTCTAACGAATTGAAATGAGTTTAGAAGCAAATATTGGCTAGGCAGATGTGCCTGCCTTCCTGAGGTTGCTAGTATCTCTTGCAGTATTTCTTACTTAAAGTTTTGTAAATATAGGTAATAATTTATGAAAATGAGGCTACATATATTTTTTGCTGGAATTACATGTTATAAATAGTTTAGTAAAAATGCTAGAAAATATTACTTTAATATGAGGAACTACAATAAAAATAATTTGTGATAGTCAATTTTTTTTCTTAGGACATTGTTTGTTTTTTGAATACTGGCGTAACGGACATATTATGCAGTAAATAGGTTCTCCTCTTGGAGAAAAGTATATCTTTCGAAACATTTTGTAATGTTTTCTTCCACCTCTTGGGGGCTAAGTATTGTCGTACCTATTTGTTATCGTGCGATTGTTGTTATTAACGAGTTCTTTGTTCTTCCAGTGAGATTGTTTTCATTTGGTAGCGGCGCGCTGGTGCAGTATCGACACAGGATTGCCGACAGACGAATATCCGATGCGCGCGCGAGCAGCGGATACGAAGACGCTGGGGCCACGAGATATGGACTGTAAAGTATACGTTGGCACTGGAGAGCGTCGCTAGTGTCGATACAAGACTGTCAAAATGAGTTATTTTTCTAAAGAATATTTTTAGTTCCTCTTTTCGCCACCGGCCAAATAATGTTTGTAGCACTATATTCAACCGCATAAGTTATGATCACTGAATAGAGAACTTTATAAGTCACTGTCAGATAAAAACTAGACTGAAAGCTCGTGGAATTTGGTTTATGATTGGAATGATAAATGCGACTGTTATTTTAGCTCTAGGGACCGGTAGTTGTTTTTCCATACAAAAATCGGACGTATACATTATAAGGCAGTGGAAGACTGATGGTTGATAATACTACTGTTGAAAAAAAACATTTTTTTATTCTCTTCTATGTATTTAAATGATGAAATTGGACTTCTGTGTGAGATGAGTAGGTAGTTTTGTAATTTAATCGCTTTTTTAATGGCTCTGCATGCGCGGGAAATTCATTGCGATTGAAATGGATGAATCCTTTTGGTTCGTCTACGTTTTCGAACGTTATTCGCTCGGCGGAAATAAGAAGCTTTCGATTCAAATAGTTTGTTTTACTTTTTAAAACACATCTCCTTAACGGATTTAATGTTTTTAATAAAACTTACGTATCCGTTTTAAATATATTTTTGCTACCTAAACTATTCAAAATAATTCATAGAAATTCAGGTAAACATTCCATGGTATTTATTTTTGTTTTTCGGAGTATTTTATTTTATGTAAAAAATAAATAGTTAAAATAATTCTAAGTTCTAACTATAAGTGAGTAGCGATAACTTTACGATCACAATATAAATTAGGTGCATACAATTTTACAAAAAATACAAATAAAATTTTTCATTTTTTTTTTATTGTCTTTGGTAAAAAACATTTTCCTCCGATTTTCCCGCGATTAACTTTTTTTTATTCAAAGGCAATGATATCAAGTGAACAGCCAAGTGATCCTACATTCACATCGGCGCTCACTACTTATTATCCGAATCAGTGGTCCGAGAATTCGCATTCTTATGTAAAACGGTTTCACGACGAGTGGGGTTGCATTCTGACTGTGCGTATTCGCGGCACGCGCTTCAATCTCGCGGGTGTTGATTTCGCGCCATTTCAGAACGTTTGATCAAGATGGCGGTTGTAACCCTATAAACACTTAGGATAGTCCTACTGAGTCTAATATAATGGCACTCGTGTAATGTTTTTAGATTTTCTTGAAACCTGAAAACGCTTTGAAAATACAATTACAAAGATTATGTGTACAGACAGTTCATAATTATTTTTTCATATTTCACAAAATGTTTAAGTAGTTAGACTACTTTATCATATTTCTGAATTCCAACAGATTTCTTTTTAAAGTTACCCCGGGTAACATTGTTTCAACAACGCATATTTTATTTTTAAACGTAATTTACATGAAAATGGAAAGCCGAAACTAATTTGATACTTGCTCCCTGCGGGCGACAGAGCAGCAAGGTAAAATTCTCGTTCAGTTTTTGCGGTGGAAAATATTATATAATATTTTTTAACCGCTAAAACAGTTTATATTTGGATCCTACCTCCCAGTTTCCGGTAAAAATAACACAATATTGATAACTGTTATTTATGCATGTTCAAAAATACAAGTGATTAGACTATGGAAAGTGCTAGAATAAAACAATTCTCATCTCTATTTTGATTAAAAATCTAGAGCTTTTATATAGAGCCTCTTGTTCTATAGTAGTACCTTCTTAGGTAATAGGTAACCTTCTGCTCGCTCCCCAAAGGACAAAGGCGTGAACTAATACCTTAGTAATCTGATCCAGTACGGTAATGCTCCAATCGGCGAATCCTTTCATCTCCTGCTACTCAGTTAACATAGGGAAACGTGGTAGGTGATCACCAGTAGTTCAACTTCTTAATAAATTGTGTTCCCCCTTGATGCCTACACAAGTAGCAACACTGTATATTATTAGCCTACGCATGATCCCAAGCGAAGTACTGAATCGAATTATATTAGTTGTTATTTTGAACATACTGTTCGCATAAAGGCGCTCGCACTTTGACCAGTAATGATTAATCAACGAAAGTCATCTAAATAATAAGTAGGTAGGTAGGTACTACTTAGCAAAGATTTATGTACTTACCTAATGCCTCGTATTCATAAATTATTTCATGCAATTGCATGAGGTTCACAAAAAAACAGTAAAAAGAAATAAATAAAAAATGCTTACAAATATTACAGTTACTAGCTTACATAACATTGAATACTAGGAACTAAAAATACTATGCAGTCGTATTTTTTTATCACTCTATAGAGTTTTGTCAAGAAGATGGTATTGGATGGATGGATGGTAAAGATGGTAATGGTTTGGATCTTCTTGGTAATTGTCAAATTCTTCTACAAATATGTGGCGTGTACTTCTGCAGCTCACTTGCTAGTTAACCCCATGTGTTCGGAAGTTCATAATTCGTGCACGTTTCTGGGGCGTGTGATCCAGTAATTTGGCTCACGTATCGCTGGCTCAGTTCTACGTGCGGGGCGAGCCCGGAACTAACACTAACCGTGTGGTACCACGGAACTCACATGACGGAGTCACTCGGAATAGGTAGGTACTTCAATAAAATTCCTCCCTACGTACCAGGGAAAGATTTGCTGACTTAAAGTGAAGGCGCCTGTATAGCCCGCGAAATTTAAAATTTTCGAGTTTTTTTATAGTTTATCCAAAATCTGAAAACATTTAAGACAACATTTTGTGATTGGCGACAAACACAGTATGCAGTGCGTTTATTAATACATTTATTTTACTCTAAATATTATCACGGTGAATATGATACTAGTAAATCACTAAATATACAAAAAAATGCCAGATTATCTGGATAGCTGTCGTTCTTGAAATGTTTTAGAGTAAGTTGGATATATTAATAAATGCACTGCACATGGTCTTTGTCGCGAACGATAATATGTGCCTTTTATTATTTTCAGATTTTGAAAAAAAACTAAAAAACCTAAAAAAAATTAACTTCGCGGGCTAGATGGGCGCTTTAGCCTTAAGGTACTATCGTAGAGTCAGACAGCCGACTCTACTTACGTTTTGTCTTATCATATGATTAGACAAAACCTGAGATAATTAAAAATATAAAAATGTTAATGAAAAAAGGGTACTTCATTGCCATGGCCAGAGTCGGCTGCTCAATAAACCAGGCTTGCCATCACTAGTTTATAAGCAGGCAATGCGAATAGACGTTAGGGGTGGGTGATTAATTTCCCTCATTGAGCTGAGTCGGCGCCCTCGCAGGGGGTGTTAGTCTAGTTAAAATAATTGCATTTTCTTGTTAACGCGAGTCGAAATTACTATAAGGAAAACTATAAATGAGCAGGTAAGATTTGAAGCTGTTTTATTTTCCATTAACTAATTATCTAATTGCCATTCATTAATTAACTTGTTACTGGTATTTTAGCAGTCGGTAATGTCTTCTCTTAAAACGAACTATTAATTAAGAGACTTGGCTTTCGACGTACACCTAGGCTACCTACTTGTATGGGTAATTTGTGGGTTGACGTAGATAAACACCTACTTACCCAAATACAACTAACATTAATGACCAAAAAATAATTCACCTCATTACCGCAATGTTATAGGATACAAATCATTATTCGTTTATTGTCTCACTGTTACGGTACCCAACCCACAAAATGTAATCACACCAAGCCTCGCAGTTGACAAGTAACGGCCGCACACAGCGCGGCCAGTTTACTGCCCCACTTATAAAGAGGAGAGACAATTTCCCTTTGTCGCACACGTCGGCACCTAATAAAAACACAGATGTACTTAATTGAGAAAATTACCGCATTAGGGAGCGAGCTTGTGAAGAGCGGGAGCGGTGGTGACCCCCGCAGCCTCCTCTTGACCTTGGACATAAATTAAATATGTGTTTCATATACAATTTTGGATTGAAGGATTAAAACTAATCTTAGATTACTGCATATCATTTGAACGATTTACTCGCGGCCAACGAAAACCGCAATAACGATTGCATTTTTATTGCCAACAAAAGGATTGCAATATCAATCTTAAATAATAAAAACAACATCAGGATTGATTATTAATTTCGGACGTGAGGAGTTTTCTAACCCCTAGGTAATGATGCAAGCTTGATTATATGACTAACTTAACCAAAGAACTCACCGGCAAATCAGAAGATACCTTGTTTATTTCCTTAGACGCAATCCTACAGCGATGCGAGCTCCTCAGGTGTCCACTCCAGGAACTACTTTAAGGCCTCAAATTTCCTCAAGGCCATTTGGTGTGTTGAACCCCTGACCCGCTAAAGTATAGGTTCAAGTGCACAAAGTGCTTACCATTTTGTCTCCTGAAAAAAATGCCGCTTGCTGCACTTCAATACAATCCAATTTTGGCCCACGCATTCAGACAAAACGCCCCGCTACAAGTTCCGCTAGTCTACGCCCGAGCCCTTACAGTCCTCGGTCCATGTGACCTACTTACCAGGAACAAAAGCCTGCCCGCAGTAATATGTTCTAGCTAGCTGGGTTGCCATTTTAATAAAACCAGAATACCTAATTGCTAAGATAGAATTGTTTTTGTGTTTGCGGGAACATTTTAGGGAATGAGGTTTTAGGAATTAATATTAGAAGGTACCTAATTAATTAAAGTAATCTCTGTTGGTAAGGCGATCGTATAGATTATTATTGGAGTTAATTATAGTCTTTAAAAATATCGCAATTAGACACATTAGGCATTCGACTGATCTAGGCAGGGATGGATGGCCAAATTCAAATATTATCTAGGAACCGACCCCCATGGTGAGGCTGAGAACCTAGATATCCTTTTTTATACCGGGGCACAGTCATCGCGAAAATGTTCGATATACCAATAAAACTATGTGTTTATCATAGTGTAGGCAGACCTCAGCAGCGTTGTCTATGGGCGCATGCTGCTATTGTTTTCCCTCGTCTTTTGTAGTGCGCCGTGACCAGCGTCATTGGACCCGTAGCGGATGCCTTGTCTTCAGCATATTCGAGCTGAAATAATCTCAATTATACAAGAAAAAAAATATTCAGATTCCGATAATGTGAGAACAACAAGCCTTCTAATCTTTCCGAGGATGTTGTTACAGGTGATGGAATGGTATGATATTCATTACTGATTCCATCATTCGTTATTCATAACTATGAATTTAATAATCTCTTTAATATGTTGCAGTTAGCGACCATTAGTTGAATCAGTTACATATTGCGGGTGTTATTTTGGTAAAAAAATAATGTTAGGTTAATTCAAGTCTCTCTCACTAAGTAATGAGTGACTCGGAGCTACCTTACTGTGGTATGTACGCTGGACCTGTATTTATTTAAACCTTTATGAATATACTTGAGGAGTGGCAGGTCACCTTATGCTGGTGTGGCACCCGCCACTCGAGCGCCCTCTGCCGGAGTAGTGGCGAGAGCTAGCGCGGTAAAGCGACATCGTGATTCAAGATATTTCCGATAAATTCTTTGTTAAAACGTTTTTATTAAGGATAACTTAGTGGACATAGCTGCGATGCTATGCAAATTCCCGGACGATTATTGGTATTTGGAAAAGCTGATTAATAAGTTCAATAAAGCCCTATATTCTCTTGGTTATGATTAATTTTTGAACACTTGACTAATAAAGTTTATTTGCAACAATTTATTTTTATAGAACAAATTGGGATAACAATTTTATGACCCGCCTAATGTTAGGCAGTCACCGCAAAGTATAGATGTTTGTAATACCAAAGGCATTGCTCGCACGTTTTCTGAAGGGGACCTGAAGGGGAATGGGACGGAGGAAAGGGAAGCAAAGGGCTGTGGGAAGGAGTTAGGCTTCCGGCTCTACAACAAACGATCGACAGTTGATTGATTAATTGATACTAGAATGAGATGAGTCGACGCCGATCGACCGTTTTTAAATAAACCTTCTAATAATGTAAGTGCCTACACCATCTTTAATAATAAATAGGTATTGAAAAGAGTATTGCCGGATCTTCACAGTGGAAGCAGCATACCGAACCGGTAGTAGAATCTGAGCATTCGTAAGCGTTTTGTAGGCTTACATTAATAAACTATTTTTGATTTGTTTTGAGCATCTTTCGATGGATCATCGATTGTAACACCTTTCTTCTTCTTAGTCGGGCACTCTTGTCAGAGTGGTCGTGGTTGCGCTGATGAGGTATATGGTGGAAGGTTTGGTGAGGCCTTAGCATTTCTGAGGGTGGCTCTCCAGGCGATGTGCTTCCATTTCTGACGATTAGAGGCGTCGCGAGTACACTGGACCATGGTGGACTCGGTAGCCTTTGTCATGACATCTATCCAGCGGGTTGGTACTCGACCGCGTGCTCTCTTGCCTTCCACCTGGCCCTGAACTACCAGTCTCGCCATCGAGTTCTCATTTCTAGAGATGTGACCAAAGAACTTTAGTATTCGTAGCTGCACAGTAGATGATAGTCTGACTTTAATACAAAGCTCTTTGAGGATGGATAAATTGGTGCGAAATGCCGTCCACGGGATCTTTAGGAGGCGTCTCCAGCACCACATCTCTAATGCGTCGATTTTGCGGCGATCCTGCAGTCTCAGGGACCAAGGTTCGGCCCCATAGAGAAAGATTGGAAACACAAGGCATTTCATCGATCTGAATTTGGTCTTCTTGGTAATTCTCCTGTCCTTCCAAATCTTTCCCAGCCTTTAAACCCTTTTAAAACCTATAGTAGTGTAGTAGATGGTGATGGATGACAAATTGGCTGGCTGGGCAGCGGCGGCGCGACGCAATCGGGCCGGTACAGCCGGCACATTAGCGGGCATCAATCACGCGCCACGTGGGACCGACGTCTATCTCGTGCGCAGGCCTGTGCTCCGCGTGTTAGGTATAAGGAAATAATCACCTGCCGTCACACAGAGCACTCGTCTTAGCTGATAAATATAATATTATCGAAATACGGAACACACCCCTGAGTACCCCCCCTGAGACTCGTCTGGATACTCAGCCACCAAGTGATGACTCTCGAATGCCTCGCTCTGACACTCGTCTGGACAATCAGACACCAAGTGATGACACTCGAGTGCAAACCCTGACTCTATTCTCTACACTCAGACACCAAGTGATGACACTTGGCCCGACACTCAGACACTAAGTGATGACACTTGAGTGCCGACCCTGACACACCTCCCAACACTCAGACACCAAGTGATGACACTCGGCTCGACACTCAGACACCAAGTGATGACACTCGTCTGGATACTCAGACACCAAGTGGTGACTCTCGAATGCCTCGCTCTGACACTAGTCTGGAAACTGACACTCTCGTATCTCCACAGTATCGACTTCAAATGGTTTAAAATAATATATGATATTGAGAAGCCCAAATTTACGGCACTTTTTTATGTTCGAAATTGTGGTAAAGATTGTACCTAGCTAAATCGCATTAAAGACTGTTCCTCAATGCTGTCGTTTATAAGTCCGACAAGTGGAGCTCGCTCTGATTGGATAAAATCGCGGCGCATCGCCGCTGTCGACGACGCACTGGATAGCGATTATATTTGCTATACTGAACCGCAGGAAACATACAGCATAGAATACTTATAGCGAGCCCGCGGCGAAAACTAAGTAAGAAAATTTATCATATGATTACATAATACTCCAATGGATAACGTAGCCACATTGAGTTTAACATAAATATAGAGAGCGAAGTTAATTTTTAACGCAATGGACCTTTTAAAGTCCGTCTCAGTTTCAACTAATGGCGAAAAAATCTTTAAGACGATTTTACAGAATAACGCAGTTGATTCTGGCCTTTTCTGAAGTAACTGCGCTGCCTGTAATAGATGTAACATTTTCAGGCTTTTAAGAAAGTGAAATGCTGCCTATCCCTTGGAGGAAAATATACGTGATTATTACTTAGTTGCAGTAGCCTCGTGGCTTCTCATTTAGCATTATCATCTTCACAGCGTTTCAACGAATAATACGAGCCCGTGAGATCCTCAAAGGGCGCCTGAACCCCAAAGGTAAAGGGAATTATGAAAAATGTTACAGCTTGTTATTTCCCTGTCGTGTCTAGCCACCGTGCTGCCGTTCTCTCATTATGATAATAGTACCCACCCCACAGATTCCACCCTTTTGACATTAAGGGATGAAATGTTCGTACCTGTTTTATTTTCTTTATCATTTCTGCTAGGATATTGCCATTTCTGCTAGGATGGTACCTATTGGGAGTTTTGTTTTGGAAAATATTACAATTAATTCCTACCATGCAATGCCCTGGATTGTTTAAGGGTTCAATCGTACAATGGTTTTTAAATTCCCATGAATATTTTACAAAAGCCAATTTAATCTCGCATTCGTTCGAATGTTTGTTCTGCAGCAAGAAACAAACAAACGGATGGACAACTTGTACTCGCCGTTCCCCTAACGATATTGCTCCAGCAGTCGACTGTTTTCTTGAAACTAATATTTGTTTCCACCCTGTGTTTTAGGGTTCCGTATTATGATTGTTTTATTTTTGTGAAACCACGTAAATGACAAAAGGCTTATTTAATATACCTGAAATACTCGTAAGTTACGTTTCGTTTATTCTTCTTAGCCTTTTACAATTTATTTCTGTATTGGGGTCAGCTACCCTGTTTTGGGTGATTACCAATGTCAACATAGGTAGTTTATCTCCACCATCATTACGCCTGTATTCCTCAAGTGGTAGGTAGCGATGCTCTGCAGGGCACCCACATTTTGCCCATGGTATTTGAGCCCAATCTAATAGAGGGCAAGGTTTTTGCCATCCACTTCAGTGTCCCTCAAAATTCGGTCACACAGTCCACTAGCGCAGTGGGGGTTGGCAAACTATTATGCAACGTTTCGAAATAGGTTGTCATCGTCGTAATTGTGTATTGAAATTGAGGATATAATAGTACATTGTTACACAAGGGGTGAATGTAACCAATAGATCGAGGGACAAAATAAGTCTTTCACCCGAGGTAAACTCTGTGCTTTTCATTACGAATACAAGGAAAGTAAAAATAAAAACAGGAATTGGCTAAAGAAATAATACAACGAAGTATGAACAATACCCTATTTTGTTTTATTTTTTCGTTGGTCGGCCAACTTCATTATTTAGCCATTATTTTTCATTTTCATCTTTAAATATTTTGCCCAAATCTATGTTATTTTAAAGAAATTGTTGAAACTAAATTATAATTAAGACATTTATAAATATATATTCTTTAATTAATACTTAACTTTATGTTATTTCAATGTAACATCGCGCTATAATTGAGTGACTGTAGAAAAAGTTGGAACATGGTTCCATAGAAATGTGAAAATGGAACTAGTTTTTTTTAATAATTTGACAGCTGTCAGTTGAAAGCGATTCTCCCAAGGGCGGAAAAGTATTACTTTCAACCCGCTCCTCAGGCGACTGCAGACCTACTTTCCCAGTACGAGTTACGAAAAAAAAAATGTTTCTAAAGAAAAATTAGCGATTCTGTTACGTGTTTAAGTATCTTATAGTATGCGGAACCCTCGCAAAGGGTTTATTTGTCCGCAGACATGTTATTCGGGAGTTATTTACATTGCGGTTCAAGTGTATTGAATAGTTCGTGATTCAACAACGGTGCGGTAAATAAAGTGCAATGCACTGCAAATAATGATGGAACAGTTAAGTGGATTGCTCGATGATCTACTTTGACTCTACATAGCTATGATCACGCACATATCTCCCGACGGGGTGGGCAGAGGTACACTGGCATAATAGCGTTCGCGAGTGGTATTAAAATACTTTATAAGCTCGCGAACCTCATACGATTCACCGGTAATAATTCCGGTCTGTGGACTGTTAAATGGAAACGGAAAATTCAAATAACGGTATGTAAAACCACGGTTATATTACTTACTTATTATATAATATCTACGTTTTTTTTACTCAGCCGCTATAATTTCACCTCCACAATTATTATATAGATTCTCGTTAAACAAGTTCACCAATCATAACATAAGTTAGTACTCGTATATTCAACATCATGTCACGGCGCGTCTGTTGCTGGCCGGCGCAGTAATAGCGGCCATAAATAATAATTATAAACAATAATTGCACGTAATATTCGTAATTATGGTGCGCTAAAGCAGCATTCCAGGGCTTGGTGTTTACGTTAAATGTTTGTGTGAAAATTGTTGTAAGTAGAACGACTTAATTAGCTTCTGGTACCTCAGTACCTAGTGTACGTTTACAAATTATATACAAATGATAATATAGAATAGGTAATACGGCTTCCGCTATTTGTACAGATATTTTTATTTACTCTCAATAACTACAACTTTACCTATCAATTTAACAACTGTCGGTTTCAAGATCACTTTATATACTAAAGTATCCCACCAGTAGAGTAAGGAGGGAAATTAATGAATTTCATAGAATAACTAGCTGTGCCCCGCGACTCCGTCCACGTTCTGTTGAATTTTTTCCTGAATTTTCTTTGCTATAAACCTCACGGAGCCCGAGACCTTTCCAACGAATGCAAAACCGTGGAAATCGGTTCGTGCGTTCTGGAGTTATAGCGTCAGGAAGGAAAACCCGACTTATTTTTATATAGTAGATTACAAGCTGATAGACATCATATTCTAGGCCGCACAGGCACAGAATACACGGCCGCACAAACAGATCGTATAAATAGGCGACTCAATGGACAATAGTCGCACGCAGATTTACGAGGAGACCGCGTGCGCGCGCGCTCCGCTATGCAGCGGTGGATGGACATAGATTTATCGGAAGTGATCTATTTAATATTATATCAATATATTTAAAAAATACATAAAAGAAAATGAGACATACATTCTACTGTTTTGGTACTATACGATACGAGTAATCAAATAATTCATTCCATACTGATTAAATATTCATAAATTGACTAACGCCCGAAATTAATACATAATTAATGAATGCTGATTATTTATTTGCAATTTGAGATTGCTGTTACAATTATTTTTTGAGTGGATCTTGCCAATATTGCTTTCGTAACGTTGATAATACTTTGTATCTGGTTCGTAATATAAACAAAGAGCCGTTAAATACATAGGAGAAGCGATAAAAGTCATGTCTCTGGTTATAAAAGGAAAAAATACTGAGGAATATATTTGAATCTCTACATCTGCGTGTCGTTATCTATAGAATATTATTTACAATGTCAAAAGCGGCACAATAGCGCGCGCGCAACTAACCAACTGAATTCTATTAAGTAATGTTGCAGTAATATGAATGGGATCTTACAATTATGTGGTTTGATGATGTACACGAGTGAATTGGGTATATTTGCAATAGCATTTATAATAATTTCAAATTATGAAAGGATCTTTGCAATAGTTAACAGAGATAAATAAAAAGTTTTAACTGAAGCCAGATAAACGGACGCTAAAAACTGTTATTGGGAGGCTCAAAAACACAAAAAGTCAAATTGAAATAAAAAAAAACTATAACCGCTGTAGAATAACTTGATGATGATGTAGCGATAACTTTATTTTAAACAGTTTTTAAGGGGAAAAATGCATGCCGTAAACTATTATTGGGAGGCTAAATACCTACGCGAAAAAGTCAAATCTATATGTACTTAGGATATACATATATTTAATGAGGTCTTAAACCTCTAAGTATATTCACAAAAATAGTTGCCACACGAAAAACATTTCATATTTACACATCACATTAATGATTTCTATGAATAGGTGGGTACATCGCGTAAAGTGGTGTTGTTAGCGGCCCATCTATCACCGCTGGCCGCTCCGCGTCGGTGTGTGATGCATCGCCTGTCACAAGAGAAATATCTTGTTTAATAGTTCGATAAACTTTATTTGATTGTTTTAGGAATTCAGATGGATTTCAGATGTTCAATGATATATGTATTGCCTATGACCTAGCTTACGATGGTCGATAGTCGCTAGCGTCTACGTAAAGTATTGATTGGCAAATCGTTAGTTCTTTGGGTGGCTTATAAATATGGGGTTAAATTCATGATAGAACCACAGTCTAGAAAACCACACAGTCGTCCAACAAAGGCCCGAGTAGCTGACAATCACCACATTATAAGGGCACACATCATTTATAATCCATATTATTGTAGACAATAGCGTTTCTAAGTCTACATGTTTTATAATATAATAGTTGAGGCGTATTTAGAGTAGAATTACTATGTTCTAACATTATCACAAATTATTTGGTTTAAAAGGCTATACTTAGCCAAATAAAACTTCATAGTGAAAATTCAAGATGCTGTTTCTGTTATTTAGGCAAAAGCTACTTTTCTATTCCAATTATAACTGCTCATTCCTTATACAAAGAGAACCTATTTAAATACCACTAAATCAATTTCAACTCTACGCACTTTAACATTAACAAAGAAACAATCCAATCCATTACCACTTCTCCTAGATCCGGTGTAAATCCGGCGTTATCGGCCGGCCGCCGAACCGGATCACCCATCCGGACCAGTAATCCGGGCGGCCCGCCCCGCGCGGACATAAATCACGGACAGAATTAGTGAAACGATAACGTCCCACGGGTGTCTTCGCAAGGGTTGGCAGGAAGCAGTTTTTTATTACAATGTTTTGTTCATAAATTGTAAAAACAATTCCTTTCTGTACAAAAGGCTATTACTTCAGAACAGCGCTTCACTTTACTTCACACGGTTTCACGTCCTGTAGTATAATTGAAATTTAACTAGTCCTAAGTTACAATACGATAACTTCTAGCCTTGTTTGGGTTACTCGGGTAGGAGTAAGGTTAGGGTAACAATAGGGTAACCATTTTTAAATGTAACAACTTTGAGATGACGTCGTAACGTCATCTCAAAAGATTGTTCCATTAAAAATAAATGGTAAGTAGAAAACTCGTTGGCAGCCCAGCCCTATCCAACCAAAACGAAAATCGTTTAGTAAAAACACTTGCGCGATCGTTTCACTCGCTAATGACGTATTAAGGGCCGTCCTCGTTAGCACTGTATTACTGTTTGTCGCACTTCTTGCGAAGTCTCCCGCCGCCCGCGCGGCTTCCCTAATCCCGAGATATTTGGCTAGATAAAAAAAGCGGTAAGTTTGTTGTACCTAGGTTAATATAAGTAGAATAGAAGCCGGTATATTTTTCTTGAGTAGTCACTGCGGCTGTTTTTTATTTAAAGTTATTTTTAACCCCGGAAGAAAAAATAGGGATGTGTATCTGTGTGTCTGTCTGTGGCATCATAGCGCCTAAGCGAATGATCCGATTTTAATTATTTTTTTTGTTACGAAGTTTCTGATCGAGATTGTTCTTAGCTAGGTTTCGTGAAAAATCGGTTCGGCCGTTTGAAAATTATCAGTTGTTTTGTAGTTTAAAAAGTCGTGCGATGGGGGTTATTTAAATTTTCTATGTAGAGTTATATTCTTATTACTATCAATGTAAGGCTATCACACTGCTAGTACGTTAGTATTAGTTTATGTTTGTACTACGAGTGGGCTTCTATCAATTTTTTTACAGCTAGGGTGAATCAAGCCATTTTCAAATAATACTCTAGGTTTCAGTATTTCAATGATTGTTTTAATAAGAAGGTACATATTTAACTGCATAACCTGGATCTATTTGCTCAGTAAAATCATCACGATCAATTTAAGATGTTTATATTTTCGTTTTATAATTAAGTTATGTGATTGTGGCGACTGGTTATCAAGCTAGCAAGTAACCTTTAAATGATGACCACAACCACTCTGCCGAGAGTGTAATCACAAAAAAGAAGATTGTAGAGTCCTTTGAAAACACAAAACTTAATTAATTAAGTATGTAATGTGCGTCTTGCCACGTATTTGTGGAAATCTACGGTGAAAACCAACATTTCCTAATGAGCAAGCCACGGCATCGACTAATTAAGTACACAACACGTGATGGCAATACGTACGGGTGCGACGAAGGGCCCCCGGCCCGTGTCACGGGGATTAACAGTCTAGTCGAGTATCGTATCAATTTCATTCGTTGTTTGAGGGTAGCGACCTTTTTATCGCTTTATTCGCTCGAAATCTGGGGTGGTACTCTTAGCAACGATTTTCGATATATCGTGAAATTTGTCATGTCGAATGCTACTCTAAATACCATATTTTTTGCCTTCGTATCGATTACTAAACGAAAGATACAAAATTATCGTTCGTTCAGACGATATATTGATGACAAAGAATGTGATTGATGACTACCAAAAGTTCGACGTAAACATAATCAAACATTCTCAAGAATCCTAATTTTCGCAATACAACACAACTTAATATTTTCCGAACTCAATTCTCAATAACAATTGCCCAGCTCCTTGTTCCGGCGCTTCCCTCATTTCTCCCAGGGGTACATTAAAATTAACGCGGTGCCAACATTTCGCAAATAATTGCGCCACTCGCATTGGCCGATAAGCGTCGTTAGTATTTCCTATTGTGTCGCGAGGTGTACATTATAAGTTACACCTGCTCTTGTTTTGTGTTTGTCATATAAATATAAATTAATTGTGATTGCGAAAGTGCGTTGCGTAAAACAAGTATTACTTACTATGTATAATATTATAATAATAAAGACTCTAGGTAGCCTGACTCTATCTCGGTTACTGACCTAGTTGCTCTAGTTACAGGCGAAGCCTATACATGAATTACGAATCAGTTTATATTAAATGTATGTAAACCATTGCAGTGCTTATGAATGGTTAAAAATGTCGTTTGAGACTGCTACCGCCATGTAGACAGCTACATTGTGGTACATGTAGACAGCTACATGTAAAGAGGTTTTCAGTATTCAACTTTAAAGTTTAGCATGTCACGTATAGCAGTGATAGCCGATTGGATTTTTCGTAATCTATGTGCGAATCATAATTTCTATATGATTATCACTTGCTTACGGTGAAGGAAAACATCGTAAGGAAACCTGCATGTCTTAGAAGATTTAACCAATTGTCGAAAGACATGTGAAATCCGCCAACCCGCACTGGGCCCGCGTGGTGGATTATGGCCTGAATCCCCCTCGTGTCGAGGGGAGGCCCGTGCCCAGGAGTGGGACGTCAAAAGGGCTAAAATTATTATTATTATTATGTCACGTATTACTCATGGCGATAACTCGCTTTTTACAATTTCGCTTGGAAACGTAGCTTTATTATAATTTTAAAAGCGCAATATAATTCAGGAGTCTACACATCAAATTGTAAGTACTTATATTATGTAAAGCTCTCTCGTCACTCAAATAATAATTTGCTAACATTTACATAAAATTGAGAGTACATATAAGCTCTGACATAATTAATCTTTATACATATATAAAATTTCGATGTGTTCCCTGTACTTCTCCTCTATGGGCGATTTTGATATTTTTTTTGTACCTCATGAGTCACTTGGATGGTTCATAGCTATTTTTGGACCTGGCAGATGGCGTTGTTGTTGACATCTAGAAAATAAAACTAATATAGCGGTGCTGCGAGCATAAGCTAGTTTCATATTTAAAAAAATAACCTCCGTAGCTTACATTTGATCGAACGTGCTTTCGCTCAGTACGCGGCGTCAAAACACCATGACTTGACAAACGGGGTAAGTAGAGTGCCTTATTGTGCCCACCCGTGGCCGAGGTACAATAATATTTGCCCCGGCAAGGAGCCCCGGACTGGTTTATTTTACTTGTTTTGATGTAGAGCCTTCTTGCTTGGTAAATACAGATACGGCTAATGAGAAACAAACAGACATCCATATATCCAATGATTGCGAATTGAAGTGTAAATAAATTTCTCATATAGAAATAATGCAAAGGTTTTTGATGGCAAATGTAGAGATTGTAAAATAAAACTTGGCTGTTGATGCAGTTATTTGCTTAGAGCTTGATAGATATACTCGACTCTATATACTTGTGGACATAAGTTTTTTTAATACCGAAATATGTCCGATGCTAGTGAATACTGGCTGATATAATCAAACCATCGCCTACATATGACCCGAAAGTCTCATTTTGTATACATTAAAATAGTGTGGGTACCTCATTTTACGCACTACTTAATCGAGTAATAATCGATATTGTGCTCCAACAATGGGCAAGTGAATTTCGCCCACGAGGTAACGGAACCTGTGTGGAGTGTGTTTGCTCTGACGCAGAACAATAATGCGTCGATTAAAATACGCGCACAGTTTATATTTCAACACAAAGAAAGTTATTACCGGCTATTGTTGGAGCCAAGTACGAACGTTTGTAAGGCTGTCAGTGCAGCCGAGATTGTGCTATTTGTCGGAGTTTTACCGATTGTATGTCATGTATATTTTTGCATGCCTTATATTATTTTATCGCTAGACAAATAAGTAGTTGAACCAGCAATAACAATCACACATAAGTAAGTATTTCACACAGTTTTTTCAATGATATTTTAAATTAGATCTTTTTTTTCAAAGGTTATGGAGTTGTTCACTCTTTAAACTTGTTTGGTATCTTCGTAATTACCTCACTAGCACGTAGGGACCACAAAAACAAAATCTACCTTAAATCGTCAGAAAATTGTCGTTACCTAAATGTCACTAATCGTTTCCTTGCAGAAATCTCCCATGGTAAGGTGAAACTATCTATGATACTCCTTAATTGTCGCAAAGTCGCCTGTCCACAGCCAGCCTTATTCAACCGGCGCACAATCGCACAATTGCGCATCGTGATCGGGCATAAGCTCGCAACGTTCAGCGATCTCGATCCCGCGTACAATGCGACGGGGATTGTAAGTAGTCGAGTCTGCATTGTGCCTAAACTAAACGCTAGGTGGGCTTAGGAGGTAAACCAGATTATTATTGTGAAGATTGGAGCTTAGAACTTTACTGTGAACTTCTTTGCCAGCTTGTCGGGCTTTGATGTTTTTTCATCGTTTTATATTCATCAAATCACTTCACTATAATCTGTTTATTAGGTACTTGTCAACCCAACTAGCTTACTTAAAAAATTGGTTGTGGCTATCCTTCAGGATTACAAAGTGTACTAATCACTCCCTTCATTCTAAAGTAACTTTAAAAATTAAATCACCACTCGGACATTAACTCATCTATTTTAAATATTAGTACTAATCCCGACTCGTCTCGGTGCTTGGAAGACGCATGACGTCACGGTTCCCCGGGGAAATCACGGGATGTGGGAGGTATCCGCCCTCCCTTGTTGGAGTAAATAACATGACTGATGCATGTTGATGTGGAATCTATATCGGTATGATAGGGATTTTGTGGGTAGATTGATTTGTTTTTAGTTATCTTTTTGTGGGTAGGCTTTATTTTTGTGCATTATGCCAGAGTACCTACCTAAATGTTTTTGTAAATAGGTACAGAAAAGTAAAACAACGAGAATCCGTATATTAATGTACTTTTATTTTTAAATAAATATAACCAATAACATTTATTACATCACAGGAGCAGGGTATCGTGAAAACACAATTTAAATACGCGTCGATCATCCCACTGGCCATAGATATAACGGCGCCCGTTTAGCGTCTATGGTCAGATCAGATATGGCGCGAACACCTTATAGTCAATTGACATCCCTTATAAAATATAAATAACTAAATCAATATTTATTAAATAGTACAGTCGCAAACTGAATTGTTACTTTTTTTTATTTCTATTACTAATTGGCGTTAGCAACATAATAGGCCTTAATTGTGCGTTAAATTAATAATTAATTTTACATTTTAATTTTTGATCATCCAGTGCAAATGTCTCCGAACCTGTCTGTAATATTTTTAAATACTACTGAAAATTTTTGGATAGGGCCGCCATATTTTATAATTATGGTAGTATAGTTTATATTTCGTTGATGTTTGATATTGTGAGGTTCGACATGTCTCATGATTGTTCATTGTTAAAAACCCAATTTTCGAGTTAACATAACAGACCCAAAAGTATTTTTATTGCTCATTGTGGACGAATGATTGTTTTCAATTCTACACATACCATCGTTTTTATTGGCTTTTTGTGCATGAATTCAAATGAAATGAATATATAATTTAAGTCTGTTACATATGTTATTATATTTTATTAAATCCAGTTTAAATAATGTATTTATTTATACTGGAGTTTTATATAAAGAGGAAAATAATGTTCAAATACATTATTAAATTCAGTACAAATACAAATCGACTATTACTATAGGTATAATTACGTTCAGATATTGATATTTTTTATTTAGTTTAATATTTTTGAATTATATTTTTGCACACATTTTTAATTAGTTTAACATGAACTAACTATGTGAGAGTATTTTTTAAATAAAATAAAAGAGAGACAGTTTTGACACGTGTCCAAAAATACAATAAAAAATTGTATACAAATTATGAAATCTAAAGATATGCATAACTAGAAACAGGTTAATATTTCAATCTACAACTAAATACACTTTTTACAATCCGTAGAACGATCAAGCGAAACTTCTAAGTCGTTTTTAAATAGTTATTTTATCTATAGCTTAAGTTTATTTTATTTTTGAAAAAGCTCATCGTCATTCATAACTTGTGTCATAAATGGTAAAAACCGTTATAAGGAACTGTTTGTGGTAAGTAATTATTAATTGTTATTTTTTTGCGCAATTACATAAGGTCAGTCGAACTTCAACGGCGGATTAATGTAAATGTACCATCCCGTCAAAATGATTTATAACTTTGTGTACTTAGCTGTACCGCCGAGGGAGATAGCATAAATAACATTGACAGCTCAATTGTAAATGATACGGACACGCATCGAGCTTTGTTCGCATATTTTTTAAGTTTATTTATTTTATAAATTGAGATGTAAAATTTTTGTATTCACATGAGTTACGTCCATGTAACGTTTTGTGAATATGGGTGTATGGTAGAATTAAAATGATTTATTCATCTTTTGTTAGTATTACTTACATTTACTTTTAAGAGTAAAATTCGTGATAAGTATCTACCAAGATTTTTATGATTTGTTACAACATATAATGATAGGAACTCTACTATGTATGTATGTAATTTCTATTGTTTATATTGTTAAAATGTGCTTTTCCAAAAATAAAAACATTCTTATTATTATTTTTCTTAGTAAAGCTAGTAATACTGTACATACCTTAGTCAGGCAACGCATTTGTTCAAAAGTACTGCCTTCGTACACGAAGACAAATAAACTGAGATAAATGAAAAACTAAGTACTCTATACAACATAAAAATGGTTACTTTGGCAAGATCTAATATTTAAAAAAGTAAATTTACAGAAAATATAAAGAAAAAAAATACGAACACATTACGAAGTATTACTTTTATAAATTCTAAGCGTTGGCGATATAAATTAAATTCTTAAATATAAGATTTATATTATAATATAAATGAGGTACGTTGAATCATTGTGACTATTCCGTGTGATGGTTGGTGATCGAATGAGCACTGACCCTACAATGTACACTCGCGGCCACAAGTTACGGCATCTGTTTCACCTACAATTTTTTATCTGCTTCACGAAAAATTTAATTAGGTATGCATGATAGATTCATATCCATGTATGTAGATTTAATTTTGAATGATAAACCATGGTTTTTATTTTTCCAAACAATGCAACAGCCACCGTAACGCCAAATGCACAGATAAAAATATTTAACATTAGCATTTTTACGAAATAACAATTATACAAAAAATGCAAGAATGGAACGATACACGAATGTTGCCTTATACAATTAAACTAAATCGAAATAAATAAGAATAATGTACAATTTTAAAGAAAATCCTAGGATGGGAAAATATTTTTTGTAAGTTGTTTGATGTTCAATTCTAAACACACGATACATGTGTGACGTCGATGTGACGTCGATTTTAAAATACAATAAAATTATAAACTTCTTGCTGCGCGATATACTTATGATAATTTCTAGATAATTCTCAAAATGCGTCCATCAATGGATTGATTTTTTGTAAAACCTTTTCACTCTCTCGTCTCGAGTGCCGTGTGTCATGAACTTATTTATCTTGCATTTTTGGCATAACAACTCGATGCGAGAAAACGTAACAGTTGGAGACTTACAATTATTACATTTATTATTTAACGTTATTCCTAAAATGGACTAGGTTAACGTTCGCCATAGCGTCAGGAATGAATATTAAAATGGAGAAATTTACTTGTATTCTTTGATGTTTAAAAAATAAACAAAATAATAACCAATTAGATATTACTTATAAAATGCTGTGAGGAATAATACACCCATAATTATATCTTTTCACTGATTATTCGTGAAAAAAATAGGGATTTTTCTATTGGCACAGCGTATAGTAGGTACTCAGTCTTACGATCCATCAACATTCATTTCTGACACATATTGTAATATGAAATGTATAGACAGCACGCGTATGGCAGTAACAGTGAAACAACTACTTTATCAATTCCCGTGTTCGCAACGACGGATACGAGGAACGGCGCGCTCCGATTGGCTGGTTTATCCCCTCCATGTCCAAGATGGCGGATGGCTAGTGGCAGTTGATGGCGCGCCGCTGGAGGCGACGGATGCGCCGGTGCCAGTCGTCGCGCCATTCTAGCAGTAGTGTCCTCTCGCCGACTGTCAGACCGGGCAGGCCTGCTGCAGTCCCTTCTTTTTCCACTCCTAGGATTAGGTACGACCTGCCGGAGAAAACGGTAATTATGGCAGGAGCAATTCTTTCAGACAAAGCGTTTATAAAAGGAAACCAGTGTTTTAACTGAGGCTTGGTGATCGGACTGGCTGTCCTGTAAATAATCTCGCTTCGGGAGTGCGAATGGTAACAGCTCAAACCAAAGACAATTTGTTTATAACAAAGCTTGGCTATTTGAAGGCAATGATGTGGTTGCAGAAGTTGCACTATGTATTTTGATACCTATTTATATTAATTTAAAGTTGATTTGTGTTGTTTAAAATAGTTTCTTACTTGTTAATCTTGATCTTAGGGCACTTGCAGGCGAGATCCTTGGCGCGCACGTGCAGGGCGGTGGCGCCGCGGCGCAGGCGGCTGCGCGGCGCGCGCTTGTACACGGCCTGCACGCTCAGCGCGAGCCGCACCCACTCGCCGCCCGCGCTCGCCTCGCGACCCACCACCTTGCCCATTATGACTAGAGGAACATAAAACTTGTATCAATACTAGAGGAATGCACGGAAGCAGCCCAAGTTATCCCTCACCAACCTGCTGATTGGCTACTGACTTAACCACAATGGCACAAAACTTTATCATCAACACGAAAGGAGCAGAAAGTAGATTAGTTATTCCAAAGAGTTTAATTTCTATCATCACCATCAAATGAAAAGCCTAGCAGGGAACTATACCTAATCAAATCCTGGAACAGAATTCAAACACTTACAGGTATTTATACAGTTTCTGCTTTCTCTGGCCTTTGTTCAAATAAGAATGATTTGACGTAGATTATGTTGCATCTCAAAATACTTCAGTATGACAAGACTTTCGGGCATTAGTCCGGTTAACCTGAATCCGTCTTAAATCTAGGAGCTCTATAGGAGACAATAAACCTATTTTTGGATCCTCTAGCTCCCTAGGTAGTACCAGGGCAGCTACGTCATATACTAACCGTAATCTCGGCTGCAGAACTTGTTGAGATTTAGCGTGCGAGCGGCGGCGCGACACCGGCCGCACTGATCCGCTGCTGGCACACACACCGTACATCACCAAATGTAAACATTACACCTACAGCTAGCATGGGAATCAATCTTTATATCGTCATCAATAGAACTGGGATGCTGGGGTCGCTGAGAGCACAAATATGCCCCAAGTATAGCCAACATAACATCAAAAAATTGTGAATATGATCAACTTGTTTAAAGTTAATCTGTATTAGAATCCGTATTAAAATTGACGGCTTAATTTTTAGGTAATTATCATAATGATTTACGTTTATGTACGTGTTTCCTTGATGATTAAAGTGAGTTCAATATTTATGATACCATTTAAAGACTCAGCAGGATAGGTATAGCGATTAGCGACCAACATACAATTGCCACTAATAGGCGAATAATACGATAATATGAAGTGAGTGATCACTTCATATTGACTAAGTAGGTACTTAAGAATCTATGTAGTGAGTAATGTTGAGATATTAATGATTATGAAAGTGTTACCTCTCACTCGGCACTGATAAAATAAAAGAAAAGAAAAACAATATAAGTTTCACAAATGGATGATCGGGAATAAGCGCAAAATTAATTGTATCCAACCAAAGATATGATATTTTATCATCCCCACACCATGATTATGATACTAATATACTCTAAAAATGTTGCTATCCCGCTGATGCATTATGAACATGTTAAAGATAGCAGTATTGCTATCTTTACGTAAAAAAATAATAGAATCATCACCATTACATCCCAGTAATTTATTGAGTAACTAGGTACAGTTAATAGTAATTGCCATATCACATAACCCCACGTCATGTGGTTAAATGAAAGTTTTGTTAAAGGCAATGGGAATTATATATAGATAGGTATTAAACTAGTACTTTAGTTAAAACACCATAACCAATGTTCTAAGCAACGGCGAAATGTAAAGCCGTGAAACCATGGTGTGAGAATTCTCGTCATCTTATAATAATTATTATTATAAGATAGCTGAAATAATATTATCAGTAAAATAAATATAAGTGCAAATTAATAATAAGGCAGAGATACTGTACTTTTGAACGAGGAGCATTTAAAGCCATACAAGTCTGTAATAATTATGTACAGTTTGGTAAATGTGTTCTTACCATATTAAATGATTTTTTATAATTTATCTTTAATACGTTAGTTAGATCCACGTTATCGTAATTAACTGAATGAAAAGCTCAATTACGGTTAAAGTTCAATTTGGGTTAAGTTCGTAAAGTTAATTTGAAAAGTACAGTTACTCTTGACGCGGGCACTCAGTCACGTAATAAGCTTGTTGCACACGGCGTTGATAGATCGGGGCACATAGTACGAGTACTTACGCACAGATAGGCAATAACAAGATGTATATGATATATTGAAGAGAACAGAGACATTGAAAACCGACGAATTTATTTTATTTTATACACAGTTCCTAGGGCAACCTGTCGTTAACTATGTAGGAAAATGCCGATAAAATTTCGATGCATATGCCATCGGAAGGAAAATAAACAATTATATTTTCGCCAAATTTATACAGAGTTATTTTTCAAATAATTACAATGCTATAAATCATATTATGCTAAATTCGATTATCTACTACTTAATTGTGAAATAATTATTAAAATAAGTTTACAATTGACAGAAATACAAACGAATATATTCCGAGTCCGTTTCCGATTTTGATTCGAATGAAATAGAAACCAAGATCTCAGCAGCTACCTACAACCTTTTTTTAACGCTTCCTAAATTCAGAGTTGCTACTCTTAGCAACGATAATCGTTATATCGTGACATTCGTATTGTCGAATCCTACTCTGAATACCACATTTTTGCCGTCGAATTAACGATATAACTTTGTATTGTTTGTTCAGTAATCAATACCACGGCAAAATTGAAGGAATTTGGAGGAGGATTCGACAATACGAATGTCACGATATATCGATAATCGTTACTAAGAGTAGCACACGTGAATCTAGCCTGTGAGTCTAGGTTGTGAGACTTGTGAGTGAGCGCCCGCGCAGTAGCGGTGTCGGTGAGGCGAGAGTGCAATGAAGGTACACTTACTACTTACCGCGGCCCGGCTCGCCGTCCACCGCCTCCATCGCCTGCACCGCTGTCACCACGCGCGGAATACCTGGACACACCATTCAATGTACACCAACCTTACATTTAATCAATTCTATCACTTCAAAGTACTGTAATTTTACTTTAAACAATAACACACATATTTCCAGTAACATTGGTAACTTTGTATCTTTCGAAGAAGGCGTCAACGCTATTTTGTGTGCTTGGAAAAACTATGAAATCAATTTCGAATTTGACTACCTCCTTATTAAGTGTTTATTTCAACGATCTATTCGTAATCTACTGGAGTGTCTTGACAGTAAGACATGTCCAGTTTTCGCCACCTGAACACTTGTACTGATATTTATGTATCAGAAGCTCTACCATAATTTTTACACTGGCTAGTCGCGTCTCCGTAAAATATGTATTTCAAAGGCTAATTGGACAACTGTAGATTTAAAATTTTGCCTTATAAATAATTAACACAAGAACGCAAGGCGCTAGTGTCTAGCGGTGGCAGAGCTAAAGATATGGTTTGTGCAGTTAGTAACTCACGTATACAAGGCGCGATGTGGCTACGGGACTGCTGGTAGCCCTTCGCGCAGCGGTTGCAGGTGGTGCCCGTGACGCCGTCCTTGCAGGGGCACTGCCCGCTCGTCTGGTTGCAGGTCTTGCCACTCGCACCCACGGGGTGGCAGTCGCACGCTGAGGACAAGCCCAACAGATCTTATTTCACATGCTTACAATTATAAAATAAAAGGAAGGAGTGGTAAGTAAGGTCATACTCGGCTGGCCGTGTGAAATTTTCCGGAGGAATCAACGCTTTAAATTAAATATTGATTAAATATTTTGTTTCACCAAGTTATAATGTATCGGATTCCTTGTTTATACCCAAGTTAGTTTGATTTAAGTACTTAATTATCTCAAAAAGTATATAGGTATATGCAGCTCGTCGTGTCCAGCAGTTTGCGCACTAGGAAAAGGTTCTCGTTAGTTCACATCGAATGTAGACTTTACTAACTAATATTTGCTTCCGACAAAAGTAGATCAAAGAGAGACTAACACACTTTGTTATTTTATGATAATAAAGTATGTCTTTGTATTATGTTCTTGTAGTTTCTGAAAATCACTGAAACATATCGATATTAAATTGTTATCGATAATCGAAGCTATTCGATACAGGATTCCATTTTGTCATTGTGGTCTACGATTTATGTTCAAATATCTTTCTTTATTTCTTTTCATTTCTTCGGATAATCGGAATTTCCCCTACGCCCAAAAAGCGGTCAAGAGCTCGCAAACTCAATTATTAGAATGCTTCCTTAGGGTTGCTCAACATTACTTTTATTATTTGTTTCTATGAGGATTGGGAATCAAACACACGAGTCACTTGATGTGGCTTACAGTCAATACAAATGCTGGATCAGGAATAATCAACTTTATAAATCTTTGTCCGCATAGAAAAGTAGGTTTTTACTTACCAAGGCATAGCTTTTGAAGTGAAACTAGAATGTTCTGGCAGTTAATAATTTTCAAATTAATAACAATACAAGAGGATGCTCTATTTTGCTAATTCTTCAACCACCTAAAATAATTGGATGGGTGTTTGTGTGGAAACCCTATTGTCTGATCCCACACCCTTATGGTGCAAGAGTCTTTAAATATCGACGACGACGACGGTTACGACAAAATGTTTCTAGTTTACAGCTTAGAAATAACTAAATGTAAACTTACCTACACCAAGAGAAGGAAGGAACTTCGATATTATCCACCGATATAAAAACGATGACCAGTCAATTTAATAAAATAACAAAAACAAAACCTAAAAATCCCCAATAGAATTGATTATATTTCCCCAATCGGACCCTGCAATAACAACCCTTGCTCGCTCGGTTCCTCGAGTTTTCACCCCATCTCCATACAAAATGTGTGCTCAATCAAGTCAGCGGAAAACTAACACGAGGCCCATAAAATGGCCCCCAAAGGACTGACCAGAAGATGCGTGCAATAAGGAAGGGGCAAAATAGTGCAGAGTGATAAAGACGTGACCGGGAGAAAAGGAAGGGTGATGTGAAGTCACGTCGTCGATCGACCATTTATTTTCTTTTGTTGAGTGGTGTATTTTCTCACCTTATAGAAACTAGAATTGTGATCTGAATTTATCCTTATAATTGTAGAGGGTTATGAAAACTTGAATCATTTGTATATGGTTTATTCAAATTTGATTTATCCATATATAATATAGGCATTTTTGTCTAAAAGAATCTGTTAATTTTGACAAGCAGCAAGTTAAATAATATCGTTACTATTTTATATTTTGAAAAAAAAAAAATTTACTTCTTCCCGAGCCACTTGCCATGATGTTTATTTCGAAACCCTTAATCGTAAAGTCGTAAGCACCGAACTCAGCAAAACATTTTATGGACGGACCCCAAACCTCTCCAGGGGCCAATCCCACAAACGGTAGGGCCGGCCTGGTATAGCTCGTAGTTTTTATGTGCGAACTATTCCGAGCCGCGACCACAGGGCCGGGCCGCGGTCGCGGACCGTTCACTTTTGCCTTTATGTCGTCACGGCTTTTTGTTACGATACTTTGTTTTTTTTCCTGAACCACGGAAATAGGTTTAGTTATTTGGGACGCAGGGAATGTTTGCAGTTTTGCACAGTGGTTTGGGAGGGATCAATTTTATCTTTGTTTACTTTCTGTTTGATTTTTTAAGGCGAGGCTCCTTTTGACGGTAAGGTTAGGGTGAGGATCTTCTTATTCTTATTTCAGATTCCTGGTTTATTTACAGGAAAATTGTATGTATTTATTAGTGCCAAATATATTTATCAGATTAATGATCAGTAACAGTTATCAACAATTTCGCAGTCAATTAGGTACTACTCATAAAACAAGCTTTTAGAATGCAATAATTCATTACACAAAGCGTATAAAGGGACCATAAACTACCAAACACACGTACACGATATTAAAATCAACCATGATCCCAAAATTGATGATACTTTGAGGCTTAACTGACTTGTACACACTTAGGGGATATCCTCTGGTCATATTAAGTTGGCATTTCTAGTTATAACTTACCTATCACAACTTACCGCAGTTTGTAGCTTGAAAAATCTGATAGTTAGTCTAACTTAGTTTACCTAAGAGTAAGAGAGTAAACATTAGTTAGTATTCTCAGTTGTAATAAGTCTTAGTAATTTGAACTTAGTTTTAGCCAATTATTTTCTATTTATGCAGGGTTTAGTTAGTGCATGGGGTCATGGTAGAGTGGGTGTTTGTCATAGCCAGAAAAAACGATGGCATATCCAAATAATACTGAACTGAATATATAATAATTTGATCAGCCTCGGAGAGGTAAGAGTTTGTTCCTCGTTCGCATCATCTGTACACATAATTATGTCTGTCGCTGTCTATACACATATAGTATCAAATCGTGTAGAAAAACAAAAAAAGCGGGAGCGGGAGTGGTTAAGTTAAATTCCACGCGGACGAAGTCGCGGGCTCAGCTAGTTTTATTATAAAACTATAACTATCATATATATACAACTTTTTCAAATATATAGGTAGTAGATTTTTTGCCTGCCGAAAACGTAGCAACGGCATTTATAGACTCTATAACCAGCTTAGGGCCCCTGAAGAACCCCTCGCGGCAATAGCGGCAATGCCTGCCGGTGTGACAATGGTAGCATCTAAACTAAAGCCTCCTTATTCATAAGCGTGGATTAGCGGAAGAATAGTTACACACCGAACTATCTCTTTCTGTCATTAGTAATTGGAAATTCGAAAGAATAAAACAAAGTATCCAGGCAGTATGCTTCAGTTATAACCGATTGGTTAAGCACGCGTCTTGCGGGCTACCAAGTCTCGGGTTCAAACCCTGCCTCGTACCTCTGGATTTTTCGTAATCTATGTGCGAATCATAATTTCTATATGATTATCACTTGCTTACGGTGAAGGAAAACATCGTGATGAAACCTGCATGTCTTAGAAGATTTAACCAATCTTCGAAAGACATGTGAAATCCGCCAACCCGCACTAGGCCAGCATGGTGGATTATGGCCTGAATCCCCCTCGTGTTGAGGGGAGGCCCGTGCCCAGGAGTGGGACGTCAAAAGGGCTAAAATTATATTTTATTTAAAACAAAGTATAGTGTAACTACACATCCGCTAATCCACGTTTATTAATAATATTAATAATAAACTCACGCTTGCAAGCCTTCTTGTGCGTGATCGGCTTAGTGGGGTCCCTGTAGTACCCCTCGCGGCAGTAGTGGCAGTGCCTGCCGGCGGTGAAGTGGCGGCACTTGATGCACACGCCGCCGCTGGCCCGGCCCGACAGCTTGTACAGCTCCATGTTGAACCGGCAGCGGCGGGCGTGGCCGTTGCAGTTGCATTCTGGAAGAAGAACGGACGGTTAGATAAACATAAACATCTTAGATTGAGTTATCGTCTGCCAGTGGGCATAGATAATTAAAAAGAAACGAATTTCTCTCGCAAGCAATTCTCAAAGAGCTGGAAAGGAAATCATGATAGGTTTCCTACTATGGACTCTGGGATCTCGTCCAGAATCAAACTTAAAAGGGAGCGCAAGTAGTATCGGTTCCTGCTTTATGTACAATTGGGATGGTATAGGTATCAAGGGGAATTCCTTTCAGGGCACGACCAGGCACGACTGCCAAGCTGATACCCAAACTTCTGCCCTTTAGTTATCAATCTTCTAACTCCTAGCCATTCTGGAAACGGTTCGGATACATTTCGATGGCATTACCTGATTCTAGGCGAGGTTAGGACCTCCTTGGGAACGACAAGTGAAAACGTAGACGTCGAACATACAAGAAAAATTGGCTATTATCAACACGGTTCTTCATACTTTGTGCACCAATGAGAACAAAACTACAGCTAAAGCTACCTGTACCAGTCTGAGGTCCACAAAGTAATTTTTCTCTTCGATAGGATTAACCGCAATAAATATTGAGTGCCAACAAATAAATTGCAAGTCGGTAGGCAGTCTTGAGCCAAGTATTAATCGCAGTTCATTAAGTGCGGCGGATCCGCAGTGGTTGGCTAATGACGCCATACGTCACGATACTAATGCTACTGTGGAACAGAACTTACCTATGTCTGTTTGTTATAAGTACACAAGGCTGTATTATCACCCAAGTATAAAAAAAACTTAAAAAAGTAACCGTGGAGTTTCTTGCCAATTATTTTCCATAGAAATTCAAAATAGACAATTGCTCACCACAGTTTATCCGAATATAAAATATTCTTTATTTATTTATTTATTTATTTATTCACAACACTCCTTAACCTATCATTACAGGTGGGTACCTAATGCGATAGAAGGGTCATAAAATTATCATATAAACACTAATTAAACAATACATCAATCAATAAAACATACATCACACAAAATATACAATCTACATTATATAACACACAACTATATATATACAAGAATACAGGTAACCAAACATATAAATAAACTAAACATTATTATAACATAAAAAGTATAGTAGACCTTTAGCGAATTCACCAAAATGACATGTGAATATATCCGTGTTGGCATGAAGTTCGTTAATAGTACGAATTGCTCGGGTCAGTGGTGTTTTGGCGAGAAGGTTGGTCCTAGCAGTCGGCACGGCCAGCAGCGGCGGGCGCCGCCGCTTCCGCTATAATATAATTTACGAATAGGTACTAATGTTTAAGAAGTTAGATATTCAGGTTACTTTGAATATTGAAAGCTTCAAGCCCTAATATTCCAATCTTAAACCCTTCTCGAAAAGAGGAGAGCCACAGACACACAATAAAATATATAAATAAAGTATCATCAGTATATTCTGTCGGGGTCTCATATAAAGCAGATTTTTCCATCCGTAACCAGATCTTGTCACCATATATCAGTTGTAAATCAACTGCGATGATTTCTTCATGAGTACAAAGGGGGCATTGTGTATTTATAAAACAACGCCATCTGTTGAACGCAATAGTCAACTCACAGATCATACCTGTTGACAGTTTTATGCGTTCGGGGCGGGCGCGTGCGCAAGTTACGACCACTTTTGTAATATGAATTATGTAACTTCTTTTTATGATATTTTTATTGTGTGAATGAAGTCACTGTTTGTTATTTCAGGAGGAGATGTTAGAAATATTAGTAATTATTACATTGGGGGTACGATGTACTTATATCAAGGTATATAGACTCGCATCCAGAGGCTTGTGTTTCTTAATTTCATGTTTTACAATAATATTATGGCAACCCATCTACTAATTGCCTAACAGATGGTCTTCCATCCGCTGTAAAAGTGTTGCATCTGTAGCTATCAGTCAGACAGTTTTTTATATCCCGCGTTGCACGAAGGGAAGTAAATAATTCTTTGAATCCCCTCTTTATTACTTTCGATTAAATTCGTGCAGGTTTCAAGATAATTTAGTTTTTTCCCGGACCTCGTCCAGGGCAAACCTCAGCATCATTGTTGGATACTATTGTAAATCCTGGCTTAAAGGAGTAACAGTGTACAGTAACAGTGCGTTTTTAACCTTAACTAAATGGTGGGTAGGTATCATCCATTACAATGAACACGCGTAGTTAGAGCCTGGTTGTATGACATCCGGTAATAGACGGGAATAGCGATTGGTGAAGAGATCTTCCGCCCTCACAAGAGCCATAGAATGAGAATACCAAGCTGATGGTTGATCTTAACTATCTAGGTGTTAAGAGAGACTTATCGAAGAATAGGACTTTTTAAAACTTACTTCAAACTGGAATTAATAAAGCATTTTCTGGGCATTTTATACTCAAAGGGTACCAGCAAACAGACAACAATAGTCGAGTACGGACTTTTGACGCAATACTATAGTATCGTAGCATGGAACTCAAAAAATTGGTGACATTTCTTTGTGCATTTCACCTTTATTCGTGATCACGTGCGCTGGCTTTGTGGCGCGAAAGTAGCGTCGGATGCGGCGGCGCACGTCCCGGCGCGGGCGGCGCGCGCGCACGTGGCCCGCGGGGCTCACTCTACCCGCTCCATTTCGTGTTCTTTTAAGTCTTATTTCCTATATATAATTAGTCAGAGTAATGACACATATAATGTTATATGCATCAACGGTGAATCGATACTACAACTAGATACATATAAACTTTGAACGGATGAACCAATTAATCGCGGTTTTTTTAGGTTGCGCAGTCCATAAATCAGAATATTTTTTTATTGTGATTCTTTATAGATAAGTCTGTTCAATGAAATGGTGGGACTGGTAGAGCTTTAAACCAAGTATCATTAAAGATTTACTACCTGGTTAGTCACAGATCTATACTTATTTAGTTGTATCTCGTATTGCTGGTTTGTTTCCAACACGACACGTCTCTAAGCCAATCAGTCGGCTAACTAATTAATTTACTCTGAGCCCTTCTCATTGGGCGCGGACGTGTTCCGATCGGTGGTTCTATGTCGAACTGCTTTTATTTTAGGTTATCCTCGTACGTACAACAATAGCACCATTCTAATATGTTAACCAAAGATTATATGTACATACTTAATGAAATGCATGGAACTTGGAAAACTTAAATCTGTATGTCCGAGAAAATATCTCAAGATTGCCGAAGGTAACCCAAGCCTAATAGAATAATTATACTTATTCCCTTTGTATATTCGCCGGAAATTCGCAATCCCCATCAGTTTCCCATCATTAATCCGGCTGTCACGGGCTATGTTTCGCCAAACTGGCCAGCACATTAGCATTATGTAGCATGCATAAATCACGCGGCGTCGCCCGCCACTGACGGCGCTCGTTCTTTTGTCGTTTGGCTAACGATCCCGGACAGACGGTAAATAGAACATTCAAATATGAAAGAGTTGGCGGACGAAATGTGGATAGTGTAGCAGATTGTTTTGGTTTGCTGTCTGTTCTCACGCAAGGATTTGCACGGTGAAGAGGTTTATATGCGGTCATAAGCAGATAAGATAGATAACCTATTGTTTGATACACATCCGGTTGTTTATACTTACATCGATGCAACGGCTTGCTCGTATTCACTTGCCAAATTCAATAACGCTAGTTTAAAATAATAAAATATTTTTCTATAACAAGCAGGATGCTAGCACACAAGCATCAGTTCAAGATATCCTATATCATAGGTATAAATAAATAAATATCGCCAGACGAACACACCAACTGCATGGTTCCAAATGAGCAACGCTTGTACTATGGGTACCGTACAACGGACTGGGGGTGATCCCAGTGACACCTACACCGGGGAAAATTACGGATAGGCCATTTGCGAAATTTACCCTGACGGAAATCGAACCCGCAACCACTCGGTGCAGTATGCCGAGCGGCCTACGCTCGAACCACTGCTCCAAGCGGTCTTCCAGTTTTGCAAGCACTATTGTCTTTTGAATTCTTAGACGGCAACTCAAAGTCTTATCATCTCTATAACCGCTTTTTAAATATGAATCTTCAGTAGGCTACATGTTCATAATATTCATATCCCTATATGTTATTAAAACGCGACGTCACAGCTAAACCACCCCATAATTATAGTACATTACCTATCTCGCGTCGCATTAATACAATTTATACCGCGCTATCAGCGTCGAACGTCGCCTAAACTCGTGTGAAGCACCCCTAACAGCATTAGCAGGTAGGGGTGATGCAGAATGGAAGAAATAAGCACGTAACTTGAAAAATTCGGACTATATTTACTTTTTGTTAAGTTGGGTGTATGTGGCAAACCAATGTGAGCCTAAAAACTGGAAAATTATGAAAAAAAAATCTTACTTTTTTGTATTTCTTCAAGAAATACATTTGAATTGCTTCAACTAATGACGTGTCAACCCTAACAACTAGGCAGGGGTGGCAAATTGCGACACTCGAGATAACGACTTTATTAATTTCATTAATCCCAGCTCATAGACATATCGGCTTAATAACTCCGCCCAAGTGGAGGGCCCCTGCCGTGCCAGAGACAATGTTAATTAAATAACCTTCATCACGTGATGTTTCCGGCGTCCGTGAGTGGCCAGGGGTTAGAAGCAGTTGGATCGCTTGGATGATATTGCAGTTTTACAACAATTTTTCCATAATGATTCTGTCTTCTGTCCGTGCATTCCGTGCTATTTTATTATACCAAATCACCATCTAAAAAAAATTTTTGTTTTTTACAGTTGATCCTTTATTTTGTTATTTTTAAACCCTTTAATTATTTTTATTCTTCAAAACTCTGAATTGACAAGACAAGCAATATACATGATATACTCCGACAACCTAGTGCCACTTAAATAACCAAAATTGCGAATTCAACAGCTCTCGTCGATCGGTGATCCAATTTCCACGGGCGGCCATTACTCATCTAGCGACATTGATTGACGAATGACACCCATCTCTCCGCGGGTAATTTTCACACCAAATGTTTTTCACACCTGATGAGCTGGTTTTGAAAATAGTGCATTTTTATTACAATATGAAATTAACTACGATAATAACCAGTAGCGTTATTAAATAAGTTAATTGCCAGCTATCAATTAGCAAAAGTAGTTAAAGATCAAGCACACAAATCACAGAATGTAGGTACCTACATTACTTTTCACCTAGTATAATAAAGTTATGTTACCTACCTTGATAGAACGATTCAACGTAAGCGAAGAAATAAATATCTACCAACAAGAAAACACATCTGTCTCCATCAGATCTCTTCGTAGAACAATCGTCAGAATATTATACCGAAGCCCATTTCCCGAGACGTTTGAACTATAGAAATATCACTTGCACAATCGGCGCATAATAAATCGCGTTAATCCAGTGCGGTGACTAAACGCATCGCCGCCCGCACCGCCGCCGACATATCTCTGCAGGTGGACAAAAGTAGAACTAGAACTAGTGATGTCATTACAAAAATAAATATCGTCAAACACATATCTATGGCAGCCTTTGGTTCCAAACTAAGTAATGAACAAGCGTACAAACAATAGCACTAACTATAGGTACCTAGACTAGGGGGGATTCCAGAGTAACTAGCGTTTCTTGAGTAGACACAAGTTAGGACCGAGCATAAACGCTCGTCAACAGCATGGTAGAGCTACAGGGCAAACTACAAAAATACCATTTACCTAAATCTATATTTTATACTAGCTATGCGCGCGACTTCGTATTCTAGAATAGTGTCTTTTGGTAGCATTTTTAATTATATAGGCTAATTATTTTATTGTACACTCTTGAGGGTAAAACTTTTACAAACTTTGAATGTCAAATTTATTTATATCGAATCAACAGCCTAAGAAATAAGTTTCAAGCCTATATAAATGACGATTCTTCCATACAACTTATTCCCCCTTTTCCACCCCTTACAACCCTTATTCGCCTATGTCCTTTCTCAGGCTCTAGACTATCCGTGTACCAAATTTCATTTAAATCAGTTCAGTAGTTCGTGAAAGCGCGACAGACAGACATACAAGAGTTACTTTCGCGTTTATAATATTAGTTAGGATTTTGTCGATATTTATTTTAGTAGTTCGCATATGAGCTGTAGTTCGATTGGCCTGTACAAATAAACCTATGGATACAGTGGCGACGCCATCAACTGTACTCGTAAGTTGGTAATCGGCCGCGCGCTGGACCGCAGCCAAGCGGCGCATCACACAATAGTGCCGCACGCACTATTTGCGTAAATTAGCCAGTGATTTAGTGGGTGGACGTTGCTTTTTGTTTGATTGACTGCGTGTCACTGGCTGTCGCGGACTAGTCTAGATATGCCTACTAGACTAGAGTCTGGCACGAGTGTACTGAGAAGAGGCGAGGGTTGCTACCGTTGCTACCGTCACCAGTGAGTCATGCACAAGTCACGTCAGATTTTGCTTTAGATCACTATTGATAATGTAAGGCGACCTTTGTGACATCAAACGTCGCGTTTATTTTGGTACCCAATTTTTTCCCAATCCGCCAAATACTCAAAAACAATTCAAATTTGGGAGATGTCACGTTTGAGAAGCATTTGAATTATAATAATTAATATAAGAGAAATTAAATATGATTGTCTGCTAATTTCAAAAACACACGGCTCGTGTGACTTTTCACGTAGAGTTCAAGGTCAATCAATGGCCAGGTCATAAGAGTCCTCAAAGGTCTGGCAAAAGCATAGATACAGGCCGGGAGAAAGCAGACTCTGATCAAACCAGCGACCTTTTTAATAACGGATAAGATCACAGGATAAGATCCGAATCTGTGTAAGTTGACTCGGAAAGAACATAAATCTGCTAATGTTTTACTGTATTATTTAACCTGTACAGACTCCATAGTTATAGAGACTATAACTGGTAGACTAGCGACGTCCACAAGGGATAAGTAGGAATGAATAAAACATGTTGCAATTGAGCAGCCGTTCTGAAGTGAATCCTACGCGCGTCTGACACAGTGACGATAGAACAGCGCGTCAGCCGCAGATTAACCAGACGCATCTTGCTTAGTGATTATTTTGATATAGAGTCATATTTCGACATTAAACTTTCACGTCATATATTGCTTAATAATTGCAAATTCAGCTAGAGCATGGTATTCTTTTCCTACAATGACTGAAAACTGCGTCACGATTGACTTATTTAATACAAATAAGATTCATTATTTTAATTGGGCCCATTGGCCTTGCTTTTCACGGGAATAGAATACTTGGTTTTATTGTACCATGAGTAGGAGGATAAAGAAGACTCTTGTAGGGAGTTTCCCAACAGCGGATTTGACTTATTTAAGTCAGAAATACATAAATTGCATTCGAAAAATGGTCTCTTGATATTAACCATGTCCGTAAAAGACGTAATTTGAAGCAATTTTCCAAAATGTATTTTTGAACGAATCCAATCGATGCTAACTTCCATAATTTTCTTAATAGATTCTTTAAAAGGAACACTAATGTGCTGTTCGCCGATCCGAGCAGCAATTGCCTCACACCGCCCCCGCTCCGCCCATCACCGAGCTCGCACCGCTCTCGTAAGGAATGCATTGATTTCTCCGCAACTACACAGCTGATTATCCGACAAAAATAAATATTGCATGAGGACGAAGCAAAGGCTCCTGTTGCCGTGAACTTCGCAACACAATGGGGTTGTCACCATTTGTCACGGTTGGTAAGCTTTCCAAATCGGCCATTTTGTCATGTCGATAATTTGCGCGACAAGTTAGGTGATCTATTGTTTCATATATTAATTCTGGACTGAAAAGTCAACAAAGTAAAAAAAAATAATGGGGTAAAAAACATTACCTTTTTTATTATTGCATAAAAAGAATACCTAATACTTATATACCTATACTTGCGGAAATCTGTGCATAAATTACGGTTTACGTGTAAATGTGTAGTGTAGTGAAACATTTTATTGTTTTACGAAAGTAATTTCAACCAAGTAACTCACGTTTATAACAATTGTATAGTAATATTTAAAAAACACTTACACAAAATTAATTCGCCATTAACAGTGTCACAAACCCTATAAACATAACTCTAAATTGAAAATTTAAAAACCCCCGATGCGACGACTTTTTCATCAAATGTATACTTTACCTAGTTCTTCCAAATAATTAAGTTAGCGAGATTTGCGTAGCTACGTAACTCAGTATTCATTGCTCATCTCGCAAATTCATCTGGTACAACTAGTTTCGATGCCAGATTATGAAAGCGCCATTTACCTACATAATTATTTTTGGCTTCCTCATAATCTAAGATGCCATTCCATTCGATTCCAATGCAAGGTACAATATCCAACATAAAATCTATGTAAAAGTATGAGACATTATCTTGTTATGACATTATAATCATTGACATTAGAATAGACAACGAATCTAAATATTGATGCCGGAGGTTTAATTCCTAGTAAAAGATTATCAATTATGATTCAATTTGATGTAATATAACTCTGGTTGAGGTGGACGGACGCAGCCCAGGGGAAGAATTTTAAATAACGCTAAAATTATTAGAAATTGTATTGTATTTTTTCTCAATGGCGGAGCAGCGCCCTCTAGAATTATTATTGCGTAATATTCCATGACCATTAACAAAACAAACAAAATATAACGCATGCGCGTATCCATCATTTGACACGTGACTTATGGAATGTCTTTAGTTCATGCACAAATCTCATATAAAAATTGATAAATATTATTTTTTTTCGGAATCCGGGAAACTTTTCACATTTATAATATTGTAAAAAGCCAGTTCAGACTATTATGATCATTTAAAAATATAATAAAGCGAAATCCAATAATCTCAAATTTCGAGCGGATTCGAGCCGTGGAAGTTGGTTTTGGGCGTAAATGTGTCTTTTTTAACCTATAAAAGAGCTGATGATCTTCAAACGGCTGAACCGATTTTCATGAAACATAGCTAAGAACACTCTCGATCAGAATACCTTTCTAACAAAAGAAACAAAATTTAAATCGGTTCATCAGCTTGGGCGCTACGTTGCCACAGACAGACACACAGATACACAGATACACAGATACACAGACACACAGATACACATGTTAAACTTATAACACCCCTCTTTTTTCGTCGGGGGTTAATAAATAGCGATACGCCTTTAATATACAAGAAATTATTTCACAAAATATACTTAAGCATTCTGAACCCTATTCCCTTGTAATAGCTGATACCGGTTTATAGTTCTTAAAGATAATTATGAAGTACAGTCGAGGTTAATTTTTTTCTATGTTGAACTGTTTATGAGCAGGTCTTATCGTAAAATGTTAATTCATGATCACGATTTTCACGATGTACAGTCACGAGCAAAGTACCTATCACCTGTATCGATCAAAAAGGGGGAAAGTGTGTTTATTTTTGTATAACATATTCTCCCCAAAGAATTTTGATACCTACAGATTTTGTGATTCTACCGGATTCCAAAATTCAAAATGCATTAAGCTCAACATTATTGAAGAGACACGTATAAAATATAGAAATAAGTAGTATGTAGGTACATCTATGTAGATACTAAATACAATTGCATAGGTGAGTGAGCTAATTGCTTTGATAAAGGATTGTCATATACACAACACAAATTCGTGGATTTTTCTGAGTTAAACCCCCACTTTTCATGAGAATGAAACGGTTACCTAAAATATTAAAGCATGTCCGTCGTTGATAGTACAATTATTGAAGACCAGACGGTAACAGCTCGGCAGCGAGTTTAATATCACAAGTTGGATAATTTGGAAGCTCATGGCGAGCGGCGGGAATTCGTAACGGCGCCTTATTACCTTCGAAAGTGTGAGAAGTAATCTCGATAATCGAGATATGCGCCGGGCGTGCTCGCCGCGCCTCTACTGTTTTTTCAGTCTCTCGTGTCGGATATTACATTAAAATCTAGGGTCAGCGTGCATAAGTACAGTAGCGCGCTTAAGATTGTATTGCTGTGGACATACGGCGCAATATTGATTGATATTGATTGCTACTGGACGTATGAACGCCATTGCATATACTTTTTTTGGCACTGCAAATTTAATATGTAGAGACTGGATCCATTTCTTATCTTCGAATGCAATTGTAAATTTGTTCTATAGATAATTTCATTAAGTAGGTATGTTACTTATTAACTATTGCATGCACTTTATTAAAATAAGTTGGATAATTATTTCCCGGAATCCTAACACTTTCCATACCATTTATACCATTTTATCACACAACAATCGATCAAAAACATTTCCACGAAAATGAATCATTAAAACGTGTCATCATTCATTCGACGCAACTCGCGAATTAATTTGGTGAACATTATTTTAAATAATAATATGGCGCCTGAAATACACGAAATTCAGGCGAAATTGCGTGCGTAATTCGCATTAAAATAATTACGCGCTTTGATCGAAGTCCGTCGGCTAAGAGAATTTAATATGCAACCAGCGCACATCAAAGGGAAACTCCCAAATAGAAATTAAATACACAGGTTGGCTTAAAAAATAAGCGACAAGCGATTATTCATAGAACATAAAATTGTAATTTAATGATTTGACAACGTAACGGTTAAGTATTATATAAGGGACTTTGGCTTGAGTGTTATGATCCCATCCGTGGAGGCTTTGGTTAAATATTTACGTACAGTATATATTTTTATGATACGATCAGTAAACATTCAGTAATTTCCCCAAATATTAATATTTATTTTCAACATTGGGTGGGAGTGTTTCAAATGAAGCTACAATTGTTAAAATCGCTCAGCTCATGCCTTACTCCGTAGATACGGACAGAGCAAATATCATTACATTCATATCCGCATTTCGGATTCCTTAAAACAACATATTATAATATTTCCTCTCAGCATAATTTTAAAAACACAAGTTTTTTTAATTTTTATTTTTCTGCTTTATTTTATTTCTTGTTTAATTTAGTGCACGACTTTACTTCTAACGTAGCCTTTTCATTATAAAATTCAGAGTATTCTCATGCAGACAACTAGAAAGTGAGCATGTTCTCTTTCTCCGGAAAATATAGTTCTCAATTATTTTTCTTCCAAAAACATTGTTTCAGCAGACACGAAATACGAATATAGTTAATTAACAGAAGCAGACAAACTTATATTAACTGAGTTATTAAAATAGCCGCCTCCTATCGAAACAAGTACCGAACCAATTAACAACATCATCAATACTATCTGTCAAAAGCAGAATTAATTAAATACTGGTAGACATTCTGTAAATGGCACGGGAATAACAAGGTAACTAACGGTAGCTTTAGGAAACACAAAAGTAATTTGAATAAACATGAAAATCAAATTTAGAATTCATCTATAGGTACCCTTTATATTAAATTTAATACACCCCGTCTTACAATGAATTATAGAAAGATAGACCAACGCCAATACACGAATAGATCAAAAAATTTTTTTTGTAGGATCACCAGTATTAACACAAACATAACATAAAAAAAACTGAAACGAATAGCAAGTCTTATGGCAAGCGGGGATGGCTTCCATATCTTCTTATAGGTTGTTTAGACCAATCCCTTGTGCATAACACGCGTTATGTTATGTATGAAAGCGGACAACCCTTAACTACTTGCGATAATGCTTTCAAATCCTCTTTTCTTTGCGAAATCAAACGGTAACAGGATTAAAGTGCTCACTGCTCGGAAATCGAGTCACGGCGCGCTTCGTTAGGCCCTGTGTACACGGCCCGGGTCCTGTCACGGGTTGTGTGTACACCACGTTATGTTAGGCCCTGTATACATGAGCCGGGTCCTGTCGCTTGAGTAGAGTGCGTTATGTGTGTAGTAAAGCGACAAGAGTTTCAATGAAATTTTACCTTAGTCGGGATTTTCTTCAGTTTTCCCGTAAATATTAATATTATACTTGAATCATGGTTTCTTTGGTAAAACTAAAATTCAGTTTTTCTAACTGTCTGTAAGTATTTTATACTTTTTCCAAGAACCAGGCTGTCCTACGACTACCATCTCAAGCCATAACTCTTACGTTTCGGATTGGTTAGTTAAACCGCAGCTTCCGCTTCCCTATTGGGCGCTCAACAAAATGGCCGCCGTGCTAAGGGCCCATTGTTCAAATAGTTATTGCTATTGTTAACCTTCACAGAAACCGGTGGCTTGAGTTTGCATTCCATGCTTATTTGCAGTATAAATTATATTGTGGTGCGTGTTTTACAAGTGTTGATTTAAGCATGCAGGTTTTGGATAATAATAATTAGCTCGGAAGGCAATGTACTCGTAGTAATATAGGTAGAACCTGAAGGCAGAAGATCTACACAATATGAGTTTTTGTTGATCAGCCCTGTGTCATTATTAATAACAGTGGAGTCGATTGAGCCAAAAAAAAAAATCATTTTGACTCGATCCCGCGACGTTTCATGGTAGGCCTCTGACCGAAGCTCAATAGCTCTTCAATCGTAGTTCTTAAATACGAAAGTGTATTTGTTTATAAGTTTGGATGAACATCACGCAACAACGGCTGAACGGGTTCTAATACCTGGTACAAAGGTGCGTTTTATCCTTGAGAGTCACGCGGCAGAAACTCCAGGTTATAAATTAACTTCTTTCGAAACATTTCAGTTACAACTACACTACTAAAACGTTCAAGTTAAACAATACTTGTCTGACTTCCAAGCACGTCTCAGCAAGCCGCGGCTTTGCTTACAGTGTCTGTCGGCCATCACACGGAGGTGCTGGAAAAAAGCCGGAAACTCGCGAGATGTTGATATACGAGCGGTGTCGGCCACGCTCGTAATGCGATACAGCCCGCCACTATTTGGAGCGTGTCATCCGACGGGTACAACACTAGCGGGTGTGGCCGCAGTGTTGGCGGCATCTCGCACATTTTTTTTATAGAAGTTATTAGTCCCAACTTTGGGCTAACCTGTCGAACTAGCCCCCCTTAGGGAACTCGTTCCGATATTTTTCTAAAGTCGCCATTTGGTCACGCCATAATAAACTACCCCGTAAGTTTATCCACATCGCGGTTGAATTTATATCACAGAACGTCAAAGCCGCATTTTTGTAACTTTTGCGCATGACCGTTGTGTGTAGAACTGAATAATTCCATTATTTTGCGTGTTCCAAGATTTGGTTACTTCAAAGGTTTATCTATACACTCACATCTCGCGGCACCACGGAGTGCTTGTTATTTAATTACTTAGCCTGGTAATAAAAATGAAAAAACATTATAGTGACTTTATAACAGCTTAAGAAAATTACATTCGTTATTAAATAGTTCCATTACGCCTCATGTTTTGGTTAGGGGCGATGCTGAAATATGGGAATCAATAAGCATCAAAAGTCTGGGAGTAATTTGACAGTTCACTCGTAGCGCACAGCGTGTCAGGAGCGGATATACCTCCGTAGTAGGAATGGAGTAACCTTTTTAAAAATCGCTCATCGCCCTCTTTCGCAATGCACAAAACCCAGTGCATTTGGTACTCGTGGTACCAAAGTTTATTTGTCGGCGCGTGGGCAGGTGCTAACGTACAGTCGCGCGCTATAGTGATAATTTAATTATAGTGAGCACTGATTACTGTGATAATCGGTCTGTGGTTGCGGTCTGAGGTAGCTTTGTTTTTGTTTGGCGGGAGTCAGATGATGATGATGTAATGGATTAAACTTAAAAGGGGCTAAAGATTAAAGGAATTTAGTTTGGAACGTTTGGGTAATTAAATAAAAAACGAACTTTAGCACCTACGTACTGCTTAGTCTAGTCTGACTAACTTAACCCATTTTTCTAATAATATTTTTATATTTATTGAAATGACAATCATAATTTTGAGTTAATCCTCGCTTAATAATAACACGTTTCATTTATTTTAAGAATAAATTAACCTCAAATATTTTACCAGACGTAAAATAAACACACATGTGACATAAAAATTCAATCTTTTTTTTTATTATACTTTTAAAGAAATAAAATAAATCAAAGTTAACACTGTTGTTACGGACTGTACATGCGTGAGCGCAGGTGAACGCGCGAGTTTACGAGCTCGTAAAGTACAGGCAAACGGGGAAAGCTTAAAATAGATTTAGGTATGGCGGTGTGAGTACTGGGACTTGCTTGCGACTTGATGGCTAGGAGGAAATGAAGGTAGTTACAATAATTACAAGTAGAATAACCATAGACTAAGTATTATTATATTTTTACGGAAATAAAGACTCGCACAGCTCTTTTAACAATGTAGACATAACAATCCATTAATTTTAGAGAAAGGTGTTCATATTATTAAATGAAATTAAAACAATATTGTGTTGGGAATCGTTTCAAGCACCTAAAGAATATTTTGTTCTTTAGTAAACTTTAACGCCAATAGCCACACAAATTAATCAAAGACAAAACCACATCATACATCCAATTCCTACCTATCGAAACCGATACGTAAATAGAAAATCAAATGAGCTGCAAAACCCGTCGTGTAATTAAGGTTTCAGCACACACAACGGGACGACAACGGGACGCGACGGGGCCGTGCTGCAAAGGATCGGTGCTTCAAGCTATTCGACAGCGTTATGGTTGATACGAATTAGATTGTCGATTGTAAGTTATGTCGGGAATTGAAACTGCTATGATGGGTCATGACTATTTTTGCTGTTTCCTTCGCCTGCATTTCCCAAAATGGTAGGTAAGGGTACACTGTCATATTTTCAAGTATAGGGTGAGGTTATGGTGATGTACCGGACACTCATTCAGGCTGCTGGGTGTTATAACATCCAACAGCCTTAGCATTTTGAATATCATAAAAATAAATTACTTAAATAACAGTTAGCAGGATTCAGGAAGCGAACCTGGGACCTCACGATGGAGTTATCACTAGTACCTGTTCACGAATACTCAAAGGTCACTCAATTACTTCTTAAATCTGAGTGATGTAAAGAGTGGTAACAACATTTATTTCGAAAAATGAAGTTACTTTACTAAAAGAGCAAACAATTATTTCCCGTTACATATAAACAATCCTTTATATTTTCCATTAAATCAATTTAGAATCTTCATTTAAATCCGATTGCATTGAAACCGCGTAGTGTTATCAATCGTAGCGGTCGTAGCGGTGGCTGCGGCGTACCGGCGTATTGCCGGATCGGCGTACTACCGTATTTAATGCCCGAATCGTTGGGATTGATTGGACACCGCTGATTTGGCGTTTCGCGGTCGATTGGTCATTCTGTAGAGCGGTAGAGTTACGGTTATGCTTTGTTCATGGGGTCAAATTAATGTAGTGTGACAAAAAGTTATTAGCTATGTCCAGGACCTAAATGAGAACATTAACATTTATACAATTAGCGCAAAAAAAATGTTATTACCTATTTGCAACAAGCGAATTTATGGAAACTTGTTTTGAAACGAATTTATGGAATGAAATTTAAATAGATGCCTCGTATAATACCTAGAAAAGTCATTACTCTATTAAATTTCAAGGAAATCTGATTAGTATAACTAGTCTCCCATCAGCTGTAACAGTCTAGTGCCGTGGCAATCAGCCTATATAAATAGTTTTGTCTCCCGCTTTGCAACTGAGGGAACTGGATAGTTTTTTTTCCAACTCCTCATATTCCTGGTTTTAATTAAATTAGTGCGGATTCCAAGACAATTTAGCTTATCTCCGGGAATCCTTGAGGGTCAAATCTTCGCGTCACCATTAGACACCGTTGTCGATTCTTGATTACAGTTACAGTGAGTGTGATTGTGTGGCGGGACTAGTCCCAATTACTTTATAAAAAAATCTGTGTTGTTTTAGGAGTAAGTGGCACTTACAAAAGCCTTCATTTAGAAGTCCTCGGTGAAACAAATAATTGTTTCTATAGTACTAAAACAGTAGGCCAAATTAGAATGAAAGATGAAAGTAATATAAGGCCAGCTTGGAACTTAAATACAATATTCATGCAACACGAATCAATGAGATCAATGAAATGGTATTATTAAATATTTGCTTTCCATTCATTTAAGACGTGAAATTAATTGTATTAATACAAGACACGATTTGTTTCGCTTTCATTGATGCGTGAAACTGTTTTTATTTCTTTTGCCGATCTAGTTTCCACATGGAGTGATATCCTAATAAATATCGTTTAATCACCCGCCTATTATCTAGTATAGCGATCTCAAACGGTACTTTCCAATTCGTGAAATGTTTTTTTTATCTTAAATCAACGAACCAACAATTTTATAAGACCAAGGATAAATCCTTGACTTCGCCTGCTTAGAGCAACATATTTTGGGGATGAAATAAACCTGAATCTACCATTCCATAGTTTTTATCACCTATCATTGTACTAAATTTCCTCCAAATTTTTTCAGAATTTTTTTCATAAACTTCCATCAAACATACAAACATACTTTCAAATGTATTATGATCGCTATTATTTATGCGAACAGCAATTATATGCAATAAAAATCATTTTACTAATACAATAGCCACAATAAAGACGTATCTATTTATATGGACGTTATGACAAATGTCTGTGAGTCGAGAGGGCAATAGTGAAAGTGTCTGGTTTGTGATCTGCAACTTGGAAATAAAATAGACGTAGATATTATGAACGATAGAGAAAGGTGAATGATTAAATGTATTCATCAAGATTAAAAGTCAGGGTTTTTCAAATAACTATTAGAACCGTATTAATACACCATGGCGCTTGTATTCTCCAAAGGGGTAGCCAGAAATATACTATATACAGTACACCTCTATTTCGCGTATGGTGTTTAGTTCCAAAATAGTAATGATGAATGATGAAAGTTGATTGTTATCATAGTATGTTTCCCCCTTCAATTTAAGGGGGATTCGGGCCATAGCCCACCACTACTGCCCTAGTGCGAGTAGACAAGCTTCACACGTCCTTTGAAAGACATGCAGGTATTCAATAACCTTCTTTCTTATTTAATTAGTAATCATTATCACTAAATATTTTCTTCCAACTCCTCCCATTATTTCTTTCGATTGAATTCGTGCGGGTTTCAAGACAATTTAACTTTTCCCCGGGTGTCGTCGAGGGTCAAACCTCGATGTCATTATTGGTCACCATTGTCGATCCTGGCTTACAGGAGTTACAGTGGTGGGAGTGTGTGGCGCGACTACTTAGTCCCATAAAAAAAAACACTGAATATGACTCTTCATTATGAATCATCCATCGCTCTTTAGTTATTATTCACTCGGAACTGTAGCTGATGAAGAAACAAGCATCCTAGTATCATACAAGGTGACACATAATGGGTATACTATTTTTTTTGCAACTTAACTTTGTAAATCTCAAACTATCGGCTTTGTAGGACAGTTGAAGTACTAAAGGTTTTGTACACTTGTGAAATCGGTCAACAGCTGTATTCCTATAACACCTTTTGTTTTTCAAGTTCCCTCCATAGCTGATGGTTTTAGAATTACAAAGTTAAGTTTTGAAAAAAAAAGTATACCCATTATGTGTCACCTTGTATAAAGAGAAGGGAATTGGCAGGATTTAGTCTCTACCATTTCAGAATATCCGCAAAACAAAACAATAAAGCCAAACAATCTTTATCTCGAGCCATTTCACATAACCCCTGGGCGCCGTTGACACCGTTACCGTAACGTAACGTTAACAAAAGCGTAACGATATAACGGTATGTGTTATATCAGATAACGGCGCGGAGATAACTCTATTGTTTCTATAACGATTGCCAGGGCAAGTGTTGGGGCGGGATTGGAGGCTATATATGGTTATTGCTATCCTGTGTGTTTTTCTTTCTAGTCATTAAAGGGGAATGGAATTGTCTTCAGCATATGTCAAAAACTGTCAGACAATGAAATGGTTGCTTCACACTGGGTATGCATTTTTCACATCAGCATCTAACGTCCACATATCAAATCTCACTCCAATGGATTAGTCATTTATGAGGTACCTATACCTAATGGTAGATAACCCTGTACTTATATTATAAGTACTTAAATTAATTTATGCTTTTTATTTTTGTTAGTCAGCAAACGGAGCTATGATTTTGCTTAACATACTTATATTATATTAATAGAATAATTTAATAATACTTATTACTCTCTAGAATGCCGCAATGGAGTTCTTGTATAAATATAATAAACACACCGCTGTGTATTTGCAAAAAATATTTTTGTTAAAACGTCAGTAGCCCTGGCGCTAAAATGTGAACAAAAATGTGTTAGGCTAATAAAACTGAAAGGGTTTTTGTGAACGCAGTTCGCTCAGCGGTACATCGAATTAGGTATCAAATGTGTTGAAATTATCTAATGTTTAGCAATGTTACGCTAGCTAATTATTTATCAAAATGGCTAGTTCATAGGATAACGCGACATATAAAAATCATTATTTAATATAACACCATTTATTTGCAAAATATAAAGATGACAAACGATTTTTCCAAACAATTTGAATCGTCGGCAAAATGTGTAAACGATCAAAATGTGTTAAAATGTATTGGAAAGTCTCTGGCTTTTTACTTTGTGACTGTAGTTAAATGTTAAAGATATTTTTTCCCCGAGAGGAATCCTGAAAGTTTCAAATAACACTGTCGGCTGTAAAACGCGTGTGGCCCCACTGAAATAAACTGAAAATATATCGTAAACGGCGCCTAATTGAGATCAACTCGTAAAAAAAAGTTACGACGATGTTGCGGCTTTTCTTGGTATTTCTAAAGATTTTCAGCCACCGTAATACAATGTACAGAAGTCTTAATAATAAGGTGGTATAACTGTAATGGTAGAAGATGTTATAATGTGGTAACTAGCCATACACCACCCCTATCAACACGCCTGTAGACTCTGAAGGGCTAGGTAGATGTGCACCTAATGCACGCACATCCTACCAATAGTATATTGATGGTATATATGTCTATTAGTTAGCAATTATTGAGGATTTTATGAAACACGTCAGTATCAAAAGCCTGTACATTCAATAAATAAGTAATTTACCCATCTGTATAAAGGCACATCAAAGAACTTTATAATCAAGTGATCGGCATCGCCTCGAGGCGCGTCGTGACGCTCGTGTGTGCGATTAGTCGTCATTAGCAGTCGCATCTGGGTTGCCATACCTAAAAAAAATATACTACTAAGTATTTTAATTATTATATTATTATCCCGCAACATATCGCAAGGAGGAGTATAATAAGTTTCATCATTTTGTGTTTATGTCTGTGGTGACGTAGCTCCCAAACTTCCGTTTGGGAACAGCAAACAGCAACGCAATTATCGATAACCGATATTCCTAAGGTGTCTATGTAACTAGGAAAAGGCTGAACTGATTTTACAGGGCTTTTCTGGCATATTGACGACCTGAAGAGCAGTGGGATAGAAGGAGAGGAATGAACTCGGGCTTCCCGCTCTCTTAATTCACTTATCGTACTCAACGAAGCTATCATAATAGCTACTTTTCTTTCTGTGAGAGAGTGGTACTATCCCGTAAGAGACAGTCAAAATCAATCGACGTTATCGTTTTAAGCGTCTACACTACAACATCCGCTTACTACTTGAAAAGGCGGATCAACCTCGGACTGGAAACTGACCCCTAAAAAAGGAGTGTTTATCAGTTAAAAGAGATTATAATAGTAGTTATTTACTTATTTGTGCAGTTACATGGTAACACCGGAGCCCGGTGTGGTCTCGTGCGGCTGTGGCCAATTAACTCGTGATGATGTTTGCGATCGAAGCTGTAACTAGGGATGATACAAACTAAGATATTTTTGAAAGTTACAGCCTAATGTATCATGCCTAGAATTTATGACACGCAGAAGTAATTATTATTGTACTATGCACTAAACAATCATGTTTTGTGATACTATGTTAGTCAAATAACATACCGCCAGATGAATCCTACGCAGGCAATAACAAAAATTAAAACTAAAAATTACTTATAGCGTCTTTACTATAACGGAAATTCTATTGTTCAATTGCGTATTGAGTAAAAAAAACCAGTTCCGCCTAGATACGCCCGAAAGAAGTGAAGCTTTATAGTATAAAGCGTATCGTGTGACGTCGTCTGACGTCCGACGTCTGACGCTTAGCACGGATAGAGTGACCGCGCGGCGACCGCACCGAACGTCCTTATAGAAGCTTCGCTTCAAAATCTTATAAAAAATAACCTGTCATTAACACGATTATATATCAAAATATAAGGTAAGGTAAATAATAATGTTTTATAATTCGCATTTTTAAACGGAAATAACAGTAACAAGTCTTGAAATACTCAAGTAAATGCAGTATAAACGGTTCAGTTCAGCACGTGTCAACCCTACTGTACGTAATTGCTGGTTCGATTACGTTCTCAGTGGTTTTTATTCAAATTAAATAGTTTATTTACAATCTACTTGGAACCCCGTACATGCCATTTTCACAATAAGATTACCAACTAGTAATTTAAAGTTATCACACTAGTAGTAAACTGGTTCACCACTAACAAAAAATACTATTATAGTAGTGGATTTACATTGTGGCACTATTAAAGGAGTGGACTGACGTCATTTATTATACGATGGGGATTGAACCCGGAACCGCTCGGTAACAAGGCAGTCTCTCTAACCAATAGGCTGACGCTGACGCTGACTGTATTTGCTTCGGTTATGAGTTGTTGGTTTCACAATAATTGATTTCGGCAAAATACCAATTATTCAGGTGTTATGCAAGCATTCAATCATTTCTTCTCGGCCCACACGCGATCAATGTCGCAAGCACAACTTATGTCGTCCCAATGATTCATTAATATCATTAGTGAGGCGGTCCACGCGCCGTCGTTAGCCGCGAATCGGAAGCGATCAGTCACCGCGACGTGCGCGGGAGTGGGCGGGCGGCGCGAGCTGATAACTAATTATGTAATTAATGTTTTGACCAGTGTCATTGGAATACGAACAGTACAAAATGCGACATTTAACCTCAACCTCCCCTCACTTTCACTCGCCGAGCGAGCAATGCCATTGGTATCGCAAGCATCGGTAGAACTGCCTAACATCACTTGAGTGCTTGTTTGCCGACTTTTTTAAGTTCATAAAAATAACATAATTTCCCACATTTATACAATTTATCGCATTTTAATCATGAGAAATGAATATGGTGTTAAGCAAGCCTCTGCTGCTCAAAGCTCGCTGCAGGCTACGGCGTAGGCCGCGTCGATATAATGTATGCGCATACGCACTGCGGTATCGCAATGAAAGGGAACGGACTGTGTCTGTGTAATTGATCTACGAGCGTGGGTTACGAAAATCGAAGTTATTAATTAATAATTTTAAAAAATAACAGTCATGTTAGCCTTAGCTAACTGTATGCTAGGCTTGTTTATTGAAAATATCTAGAATTTATGCAAAAATATTGGGGAAAAAAATACGTTTTTCGAAACTTATTAAACTTATGTGAAGGTGCTAAAACCGTAGTAATATCTATGAAAAAACATTTAAATAATAGGTACCTACTATGCATCATACTGCACCGAAAATGGTGATTCACATAACTCCCGTTTATCTCTCATAATAATGTTGTCGTAAATTCTAAACTCTGAACAAAAAGAAGTATAAAATAATTACAGACATAAACATGAAAATTTCATCATTTCATACGTTCAACCCTCCCGTGCGGCGTGCGCGAATTGTTTAACCCTCGCGCCGGTAATGAGCGCCGTGGTCTACGACAGGTGCTTCGCTTTATGAGAATATAACGGAAGTCAGATGTAATGACGGGTTATGTGAGGGTTAAAATGGGTCATGTCGCGTAAATAGTATGATTGTCTATGAATTTATTATGAGAAACATGACTGTTATAGTTAGGATGACATCGACATAGGTCATCTGAATAAGTTGGAGATTTTTACATTATTATTTTTGTTATTACACAATGCCATACAAAACACTTTTGTTCTGGAAAATTGTAGCCTCTAACAGCACTTCCTTTGTTAAGCTACACCTTCAGTAAAGCTATCCACCAATGAAATACATGACAATCGGGGTGAATTAATCATATTAACATCTTCGCCTCTACCCGAGACCAACCTCCTCCCCGACCGCAGGCTGCACTCACCCCCTCGGGGGCAATTCACCCCATATTGAGTTCGCACCTCACTGCACCGATTACGAATTCCGAATGCGAATAATTCAACGGCTTACTTGTAATGAGGAAACTTATAGGAATGACATGCGTAATTTACTCGCTGTGATGCTTTGCTCTGTTTAGTTAGATGAAGAAAATATTTGGACAGCTGCGTAAATCAGATACCTACTTATATCCATATGTAGACATGCAGTTAGGTTCTTTTTGTTATTACGTCACTAATAGTCCCATTAGCCCCTGTGATAAGTGGTGCGCTCCCGTCAATAAGGAGTTTAATGGCTAGAAAAGGGATCGAACCTGTACTCTCAGTTACGAGGCGGCCTCTTTAACCACAGGGTTTTTAACGCTTCGAAATCAAAGTTAGTAGACAACAATGAGAATGATTAATCCAACGCTATCCGAAATAAATGAACTCTCAAATGTTGTGTTAAAATTGTGTGTAACAATTCAACCGTGTCAAATGTACAAATTGCACTCCCTCCCCTCTCGAGGGGGGTGAGCGTGATCCGGCGCGGATCGGCAACCGGATACGTGAGCTCGGGGTTATAATTAATTATTTAATTAATAATTACGAGTACGTCTTTGTTCCGCGAGGGTGCACCCCTGTTGTTTACGTTTTGCACTTTGAAACGTTTGAGAGTGAAAATTATTGTTTAGTACCTATAGTAGGTAAATGTTAAGCGATTTTCGTGAAATATTAAAACGGAAAACTGAAGCTATATTTATGGAAATTAACCCACAATGTAGGTTTAAATAATGTAATGTTTGTGCAAAATACCTAAACAAGTCTTAACCATCATGCTCGGATTCCCAGAAGGGGTAGGCAAAGCTACATTGCCATGCATTTACTTAGTTATATTTTCCCAACGGTGTTTAACATTAATTTACAATGGCATTAAATTACAGTTTCCAGAACAAAAATGGATCGTGAATAGTTATTCTCTTGTAAATGTACTAAAAATGATATAAAGGGAGTTTATTTTTATCGAAATTAATGTTGTTGAATGGCATTTAATGCTTTAGTAGCGATAATCTTAAATGCAATACCAGGTAACCCTACAAATGTGTTACTTTCGTATTTCACATTCTTTGAACCTCGTTAACAAGAGCTTATACTTTTTAAATTCGGACATTAACGTTTGCCCACAGATAAAATATTTTATGCCTCAGCCAATAAACAAGCGGAAACGATCTGACCTTTAAAGAGGTCGATAATGTGCCATAAAATCACGGATTTCCACTCGAATAAATCGAGACGTTCCGCTGTACTCCGATTCGATTCATCGGTATCGATTCGTGTACGAAAATCGATTGATCAACGTCGGAGCCGTATCAGCCAGAATTATTCAGCAGGACAGTAATCTTGATAAAGTGACGGTTGCAATGCGCGCGCGCATCGCGATTTTACACGGAATTAATATTGTTTAAGCTGGTTTTGGCGTCATTTCGTGAAATATGGATTCTGTAGCGGCCCAGAGAGAGTGTGATTACTCATATTACACAAATATCAGTACAGTACGCTTTCCCTTGTTTGTATACAAAACTAATATACATCAATGTATTGGTAGGTATGTCTATCTATACATAACTATACCTATCTGTTACTGCTTTGTCTACTATAAACTATTTCTTAAGGAATTATAGATATATGTGGTAGTACATGAAATTAAAAAAAAAGTTATTGTTTCGTTTTCACACATAGCAAGCATAGCAAGGTACCTTGAAAAACTTCCCTCAAAAGTATATTACAAAATAATGGAAGACGCCGGAAGCTTTACGACACGGTCAGACCATCCGCGGGAATATTACCAATATTATAAATAAGAGAGTGTGTTTGTTTGAAAGTTCCACTGAGCACCCCACCTATCACGCAAATACGACTCAGAGTAATGGGTCTAAATTTTAGACTCTAAAATATGGTACATAGGCTATACTTTGAATACCATAAAGGCAACTTTTTATCTTGTTACTCTACGAAGGTGAATCAAGAAATAGGTATGTGATATACACTTACCTAGGTACCTCTGAATAAATCAACTTTATTTGCTCAACCAAGAACAGTGTTACCTACGTGCAATACATTAAGAAAAGCAAAACATCTTGTCAACTGGACAAGATGTTTTCCTTCAGCTCAGTACCGACGGCTCGCGTCAATTACTCACGCTCCACTCCGCGCCAGTAATCTTGATAAAGCACTGGACTCGAGGCTCCCGCGACTCTCGTGTTTGTGGAATCGAGTGATTATGTGCTTGGTTTCTTATGAAACACTAATTCTGAGATTGCCATTGTGAAGATCTGCGAATTAGTTTTTTATAGGCGGATGAACTAAGAGGCGACTGGCTCGACTTAAAATACAAATGTTAGTCAACTCGAACTCAACTCAAAATTGTTTTTATTCATGTAAGCCAACAAAGCATTTATGAATAGTCAGAATCTACCACCGGTTCGGAATGCTCAAAACGTGCGTCAAAACTGAAACCCAAACCGTTTAATTTGTGTACGATTAAGATTGCAGGGGCACTTACAAATTGTTATTTTCAAAGTCAAACAAGCGCATGGCTGCCTGATGTTAAGCAGTTTCAGTTATAGATTATTGCATTACCAACTGCGTTGCTGGAACAGAGCGAGGGGGTTACTCTTCCGGCTCTCTCACTCATCATACGAAATACAGCCACAATAGCAACCTTATGCCGTTCTTCTGTAAGAGGGTGGTACCTACTATACCTCCTTATTACTCACTAGCGGCCCGCCCCGGTTTCGCACGGGTACATTGCGGTTACATTATTCGAGTTTTAGTAAGGATCCCTAATTTTTTTGAAAATATATTATAGCCTATGTCACCCGGGGATAGTGTAGCTTCCCAACAGTGAAAGAATTTTTCAATTCGGTTCAGTAGTTTCGGAGCCTATTCATTACAATCAAACAAACAAAGTTTTCCTCTTTATAATATTAGTATGATTATTATATTATAAGTATGATTAGAGCTAGCGTGTAGAGTTACCTACTAGAGATGTGGTCTAAACTTCGACCAAACCAAGTTACAACGAGTCAATTTAGTCATTGACGAGAGTGGTTTCTTCTTTTAAAATAAGTGGAATAAATTCTGAAGGTGTGTCATTGCCTAATAAAAGCGATAGGCGGCGCCAATGTCACTGCACTTGAAATATCGGCGCGGATCCGGTGCCAAGTGTTCAGTAATATAATGAATACCCTTGTTTACCCCGCCGCGGATTAGCGTGATGGTGCTTTGAGTTTATGAAGAACAATGGCCGTTTGGAATTAGTCTCTACTACATTATGATTACGGTTGCAAATTTTAAATACGAAGCCCTTTAATAATAAAGGGTGTCTAGTGTACACTGAAGAGTCATAAAAATCCCCTGGCTGCGCCTGACAGACTCTAAAATAATTAACTCACTAGAAAACGGTCAGAATAATCCACAATGCGATTACAAGTTAAATAAAAGCGTTGCTAAAATGATACAATTTTAAAGTACCTGCTGATCTCCGAAAATATGTCAGTATAGGTATTCCTAAGAACGACCTCTCGTATTTAAATTACCAAATACATTAATAATTATAAGTACCTACGTATTTTTGGTTTATTCCACATCCAATACATAAATCGTTTAAAAACGCTATATTTCACAACGCCGCCACGTTCAAAACCTTTTAAAAAACCGATCCAAAACATAGAAATACGACGCCGCGCCCCGACGCCGCCCGCGGCTATACAGACATTTTATATTAAAGATTAAAATATTCTTAAACGCCGCGGGTAAGTGTGGCTACCCCGCCATTAAGTATATTTAATACAGGGGTGGGTTGTTTGACTGTTTGTCATCGCGAATGTTTTAAACAGATGAACTGAGTTTGATGTAGGAGTTTTGAGGGTAGATATACAATATAGGCCAATGGAAATGAGTGGAGGTAATTATTTATGTTTCACTTCACTTTACTAACGCATTCGTCGTTAGTCCATGGTTTATAGTATTTACTAGCTGAGCCCGCGACTTCGTCCGCGTGGAATTTAACTTAACAAAAAAGCCCGCTCCCGCGTTCTGAGCCCGCGCGACAGGACCCATTTTTTTAAATTTTGTTTTTCTAAATTAAGATTAGCGTAAGTTACTGCTTATAACATCAGCTATCTACCAGTGAAAGTCCCGTCAAAATCGGTCCAGCCGTTTCGGAGATTACCCGGAACAAACACACAGATAGACAGACAGCCAAAAATTTTTTAAATCGCATTTTTGCTATAGGTGTCGTATGTACTTTGATATGCACTTAGTGAAAAGGTGTTATTTTGATATTACAAACAGACACTCCAATTTTATTTATTTGTATAGATGTATAGATTAACTCCATTAATCACCTTTTACGATATCCAGGAATACTAAGCAGGCAAGTCTAAGCAGCATAGCAATCACGTGTGTATTAATGTGAAGTAGTCACTATCTCGTGCTACATTAAATAAAACCATACTACCAGACCTCAACTGCGGATCTGTCAACATCATTACGAATCTACCTCTACTTGTTACTGTCTCTATGTTGGCGTAGGCCGCCGAAAACAAACAATAAAAATGTATTGGCATATTTCGTTTGTTTTTGTAACATTTTCCCGGTAAAACATTGTAGCATTGAGAGCTAAATGGCGTCATAAACAAAATTTTAATATTTTCATTTGAGAGCCTGTCAAAACATTTTTCAGTCTATTTTATTGTTTCTAAAAACACTTTTACAGAGCAATCATTCGGAATTTATAGTTTTCAGTAGGGATGGCATTCAAAACAAAAAAAATCTAACATTTTCCTTCCTTTCCTCAATTATTGCTCAGCCCTTTGGAGGTTTTCGGCGAAATTAATAAGCAATAAATGAGTTGCACGGAAAGGTAATTTTGTTTTTAACATAATAATATGTTATTACTTATCACCGACTTTTCACTTTCATTTTTCGAGTTGCGAATTTATCGAACGCATGCAACATGTTGTGGCGGCCCTACATAGCGTGTGTCCAAGGCCAGGGCAGGGTCATTGTGTTATTCGTTCCGTCTCGCGACGATTCGTTACGCGCAACTTTCGGAACGCACAAACGCTCTTGTTACATACTTATACAACCCTTACACTGTTTTTAAACGTTTTAAAAAACTGTTAAAATAAGGCTATGGAATAATAAGATGGCCGAACTGCGCATTTCTTTTACTAACGTAAATACTGTTATTTTTTTAAATATACCGTTTTTCAAAGACGTGATAAAAGATATTTGAGAATTGTTGTCAGTTTTTGCAATCCCGCATGATTATTGCAGTGTTATGGGCTTACGAACTTGGAATATAAATAATGTAGATTAGGGTAGAACTTGATTTCTTTCAAAGACGAGTTGACGACCAACTGAAGTGCGTAAAGTTAATTCTATTTCATTAAAAAGTTTCACAGAGCACGACCTTAGAAAGTTTATTTTTCCACGTAAAACGGAACCGAAAGTTTCCTTTCGCACGTAGAACGGAACGCAACGGTACGTTCGGGAAGTTTTTTTACAGGAAATTGGAAAGGGTACTGTTTGTATTGGTTTTTGCGAGTAATTCGGTTTTTTACTCGTAACTTCTTTGACGAGGTAAATATGGTTGGTTATGTAAATATTGGAGACATAACGAATGTATTTGCGCTTTATTTAGATGTTTAGCAGCATATTAAACGTATTCTATTTATTTACACTGTCAAATGTCAAAATCTGTAGAGATCTGATACGAAAATAAGGTTGGGGATTTTTCATTAGTCAACGATTTACGTACCGGGGCTTTAGAACACTGTTATTTATTCAATTTAATATCACAAATTCGAAATAAGAATCTCAAGTCAGTAAGTATAAGATAATATTACACCTGTCGCACATTATACCGTTCTCTGTTCTCTATTTAAAAACGCCCGCGCAAAGTTGGTATTGATCGTTAATATTTAAACAAATTCTCTTGCCAGCGCGAAAAGACTTTCTGAGAAAAAAAAAATCTCTTCGACATAATGTAAGTGATAAATGCTCGAGTAAATACAAATTATTGCGAGAGTTCCTTAAAGGCCTGACTAATAAGACGATAAATAAAATGCCCGCGAAATGAGCTCATTAATTGTGGTGTGCAGGCACATTGGGCAATTGGAACCGTCATATCAAAATGGCGCGTTGAAGTTAAAATGGCCGATTTCTGATCTCTTTGTATAAAAGTTTTTATAGCTGAGTTTAGTTATTACGTTGCGATATAACGGACATCTGAACCCGCGAGTCGTTGAAAGCATACCTAATCCTTAATCAATCGAATATGTAATAAATATTCTTGAAGAGCATGAAATTTGTTATTTTATTTACGTAATAATACATATAGCTTAATTATCTAACAAATACCTCATAGATTCAATTTCCTAACTTGATGAATTACCAGAATCGCTTTTTTTTGTTATTATCTGACTGGGATCGGATGCATACTGAGATCTTCCCCTGTCCACGTTTGCTTATTTGAAATCATACGATAGGTGCGTTTGTCTGAAAAGCACGAAGTCTTACTTAGTACATTAATCAAATAGATAGATGCCGTTACTTATTGGGATCGTAATAGGCCATGACAGCTGGCAGTCCACCAACGCAACCAAGCATTACAGTTTCTCAACGAGATTTTTACGGTTCAATCATGTGGAGCGTGGCTAAAATGACAGGAGACCACGGCATCGCACCATTCAGCCAACCTAATTTCATTTGCAACGGTCACTGGCCGATCTATGGCGACTTATTTTTCTTTGTCTATGGTGTTTTATGCCAGTTAGATAATATAATATATCTAAATACCGAAACAAACAAACTTGTATATTAATATTAAATATTATTATTAAAATAGCTACTTATGTTGTAGAGTAGGTAGGTACTGATAATGTACTTTAATATCCCAAATCTGGGATGACTGTATTCTGTAAATAGCAACCTCGTGTTGATACTCTACCAACTTTAGACATGACTAACTTTTCATAAAGAAGTGTTAATAAACGTAAATTTCTATGCCATTACCGTATATAAAATTATTTTATTTTAATTTTGGAACGTCGCCAAATATAGACGTCAAACATTAAAAAAAATAAAGTCGTCAATGTCGTTGTGGGTATGAGCACTTTTAACACCTGCTTTGAAATTATAATTAATAACGACGCGAAGTGACGCATGCCGTCTAAAATATTAAAATTAATAATACAGTTTGAAGGGCTCTTTTATCTTGTAGCCAATCTATTTTTAAATGCCTTGAAAAGTTATACAAAATCTTTTCACACCATCGAAGCTTTAATATTTTTCGTTAGATTTTTTTTAATCATATTTAATAACTATTTTTTTGACATCTCTGGGTTCTTACTTACTTTACTATACTTTGACAACCAAGTTGGTACTAATTACTTACATAGCCAAAACTTTTGTATTTTTTTTGACATAAGTTATCTTTACTTCCTAGGTACCACTGTGCAGAGCTTGCTTGCTTAAATACCTACCTACTGACATGATTAAAACCAAAAGGTTTCCTCTTCTCATATAAAATCTTCTCGTAATAGATTTAATAACCACAATTTTATCGATTTTAATATCCCACTAGTGTTAAAAATATCGTCCATATTTTACATGCGTGGGTGTTTTATGATATATTAACGCTGCACCGCAGAGTACCGAGCAGATTAAAGATTGCTCACTGATGGATGGAAAAGCGAGAGCCTCGGGCGGTGAATAATAACGTATAATAAATATAAAGTAAAGATCCGCTATGTTCTCGTCCACTTTATACGCTTGCAGTTGCGTTTAAATATTTATTGATATTTAGAAAGTAAATAGTTTTTGCGCAAGTTCTGCTGTTCCAGGGCTCTTCCAGAAATCGGTTATGACTGGATTTCATTTAATATTCATTATTTTCAATGTATTTTGATATTCAAATTCATTCACATTGTTGCATCAATTACACTTAATTCTATTTAATATTATTGCTTATTTAGGTGCTACAGAATGAGAAAGAAGGTTTAAAAGTTAATAATCCATAAATTTCAGCATAATCATACGTGTGTTTAACAAAATGTTGACCCGGGGCGGCGCTAATTAATCCTCTGTACGCAGCGCGGGTAATATTTCGCAATCATCGCCGCCATATTTATTATTTAAATGGAACAAATGAACGAGTGAACGCACACATTTCTACAATTTTAATATTTGTGATTAATTGATGGCGGTAATTAGGCGGCTTTGTGCAATCGTATCTAATTAATGAATTGTACAATTTGTTGCGGAAATGTGAGAAATATCAGTTTGTTAAATATGTCTCACCAGATGAAAGTCCTGGGCGAGAGATTGGTACCTAATGCCTATATCACAGAATGGAGACACTTCCTTAAAAGGTAGGTAGGCTTTATATTTCGTGATATATTGATTACATTACACACATATCGCATATACACAATCAAACAGTAACTATCTGTGCAAAATTCACCCAGTCTTGGGGCATCTCACAGTCGTATTCTCAGTCGTAGCAGCAAATCCATCCAGAGTTTATAGATGAACTTTTAACAAACCAAGGTGCCGAGTGTAAACTCAGTTGCTCACAAATATCTTACAGTGTTTTTACACTCGGCTAACTCTTAAATGAAGTCGAACTAGAAAACTTTACTGTAATAAAGTAGTTACTACTTTTCCCCAAATTTTGTGATGAAAATGACATGGACAAGCATATGTCAATATGTAACTTTAAGAACGGCGTAAAGGTACTTTCCATAGGAGCCACCCTGATGATGATCAGTGAACTTCTGGAAACAAAAAAACGAATACACCAAAAACAATAACGAAACCAAGCAATAGAAGAAAACAAACGAACTAAAACTAGCCTCGTTAAATGACTAGACGTACAGAGTTGTTGTGTATTTGTTGGTGCAAACAACATTATCTCAATTATTTAAGTAAATTAACTACAATAATATGCCTCGAGTCGCTGCATCTCGTGACCCGCATTGTTTGTTGTACAACAGGTTTTCATGTGCAATTTTAAAATCGGTAGGACTTGAATTATATTGTTTGCGTTTGCTTGGAAATTAGGTACTTTCAATTTCAATAAGCATACAGAATGTCGTTTTATGGCTTCTTCACAATTATTTTTCATAAAACACAACAAAAATTTTCAAGTCCTACGCCATGCTCTCCCGAATTTTTTAATATTTAAGACCCTTTTGTAAAAATTTCGTTCAAAAGTTTGTAATACCCAAATCGGGTTTCCGTAACTGCAAGCCCTAATGGGGTATCGGTATTTTTTTCTGATTTGCAAATCATAATGACCGTTTACTTGGCTCCGTTCGTACTCAAGCTCCGTCCCCCAATGTGAGCGGTCTGCGGCGCCGCGGGCGACGCGAGTTTACTCTTACTAAGATTTGTGGGAATAGTTGTTAGGGTACAAATAAAGAGGGTTTCGTTGTAATCATTAGGAGTTGCGGTTTGAGATTGTTTGTTTACTATTTACTTAATCATTACTCGTAATAGCATTAAAATGACGATTAGCTCAGGGATCATACTGCATAGTGTCCATTTCCTTCAATTACATATATCCAGTACGATGTTATAACGAGTCATTATAAATTTATGTTTCGGTTATAAACGGTTAGGTGAAACCAATATTCACTAGTCACTGTATCATCCATAACAAAACCGTATGTGCATAGTTTAAAAAAGTTGCGAGACCACTTGAAATTATTTTTTTATAAAAGTGTTAAACTTTTTCCGATGTGTGTACAACAGAACATCCTAACAGATGATTTGGTATGTCCGTATCACCCGCGGCGAAAGTGCACAGCAAACAAAACAACACAGTGATTGCTGGCTCAGATGATATGATTGCATGATCCACAACTTGTGGTTCAACGTACAACAGTTAATGTTGTGGGCCTAGAGAGCCCTGCGGCACTCCGCTTCAAAACTTTACCCGGCTAATGCTTCGGGTAGCTATGGGGAATCTTCGCATGATATTTTATATTTTAACGAAAATAGGGATAAATTTGTTGCCTCTGGCTTTTAACTGACGGTAACGATATACTCTTTAAAGTTTAACAGCCATAACTAGAAATAACGATTGCTTACCACCGATATCATTATAGTGCGAGATGAGAGAGATACCGTGAGAAATATTTTTTTAGCATTGAGTTTCACAGCTAGGAGCTTGTCTATATGCTTTCCATAGGGTTCTCTACGAAAATTACTAAATTTATATAAAACACTTTCAAAATCTACTCGTCAATAACAAAACATCAAACTTTACTTTAAATAAGTGAACCAAGCAAGCTGGTAGTGATGTTATCAGGCGCAGAAATAACATATCTGAAACCACTTATAAACAAAGTAAGCTCGACGTCTTAAGCTCGGAAGAAAATTGCTGTATCCTGGATATTTACGCGAGACCAACACAAACTCTAGAATTTATTGTATAAATAACAACAGCAGACTATTTTGCCTGAGGCTTGACACGTGCTATAAAAGCTCTTCGGATTCAAAGCAAATAAAGTTACCAAAGCATTGCTGTTTATTTTAATAAAATTGGAGAGGAGAAAAACGCAGTGAACATAAAATAGGTAAAGTATGTTGCTAGCTTAGTTTGAGTCATGTGAGACCGCCGCTAGAAGAGGTTGAGATATATAAGGATGATATTGCAACAAAATTCTAAATGTATTTGGTAGAGGGGTGTGTTTTTATAAAAGGGGTGAGCTTATACACAGCAGTAAAGAACATTTTCTTAGTAAATTTATTAACTTAAATGTTGATTAAATTCAATTGATCTCAAAATTACTTATCAAAGTGTTTAGGTTCAGTAAATCATGTTGTACATAAACTGTCGCATTCGACAGAATCGATTGGAGCCGATTAAACTTTAAATAGCATCAAGCAAATCAAATTACACCAGTTAATTGCTAACTTAATGAGTTTTCTGACAAAACAGTACCATTAAACACGTCCATTTTTTTAAGTTCTTTAAGTAATGAAGTTTCGAGATTAGAACAATTTGGTCTCTACTAAAGCTTTGCTAATCAAAACCGTCGACTGACAATAAGTATTCCACATTCATTTAAGCCTTAATGAGTAGGTGGAAGAAGCTGAAATTCTGTGGGCCGGCGGTAAAATTAATGTTGTAGATGAAAACATGCCGGTTCTATTAAGCTGCTGTCGTAAAAATGGATAATGTTCAGTGCAAAGGGAATACTGAGAAACAAGGTTACTTTTTCAATTAGAAAACAGTTAAGATTACGCCTTTGTTCTCTATTACTTTGAAATAGAGTTTATAATTAAAACTCTTTACATCACCTGCCCACAGAAAACTTTGTTGCTTTGTAACAATGAAAGCACTGAGTTCTGTAAAAGTAAATTCATGTATCGAGAGTTTTATGTCGGTAGTGTGGCTATGTATGTAGTGTTACTGTGTACACGGAATCGTGTAAAACGATTTTGCACAAAGTTTATGTGAACATCTAACTCATTTTGTTTAATAATTTGGTAGTAATTTAATTTATAAAATTTTGAAAATATTGTAACTTACGAGTCTTGAAAATATATATCAACTAGCTGTGCCCACGGACTTCGTCCGCGTAGTATTTAACGTAACAAAAATTTCGGGATTATCGGGATAAAAAGTATCCTATATGTTAATCCCGGTTATAAACTATCTGTGTTCCAAATTTCATCCAAATCCGTTCAGTAGTTTTTGCGTGAAGGAGTAACAAACATACATACATACATACATACATACATCCACACTCACAAACTTTCACATTTATAATATTAGTAGGATTCAGAACCAATCCATAGCCCCGTCAAGTTAATTCAACTTTACTAATCAACTAGATATTAATCTCACGCTTATAAATAATAACCTTATTACGAAACTGTACACTCATAATGTCAATTCGAGAACATACCAAACCAATTTGCTTACGAAATAAACGCAAGCCAAAGTTAGAAATACTTCACGCATTCCCGCTCGGTGATCCTGAGACGGGAATCGAATAAAAATAAATGGAGAACAATCGAACGAGCCCGATGGCCGACTCATTGTAAATCCTCCGTGGCCGGACGACAACATTGTTTTTTTGAGTTGAGAATCTTCATCCGACGCTTGAATGGATGCTGTTGCCGAATGAGCGAGGACCAACTGGTTTCCGACCAAAATTCAATGGAGATCGTAAAATCTGGTAAAGCAAATACGGGAATCTGTCGTCGAGGCATCAAAGTACAGCTGATTGTAGAGATAGCGCTGATCGTAAATGTTTTAAAAAAATCTTCTTTTATCAGTAAAAGCGAAGGATTATTTCAAAAAGGATTTCGCAAAAGAGATTGAAATTTTTGTTAAGATTGAATACAAAATACTGCTAACTTCATCATTTTGTCATAAATGATAAAACAACTAAAACGGTTGTGACTTATCTTCACATATCAATTTTAAATAAGTACATAAAAGCATTAATCCCTATCTATAGTACAGTAAACCTTAAAAGCAGGGAATAAAATAAGGTTAACAAATTAAAAGCTCCGAAAATATCCTTCACAATATAGGTAACAATAAAAAAACAAAGCAAAAAAATAACAAAACGGTAATTGCTTTTAAAGCACTCGATACAACGGTAACGTTTTAATTGTGAGCGTTTAAGCGATATCTGATCGGTCGTTAAAGGCGACGGACAAAGCCATCGGACAGTTTATTGAGCCACCCTTCCTTGGGATAACTTTTTAAATCCGAGATGCTGCAAGATAAGTATTTTTGGTGGTTACATTTTGTTCTTGGTCTTTCCCAAAATAGAATCAGGCTCGGCTTTCAATCTAATTTTCATAAATTGGAGAAACAAATTTCATAAATGTTAAGATTCTTATTGTTTGTAAAGTCTGTCTAGAACAGGAAAGTTTAAGGCTTCTAATCATGGCAACCCAAGTATGAGAGTAATGTTTTTTTAAGACAAACCACATTTGGTTATGTTCTCATTCAATTAGATGTAAAAAAACTTCTATTGCTTTTATTGGAATATTCCAAGCGGTCTTCAATCGCGGCCCACAGTCCACTGTGCAGCGTCGCACGCGCATTCAAAAAAGCCACAAAAAGCAGATCCCGTTATTGTTTGATATGCAGAGGCTCGCTCATTTACCTGAATCCACGAAACTATTGTTTTATTTTTATTAATTCCAGAAATCGCTTATATACGAATATTGCATTAATTTGGTGAAACAAAATGTAAAATACTTTGCTTATTAGAAATGTATGTCAATAAGGTAGAGATTGTGTAATCACACTTCCCAATAATTATTTAAATGTATCTCTATAATAATAACACGGATACCTTTTATTTCATTCTGTAATGGTTTTGGAGCTTCGAAATAAGTTAAACTACACACACATGAGTCATCTTTATCACATTTTGTGTGACTATAACTTCAATCAATATGAACCCGCAAGGACCGTAAACACGGTAACAGACAACTAATCAAAGGCACGCATCTCGGAACGTCGGCGGCTCTCAGATAATGTTTAAATTACAGAAAACATGACAACACAATTTGTTATGGAGATCTCAGTGGCCTGGCGACCGGAGCCTACTGAGGCTGGATAGTCCAGAATTTTGAAATGTATGGTAGAGTTTTTGACTGCAGACTATACATGTTGATTTCACAGGAACGTATGGGCTCTTCTGATGCAATAATTTAAGAAAGATAGCTTACCTAAAAACTGTTGGTTAGGTCTAAAGTAATTGGGTATGCTAGATATTTAAAATAATCATGGAAGAAGGGGAGGAACATTTTTTGAAGATTTTATGTCCTGTGTACATGGAGGTGATCCAACCAAAAATTTTATGTTTGGTACAGAAATATCTTTACCTCCTCGAAATTATGACGTAAATACAAAACGACTTCCTTATCCAGTTTTGTCCGTATCCGCAGTCCCCGCCACCTCGGGGTCCGGTTTCTAATTGCAGGGAGTTCCTTAATTGAAAGTTATTGAATTAGGATCACGCCCCACACGACTTACCGGACGCACGGGCATGCCCACCGATATTATTGTGTACGGTCGCCTTTTAATATGGATTCATTTTACATGGAAGAGCACTCTACATGTTTTTATCTCGTCTTTAGATAATTAACTTATTCAACTAATAATTGTCTTATTTGTCATCATAATTCTTAGACATAATCAAAGTTATGTACCTAATGATGTAGAGATTTTATGTAGATTTTTTCATACTTACTTATAATCATTTCGTGGTGTTACTGATTATTGTATAACTTGCGAAGGTTTTGACTTACCTGTAACAAAATAATAAATAGTTAGGGACTTACATTTTGTGTATACAAGTAATATTGACACTGACCCCGTAAGACGTAGACCAGATAAAAGCTTTATTACATTTAGTGATTTAGCATAAAAATTTGGATTTATTAAAATAGCCAAGTCTCCATATGGTTCAGCAGTAAGATGTTATGAAATCTGTAAGTGTTCACTAATGAGTTCCTACACGGTTTACTGAAACAATGTTTGAATCACCTACCTACAACTTGGTGACTTGAACATTTTGTCGCTCTTAAATTTCCCACGAACAAAACCACTGCCACAAGCCAATAAATATCATTCCAGTCGTGGTACAAACATAAACAATATTTATCCGCTCGCACAGTGCCCGTACAACCATTTGCGGTTCGCATTTTTCAATTTCCCAGGACGCTACATATCAACAAATTCCAATGTTGTCACACATGGACCGCCGATATTATTGTTTGTGGAAGCGATGCTGGATCGGTCGAATTTCCATTAAAACCGTATTTTAGCACTGTTGTGCCAGGCATACGGAGAGAGCTATGAATAGTTTGAATAATATTCTGAATGTTAAACGGCAAAGGGACAGAACTTGGACGATTGATGAAGATCTACAGCGCACAGGGTAAATTAAGTTTTCCGACAAATACGAGTAGTATATCGTTCGCCTGGAATAATCCGAAAGTAAGATTCAGAGAATAAACACTTTTTAATATGTTATACCTGCCTTTTAGAAAAATTATCGCCATCACAAAATTCTTGTTCCAAATTGTGCTTTAAAAGCAGTAAGATGAGAATCAAACTCGAGCCTCCTATTTCGAAGTAGAATGTTCAACTCGGCTATCACTTAAAACTGAACACGTGAAGGATTTTGGAAAATAAACGAGAAATGCAAAGTGAAATCCTGGCGGGAGTGGGATTGCGCCGGCCATTTTGGTTTTATTTCAAAGGCGGGAACGGTTCCTATTGGATTCAGACACTTTTAACTGGATATTAAACCCTGCGGATTTTATGCAATTTTGTTCCTTTGACAATCATAATTATGCCGATTATTTTCATGAAACTTTATTTAACTTATTCGTAAATTATGTAATATGCACGGGACATTTCCACGTTTCCTTTCAAAATTGAAATCGAATAATTAAATACTTTACAGATCTCTTTGCGCGGAATTATGCTTGCACCTAAAACAAATTTAATAAACAATAAAACCCATAAAAAAATCTCCGACCTCACAAATCAAAGAACTTGGAAATTTTCGCCGTGCTTCCTATATTTATGGACCCCACGATAATTTGTATTAGTAATGACGCTGACAGAAGTTGAAGAGACAGATAACGTCAGCCCAGTCCAACTAAGCGCCATCTTGTGAGCTGAAATTTCCTTTCCCCTCATTTATTAATTACCAGCCGTGATATAAATAAATATCGCCAACTAAGCAACGCTTGTACTATGGGTACATTCGACTGGGGGCGAACCCAGTGACACCCAGACCAGGGCAAATTACGAAAAGGCCATTTCCGAAATTTACCCTAGCGGGAATCGAACCCGCAACCACCTGGTGTAAGTGTGATCCGAGCGGCCTACGCTCGAATACTGCGCCAAGCGGTCAAAGGATAGGGATTTTAAATTATGACCAAACTTTTCATAGGCATAATGCAAAGCCCAAAAATCCCTCAATTCGCGCAAATCGCTCTTGAATCGAGTATCAGTCGAAAATTACATGCAGTCAATACCGCTTTGCCTCCGAAAATTCAATTTCGTAAGTAATGATTAAAGTGCATTTGAGCACATTAACATGCCGGTCGTTACGCGCATTGTGCGGCTAGTTCGGTAATCATGTCGCCGTATGTTGTCACAATTTGTCTGTAATTATGGATTCCAAAATGCATACGTGATTCAGGAGTAATGGTTCCATTTGATTGTAAGGAACGTGTCCTGATTATGATAATGACAACTGCACTTCTTGGACTTTGTGTTATGTTCTCCATTAAATCAACATCATATTTTCAAAGGATTATAATTTGATTGCAAACATAGGCTAGAAACTCAGCTTTGAACAACAGGTCTTCCGCGAGTACTGCGCCTGCTAGTCGCAAGTGTATTCGTAAAATACTACCACATTTGAGAAAATAACAATTATCCTACTAATATTATAAATGCGAAAGTTTGTGGTGTGGATGATTGTTACTCTTTCAGGCAAAAAATACTGAACGGATTTGGATGAAATTTGAAACACAGATAATTTATAACCAGGATTAACATATAGAATACTTTTTATCCCGATAATCCCGAAATTTTTCTTAAGTTAAATACTACGCGGACGAAGTCGGTGGGCACAGCTAGTTTACCATAAGTACTTTACGTAGACATCGTAGCGTCAACCGACGATATACAACGTACGAACGTAAGAACACAAGGTATAGTTCACCAAAATGTAATCATGCATCCCTCTAATAAATAGGGAGAAAGGTAATCAAGTCCTGCGGTACTTCTGGGCAGTAACTTCAAGCGCAGGTAATGGACACCTAAGTATGTACTACGTATTTTTACTACTGATAATAACAGGTACGGATTGTTATACCTCATGATTCAGTTCACACGGCTACGTGTGGCCAGCCAGGCTAATGGTAAACATGTCATACTATTAATTTGTCATACTGTCAGCGCTGTTGTGTGACGGCATGCGAGTTGGAGTCTTAAGCGATTGTTTAATAAATATCATCGGCCTATTACAGGCTAATAACAACAAAAAACTAGGGCCCAACTCAGTTAAATAAATAAATATCTCCAGACTGACACACCAACTGTACGGTCCTAAACTAAGCAAAGCTTGTACTATGGGTACCGTACAATAGACCGGAGGCGATCCCAGTGACACCCAGACCAGGGCAAATCACGAAAAGGCCATTTCCGAAATTTGCCCCTGGCGGGAATCGAACCCGCAAGCACCCGGTGCAGTGATCCGAGTGGCCTACGCTCAAACCACTGTGTCATGTTAACCGCTGGCATCTGGATCTACTGGCAATACGTCAAAACAGACGTATCTGGTGTCTGAATACGTCAGCTTTGACAGTTTTTCTGTAGAAAATGTATTAATTCAGAAAGAATAGCTACAGGATAACTACCAAATAATACCTACCAAAACAGAAAGGCAGTATCGGACAGTTCTACTACAAGTCTCTGCTCTCTCATGACTTGCGACTCTCTCGGTGCCCTTTCCGTATTCGCTAATGACAGGTGGAATGGATACTCGATGACAACGCGGTTCCAGCCACGAACACACATTAATATTTAAACACTACTGTGCATGTAAATATCATAGAGAATATAATATAACGTTGTAAATATGTGCCGTTGAAAAGCCATTGCTTAATCGTAGAAATGCAGATAAAATAGCCTGTAGAGTTAATTCCTTAAGTTGCGAGTTGAGGTCTTGATAATAGATTTAAATATAGGTAAAGTCATGACAACCGCTTGGCGCAGTGGTTCGAGTGTTGACCGCTCGGCTCACTACACCTTGTGGTTGTTGGTTCGATTCCCGCCAGGGCAAATTTCGGAAATGGCCTTTATTGTAATTTGCCCTGGTCTGGGTGTCACTGGGATCGCCCCTAGTCCATTGTACGGTACCCATAGTACAAGCGTTGCTTAGTTTGGGAGCATACAGTTGGTGTGTCAGTCTGGCGATACTTATTTATTTATACGTCCTTGTCACTCACATACTTAAGAAGGAATAAGCTATGAATCCAACAATATTATAATAACATTACAACAACAACAAGCCAACAAAAGCATCAGTCAGCGGTAACCCCGCTTGTCTCGCGGCCCTCCATTTTGTTGTTAAACAGTGCGGAAACCCCATAATGAGCCTGTAATTGTGCCTTTGGACATCTTTCGCGTCGTTACATCCGTCATTAGTGCAACGGAAAGAAAACAAACATATTTTTTATTTGTGGTTACGTCAGTAAATAGAGATATAAACCAATGTTTTCTTCTCGTTTATGTTTGTTTTTCTTTTTAATGAGAAAGCTTTTCTTTTTGTTCAATACCAGACACGTGCAAATAACAAATACACTTTTGTACACCTTGAACGTTACCGAATGTTATTTTTGACAGCGTTACCATTATGACAGAAACCTGGAATAAAATTCTACCACTCAGGGTGACCCTTCACTTGGCTGTGCTACGAAGCGGGTCCGCCTGCTTCTACCCGAGGATCGCTTCATTTCCTCGGCTTAGCTCAAGATGAAAGGAAATCAAGCAATTTGACAGCCAAGAGGATGGTTACCCTAATGGTCAAGCAAAAACAAAGAATAACATAAATTAGGCTTTATTTTGTGCTCTTCTCGCATCTTAGATAGTACATAATATACATAGACTAAGCCGCAGCTGATCACAAAGGGATAAGGTTAGGAAGCTAGCAACAAAAATAATATATTTCAGATTTTCCTAGCTAGCTCCCAAACATAAAAATATATTATTGCATACAACTTAGAAAGCGACTACTAAAGCTAACTCATTCACTCAGTTAGATCATCAAGAGTTAAGTAAACTGAATGCAGAGGAAACCTGGGTTAAACGGAACACTATTAACTGCACCCCGATTGAGGCGAGTTAATAAATATCGATTAACTTAGCATACGTAGGTCTAATTAGCATTTTAACGAGGATATTAATTAAGGTTGGTCAACATAAGGGAGGAAATATGGGGCCAGCTGATATGACCGGACGCGGGCCCGGTAAGCTTGTAATATATTAAACAGATTTGCAAGATTTGCATTAATATCATAATAGTATAACTTTTTCTATTACACAGAGGTTTAGCTTTAGAGAATTATTAACTTTGTTTAATGTTTTTTAAATACCTATTAGGATCTACACTTAATATATACAGAGAAAAGATTTGTATTTTTGGATGTTTGTATGTTTGTAACGAGTACACCAAAAACAACAGGACCGATTTCAAAAAATCTTTCACCATTGGAATGCTACATTATCCCTAAGTAACATAGGCTATATTTATTACTAGAAAAAGTTTGGGATCACTACTAAACCTTAAATAATGGGTTACCTTTGGGTTACCAAGGTGTAAAAAACTTAGACATAAAATATCATCGCATGCGCTACGGAAACTATTGAAAATGAACAAAAAAATGTTCTGAACATCACAAAATCTAATTACTTCAGACCTAACTAAAGGGGTTAGTATACATATACAATATCCCAATTGGATACGTAAGTGAAGAAATATATTTTTTATTTATTAAATATATTATTATACACCCCTACACACACACACACTCACCCCTACTCAATCACACACTAACACACACCCCACACACATCCACTCAGACAAAGATTCGCAGGCCTATTATGATTTTATTTTGTTTTATTTTTAGCCTATTATTGTTTCTTTAAAAATTTTAACTTTTGTTTATTACCAAATTATTATTATGTACCTAATCATTAAGTTCATACTTTTCTGCCGACCGCTAAAACTGCTGGTAAACCTTTTCTTAGGACCCCACGATACAGGCTAGGCCTAGTGTGAGATCCACAGACAATGGTTTAATTGTAACACTACCACTTAGTACAACTTTGTTATTATTACTTTTTATCTTTGTAACATCTTGTGTACTTTGGAAATAAATTATTTTTCATTATCAGATAATATTTTGTCTAAAAATACTCCAGTTATAACCAACCCGACTTCCCCCACGTCAGAATCTTACTAATTGCTGAACGCTTTCCATCTAAACATGTTAGTTTATTCGCTTGTTTGCTGCTACCGGCCTGCGCGGGCGCATAAATATAGCAGTTTACAAACTAAGTGCGGGTCCACTTATCAACAATATGATCAAACTGTGCTTTGCTTGTTGTGGCTTAGTGCTTTAGCGCACGGCGCCATGTTGAACATGGGCTTATTGTTTGTAAATATGAATTAGGATTTAGCTGTTTAATTTCAACTGTTAAGTTCAAGATCCGCGCAGAGTATATTTAGACCAGTCGTTTAGGCACTAGGCAGATCATCACATGAATCTTAAACAGTACCCAAGTGTAAGTTCACTCGTAAGCTCTCCGTGTAAGTAGTTTATAGCCCACGCCCGCTAGGGGCGCTGTTCAATTTACCATACAAATCACATATTCGCAAAAATTTAAGATCAGTATTTTGGTCTTGGGGTAACAGGTAAGTACGAGTCAATAAATTAATATTTTAGTCTCAAGTACGGGCTAAGATGAACAAGGAACAATTCAGAAAAGAATAACCACTGAGAATTACAGGTATATAGAATAGAATAGAATAACTCTTTATTGCACACAAAAGTTCGGAATATATCAAATAACATAAAAAAGCTATAGTGTACATTGGGCGGTCTTATCGCAGATTGCAATCTCTTCCAGACAACCTATGGATGGAAAATATTGAAAACAAGTATATCTTATTATCCAACAAATATTCGCATCTACAATAGACTCCAATAACCAACAAAATACGCATTAATAACTGTATACCGACTGCGTAGTCAAAGGATTACAGAGTAGTGAAATGAAAATCGCACATCACATATTCTGACGAGAAAATCTGTGTCTGGAACATCAAACACCGACTGGATGGCGTTGAGGAGGATTTAACAACATGGTATTTAATCTCGGGGAGAGCGCACTGGGCTCCAGATAGGATGCGATATTCTGAATGTAAGGGGATTGCGCTATGTTTCCAGTACAATAATGGAACTAGGTTTTGATGAACAGATTATGTAACGTGGTTTTAGTACAGTGAATCAGTGGTTTAAATGAGCTATTCTTGTAGTTCATGCATTCTATGTATTTCTGAACGGAGAAATGCGTCACAGCTTTTAAGAGTTTGGTTTTTTTTTTTACTTTTAATCACTTACTTGACTAAACATTAGGTAGATAAATGCTAAAAATCTTGAAAGATTAAATTTTGAAGGTATATTTTGGAGTAACATTTCACAATTTGTTCACCTGACCATCTTATAAAGCGAGTTTATTCAAGTTGGTTGGTCGTGCGTGTTCAACATCATGTTGGGTTGTGTACGCGGGCACTTACAAGGATTTATTATAACTTATGTGTGACACCTGTTGACACTGATCGCGATTTTAATTCTCGTGTTTGAGCACTGGTTTATTTTAAAGCCCCGCTGGGGTTTCGTATCGTAATAAAATGTAAAACACGCTGTATTTAGTCACCCTGCTTTATATAGCGTGAGCTAAATATAAACTGTGAGAATGTTATCATCGTTTCCAATGTGACTTTTTATAATCGTCAATGATTTTGATGATTGTTTACCTCGCTCGGTGGTAGTTATTTTAATTATATGCATGCAACATTAATAACAACCAACGTGAAGACAAACATACAAAGTAGATGTACCAATATAAATTTTAAATCTATACTAATGTAAAACCTTCTTAGTAAAATGATTTAGGAGTCTAAAATAAGTTTGGCAGTTATACACAAATTACCTTTTCATTACTCATACTCTCAAAGTAGGTCTGAAGTTGCCTGAGGAGCGGGTTGAAAGTAATACTTTTCCGGCCCGGGGGAATCGCTTTCAACTGACAGCTGTCAAATTATAAAAAAAACTAGTTCCATTTTCACATTTCTATGGAACCATGTTCAAACTTTTTCTACAGTCACTCAATTACAGCACGATGTAAAATTGAAATAACATAAAGTTAAGTATTAATTAAAGAATATGTCGGAAATTGAACGACAATATGGAAACTCTAATCCTAACTATTCTTTGTTTATATCTCAATGTATTGTCTAATGCTATAAGGAGTTCATTTGTTTCCGGATAGCTGTTTCCGTTTGAGAAAATGGTTTTGAATACGGAAGTGTAATAAGACACTCATTTGATGTTTGCAAAACATTGTAAATAGTTTTTCATTACTCATACTCTGAAAGTAGGTCTGAAGTTGCCTGAGAAGCGGGTTGAAAGTAATACTTTTCAGGCCCGGGAGTTTCGCTTTCAACTGACAGCTGTCAAATTATAAAAAAAAAACTAGTTCCATTTTCACATTTCTATGGAACCATGTTCAAACTTTTTCTACAGTCACTCAATTACAGCACGATGTAAAATTGAAATAACATAAAGTTAAGTATTAATTCAAGAATATATTATTTAAATGACTTAATTATAATTTAGTTTCAACAATTTCTTTAAAATAACATAGATAAAAAAAAATATTTAAACATCAAAATGAAAAATAATGGCTAAATAAAGAAGTTGGCCGGCCAACGAAAAAAAAAAAACAAAATAGGCGGCAATCCGATTTTTTTTTTTCGAGTTGTAGAGTATTGTTTATACTTCCTTGTATTATTTCTTTAGCCAATTTCTGTTTTTATTTTTATTTTCCTTGTATTCGTAATGAAAAGCACAGTGTTTACCTCGGGTGAAAGATTTATTTTGTCCCTCGAACTATTAGCGCCCTCGCTACGCTCAGGCGCCAAACCCCGTCTCGGGACAAAATAAGTAACTTTCACCACTCATGTAACAATGTACTATTAAGACTATTTCCGGTGCGTAATTCGTAGAGAAATAAGTTCGGATTTGACTGTGTTTTAAAATGTCTGTTATAAACGCGGAAACGCAGGTGTCACCATTGACTTCCAGGACGCCTGGACAAAGCCTTTGTGATAAGTCTTGCTTTGAATATTGAGACAGTTATTCTTTAAACTTGGTCATAGCAAGACGTGTATCAAGGGACTTGTCTGTGACCGCATAGCTACTTACTTACTAAGTTATTTAAAAGATAAAGTCTTAATAAATTGTGAACGTTTCGTTTCGTGAATTGTTTGACTTCGTCACCTGGAGAACCCTGTAGCAGCCATAAGAATGGAAAGTGAAGAAAATGACCACCTGATGTTGCACCCTGCCATGCCTGACGCGACAAATATATATTTTTAAATGACTTAATTATAATTTATTTCAACAATTTCTTTAAAATAACATAGATTTGGGCAAAATATTTAAAGATGAAAAAGAAAAATAATGGCTAAATAATGAAGTTGGCCGGCCAACGAAAAAAAAACAAAATAGGCGGCAATCGGATCTTTATTTTTTTTCGTGTTGTACGTATGAACAATACTCTACGTATTGTTCATACTTCCTTGTATTATTTCTTTAGCCAATTCCTGTCTTTATTTTTACTTTCCTTGTATTCGTAATGAAAAGCACAGTGTTTACCTCGGGTGAAAGTCTTATTTTGTCCCTCGAACTATCCCGTCTCGGGACTAAATAAGTCACTTTCACCACTCGTGTAACAATGTACTATTTTGAAACCATTTTAAAAGAAAATCAAACATATACAAACATAAGTAATTAAAAGCCTGTCAAAATAATCGTCTAGACTCTAGTGCTAGGTGCAACAATCACGTAATTAATACGATTAATTTAATTGTTTACAGTAAAGTCTAGTTATCTTAAAAAATGAATGTTCTTCTCAGGCCACCCACCCACATACTTCACTATCTCTTTACTACCTACCACCCATAAAGAAAAAAAAGGTACTTACTTTACCATATTTTTTTTATAAATCGAACACAGATAGCAAAACACAAATTAAAATTGACAGGCACTAAACCATGTTTGTACTCGATGCTTCGCAGATACAAGTTTTTTCTACGATATATTTAATATCTGTAATTTCCCGCCTCGTTGGACAGATTACGATATGTACCGACATGTACTACCCATAATAGGTATTACTTTCAATTATGTACTTTATGTGTAATAGCTCTCTTACAATTAATTTCTAAGTTTTTTGTTGTTATTGCAAATTATTTTTTGGCAATTTTATCCGCACGGTCCGGAGATTTAGTTAAAGAAATAACATTTAAAATAAGTATGTAATAACTTACATGTATCCTTTATATAATTACAACATACTCGTATATATGCAAAAAATAACGTTTAAACTAAGTACTCTTTCGATGATACAATTTGCCACAGCTTATTTAATGAATATAATAATAGTTATATCGCCAGACTGAAACAGCAAATGTATGGTCCCAAACTATGCAACGCTTGTACTATGGATACTTTACAATGGACTGGGGGCGATCCCAGTAACACCTAGACCTGGACAAATCACAAAAACTCAATTTCAGGAATTTGCCCTGATCGAACCCGCAACCACCAGGAGCAGTGAGACGAGCAGCCTATACTCTCAAACCACTGCGCCAAGCGGTTGAAAATATAACTAGAACAGAAAAAGATACACTTAAAAAAGTTATAACACTTAAACCCGCACGTGTAACCCCGACCTAACACTCAAAAGTGTCAAATGACATCACATCGACAAAATGAAATCATAAAACGCGCGGCCGACACACAGATTCACCGCGCGATACCGCGAGGCCGCGCCGCAACGCGATTAATTGCCGCGATAACGCGCGACTGGCCGTGTACCCTCCCCTTTAGGATGATTTTTGTATAATTCCACTTGTAGTCAGCTATGTACGTCACATTTGGATGAGAGACGTAGATGAGGGGTAAGGAAAGAACGACGTATGTTTTCTTTTTAATTGTACTAGCAATGTGCATTGTGAGTATATCACATTAGGTACTAGGTAGTATTCCCATAAGCCCCTTCAGCTAAGCTGACGCTTTTGTTAGGAGTGGGCTCACGTCAATAGTTTAATGGCTAGAATAGGATCGAACCCGGAACTTCTCAGCTACAAGGGCGGCCCCTCTAACCACCAGGCTATTGACGCCTAATTGGTTGTATAACGCGAAGTACATTAAAAATAGTTATAGCCTGCATGTTGTAAAATTACAAATTACAACTACCCACTTTTCTTGTATAAACGTCACTATTATCGCAAAACGCTCTTAGCAATGAACGCTAATACTTTGTGGCCACGTTGAAGTTGAGTCAGGCTTAAAAGCGGAGCATGTTTTTGCATGGAATTATTAAGTTTCGTAAATTCAGAACAACCGTACATAACTAAACCTGTTGTTAAATGATTCCTTAAAAATTGAGATTGCAATACTTAGGTTCCACTTTCATCAATAAGAAAATTGCTTACCTACGTATTATAAAATTTTTGACTGCTTTTTTTCACTAATAAGGAATTCCGTATTTTTGGACGTCCTATCCCACTTAGTACTGACCCTGCAGGTACTTACTACTTAACGCTTTACATCAATAAATTTTGTAGGAAAGTCCATAAAACATGTCTTGTCGACATGCTAGCAACACGGACAAACAAAGTTCAATATAACGCTTTGATCAAATCCCGCCGATCGACGCATCAAAGGCGGGCTATTTATAGAAACGCATCGATTGATCGATTCCGCGATCGGACGGAACTCGATTCTATTCTCGTATCGATTCTGAGTACGTGAAATTGTATGTTATCGTTTTCATACAAGAAATTCGGCAAATAAGCCCACGACCAGCCTGATGTTAAGCAGTATGAGCTGCAGTATTCACCTTGTGTGTACCAAAGCTGTCATCCACATCCCCCCTAACAAAAAACTATTCCTTTTTTAACATAACTTTCATTTTGAAGGGGAAGTAATTTTTCTAATCTTAAAGGTTTAACAAAATTGACTTGTGCAATACTTTTCAATCTCGCCACAAAAAGCTATAAAAGTAAGATTTAAAAAGCGCTCCAAAAATTTATCACAGTGAAAAATTGTTATTTAATGCAGCAGGTTTTTGCAGAATGCATCCTCTTCGCGCGCGCACGCCATCAATCACGCGATGAAAAAGAATCTTTTTAAAAAATAAACAAAACGGGCGCGAAACTGACTGGAACTTTTTTAATGTGCAGGCACGGGTAATGATGTATTTTATGCCGGTTAACGAATGTTTAATGCGCGTGTATTTTTTATCTTTTTACGATATCCGATATGGGCGAGTATCGACTACCTAATTGACCGAAAACTTGATGTAGGTATGTATGTTATTTTAATTTTATTATTTATACAGCGTTCATACCTAAATATCGTTCAGTCTTCACATAAAGCTTTTAAACTGCCTCTACCTAAAAATGCTTAAAATTCCTACAGCCTAATGAAGAAAATCACATTTGATTATTTAATATAATATACCTAGCTAGCAAACATGCGTTCAACCTGCTTGATGTAAAAAGTTACCGTATTTTATAGATGCTTGCAATACTGCCTTTACTCGCATGTCGCCGTCCTGGTATTGGGCGTTCGGCTCTCTCACTCATCGTATGAAACACAGCTATAATAGCTACTTAACGCCGATCAATTTCATTTCAGGAACAGGCTTATTTAGGACCTAACCGTTTTAGGATTGAGAAATTAGGTCCAAAGGCTTAATGCGAGTTTTATCAGATTTATTTAACAGAATCAAATACGGATCACGAGATCGAATCATTCAAGACAAACGGTACCGTGCAACTGCCCTAGTGAATGTATAGTGACATTCGAATATTCAAATTGCATACAGAAACTTGAATTCTCTTAATTCTACACTATGATGCATCCACAAACTATACCACAGACCAGACGTCCTTCTATCCCTATACAAAATTAACTCCACAGAGGCACCGTCGCATTTAGCCCCGTGTTTATGCTCCGATCTTTATAGGGTGCTAATGACACGACGCACGCGCAGCGCCTGCGCCGCGATGCACCTATAACTTATAAATAACGTGAGAATTATTGTGGGATGGCTCATTAATATGGTGACTTCATTTGTGAAGGGCTGCCTCTGAAGGCAGTCGGAAAGCTTCTGAGCATCCAGCCAGGACTACTGACCCTCTAATGACGTCACCCAGAAAGAACAAATACCATTTATATTTGGTAGCCATTTGTTTTGTCTGTAATCGGAAACCAATTGAAGAGGTCATTAGTATACTGTGTGGCATTTCAAGGTTTTCTTTGCTAGTCGAATTCTTTCCACGATTGTTTTGATAGGACTATCACTCCTCATGATAAGCTCTACGTCTCTTTACCCGATAGTTTCTAATAGGTACAATTATCTGGCTTGGTTGACGGAGGGGGCTTACAGGACTAATAATAAAATAATAACTTCATATTGTTAAATCTTTAAAAATATTGTAGATAGAATTCTAAAACCGCCCTGTCTAGAAATTTCAGTTTAGTCAGTAGTCTCAAATCCACATGTACAGTTTTGGTTTCCCGCCAAACAATTAGACAAATCCCATTCCAAAGATGGCGACGTACACTGCGTGCCCAACGACACTGTACAATGTTAATGTATCGGGTTGATGACAGATTTAATGGCATCAAGTGTACGGTATTTGTTCTATTCTCTTGGGAATTTGTTGATCGTTTTGGAAGATATTTTGAAGTTCATTAATATAATATCTCCAACCGCGTGGTCCAAATGTATAGTCGCAAGGAAATAGTGCGTTTGTGTGACGTCACGTGTTATTTTTTGTTTGGGCAAAGACGGAATTTTGTCTTAATAGGTAATATTTAGTTTTTGGTAGTTACATATAGCATTTTCCGTTGAGCGATAGAGTTTGGTCGTCTCTACGTATATAAGTTTGTTTCGTGGAATCAACATTCCCTAAAGATCTATCATTGTATATCAAGTAGATATAGTTTGAATTATCTAGACCAAAGCTAAATTTTTATTTGAAATACAATTTAAATAGATAATCATATGAGTATGTAAATCTTGTTTTCCAATCGAAATAGATTTATACCCCATACAAATCACGTTTTCCATCAAATACCAAGACCCTCATAACCGACATACATTCCATTCCGATACATGGCTAAACGACATCCATTTCCCCTTTCACCCCCAAATATTCAATAACTCAATCCGTGCACCATTACTGGGGCCATTTAATAACCGTTGGGTCCGCTCGCGACCTCGGAATATGGGGAAGTGATTTTAAAAGGACCCTTTAGTAACTACCTACTATTGACCACTTGAGATTGTATAAAATATATATGTACCTACCACATAATTTGAATTATACACACATACCAGGGTTCCGTATTCAAAGGGTCTAACCGGAGCACTATGCCAACTTTATCCGTCCGTCCGGTTGTACGATGACTTTCGACTATCAGAAACTTATATTTTATTCTCTGCTGTCAATAAATAAGTATTGTACATGAGTATTTTAAATTAAACGCACTACACATCAGTAGATTATTTAAACACTACTTACTCATAGATACCTTAGGACGGACTTCGAAATTTCAACAAGAATAAATGAAAATAGGGGTGAAAAACTCCACGCGCACGGAGTCACAAGCATAAGTACTAAAAGAAAGTTGTTTCAACCTAAAAAAAATACACGGCTCAGCTCCAAACTCGGGAATTCGGCACATGACTAGAATGACACCTGTCAAAATACAAAACACACGGTGCCGCGGCTTAAGGCATAAGATGTAGCGATTTCATAAACATGTCGCTTGACTATTACGCTCCTACGACAACCTTACCGAGAGTTTTCACCGGGGAAACATTCACATATGTATTCAAATTCAAATTCAAATCATTTATTTTGCTTAGGCCTACGGGGGCACTTACAAATTGCCAATTTACATATTTTTTTCCTTATATCTACAACCGGATCGGAACGCGACCTCGACTGAGAAGATCCGGCAAGAAACTCAGCGGGCTTGTCTTTTTACGTCATTTTTTTTTTGTATGATGCTGTTTTTCATTTTCTTTTTCATGAAAAACAAAAACAAAAAAATATATTAATAAAAATAAATGTATAACATAGGGGTTGTATAAAAAAAATATGGTCGATGCTAAAAATATCATACATTGATGGTTCTGAGGGTGAAAGCAAAATTTTCACACTTTTAGGAGCAGGTATTGCTGTCTTGAAATTTGTGTACTAACTAAATTCGACCCATCAGGCGATACTCCTCGTGGCGCTTCACCTTATACATAAATTTCGTAGAGCAGCAGTAGGTATCACGAGCGAATTAATAAACTATGCGAGAAATGTTTTTCCCCGTAGTTAATAAATATGGGATGCTAGCTTAACTTTTTTATTAAATAAGGTATGCGACTTTTATCATAATATAATGTTTTAAAAAGTTCATCTAATTTCTTCAGATATGCCCATTACCCGCGTGCGTTCATGAATAGGGCAGCACCTGTTCGCTCCGCCATCCAGTCCCAGCGGTGTGTGGGACGTGTCGTGTCGTGGCCCGACCCTGGCGGCGGCGGTACCTACTACCCGTCGTGCCCGACACAGCAAAAACTCGGCTTGGAGGGAATTTCAACAACTTTTTTCTGATATGTCAATATTATTTTTTATGCTATACCTAAGAGGTAGCGAAATGTTATAAGTATACTTTCGTGTTAATTCCTTATGTAACTAAAGGTACATCAGTACAATTTTAATAATTCTTTCAAGCTTTTCTATTACTTTTTGCATTAATAAGAAACATTTAAAGTCCGCATACCCCTCCATTTTGCGTTATACGGTTAAATCAAAGACCGTTTAGAAATTTTCGCAGTTAAATATGTCACAAAGCCATAGAGCTTCTGAGCGTAAAGTCTCTATGAAAGTAGGCATGTTCGTACTGTTCATTCTACGATTATTCAATCAGACAAGCAGCGGATAAAATCTTATATCTCATTCTAACAATCAACATACCCATCATATAATTTGCCAGATCAAAACCAACCCGATATCATAACCCCAAATTAGCTGCGTACAAAATTGCGAGCGCGGTCTAAAAAACCCGAGTACCGTCGAGCGGAGCGGCGCGATTGTTTCTGCAGCAAAACAATGGGTTATTAGAGTTTTTGCCAATACAGTAATGACGATTGTCGGGTTTGTCATTGCGACCGGCCGACTGGAACACGCGGAGGGTTAGCACAAACAATATTCTTTGAGATTTCATCTATATCGATAACATGGAATACATTACTAGCATTTCATGGGCTGCGACCGCGTCAACTTTGGAGATAGTTGGCTTACGTTATGCTAGATCATACCTGACACCTGTATATTATATAATAAGTTCAGCAGTTTTTGCGTGATGTACAGTCAGATTTACAAACAAAAACAATTTCACATTTATTTGCAAAAGTAAGTGGTAAATTCATGATCTCAAAAGAATTAAACCGCGCCGAAGTATTTACTGAAATACCGATTACAAAAGCTGACAAAAACTTGGATGATAGCTAAAGATAAAATATTAATAACGGAAAAAGATTATTGTGATCTAAACCACACCCTGTATGTACTTTAAATTCTATATTCAATATTTCCGTCTTATTTCAATATTTAAATCCAATAACTTACGAGCACAGAGCGTGCAGTTTTAAATAATGCAAATGACTCTATGTTTATGGCGACAAGGCACACGTGGAACTGCATAAATGGTCAAGTGTGGTCTCAGTCTCTCCCACATGTGATGAAAATTATATCGGAACGTCTACCCCAAGGGTCCGGGTGGAAATAAAGCCCAAAGTCACATATTATGCAAGCGTATGTAAGCAATGATAAAATATCTAATAAATATTTCGGTCAGTAGTTTCAAATACTCGACTTAATACACCCAAGTGAACTCACTTGGGTGTAACGATAATTTATTAATGACGTTCTTTTCATCGTAGACTGAGTACAATTTACTAGTACGGCAAGTTTCCGTTACAAACGCTAATTTTCCTATTCTAGGCAGTCAAATCAAAGTGTATAGGTACTAGGGCTAGTACCAGGGCCACATAAACTTCAAAAGTTAGTACCTAACTTTATATGCCGTCTGTACAATGACGCGTCGCGGTTATCATCACACTCATCACGCGGGTATTCCTGGCCGACAAGACAGCCGATTAGTACGGTTATGACCGCTGTCGGTCTGACATACCGCCATCTCTACTTAACTCGAATCGACGGCTGATTTGACAAGTATAATCAGAATTGCAGTGCAAAAATAATATTTTATAAGTAAGTACCTACCTTTGTAGTCGTTTCAGAGATACTGCAGAGATAGCTACTTAAATATAAAAAAATAATCGCGTTGTTTTGTTTCTTTGATCTGTGACGAATGCTGTCTGCTTCAAACATTCAGACGAAGGAATTGAACCTGGGATCACTTGCTAACAAACTGAACTGTCCACTGTAAATATTGTAGTGGGAGCGATGTAGCATACTATTTTTTTTAAACTTAACTAAACTAAAGACATAAATATATTGTCGTCTTTATCACGGGGTATTTATTAACAAGACCAACAAGTTTATTTTATAAAAATAATGGTGCCGATTTTGTTGGTACTTATGTAACTAAACTCAACTAAACTAGCAATCTGTGTCATTACATTTAAGCAATCGAGAAATACTTTTAGATGTGCCAAATTTATTTTAGTTGTGCTTCGACGGCACTATAATAATTGGCTTAATTGAATACAAACCTACATAAGAAACACAAATCGATAAAATTTGGTAGTACATACCCGCTTACTGGTGCCAGGTATTCGTAGGAAATCAGCAAAATATATCGATATTTACCTGAAAACAAAACAAAATAGTTGTATATAATTTTCCAACCTAGAAACATGTCCTCAGTCTAGTCACTGGTGGTTATAAATACAATCGATTCCCGGATCACGCAAACGGCTTGGTATGCTTGGGATCCATTCAGTAATCGGAAAATCAAACGTGCCCTTCATGCTAATTATGAGTTATGAGAAAATCCATCCAATGTTGTGTTGCTTTGGGTTGATTTCACAATACAAACGACAAAATCGTTACTGTAATTAGTAAACAATAATGCGGAGCGAATGTGGCGCCATCTGTGGCCATCCAATTATATAGCCATCCATCATATGGATACACTATTGCGTTGAAATGAATACCTTATGAAAAGAGCTCAGAGTTTGATTTCATTTGAGAACTGTAGCTCTGTTATTGTTACATTATTCTGTTTTATTTGCAATTAAATCAATGCAGTTATGAACCATGTTGCATGGTTATAAAGTTATAGTTCCTTTGTGATAATATTCGGTTATGAATGGCAATTTGATTGTAATTATATTTAAATTATCTGTAATAATGGAACGGTAATTGATGTTTGTTTTGTCATTTGTTATTCTTGATCCCGTTTATAATGGGAGATACAGTCAGTACTTATAAGGCGCACTCAAACTGACGCGAGCGAGTATTTCGATCAAATAAAGTATAAACTAAGCGATCGAACAATTTTGTCATCTCCTCGCCGCGCGCCGCCATAATTTGACAAAAAATACAAAAATACTACTCCTAATGTGTTTCACAAATAGCCTAAAATGAAATGGAGTCTATATTTTTTACATAAAACGAAAACGCGTCAAATTAATGTCTTCCGACTGGCGACCGCTGTGATGCACAGGCGACGCCGCGCGCGCGCCTAGTTTACGACGCTTCTGGTTCAAATGATTTATTTACACGATAGCTAATGTTTTTGATCATATCCTATAGTGATGTTGTTTTACTAACCTATAGAGAGATTTTATTATTATTTACTATAAGCTATTTAGTGCAATGGTGTTGCCTTCTCATATTATATTTTATGCTGTTCCTGAGAATGTACACCATCTTTCATTAATTGAAAAGAGTAACCATTGAGTTTCTTGCCGGCTCTTCTCAGTGAAAGCAGCATTCCGAACCGGTGGTAGATTCTAACTATTCATAAATGCTTTGTTCGTAATTCATAATTCATAAATGTTTGGGCTTACATGAATAAAAACAATTTTGAGTTTGAGTTGAGTTTGAGTCTATTAATCTTTCATCTCTAACCTCTATTAATAAAATGTGTAGTAATACGATAAGAATTAGCTTTTTAACCTTTTATCACTTTTCCTTAAGTCGAGGCATTCGGTTATTTTGGGTTTTTAATTCGAAATATTTCTATAATTTTATAGATTAAGAAGCTTATTTTCAGATATGTGTTATTCAAGAACATTAACTAGGATTACATATATAGAAAAACACGATTAAGTGAAATTTCCTCGATAGAAAAAAAAAACAAAGTTGGCTGTTATTGCTTTTTATTTTCATTTCATCCACGATATTATTACGAATTAGATGACGATATTTTTTTAAAACATAGTAAATGATAATATCTAGGATCGCTTATAAGAAAAAAATTAATCCATTCCCTAGTTTTGTTAATAACCAAAGAAATATTGTTTAGCGCTTATGTGGTTTACTTCCGAGCGCGCGGTCACTAGTGTCATCTCATATTTTCTATACATGAAGTCATTGCATCACTGTCATATTCTAACTAGCTCAGTCGTCTGCGGACGTCATCGAGGTCGGACCTATGCCGATTTTTTTCAGATCCGAATTTAAATAAATTCCTCGTAACCAATACGTAAACGGAGAGAGTGGAAACTCCTTTGGTCAAATAATAGTACATTGTTACATGAGTGGTGAAAGTGACTTATTTTGTCCCGAGACGAGGTTTGGCGCCCGAGCGTAGCGAGGGCGCTAATAGTTCGAGGGACAAAATAAGTCTTTCACCCGAGGTAAACACTGTGCTTTTCATTACGAATACAAGGAAAATAAAAACATGAATTGGCTAAAGAAATAATACAAGGAAGTATAAACAATACTCTACAACTCGAGAAAAAAAAAATCGGATTGCCGCCTATTTTGTTTTTTTCGTTGGCCGGCCAACTTCATTATTTAGCCATTATTTTTCATTTTCATCTTTAAATATTTTGCCCAAATCTATATTATTTTAAAGAAATTGTTGAAACTAAATTATAATTATGTCATTAAAAAAAATATATTCTTGAATTAATACTTAACTTTATGTTATTTCAATTTTACATCGCGCTGTAATTGAGTGACTGTAGAAAAAGTTTGAACATGGTTCCATAGAAATGTGAAAATGGAACTAGTTTTTTTTTTATGTTCTGACAGCTGTCAGTTGAAAGCGAAACTCCCGGGCCGGAAAAGTATTACTTTCAACCCGCTTCTCAGGCAACTTCAGACCTACTTTCAGAGTATGAGTAATGAAAAAAATATTTCAAGTGCGAGTCCGATAGTATATTATGTACTTGTATATCGTAGTAATTTGACAGATTTTCAGTCTTTTTTTTAAAGTTCATTATTCTATTTCCATATAATTTCCAACGTAAATTTTCACTTGCTGAACGGCGAAGGGAGACATTATGAGAAAACATACGTTTATTTAAAGACATGTATTTCAGTAGACATTGCTTTTGAATATTACTTAACGAAATGGTTATTTTATTAATGATTTATTAATTATATTTTATATTATAATCATTGTTTATTTATAACGTCGTTCAGGGGGAAGGGGTATTTTAAAAGTCAACTTATATTTTTGACTATTTAAAATGTACTAAAAAATATAATTTGGCCGCCGCTTGGCGCAGTGGTTCAAGCGTAGGCCGCTGGGTTCACTGCATCGTGTGGTTGCGGGTTCGATTCCCGACAGGGTAAATTTCGAAAATGGCCTCTTCGTAATTTTCCCTAGTCTGGGTGACACTGGGATCATCCCCAGTCCATTGTATGGTACCCATAGTACAAGCGTTGCTTAGTTTGGGACCATACAGTTGGTGTGTTCGTCTGGCGATATTTATTTATTTGTATGTTAATAATCGTATGACATATTCGTATGACGTAATCGAATATGTCATAACATACAACAATAAAATGACATGAAAAAATATTCAAAATAAATTTTAATTTGGCACTAACACAGACTTGTAAGTGATCTTATCCGTGTCCGATATCAATTCGAATAATTTAAAATACCACCAGTTAGAGGTGATTAGGTGAAAAAGGCCATTGCGGAGCTCAATATTTAGTAATATAAATAATAGTTTTAGCCCTTTTGACGTCCCACTTCTGGGCACTTGCCTCCCCTCAACACGAGAGGGATTCAGGCCATAATCCACCACGCTGGCCCAGTGCGGGTTGGCGGGGTTCACATGTTTTTCGAAAATTGGTTAAATCCTCTAAGACATGCAGGTTTCATCACGATGTATTCCTTCACCGTAAGCAAGTGATAATCATAATATAGAAATTATGATTCGCACATAGATTTCGAAAAATCCAGAGGTTCAAGCCGGGGTTTGAACCCGAGACCCATTTAATATTTAGTATTAAATGGGATTTATTTTTTAAAACTGGTAACCTACCCTATAATTATATTGCTTTCAATATTTAAACACAGTTTTGTAGCGGTACCAAAAATCCATTTTAGCGCCAGTTTGCAGCCTTCTAGCCTCTGAATAAAAGGACTGTGACCTCGGGCGCTCGGACAGAGTGACATGACCAAATTATCTGGGGAACCATAGATATAGGAAGAAGCGAAAACTAGGAGTACTATACTTCATAAAACATAGCTTGATTGTTAGAAATAAAATAAGGTTTTATTTAAATTTCATATTTGATTTCTTTTTCTGGATTTATTCTCTGTCAATTGTTTAAGAAGATCAATTGTCACTCTCTTGTAATTTTTCGTTCCTTTATGTGTCAAATAAATTTACTAACTAAATTTATTATATACTAGCTGAGCCCGCGACTTCGTCCGCGTGGAATTTAACTTAACAAAAAGCCCGCTCCCGCGTTCTGAGCCCGCGTGACAGGACCCATTTTTTTTCTAAAATTAATTAACCTGCTTATAACATCAGCTATCTACCAGTGAAAGTCCCGTCAAAATTGGTCCAGCCGTTTCGGAGATACTCTTTGATTTCATGTTTTTTTTATTTGTGATTTCATGTGTTTTTATTTTTATACGCTGAACCCTAATTGTTTTTCTAAAATTAAAGTAGCCTAAGTTACTCCTTATAAGCTATCTGCCAGTGAAAGTCCCGTCAAAATCGGTCCAGCCGTTTCGGAGATTACCGGGAACAAACACACAGTGAGACAGAAAGACAGACAGACAGACAAATTTTTTTTAAAACACGTTTTTGTTATGGGTGTCTTATGTACTTTCATATGCATTTAGTGAAAAGGTGTTATTTTGATATTACAAACAGACACTCCAATTTTATTTCTTTGTATAGATTTCATTTCCATCCCACTGAGCTCTGCAATAATGAGTCATAAAGAGATGCCATTACTAATATTGATATCTGCGACTAAAGTCAAAGTTATATTTATAGGGTTGTGAGGATATAAAAAAATGTCGATAAAAATTATGGACGTTTCTTGCTATCATCAATGCTAAAAACTAATATTTTAATATAAAATGACATTTATTCTCTTAAAGGAGTACAACCCAAATCCATGTCTGGATCAGTTTCTGAATCGCTAAAACAATATTGTAAATTAATTATAAACTCTTGTTCGCAAATATTATCAAATCGGACGTCCCGCTCCCGAAATTAGATTTTATTTACTCACTATTATTTTAGATCCAGTATGCACAAATGTAAATAATGTTATGATATTAAAATATACAATAAAATTAAAAGATAAATTAAGTTTTATTTTAAATATCGTCTGTGGTCACGATGATTCATCGCCCATCACTAATTAGATCGGCATGCCCATAAAGTATGACATTGACAGGTACTGTTTGTACTATTATGAAATTCAAGACTTCATAGGCGTGATTTTACTGACAGTTGTCGCAGAGATCAAGCTATATTCTATGAAGTATAATTATGAGAATTTTTTAATCCCAAGTTGCGGACTATTATATAATATTTTGGAAAATCTGGCATATGGGTATAATTTTCTAGGTTCTTGGCGTGCCGATTACGATTATGACGTAAATTTTGGATTCCAAGATGACAGACGACCGACCTTACTATCGGTTTATAATCTAGCTAACTACCGAATTTAAGAAAATACAATTTTTCGGCATAATTCAATTTGCAATTGCCTTTGTGTTTTAAGACTTATTACCTGTTTTTTTTAAACGGAACATCTTTACTTCGACTATGTCGCGGGCACATGGAATCAGTATACTTGACGCCCAAATTTTTGGTGTAATGGGCGACTAAGGAATGATAAAAAAAATAGAACTGACTTCAATAAAACCTGCATTAAAAAGCTAGAAATGACAATTTATGTCATATGGAGTCGCTGCGCTGGTGGAATCTTTACGTTAGGACAGCTTCTTAGGTACCTACCAACTCCTACTTACTTGAATTGACACTGACTCCAAATTAGGGACCTCCAAATTTCTAGCGTTTTATTTAGCGCACCCAGTTTTATTGGAATCGATTTTTTTTTAAAGTTTTGGTCATGTTTTTAATGGTAAACTACGTATTGAATTGCTAGTAACCGTAAATAGTCCATCTCCCAAACTACTGAACCGATTTTGGTGAAATTTATATGGGTCCTACAAGTATCAATAAATAATAATATAAACAATAAAAAATATCAAATAAATAAATATTATTTCAAATTGGTTTATAAATGACGGAGATCTGAGGTAGTGACGTGATCTAACATACATAAAAAACAACTGAACTGAGAACTTCATCCATATTTTTATTTCTGTTAAAAAATAACTATTTAGACTGCTCCATAGATTTCCGTAGTGCCGACGTAATGACGTGGCTAGCGAGCGCGAGTGTCAGATAGGCCAAAACTGATATTCATTTTTCTGCACACAGCGCCTTAATTTTAGGATTATCAACGCTGGTAAGGTTCCAAAGTTGTTACCTAATTTCAACCTATAAACTACCCTTGCCCCGCCTCCTCACCTCCCCTCGATGATGTTGTTGTCTCTATTTTTGGCAGCACAAAAGAGAGACAACGTCATAACTCGGTATTAATGTTACGTCAGTGCCAAGGAGAGGTATTGGTCCAGGAAGGTGACATGCCACACACACCGACAAAAACAGTCCACCGTGGGGACAGCCAAGACAAATCCAAATCAGCGCGAAGACGCTTTTTGCAAGTTGACACGGCAATGACGCGTCTTGAGGGCACAAGGTCCTGGGTTCAAACCCCGGCTCACACCTTTGGGTTTTTCGAAATCTATGTGCGACTCATAATTTCTGTCAAAAGGGCTCAATTATTATTATTATTATATGTACATTTATGTAGAATTCAGAACATACATAAACATATGGAACTCATCTCAACCAATCAAGCCGTGTATCACCGCCTCCATTTGTTTCTCATAATTTGTTTACATCAGAGCGTATGCAACTCCTTACGACTGCTTTAGCGAACAGTTACCGGCTTGTTAATTTCGCAGTAACGATGCATTAGCCAGTTACATTGTTTACAATAACATATCAAGTTAACACTTGGTTTGTTGGCTGTTACGTTTTGTATGTCTAACATTTGGGAGAGCCTGGGTTATGTAGCATGTGCATAATCAAAGGTTGTCCAAAAGATAGAGAATGAAATTGATGCAATAAGTATACTGGTTAATGGCTTAATGACAGTGACAGCTGGATCCGGCAGCTTAACGTGCTTTCCGAAGTACGAACGAAATCGCTCAAAACACAATTCTGTTCGGGCATCTTGCAAAAGCTAGTGATCCGATTATATCCCCTTAGCATATCTGCCCCATTCATCATGTTTAAACCGATGAAAATTTAACGGTGTGCGAGCATAGACAATGAATTAGTGAGACTACAAGATGGCGGACTCGAACCATAGAGTAGACGTAACGGCCCTTTGTTCGAAAGCTGTTTATTACTCCTGGGATGAGTTAGTGAAATAAATGGTAGTGCAGTACACTTCAAACTTATTTTGTTAGGAAAATCTTAAGTATATTTCGCGGGCCGTACTTGTATCCTAATCTAAGTGCACCACAGTGTTGCAGTTCAACGGTTTACAGCAATAAACAATTTCAAACAAAGCAGGGTGCAATACACCGTCAAACAAACAGACAGACAAATATTTACGCGTATCAACAGTGTTACCGGCGCGGCGTGTTATGACTGCGCGGGCGCACGGGCGCGTTTACGTCGTCGTAAAACAATGTTTGTAATTAACATGTTCGATTTGGTGCTGACCTTTTTATTTTTAATTTTGAAGTTAGGTGACCTGAGTAAAGATAGTTTTCTTTGATGTTCTCTTGTCTATTACTTAATTGCTATTATAACAGCTACTGGGCCTACCTATAGATAAGTAGAAGTGTACTTAGTTCAAAAAAGTTCCAACTAGTGTCATTAGTTCAAAAAAAAGAATCACAATTCTTTAGAAAGACCGTTATAAATTGATTTCAACTCCGAGATCAAACATGAAATGTCACTCTTATGTCATTGCAGATCAAAAAGGGCAACTCAAATCTCAGTAAGAGTGGCTTTAGTATGACTTTTTACGTACATGTTGTAATATTTACAAGGTAGGCTCCCATAAGTCGAGGATATTAAACTAAATTACTTACTCACCAAATATCGTAAAAGTCAATAAACAGACAACCAAAGAAATGTAACGTGTCGTAACTTACGGCCATAATCCTAACGCATTCCAATTTCAAACGTTTACATTGTCGTTCTTACCGCAAATAATTTTGTCAACTCCCAAAAAAAACTTCAATGCATCGAACTAAATCGTCCTAAACAAACTTACAGAAAAAATATTACGCCAATGAGATTCGAACTTTGAAAGCTCCCGGTTAAAGTTGAAATTATTTTATTTACACTGTCATATGAAGCTTTTACAGCAATAATTATGAATGACCACTCGCATTTTTATTTTGAAAAATAACTCTAAATTGAAAATTTAAAAACCCCCGATGCGTAGACCTGTTCATCAAATGTATAATTTACCTAGTTCTTCCAAATAATGATGTTAGCGCGATTTGCGTAGCTCCCGTAGCTCAGTATCCATAGCTCATCTCGCAAATTCATCTGGTACAACTAGTTTCGATGCCAGATTATGAAAGCACCATTAAATCATTTGTTTTGGCTTCCTCATTTATAATCTAAGATGTACAATAATCAACAGAAAATCTGTGTAAAAGTATGAGACATTATTTTGTTATGACATTATAATCATTGACATTAGGATAGACAAAGAATCTAAATATTGATGTCACGGAGGTTTTATTCCTAGTAAAATATTATCAATTATGATTCAATTTGATGTAATAACTCTGGTTGAGGTAGACGGGAGCAGCCTAGGGGAAGAATTTTCAATAACGCTAAAATTATTTTAAATTAGATTAGTTTTTTTATATTCTTTGTCAATGGCGGAGCAACGCCCTCTAGAATTATTATAGCGTAATATTCCATGACCATTAACAAACCAAACAAAATTTAACGCATGCGCGTATCCATCATTTGAAACGTGACTTATGGAACGTCTTTAGTTCATACACAAATCTCAATAAAATTGATACAATATTCATTTTTTTCAGAATCAGGGAAACTTTTCAAATTTATAATATTGTAAAAAGCCAGTTCAGACTATTACGATCATTTAAAAATATAATAAATCTAAATCCAATCATCTCAAATTTCGACTGGATTCGAGCCGAGGGAATTGGTTTTGGCCATGAATGTGGCTTTTTTAACCTACAAAAGAGCTGATGATCTTCAAACGGCTGAACCGATTTTCATGAAACATAGCTAAGAACACTCTCGATCAGAATACCTATCTAACAAAAGAAACAAAATTGAAATCGGTTCATCAGCTTGGGCGCTACGTTGCCACAGACAGACACACAGATACACAGATACACAGATACACAGATACACAGATACACAGATACACAGATACACAGATACACATGTTAAACTTATAACACCCCTCGTTTTTCGTCGGGGGTTAAAAATAAAGGTTCTTAATGTTACCACGATGTCTGCCGTAAATCGTTCCATTGAGACGCGGCGACTCGAAGGAAGCTAAAAAAATAACAGTACGAGATGGCGGGTAACTACCTGCTATTAGAAATTGATTATATTAAAGTGATTCGTGATATTTTAAAGGACATATTTATGGTCATAAAGACCAAAATGCGTTTCGAAAAGTAACATGGCGCAAAAAATATTCTGGAATTAAATTAAACATAGTATTTGTAGTATACTGACAAACAGATGTAGACAGTTTAAAATTGAAGTTACAATTTGTAATATTTTAAGGAGACTGTTCCCTCCTCTGTCCGTTACTCAGAATAACGAATTTATACCCAGCCCCTTTCCACGATAATCCTATATTTTAGCATGATATTTAAAAATTAAAATAAAAAGCTAGTAGAATTGTCTCTCGCAACGCGAGATCTCCCAGTGGCTCGATGGGCGCATAAAACAAGTGAGAAATTGAATATTATTAATTTTACAGTCGGCCACGGTGGGACCTGAAAATTTGTATTTCATTGCTCCACCGGTTTTATTCTTTTGAAATTGGAGTGTTACGTTCCTTAATTTGGATTTTATTTTTGTTGGTGCTTGACTTTTCAAAATGAGTGTAAACGAAGACTTCAGGGCGTAATGCTGTGTGTCGAGTCTGTCGAGTGATAGCGTCCTTTTGTTTACATGTCAGGCGCTTAATTTTTTATTATATTTTTTTGTAATAATTTTTCGTTTAAAAATGAGTGTTCCATATTCAAAACTTGCAGCTATGTCAGAAACTATGATGTCCATATAAAACAGCGAATTTATTTAAAAAAAAAATATAGTTGGATACGGCCAGAGCCCGAAGCGTCCAACAAAAGCACGATTTTAATTTACAATCAGCGGCGGCGAAGCGAGAAATAGTAGATTTTATTGCGTCGGTAACTTAGCTTTATTTGGAATGCACCCGCATCAGCGCGCCAATAAATTATAATTATAGACGTTTGTCTATAACTTTGCGGGATTTTTATTAGTTTGAACCCCCAGGTCGTTAAAAAATACCAGCATTCCAAGTAGGTGAGGTGGCAAGTGATTGCCAATGGCGAAAATGTGAGTGATTGCAAATGCTTGGCGCAGTGGTTGGCTCGACTCACTGCTGCATCAGGTGCGGGTTCGATTCCCGACCGGAAAATTTTTTGGAAATGGCATTTTCGTAATCTGCCCACTAGGATCGCACCCAGTCCATTGTACGGTACCTATAGCACAAGCGTTGCTTAACTGGTTTAAACGTACCTAAACAAAATTAGCAGACGCGTGGCCCCCTGGACAATTGAAACAGCACTTGCTACGTTTAATGTCGTCAACCTTACGAAAGATCCGGTGTATGTTATCGTCCAAGTTGACAGACGCAGTAGTTACACACCTAATCCCCCATCTAACCGACAGCCTCTCTCATCGCAGCTTAACTGCGCACGCCTAATGATTCCTGCACTTAGTAACAATTGATTATTAATCTTCAAACGAGTTCGTTCTACAATTATAATAAGTCCATGCTTGCTACAGTTTTGTCGTCAGCAAAAACAATAAATATATTACTTTGCTACCCTTACCTGCCTTTAATCTATCTCCCCACCAAATTTCGTCCGAGTCCGTTTAGCCGTTTTCACCGGATGCTTGGTGAAACATAGAAACGAAGAAAAGGACTAGCATTTACAATTTAAATCTTTATATCTTAAACCGAAGAGTTCGTCTGAACTATCCAAAGGGTTTAGAGTCGCTAGTTACACATAAAAATAGCTCTTTAGTAATTCCCTTATCCCAGGTTTCATGTGAGCTGTAGTGATAAATTAATAATAACAATAGAGGGTATGCATGAAATAATAAATCAGTCTTGATCTAAATCACGTTTCAATAACATCATGGTGACAGCGGTGGGTTTAGTTTTCACAGCCTTTTTTAATACAGACCGATCTTAATAAACAATGTCGTCACAGTTCCGCCGAACAATCCGACACGCCGACACTTGGCTTCTGATCCGACACCCGACACGGCGGATTCAATCCGCAGTCGGCGTTAAACGTGTGTAAACGTAGTTCGCAATAGGCTTTATGACCGTTAAGTGGGTTAACACTACTCATCCTATGATGGCTGTGTGGCTGACACCGATGGGTTAATGTTTTGTTCATTCATATTTAGCATAGACAATTATAAGAAAATAATATAATGGAATACTTCAATATATAACTTAGAAGTAGTCAAACATGCCATAACAAAAAAAAATCGAGAAATAGTTACCAATTTTTAGTTATTGGTCAAATCGATATTGTAGTTACCTTAATCAACATGCAGGGTAGTTATATATTGTTGTAGTGTAGAGTTCAAACAACTTTAAATTATTATTTTACACAAGTTTACAAAGGCCACATGCGAATATAAATTGCGAGTCCTTATTGCTCTTACGCTCCTATAATTTTACGATCTCACATTAGGTCGATGAGGCCCCTCCCAGCGCAACCGCGCACTGGCTAATGGCCAAGATTACAGAATTAATTAACCCGTAATTGCTGAACTAATGCAATGTTCGCCGCCACTCCGCGCGGTCGTTCGCGCCCATTACATACTTATCTGGATCATTAGAAAACTGAAATTATTCTATACTATTCCAGAAACACGTGCCTGTGTTATAAAAAGTAAAATAAAAAATCGTGTGCGTCTCGGGACGCTCGACAGAAGTGATAACTTAAACTGACAGAGTGGCGCCGTAACGCGTTACGTTACGAAGCGGTTTACCCTCCCATAAAAAGTTATCACTACAAAAGTTCATGACTGAATACCTACATATAAATATAACCAGTTTCAGTCACCTTAAAGGAAGTTCCGCCAACCTGATATTATGTTGGCGACCATTCCACCATTTCGGTCAGATGTACTCAAGCGTTGTCTGAGTGTCACTGGAAGTGGAACCATACAGCTGGTATTAGTCTGGCGATATTTATTTATTCATTTAAGGTAGTAGACGGGTTGAGTGATTGCGGGCCGGGTGTAATGCGTCCCGCGACATTCGCCACCGGTCGTTTGTACCCATTTGTCAGGCGCCCACGCACCCGCGGGTTGGCACACATTGCCTCAGTTTATCTAACTTAACTTATTGCCTACTAACTTTGTGGGCCCTGCGCTGTTTTACTTTTCTTTCATCACATAAGGCGCTAATTTACTTCACAAATGAAATTGCAAAAAATGCACTTACTAATGTATCGGAAATTTTATTTTATTGCTCTACTTTAGCTCTACGATGACTTTTTCGACGTAAAAAATTGGCGTGGTAAATCGTCAAATGCCTTATCGGTTACCCGAGGATCTAACATTTGCCATAAAATGCGTAGACGTTAGCAACTTGGTAGTGTCTCTAGTAAACGTAGAGCTCACGATAGAGCTTCACTTAAATTAAGTTTGTTCTTTACGAGCAATAAAATGTTTATAATTTATACAGAAATCTTAAATTTTGTAATCACAACTTAGATCACATTCATAATATATAATCCTGATACCTACTCTACTGCATTTCTTTGTAAAAAATATTGAACTTTTTAAGCTCCCTACTCTTCCCATTGCAACTACATTTTACAATTCATTAACACGTAACTAGCGTACGAAAGTGCAATAATTTAATCTGCACGCTCCGTCGTTTATACGGACTCTACCCACCTACGTCACACGCTAGTTAACTAGTCACTCTATTACAGCAAAAAATAACTAGTTGGAATGTAGGGCTCCTAGTACTAGGACATGGCAAATCGATAAGAACTTAGATATTAGCGCCGATCCCGTTGGTGCACAAACCAATAATAATAATTAAAATAACCCTTTTAAATCTCACTTCTGTCTCACTCAGATTTAGGTATTTTAATTAGAAAGCTTAATGATATGTGCATACCTCTTCCCGCTTAACAATAAAATCAATAAAAAAAACAATAAGGTAGATACGAAAAACTATTGCGTTGGTGTGATGCCTTCCGTGCTATATATTGAACATAACTCTAAATTGAAAATTTAAAAACCCCCGATGCGTAGACCTGTTCATCAAATGTATAATTTACCTAGTTCTTCCAAATAATGATGTTAGCGCGATTTGCGTAGCTCCCGTAGCTCAGTATCCATAGCTCATCTCGCAAATTCATCTGGTACAACTAGTTTCGATGCCAGATTATGAAAGCACCATTAAATCATTTGTTTTGGCTTCCTCATTTATAATCTAAGATGTACAATAATCAACAGAAAATCTGTGTAAAAGTATGAGACATTATTTTGTTATGACATTATAATCATTGACATTAGGATAGACAAAGAATCTAAATATTGATGTCACGGAGGTTTTATTCCTAGTAAAATATTATCAATTATGATTCAATTTGATGTAATAACTCTGGTTGAGGTAGACGGGAGCAGCCTAGGGGAAGAATTTTCAATAACGCTAAAATTATTTTAAATTAGATTAGTTTTTTTATATTCTTTGTCAATGGCGGAGCAACGCCCTCTAGAATTATTATAGCGTAATATTCCATGACCATTAACAAACCAAACAAAATTTAACGCATGCGCGTATCCATCATTTGAAACGTGACTTATGGAACGTCTTTAGTTCATACACAAATCTCAATAAAATTGATACAATATTCATTTTTTTCAGAATCAGGGAAACTTTTCAAATTTATAATATTGTAAAAAGCCAGTTCAGACTATTACGATCATTTAAAAATATAATAAATCTAAATCCAATCATCTCAAATTTCGACTGGATTCGAGCCGAGGGAATTGGTTTTGGCCATGAATGTGGCTTTTTTAACCTACAAAAGAGCTGATGATCTTCAAACGGCTGAACCGATTTTCATGAAACATAGCTAAGAACACTCTCGATCAGAATACCTATCTAACAAAAGAAACAAAATTGAAATCGGTTCATCAGCTTGGGCGCTACGTTGCCACAGACAGACACACAGATACACAGATACACAGATACACAGATACACAGATACACAGATACACAGATACACATGTTAAACTTATAACACCCCTCGTTTTTCGTCGGGGGTTAAAAATGTCAAAGAACAATGTTGTAAAGTGAAAACGACGTATCGAGCTACTAGATATACGAGTATATATACTTAAAGACTTCCTAACACAAGCCTCATTAAAATACCCACTTCAGCATAGCCTTTTTCTACAATATGCGAGGCTGAGAAGCGCATAAGTTATCAAAATAAATTACTCAAGCATAATTAATTTTACGAGACTCAGGGCTGTTCCACAGTGTGCGCACTCGGGCCCTCGTCCGCGGAAATCTCCACTTAATTAACTTATTGATGCTATTATGGCCCAGAAGTATGGGACGGGATGTTAGTGAATTGAGAATGAAAATTGAGGCGGCGAAAGTGCGATGGAGGTAGTTATGGTTCAACGCGTGGATATTCAAATTCAAATCGTTTATTTTGTTTAGGCCTACGGGGGCACTTACAAATTGGCAATTTTTTTTCTTATATCTACAACCGTATCGGAACGCGACCTCGACTGAGAAGATCCTGCAAGAAACTCAGCGGGTTACAAATCTAGTCTATCATTTCAGAATATTATGTGGCTTGTATACAATATATCTAATTACCATTGATACAAAGTAAGTCGATTCTGTGTAATCTATATATATATATAACTCAAAGGTGACTGACTGACTGACTGACATAGTGATCTATCAATGCACAGCCCAAACCACTGGCCGGATCGGGCTGAAATTTGGCATGCAGGTAGATGTTATGACGTAGGCTAAGAAAGGATTTTGATTAATTCTACCCCCAAGGGCATAAAATAGGGGATGAAAGTTTGTATGAAACTTTATCAATTTTAAACCGATCGGGCTGAGACTTTGCATGCATAAAGCTACTATGACGTAGGCATGCCCTAATATAGGATTTTGAGATGCAGGCTATATAAGATTAGTAACGTTTCAATTAGGGTTCCGCGTAAAAAAATAAAAACACATGAAATCAAGAGTATCTCGGAAACAGCTGGACTGATTTTCACGGGACTTTCAATGGTAGATAGCTGTTGTTATAAGCAGTAACGTATGCTACTTTTATTATAGAAAAACAAAATTTAAAAAATGGGTCCTGTCGCGCCGGCTCAGAACGCGGGAGCGGGCTTTGTTGTCCACGCGGACGAAGTCGCGGGCTCAGCTAGTACTAAATAAAACGAGACAAACACACTCAAGCTATTATTTTGAGTAGTTATAAGAAATATAAAGCTGGCTTTTAAGTGTTTATGAAATAATATTTCTACAGACAAAGTGATTAGTATTAGTGATTAATAAAATTAAAAATACAAAGTCTTATTCAAGTAGGTCAACAAATGCACTTACAAACCTACCACCGGTTTGAAATGTTGCTTTCACTAAGTGCAAATATACTTACCCACAAAATAACTAGTTTCTTTCTAGACCCGGGAATCGAACACATGCCCTCATAATGCGATTAGACTGACGATGCATCACGATTTACACCAAAATAAAACGAACATGCAAGAAATTATTCAGCAATTAGGATCTTTAATTTGCGAAAGGGTGTCGGTTGCACGGCGCGGTCACGTTCGCTGTCAGGCGATAATTTACTCGACATTACCGCGGAGACAGGGGTGTGACCTGTGACCTCTGCTGACCTCCGGGAATCGACCTGACCTTATATTATTATTATTAAAGATATTTCAAAATATTAGTTCATTGTTACGAGCAGTGATATCGACCTAGTGGTCGAATGTAAGCATTGGAACATTTGGAACACAAGGTGTGCAGGTTCAAATCGCGGCGCACACGTCTGAGGTTTACGGATTTCTCGTGCGAAACTCATCACTGAACGGTGAAGGAAAACAAATTGGAAAAAAGTGTACGTCTTTCGAAAGATCTATTCATTTTCGTATCACTTCTCGTTGGCCGTGGTATAGTAGTCAGCCATATTGTCCTTTATTTTTCAGTTACAAAAGGGTCATATTTCGCGAGGAAGCGTGCTCATGTCGCAGAACGCACGGTCAGTGGGTTCGGTGTCGGGTTGCGGCCCCACACGTCTCTATAGGGACCCAGCCCTAACCAGGGCTCATTCAGTAGATGATGCTATGATGCGTAATAAAAACAAAGTAAGTAAATACTTTGTGGGAATTCTCTGAATAATAAATAGTTTACTCCGACGGGAATCGAACCCGCAACCACCCGGAGCCAAGCGACCTACGCTCAAACCATTGCGCCAAGCAGTCTAATTTGTAAGATGTATTGCAGAATCTGAATTTTCTCAATTTAATTTTAATGAATGGAACAAGAAACGCAAATTCCGTATTTTATCCCAAACATAGAGTCATTTTATATGCCCGGGACACATAAAAGTTGGATAAGCGGAATAGTAATAAAATATTTAGAGCTTTTAATCTTATCCTTAAATATAAACACAGTTTATTATTACCTTACTGCAATTTGTAATCCAGATTTAATGAATCTGCGCCCTCTATCTCATATAAACCAATATTAAATAAACAAAACCGAGCTAATAACTATGCAAATTCATACAAACAGACAGACTGCGAATTACGATACTATATTGACCAGGGCACCATGAGCTTCGGTGGCCCCCTTAACATTTGAGATTTGGGTTATCAAAGGGGGTGGGTATCAGTGGTGGGCAGGTCTAGTTATACTGGTCTATGGTGTTGGAATAGTAATGAAACGTCCAGATCACTGAACGCTGGCGGCAATTTGCAACTGTGTAGCCGATGGTTGGTCGGTGAAAAGTTGTATACCGAAATGAAATGCGAGCTATATAGGTAGGTTGTATGCAAAGAATTTGTAATATTACAAATTCTTTGGTTGTATGTATCTGGGTACCTTGACAGGTACCTAACTGGAATATAATTAATATTTAAATAGCAGGTACTTTCAACAAAGCTAGTTCCATCTGAACTTGAGCTTGCTTATAAGGCAGCATTTTGTAAAAAGAATACGAAGTAATCATTAACATTAGAACTAAGAACAATGTAGGTATTCTTACAAAATTAGACTCAATTATTTTTTTTTGGGACTAATACCGCCACACACTCCCACCACTGTAACTCCTGTAAGCCAGGATCGACAATGGTGACCAATAATGATGTCAAGGTTTGACCCTCGACGAGTCCCAGGGAAAAGTTAAATTAGACTCTATATCATGTTCCCAATTAGTACAATCAAGCACAACAACACATACACTACTAAATCAATTTCAACAAACAATATTAAATTTCGACACCGCAGTACACTCGCAAACACAAACAACAACAGTATCAAACAGTTCTGTACACGTCAGTACCCGGCTTTTGAGCACATAGCTCGAATTTCCACCCCTTAACTTTGTACGGGGTACAACCCCTGGGGTTAATAGTGTCCGTATTTTATTGACTTTTCATTGGGCGAGGATTAAAGGGTTGGGAAATAAATAAGTTGGGAATTATTGGGTCGTATATTAATATAGTTCGCGACTGTTGTTGGCACGTGTCTTTGTTTGTTGGAGGGTTTTTGTTAAAAGGAAAACTGGCTAAACTATCTTCAATATGTAATATTCTACATTTCTGTTAGCAAACGACCCAACCAAATAAAATATATTTTGCACAAATTACCCGTCAGATTTTCAATATCTGATATCTTTTGGATAAAGCAAATCGATTCACGTAATGTCGGCTCTACCCACTTCTCTGGAAAAAAGTATAAAACTCAATCTTAACCCTTTAATTTTAATTCATTCGTTTCACAATAAGTTAGCTAAGTTCACGATATAACAATCAAGTAAGGTTAACATTTGAAAGTAGCAAGTTAACATTCAAAGACTGATTGTTACATTCATCCAGCGTGCTGTGAGAGGGCAGTAACCAACACAACACCACCTCAATATCATTAAATTCCAACGAGTTCCCGTACCCGAGTCGATGCACTATTCTGCATTATATATAAGATATCGATTGCCCAACCCCCGCTCATTATATCGATTATCGTTCACGTGCCCTCAACTCGATACTGTAAGAGGCTGGTCTCGAAAACTTGTAGACGCCGCGATTGAATCGCGCTTAGAGCTTGAGAGTCACGAATGTCACTATAGAACCTCAATTTCTTAGAAATATTATACTTTACAAAGTATTTTGGTAGCTGAAGTGCTTTGTAATGCTAGCGGAAATAATAAAATTCCGTATAAAGTGTGCTGTTATAATTACAAATTAGTAACATAAAAGAGATGGTTTAACCAATAGGCAGATGAGCTTAACGGAGTTGGTTCACATAAAGTTATGTATTATCTAAAACGAAATTTAAAATCTTTAAGAATTATGCTTTTTGTCGTCAAAACTTATGACGAATGGCTGAAAATAAGAGGCTTAATATCCGCAAATTATAAAGAGTGCGGTTAAGGTAAACTAAAGGTAAGGTAAACTCTATCGATAGTAGATAGTGCAACTATTGTTTCCAATAGTTAATCGCAAAGACGTTGGTAGCGATAGTCACGTTAAAGGAACTACAACTTAAGTATATTCGATGTTGTAACCGACAGCATTACAGGAGATCGCTCACGATTCTGATCGCGTGAGGATTGGAGAAACCCTGCGACATCGTGATGCGAGAAAACTTATGGCGGTAGCACGAAAACATATGTTTATGGATTTATAGCGATGCCAGTTTATAGCAATCGCGTGTGGGAAGACATCGATGCAAGAATGCAAGACTTTTTACATATTAATTTTGTGTACTCATGCCACATACTTAAATCACCAATCGTATTCCAAATTAAGCAACGTTTTGGCAATGGCTCTAAACATATAATGAAACAATCCTACGAAGATCACGAATTTCTCGTCAAACGATTGTGTTGTCATTAAATAAGCGGCCTATTTTTCGAAACCTGTGACGTGAACGGCTTTTATTGAGCACGCTTACTAATATTACTGCAACGTAAATATTTCGTGCTTGACTTACTCGAATAAAACTTTCTCCAAATTCTATCTTCACACATCCAAATATCCATCAATTTCACGAATTATGAAATCCATTCACAATCCTCAAGCCTGTTACGTCAGAATATATTAGAGATAAGCCGAGATGAATAGGCCTGTATTGACGGATGGGCGGCGGCGGCGGCACCACGCTGGGCAGGCATCGCTCATCGCTGGCCAAATGATAACGGGTTTGATAACACAGATGAGTTCACAGTTCATTATTCTAGCCATTATTTTTGTAAGACCAACTGTCTTGAATAGTACAAATGAATTGAAATAAAACTATTTTACGGATTTTATCGCGTTTATTAACTTTATGTTCCCGACGTTTCGGTTGCTTTACAGCAGCCATGGTCACGGGGGGACTCCCCCGACGGGGACGAGTCCCCCCGCGACCATGGCTGCTGTAAAGCAACCGAAACGTCGGGAACATCTATACAAATAAATAAAATTGGAGTGTCTGTTTGTAATATCAAAATAACACCTTTTCAATTAATGCATATGAAAGTACATACGATACCTATAGCAAAAACGCGAATTAAAAAAAAATTGTCTGTCTGTCTGTCTGTCTGTCTGTCTGTGTGTTTGTTCCGGGTAATCTCCGAAACGGCTGGACCGATTTCGACGGGACTTTCACTGGCAGATAGCTGATCTTATAGCGGGTAACTTAGGCTACTTTGATTTTAGAAAAACAAAATTAAAAAATGGGTCCTTTCGCGTGGGCTCAGAACGCGGGACCGGGCTTTATTGTTAAGTTAAATTCCACGCGGGCGAAGTCGCGGGCTCAGCTAGTAAAGTTAATAAACGCGATAAAATCCGTAAAATAGTTTTATTTCAATGTGTAGTATTCGCGTAAATATAAGAAAAAAATAGTACAAATGAAGTGATATAGGTTTAAGAAAAGCAATTTTCAAAATGGCAAGTCAACTTCGTATTACGACTTAACGGCGTTTTAAAAAGCGTTTTAATTGTAGCCTACATTTGAAAAAAAAGGATATTTTAATTACACAATTTCATATAGGTAAGTCGACACTTACACACGATTAAAAATCTCAAACATAGTCCTAAATGTTTTTGATAATGCCATTTTTTCTTGAGTGTATTTTACTCGTATATAGGTACAAAATAACTACCTACACTTAAATGCAGAACCTAAGCCGGCTTATCTAAATAATCTTGAGCCGTTAATACAAGCTAAACGACAAAATTGAATGTGGTGAACACTCGCCAGTATATTTTTATTGGATATTAAACGCAACCAGTTTATTTACGGCACTAGCTGGTCTGTGCACATAGAAATTCAGAACCTATAGCAATACTATCTTGAGCGGTCGTGATCAATCAATGAGACAAAGGTACGAAACTCACGTCGCCGTGTAAGGGAACCAACATCGATCTCGCGTATCTTATACATAGGAAACGTTTTAATGTTGGTGATGAAATCGCAAGCGCAGACTTGAAATTTCCTTTTTGTGATTTTCAGATTGTGTGCCCCTGACCTCATATCCTTCCACTAAACTTTATTTTTAAGCAACAGTATTTTGAGACTTATCGCCTAACTCACATTCAGGTTAACTGTGCAGTTTACCCTTGGAAAAAAGAGAAAATCATTAATCACGATTTAAACCAATAACCTTATTAAACTGAAGCAAATCACATCGCGGTCGGTATCCTGAATATGGAAATGATAGCGATGACACTACACGATTGTGCATGAGCTGGAGTCCAATAAAAACGCTATTTGTCTCGATTACAACGCAATCCTGTTGATAGGGCTGCCAAAGAAACCAAACTTCCTTGGTAAATCCGGGATAGGACGACAATGGGATGATATCGAATTACAAGAATTATTTTGTTTAGCTACGAACTGTTTCTGGCCTATTTTTGGAAAAATTTTGCTGTTATTCTTACTTAAGACCGGTGGTTATAGTGAAAAATAGCTCCATATATCCTCTTGTAGAATAATATCTTTAATATAAGAGGAATCTTTAATATAAGGAGGAATCATAATTACTGTCCACAGTTTTCCAAATCCTCTAATAACGTCACGGTGACAGCCCTGAGACTACATAATCAATTTGCCAGTATGTGGGACCACAAATACATATCTCGTAATGCGTGGTAATGTTGCAGTAATTTACTACAAGCCAAGTATTGTCTAACCTCGTTCGGTTCATACGGGCTTGAGTTGAACACACTCATAAAATGGACAGTAGCTTCTTAATGTACTAGTTAGACACTTAAAATGTTCCCATCCTAATAACATTGTCAGAAACACACTATAATTATACTTCCATCAAGTAATTGGGTAGGTATACGTATACTAACTAGGCAAAGAATTTTTAATGAATCCTGCGTCAAATGTTGCCGAAGTGGGCATCGGATGATTAAGGAGCAATTAGAAGTTGTAATCACAGATTAATTACAAAGAATCATACCTTTTTAGAAATAACTATTATCTTTCAACGCGGCACTGGTTTCACAATGGTTCTTCAAAGTCAATAGACACAGCGATATACGATACAACAACTAATATGTTAATATTACAACATAGGTAGTACAAGAATTCGATCAATTTTCCTCACTTTCTCCACATAGCTCATAAAATTCCCTGCGTGGTAGCCACGACCCCATCATGGGTGCCAACTTCACCGCATTCAATGCACAATGAGCAATTCATTCTGTGAGCGTAAATCCAACTTCGAGACAACAATATCAATAATTTAACCTGTGGTGCAGACATGGCCGCTTTTTGACGTGCTCTGTAATTATCTATGGAGAAAAAAAAACTAAAAGATACATCATAGTGACTGTCTGAGGGAGCAAGCAGAGATGGTCTGTTTTACACTCGAATTATACTGACGTAGAGTTTGGTACTATGTCAATACATGATGTTTTAAGGAGTAACTTAGGCTACTTTAATTTATTTTTATTTAATTTAAGACGGCAATCCTTCTACCAGACTTCTACACAATAACGGATATCCAGAATATTCAAATAGCAATGTCATGCATTAGAAATTAAATATAGGACTAATCTTGGCAATCGTGGTAGCGAAGATAGAGACCAAGACAACAGCTATTTGGCTCAAAAACAAAAAGAAAGCCAGCCTACTTCCGAAGTATAATTAAATAAATTATTTACTAGCAAAATTTCCGTGACTTAAAAGGACGAATTATTATCCCGTATACTTTCAACTCAATAATGGTGCCCAATAAAGACTCCCAGAGAAAAAAAAATGTAGGTTGCCAGTAACAATAAAATAAGAAGTCGTTATCTCAATGAGAATTATTGGAAAATGTAATTATTTACCGCGGAGGCTTTGTCCGAGCCACCCACGCTATGGGTCGGCTTTATCTATCTGTATTGTCATTACTCTTAAACAATAGAATAATATATAGTGAAAGTGTTTTATAAAGCATTCACATATTACCTACATACATAAACTGGTACCTATATGCACCGCACCTACTTGCATTGCTGTGTTTGGCTACAAACAAAACAATGCAAGTACTACTTGCACTTTTAAGAATAGATTTTATTAATAAAATTTGAGCTTTTAGACATTCCATTAAGTTACTGACTGTTTTATAATAATCATATTGTGTCACTTTTGAACTATTAAGTATAATGTAATATAATGATATTATCCAAATGAAAAAATAAATGTCTACTATTTTGATAAGCATTCACACTTGTCGTACAAATTGCCGCCAAAACACTATCCAGCCAGACATGCGGCGTTCTATTTTCAAATTATTACAAACCGTCTCGGGTGCGTTCCGATTAATTTGTCATAGTATCATCGCGTCGCGTTCGCGGCGCGGCGAGAATGTTTATTTTTATTTCACACAGCCTAATCTTCATCTTGGTGAGAGATTTATAACATATCGCAGTTAGGGCAATTATAAATTCTGAACGCAGCACGGAGGCGAGGAATGTGGCGTATTTGTACCGCTCTCGGGTTTTTTGTTTCAACGTTATGTTTGCGGATATTAATGGCACGCATATTATTCGCGACTGTGGAAAATTTAATTCAAGTTATGATTTGTGGGTTGTTTATATGAGTTTGTTTTCTTTGCGTACCGTGTAATATTACACAAGCCAATTTGTGGGCACAAAAGAGAACACGTATACATATACGAACGAAGCTCTCGTTACATGTATTTACGCCCTTAATTATCCAAAAATATAATAATCTTACATTCCTGTTTTACCTTATTTCATGTCCCGGATTTGGCAGTGGCAACAAGAGTATAATTACGAGGTATAATTTTCAATAAGTAGTGGGGTATCGGGCGGCGCGCGCGCAGCGATAATGCCCGCCTATCGGAACCGGCGGAGGTGTGATATCGCCTAGAGCCGCATTCAAACGAGGGGCTTAAAGCACGAGAGATGGTGAAACAGGAATGGCAATAAACCTCCAAAGGCATAAAGCAGAGTTACACCGAGGGATATAGGTTCTAGAATAACTCCTACAAATAAATAAATAAATATCGCCAGACTGACATACCTATTACCTGACCTATTGGACTGGGGGCGATCCCAGTGACGCCCAGACCGGGGCAAATTACAAATAGGCCATTTCCGAAACATACCCCAGCGGTAATCGAACCTGCAACCACCATTTGCAGTGAGCCGAGCGGCCTACGCTTGAACCACTGCGCCAAGTGGTCGTCGAATATACCATGTCGAAATACGTGGTATATGACAGCTATCTTTAGCACGGCCAACGAGAAACGATACAAAGTGGACCCATGCCCTCACATGCTCTAAAGCCATTTGATGTCAGTGCCGAAGGACCATGGTGTGTAAGTCTTTGGATGAGACGCTAGGGAGCCCTATGTCCCGCAGCGAACATCTTCTGGTGGGCATTAACGATGCTCTTCTAACTTGCACCACCGCCGAACTGCATAATTCTGAGATCCAGTCACGAACGATGACTTTTAATAGCGGTGTGATGGGATCAGCCGGACTTAACCCAGGCTAATGCGTCTAACTATTAACCGTCGGCCGGCATCGATGTAACCACCATTATGATTAGTGAATGCTTAGACAAGGTCGTATGGAATTAGGAGAAGCAATGATGTTAGAAGGAGACTCACGTGAGAAACTCTTAAGAAAATGAGGGTGTCTTCCCTAGTCTCTATGTTTACCTATATTAAAATGTCGGTAAACAAGCACATGACCCATCACATGTTAAGCTGTTACCGTAGCCTATAGATGCTTGCAATGCCATTGGGTATTGCTTGCACGTTGCTGACCAGAAAGGTAGTGGGAATTGGGATAGAGAGAGGGGAAAAGGAGGGATTGGGCTTCTGGCTCTCCCACTCATCTTACGAAACGCACCTGCTACTTTAGGCTGATCTTTTGTGTAAGGGTGGTACTATCCTCGTTGAGTCATCCCGTATAGCTGTATTCAACTGATAACAGCACAGATATAGATTTACATAGATAACGCAAGTATCACGATTTGTATTGAAACCAAGCGTACCGAATTTTTAACACCTACTGTGACGTCATTAGTGACGGGAAATCCGAACCGATTCAAAGACACCGATGCCGCCGATGCGATTACGCTCATACTTATATTTTTATATCTGTAGTCGCGAGGACTGTAAGTTATCGGCGACCAACCTCGACGCTTGGTCGGGGTTTTCGGACACGCTAAGTACATAGATTTGCGTTATCTATGTGTCTATATGTGTGGATAACGGCGTGGCGTGTTCTCTTGCACAGATAATAGGCATCAAATCTAAGTACACACTCAATCATACAAAATCTCTGAACACTTATCATGAACAAGAACTTTAAAATCTATGATTTTCACATTAGGTATGCTAGGTAAGAGAAGGTTCACAAATTCCCAAAGCAATAAACTTATTATGACACTCACGTTATTGATTAAATCTTATAAATGTTATCGATCGGTTATCTCCGTGGTTTACAACCAGCAGTTAAACAATGGAGCCCACTTTACAGTCGGTATCTTTGATCTGATAACGCAATCTTAGCGGGTGAGCTTAATTGATATATTCACGTTTAATCCAATTTAGATTTAAGCTATTCGGGTTCCTCTTATTTAAGGACAAGTGTAGCCTTAATGAGGAAATCCATGTCCTCCACACTAACTGAAGCTTATCACTTAATGAAATAAGGAATTTCTGATGAAATAACATTAATTTGCAGTCGTTTACAGAATCAAATACCAAAATGAACCTTTTCACAATGTAATAATATTTAATTTCCAATGCCTTCACTACCGAATTTCTTTTACGACCATTAAATAACCTAGTTATTTATAAACATTATTACTAACGTTTATTTATGATCGTCTCATAAACCCGTCAACGGGAGAGTATCAGAACCGTGATCAACACTTTCTACGCGTGATGGAAATCAGATATGTATGTCTTCGTATCCACATAAATGTATTTAACTATAAGTAAATAAATAGTTAAGAATAGAATTTGATAGTTCTCCATGTCTATTCAAAGAGAAAGTAAAACGGTTCACATAAATATTTTCATAATATCTTGTTAAAAACAAGAAAAAATCACAGCCAATCAAATTCGTGAGCAGTTCTGAAACAGAGCGTCGAGAGTGCAAGGGTTGTCGCAGTACTAGTGTACGATGCGCGCGGCGGACAGCCAGGGCTGCCACCTGCCGCGCTTCTGTACCGCCTCTAACTCGCTCAGAAGCTCCATGGCTGGTGCCAACCGCCCGCCCGCAGTTGCAAGCATGACACAAAACAGCACTAGTACCTCTTATAATGTTATCACACTGTTGATGTCGAACTATTAACGTCACGTGGTCATTGTTTCATCGCGCTGATTCACCATCATCTTCACTGCACTCAAGTTTTCTGTTAGTGCAGTGAAGATGATAGTATCTCGATATTTGGTTATAAAATGTATAACACGGGAAAATCCAGTCGGTTTATAAGGAAGGGAGGTAGGCCTAGTAATATTCATATTTAAGGATGTTTCAAATTATTTAGGTTGTAATTATTACGACGTAAGTAGTGACCTAGGTAGAGACTTATTGGATATACGATCAATATTCATCTAAAGTTCAGCTACCAGATTATGACGTCAGGAGCAGTTATTTACACCACCTGTCGCCTCACTTAAACACACCTGAGATGACACAGGACAACATAACCACTGAATAAATCGCCTACGTTCATTAAGACCTTTGCATATTATTTTTGGCAACAATTTCGTCACTTTGACTACCAGCCAAAGTTCCAGCAATACAGAATAATGAATATTAGGCATCCGATAATAAGAGTAATGAACATGCCACGGCCCACACAATTTACCCCAGATTTCAGTAACTGAATATTAATTATTCGCATCCCTATAAAAACCCAACATGACTTCACCTCATCACATTCAACCCCCATTTATTGGGCTTACAACATCTTCAAAGCAACAATCGTAACTCCGGAGCTAGGCAGCGGCAGCGTGACATCAAGCCTTAAAATATATAAACAGCGTGACACCAGAACCATGAGGACCTCAGTACTTTTGTGCCTTATGGCTTGCTTCTGGACCGCGTATGCCGGCAATGGCGGTCGCCATTACTGCGGGCGGGACCTAGCTAATGCCTGGGCGTTGCTGTGCCAAGATATCGAAGTGGACAAACGCGGCTCGTGGGGTCCCTGGCTGCCCGCCCAGCAGCGCCCCAAGCGCGGCATCGTTGATGAATGCTGCATAAACTCTTGTACTATAGACACACTGCTACAGTACTGCTGAAAGGACTTAATATAATTTCGACTGCTATGTAAATACGTATCACTTGAATAAAGATTTTATAATTGTTGCATAACATTTATTTTATATTTACTTCTTCTAGTTACCCCTTTTGACAAACGTTCCTTAAAAACATTGTAAAGTATTTATACATGAGCTGAATAAACAAATATACTACACCACTGAATTTTTCTTAAAAAAATAATATTTTTGTAGAGTACTATACTGTGCAGTAATAATGTCTTATGATATTTTATTCATAACTATCGAAATCAAAAGCTTTTAATTAATTAAAAACACAATGTACGCGACCGTCACTGACATAATTTCAAAAGCTTTGAAAGATTAACCACAGTAAAGTGTTCGGTCGTAACACACAAGTGTTTATGACGGACAGTAAACTTGCGACGGGTGGTCGTAACCGGCATATGCGCTTGTTAACCTGTTGGCGACAACCCGCCATTCTCTTTCTGCAATAATGTAACTACTTATATTTTGTTTATTACACCTTTGACGTTTTAAAACTTGAATACCAAATTACCGTAGGAGAATGCAGCTCACGAAGCAGCCTTATAAAGTTAAGCGAATTTTGGAGGAAGTTTAAAAGTTTAACAGAAATAAACCTTACAACACAGTTATCCAATTGTTAACTATGACTTATGTAACTTGTTTATTTACTTCTATCCTTATATACACTAAAGTTAAACCTTATATATCAGTATTCTCGTTATATTGTTTTTACGTTAACTACCTCTCAGCTCTGTAAAGTGTACGCAAAATGTTATGTATCTTTCTTTTTTTACATGACTGTATGTTGTACAAAATAAAATAAATAAAAAATTAATTACAGGCGATAAAAATGTTGAACTACTAACATTTACGAACAATCTAAGTACACAAGCGAATGTGACGACCGCTTGGCGCAGTGGTTCGAGCATAGGCCGCACGGCTCACTGCACACGGTGGTTGCGGATTCGATTCCAGCCGGTGCAAATTTCGTAAATGGCCTTTTCGAAATTTGCCCAGGTCTGGGTGTCACTTGGATCGCCCCCAGTCCATTGTACGGTAACCATATAACAAGCGTTAGTTTGGGACCATACAGTTAGTGTGTTCGTTTGGCGAAATTTATTTATTTATTTGTAAATTCGATGTCTATATAATTATAAAAACCGTTTGTCTATCTGTTTGTGACTGAATAACTGCTGATTTACGGAACAATAAACAGGTGGGGGACATTAATGCCGCGACACTTACTACAGTAGTAATACCTACCGCCAGCGACGAGCTGCCTCGTTCGACCGCGATAGTAGAGGCATACCTCGGCATTACTGCCTCGTTAGTGACATTGCACAAAGTTAAACTGATTGCAGTCGCTGCTCCTGTGTTTTAGAGCTTTAAAGTCCTCTAATGATGCATAATATTTGATAATACATTTTCACATCGTAGATCATTCTTAGGCTGAGAAACATTAGAAAAAACTAATAGTTTCTCAGCCATATTTATAGATTTGACACAATATAAATAGCCTGATTACATGTTACAAGAATTCTGTTTGTATAAACAAAAGGCAACCTATTTGCTATAATTGAAGGGCCTTAAAATGTTCATGCTGACAAATTTGGCTTGGCGAGTATCCACGAAGTCTAATAATACACCATCGTAGCGGCCCGGAATACCGCAAGTTGTTTGTAACACCACTATTAGTGGATATTTTGTCAGGCTATTAAAATTAATTAATATGTTCTCAAATATAATAATAATCATAAATATTATTATAAATAAATAGAGCCTTTCGATTTCCAAAATCATGGCATAAATGTATGATCAGCAATAACCAGTATTTGTAAAAAATAAATAATAATAGTTATGTATTTAAAAACTTTGTCTTAAGTTTTCCTGTAACAGAAAGTCTGAAAGCATTTTTTTAAGTTCCTACAAAATACAAAACCGATATGTTTTTCGGATGAGTAAAGGAATACGGTATTAAAAATATCAAATATTGTGTAACGTAATCTTTTCATTTATTTACATAATCAAATATTTACAATTGAGTCATCCGTTATTATTCAGTAATGTTTAATCTACCAACAGTATTGCAGCAGTGTGCCGAGAGTGCAAGGGTTGTCGCAGCACTCCTGCACGATGCCGCGCTTGGGGCGCTCGGCGGGCAGCCAGGGCTGCCACCCGCCGCGCTTCTGCACCGCTTCCGGCTCGCACAGCAGCGCCATGGCTTGCGCCAGCCGCCGCCCGCAGTACACGCGCGCGCCGCTGTCTGCCAGCGCACTGCAGAAGCAAGCCAAGAGGCAGAACAGCACTAGAGCCCTCATGATGTTGTTACGCTGAAGCTGATGTACTATTAAAGACAGGTTGTCGCTGGTCCGCGCTGGATATCTGCTAGTGCAATGAGGATAGTATTGTCACGGTGTTTGGAGATTGAATGTGGTGATACAAGATAATCCAGTCATTTTATAGGGATGCGATTCATAAACACTAATTTAAATACGCATAATTAATGAGTATAAAATTGTGTGGGTTGTAGATACGTCCTCCTATGACAGTCTCATCTTCAGACATGGGCAATCCTTGAGACGCAAGTGCCTTGGAGTACCTACGCAGATAGTTAACAAGTTATGACAAACTAAGGGATTGAGCACAATAATAAACATGAGGATAACCATTTTACTGAAAAATCATTTGAGATAAATAGAGAACCGCTAGATCCAGGTTTACGGGTCAATGAATTCTATCAAACAGTTGACACTTATTGTGTAAATTAAGAACATCTCATTAACTCTACATAAATTATAATAATTTAAAATCTGAATATTAATCATTCCCGCCCCTATAAAACACCCTACAAGACACATACCTAACACATTCGCCCCCTATTCGTCGAGCTAACAGCACCTCCCACTAAGTCCAACGTGACATCAAAAGCTCTACTGCAACAACGTGACGATATCATGAGGGCTCTAGTGCTGTTCTGCCTCTTGGCTTGCTTCTGCAGTGCGCTGGCAGACAGCGGCGCGCGCGTGTACTGCGGGCGGCGGCTGGCGCAAGCCATGGCGCTGCTGTGCGAGCCGGAAGCGGTGCAGAAGCGCGGCGGGTGGCAGCCCTGGCTGCCCGCCGAGCGCCCCAAGCGCGGCATCGTGCAGGAGTGCTGCGACAACCCTTGCACTCTCGACACACTGCTGCAGTACTGCTGGTAGATTAGATGGCTACTAAATGTGCTCAACAACCCCTGCTCTCTTGATACGGCTGCAATACTACTAATGGAATGGATGTCGTAAGTCTAATAGATTTGGTGATTGAATTGTAAATATTTGAGGATGTAAATAAATGATAATGACAAATCGTTTAATAATATGTTATTTTTATTACTGATAATGATTATAAACATTGACGGACATATCGTTATCCCGGTACTTTGAACTTTGAATTTTGAAGAATGGAATAGTTATAAATCTACCTGAGTCCATTAAAACTGCATCTCAGAGCCATCCAAAAGCAATGCTATATCTTATACATATATAAAATTCTCGTGTCACAATATTAGTTACCACACTCCTCCGAAACGGCTCGACCGATTTTCATTAAATTTTGTGTGCGTATCGGGTAAGTCTGAGAATCGGCTACTATCTATTTTTCATACCCCTAAATGTTAAGGGTAGTCCACATTCCACGCGGACGGAGTCGCGGGGCACAGCTAGTACTATATGTTTATATAGTATGTTATACTGTCTTCGATTACTAAAAATCCGTTAATTGAGCAATCCTTATGTTGCGCTAAAAGCAAAAACACGAAATTATGTTCCTAGAAATGGTGAAGACACATAGTTTTTTTTTTTAGAGCATGCAGTATCTATAAATGATAGAAAAATATTACACATATTGGCCTGTTGAGAAAACATTATGGATTCACCTAGTAAAAATAACTCAAATTGGGTAAATGTCAATTAACGGCTCTTTAGTAATCGGACGGCAGTTTTTATAATAGAGTAGAGAGTAAGGTCTAGTAATAATGATTCGGTCGTTCCCTCAAGTATATACTCACTTAGAAATCCTCAAGTTACTGAGGAACAACTCCTCATAATTTTATTTGAACAAATATTATCTTTATTTTAGCTTTTTCTCGTTCAGTGAACAAAAGCAGTTAAGATAAAATATTCTTAGTTCGCGTGCAGTTGATCACTAGGAACATAGTTTTGTGACTTTCAAGAGGTTCCTAGACAGTATGTATTATTACTATATGATATGAATTTTTCAATTTTACGAACTTTAAGTTTTTATGCCGCGTTAAGTTTTCTTAACAATAAGCCAAAATGAAATGTTGTCCTTATTGTTTTTTTATTTATTATCTACCTCATACTGACTTAAAATGTTGAAAGTAACAGAGTTTTTAAAACAAACATAACTTATCGAGCCTTGTCCTCGTGGTATGGGAGCAAAAACTCAGGCTGAATTTCCTCGCTGAATAGTCACGGGTTTTTTTTGCGAAAAAAGATTTTAGTGGGCTCTGGAGGCAATCAGCTCCGGGATAATGTTTTCCGCCAATTATAGTATGAAATATATTTTTTCATTACTCATACTCGGAACGTAGGTCTGAAGTTGCCTGAGGAGCGGGTTGAAAGTAATACTTTTCCGCCCTAGGGAGAATCGCTTTCAACTGACAGCTGAGCAATATTAAAAAAAAAATAGTTCCATTTTCACATTTCTATGGAACCATGTTCCAACTTTTTTTACAGTCACTCAATTACAGCGCGATGTAAAATTGAATTAACATAAAGTTAAGTATTAATTAAAGAATATATATTTTTAAATGACTTAATAATAATTTAGTTTCAACAATTTCTTTAAAATAACATAGATTTGGGCAAAATATTTAAAGATGAAAATGAAAAATAATGGCTAAATAATGAAATTGGCCGGCCAACGAAAAGAAAAACAAAATAGGCAGCAATCCGATCTGTATTTATTTTTTAAAGTTGTAGAGTTTAAAGTTGTATTGTTCATACTTCCTTGTATTATTTCGTTAGCCAATTCCTGTTTTTATTTTTACTTTCCTTGTATTCGTAATGAAAAGCACAGTGTTTACCTCAGGTGAAAGACTTATTTTGTCCTTCGATCTATTGGCCAAACCACGTCTCGGGCCAAAATAAGTTACATTCACCCCTTGTGCAACAATGTACTATTAAATAATTCACTTACGTCTCAATTTTCTTTCTTTACTCGCCTCTAAAAAATTCGTTCGCTCCAGTTGGCACAGTTGGTATGTTAATATAAATTGCAGAATCACATCTCGCAACATTTGACGGATCTTAATTCTTGTGAGAAACTTGTAGTAGGTATTGAGTTTAGTTTTTTTTTAAGTTTTATCAAAACACGTTATCAAGGAAAAATAGTAGATCATTGCTGCAAGATAACTGTGATTTTGTCGTATTCGCCCGCTTACGGCAGCATCCGGCCGCACAATACAGGCTAACCATTTTGACATAATCACTTTCATGTTACGACTGAGCACGTTTATTGTTGAAAACCTGTGAAAGATTTGTTTTGTTTCATCAAGAAACGCTTGCTAACTGCTATTATGTTATAACTAGTTTCTGCCCGCGACTTCTTCCGCGTAGAATTATTTTAAGTATTCTATGTGTTAATCCAGGTTTTCAACTATCTGTGTTCCAAATTTCATCCAAATCCGTTCAGTAGTTTTTGCGTAAAAGAGTAACAAACATACATCCATACTAACAAACTTTCACATTTATAATATTAGTAGGATTCTAATACATTTCTTGTTAACATGTTAAAAAATATGAAACGAAAACTAAAGAGCGAACGAGAAGCTCGAGATGAAATGACACTCTAGATGACCGATACTACTTATTTAAAACATATCAGACATATTGTAGTTTTACGACAGGTCATAGAATAATCAAAAGTAGGTATGTGCTATATACAATATATTAAAAACAATATAAATATCTACATTTCAGTCAGTATTTTTCGCAAAGTTCATTTCTTCAGCAGTATTGTAACAGTACGTCCATAGTGCATGCGTTTATGCAACACTCTTCAATGATGCCGCGCTTGGGTCGCTCGATGGGAACCCAAGAGCCCCACGAGCCACGTTTTTCCACCTCAAACTGCTGGCACAGAAACGCCAAGGTATCAGCTAGGTGCCGACCACAGTAATGGCGACCGCCATTGCCGGCATACGCGGTCCAAAAGCAAGCCATAAGGCACAAAAGTACTGAGGTCCTCATGGTGTTGGTGTCACGCTGTCGCTGTCTTGCACAACTGTTGCTTTGCGGTGTTGTAAGCTTGATGAACGGGGGTTGAATGTGGTAGGGAAGAATCGTATTGTGTTTTTATAGGGATGCGACTAATTAATATTCATATTTGTTCATGAAAATATGGATTAAATTGCGTGGGATGTCAAATGTTAATTTTACTTACCATCAGTCATCACCAAGAGAAGACTTGTTGTCATTTCTAAAAGTAATTGCTGAAGTTTCTAAACACGATATATTTTGAGTTCAATGATTCATATAGCTCTTGCTTTAAGTGATGTGACAAGTCATGGTAACGAGCCGTCACCTGTCGCTATAATGAACGAGCAAATCCAAAATACACCATAATTTATTAAATTACGCCAACAATTTTAATTATTCAAAAACATGAATATTTATTAGAATATTCCCTATAAAATGGCTGGATTATCTTGTATCACCACATTCAATCTCCAAACACCGTGTCACTATTATCCAAATTGCACTAGCAGATATCCAGTGAGGAACAGCGACAGCCTGACGTTAGTGGTCTATCAGCATCAGCATAACAACATCATGAGGGCTCTAGTGCTGTTCTGCCTCTTGGCTTGCTTCTGCAGTGCGCTGGCAGACAGCGGCGCGCGCGTGTACTGCGGGCGGCGGCTGGCGCAAGCCATGGCGCTGCTGTGCGAGCCGGAAGCGGTGCAGAAGCGCGGCGGGTGGCAGCCCTGGCTGCCCGCCGAGCGCCCCAAGCGCGGCATCGTGCAGGAATGCTGCGACAACCCTTGCACTCTCGACACACTGCTGCAATACTGCTGGTGAAAACCACCTGCTCTAGCTGATGACTGATATATTGTACATAGCATATTTTGATGAATAAATTATATAATAATGGTTATGTACGTCTATATGTATCATACCCTGCACGTCTTATCCCTTTGAAATAAAAATGAAATAACATAGTAGGCTTCTTTTATAGCATACATAAACACGACGGGATTACCAAACTGATAATTATAATAACTATGTCATGCAAATCCAAACTTTAATTTGCAGTATTATTTTAGTACCCTAATAGTATTATTTTAACCTTTATAAATAAAGGTGTGTGTTTTCGTCCATAAAAGTCATTTATGGACAAATTTTGAGTAATATCTGAATATTAATTAGCGCACCTTTTTATTTCATAAATAGCATTAATATCTTAAAAATAATTAATATAAGTATACTAATTATTTACAATATAATTATATTAAAAATAATTAATTATTATTATTACGCGATATTACGTACACACAAACCTACCTAATAAGTAGACCTTAGGCACATAAATCAATCTCAAGTCTGAGACCGGTCGTGGCAATATCATACTTTTGTCATTCCAGTACAAAAGGACACGTCAAAAGCTTATTTAAGATCGCTCTCAGACTTGAGATTGATTTATTAATAGGAGCCTTAAACAACTAAATGACGTATACTATTCAGTAATAATTAACCTATGATTAAAAGTTATATTAGCAACACCATTATTTAAGAAACGTGTAATATTATAAGTACCTGGCATATTTTATAGGTATAAACCAATTTACATAAACCACGCAAATGCACGTACTTCGCGTGTACGAAACCCCGACCAAGCGTCAAGGTTGGTCGCCGCTAACTTACAGTCCGCGCGACTACAGATATAAAAAAAAAATGAGTATGAGCGAGATAACCACTCGAGAGAATCCTAGCGGGCGGAGAGGCATCGGCGGCATCGTTGTCTTTGAACCGGTTTGGACTAAATTTCGGCTATGACGTCACAGTAGGTGTTAAAAATTCGGCACGCTTGGTTTTAATACAAATCTTGATACTTGCGTTATCTATGTAAATATATATCTGTGGTATAAACATTATACTTACTCACCTATGGTCTAGCCATATAACCAAGTCATAATACAAATCAATCTAATAAAATATAACCACTTACTATAACTGTTTTACTTCCTCCACACTAAGCATCTGCTTTATGGCCTCAAAATATACAACCAACTGTTAAAACAATTATATCGAACGGATTAATATCGGAATATCCGCCGCTTCTCCGAAGTCCCGACGACGCGACGTTGTTTAGATTCGACATAATGAGCGTGATGACCGCCCGATTGCAACAGACGACGATAATTTCGTGTTAGAGGAACACGATTTGAATGGAGAAAGGTCAATCCATTTAGTATAATTGCACAGATTTAAAAAGATTATGGTGGAATAGAACTTGTTTGAAATTTACGGGTTTTTGATTCACAACATTTGAGTGGGTATTTGGTTTGTGATTTGATGTCACAATTTTTAGTATTTTTGACGTTGTATCATTTCTTTTTGGTATTTGTAAGTATTTTAAGCTTAGATCAGTATGATGGACTATGTTCTCTGTATTCAGGCGGCTTCTATTTTGCCCAACACCATTAGCCTATTGCCGTCAACTGCTGAATAAAGGCCATACCGAGTCATTCAAACATGTTTAATTTTAATTCGATTGAATATTGTAAGTAACTACTATTTTCTCATTTTTCATGAAGTAGATATTTTATTTGATTTAAATAGAATTAAATATATTTTCCTAAATTGGCATAGCTCTTAACGATGGATAAATAAAGTCAGATATAAAGTGTATACAATATTTATTTAAAATCTCATAATATCAGTCATAGTCTCAATACATTTGATAATTTCTATTAGCAGTACATTAGCAGCGTGTCACGAGTGCAAGGGTTGTCGCAGCACTCCTCGACGATGCCGCGCTTGGGACGCTCTTCTGACAACCACTGCCACGAACTGCGCTTCCCCATCATTTCTTGCGGGCACAGGAAGGCAAGGGCTTCTGCGAGGCGCCGGCCGCAGTACACGCGGGCGCCAGCGTCGGCAACCGCGGCACTCCAGAAGCAAGTCATGAGGCAGAACAGCACTAGGAACCTCATGATGTTGTCACGCTACTGTTGTTGAAGTTTCAGTGCTAACACGCTGTGACTGTTGTTGCGATGGTTGGGGGTTGAATGCGGTGAGACTCCGCCGTCCACTGGTTTTATAGGGGCGCAATTTTATCAATATTCATATTTTTCCTAATGAGAGCTAAATATGCAAGAATACTAAGAAATGTAGCATATTCCTGACGTGAACAAAAAAAATGCATTGCATTATCATCGAATCAGCCACTCTGGAAAGTTATGTCTAACGACGGCATACGGTGACAACACATTTTGAATAGTTGCAACAAAAAAACTATTAACATCTAGCGAAGACTAGATCTACGTAGCAGTCGCAAATGGAACATACAAGATGCCTGTACCCAAAACTGAAACAAAAAACTTGAGAGGTGTCAAGGGACACCCGGTTGGAACGAAGTCGCAATATCCGGAACTTTGCAGAAACACTGTCACGATTCATTATTGACCAACTGACCGACCGACCGACCGACCAACCGACCGACCGACCGACCCCGACCGACCGACCGACCGACCGACCGACCGACCAACCGACCGACCGACCGACCGACCAACCGACCGACCGACCGACTGACTGAGAGAGAGAGAGAGAGACAGACAGAGAACGCGAACACGCGCACGCCGCACTGCTTACAACTATAGCAAAAAGTGTCGCCAAAATGTGTCGCACAAAATGTGCCGCTACACACTGTTTTTTTTCCGTCTAGCCCCCTTTCGCGACGCGCGATAAGGAACTTCGTTCCAATAATATGTCCGCGATCAACCCACCTATAAAGCTTTTTCTTCCATCACCTAAAAACATTACACAAAGTGACCCGTCAAAACATATTCTCCTTGGAACCTATTCACCTGTGTATGACGTCTTCATATCAGCATAATTCAGTTGTGATTAGGACAGGTCGGTGCACAGAGACGCGGTTGAATATTGATGAGACCAAGAGGTATATAACCGGGGATGCCATCATCCCCTACGCATTCGAGCCTTCGTTCCCTGGAGGAACACTTGTTCTTACAAAGTTATTACTAAGTTGGTGCCGAAGACTTTTATAATTACTCTAAGTTGGTGTCTTCCTGCTGGCACGTGCTACTGGCCCGGGTGAGCACTGTACTCGTACCTGACATTTAGGTCCCACGAATAGGCTTTATTCTCGGGCTCTTCTACATCTTTCTCTCCCAGTACTATCTCTTATCTCAGCTTTTCCATTATACACCGGCCAAATCAGTCTCTACGAAAACATTATCATTTGTAGTCTTTTGAAAAATACGTGTGAAGTTCGCCAACCCGCACACGACATCCTTGCTTGCCCCCTATTAAATGGAGACCAAAATACCGTCGGAGTATTGCGGATGCACCGCACCTCTGCCCACCCCCGGGGGCTGCAGGCGCTATGATAATGGTGAAGTACTTCTTCGGCGTCATTCTTCAACTCTGCTACCGCGCGGGTGACTGCTTCACGGCTTATTGCATTTTAATAGTTGATATTTCAATTCAACGCGTCACGTCGTTACACTCGGAGGTGCATCGAACGCTCGTAAGTTTAAAAACCTTACGACACACCGTGCCCACGCGAAAGCCAGGGTTATAGCCAATTTCCTTCTAATTTCTCATAATAGAGTAATAGAAGCAACATAACAAGAGACACACATTACAGAAATGATTGTTGCCGCGTAAATCTATATGTAAATGTGTGTATTACAGACTGTGTATAAATAAAAAGCCTATCTGACCGGTCCCGGCGAGTAATAGAGCCTTCAAATAAATTAGAGGACCCCTGTGGTGCCGATGTGGGACAAGGCTAGCGATATAGCGAATGGAAATACCATTCTTTCATAAAAATGATAATAATATTAATACACACCGTTGAACGATTTAAAAGCGTTCCAAATATGGATAAAAGAAAAAAATCCTGGACCATTAAAAATAACTTATTATCAATATGAACAGGAAGTTATCGCTAATCGCTCCGCTCGTGGCTCGCGCCGCATTCCACCGCGGATACAGTGTTGGGGAAAATTATCGACAAACTTTTGTTTTTTTTCTCAACGTCCACAGTTCCACACCTATCTACACGAACGAACGCGTCCGTAATCGAGAATGGGGCGCGAAACAACAGGCTACACAATCACTTTAAAACTGGGAATACATTGCGCGAAATATCCTCTTTTCAAGTAATATTTTTAATTTGAAATAAATTATTTCAACTTCCAATTAAATCACTAACCACCGGATACTTGAACGCAGCTCTGATTTGAGACCTATATAATTCAACAACAAAAAACTTATTGAACTTAATTCTGCCCCGTACAAATTGACAGATAACATCTCGTTTCAGTTTTCAGCTGCAAATCGATTAGATGCAATAATAATTTTACAATATTGATGCTTCACGTCATGAGAAAGCATAGCAATAAGTGATAAGTTCATTCATAATAAAAATAGCAGTCGAAATTATCTTTGTAAAGTGGTGTTTAAAATATGTTACCTACATGCTAAGTTTCAATAAGTCGAATGTTTATTATCCCCGACTTAGCGACAAGTTATCGCGGGTGAATAATTGCAGTGCGTTCTAAGCTTTATACGAGTTATTTATAAAATGTATCGCAAATAGCAACTATTTTGTATTTGCGTTGGTTATTTATGGATGGTTTGAGTGGAGTTAATGGCTATAGTTTGTTGAGTGGGAGAATGAGCGAAAGGGTGTAGATATTTTATTAATGTTTAATAGGTATTTCAATTATGGAAAGTTTTGTTAACACTAGTAACTGGTGACTTGTGTTGTGTTAAACTTGTATCTTTAATTAAATTGGTAATTAATGTCATTGTTACCATATTTTCAACTTCCTTATAAATACCTATGTTCGTAAGCCTGTGTATGATATGTCGATATAAGGCGAGATTATTCCACAACAAAGTAATTTTCGTAATTTCAAAAATAATACTTTATTACCACACAATAGCGAAGGTCCAAAGTTCAAGTCGATTTATATGAAATATTCAATAATTATTTTACTATAACCTACGTTCCTTCTACTTTGTACCGTAACAACGTATGCTTCGAGCAATACCAACCAATTAAGGACCTTAGCTCAATAACATAAAGTATTTTTTTGATAAAATAAAATTTTACGTTGCGTCAAATATTATTGTCGTCGATAATTAGTGATGGTACATCAGTAGTTGCGCAATACTCAGGTTGTAGGAGTCGACTAATTATCGATACAGGTTTTGTAATCACATCACTATTTAATAGTTCATATTGAGTCTTGAAAAACAGTTGGCTAAGGGCGAGCCGGTTTATTCTTTAGCCGATTATTGGAGCGAATGAAAATTGCATTATACGGTGCAGTGGGAATGAATGAAATGAATGATATCTAATATCAGTTGCTGTCTTCGGACGTGTCATTAGGCACGAATTGGTAGCATCAAGCATGTCTCATGTATGAAATTATAAATTTATTAGTAGTATCTAATTAATAACACATCAGAACTACCACCCAAATACTGAACCCGTAGGAAATTGAACTTTTATATTTAAATAAATAAATAATAATATCGCCAGACTGACACACCAACTTTATGGTCCAAAACTAAGCAACGCTTGTACTATGGGTACCGTACAATGGACTGGGGTCGATCTCAGTCACACCCAGACCAGCGCAAATTACGAAAAGGCCATTTCCGAAATTTACCCCAGCGGGAATCGAACCCGCAACCACCATTTGCAGTGAGCCGAGCGGCCTATGCTCGAACCACTCCACCAAGCGGTCGTCAAATTTACATGTAAATTTCGTATCCTTACATACGTATGCCTTAATAACACAATTTCTAAATATGTTTCCACTGTATTTTATGTCCCTAATTTATTATTATGCTATTCTCACCGTATAATGAACAGCTTAACCTTATTACCTGTAACAAAGAGTCTTCATTAGATACAGGTATAATGTACTTAAAGGAGCTTTTAGCTTTCCAGGAAATATAATTTCCTGTAAAACTCGCATGGCCTGGACGTGCCATAGACAGCCAAGATGGTTGAATGTTCATCGACTAAACCAGCAGAAGTTCGAATCGCGACTTGCACTTTTAAAATAATTGCGGATTTCAAGTCAACCAACTTTATGATCCGATTTGAGGGCTGTTTAAATTTGTCATCTTAAACACCTTAGTGTAACTTAAAGATCTAAGTATAATTTTAGTATTCAGTCGTAAAATGACTTAAACGAAATATTATTATCCTGTAAGTATAATTGGAGTTTGATTCACATCGCAATCAAATATATTCAGTCAACCAAAAACTTATGCGAAAATTTCACTAATATTATCTGGACATTGAACTATAACGCGTGTAGTTAGAACTTATAATCGCTTAACTGTATCCTGAATACGACATCCGATCCTTTCCGCGTTTTCACGTGCTCATGGAATGAGGCGCTTGGTCTCAAGATTACATTACTATACATTACTAATGGCTGTGAATAAAATAAACTTGTTCAACTGGTACCTTTGGCAATCAAACTATTTGTACAGCTCGTGTACCTATTAGATTAAGTAAGTGGTGTATGTATGGTATTTAATAGTTTGCAGTCAACACGCCCGATGCTTGTATTTAGAAAACGGTTGAACTTTGTTAACGACTGCCTCTCGATCCGACGCACACTTTACTCGCAATACGTCAAATCGGACGTATCGCGTAAATGAATACGTCAGTTTTGACCCTTTTTCTATAGAAAAACCGTCGAAAGTGACGTATTCGGATACTTGTTTATTTATTTCCATTCTATTAGAACGGTCTTAATGACCAATTACACTAATAATACAATATAACAACAATTATAAACAAATTAAAAATAGAAATCGATCACGCATCTACCTCGCATAACTTCAAGCATACCAACAGAAGGTAGATGACTTGTTCATCAGATAGATGTCCCCTACATTACATGCGAGTATGGATAGATGTCCAGCGCCAAGTTAAATTCAATATTTAATATAAGGAAGGAATACTAACAAAGTCTGTAGGAACATTTTGAAGGCTACTTAATTTTGACGCGAACTACATGAATAACAGTGTCGTCTCAAACATCTAAATGAGTTTCAATAAATCTGTGAGACAATCATTTCAGGAATAGCATTTATCTAACGCACAAAACCGCGTTGAAATTTGGTTCTATAACTAGAAATGATACCACAGACAGACACAGTATTTAAAGGGGGGTTACCGCTCCGATTGATCTATCGCCGAATTATCCGTCGATCGATGGTAAAGTGAGATGATTTGACGTTGATCGAGAGTTTCTACATAAAGCAACGTTCGATCGATCAGTGTGGAAGCACCCTTACATTTTGTTTTATTGCCAATGCAATAGACAATTATTTTACCATTGCGAGGTTTTGTTGCAACTGACCAAATCCACTTTTAACTGTGAACTTTCAACATTACGCAACTTTAGTACCTACCCACCGACATCAATTTGGCTCTCAATCTCCCCAGCCATGTAAGGCCCCAATATGGTCAACATTTAACTAACTGAGATGACCTCTAAGCACAAAGCTCCGCCGCTCTTATCGCTCGCAAATCTGTCTCGCAACCTTGCCGGTTTTGTTTAAAGTTAACTGCAAATTTGGGATATAAGGATCCGTGTTGCTAAATGTATGAGAACATTAGTAATTCGTAACATTTTGCGCCTGTCAAGCACGCGAAATTCAAAATTTTCAAGTATTTTTATAGTTTATCCAAAATCTGAAACAACAACATTTAAGACAAAATTTTGTGATTTGCGACAAACACCGTATGCAGTGCGTTTATTAATGCATTTATTTTACTCTAAATATTATCACGGTGGATATGATACTAGTTAATCACTAAATATACCAAAATTTCCAGATTATCTGGATAGCTGTCATTCCTGAAATGTTTTAGAGTAATTTGGATGTATTAATAAATGCACTGCACACGGTCTTTGTCGCGAATTACAAAATGTGCCTTTTATATTGTCTATTGTCAGGTTTTGAAAAATTCTAAAAAACCTCAAAAAAATTGAACTTCGCGGGCTACATGGGCGCTTTAGCCAGCTTGACTATAGCCAAGCTGTGGCTTATTTACTACAGCTCATACGTGCTAGCTCCACCGGGGTAGGATTACCCTTATATAGAAGACGGGCGTAAAATAGCAGTGTTTCGTACGATGAGCAAGAGAGCCGGCGCCTCCCTTTCCCTACCGTTGTCTCACTCCACTTCAAGTCGGCAACGGGCGAGGTAAGCCTTTGGTATTGCAGACATCTAAACTATAGGCTACGGAAAAAAGGTATCATATTTTATTTAGGTTACTTTAAGTAAATCAAAAGCTAGTAATAAAGCTTATTTGTGTAATATTTAGATTATAACTAGACGACCCGCCCCGGCTTCACCCCGGCTTCTTATCAGTGGTTATCTACTATATTGTGCATATGGTAACATATAAACCTTCCTCTTGAATCACTCTATCTATGACAAAAAACCGCATCAAAATCCGTTGCGTAGTTTTAGAGATCTAAGCATACATAAGGACATACAGACAGCGGGAAGCGACTTTGTTTTATACTATGTAGTGATGACGCGTCCTTCATAACTAATTCTAGATACAAACGCCTCGTTGTCTCGTGTCAACACAGTTGAAGCTCGCCTACAACGCGTTCTCGCTACCATTTCACTTGGGAAACTCATGATCAATTCGATGATAAATAATGTATAAAGTAATAAATATCAATAATTTATCGAACCAGTTTGGTTTCGTGCGGTTTGATATGTGGCCAGTTTATTCAACGAGAAATCTTAATGGTGAAATGTAGAAAACCTTTGTCAGATATTGTCGTTTTTGGAGAAGTTGTAGAATTAATTGGAAGCTGGCTATGGTTTGCGGCGTCTGGTGCTATAGATATAGACTTTCGATTCTAGGTATAGACTTGCGATTGAATAAATTATAAAATATAACTCTTTCTTATTATGATCGAACTTTGAATATCAAGCCTTTAATACTTGTTTTACGACGCACAGCAAGCACGTATGCGTTGTATGCCTCGGTGATTTCTGAAAACTCACATATTAAATAATACACAAATTGGAATATATCTCCTGGGAATTGAGTATCTGAAGGCATTCCGCTTCCTGTGACATATGGTAGACACAGGTGGTTGGATCCTTACAAAAAATCATGGCGATGCAAACCCTGGACACATGTTTAATGTTATTTCATGAATATTCAAATAGCGAGGGTGTGACGAAATATTGGATAGTTGTCTTCGTCTTTCACTCGTGTAGTATTATTTGCATAGGGCTGGAAAAATATTGGCTCCGGAAGGTCCGGGCTTTCGATGCGTCCGCGTTTATTACTGGCATGATCATTTGTTACCTAATATTTATTATGATGCTTAATAAATACCATCATACATCTCAATACAATACTCAAATAATAAAGAAAAACGTTTAAAATAATAAGGTATCTAGTTAACTATGGCTACCACAGCCAACGAGAAGTGATAAGCAATCTAACGATTCGTTTATCTCATTATTATTCATTTACTTTTAATTTACAATACAGTTTCCGACACCGAATGAACCACGGATTTAGAAAATAACGGCCAAAAGTGGTCAACCCCGCGAAAAACCAAAAATATTCAATAACGTAGGCGCGAGACAAATATGAAAATAGGGTCTAAAATGTTGTAATGTACGTGGTCTGAACCGCGCGACGTGTGACAAGAGAAAATACACCACCCCGGTTTTTGATCCCCTGGGGGTACCCAGAGATGTACCTGCACTGCACACATTTCACCGATGGTATTTTTGTCCCAATATAAGAGGGGCGAGCCGATTGCCGTTACCGAGTACCTACCTACATCCCTCAATCATCGCAGTCCATCGGGTTGGCGTTGCTTTCTTTGATATTTCTGTGTACTGTTAGGCATCTTTGCGCTTCTGTTAACATTACTATTCTTAGGTTAGTACCTAAATATCGTTAAACAATCAAAAATCAAGATGAAATATATATAAAAGACCAGTCTATATGTCCGCCCAATACACACATTCCATATAATGGTTCCGCCCACTGTCACCGGTAACCGACGCGCTTGGCCAATAAACGTTGCATGCTAGTGGACGGCCACGTCAAGAGACAATGCTGTTTTATACCCGCACCGACGACTATTGACTGAACATACACTTAAAAAATAAAGACAACCGAAAAAAAATACCTGCATGTCTTAGAAAATCTAAACAATTTTCGAACGACATGTGAAATTCGCCCACCCAAACTGGGCCAGCGCATTACGGCCTGAATCCCCCTCGTAGTGAGGGGAGGCCTGTGCCCGGGAGGGGGACGTCAAAAGCGCTAATATTATAATAACCGAAAAAAAATCATCCCATCGAGCATAATCTTCTCACATCGTAGAGCCACCAATAAATAATGCTGTCACTGTCGTTCTTCTTTCTGAGTTCAATAATGTGTACGAGACGGAACACACTTACGCTGGCGGACGGTAGGCAAATATTAAGCTCGTAGTGCGGTTGCAGAAATAAAACTACTGTATGGACGACGTCTGGGGATGCCGGCGTAAAGTAGTGTAAGGAGGTCCATGTCGGCGCACTAGCCACTGGCGATAAGCGTTCCTGGCCGACAAGAATATTTAAATTTAAGAAAAATATTAATTTTGAAATTAAAAGCTCTGCGGTGCGCTGGCAGTGACAACCGGGGGACCGCTAAGATAGGAAGTGTATTTGAATATAAAAATAATTATTTAAATAAATGTATTAAAAATAAATATTATAATAAATTTTATATTACCAAGCAACCTGAGTTATTAATATAAACCCGGTTGCCACAGTAGCTAGTAGAGCTGCGTTTCATACGATGAGTGAGAGAGCCGGAAGACCAAGCACTCCCCTCCATTTACCACTTAAGTACTCATAATAAAATGTATTTATTGATATTTCAGAAAATTTGCATTCTTCACGTGGAACATTAAACACGCGAGCAATTTAACGCCAACACAACCGATGTTCGCTTTCCTTTCCGGCCGTGTGTCCACTTGCCTAGTCACAACTGCAAGTGGCAGTAAACAGCGGCTAGTTGGCGATCGGCCCTGCGCTCTATGAATAAATTAATGATATCCCAAGTTATAGCGGCTCGGGGATATCTAGTTATTTGTTGGGATATTACGACTGTAACATCGACTTGTACCTAAGTTACTGCACCCTGAAGTTTGGATTACCGAATACTGTCAAATAAGTACTACATTCGAGCCAACCACAGCCAGCGACAAGCGATACGATATAGGAATAACGTTTGAGTTCAAGTCTGTCGAAGAAGGGCTCGCCAACACTCGAGCAACCATTTAAAAAGATTGGTTCATTATGTGTTGAACGCAGTAATATTCATTAAATATAAACGAAGGCTAACATTACTTATCTATTAATTTTCGTATCGCTTCTCGTTAGCCGTGGCTTGGTTAAGACCAAAGACATTTGTGACATTACGTGTAGGGCTGCCAACCGTCCCAGCTTCTGCGAAACGTAAGTAAACAGCATAGTAGAAATGGCTGAATTACCCCGGAATAAGTGTCCGATTTTGAATTCAATTCATCATTCTTCCACCTCATAAATAGACTTATACCCAAATCAAATACACAATCGCATTATTTTCACCCAGTCCACATGTACAATTTTATAAGCATCCTATACAAGGTAAAACAGAAAGGGTATTTTTTCTGCAACTTTACTTTGTAAATCTAAAACTATAGGCTTTGTGGGCCCCCAGTTGAAGTACTAAAGGTGTTGTAGACTTAAGAAATCTGTCAACGGCTATATCCCTGTAACACCTTTTGTTTTTCATGTATCCTCCAAAGGTGATAGTTCTAGAATTCAAAAGTTAAGTTTTGAAAAACAAAGTATACCCTTTCTGTTTCAATTTCATATAAAGGAAGAAAGGATTCTGTCGTATCGTATAAAGCAGCCAATCGAGACATAAATATTACCATTAAGAGAATATAAATTAAACCATAATTATTTGTGCCGCATGTTTACAAGATTAACTGTGACATTGTAGTTACAAGTTAATCCACTTTGCCGACCTATAAAACAAATGAGTTATTGTCTAATAGTTATCTGGTGTAGGTACAGTTAGAAATACCACTGCTCGATACATCGATGTATCTTATGCACAGGCTGTATCTATAGTTTAAAATATTCGAAAATAAAATTTATTCAGAACTTCATTATTAAGGGTATGCGTACTGTACAACCAGTAATTACTTTGTAATTATTATTTTATAATAATTACTTATATTGCCTCAAAAAATGAAAATACAAAATAGTAATATAATATCTCTGAGCGGTGGCAGTACTAAAGTAAAGAAAAGGAAAATAATTTACCTGAAATGAGTCGCAGCGGACGTGACGTCATGATTTATTCATCCCGACTTCCTTTGGAAAATTAACGAGATCCATTCATTCGGTTAAAAGAAAGGTGTCATTTTATGTGAAAAACTCTGAATGGGGGAGTGTTTGTACTGTGAAAAAACTTGATGCAAGTTTTGGCTAAGGAAGGAGAAATAAATATTATATTTGCGAGGTAAACAATTACGTTAACTCAAGTGACATAAGAGTTTTTTGTAAGTCAGCAATACTTATTTATTTTATAGTGGACAAGGGCATAGATATTACTTAATTGCTGATCGATTTGACAGGTCAGAATGTAGTAATTTACTTCAAATTTGATATATTTTCATTATAAACTCATCCAAATTACGAAAATCCCTCTCAAACATGAGAAAAACTCTATAAAAATGTCGACAAACGAGTATTCTTAAATGCAACCTTAAAATTCAGAACGCGTCCACGCGAAGGCAAAAATTATAATAATTTCCTGCTCACACTGCCAACATCACAGCGTGAATGGTCTTTTTACAACTTTGGCTCCAAAGAAAATATTGTTTAAACTCCCCAACTAGAAAATTCAACTTAACGTCTCAATTATTATGGTTTAAGTTTAAAAGTCTGCTCCAAAGTTGACAAATCATCACCAATAAGAGTGTGTGCCAATGATATTATGCGTAGACACGCGTCGGGTTCCATCCACTACATTTATTTAGTATTGATCAAACAAGAACATACCCTATCGTAAACTAATAAGACATATTATAAAATATACGTAAGTCAAGCTAATATTTTTTTACGAAATTTCTCGTAACCTCGACCAGTGTAATTTCTACTTTATGGCTGTAACATAAAGTCGTAATTAAGTTGTTTTCGGTTTATTAAGGGGGAGTAGGTTGAAGCTTCCGTGACATTATTCCATGTTAATCCGTCAGTGGTATGCAGGAGCGCGCCGCCAGCAGACGTGCCCTTAAAGCGACGGCAACCGGATTAAAAAAAGAGAATTTTATATTAATGAAAAGGGATCGATGAAAGTGATTCTATAAAAAATCTCCGTAAAAAATGTGCCCTTTGATGTTGTGACATTTAGAGATCAGAGTAACACGTTTCGATTCACGTATCAGATTTCAAATAAATTGGAAATTTTAATGGAAACCTAAATAAATTTATCGGTTATTGCACTGCAAATAAGAAATAGGGAAGCAAAAAAGTTCTTATTTCATTTAATTAATCTCCAAGAAACTTGATAAAATACAACATTAATTATCATTTCTTGGTACATTTTAGTGCTAGTAATACGTACTTATGAGTACCAGCTAGATGAGGCACAATAATAAAAATATGACATGTAAAGTATATTCAATTATAATATATAGTATATTTATTATATTATTATAGAATTCTATTATAATTGCAATAGACAACCGAAGTTATTGTTTTGGAAGAGGCTAACATTAAATACTTAATGCACTTTATTTTTCCCCTCTCCGTAATCGAGGGTACAACAAACTTTATTCATCTCATTAGCTACAACTTCCAGTAACGTAAAGAAAAACTTTGACGCCGAGGATTTTCCTTCAAACAATTACCCAAAAAAAAAAAATTGCCTTCGTGTCTAATCACATTTAGGCAAACATACTTTAGAAAAAATAACATAACACAAAATAGATATCAGTGAGGGACTAATAAATATATTTTTCATTACTCATACTCTGAAAGTAGGTCTGAAGTTGCCTGAGAAGCGGGTTGAAAGTAATACTGTTCAGGCCCGGGAGTTTCGCTTTCAACTGACAGCTGTCAAATTATAAAAAAAAAACTAGTTCCATTTTCACATTTCTATGGAACCATGTTCAAACTTTTTCTACAGTCACTCAATTACAGCACGATGTAAAATTGAAATAACATAAAGTTAAGTATTAATTCAAGAATATTTTTTTTTAAATGACTTAATTATAATTTAGTTTGAACAATTTCTTTAAAATAACATATATTTGGGCAAAATATTTAAAGATGAAAATGAAAAATAATGGCTAAAGGATGAAGTTGGCCGGCCAACGAAAAAAAAAACAAAATAGGCGGCAATCCGATTTTTTTTTCGAGTTGTAGAGAATTGTTTATACTTCCTTGTATTATTTCTTTAGCCAATTCCTGTTTTTATTTTTATTTTCCTTGTATTCGTAATGAAAAGCACAGTGTTTACCTCGGGTGAAAGACTTATTTTGTCCCTCGAACTATTAGCGCCCTCGCTACGCTCGGGCGCCAAACCCCGTCTCGGGACAAAATAAGTAACTTTCACCACTCATGTAACAATGTACTATTTAATAAAAACCGACTGTTAAAATAATACACCCTTAAATTTTGAAGTGCCCTCTTTAATATTTCTTATATATTTAAACGAGAAAAGTACCTACTTTAAATTATAATAAAAAAAATTACTACCTAGGGGACAACTACCCCTTAGTATCAAATCACGCGCGTCTCGATCATCATTAAAAACAACTGTGGTTCCCGCAAGATTTCCAATCACAAGTACTTAGCTTACATCGTTGTATTAAGCTAAACGGCTGTCTTCAGCCTGCCGCGGCCATCCATCACCGTCATACAACATCATTTGTACTACCCGCCCGCCCCACTCCCAGCAATCCCGGTATTGAATCCCGGGACGCTCTGTTTGACTAATGACAGTCCCGGCATCGTCCAAACTGATTTATTAAATAAATTAACGTCCGCTTGATAAACGAGCTTTTTAAAAGCAAATTCTGTTGCGATTCTAACGCGCTTTGCCTTAATACTTAATCTCGTTTCGTAAGTTTATTTTCTCGCACAGCCAAATCCCCTTTTGACAGCGCCAAAACACCGTGCACGTTATTTTCAATCGTCACGGGCGATGCGAAAAAAATGTATTTTCCGCCAATTTTAACATAACCTCAATAAAATCCAACCTTTTTTTGAGACCGGCTTTGTGCGCAGCTCAGACAAAAAACTCCCATGCATCGACAGAGAAATAAATCAACATGGCTAAACTCACCCCAGTGGAAACCGTAAAGTTTAGGGCGCATATTGCTAATAAAAACAGGGGCGGTGCCACCCCCGCGCAATGAAACGGATACAATAAATAAATGCCGTAATTAACTCTATTCATACATCAAATTATCTGCCGTATTTACAAGTTCCCCAAATTGTAAAAACACACAATAAGGTCGTACAATTTGTATAGAAAGTGCGTGAATTCATTTCAAATGACAGTTGCTCGCCATTTTGTATTGTTGTATTTGCAAATGGCGGAGGTCAATAGAGTAGGTACCGGATGTCTGGCACATCTGCGTTAAGTTTTAGTGTCCGATATAATTGTTGTAATTGAATTGTGACGCCAACATCTGCCGAATTAAGCGCAATAATGTATTCAAGGAATAATTTGTGAAACAAGTTGACCCATCCCATCCTGTTAATCAGAAATACGAAATTATTTAGATAACTGCTAATGTGGAAACAAGAAAAGTTCAAGTAGGTAGCATTCCCTAAAACAAGCCATTTTGTCTTAGTAATCAAGTAACAATTTCTTTAATTTCAAAAATTTTGTCAAAATAAGACGATAAGAAATGTAATGTACACATTACTCCCTGGATACTTGCGGATACGGGAAAAAAACTAATTCACGCATTCTACATCTGAAAGACGTAGTGACAATAAATATTATCAGAACCTGGCAGGAAGTTATCGAGACACCCACACACACCATCAAGCACCAACCAAAAGAATTTAAACTTTTATTACTAAACTTACCATCATAATGATAGCGATGCCGCGAACGTCGTTAGCCTATTTCTAAAGCTATTATAAGCATTAAAATAAATCAACAAAACATCCAGATATTTAGATCTAAATATGGGTATGGGTCGACCAATGACAGGCAAACTTATTTTGGCTATAGGCCAATTTAGGTGCAAAGCAAACTAAAATGGCCTGACACCGAAATAGAATAAATTGCTGACATTTTGAGAAGCGATAGTTTGTGTCAACAAGTAATTGCGAATCCCAAACTGACTAAACTGGCAAAAACTAAGTAATCTTCTGATTGACTTGTTAGGCTAATGAGGACGATGACAATTGTTTTTATTGTTCAGTTTGTTATACGATGACTACATCAGAAACTGGCCCTAATGAGACCATTAAGCCACCTAAACTAAACGTTATTTAGAAATACAATAATGACCTAATAGTAGCGCTCATAGACCTTCCATTGAAGTCGGGTGAGTAAAAGAGTAAAGCGTCAAGTTACAAAACTGTTCATAAATCTAAACTTAACCGCGCCGTTAACGCTGGTTCAAAATAAACCGGGAAATAATGACACCATACGTAAGCAATTCTAGGAGACATTCGAATTTCTTGATATTTTGTTCTTAAACTAAAGCGCACCCATCCAATGCTTGTCAAACACAACAGCATGCAACAGCATAATCAAACATTGTCATCAGTGGCGTCAGTATAGTGGTTATTGTTCTGAATACTTTCCTTTCAGAAACGGCTATTTAAGCCGAGGCTTCATCTAGGTCGACCAATGAGCCTAACAATAAACAAATATTGTATTTTATTGTCAGTTCAAGTTGATAGTCGATTTATATTAATGCGTAAGGATTATTTTTTAAGCGATAATAGCCTAGTAGTTAAAGTGTCCGCCTTCGTGTCGTGGGTTCTAGTGTCAGCTGAAAGGTTACGGCTTCGATCCCCATCCTGGCCATTAAACTATTGACGTGAGTCCACTCCTAACACAAGCATTAGCTTAGCTGGAGGGGCTAACGGTATTCCCGTAATGTGTAATGTGATAAACATGAATACAGGGCCGGTAAACTTAAAAAAAATTGTTCGCCTACCATCGACCCGAAACCCATGGGTTGCTGAAATTTTAAACATAGGCTTCCCACATAGAATATGCGCAAGGTTGAGACAGTTCTCCAATCACATACAATAAACAAAACTTTATCCCACATCCCTCTAAATTGCTGGTGCTACTGCATCTTCTATACATAGATCGCAGTTATTAATACAACGACGTCTTTATGACTGATATTTGAGCTGAACGTATCGTTATTTTAACGTTATTTTAAACAAATATGATGCTAAAACTGCCCATTATGACTGGAAGTTTCATTGCTTCCTTAATGGTGTTTAAAATGATTAAAGATATGAAAGGTGATAAGGAAATTATAACCAGTTGCAGTTAAAGGACGCGATTCCAACAGAAGCATTCTCAAGTCTAAGAATGCATGTCACTTACTCTGTCTTCAATCTCTCTTTATCAGCAGCGCCCCGAACTCCTATAAACTTATGGTGTTACGTGTTGAATTGAGAATCTGATCTGAGCTGAGAAATTGGGAGGGCGGTTTTATTTTTTTCATATAAACCATCTCTAGCGTCGGTGTTTTCATCAGCCCAAATGCCTCCAACAAGGCTTCACAGAAGGCCTGTAGGTTAAATCTGCCATTTATTTAAAAGTATGTAGGTTTACGTAACGTAAAAATCTCATGCAAATCGTACAATGTTGTAAATTTGTCAATGTAAAATTTTTTCATAAACGACATAAATGTTCATGTCTTAAACCAATCAGTAAAGAAACATGTCCAACATTTAATATTTCAAGATTACCTAACGCTAATGGCATATACATTAATTTTGTAAGTATTTACAAACTTGATTTATCCGTCGTTAACGTCGTCATCAATCATTATAAAATAAAGGTTTAAATTTTCTACCCGCGGCTCCGTCAGAAGCTACGGATTTAGTATTATCTTAACTAGTTCCCTAACACAAACCTTAATGCTGTTATCTACGCTATCATAATAAAACAAATAAGTAATGACAATCAAAGCTACGTTGCTTAATTGTATTGCAAAAATTAATTTCTACTTAATAATAAAAAACAAACACAACGCTTAGCTCGGTGGGTCTAGAAACATGAAATTTTCACAGAAGATGGCTTATTATTATAGAGTTACTTTAATCTGATTTTCTGTGAGAGGGTGGTACTACCGCAGTTAACCCAGACCGTATGAACTGTAGTCGCTGCAAATAAGCTCTAACACTCTACATATTACATATTTTTGGGCATTTACTAATAGTTGACCGCAACTAATTAGTGAGACTCTATTTGATACGACATGAGTTTGCAACTGCGAAAATTGGTGACTTTAACATTTGAATAACGTTTGAGTATTCGGCCATTGTGTTTTTGGAACGGCTATTAAATATGTTCTTCAAAGTCACAAGTTTTCTGGAATGCTCAGTTTTCTTGTACCTGTTAGTTTACATTCAAATATAATTGACACATCGCGTGACCCCTGGCATGAGCTTAAGGAAATGAGTTAAGCGACAAAGTGTTTGGGAAGTGAAATGAACAGCGTTTATGTTTGTAAACTTGTTCTTTATAGCTGGCAATTTGTGTTGACTTCACTTTATTTCATAATATTTATAAGCTTTTTCAATGAATGTCTTAAGCGTGGGTTGAATGAATGAATTTCAATTTAAGTTGATTTGAGTACCTTGAATCTAGGGAGTTATTACATTATCACAAATTAAATCTCCACTAACCATAAACTCTACTAATGTGGACCCAATATATTCTAAGGTTGTCCTTTGTTTTTTTATAAACCTATTGTTATTACAGTTTGAAAAGAACCTTTGGTTTCGCTTTACTAAGTGGGCGGCCACATTGAGGCATATATCAATTATATTGTCAAACAAACTTGTAATATGACACACGCCGTTCCATTACAAGCAATTTCCTACTTTAAATATACGTTAAAAAGGGCGTTGTACCACTTTTGGAAAGGTAAAGTTAAGTCGGGCAAAGTTTTTATTTACACATTTGTTTATGAAACAACAACGGATTTTGCACTTTAAAATAATACCTTAAGAGTGTTACATCGTTTTTTTAATTTCATGTTAATTTTGTCAATTGTTTGACAGTGGCATAAAAGAAGGAACTGTCATTTACGTCTTCAGATTAAAAGTGAGTTATTACTTCCGTTTTACAATTTGTTTACAAAATGAATTACAATCAATTCTCATTGCCGCTTCGCTCACGAACCGTTTTGTAATAACTAAACAACTAATTTTAATTGTATAATGAGTAAAGTTATGATCATCAATTTATTTTAATTTATTATGTGTTATTGTAACGCTGACATGTAGGATTTGAAAATAAATTAGATGATATTTATACATAGCGAACTGTGATTTGTGACATGCCTAATTTGTGAAACAAGAGGGGGTGGAAATGTTATATTATGTATAATACGAGTACATATGATGTATATAATGTGTACAGTTAACGATTTTTAAGCTTAGGAGCTCATACCTATGTAATAGACTGGTTAGTGCTTTTACGTTGCCAGTATTTAATTTTGTTCTCTTTTACGCTAACCGTTATTTTACCACACGACAGTAACAATCATGGAACGATTAATATAACTAATAGCTTATTTTCCAAATTAAAAAAAAAAACATTTATATTTCAAAATAACTATAAAGCGGGCTGTTATGTGAATATTTTTTGTCGTAGCGGATAGACCAGTCCATTGTGCTCGTGAATAGCAGCTTTATTAGACGCGACTTGGTAAGACGCCAACAATGAGAAGTAGTTTTATTCTATTCGGGCGAAACTTCTTAGGACCACTTTCGTGGATTTATTGAGTGACAGTAATTAAATTGATAGAGAAATGTATGTAAAAAGTGTAGGCTTTATTCAAAGCTAGAATTTCTGAACAAAGTATTTTTATTGATTGATGTCGTCGAGTGATAAAAGAAGACAATGGCATTTCAACTATTAAATTATTCATATATTATTCCTCATCTAACAAAATAAATAAACATTGAATGAAGAATAAATACTTGAAACAATGGTGGTTTATGATTTAAAGGCAATGAATCTGGCCTTATCTCAAGCAGAGTCGTAATGTTATCTCGGAGAGGGTGGGTGCGATAAATACGGCGCAGGGGAAGACTACACTGCATACTAAATAAGAAGATAACTTACAGAATAAACCATGAAAATTAAAATGCTCTATATCGCTTCGAGGAAAGGGTAGGAAAGGCGGTGTGCCCGCTCTACTTAGCGGAGATCCTGCCGTACCATTTGATGCTCAGTTGCGATAGTGACGCGTGAAGATATTAGAAATAGTGAGGTATGGTTTCAATATAGGTGGAAATTAATATCTCTAACGCATGAGCAACACCGGTAAAACGGTAAAACGATTGCGATGCGACGACGACCTTTAAATAAATTTTCGTATCCTATGATGCGGTCACCCGGCCGGTTTGCCCGCTGTTGCATCGCAATTGCACGGTGTCCATTGACAAGCAAATATCAATTTTACTGATAATACGGTCTCATTCCGAAATAAAACTTAGGATAGGAAAGTTATCTCAAAAGAAATATCTAAACAACACACTAATAAATAATATATTATAATATTTTAGGAAAATGACGGCTCGAGGAAACATGTTGGACTATAATATGTTATTCGACCCAAAAATGTAATCGAACTACTAACCCGCTTTTGAACTCACAAACAAGTTATGATTTGGGTTCTACATCTACATTAATTAGTTACAATTGACATTGGCATATAATAAATCAAAAACAAAAAGTAAACAAATATCCCATGACAGCCGCTAATAACAATAACAACAGCAAAAAAACAACCAAACGGCTGCTAATCACTGGCGGCGCCAGTCGCTTGCGCCAGTAGCTCGCGCCAGCCGCTCGCGCGAGTCGAGTAGCCGCTTGACACGGTGCCAAGTCCACCTCAAGATAACTCCGGATAAATACTCGCCCGTAAATATGCTTATCTCTCAACTTTTTTTCTGTTTGGCGACGAATTTAGTCGGTTATATAAGCTTCGGACACGAATATAGTTTTAAAGCTTATTGTTTTCAGTATGAATCACATGGTTTTAATCGTGAACTATGATAGTATTGCATTGCTGCTATCACAAAGGGAAAATTAAAAGACAACATAATAGTTTTGTGTGTCTATAGATATCGTAACATCCCTTTTGGTATCTCTTTACTAAATCTTTTGTAATTACAGCAAATACACGAATACGAGGCTAGGGATCTATAAATATTTTATGTTATTACAAAACGCTAATTTAAAAATACTAGGAACAACAAAAACATTTATTCTACAGCTCAACTATGAGTTTAGTACGTTCGCCAACTATTCGCTAGTGTCTAGCGACGACGTAAAATATAGGTATGGCTCATTGGGTTTGTTGGCTGAAAATTGTTCTGCCACTGATCTCTAGTAATTACTAATCCTAAGCGGACTATAACTATACTTAGATTATCCATCCATTCATCAGCCGGCAGACGTCCAGCTTTACCAAATAATTTTCAATAATAATGTTTAATCTCTCCCAATGACATCCACACATCTCAGTCCTCTCTCGCTCGCGTCCCACAGCTTCCTACAACAAGTTTGAAGTCTTTGTGGCTGTCTATACTACTTCGTCCAGCTTGTAGCGGCCATTTTAGATGGTTCTAGACCTTTTTGGCCAGACACCCATCGATTCTGCGAGCTTATAGATTAGCCCAAAGTATTACTCCTAGGAAAGCTATTGTTTATTCAAAGAAATAACTATAAAGGTCGTAAACAGGAAGGGTAATCAAATACATCGGTTTTTATCACTTCCTAACGCCATAAACCACGGCATATCTGGACAAATAGTCAGATATTTATCAATCATTCACTATGTAGGGTTGTCGAGAGATGAACCTGGTAACCCCAGAATAGTCGCTTTCGTTCATCTACTGTGTTTTGTAAGAATAATCATAGAATAGTGGCAATATCACTAATATATTAATTCAAAATGCAGTTTGCACTGTTTTCAGGCCATTGAATGTGTACTTACTGAGGCCGCAACACGAAAGATGTGAGGCTCATAACTGAGAAAATAATGTTATCCAAGTAAATAATAATGATCAGCTAACATATATATCTTATTATTTCGGACATGTGAATGTCATTATCCTACTAATATTATAAATGCGAAAGTTTGTGAGTGTGGATGTTTGTTACTCTTTCAGGCGAAAACTACTGAACGGATTTGAATGAAATTTGGAACACATATAGTTTATAACCAGGATTAACACATAGGAAACTTTTTATCCAGATAATCTCGAATTTTTGTTAAGTTAAATATAACGTGGACGAAGTCGCGGGCACAGCTAGTAACTTATAATTTATTTAGTAATAACCCTACTTTTTCTTGCATTCCACAACTGAGTCAACCCTGTCCTTGGAACAGGAAAGCAATAACAAGTCTCCCGCCAACAAAACATCGCGTTTAACACTAAACTGGTGCAATAAAACAATATTATCTTCACGAAGATCTCGATCATGAAGTCATTCGTTCTTTTTTACGCACCGAGGAGTGAACGGATGAGGTTGGGAACACAACACTGTAATGGGACTGGTATATTACTATCTTGTTTTGGAACCCTTCACACAGCCCCCCCTCCCCCCACTGCCTAACTATCAGGGCAAAATAAATAAAGCGCAATACGCTATTAAACTATTGGGGTCAGCCAATTTCTGGCAGACACATGCTTCGTCAGAAGGACTATGTGATATTTAACCTCACATGGCTAGTAATACCAAGAAAATAAATTATTTTTGCATTAATTTCCGTAATAGATAGTACTGCATTGTATTTAAGCTCAGCTTTAAAAATAATAGAATCTGCGTTTAGATTATTCCTATAGTTGTAAAACTTGTACTACTCTACAAAAATAGAAAATTACATTTGAAAAATTGTCTGCAAACACGTTATTAGTGCATGTTAGTTCAAATCTACTTGATTAAAAAGGATCAAACAAAAATCTATGTTTTTTTTCTGTCATTCATCATCATAAAACCCATTGTTGTAAAGTTTCAAACCATTTTTAAACCCATCAATATTCCCCATTTTGTAACTCTTCAACTAAGTAGCTCCCTACCGAACCTAAACCATTTTATACAGGTCCGATTAGCCCATTAAATCCCAAGAAATCCGTGAAATATTTCAATTGACTGCGGCTCACAATAATCTGGGTATTTTTTCTCGGCGCTATTTATCAGGATTTATGTGATATTCGCATAAAACGACGTGAGTAACCAGGTGTGTCACGTTTTCTAGGACATCCCAATATTCCTATGTCTGACCTGAGATCAATAATAACCTTCATCAGAGTTCAACCTTCATATCAATAAACAATCTATTGTGTTGGGTATTTTAAGTGAAATATAGTTTTTTTTTTAATTTTGTAAAGTTATTGGAAGTAAAAGATAAGTGTAAATCTACGCCGCAGAAGATGTAACTAATGTTGTTAGTTTTTTATTCAATCCTTACATGTAACCTAAAATGGTTCTCAAAACAATTATGTCATCGAATATGATTGATGACTGTTGATATTTTTTATATTTAATTGTGTTTAGAGAAGCCCACACGGGCAGAAGCCAGAGATATGCTTGTGTTGACGAACAATAAATATTTTTTTTATGCTCAGAGACTAAAATGAAGAGGACCGATGAAGACATCAAAAATATTTTTTTCCAGAAAAACATTGTGACCACAAGTTTTTTCGCAGCCCCGTTTATATACTAAACATCTACATCTATAACATTTGAAAGATGGATAGAGAGACATTTCCAAATAGGTTTACTTACGTAGAATATGCATCTTATAATCTTAATCTAATAGTCAACACCAATAAATTCTACACATTTTAAATAAAAATTGTCCAAAATGTTTCACAACCAAATCTGGCCGCCCTACATTCCCTTATAGTGTTATATTGGAATGATATAAAGGCATTCGTATTTTATTTATATCTTCACGCTTCGTGGGCCGTGGGTGCTGCTCAATGGCTTCCACGGTGGTGCCATAGACTAGCTTTTATTACAACCAAATCAATGGGTTTATTGCTTCATTTTTTTCGTGTCGGAGGTTCTTAAAGTGCAGTAGTTTGTATTTTAACGGTTTTCTTGTTATTTTCACATGGGTTATCGCACTTTAGTAAGTTTTTACCAATATCCTAGGTATTCCTGAACCAATACGTAAGAGTCCAATACAAAACCTGAAAAAATCTAAAAACGATGAAAGGGCTTAGATCACTGGTATTCCCCCTAGTTAGAAAACTACTCTAAAGATCAGAGTTGCTCTGTGTGGTTTGGTGTTCACGACTCAGGGTGTTCACGACTGAATTGGGGAAAGTTCAGTAGCACCATTATTAGCATGCTACAGGAGTATGTGTAGTAGTAGTGTGCGGCGGACATCCACTCCTACCCCACATATTGTGTACTCCTTTAAAGTAAACGTAAATAATGTCCACATAACTTGAAATCATGTTCGAGACGTAATAAGGGTAAGTAAATTAGATAATTCAATTTGCATTTATAGGCACAGGAAACGGGACCATTCCGCTAAGGATGTACAAATAACTCATTGTTTCTAAAATATTATAAAATACAGACCGATTTATTTTCAAATTTCAATTATTTTGTAAAATTAAATAAGTAACTACATTTTATGCAATCACTCGTCCCTAGGAAATAGGGACTAAGATATTTTTAAACTTAGTTTTATTACTTTACGTACGAAATTACTGATTTAAAACCAAATAAGTATATCTGTATTTCAAACACTTTTATATTCAAATTTCATAACGCAATTAAGGTAACGATATTAAATTAGTTACGAAAAGAAAATCGGTCAATATCATCCAATCCCACAATTGAACAATAAAAAATACCCAAAAAGAAATTAACGATGCACATAAACCTAAATAAGTCCTCCGCCATTAGACGAGAGGAGATAATAATAGTAAAATACACAAAAAATCATCCTTGAGACGCGTTTAAGTGTATAGTTTGTAAATTTATGGTAATACGAGAGTGGCGGCCACAAATCATAGAGCAGAATAGGGCTGTCACACATCTTTCACCCTGTTTAATTTAGCAATATTTTATGTATCGCTATGAAGCTTCTACCTAGTGGAGCGGAGAGCGAGGGCGAATTGACAAGCGGGCGAATAGGAGAGAATATAATTTGATAGTGATAACAAAATAACGCCTCTCTTTCATCGCTACATACATATGTATAAGATATTAAATTCTGACTTGATTCTCGTCTTGCTCTCGTAGTCGTGACAGCCCTAGCCACAAATCAGTGGTGTAGAGTCCCGTGGGCGTTCTAGTATTATCGCCGAGTTTGTTAGCTCTATATTGTGATGTGAAATGGATACCCACCGATAATTAAATTCACTATAATAGTATAAATAATCCGCTAAATTCGTGAACGGTTCGATCGGTGAATCGAATAACTATTAAGATTGGCTGGTAAGATCTGACACTATGGCTGTTGTTTCGTATCGCTACTCGTTAGTAGCGATACGAAAATTAATAGATTGTTTGATTAAATAAGTTGTATTACCGTTTCACCTTTATTTAGTTTTAGATACAGTTTTACATCACGGTTTTCGTCATTCCAACACAAATTAATAAAATTTTAAGTTTAAGTGAGCTCGAATGGATCACAAATTTATAAAATATATGTGATCCCGGTGGTTATCTAATTGTACTCGAACATAAACCATAACGATAATGGAAATGTTAGTCTCACTAAGCTAAGTTTGTGGCGTAATTATCTTTAATTGTTTGTTAGGAGAATTAAAGTTAAGCAGTCCTCTTTGCATTTAGTATTCGGAGGTACTAAGAGTGCCACATCAACACAATTTATTTTATCTTTATGGTGGAACCAAGACTGGTTAGGTATGTAATTGGTGGTCTATAAAGAAATGATAATAATAATATCGCCAGACTATCACACCCACTATAAGTATGGTCCCACACTAAGCAGCGCTTGTACTATGGATACCGAATAATAGACTGGAGGTGATCCCAGCGACACCCAGCCAGGGCAAATATCGAAAAGCCAATTTTTGAAATTTCTCTCGTTATCGATCGAACCCTGAACTATCCGGTGCAGAGAGCCGAGCGGCCTGCGCCCTTCCCATTAGACCAAGAGATTATCAAAACGCAAAAGAACTCTGTGTGAACCTGTAACTTTGTATTCAGGTAGAGTTTCTCAAGAAATATAAATACCAACGGAAATCAATCGTTAAAAGATACATATTCTATTAAATGACTGTGACCGAAAACCCGTGAAGCACCTATCAATCAACCTATTTGGAGTAATATAACAGCACTCTCACCGTTAAACTTTATAAGTCATAAATGTTAATTAAATGACAGTTATAGTGCGCAATAAATCAATTACTCTAACCAGCAGTTATGTTCGGCCGCGGAGTAGGGTTGCAGTTTAAATTGTACTCCATATGTTAGTTAACTATTACGATTCGAATTTGAACTATGAAATAATAATAGACGTGAATCATAGAAAGTGAGAATAAATGTATATAAGTGGATATACACGTCATTATAACGAACAAGGATGATGTTGAAGAAGACAAGGAGACCTGCGCGAAAGTTTGGACGCGGTTTCTTAAGAGAGGCGATTCTTAAGGACATTTGAAAAGTAGTAAATTTGCAAGAACATAAGTATAATGATTGTTCCTGATTTTAATTATTTTGCGTTGACATATTTTTTTAAACTTCCTGTTGAAATAACTAAGATGTCGCCATAGAGATCATTAATTTGGATGATATTATATGTCTTTCGGATAATTAAGTAATGCTGACTACGTTTTCCCTGAAATTGAAATAATAAGTAGGAGTATCTACCTCAGAGATTCAAGAGTTAGATAGTTTACAAAACCCAAAGTATTTGTAAGACTGAATAAGGACAATTATACCTTAATTTGAAACAAATTGGACTACTCCTGTCCAAAAATTTCTTAATTTGATTGTAACTGACTAAATAATAACCGTAAGTTTGATTATAACTTATTCCAGTAAGATAATAGAATTAATGGAAGGAATAATTAATGCTGAATAACAGTAGCTGAGTTAAATACACCGCAAGTAATAAATAATCCGTCCAATCTCTTAATAATTGATTACTTTGATAATAATTTCCAGCTACCCTCCGAACGACATTATTCCGTTAAAACAATATTGTCAGAAACTCTTTCACTTTTGTGGGTAGATCTGATGTTTTTACATACAATAACTGGAGATTTAAACATGGCGTTTTTACAGTCAACAACATTTTTGGACGTGAATCTCTTAGAATATTTAATCAAATTTCGAAAGACATGTGAAATCCGCCAACCCGAACTGGGCCAGCGTGGTGGATTATGGCCCGAATCCCCCTCGTGTTGAGGGGAGGCCCGTGCCCACGAGTGGGACAACAAAAAGGGCTAAAATAAAATATTTTTTTTTTAAAAAAACAGTAGCAAGCTTAAGAAAAACAATTGCACATCAAAGCAAAACACTTTAGAACACAACTGACCTTTGCACTCGTTGGCGTCCCGCGCGGTGGCGCGCCCCCAGGGCCGGTCGAAGTGGAAGGGCTTGCACTTCTCGCAGTCCCTGCCCGCCGTGTTGTGCTTGCAGTCGCAGGTCAGCTGCTGCACCGCCCCGGCCGCCGCCTCCGCGCCCTTCATCGGTACACACCTCGAGGCGTGCCCGTTGCATTTGCATCTACCGCCGACAGCAAAATCTGAGACCGCGTAATGCTGACTCCCCTGAGCCGCCTGCTTCTTATCATCGACCTCGTCGCCCTCGATGACCATGTGCAATCTATTAAACACCACTCGCACGTCGGTAGCCGTCACCCAGTCTTGGAGAACGGGAGATATATCAAAGTTCGCAGCGCTCGGCCGGCCCTCTAATGTGCTGAACGCGAGCCGCGCTCCGCCGGAGCTTTCGCCAGTCAATCTATGACTGTCCGAGCATCTAGCCTCTTGCTCGTTGGCCGCAGTCACCGTGGCTTTATTCGGCCGTCCGTATACTCTCCTACATTGGCTGGAATAGAACTGAAATGGTTGCCATGTGACACCAAAATCTGCGCTCTTGTAAATGGCCACAGAATCAGGGCGAGCGGCTTTAGGGCAAAACTGAAGGCTGACGTAAGTTAATTCGTACTTCTTGCCCAAAGACAGGGTCAGGGAAACATTATCAGGGGGTGAGTCGTAGGAAGTGGGAGGGATCGGTGCGGATCTCCAGCATGTAACATCGTGGGGGTTGTTCAAATCCGTCAAATAGGTCGGAGGTTGCTTTCGATCGGATCTGGCGGCGTCGCACACCCGGCAGGCGCTGTCCGCTGGCTGGTCTCCCGGTGGATCGCACAGTCGCTCGGGACCTCGTCTTCCGCAGACGGAAGACGCCACGACGGGCGCTCCAAACGCCGCGTTCACGAAATCCGGGATGCATCGCCTCGGACGGCCGTCCTCGTAGCAGGGGTCGGGCGGGGTGGCCGCTAACGCGAGGGCCGCGGTGGCTAGGAGGGCCACGACGCGGGCTGGCATGCTCACTCACTGTCACAATCACTCGCGTAAAGTTTCCGAGAGAGGGCGTCGGGTGCGGCACGTGCTCGCCGGTCGGATGCCGCCAGCGGACTGGCGGCCGGCGGCAGCGGCGGCGGCGGCGGCGGCCGGCGGGGCGCGCGCGGAGCTTTTCAGAGCTTCGGTCTCGGTCGCGCCCGGCGTTAGTGAAAGTTTAGTATTTTTAATGCCGTGATTCGATTAGATTATGAGATAGTGTATAAATTAGCTCTCGTTCAAACGACATCAACGGGCGGCGGCATTGTTTGTGCCGTAAGTGGCCACTTCCGTGGTTGTGTTTTATTAGTAGATGTAATTGAGAGAGAGATCAGACCTCTGATACTGGAACTAAGTATGTAGATGTTCCAATACATTTGAAACAGGTATATTTTGTAGATCGATATCAAAAAGCTCAATACATCTGATTAATAGAGTTCTTTTTACTTTTTGGATTTATTGCTGACCAAGGGTTGTAGTTTTCAGAATCTCTATGTAGTATAAGAAATATTTTGCTCCAATAATACCTACATCCAACAACTATTTTTCTCAAAATTCCCATAACTGCTATACACCGGGACAGTCAGCATCACAATGCGAACAGCAGGTATCGGAACGCTTTTATTCTTGCTGCGAGAACGCACTCGACGTGACTGTACCTGCGACTAATTCATATTACCCCGAGCTGTGGGGTTCGATGGGGAGTCTGGCTTTTGTTTTACTTTGTACAAGAATGTTACCTACACATGTTGCATATAGGTAGGTTCACAGTGCTCTTGTTTTAAACACTAGAATGTTAGGTGCGTGATTTTTGAAATTTCAACCTACAAGAACCAAAGTTATACAAACTGGTCTAAAACACCAGTAACCTGAGGAAACAAAAATATTTTCAGAATATTCTCACACAATCCACACCTGTATTCCTCGAAGAACAACAATTCATTAAGTATTATCGTTATATTGTGACTTAGTATTTGTGTATAACAGTTATAAAACAGCAGATTATTGTTTGTGGCACGTGAGCTATGGTGAACTGTAATAATATTCTTTTAATGCCGTTACAATAAAGGCCATGTCATACTTATGCCTTTAGGCTAGTTACAGTCAGCATTAAATACTATGGTTACTATTTCGAATATAATTTTTAGGAAAAAATATTTACAAATATTTTTTCAGATTTATAATGAAAACATGACAGACATGTGAAACGGCCTGAATCCCTCTCGTAGTTAGGGGAGGCCCGTGCCCAGGAGTGGGACGTCAAAAGGGCTAAATTGTTATTATTATAATGGGTACATGTACCTATCTCCTCAATACAATTTAATTCTAGTTGACAACTTTAAAAACTATGAGTAAACTCACTTTACTTTATTGAAGACTAGGTGTGAACGCGACTTCGTCCGCGTGTAATTTAACTTAACTAAAATTTCGGGATTATTCATCCCCTATTTTATCTCCTTAGGGGTAGAATTAATCAAAATCCTTTCTTAGCGGATGCCTACGTCATAACATCTAACTGCATGCCAAATTTCAGCCCGATCCGTCCAGTGGTTTGGGCTGTGCGTTGTTAGATCACTATGTCAGTCAGTCAGTCACCTTTGAGTTATATATGTCGCAGCCAACTAGTTTAATTCGCTGTTCAATTAACAGCCTAGGCACTTTACTAAACAGCGCCGTTCAACTAGTGGCCTGAATGATATTCAGCCATTTGATCAACAGCTAGGCAAATGACTTGGATCGATGACGTTTAATTACTTGCCTAGCCTGTTCATTTCAATTTAGTTCTACTTTCTGCCACCTAGCGCCGAAACTCACCAAACTGTCAATATCTCTATTATATTATCTTTGGTCAATATGGCGTCGGCAAAAAACAACTTTGATGGAATAATTTTATTAGGTATTTTACGAAATTGTTTAGTTCCACCGAATCTACTTGCCGGGTGGGATTTCTGTGGGGTCATAAAAAAATTAACCTAACCTAAACCCATCTGGGTCGCTCTGCTTGGGTAGTATTTAGAAAAAGTTTTGTAGTACTTAAATGTCAACCAGTTGCCTAAGCATTAGCCAGCCAGTTTATGAAATGTTGCAACAGACGATACGGCTGAATATCATTTAGGCCGTTAGTTGAACGGCGCTATTTAGTTAAGTGCCTAGGCTGTTAATTGAACGGCGAATTAAGCTATTTGGCTGCGACATATATATTTAGATGGAAGTGAGTGAGTGAAATATTTTACATTAATTCATGCACGAATTATTGAGACAACTGGCAATTCCCCTCGGATTCCGCGCAAAATAAATAAAATATATATAGCTACACTTTTAATTAAATCGATTTCAAGAATTTTGAGGATCAACATAAAATTAAATTGTGGACGTAAATAAATGAATAAATCTATACAAATAAATAAAATTGGAGTGTCTGTTTGTAATATCAAAATAACACCTTTTCACTCAATGCATATGAAAGTACATACGATACCTATAGCAAAAACGCGAATTAAAAAAAAATTGTCTGTCTGTCTGTCTGTCTGTCTGTCTGTCTGTCTGTGTGTTTGTTCCGGGTAATCTCCGAAACGGCTGGACCGATTTCGACGGGACTTTCACTGGCAGATAGCTGATCTTATAGCGGGTAACTTAGGCTACTTTGATTTTAGAAAAACAATTAGGGTTCCGCGTAAAAAAATAAAAACACTTGATATCAAAGAGTATCTCCGACACGGCTGGACTGATTTTGACGGGACTTTCACTGTTAGATAGCTGATGTTATAAGCAGTAACTGAGGCTACTTTTATTTTAGAAAAACAAAATTAAAAAAATGGGTCCTGTCGCGCGGGCTTAGAACGCGGGACCGGGCTTTTTTGTTAAGTTAAATTCCACGCGGGCGAAGTCGCGGGCTCAGCTAGTAAACAATAAAATATATCGCCCAGCGCTTCCGCCGCCGAGTGTACCGACAGCAATGTAATTACAACGTTATCTTGGACGGCGGGCAGCAGCGGCTAATTAGGCACTTCCGGTCACCGGGGGCGGGGGCGGGCAGACACTACCCCTATCCACTTACGTGAAGGATAGCAGAGTTTACAACAGGAGGTATCTAAAAAAATTGAAAATATTTCGCATCTCAATTTTTCATATGAGGCGGTGAAATTAAGGTCTTAAATTTGAGTTGCATTTGAGCTTTTCAGGATCAAAATATGTTTTATGTCAGTAAATCATTACAGTACTTAGTATTCCAGTACTACATTTTTAAAAAATATTACAAGATCCTGTTATGAATGGATTATACCTAACACCCTTTGACTATCTACCACCTTCCTCACCATCCAAGATCCCTAATGTCGTACTATCCCGGTGTTCCAATGATCCGTCCAATCTCGAGGCTATTGTTGTGTGCCGTCAATAATTGCGGGCCAGGCATTGTTCGCGGCGCATCATGCGTTACATTTGCGTAATGATACGTTGACAGACGGATCCGAGGCTTGTCATTGCTCGGTTCTGTAGGCTGTTATCATTGATTTCTATATGTAACTGGATCTCGCACTAGTTTCTGTGTTATTTTATTAACCTACATTAAAGTCCATACTAAAATATTCTGTAGACAAGTCGCAATTTATCAGTAGATACAAATACATACTGAGATGTGACCATCCATATTAAATTATGCAATTAGAATATAACCACTGACTTAATGTTGCGGAATAATAAGGAACTGACTTTTATAAGGTAACTGAATTAATAAGGGAAAGCTTTTCAACGTGTCTTATCTACATAAAAGTTTAGAAATGGCCCCACCATAGACTATTTAGCAAGTGTATTAGGCAAGGACACGTCAGTCGCGGGTCTGGGCATATGACTAGTCTCTATGGTATCGGAACAGATAGGGCGGCAAAAACTGGCGCTCGCATACCGGCTAATCGCTGCCATTTACCCGTGTATGGGCGGTGGTCGCTGTGCACAGAGTAGCCGTGGACCCAGAGACGATAATAATATTTGTAGTAGACAAACGTTTAAACACGTTCACGTCCGATTGATTTAAATGTCGCAGGTATTAGTACTAATTCTGTTAGTATATAACTCAAGTTATAAATAATTAAGAAATTCTGTATATAAAACTGAACTGTACTAAAGTTGACTAAAATAAATGTATACATGTCCCTCTCATGGTCTTAATGTGTGAGCAAGACATCTATTATTGGGCACCATTGTTCACTCGATACGAAGTTTTTAGTATCCGAAGCTGAAATCGCACTAAGTGAATAATGGAGTACTTATTCTCCCTTTATTGCAATGATTCCAAAGCGTAATTAGAAACCATCCTGCCTATATTCCCTAGAAGGGTAGTGCGAGCCAATTTCTACTGGGCACATTCCCTTCTTAATGTCAGGGGCGATTCCGGACATACCGGGCGAGTCGACCATACTAGTTAGTTGACAGTTAGAATAGTAAATTATTGTCTCATATATTGTTAACAATCATCAAGGAATCTAAAGGTCCCACACCAATCAATCGACTGTCAATCGAAAATATATATAAACTTTTTGACAACGATCGTGTTTCTACAAAGTCCAACGTTCGATCAATCATCGTTAGACACTCGATTGATTTTTGTGGCCCAAAATATACCACATTCTCTGCATCTGGTAGCTACACTACAACAACCGCGGCACTATTACGGCTGTGCCGGCGGACGGTCACAAAAACCACCAGCAGTCGGCCCCTGTTTAGCCAACAATTACTTATCGACGCCGGAGACAAGTCCATCTTGATGCGCCGCCTTATTCTGAACCACTTGGACTGCCTCTTTGTAGTATTGATACGATATCGAAACTAGAACACGCTTGCGGCGAGTTTAGCGGTTAGTTTAATAAGTTATTCGCTTTGCTGAAGTGATAACATGACATACGATAGATGCCCAGAGGGTGCCAGTCACACGGCAACACGAAATTATCTTTCTAATTATACATATTGGCCGTGTTCGGGTGTGCCACGGGATTATCGTAAAAATAATTATTAAAAAAACTTATTACAATGATTCATTATAAATGAATGTTTTGTGAGCACCTAAAAGATGCTTTGACCCCAAGTATTTCAGAATTTAAATTAGGGATATTTTTTACTCATATAAGTTAGTAATTATCTGGTTTAATAACTCATGTAGATTTAGTTATGCAAAATAACGCACGCATTTTATGAAAAATTTTGTGCGCTTAGATTAAATGTCATTGAAATTGTTCCAGAATACGTCCGATTCTCCTGCCGGTATCAGCAGCGACAACACTCATGGGGCGAGCTGGGAATGTGGCTAAAAACACGCCGGCACGCGGAAGATACTGCCGTTATCCCACTTTTGGGCACATTCCCGCACTTGGGCCCCGCGAAACCTCTTCTGAGAAGTATTTTTAAGGTTTAACAGTTAAACAAACGAAAACCATTTCAAGATGCCATTGTTAAACGCGAACCATCCTCTCAGAGGAGCGGTAATGTGGTTAAATATGGCCAAAATATATATTTATTTAAACTATGTGTTGCGGTCAACCACCGTGATAGTATTTAGAGTAAAATAAATGTATTAATAACCGCACTGCATACTGTGTTTGTCGCAAATCACAAAATGTTGTCTTAAATATTTTCAGATTTTGTATAAACTATAAAAATACTCGAAAATTTTGAATTTCGCGGGCTGGACAGGCGCCTTCACCTTAAGGATTACGTCTGTCGGATCAGCTAGTAATGTAAAAAATATATATTATTTTTAATTTTATATTTACTTAATTATAACAACTTTGTTGCATATCTGAAAATATTTTATGACCCATATTTGAGATTTGCTCAATTGTGACGCACATACAAATGGTGACAGTTAAAGAACGTCACAAACCGGTGAGTGTGACTCAAACATTTGAGTAGCGTTTCAGAACCATAATGAGTACATTGAACATATCTAGCTCAGAACTAGTCTGCGGCCACGCTCTGGTAGAGGCCAAACACAATGCTAATTAAATTTGCTCCCCGCGCTCTACAACAATTTAATAGCGCCGGGTACACTTATTCCGTACACAATTGCCAAATAACAAGAAAATTACTTTTGTATGCGACTCTACTCCGGTAAGAGTATTCGCAAAATAATAATATCACAGGTAACGATGTAGAGCACCTAAGCAGGGTATTACTGTCAATATTGATACTAACATTATTTTTAAAGTTTAATTTTAAAATAGTGGCGTCTCATAATATGGACCTTCTGGGAACTGATCACAATGGGAACCACACTTTCTGGTATCCTAATAAATGATAACACTTATGGGGGAACCAGTCATTACAAAAAGATATAATTTTGAAATTACGTAATATTTTGCGAAATGAACATCGACAATTAAAAGCGTCCATTTTAGGACGTGGTTCTTACAGTTGTAAAGGCACTCTACAACTCTACATTTTGTTTAAATACAATATCGATATCATAACGTCAATATTTACGTTCTCAGTTGTGTTTCTCTACCGGCTCGTTAGACAGGCCGCAGCCGCTATGTTCCAGGCGGACCCTCGCGCCGGATGTCATCATAATTATACGGTTTATGTATAGGGTTCGGGGTTTGTATCTTACTATTAAGGTAGTCTAGTTATTTATATGGCTCACTTTGGATACAAGTATCTCCTGAAGATTTGGACTACTAAACCTAATAGGTAGAGAGCTACTATCATGGAGCTTACTTTTAGATCTTTTTATTTTTCGCCGTTCCCGGAAATTAAGTGATACCCTGCACACTCTACGCATTTCCACGCGAGTATTTCGAGCCCGTGTGTTTAGGGGAACCAAGCGATTTGTTTTCCAGATAAATATCCTGTATTATCAGTCAATTTCTTAAAAATTGTTATGTCTTAAAAACACAGAACCTCAACTGTTACTTTTGAATTTAACATACAGTACAGCGATGTCCGATGAATATGACGAGATTTGACCCTCGGCAATTTCCCCATTCTTCTCCATAGGAACTGCACTCTGAATAGTTAGTAGTCTCATTACATACTTCATATAATTTTGTAACACACGATTCGACAGTACCATTTGGTATTCTGATTATAATTATTGTGAAATCCAAAATGTGCTACACATAATGTATTAATGTTCCCTTCACATTCCTTAAATCCTTCAACATCCCTAAAAGATGGGAACCCCGCACGCACCTGATGTGTTCCATGTTGGCTGCGAGCCAAACATCGCTGAACAACGGCTGCTAATAGCCAATTATATGTTTCCCGAGCCGCGGGCCGCGGGCCGCCCGCTCCGGCGGGACGACGGCACGCGTCACTCAGGTGTTTAGTGTTAGGAGACATCATCATCACCACAAGCTTAATCTCCAAACATTTCCTACGTAATTGCTAAGATCTCTTCTGCAGAATTAGTATGTTATTTTTTATTATTATGTGATAGCGTCGTTGAACGCAAGCGTAATCTGCTGAGCATAAGGTCGATCTATGTTTACAGGAGTAATGTCTGAGGTGTGAAAATCTGTAACCTGAGTTTGCCTATTAATTTGAACTCTGCCTATCTCCGCTAAAAACGGAAACAATTTAAAAATGCTGTCAGACAATAATTGAAGATGAATGGATAATATTAGCAATATCTTATTATATATAGTAACAAATATTAATAAGTTTTTTGCGTCTCAGAATGCGGAAAGATGTAAATACACCCACAGTCCATACCTACACCTATAGACCCAGAGTGGAAACAACTCCAGGGGTCATCAACTGAAGCACCACTCCACAGATCAAAACCATCGCTGATTCGATGCGTACTCACCAAATGACATGCCAACATACATTAACTGCTCAAAAACAACATTCCCAACCTTGTAGCGTCTGTAACAAAGGTGATAGAGCCGTTTGGGGGTGGTAATTCATGTTTGCCTGCCTGTCTGTCGGCGCTTTGTGAGCCCAATGATATACCAATACTTAAGACGGCGATGGGGTCTCATTAACTTTGTAGGTGTTGGATGGCGAGTTCAAATAAGTGGTTACAGTAATGTGATTATTGTTATGTTATTGTTATAATACTAGCTTGGGCCCGCGAATCCTCTCGTGGCATAATAAAAGTAGGAACGCATGATTAGGGTCTCTACCCTAACACTTTGCATTGTGTCAATTTTTCCCAAAAATAGATAATCCAGCCATTCGGGTTATAAAATGTTTAAAGTTAATTAAAATAAAACACTATGAAGATGATATTATAATGATAAATGCAAACGAATTCAAAACAGCTAATAATTTTTGACATTTTAATTATTACATTTTCCGCCATTGGCACACCTACAACACATTCAAAATTAATAAAATCTATCAAGAATGTCGGAAACGATTAAGTTTTTAACTTTAGTACCAACAAACACGAGCTTTCTCCCATAATATTGATATAGAACCATTTCCCTTGGATATTTTTACAACTTCAATCTGCATATTGAGCAAGTAATTAACATAAATCCCTAAAAAACACGTTGATGTAATTTTTAGTGTTGCACCGTGCGCGCTAAAAACGTGGTATTTTAATTTAAAAATCGTTAACACCCGTGTTCTTTTGGTTTCTTATGAAACAATAATAATTACATAATCTTTATGTTTTACTATAAGTCGCAATAGTGGTGAGAGGTTCCAGATTCGACGTGAGCTCGCTCTTACTCCTAGCTTTTAGCTTAGTCGTAATGGCCAACAGGATTCCCTACTTGGTAATGTCATTACCCACCTCTTATTGTTAGTAATCCTTACAATAAATCGGATATTTTATATCCATTTCAGCTTCATACAAACTGAACGTTATCAGACAGTAAATACAGTTGTTTATTAATAAAACAGTGCGCCGCGAAATGATCCGGAAGACGAGGATTAACGTTGGCATGCGCTCGCGCACCTTATCTTCCTTTTGTTTCCGAAACCCTGCGCCACTAAATTTAAGCGCACAGAATAAGACGTTAAGATAAATACTGGAATGTGGAGTGATTCACATTTTTTTGGCTACTGTTGCCTGCCCTGTTGCTCTTACCAGACGCACTCTTCCTCATGAGAGAGATTAAAGCCATAGCACACCGGCTTTTAGAATAAATGGCTTCTGCAAAAAAATATATCAAATCCTATTCTTCCATATACCTATATTTCATATTATTAAGATATCTTAATTTGAATATTGATACTCGTATGACCTTTGAAAATTGTAAAGCATTGGGCACCTTTCAATTAACTGACAATAGCTTTAAAAACAATATGTTTTGTAATTCGTCCGGATATAAGGTAAATATTTAAAAGAAGTGTATCTGATATATAAAATTCTCGTGTCACAACGTGTTAATTACCATACTCCTCTGAAACGGCTTATCTGATCTATATGAAATTTTATATGCATATTCAGTAGGTCTGAGATTCGGCTACTATCTATTTTTTACAGCTAGTAATATATAGGTATCTCCAACATACTGCATACCCGAACAAGAAATTCATAATTATAATGTGTTAATGTTTATTTATGAGATGATAAATGTGTTCGCTAGATGGCGTGTTTGTCCGCGTCGAGTGTGTGTCGCCCTTATCGAGGCAGGTTGTAAATTTTATAGGCCTTAAAACAAACTTGAAATAATGTGGTTGAATAAAATGGACGGATGGAGATTATTAGACTTCACGATTGTCGTTTCGTGATCATGCCTACTAGCACATTTAATAATATTACTAATCACTTTTTAATATTATTATCCTAATGCTGGCCGTGAACATCCTATTATTGAAAGTCCAAGAAAATCGAACAAACAACTATATTTTATTTTAAAAAATCAATCAAAATGTTTGAATATTTGTTGTTCTTGTTCGTGGTTCGAGTCATTTGATTATTCAATATCGTTCACCAATCGTATCGTATCTTATAAACACCCCATAAAATAACATCCGACGTGTGTTCCTGATTGAGTTTTTACTACATTCCAACTGTTGTCTGTCCGTAGGTCTCGTTATCATTCAGACAACTCCAATTATAGATAGCAGAGATATCCCAGATGGAGACGAAGCCGTAATGTTATAAATTGTGTTGTCCATAGTTGGCCAAAGGGCAAGGAAATTGGATGGTAGAGCGCCGTCGTGGGTTGGGACAGGTTTGTTGTGCCCGCGATTAGTATTATTTATGAAGTATTTATGGACATTTGTTTAGAAGCTATCAGCTAGTTTCGTATCTGTTTCTTCGCAAATAATATGGAATTTAGATTTCCATTACCAGGTTCCACTGGAGAGTGCTTATATCTAAGGATATTGAGGTCCAAATGATAACATTATTTTGTTAAAAAATGTAACTGATTAGAGCCTGTATCAATAGACTTGCACTTGCATTGGTATCTAATAATAATAACAATAATAATTTAGCCCTTTTGATGTCGTACCACTTCTTATACTTAATACCTTAATACCAAAATGTGAATGTACATCAATGCACCACTGTCTACCAAAGGGTCCCCTAAGGAGGAGTACACCAGCGGGATAACTTACTTAGTTACTGTGGATACAGTTTCTACAAGGAGCAAAAGATCGTCCAGTCCGTCCGTGTGTCCGTCCCGCCTCCCTAATACCATCACAAAATTACATTCACGATTCCATTATTGTAATAAAAGCACAATATTTATCTTACAAATTATAAGGATTAGCTCCGCGCACCCCTCTCGCGGGCTAATAGCGTCGCATTCAAAACATTTAATTAACAGGGGCGGGGGTGGCGCCCTTTGTACGCACATTCCTCGGAGTGTGCTGGGAATTCACAGTTTAAACCTATGGCCGGAGAAGATGTGTGGTCAGAAACAAACGATTTGTATGGAACAAAATCAAATCGGTTATTTTGTTTAGGCCTACGGGGGCAATTACAAATTGTCAATTTTATTTTATTTTCTTATTTCTACAACCGGATCGGAACGCGACCTCGATTTAGAAGATCCGGAAAGAAACTGAGCGGGCTTGTCTTTTTACATTTTTTATATTTTTTTTATCGCCAGATACTTATTTAGTTAATAACTACAAATGGTAGTAATTATTAATATCAATATAATAGCTTCAGTGTGTCGCCCTTTGAAAATACCAAGAATTACATAAGTAATTAATCAAAGTATTTAATAAACATCATCACCGTAATCTTCAAATGGTTGGCAAGCCTTTCCGAATGAATAAATAATTTAATATTGGCTAATACGAACACCAACTGTATGGTCCCAAATCAAGCAACCTATTTTGGGTACCATACAATCTGTCTGTCTGGAGGCGACACGGCGACCACGGTGTCACCGAAAATTGCTAACAGGTCCCGAAATGCCCAACGGGAATCGAACCAGCAACCACCGTAATATTCTTCTATCGTAGACATACCTCCACCGAGAGCGAGCGGCTGTCCATAATAAAACATAGCCTTGTAACTGAACCGTTATTTACATAATATTGCTGTTATATACAGTGTGCAATGAAACTAAGGCATTCTGGAAGCGGAAGTGCAACCGCGCGCAATTTCCGGCCGTCCCTCGCAGCGCCCTCTGAGAATTAAACTATTAATATGGAGTTACAAACACTGGCAAATTGTTATTACAATAGCTAGATGCATAGACACAGTTCGTAGGTTAATATTTATTTCAGAGATTATCAAGTAATATAAAACAGATAATATGTTTATTTTAGTTTAGTTTCTCTCTCTTGTCCATAAGTAAGTCGGTGTCCCAACAAACGTACCGACTAGGTATACACTACATAATGTACTATATATAATAATATCTCAATATTACAAGAAAAGATTATTTATTCTCAAAACAAGGGCAAAAGTGTCAACATCAAGATTTCGCAGGAATCATAAAGTCAAACTCCGTGGAACTGTCGTAGGCATTATTCTCAGTACTACACTTTAATTATGCTCTTATTTCCCCTGATTTCCATGTAAACTGATTTGTAGGTTCATTTCTTATGTTCAATGCATTTCTACTGTACGTAATTGCGTTAACCTCCATATAAAATATTTTCATAGCAAAGTCTTAGTACTTCGGGTGGCCGATGGGGACGGTGTATCTACAGTTTAGCTTACAAGAATTGTACGTAGACCCAAGTGACTACCAAGCGTTAAACTCATAGAAGAGCTACTAGAAGCGTTTGCAGCAAACTAACTGCAAAAATATCGAATGGTTGTTTTTTACAAGACAGATCGAACAAGTAGAATTATAAAATAACCAGCACAAAAAGATACACGTTTTTATCATTTTTCAGCAAAAACGAAGGCAATAAACAAGCGATAGCAATGCCGAGGAGGCTCCAGAGCGGCAACACAAGTCTAGACTGGCGCACAAAAGCGGTAGGGATGGCAAGAAGCCGATTCCGGTCACGTAGCCCTAATGCACTCCGCGAGGGACGCGCTGAATGAAACAGAGGAACCCCACGAGGACGCGCTGTCCCGGGACATGACTTCGAGGGGGGGATTTCAGGTGGTGGTAATTAACCGAGGCAGAAGATTTCAGAAGCAGAATAAGATTTTTTTTTCATGTAAAGTATTCTTGAGCGTTAATCATTTTTTAAGCTACGAAAAGTAGTTGATAAAGGCAACTCAAATAGCAAAGTACTCGTAGGACTTAACCATTTGAGGAGCCGTAAATTGTAAGTATACCTGATAGGATTACGTCAATTATAGTAGATACTTATTAATAATTAAAAATGTCGCCAAATGATGTGGATAAGAATGGACAATAAATGTCTATTTTATAGCAATTTCAAGGACAATCAGAACAGCATAAAATGCCACCGTGAGGGAGAGTATTATTTGCAAAATGCAATCATAACTTATTTGGGGGGATTGCTATGTCACCAAATAAAATTCCACACGAGGTTACTGCGTAGGCAAATACTATCTACTCGTTTTATACGTTACATACACGTAAATGATGTGGTAGAGCCTCCTGTGATCTACCTTAAAAATAGTCAAATTTCTCAACAGTCAAGACAATCCGTCTGAATCTGAATGATTGGCCCTCACAAGTCCTGCACGATTCTGTTTGCGTTTTACTGAAATATTTCAAATAGAACATCTCCGGACCCACGATACAGGTTTACATAAAGAATTGCTTGATTTATACGCGGGCCCGATGTCGCCGGATTGATTCAGAATAAGCTACTTCTTTGTGAACGCGTTTTGAATAACTTAGATAATTTCTTGAAGGCTTTGGTGACATGAGGCTTCATCTCAGGTTCCATTCAGCGCTATTGACTACATTTTTATTTTCGTCATCAATTCATCATGGCTTATATTACTTGTCCATTCAACTATTTTATCAGTAATGCTCTTTCTTGAAACTTTTAATTAAAACGCAGGCGCTCTTTTAATTAGGATAATTAAAATTGCTAGTGGAATAACCACTGTCTTTGCACAAGTCAACTCTTTCGAAATACTATAGAATAGTCGCTACTAAAAACTGATGAACTTAATTCAACAAAAAATCATCAACATTAATTGTTTTCTATTAAATTACAGTCAAATATCACCATGTACACTCATTGAACATGAAATCTAAATAAGATTAATTCAGTTTTTGGAAATTTAAACCGGATTTGGGCCGTCACAGGCTACCTAAAGCTTAAATGTGTGCTATACTACTTGGGCTACCTAGTTAATAAAATAAAACAATAGGTCTACATCACGCAAGACACCGCGTGGACAGATGCGGTACAGTTTATGCAGCATGAATTATTCATCGGACGCTATCAGGGAAACTGCCATCATTGCTCCATTTGTGGCTGAGCCGTCCATCCGCTGCGGCGGGTAATCGCGAAATAAACAGCCTTCAGATATACTGGGAGCACTCTGTGCTGTGGCTTGAACAGTCATCACTTGAACTGTCAGACAAATTGATTATCTTTTCTAGCAGCTTACGATGATCTAGGACCAATATGTGAAACATAATAATAAAACTATCTTGAATATACAGGATAGCTCTGTGAATTCATAGCAAGGGCGAAGCGGGTCATAAGCGGGTCATAAGAGCCAAATTATTAGACCAATGGTACCCACTACAGGAGGTATTCTATAGAGTGTTGGTTCGAACATTTAATTACTATAATTATTACCCTTTATTGTAAAATACAATACGGTCGACAATCATCGCCAGCGACCGAAGGCAGTTAATTACATCACCGTGGAGATGAGACGCCATTAGGATAGCTGCACTATGGAAGCGAGGCGATGCCAAACTTATGCATAATACAATTAATTGTATGTGATTTCAATTCTCAGGCTGGTATTAGGCGCTCAACTCTGAAATCGAATTAGTAAAATTTGACTAGCCTCGTTTATCACGTGATTAATTTGTTTTTTTTATAATACGGTTAGATAATGTTTTGTGATTCTTATAAGGGAACATATAATTTGAATCTTTGAATCGCTTCTCTACCGGTGCGGTTCGGTCTTAAGGCGCAGTTCGCACATTGTATGAGATCGGCTGAGTGCAGCGGTGACGGCACTTGATCACATTTACACACAGAGCCAGCGGCACCTAGCGACTGAAACTACATCCGAAGCATCTGAAGACGGGAGCTACTACTACACTGCTGAATAATTCCAAACGTGACGACCAATTGCATAATTTTTCAACCAAATTATATTATATTATTGCTGAAAGCAGAGGTCTGCTAACAATTATAAGAAGCGCACTCACTATAAGACGTTCTACAATTACTATGTGAAATATAAATGCTGGAGACCGGCCTTTTCTCCAGTTTCCAAAAATACAATGAGAAATTCCGAAAAAGGAAAACTCAATTTTCTAGTGAAACCGCTACAGAATAATAAAAGGCTGTAATAGACAAATCGAATGTCATCTCCATTCGGCTCGAGAGGGCATCGAATTGAAAAGCGTAAAAACGCTGTAAAATCCCGCCCCCGCTCACATCTACGAGAATTAGGATGGCACTCGCTCGACGCCGCGGCTTCGCTTGAATTCCTGAATTTACATAGTTATTTTTACATTACCTAACTAAACATAGATTGAATCCCCTTCTGCCGTTATTCTTAAGGCAAATTAATTAGTTCATAATTGTTCAATTAGGCACTCACTAAATATTTACTTAGATTTAATTACAAAAATATTTAGTGACTACTAAAAATAGTGAGTACCTACTTAATTAACTAGAGGGTTAAGTTAAGTATTTATTAAGCGTTAATAATAATAAATTTAGTATTTATTATTATTAACGCTTAAGATTATCAAAGCTGATATTAAATTACCTAATTCAATGAAAAGTACAGATAAACTTAGGAAATCCTCTTAACACAGCGGAGACAGACCGTCTGACTATTGTTCTAGAAAATGTGGCTATTCCACATTTCGTACATATATCACGCATGTTAGCACACTCCGGGGCCCTACGAGGTGCCTGACAGCACAGGGGGTCCGACACGCGTATGATAACGGTACTCTTAACTGGTATCGACGCCCCCAGACCCTTGAAGGGTTTATCTGTTATTCCACAGCGAGGGAAGGGCTGGAGTCGTGAGCTAATCCCGCCACAGCTTCGTGAAAATATAAAGGTAAGATGGGTTAGTATTCTTACAATTTTCTCAGCTTGATGCACAAGGTGGTTCGAAAGTCAGAATGGTTGGTGATATGTCTAGTGTAGACAAACTAAACATTATTGTAATATTTTCTGAGTTAAGGGCCTTAGAATATTTATAACAACTTTCGTATTGCGGCGTTAGAACACATTCAACAGCCTAGAAAACATTGTTAACTACATTTACTTGCAGCAGTCCCCAATATTCAATAGAAAGTAGTCCAAACCCCCGATTATTTAGGGCTTTCGCATCACTCTGTTGATAGATATACATGTTACTTGAGAATGGTAGCGTAAGGAGAAAGTCCTCGCTTACTACATTAATTAATGAAACTATAATGTTAACAACCAATAATAGTAAAGTTTCCTTGTCTTAATTGGTTTCTTCGGGCGCAGAAGTCTGCGCAACTAGTGAGGAATTCAGCGAGTTAACTGAACAACTTATTAATACTCCATCCAACTGTTACCGACTTACACTTAGTTCGTAACTGGTTTACTGACTTCACGTTTTCATCGTCAAGATCATAGTCACTTATTAATCTAGTACATAAGTAATAACAGCTCAATTAATCTGGAAATTAATAACGCTATACATATATATTTTATTTTTTAAAAGATTACTATCAATTTGTGTTTATCACATTACTAGTATTCCCTTTAGCCCCTTCAACTAAGATAATGCTTGTGCTAGGAGTGGGCTCACGTCAATAGTTTAATGGCCAGGATGGGGATCGAACCCAGAGCTACCAGAACGGCCCTTTTAACCACTAGGTTATTGACGCCCTACCTACATATTATACCGAATTAAACTTAGATCTGTAGCCATTTAAAAACGCTAGCTCAGACGCTACATATATTTGACCAAAGAGGTTTTATAAATTTTCGCTTACTCCTTCATCTATATATTAGATGGCCATCTTCGAACGCGTCATACGTACAATGCAAGATAACGATAGTCGATTGTTTCAAACCTACCTTCTGAACCTTCTTGCAAGGATCAAATCATTTGAGTAGCTAGTACTCAGTAAAGTCTCTACAATATTAGTATATCGGCGAACGGTGACGAGCTCATGTTCCTAGAACCGCGGGCAGCTTGCCAGGAGTCCCGTGTTCCCGCTAATCCACCAGCGCCGCCAGACAGAGGCCCTTTGTTGAAACATTACGCGCGGCATGTTATGTGACAGCGCTGCCCATTTCAGGACTTAATATAGCTAGCCACACCGCGAACTTAGGCCGTATCATGAGTATGTAGCATACATTTGTTTTTGTTCAATGCCATTCAACAATTTAAGGCGTTATTTACACGCCAAAGATGTTATTACAAATTCTTTGGTATGGACAAATAATTGCGCCTGTGCCATGTGAATGTAACCCTACGAAGACGCTAGAGAATAACGAGCGTAAAAAACACGCCTTATCTTCTCTCTTATAGGTACTTATACGAGTATAAAATTCTCGTGTCACAATGTTTGTTAGCGTACTCCTCCGAAACGGCTCGACCGATTATCATGAAATTTTGTGTGCATATCGGGTAGGTCTGAGAATCGGCTACTATCTATTTTTCATACCCTTAAATGTTAAGGGTGGTCCACATTCCACGCGGACGGACTCGCGAGGCACAGCTAGTTTAAGTATATTACCCTTGATTCCTGAGAAGGGTGCGTGTCTATAGGGTTAAATAAAATAATTTTGAAGCGGGATTGATACTGTGATACAATTTCTGAAACAAATTCATGGAGCATCTGCAGCTTATTAAACATTAATTTCTCCACTTCGTTTCCAAGTAACCAAAAAGTTATTCAACTAAAACTTTTACCCTTACTTCAATTAATTAAGAATACCTTTTACTAAAGATTAACCAAAATTAATTACTTAGGCGTTGTAAAATATTAGATAAAGCAATTTGCGTGACAAGACCAGCCTAGTATTTTTGGTAGGCCCTATCATTAGGTAATATGCTTCAGGGCTATGTATCAGCCATCAGCCCTGACGACTCCCATTGGGGATCTGCGTCCTACTGTGAATTAATCGAAGCTGGTGATGAAATTAAACCAGGCCGGCCGGTGCCATTCCAATCATATTACAAATGAATAGCTGGAGCTCTCGATAATGAATGCAGTTCACTTTCATTACTTGCAATATTGTCTATTAACTGAGCGGGGTGGTCCGAGACCGAAGCGGAAAGCGTTTAGACAAACAGATAAGAGCTTATAAAGACATTTTTTTATAATGTTACCCATTAGCCTCTTCAACTAAGCTAAACGCTTGAACACTAGCACAGTAGGCCCACGTTAATAGATGAATGGCTAGAATAGGGTTCGAATGCGGAACCTCTGTATAATATAAATAAAATGTGTTATTATGTAGGTAGAATATGTCGTAGATTGGATGGATTTAATTTCATACCCGCTTTTCGCTTATCCTCGGGTGATGTCGATTGAACCATCAGAGGAGTGGACAGCAGCCATAGACACGTCCCGACCCGACATTGATGCAGAGAAACACGAAATTGCTCTACATTGACGCTACATACCACTATTAAACAAAATTTGACACTATCTGTTACTTAAATTTATCGGGTGTTCTGGAGAAGTAGGTGGGTAATGAAAAAAATAATGCCCTTGTACCTAACCACCAATTGAACTTATCTTATGATAACGCAAGCAAGCGAACGGTACAAATTAAGAGCCGAAAACTAGTAGAAGATCGTAAATAAATATCCACTGTTTTGTAATTAGTCTTATAATAGACAAGAAACATCGAGGTCACACACTAGTTGCCTTAGTAAAGGCACTGCGAGGAGCCCTATCTCTATCATTTTACAAATAACTAACAGGGATAATAAACCATAATGAAAAAATTCTATCCCACATTACAAACAAAACAGAAATTCAATGCATAATGAGCCGTAGTAACCGAATCGCAGCGCGTCCAAGCGATTGGCAACGCCGCGCCGCGCGATCGCGCGATCACGCGATGACGACGCGATTTGAGACCACCGCAGCGATGGACGGTGGATTGATATATCGCTGTAATGAAATTTGTGTTCACGGTGGAGTAAATAGTGTTTTGTAACTCTATTTGGTAGCGGGCGGCCGTTTGATTGGGTGGAGCGCTTTTGATTGTGAGCGCAATAGGTTATTTTCTTTGGACAGAAATAGTACATTCTTAGTTAACATGTTTGATATATTATATAAGTAAGTATACAATTAAATCTATACCTGCAACACTTCTTTTTATTAAAAATAATACCTAATTATACCTATTCTAGCATTAATTTTAATTATTGCATATTACTTGCCAAGCCACAAGCTGTAATTGTAATAATTCTGCGTAAATAAACCAATTTCAAATTCCTTAACATTAAAATAAATTTAAACACCCATACCTAGACATAGACTCCCGTCACCATTCATTTATCACCATGAAATTTTCAACCAAATTAATTCAAACACCCCGTTTCGGATGAGCAAACAAACGCATCTCGTTATAACTATCCCCCGCCACCGAGGGGTGGGCAGAGAGCTAAGTCCCTGAAAAATGTCAGTAATATTTTACCGTGACGCGACAGCCCGAGGGCGGAGCGGGGCCGGGTCACAAACAGGATTAAACAACTTCAGATCTAATTTGCAAAATCACTGCTGTGCAATGTCGGCACCGAAGAGTATACCTTACCTATTTATTATGAATAAATAATTTAAGTATGTCCAGTGATTTATGTGACCATTTCTCATTGTGTCCCTCTTTCGAACAATATTCCCAATCGACTAACGGAACACTCAGATGTAGTTTCCCTCTGCAAAATTGTCTTCAACGTTTCTATAAATCCATGCAAGTACGTCACAATGTACAAAAATATGTATGGATAGTTTATATACCAATCCAATCATTTTGTAGATAGCTTGTAGCGACTGCGAATTAGTTACAGAGGCTGAGTTCTTAAAATAATATAGATATCACTTAATAACAGCAATCAATACATTAGCTATTAACACAACAATAGGACGTACCTAGGCACTAAATAAGTATGTGTTTTATAATTTTGTGGTGTGATCCTATTCAAGAGAATAAACATTAGAACTACAAGATCTAATATAATTTACGGCTACAGATTTCCCGTTTCCGTGTAATAGTACACACGAGTGGTGTCTAACATTCGATTTTTGAATCTTTTTATGACATGTGACATGTAAAATAAATGAGAAACAGTCTTGAGAAAACGTACCAATAAACCAGTGAATTTTACCATTATTTGATTTAAAAACACCTTATAAAAACCATCAAATTTATTCATGATCCTTGATTGAAGTCGGAAAACAACAAGACCAACAACCTACGGATTTATCAAACCAAAATACGGTATAGTTTTACAACAATAAAAAATTTATCACCATAGTAACAAAACATTGAACGAAGAACAGAACAATGGATGCGCTAATACGTATTCAAGCAGACTTACATGACAAAATCTGCAAAGGATACAACAATTTCAGAAAATCACCAACAGATAGAATATCGGAAACGTATATAGAGACCAGACTGGAAACCTTAGAAAGACAATGGTCTGTCTTCAATGACACCCACCTGAAGTTGATCAGCGAATGTAGCACGAAAGACATTGAAAAGTCAGAGTACAGCACCAAAAATGTGTATGACCATGCAGAAGATTGGTATACTGACTATAAATCAACATTAAAGGAAAGTCTATCAATGTTTCGTAACAGCAAATCGTCGCATATCAAAAATAACTCTGATTCTCGGAACGAATGGGACCAAAATGTCAAATTACCCAGGATTGTGATACCAAACTTCAGCGGAAAATATTCCGAGTGGACCACGTTCAGGGACCTGTTCTTGTCACTTGTACACCACAATAAATCTTTGCAGAATGTTCAGAGGCTTCATTATCTGAAGAGTCTTCTCACGGGCGAGGCCGAGCAGCTGCTACGTCATCTACCAATCACCAGTGACAACTATGTGGTTTGTTGGAATCTCTTAGAAAATAGATTTAACAATAAAAGGTACATAACTTCCTGTATTTTTAAAAGATTCTTTGGTCAGAAAACTATTGTGTGTGAATCTTCAACTGCTTTGAAAGAATTATTTGATACCACAAATGAATCTCTCAATGCATTAACCAACATAGGCATAAAAACTGAAAATTGGGATGTGATTGTTATTTATATTTTGTCTTTAAAACTTGATACTGAATCTAGGAAACTTTGGGAGGCAAAAACATGTGATTTAATCGATAAACTGCCAACCTTAAAACAATTCTTGGAATTTATAGAAACTAGATTTAGATCATTAGAATTCTTAGATCCTAAAGTTAAGCATCACCAATCTCATCATGTTACCTCAGATGTAAAAGAAGATAAGTACTCTTCTTGTATTTTTTGTTCAAGCTCTAACCATAAGTTAGGTAATTGTAAAGAGTTTGCAAATAAAGACTTATCAGCCCGACGTGAATATGTCAAAACCTCGCGTTTATGCTTCAATTGTATGGGAAGAAATCACTCTGTAACATCTTGCCGCTTAACCACCAGATGCAAAATATGCAACAAGAAACATCACTCGCTGTTGCATGCTGACAACGTTGCGGAGGCTCGAGTCAACCTCATTCAAGATGAAGTCCAGACAGGAACAGTCACCACTTGTTTTTCAAACACAAAGAGCCAGGTATTGCTCGCTACCGCCTTAGTTAAGGCAGAAACCAAAATGGGGTCCTATATAACACTGCGATCTTTAATAGATCAAGGATCACAGGCCTCCTTCATCACGGAGTCTGCAGTCCAATTGCTTGGACTGAAACGAATAAGTAACAACAGTGTAATATCAGGAGTCGGGAGTGACGGTAACGCCTCACTCAAATCTTACCATGTAGTGTACATAAAAGTACAATCAACCAAGGATCCAACTTTTACCATGCATGTCAAAGCTCATGTTCTCCAGAAGCTAACTTCATTCCTTCCAGAACGGAAATTTATGTTTCAGTTACCACTTAACTTACCAAGAATGAAGCTAGCAGATGCTGAATTTAACGTACCTAACAAGATCGACATGTTGCTTGGTGCGGAAGTCTATTGCCAAATATTAGCTGAGGGTTTGATAACAGGACCACCAGGAACACCAATAGCACAAAACACCAAGCTAGGATGGATTTTATCAGGCAAGGTAGGTAATAGCTCAATCAACGAAACTTCTACCAACAGCGCTATTATCACCATGCACTCTCATGTCAACAATGAGATATTTGAACTGAAACAATTTTGGGAACTAGAATCGGAGAACTTCACTCTTACTAAGAAACTTACCATGGAAGAACAAAGATGTGAACAGTTGTATCAAGAAACAACAAAACGCGATGCGACTGGCCGATACATTGTGAAGTTGCCGTTTCGAAACAATGATCCAAACTGCAAATACGGAAATTCTTTAGATATCGCAACAAAAAGGTTCTTAATGTTAGAAAGACGGTTACTTAAAACAACAGATTTAAGAACTCAATATTCAAATGTGATTTCAGAATATTTGCAGCTCGGTCACATGGAACTCGTACCAGAATCAGAATGGAACAAAGCAGATTCTGTGTACCTGCCTCATCACGCAGTGGTGAAGGCCGAACGAAGCACTACCAAGGTTCGCGTGGTATTCGACGCCTCCTGTCGAGACAAGAACGGTGTGTCGCTCAACAGCGAACTTATGGTAGGACCAACCTTACAGTCAGATTTAAGACACACCATTATGAGATGGAGACTTCATCCGATTTGTCTAGTAGCAGATGTCGTCAAAATGTACCGACAAATTAAAGTAACCGAAGAAGACAAGGATTATCAACGCTTGTTGTGGCGCGACAATCCAACTGACAACATACAACATTTGCGTCTCAACAGAGTTACCTTCGGAACTGCATCTGCTCCCTATTTAGCAGTTAGAACACTGCATCAAGTAGCGTATGATGAAGGGAAGGAATTTCCGCTAGCATCTCAAAGAGTACTATCTAATTTTTTTGTCGATGATCTTTTGTGTGGATGTGATACAGTACAGGAAGGCAAACAGATTTATTCACAGATGAATAAGCTATTGAACAAAGGCGGGCTTGAACTTCAAAAGTGGTCAAGTAACAACGAAGAGCTTTTAAACGAAATGAGCAATGTACCAAAAGAAGCTGAAACCAACCTAGTACTAAAAACGGATGAACTAATTAAAATACTAGGAATTACTTGGAACCGACGAACCGATGTCTTCGAATACTCCGTGCAGCTACCGCCAATCACCGAACCTGTAACTAAAAGAAAAGTTATATCAGATATCGCAAAGCTTTATGATCCAATGGGATGGATAGCCCCAGTAATCATCAAAGCAAAAATGTTCATTCAAAAGCTATGGTTAAAGGGATTAGAATGGGACGATAAACTACCACCTGAACTATTAAATGAATGGATCACTTACCGCAATGAATTCAGCGAACTAACTAAATTTCGCTTACCACGATGGATACTCACGAAAACAGGACATGTCCTGCATCTTCATGGCTTCTGCGATGCCTCCTGTGATGCATACGCGGCCGTAGTTTATACGAGAACTGTCGATGAAGAGGGACAAGTCCATGTACACTTGATAACATCTAAAACAAGAGTAGCTCCTATTAAACAAGTGTCCATTCCGAAATTGGAACTCTGCGGTGCACTGCTACTTGCGAAGTTATTACAAGAAGTGTCGGCGGTATTGAACATATCAAAACAAAACATTCATGCTTGGACCGACTCTACAGTAGTACTAGCCTGGCTGAGCAGTCACCCAAGCCGATGGAAGACCTTCATAGCCAACCGGGTATCTGAAATCTTAAACATCATAGACAACGATCAGTGGTCACACGTGTCATCATCGGACAACCCCGCTGACTGCGCATCACGTAGCATTGATCCGTCGGAATGTCCCGGTCTACAACTGTGGATATCTGGCCCGACTTGGTTAAGAAATCAAGAAGTTATTTACAACCGGAGCTTCATACCAGAAACAACGATTGAGGAGAAAATAAACAGAGTTCATCACCTTGTCGAGGAGGATGAACTGCAGCTGTGGAATAGATTCTCTAGTCTAAGAAAGCTTATTAGAGTCATATCACTGTGCAAAAGATTCACCAACAAAGCAAGAAAACTAAACTTAGATTTTCCAAAGTGGTTAACAAGTAACGAATTACAAGAATCTTTGTTAATATGTATCAAAAACTGTCAAAATACAACATTCGCACAGGAAGTAGCAGATCTCAAACAAAAGAAAACGCTGAACAAAAAAAGTAAACTCACCTCACTTAATCCGTTCCTAGATAACAGAGACATCATCAGAGTTGGTGGTCGACTGGAAAGAGCAGGAATTAGTGATGATCACAAGCATCCAATGATACTACCTGCAAAATCGCACTTCACTAACATCGTCATTGCAGAAGCTCACGAAAGAACTTTGCACGGTGGGCTGCAATTGATGGTGAATTACTTAAGATTAAGGTATTGGATCATTGACGTTAAGAATCAAGTCAAATTGGTTATACGCAAGTGTGTAGTGTGCGCTCGTCATGCAGCAAAGATCAGAAATCAACTCATGGGACAGCTACCTCCAGCACGAGTTACACCGGTGCGACCGTTTTACCACAGCGGCGTAGACTACGCAGGACCAATCCAGATACGAACATCAAAGGGAAGAGGTCACCACTCCCAAAAGGGGTATATTTGTTTATTTATTTGCATGGCAACAAGAGCCATACATTTAGAGGCAGTAAGCGACCTAACATCACAAGGCTTTTTGGCAGCCTTTAAACGTTTCGTTGCTAGACGTGGACAATGCGCAGACATCTATAGCGACAACGGAACTAACTTTGTGGGAGCAGCAAGGGAACTGAAAACATTGTATGCTCAAGAAAGGTCTGCTGTAACCAACGAAATAGCTAATTGTTTAGCAAACAATGGAACAACGTGGCATTTTATTCCACCACATGCTCCTCATTTTGGAGGATTGTGGGAAGCAGGGATAAAATCAACGAAACATCATCTCAAACGAGTAATTGGCAATGCTACATTAACATTCGAAGAAATAACAACTTTGCTATACCAAATTGAAGCTTGCCTGAACTCCAGACCACTCACCCAAGTCAGCAACAACTCTCAAGATCCAGTAGCATTAACTCCAGGGCATTTTCTTGTTGGCGAACCGCTGCTGCTAGTACCAGAGAAAAACTATGAACAATCTACCAATTCTAATCTTAAACGCTGGCAGCTAACACAACAAATGCTTCAACATTTTTGGCGAAGATGGTCAAAAGAGTATCTGACTCAGTTTTTACACCGCTACAAATGGGCGAACAGCACTCCAGAACCTAAGATCGGTGATGTCGTTCTTGTCAAGGAAGATGATCTACCTCCAGCAAGATGGCTATTAGGACTCATTGTAGATAAACATCCAGGTTTAGACAACATCACGAGGGTTGTTAGTGTTAAATGCAAGGAGATCATTATCAAACGACCTATTACCAAAATATGCATACTACCTGTAGCAAATTAAATAGTACAGGTAGGTTTAACGAATATTTTTAACTTGTATAGTAGATTTAACTTGTATAATAACTATAAACTTTCATGTATACAGTCCATTATATTTAAGAAATTTGTTATCGAAGTACCTAAGTTAACCGCAGATATTCCCCTTACTAACATTTACCAACACAAGTTGTATTACCTAATTGTGTGCTCATGGTGGGCGGTATGAAAATAAGTATTTTGGTGGGCGGAATGTCTAACATTCGATTTTTGAATCTTTTTATGACATGTGACATGTAAAATAAATGAGAAACAGTCTTGAGAAAACGTACCAATAAACCAGTGAATTTTACCATTATTTGATTTAAAAACACCTTATAAAACCCATCAAATTTATTCAAGTGGTGAGAGTGACTTATTTTTTCCCGAGACGGGGTTTGGCACAAGGACAAAATAAGTATTTCACACGAGGTAAACACTGTGCTTTTCATTACGAAAACAAGGAAAATAAAAATAAAAACACGAATTGGCTAAAGAAATAATACAAGGAAGTATAAACAATACTCTATAACTCGAAAAAAAAAATAAAGATTGGATTGCCGCTTGATTGCCGCCTATTTTGTTTTTTTTTTCGTTGGCCGGCCAGCTTCATTATTTAGCCATTATTTTTCATTTTCATCTTTAAATATTTTGCCCAAATCTATGATATTTTAAAGAAATTGTTGAAACTAAATTATAATTAAGTCATTTAAAAATATATATTATGTAATTAATACTTAACTTTATGTTATTTAAATTTTACATCGTGCTGTAATTGAGTGACTGTAGAAAAAGTTTGAACATGGTTCCATAGAAATGTGAAATGGAACTAGTTTTTTTTTTATAATTTGACAGCTGTCAGTTGAAAGCGATTCTCCCGGGCCGGAAAAGTATTACTTTCAACCCGCTCCTCAGGCAACGTCAGACCTACTTTCAGAGTATGAGTAATGAAAAATATATTTTTTCCCGATGCCCTATTACATTGAATATAATTACTTGCTATTTATATAACAACTAGCTGAGCCCGCGACTTCGTCCGCGTGGAATTTTGATCCTTTCTTAGGGGATGTCTACGTCATAGTAGCTTTATGCATGCAAAGTCTCAGCCCGATCGGTTTAAAATTGACAAAGTTTCATACAAACTTTCATCCCCTATTTTATCCCCTTGGGGGTAGAATGAATCCAAATCCTTTATTAGCGGATGCCTACGTCTTAACATCTACCTGCATGCCAAATTTCACCCCAATCCGTCCAGTGGTTTGGGCTGTGCGTTGATAGATCACTATGTCAGTCAGTCAGTCACCTTTGAGTTATATATATTTAGATATATTGACTGCTATTTATATAACCAAAGTCAACATACAAGTTTACAACGCGCCTGATGTTAAGCAGTTACCGCAGCCTATTATACCTAGATGCTTTCAATACAAAAGGCATTGCTTGTACGGTGTCAACCTGAAGGAGTATTCTTATACTTCCCTCCCCTCACTGTCATCCGTGAGGGGAGGGACAAGAACTCATATTAAATAGCCACTCAAGTTGCTTAATCTGACCACTGCTAGCTAGATTCACATATAATACCCACTCATCTATATTCACGGCCAAGGAAAAAAAATAGATTTTATAAAATAATCTCTTAATTAATTTCGGAAAACCTACTTACTTTACGGCACATAAAATATAGGAATGCAATAAAAACGGTTCATAAGTATACAATTTTCCGTGGTCTCAGAAAGCAAACTGAGCAATCCCACCCCAACACTTGGGGTAATAATAAAAAATAATAAACGAGCCAGAGGCGGGGCGCGCCGCGTGCACCGACTAGCGAGCAAATCCAATTTTTAATAAACTCCACTCTCTTAGGAGGGGAGGCACCATGATTGATTAAAAAGTGAGACTGCGACTCTACTACAATAATGCTTTTCTATAAATAATAGTATTTGAACACCTTTGCAGGTAAATCGTGGCCACAACAAGCCGAAGATAGGAACCTGTGGCGTAAAAAACGGGAGGCCTTTGCCCATTAGTGGGCTACTAAAAATAAAATAAAAAATACATAATTATAGGTAACTTACCTTTTTCACGACTGTAGAAACCCCAGCGACGATCAGTACCACCTTCAGTAACACCTTTAGTAACACCATCAGTAACACCATCAGTAACACAAATAAAAGTGAACTTATTAACTCAAAAATACATTAAAATGTCACTTATTCACAATATTTATCGCGTTCATTTACATACACCGGTATATTGACCGATGGCCGCTGAAGAACTGAGAAGTTTGACGTAAGGACGTCAAACTTCTCAGTTTTATTTCGGAGTACCTACCCTCAGCCCTGAAATACCTTTTTAAGTGTAGTAGTCATTAATTTCATGCTGAATTACTGTTGAATGTTGATCCGATTGCCACGGCTATTACAAAATACATAAATTCAATTCGTATATGTTTCGTCCGATGCTTGCAGTAGATAACTGAAGGTAGATCTTGGTGAAAATCATACCCTACCTACATTATTTTATTATGCCCCGTTTTAATTTTTTAGCTTTGTGTGAGAATAAATCAAATAGGACTGTCCCGTATTTTCAAAAAATCATTGGCCTTGTAAGGATTCCCCCATCCAAAGTAGAGACAGTTTACATTCTAGTGGATTATTCGCATCGCACGCCTCTATCTTTCTACCATAGACAACTTTTTGCTTCCACCCCACAAGCCTCTGGGCAAAAACAATAGCTCTTCAGCCATGATTCAGCCTTGTTCCCTCTGAGGTCGTGGAGTTCACATTTTTATGGAGACAAGGAATAAGGAAATAAGGGATATAACAGTCAAATTTATTCAGAATTTCGATAGACATGGAATCAATGGATCAACGTTAGTAATTATTCCATATGATCAAAAACAATAAAAATACATTCCGGAAAATTATTTTCCATAATATTTTATTGCCATTCGTAGGTACCTTACGGCTGCTGGTAATGCAAGGTAATCAAACACTGGATTGTGAGATACAAAGCAGGCGACTATGAGACGTCGAACGAAACCGTGATCCTATCATATAGGGGCGCACCCCAATTTTAGAAAATAGGTGACAACGATTTTCCCCCAAAAATATTACTTTCCTATAATGTAAAACATAGTATTCTTCTTAAATGTAATATAAAACAGTAGTTTCAAATAATCCTGTGCATTCCTGTTTTCTCAACGGTGACGGGCGACGGCAGAGAGCAGTAAGCCGGGTGACACGGCGAAATGAAGTGAAATAAAATAAAATTGCGACGCGGCCCCACCACACCTCGTGTAACGACTTAGTGATGTATGTATTGCTGTTGATTGACATCGATGAACGTCTTAGGCCCGTATTAATAAATCGATCTCAAGTCTGAGAGCGATCTTTAGTACGCCTTTGACATGTTATTTTGTACTGGGATGACGTAAGAATGACATTTCCAAGATCGGTCTCAGACTTGAGATAAATGTATCCTTAGAATGTCACCGTGCTGTTACCAGTAATCATTCCTGTTTTTGTATTATAATTATTTTCTTATATGCTTATAAATTACTTAGAAGCCCTTTAGTAAAAACAGAAAAAAGGTAATAGGAGTAGACCATATTTATCATTAGTACTAATTAAATTATGAAATAAAAATATCTTCACTAGAAAAGATCGAACCTTGTATAATTTTTCGTTTATGTATGTGTTGGGGAACGAAATGAAATGATTTCCCTCCGATTGAAATTGTAGATTTATTCTCGTATTATACAAATTAAATGATAATTGTAATATTTAGAGAAATGAGAACGTGTATGCTTTCTTGATCGCTGATTCTATATAAGTTTAAAAATTGAGTAACGGCTGTGTCGATGACTTGCATTCGAGACCTTCTGACAGCTGACGTTGACAAAGACATTGACACTTTGACGTTTTAGCACAGCAGCGTCAACATACTGCCCGCCCTGGAAGCTTTGGTTCCAGTAGCTTTAGTTAGGTTAAGTTGATCTAGGATTTAGTTAGGTATTTCGACAGGCAGAGGACAAATCTTCGAGAAAGAACGCTGCACTTCTCCTGCTGATGTCCGAATGCTCGCAACGCGTGAGACTCCATCCTTTCCAGTGTGGACTCGCTCGATCCGTCCAAGGCGCCATTTTAGAGGTGGCACATTGTCTTCCTTTATAAGAACGAGTTTATTTATAGTGACGTCACTCTTGTTGGATTTCCACTTTGTTCTGGTCTGTAGCTCGCTGATGTACTCTTTTGACCAACGCTGCCAAAAATGTTGACGCATTTGTTCGATTCGGTCGTAACGAGGCAGACGATTGATAGATACATCAGTGACGTCATCGCAAGCTGGTGCTGTAAGTGGACGCCCAATCAGAAAATGCCCTGGTGTCAATGCTTGAAGGTCGTTTGGATCTGAAGACATAGGTGTTAGCGGACGGGAGTTCAGGACAGCCTCAACTTGTGTCAACACCGTATTAAACTCCTGAAACGTGAGGTTAGAGTTCCCTACTACGCGTCTCAAATGGTACTTACAAGACTTCACCCCAGCCTCCCACAAGCCACCAAAATGAGGAGAATATGGAGGGATGAATTTAAATATAATATTTTCTAAAGCGAGTTTCTCGATAATGGTGTTTGAATGTTTAGTTAAGAAGTTATTCAACTCGTTAGCTGCGCCAACATAATTTTTTCCGTTATCAGAATATATTTCCAACGGTTTACCCCGTCGAGATATGAACCGTTTTAAACAGAGGAGGTAACCATCAGTGGAGAGATTTGTGACCAATTCAAAATGCACCGCTCGAGTCGCAAAACAAATAAACAAACAAATGTAGCACTTAATTAACTTGGAGCCTCGCCCTTCACGATTCAAAATATATACCGGACCACAATAATCAGTACCGGTACGTAAAAACGGAAAACCTGGTAATAATCTTTCGGGAGGTAAGTTTCCCATTATGGGGCTAAATGTTTTCCCATTCAATCTAACACATTTGACACATTTATGAACGATTGAACGCGCTAAATTTCTACCACCAAGTGGCCACCATTCTTCGCGAATAGATGCAAGTAGTAATTGAGGACCCGCGTGACATAGATGTGTATGTTTATGTTGAAATAAAAGGGAAGTAAATCTGTGTTTACTACAAAGCAGTATCGGATGCTTTTTATCGTAGGTAAAATAATTGCAGTTATCCAACCTGCCTCCTACTCTAATCAAAGAATCTTTACAAATAAATAGATTAAGTCCTGACATATTTCGTGAATATTTAATGTTTGGAGATTGCTTTACTAAGCAATTGTATTCATGAGGGAATGATTCCAATTGAGACAACCGCGCGAGTAAAATAGTTGACTCACGTAACTCATTCACGGATAACGGCCCGTGTGTGCGTTCTGTTTTATGACGAGTATTGTTAATGAATCGCCTCACGTAAGCAGTTAGTTGCTCTGATCATTCGATTAAATGATGAAAATCGCTCAAATGGAAACGCGTTATCTGATAAATCAGACATGAGTACGTGTGATTTTATTTCAGGCAACCCAGTTAACGTAATATCTGTATTGCATTCGACAACAAATGCTTCACGGATAAATTTAGGCCCAATCCACCACAAATCGCTGTGGATAAGATCAGGCAAGTTGACACCGCGAGACAATAGATCAGCTGGGTTTGTAACACCCCGCACGTGTGACCAAACGCAGCCACTAGTAAGGTCGTTAATTTCAACGACTCGGTTTTGAACAAAAGTCTTTAGTGATGTGGGATGGGTGCGTAACCACCCTAAGACAATCGTCGAGTCAGTCCATAACAACACTTTGTCAAAACTTAAGTCCAGGGCATCTACAACCTTCTTATAAAGGCGCGCGCCCACTAACGCACCGCACAGCTCAAGCCGGGGAATGCTTACTGGTTTTAAAGGTGCTACCTTACTTTTCGCGCATAATAATTTCACAGTGACCTCATTAGAATGCTCACAAACGCTACGTATGTAAGCACAGGCACCGTACGCGTCTTGTGAAGCATCCGTAAAAATATGCAATTGTAATTGATGTGCGTATTGAGTGGTAACATGTCTCGGAATACGTACTTCATATAAATGTTGCAGTGAATCTAATACTTTACTAAAAGAACTCGCGACGTCGGCAGGGACTATGTCGTCCCATCCGATTTTGCACAGCCACAGTCTTTGCATGAGTATTTTGGTTACTATAATAATAGGAGCTAACAACCCAAGTGGATCATAAATCTGTGATATAACAGAAAGCATTTTTCGTTTTGTCATATGTGAAGCATCAATGTTACAATCTATTTTGGTGTTGTAAGTGAGTTCATCACTGCAATTACACCAACTTAACCCAAGTGTTTTATGTTGGGTAGTATTATTAAATGACAACGATTTTATTAAATTGTTTGATGAACAACTACTATTAAAATTAAATGTCCATTTCCGTAACGGAAAACAGCCAGAATTTAAAATATTAGTGATACTTTCACAGAGCGATATCATGTCCTGCTTATCATTGAGAGAAAATATTAAATCATCAACGTAAAACGAATTTAATATTAATCGAGCAATTCGCTCGTCAGGACAATCTAATGCTAACTGTCGTAAACACCGCATCGCTAGGTACGGTGCTGACGCAGTGCCATACGTTACGGTGTTTAATTGATATACATGTAATGCATCGTGCTTATTTTCCCGCCATAAAATGAGTTGTAAATTACGTTGATCAGACTGTATAAGGACCTGTCGGTACATTTTTTCTACGTCGGCAGTAGCAACGAACGCGTATTGTCGAAAACGTAAAAGTATACCCACTAAGTCGTTTAATAACGGAGGGCCGATCAACTGTATATCGTTAAATGATTTTCCTGTAGTTGTTTGTGCACCTGCATCAAATACAACCCGCAACTTGGTTGTAGTAATCTCACGTTGTACACAATGGTGAGGTAGAAAATAATACGGTGCCTTATATGTATCAATGCGTGTCATGTGCCCTAACGCTAAATATTCTTTTAAAAAATCTGAATACATACGTTTTACTTCAGGCGAACGATCCAATTTTCTTTCTAATGACAAGAATCTACCTTTCGCTAACTCGTAAGAATCGCCGAGTGAGTTCGCTGAGTCACACAATGGTATTCGCACTGCGAACCTACCGTCGCTGTCGCGAGTGGTTGTGGAGGTGAACAGCTCCTCACAAATTTTCTCGTTTTCTGTGAGAATATTATTGGTAGCTTTGCCGTTACCAACTTCCTCTAGCTCCCAAAAATGTTTTAATTGGTTGTCTAGCGAGTTTGTAAATGCACAACCACAGATCATACTGTTACTCGCTGAACTATTCTGTGATAACGTACCTGCAATAATCCACCCTAAGTGGGTATTCTGTAGGTAAGGCCCGTTAGCTAAACGCATCCGACCTTCCTGTAACAAGCTCCAAAATATATCAGCGCCAATCAATAAGTCGATATCTGCTGGTATATGATAGCTTGGATCTGCGAGTGTAATGTTTTGTGGTATTTGTAACGAACGTACGTCTATCAACGAATTCGGTAGACAATGCGTAATTTTAGGTAGAACGGAGCAGTTTAAACGTATACGATAATTACTTATCTTCGATCGCATAAGTAGGTCACAGGACTGTTGTGAACGCATAACAGTGTTTCCTACTCCAGTGATAGTGAGTGTGGACTGTATAGGTGTTAAACGTAATTGTTTACAAAGTGATTCAGTAATGAAACATCGTTGGCTACCACTATCGAGAAGGGCGCGCACAACGGTTTGTGAGTTATTGTTGCACACTTCAACGAGTGCAGTTGACAGCAAAACCTGTTCTAATGCGATAGACTGCACGGCCTGCCTCGACGCACCTGTACGTGTGGTTAATGTGGATGCATCTGCACACACAGTGTTGGACGTGCCGGCTATGCTGGCGGCCGCCTCTGTGCGCATATTATAATCCGAAACGAACGTTATAGAATTGCAACTTACATTGTTATCTAAATGAATAAGACTATTATGTTTTTGTGAACATTGTTTACATGGACCGTAATGACATTCCTCAATAGAATGACCAGAACGCAAACAATTATTGCATATTAATTGTTGCTTTTCTGAAACGAAATTGTATCTATCTTGGACAGGTAAGTTTAGAAAACGGATGCACGAGTATAACGCGTGATTAGCATCGCACATAATGCACTTATCAGTGCGAGCCGGCTTCGCATTTGACTTGCCTGCTCGAAACGATTGTTTTTGTGAAACAAAAGAACGTATTTGTGTGGACGATTGCGAATTATTAATTGTTGATTTTTTTGATGATTCGTTTGCATGTTTTGGACCGTTTTGTACCATATCTAGTACATCAGAGCGGTCTCTTAAGAACTGCAATAGGTCATCTAATTTTACTTTTACAGAATCTTTACAGATTAAACTTTTTCTATTTTCCCATTCTTTGTTTGTAACTGGATCGAGCTTACTGACAACTAAATGAATGACTAAGGTGTCCCAGTGCTCAGTGGGCTCACCCATAATCTTTAAAGATCTTAAGTTTTTTAATACTGAGTCAATTAACTTTCTTAGTTGAGTAGGCGATTCTTTTGTGACGGTTTGTAGTGAAAACAAAGACTTAACATGATTGCTTATTAGTAACCTATTGTTATCAAACCGACTAGTCAGCAGATCCCAAGCAACTTGATAATTGTCTGCTGTAAATTCTAACGATTTTATAACCTGTAAAGCACTGTTTTTTAAAGAAGAACGGAGATAATGGAATTTCTGAATAGAATTTATTTCCTTTGCGTTGTGAATTAATGATATGTATGTATCGCGATACTCTAGCCAGTTTTCAAATGATCCGTCAAAGGATGGCAACGATATCGTGGGTAATTTTATAATATTATTTATATTATTTGTGTTTGGACTGTGAGCATATTTAGTGGACACAACTCTTTCCTCGTACTTATTCGAAATACATTTTGCCAATGACATCGCTTTGTAATATTGCGATTCAATTATTTCCCTGGTTTCCAATTGCTGAGTCAGGTCTGTTTCGTTAACAATGTTTTCAATTTTGGACTGAACATCTTGGAACTCAAGGAAAATCTGCTCGGCATTAGATATGCGTAACTGTAACTCAACAATAGTGTGATCATTGTGAGAAACATTTTCTAACGAGTTGATGTATTTACCAAAAAGTGTGATTCTGCCGCGTAAATTACCTCGTTTTTTATTTAAATCACGAGTATCGACATCATCGCTATTAGAAATTGTACGAGGTGACTTTGCTTCTAAACTCATTGTGATGGCTATGTAGAAAACGGAATCAAGTACTTACAAGTATCACTGAGGATGAAGCGGCCAACGATAATAATGCGCTGACGAACTTGTCACGAACCACTACAATGCAAAACGGTGTTAACACAATTCGAAACTCTTCCTTTATCCACCCGAACGCTTGTCCTTCTTGTTGCTTCAGCGATTTGAATCTCTTCAGCAGCACAAAATTCGTTATGATTTCAAACTGGAACGATATTTTTCGGTAATCCGGCGACGATGGTCCAATGTTGGGGAACGAAATGAAATGATTTCCCTCCGATTGAAATTGTAGATTTATTCTCGTATTATACAAATTAAATGATAATTGTAATATTTAGAGAAATGAGAACGTGTATGCTTTCTTGATCGCTGATTCTATATAAGTTTAAAAATTGAGTAACGGCTGTGTCGATGACTTGCATTCGAGACCTTCTGACAGCTGACGTTGACAAAGACATTGACACTTTGACGTTTTAGCACAGCAGCGTCAACAGTATGTTACCTTTTTTTGCGAGATATTTTATCGATAACTTATTTATTCCAATCTCTACAGCGCAACAGTCGTACATCGACATTAATCTCAGCAGTGAGAAATTCGCGTGTTTTATTCGCGAGATAAGTACCCGTTCGCGCGTCTTTAAAACCTGAATGTTTGACAAATTTTAACTGTTTTTTTAACTTATAATAGTTGCAAACTGTCACCAGAATAATGACGGGGCCAGGCGGTAAAAGATTAATGTGATATCATTTACATTACGGTATTTGTAATAAGTAACCACTTAATTTAACCCTGAATTTGTCTTTTAGGTTCTACGAATTTACAAAACACTTGCAAAAGGTAGTTCCTTCTTCTTCCCAAAAGATATTTTTTTAAAGAACATAGCAGCATAAATCCCCTTATTTTAGCGTGATCCACAAAAAGTATTAATTAAATCGTAACAATTAAGTAACATCTTTAGCATTTTTTTCAATTCGCGCGTTTTCGGGCTCTTTACTCCCGAATCCCGTCATTTTTATTGTTGCTAGCCTAGGATGATTTGCTAGCCCAATAATTCTGTTTATTACTGCCTGCTATCCTACCCGCGCTAAATTTACATAGATTGACGTAATCTGACTCCTGTTATCTGGAATTAAGACGAGTCCCTTAAGGTCGATGGGGCGATCGTGTTCTCCATACATATTTCATTCCGAATGTATACGAGACACACAAAGTTTTTCCTTACAACAATGGATTTTATCACTTCTAAATAAATTATTGTATTCGCATCTTATGATTTCAGGCATTTAAAAACAGATTAACATAATTAAAATCGATCGTAAAATTTGTTAAATTTTACGCCTGTGTGTGTGAATTTGTCAGCGCCATCTGACTAAATTAGGCCATTATTAACATAAAATTTGTACTTTGAGTAAACTGCGTGCTAATAGTGTACTAGTTGAAATGACAGATGGTGGTGACCAAATTATTATTGCAAATATGTATATCCCTATATTGCGCCATCTATATTAATAATTCCGTCAAGGGGTACGGTAGACTCGATTGAAACGTTACCAGAATAATAAAACTTAAAAAAATAATGATTTCGAGTCGACAACATATGTCCGCAAAATTCGGATTGTCGTGATAAACAATGTTATAATTATAATATTCGGCACAGTACCGCCATATTTTCTATGAACGCATGTCAGTCAGTGTCAGTGATGACAGTGCCAGTGTTCTCAGTGGGTGGACCATATTTTTAAAGAAAGAAGAAGAAGAAGAAAGAGCCTTTATTGATTGAGCTGTCAGAACAACAAATTCAGTGTTCATGTTGTTTCCGAGTATTCATTTCATTTAATTTTGCTTTGTATAGTGATTAACTTTGTTTGGATTAAGTACACACGTACACACATCATGCCGAAAATTGTAATGAGTCACATTTCACCCGAGCGAAGCCGGGTTTTCATCTAGTATTATCATAATAATAACATTCAATAAAAAAACGGTGCCGTCTAGGGACGCCCGAAAGAAGCGAAGCTTTATAGTATAGGGCGTAGGGCGACGCAGCTGCTACTCGGAATACCTATATGTATCGTGTAACGGTACTGACATCGTCGTGTAACGCTACTGATGCCACGGTGTAACGCAACTGACGCCACAGTGTAACGCTACTGACGTCACGGTGTAACGCAACTGACGCCACAGTGTAATGCTACTGACGTCACGGTGTAACGCTACTGACGTCACGGCGTAACGGTACTGACGTCACGGTGTAACGCTACTGACGTAATCGTGTAACGCTACTGACGTCGCCGTGTAATGCTACTGACGCCACGGTGTAACGCTACTGACGCCACGGCGTAACGCTACTGACGTCACGGTGTAACGCTACTGACGTAATCGTGTAACGCTACTGACGTCGCCGTGTAATGCTACTGACGTCACGGTGTAACGCTACTGACGTAATCGTGTAACGCTACTGACGTCGCCGTGTAATGCTACTGACGCCACGGTGTAACGCTACTGACGCCACGGCGTAACGCTACTGACGTCACGGTGTAACGCTACTGACGTCACGGTGTAACGCTACTGACGCCACGGCGTAACGCTACTGACGTAATCGTGTAACATGTAAGGCTACGTCTCAATTTGCACGGATAGAGTGCCCGGGCAGCGAGGTATCAGATAAATGAATAAATATTGCCAGCCTTACTCAGCAACTATATGGTGCCAAACTCAGCAACGCTTGTACTATGGCTACCATACATTAAACTGGTGGCGATCGCACCCAGACCTGGGCAAATTACGAAAAGGCCGTTTCAGAAAATTTCCTCTGGCGGGAATCGAACCCGCAACCATCCGATGCAGTGAGCCGAGCGGCCAACGCTCGAACTACAGCGCCAAGCGGTCGTCAATTCGCCACACGAGTTACGTTGTTGTAGACGCGACGTTGCCAATTGGTAGAGAGCGGCGACTTGACAACGTCGTCGGATGTCTATTATAAAAGCGATTGTTGTCGGAAATATTTTTTTCGTTTAGTGTATTATATTACCGTATAGGTACCTACATAAAAATGAAAATTTACTGTATTTGCCAAATAATACCGAACCTGGTTATACAAACCATAGATACTACTGTACTATATTATATACTAGCTGAGCCCGCGACTTCGTCCGCGTGGAATATAACTTAGCAAAAAAGCCCGAACCCACGTTCTGAGCCCGCGCGGCAGTACACATTTTTTAAAAATTTTGTTTTTCTAAAATAAAAGTAGCCTAAGTTACTGCTTATAACATTAGCTATCTACCAATGAAAGTCCCGTCAAAATCGGTCCACCCGTTTCGGAGATACTCTTTGATTTCATGTGTTTTTATTTTTTACGCGGAACCCTAATTGTTTTTCTAAAATTAAAGTAGCCTAAGTTATCCCTTATAACATCAGCTATCTGCCAGTGAAAGTTCCGATAAAATCAGTCCAGCCATTTCGGAGATTACCCAGAACAAACACACGGGTTTTTGCTATAGGTGTCGTATGTACTTTCATAAATGCATTTAGTGAAAAGGTGTTATTTTGATATTACAAACAGACACTCCAATTTTATTTATTTGTATAATAAGTACCATATTACGAAGATATAGCCCATACTAGAAAATTTTATGATTATCGAAACAGTCGACTTTAGACGAGCCGACTTTAGGTATTGGTAATACGGTTCTATTTTTAATGGAGCCAGTAAATTGTTCGCGCTTTTTTCCGCTCTGTCTGAACTGAATCTTTCTCTCTATATACGAAAACTGAAAGGATAAACGAAATAAAACGCCGTAATCAAAAGCAGAGTATATTTGTAATATAAACCTACCTAATCCATGTGCTTATCTAGCACCATTTTGGAAAAAAGCCTTACCTACCTACTTACTACTCTACCAAGCCAACTAGGAACTCGGATGTAGAGTTGTGTAGGTCGCGAGCTAATAACAAAAAAGATTTACCAAAACTTAACCGTACTAGCAACAAACAAACTGACGACGAATAAATTAACATCGTTGTTGCCTGTGCCCGTGGGCATTGGGCATCCACGGCAATGGAATCTCAAATAATAGTTGAAGGTTTTCAAAAGAGTGAAGAAATACATAAACTTCGTTACTTGAATTTTGTTGGAGATGGAGACTCTTCAGTGTTTGCAAATTTGAAAGAGAAAGTATCCTATGGATCACAAATAAAAAAAATTGAATGTAAGAATCATGTCATAAAAAACTACACTAGTGCACTTTACAAGGTAAATAAACATTTAAATAATAATCTAAGTTTATTATAAGAAAATAGTTTTATTTTATTTGTTAAAATTAATATTTTTTCTTTAGATCTTGTCCAACACCAAGCTGCCTCTTTATGGACGAAATATTTTGAAACCAAAGCTTATGAAGCTAACTCAAGTCGCAAGAAAGATTATAGTACGGAACAGTGATGATCCGGTGGTAATGGCAGCAGAGTTGAGGAATGGTCCACTTCATGTATTTGGAGATCATGAAAAATGCAAGGATTATTACTGCAATTTAAAAACAATGCCAGCCCATGAGATTCAAGATAAACAAGTAAACCTGGTGGAAAATCTGAAAAATACTGCGCCAGAGGTTTGGGCTCTGATTTACGCAGCCAATGAAAGAATTGTTCTGAAATCCGGTCGTTTGTCTAACGAGACAACAAATGTTGCAGAAAATTTCATGAGCATAATTAATAAGTTCAACTGCGGAAAACGGCTTAGCCTTGCGAAAGGGGGCTCATATCAGCGACGTGTGTATGTGGCGGGTAAATATAAATAGTTCGAAGTAATAACACTCGAGGCCGATTTTTTAAATATCTGAAATGCGTTATTAGGTTTTTTACACAATCTACCTAGCTGGGACTCCAATTGCGATTTTTTTTTAACATTTCGTTACTAATATTTCAGGACTGTCTCATTCTACTGGACACAAATGGCATGCAAGCGCATGGCAAAAACATACAAACCAGAGTCCAGGACAACATTTTCAAAAATATATACTTAGAAAAGAGAAGAGCAGATTGCAACAGCAATCTTTTATCAGGAAACGACTGTTTACTCATAAAGTGAAGAGCCGCCCGGACAAGCACTACGGACCTGAAGCATGCGACCCTGCTGATATAAACGAGGTGGAATTGAGGACACGGTGTGAAGAACGGTTAGCAGAATTCCAAAAGACTGCACTAGACATTGTTGCCATTGAAATGGCTACTATAGGCCAACAAGACAATGATTTGTATGTCATACACAGGTGTGACCGTCTGACCGCAAGTCAATTTGGAATGGTAAGTGAAGCAGATTTATTCAGTGATATTTTTTCTGTTCAGTAAAAAAGTGCCTAGAAGAAAATCATGCATATGTGTTTTTCTGATTCTTCATATTTATTAAGTATCCGTATTTTGTATTGTACATAGGTCTGTAAACGTCGTAATACCACACCGTGTCACAACCATGTCAAGGCGGTTCTTTACAAGAATAATATTTGTACAAAAGACATGGTATATGGGCAGCAAAATGAGATTGTTGCAAGGACTATATTCATACAACAATATCATAAAAATGTCAGACCATCAGGTATTTATATTGATGAAGAATTTGGATTTTTAGCTGCAAGCCCAGATGGTATGTAATTTTCAGTTTTCAGTTTTGTTAATAAAAATAGTCGCCATTACAATTATGCTCATTATTTCTTACAGGTATTATTGATGATGAAAGGGCAGTCGTTGAGATCAAGTGCTTTCCATCATTATCAAGGAGATCTGAAAGCCTAGAGCAAGCAGCACGTGAAAAGAAATACTTTGCTCTACAGGTGGAAAATAACATGCTGGTTATGAATAAAAAGCATGATTATTATTATCAAGTCAGTGTATAATAATGAATAAATAAATACCGCCATCCAAAACTACACTACACTCTTGTTGTTACTATGGAGTGGGGACGATACCAGTAACACCAGATTATAACAAATTACAAAATACCATTCTAAAAATTGGCCCTGATTGGGAATTGAATCAGTCACCACCTGATCCAGTGGGTGCACTACTCTGGTCTAGTTATTATTGTTTGAGCTACTGTTCCTTTGGACAAATTATAATTTCGTTCAGTAACCAACAGTAACTATCATTTATATTTCAGGTTCAAGGTCAATTGCGAGTTACCAGGATGGATAAATGTTACTTCATTTGTTTCATCTCCGTCACACAGCCGCTTACTGTAATTGAAGTTTCTCGTGATGACGAATTTATTGCTAGTATGATGACAAAACTCGTCATTTTTTTCAAAACTTGTGTTCTGCCGGAAATAATACTGAGACGTGTTCAGAAAAATTCAAAATGTATAGATTTCAGTAATGTAACAGGTGCTAAGAACTTTTACAATGAATCTTTTTTATTTCACTATATCACGAAATAAATGGATATGAATATGTATCTAAAATGTACTTTTTTTTTTTCAGTGAAAAATCTTTCTTCTACATAGATTTCGGGCTTACAATAATGTTTTTTTTTTATATCACTACAACAACAATGGGGACAGTTGTGGTCATTATTATTGAATGTAGAATATACAATTGGCGCAAACGTGGTACACAGGTATCTTATTACAGTACTAAACCAAATACATGGTTGTTTTAGCGGAACTTTGAAGACGGAAAAAATCGAGGCAGATGCTGCATTTTTTAAATATAATTAGAATTGGATAGATTTAATAGTAATCTAGTGTTTCATTATTGTAAAAATCAATCCTTTGTCATTGTATAGAATCGATCCTCTGTCATTTTTAATTTTCGCTTTTGTTATGTATAGTATTATTTTGATTGAGACATAATTGTTTTATTGATTTCTTGTAATTATTATTGTTTTTATTAATAAAAATACGTTTATATGGAAAACCACATCTATTTCTCAGTCTCAGTCTCTATGTATCGCATATGTTAGAAAAGTGGAATACAAAAACAAGTGTATTACGGTTAGGTTTTCACTAAGTATATTTAGTAACATCAGACAATATAATTATTCCATAACAGAAGTATATTTTTTAGAATGATAATTACACATACAATAATAAATTTTACAATATCAAAAATATAATATTTATATGCGCTATTTATTATGCAAGGTGGCGCAAAATTAATCACCCTATCGGAAGATGTTATAATTTTTGCAAATGGCGTCGTACGTATTATATTTGATATTTGTGAACTAGACAGGTACAGAATACAAACAGACAAACAATCGAGCTCTATACTTCAATTTTTTTGAACAATATATGGTTGGTGGTGTTAGCGCAGCCTGAAATTGGACGTCGATTTCCTAATTGTGTCGCGCCAAATGGGCAAACATTCTGGCACTTGGCTACTCGAATCAAACAGACTGGAACCACAGGAGATTTACAGGGCATGGCCGCTACCGGACTAGTTGTCGGCCGAGAATATCACGGCTGGGCATCACCAGACGGACCCTACAGCGAATTTTATTGGAATAATTACAATAGTTATCACCGGAAATCTAGCAGAAAGTCATAGAAAAGAAAATGCGATAAAACGGGCACAAATGTGTATTAATACTGGCAGCCCTCACTTGACGGATATTATCTCGTTCACTGGGAAAAAATCCAAATAAAGATTTCCATAACTCAAAATCTTTTTATTTATTTAGTGAATAAAACTAAAACAAAATTGCATGATTAATTTTGCGCCACCTTGTAATATAAAAAGGCCGCAATAAATATAAAAGTACACCCTCTAGTGGCTAGTGGCTAAAATACACCTTTTGTCATTGTGTGCGTGTATGTATTACAATAAAAAGTGACAGAAGTTTTTTATCGGAAAACGCTTAGATTATGAATGATTTTAGGTTGATATTATTGCATATGTCAATGCAGTATAATAAGTCTTAATCGCAAACAATAGTATTATATCTTAGAAATGCTCAAATTTTGCGTAAAAAATAAATAAGTAGAATCTGTTGACTACAGCGTCATCTTGAGAGAAACTGCAATAAACCCGACCGACGCTTTAACCTTAATTGTTATTATTATCGCAGACTCTCTTCTTATTTCTAATTGCCTCCTTTAATTGCGCGGAGCTTTTGAAACGCCAAAAGTGGTGCGCAATTGCTTTGAATAAATCTTGCTCGATGTAACAAGAGATTCTAAGTGTTTGCAATTTAGATTTAGGTTAGATTTGCTCTCTTCTTATAGGGATTTCGGTATATCGCTAGGTTAATCCATATAAGGGTCGTTTGAATGCGACTTAACATACAAACAGCACATTTACGTTTAGCTTCCCGAGATAACTGAAACCATCCCATTTTTACATTGCCTAGGGTCCTTAGCATTCCATAGAAGTTGCTTTAATTTCAAGCTGACAATAAATACCAAAAAGCTTTAGAGATGAAAAAGCTAAAAGAGCTGCGTTTTTATAAAATTTAATCAACAAAGATGTCTTACTTGTACACCAATATTAACCGTATGCAATGTAAGTGGCAAACATCGAGAGAAACTAGAAAACTAAGTTGAAAAGTTCAATACGAAAAGAATACAAAAGACCATTGCAATAACTGGCGACTTTTACTACTAAATCGTATCCCGCATACCTTGCAGCTTCAGTACTGAGATAACGACTTGGCAGCGCGCAAAATGTGTCAGTGTAACGCGCCAGCCGATAGCACCGGTTAGTTATGCGTCAGAGTTGGCTCGCACCACGCATTCGGAGCGCAGCCTGCCGTGTTATATGAGCTAAGAGATTAACCTGAATTACTTTGGAACCCTAAAAATTGGGTCAGATTCAGGCTACATTCTAGGTAAATGCTATTTGGACCCAGATACATTCTAATATAACTCGCTGATTACTTATTATGTCCCAAAACCCATTAGTGACCCGTGTGCCCGCGGATGAAATAGCCCCGTGGGCTCCCAAGAAGCCTTGTTTCCACCAACTATTAACGTATCTTTACTAACCGACCAGGCAAGGATGTATGGATATATTTAGCAATTTCCAACCCTACGGAAGTAAACCAATGTAATAAATCAAATACGAATTATTCTCAAGAATGTAATAAAATTACTATAATTGTACAATAATCGCGACGTTACAACATGGCAAACACAATAAATTATACTGTCTAGTTGGTCCGCATTATAACCTAACTTAATAACTATTTTAGAGTAGATAGAACGAGCTCCTTTTCAAACACTATATCGTAAGAGAAAACATAGACAATCTTATTTAGTTTAAGATAAAATCGCGCTCTTAACAATAGAAGCGTTGGCGAGTAAGGATTGGTCAACCAATGTTGGTATTTATGATAACAATATACTCCCCATTAGATGGATACCTCTTCGACAAATCAAGGATAACGTATATCCAGTTAAATTACAATGGTGCATTAATATAGGAGTTACTATAATAACTTATATTCGACAGAAACTGTAATAACACACTAAAATACTAATAAGAAAACATGATGTAAGAGTTAATATAAAAATATTTTTACTAAAATGCTACATTTTATGACATGATTGATGTTACACCCTGCGATACTAAACAAAAATTAATGAAAATGTTTAAATGTCAATAGTTTATAATATATTCAAATTAATATTTAGTCTCTTTGCGCGCAAATCGCCGTTTAATCACTATTTTAGCCCCATTTTAGACTTTATTTGCTCACATAGTCTTTACAAGAAGACTTTTGAAGCATTTTACAAAAAGTAAAACGCACTAAGACGAAAGTCATACTATTTACTTTTACCAGACTTCATCAAAGGTGTGTGATAAACTATAGCATAAGCGCATGCGCCTAACAAATACATAAAAAGTTAAAGAAAGACAGTAGAGCGAGACACCTCTGATTAAATAAATAACTACCTTCACACGCATTAATTCAACAGAATTTTGGTTTTATCTACGGTAGTGACGCTCGGACATAAAACCTCAAATATCCTGAACTCGAGATATTATCCCCTTACTTATCCCCGATACTATCCCCTTTATTCTGGACCCCACTCTTCCGTCTTCTCGACGACCTCTTAGGAGTCTGCGCTTTCTCGGTAACATTATCTTCTGACTCTGTTAGTACACTCTTCCGTGACCTTCTTGGTGTCATTTCTTCCACGGAAGTATTCATACTCTTACGTCTACTTCTGGTCATCACTGGACTTCTATCTTCTGCGTCTTGTCTCACTGCGTCTTGTCTCACTAACTTCGATTTCTTTTTAGAGTTTTCCTTATCATCCACCTTTTCTATGTCCATGGAAGATATTCCGCTGTCGGTGTTTACGTCTTCTTTCTCATTTCTCGCCTCTGTGACATCACTGTCGGGAGTTAGATATGTGGTGTCCGTATCTGATTGGTCGAAGAGTACGACTTTAATCGATTTTTTGGCTGATTTTGAGTTGGTCCCTTTGAGTATACTACGGCCTGGTGTCGCGTAGAGGTTTACTGGTGTTTGCTGTGGTGAGAAAAATGAGTTCTTAGACATTACATACACGGTAAAATTACCCTTCTAAGCATTTAACATTAAACTGGTATAAGATCAAGAACCTTAAGAAAGCAATAGTGCAAAATACATACCGGCATCAGAGTGATTCCTTCACACTCCACGTTCTTCCCGAATACTGACGCACGTAACATCGCGAAGGATGCCGAATTCTGAAACAAACAAACTGATAGTCTACTCTCCCCAAGAACTAAACAAAGAAACAAAAGTCATCAACTTTGATTACATTTATCTTAGATGGCTTGAAAAATTATCTAGAAAAAAAAAATACAAATCTAGATTAACAAAGCTTAGTCTTGGCGAGTAGGTCGATTGAGGGCTGATAGGCGAAGATAAGTAGTTACCTTGGAAGCGGAAGCCTTCTTAGCCTCGCTGGACAGCACGGCCTTGAGCAAGCTGGTGCGGGCGGGGGAGGGCGGCGCGGGGGGCGCGGCCGGCGACTTCACGGGAGACCGCACGCAGAAGAAGCCCGCCTCGAACGTCTTGCTGTCCCGCTCCCCCGCCGCTGGGGCCGCGCCCGCCGCCTGCTGCGTCTCGCTCTCTTGTTCTTTCTTCGCTTTGCGAGCCGCTAATGGAATGAATGTGTAAAGGTACAATCGATCAGGTCGAGTGGTCAATGTCGTACCTACTCGTTCCATGTGAACGAATGCTCGGTCGATTTGCGTATCAAATAATTCACTTATGAACAAACATTCAGTTATGACCTCCTGACAACTAACATACCAACTAAAAGGACCCATAGCGCGCGCTGTCAATTAACGCCGTTTCTTGTATCCACATCTAAATATCATGACACTGTAATTATCGTTACTCGTGTAGTTTCCTTCCGTAAATCCATATGAATAGAAGCTAGGATGAATTCACTTAATTTACTGCAACTTTAAAACTAAACCGACAGCCCAAGGATGTAAAATAACGTCAATACTTTTCTCTTTATGACCAACATTTGACTGAAATCTAAAAACGTTTTATGTATAGTTAGAGGGACAAAATAAGTCTTTCACCCGAAGTAAACACTGTGCTTTTCATTACGAATACAAGTAAAGTAAAAATAAAAACAGGAATTGGCTAAAGAAATAATACAAGGAAGCATGAACAATACTCTACAATTCGAAAAAAAAATTAAGATCGGATTGCCACCTATTTTGTTTTTGTTCGTTGGCAGGCCAACTTCATTATTTAGCCATTATTTTTTATTTTCATCTTTAAATATTTTTCCCAAATCTATGTTATTTAAAAAAAATTGTTGAACATAAATTATAATTAAGTCATTTAAAAATATATATTCTTTAATAAATACTTAACTTTATGTTATTTCAATTTTACATCGTGCTGTAATTGAGTGACTGTAGAAAAAGTTTGAATATGGTTCCATAGAAATGTGACAATGGAATAGTTTTTTTTAATAATTTGACAGCTGTCAGTTGAAAGTGATTCTCCCTAGGGCGGAAAAGTATTACTTTCAACCCGCTCCTCAGGCAACTTCAGACCTACTTTCCGAGTATGAGTAATGAAAACTATGTATATCTCACCAGCGATCATCTCCCGCAGCCTGCTGGGTCCCGCGGCGGGGGCGGGGCGGGCGGCGCGGGGGCGGGCGCGGGGCGGCGCGGCGCTCGGGCTTGCCTCCGGCGGCTCGGCCCAGCCGCGCGCCCGCAGCTCCTCCAGCTTCTTGAACCGCATGTCTACGTTCTCAACCTGCGTACACACATTTATGTTATAGGACATAGTTGTAGGGTCAAAAGTAGCAATCAGGCTGCCCTCTACACAAATTACACGCTTTTATTAAAGTTAAATACGAGAAGAGCCGTCGCCGGTTCTCGCGTTCTTCGCGTTCTCGTGCGGTGTTTTCCTTAACTAAATGAACATTTAAGGACCAAACTGGCACCGACGGTATACGTTTCGAAGCTAAGCATCGCTTGATACACACCATATAATAACGGACTGGAGTCGATCTCAAATGAGCTGAGCAAAATTACGAAAAGGGCATTTTCCAAATTTGCCCCGACGGTAATCAAACCCGCACCCAACCCGGTGCATTGCCGAGCGACTAAGCGATCGTCAAAAAGTCGTCAGTCTCGTGGCAGGATTTTTTTTATTGTACCCGATTTGCTGATAAAGCTGTGCAGTCTACTCAAACCATTATACTAACAGCCAGTTTCGTACCAAACCAAAGTAGTGTCTAACGCTGTTAAATTGACTTCTTTTCCTACTATTTTAGTTGTTCATGAAGAAACCAGCTGTAAGTAGTAATCAAGAGTGTGATCAGCTAACCGACCTGCATGAAGACCATGTCCCAGAAGCCGTGCAGGTCGGCGGGCGTGACGAGCGCGGCGCCGGGCTCGGGCCGCGCGCAGCGCTCCACCAGCGCCGCGAACTGCTGCAGCTTCTGCGACATCAGCAGCCGCGCCTGCCCCACCGCGCCCAGCACCGCCTCCTGCAGGGGCAGGGGGAGGCTACTAATGCAATACTAGTATTCCCTATGTAATCATCGAAATTCGACCATCATTCATTTAAATTTTAATTTTAAACGTCATTCTGCGCACGCAAAATGTACTATGGAAGTCCCGCCCTCCAAAACTGCCACAGTTTGCCAGACAGTCAGTCGGCGTGACGGCTACAAATGTGTGTGTGTCAATTCATGGTAGTGTTGTGTAATGTTTTATTTATTGATTTTAATGTATTTCTAAGTATTATAATATAAAAATATTAGCATTCTGCACTATTTCTCTATTTAAACTATAAGTGTGCCAAATTGCATACTCCTCTGTCCACGCAATTTTCGTATTAAGCGTTTACAAGTTTTTCCTACACGTATTAATTGGTGGCTAATCATAACAATACCAGACAGTCCACACTCCTCTAAATGGGGGATAGAGTAACTTTTCGAGACAAAGAAAGAGCGAACACGGCATGTGCTCACTGTGAGATGCAATAATGTGGTAACTCCACCTGTGTGTTGAGCCGGCAGTATAAAGGCGTACCTGCACGGGCTCGGGCAGGGCGGTGAGCTCGGAGATCCTGTCCCAGGCGTCGCACAAGCCGGTGAGCCGCTCCAGCTCGGCGGCGAGCTGCCGCCGGAAGTGGTCCACGCTCTCCATGTCGCTGGCATCGTCGTCCAGTAGACCTGCGGGACCGTTTTATATCAAACTAGTTGTGCCCACGGACTTCGTCCGCGTAGTATTTAACGTAACAAAAATTTCGGGATTATCGGGAAAAAAAGTATCCTATACAAGGTGACACATAATGGGTATACTTTTTTTTTCAAAACTTAACTTTGTAATTCTAAAACCATCAGCTTTGGAGGGAACTTGAAAAACAAAAGGTGTTATAGGAATACAGCTGTTGACCGATTTCACAAGTCTACAAAACCTTTAGTACTTCAACTGTCCCACAAAGGCGATAGTTTGAGATTTACAAAATTAAGTTGCAAAAAAAATAGTATACCCTTTTTGTATCACCTAGTATGTTAATCCCGGTTATAAACTATCTGTGTTCCAAATTTCATCCAAATCCGTTCAGTAGTTTTTGCGTGAAGGAGTAACAAACATACATACATACATACATACATCCACATTCCACACTCACAAACTTTCACATTTATAATATTAGTAGGACTAGTAGCTGTCCGCGACTTCGTCCATTCGTCCCGTAGACTTAAGTAAGGTATTCTATGTTTTAATCCAGGACTAACTATCTTGCTCAAAATTTCATCAGAATCCGTTCAGTAGTTTTTGCGTGAAAGAGTAACAAACATACATCCACACTCACAAACTTTCGCATTTATAATATTAGTAGGAAGGTGGATGTAAATATATAATATATAGTAGGATGCATGCACTTCCACATATCGAAAATTGGAACCAGTGTTATCATTGCCATAAAATAATCATTATTTTAGACAATTTTCATTTACACAAAACATACAGCGCCCCAAGCTGTCACCCCTAACCTTAAGTAAAGTAAGGACTATACAAATATTTGATGAAGACATATAAAACTCATGATGGAACTACCAAATAAAGATTTTGCTAATTCCCTATGCAACAAAGATGTTGTTGGCTAACATAAGGTGTGAACAATGTAACAGCATTATTTGTATTCATCATCACAGTTCGCTTTGGTAACAGCAAACTGTGAACTTGAATTAATTCCAGTAAAATCCATGTAATAGCAAAAGAGTAAAGCCTTGGTAACATACCTTCTTCCAATTTCTTCTTCATCTCTCTCCTCGCATTGTCCTTCCCACGTGACATGGTAACACATGGACTTATCTTCTGAGCCTCTTCTGCAATCTGTTCCGGAGTCATCGGCACCTTCTCCAATGACTTGGGCGACCGAAGCCTCTCCTCGGAGCTTGATTCACTCTTTGGCACTGGATTCTTTGGAGTAACATGCTTGGTATTGTTCTGTACATGTTTTTGGGGAGTCTTTTGACTTATGATTGGTGAACTCAAGACTATAGATTTTCTAGTCTTGGCTGGTATTGGTGATGATAAGCTGTCAGATTCACTTGATGAAGTGCTCTGTAAGAGTTTGTTGTTAGTTTGCTTCTTTACATTGGCGGTTGTTTTTATAACACTACTTTTGGTGATCTTATCTGCTTGTTTATGTGATTTGGTGTCCGTGTGTATCTGAGCCTTCGATCTTGTCTGCCTCCCTGTATCTTTAGGAAGTATGGGGTTGAAAGTAAAATTAGTTTTCTTGTCCTTTTTAGATTTCACTGATGCCAAACTTGGTAATTTAACAGAATTTTTCATTACTGGTGGTTTGAAGGAAGCATTTTTGGGTGCAAAAGACTGTGATGCCGTCTTTGTTTCATTAGGCTCCTTCCTAGAGCTAGTTCTAGAAGATTGTGAGCGAGTGACTCGTCCACAGGTACTTGGCACTGGCTTGGAGGGTGGGGGAGGTTCAAACTTGAGTGTTGCATGGGGCACCCCCACTAAAAAAGGTTTTTTCTTATGTGTTGCAGCTTCTTTTTTCTTCTTCTCCTTCTCTTCCTTCCATTTCTCCAGCTGCTGTCTCCTGTGCTCCACCTTCTGCTGTGCAGCTGCTACCGGAGCAGGGCTCTCGCATTTCTGCAGGCTCCGTATGCTATCAAAGATAGACAACCTATAGCTCTTTCTATTCTTCAAGTTGGTCTCCAAACGTTTTTGTACCTGCAATTTCATATTACACTGATAATTATTTGAGTAGTTTATGGAAAACTTAAAACGCTACTGCAGTTTGCTAAAGAATGTTGGATGAGGTTGCGTTCAATCAAGCAAGATGGTGTTACCCCCTGGCATTCACTGATGATACACATAGGTACAACAATTTATGTTGGGCTGCTGTTTAAAATAGAGATAAAATGTTATATTTTAGTGTAAATTTCATCCAATGAAAAATATGAGTAAGCAATTTAACTATGAAACATAATTTAAGACCAATTGTATGATCCTTAAATAAGCAATGCTTGTATGACTTATGGGTACCTTACTATGGGCTACTGGTGACCTCAGTGACGCCCAGACCAGGGAAAATTACCATTTTCGTAACTCGCACTGACGGTAATCGAATCCGCAGCACTCTGTGTAGTCAGCCGAATGGCTTATGTTTGAACCACTATGGCAAGCCGTTGTCAAACAATAATAATTCAAGGACTTTGTTAGAAAAGTATGATGAAAGTGTAAAAAACAACTCTCACCAACATTTTTTAACCAAGCCAGCAGTTTAGAGGCTACAAATGATACCTACAGTAAATTGCGATGCATCTACAGCATGCATTCCTATATCTCTATATCGATTCATGGTTTCTATACTAAATGGACACACACCCCACTGGCTACGCTGCGGAACTGCGACGGCTTGCTTTTGTGCTTCTTCTCATGGTTTTTCAACAGCCTCCCAAAATCAAAACTCTTATCTGAAGTAAAAAACAAAGCCAAATTTCAAATCAACTGATATTTTAACAAAATTTATTTTACATTAACATGAACTTGTTTACACACCGGTTTTATAGTAATCTTGTACAAAATAGGTACCTACCTATGTGAATATTTTACATATTTATAATATAACTTACCCATATCACCTGAAAAAAACTAAACAGAAAATTAATAACAGAAAAGAAAGCTAAAATTCTATTGATTTCAAATGAATAACTGTCATCTATGTCAACTGCTCTGTGGTCCTCCATACTCTTAGCTGTGGTCTAAAGCACAGATTAGAGCTAAAGTACTCAAAAGTCAAGTCTGCGGAGACCATAAATTAAAGATTTTTTATTTACCCAAAAATGGTTATTCTGTGCATGTTGTACAGAACAGACTGATTTTTGTGATATAATAGTTCCATAGCCATATTATCAGATTCAAGGGGATTGATGGTAATTGAGTGACCAATCTATATGCGCAGTAAACCCTATAATTTTCGACAAGTTTGATGAATAACTTAGAGGTGACATTTGCCGCTTTAGTGCGTGGACGTCCCAGATGCGAACTTTGTCTTGGTGTGAACCTCAATCCAAAGAGAACCTCAATCTATAGTTGATTTAATTAGCTTCAAGTATTTTACTTGATCACCTTAATCCAAGAAGCTTAGAAGTGTTATGTATAAAGTTCTTGGGAGGGACTATTGCGTTCGGATACACCCGATCGATTCTACAATATGGGAACCAATAACATGGCAATACAGTGAATATAAAATTTCCTACTTCCGCACTGTTGCCAACTCAACGCTTTCAGCGCTTGATTCAGCTTTGGTGTTTGGTTAATTTTCCCAGCTTGCTACGCCTACCTGCCAGCACCGCCCAACCAAATCATAACACTTTATTGCCTGGCCACATTAGCGCTGGTGTCAACATGGTGTGTGAACATGTATGCAAGGTATGCAATTGTGTTAAAAGTTTCCGATGACGGAAATGACTGCTTCATTTTTTTTTAATTTATAAGAAGAAGGGGGTCAATTGTGAAGACGGGTGTCGGAATATCATAAAATGAACCGTAAAACTTTAAAATTTTAATTATACGTCAGTTTTGATGTATTGCGAGTAGAACGGGGGCCCCAGCCCCCCTATTCGCTAACTTGATGATCACCAGTGACTAACTGGCTTCAGTTGTACACTGAACTTTGATGAGAACTGAGAATGGGACAACTTTGGTATTCCGTATCACATTGAGTGGATATGAAGTTACGGTGACTAACGGCCGGAGAGCGGTGCTCTTCGATACAACACTCGACGCCTCTATTTCTTATCGACTACTATACGACTAAATTGAACAACGCCTTTTGAACGTGTGAAGTAGAACCGTTTTCCCCCCGAAGGGTAGAAAACGGATATTTAGGTTTCAGCCGTAGCTTGAACCACTTGAGATAACGCATCTATGAATTTCACTCTCTAACTCTCTGTTATCTCTTTCCCACGCGTACAGTGTTCCATTGCTATCTCTTTCGTGTCATCGCAGCGCCGGGCGCGCAGTGTCTTTGTGGCACCGCGCTCTTCAGTACTTTTTGAAGAAGCCGGCAAGGACCCTGAAAGTGTGGTTCAAGCTACGGCTGAAACCTAAATATCCGTTTTCTACCCTTCGGGGGGAAAACGGTTCTATTTAGGTGTTCGAGCCTATGCTTGAACCACTTGAGACGTGTTTATATTCTGCCGGCGCTGCTAGTGCGTACTGTGACAAGGGTATTCAGGTTTTATGGAATAAATAAAATAATAATGATTTTGTAATCATCAATGTGTCATATGAAATAAGGAATAAATCACTTAGAAAAACTCAACATGTGTACATTAATGTGTACTTAATTATCTACTTCTAAATTAGTTATAATTTTAATTTTAATATCACATGTAATCACAATCATTTGTATAAGGCTAAGAAATCATCACTTAGAACTCTTATGGACGTAGATATATTATTGGCAGGTGTCTCCCTAAAATAATGTTTTAGGAATGTGTTTCGTGATCTCCAGTTTCCTTTTTTCAGGATCTCGTCAATGTCATATCGATTATTGGTCCAGTTCTCAGATGCCACTGCAGCTCTGAAGTTGCCTGCTGAGGCGGATATTCCTGCCTCATGAAACAGGGTACGGATCCAACCTGCAATCTCAGTGCGTGATGCATTACTTGCTGTTCCTCTTGTTGTAATAAATAATCTATCCAGTTTCTTCTCAGTGCGCCTCTCCTGAGACGCCAAAATAGATTTCCTGATCCATGATACTAGATTTAGACGGTCTTCAGTAGTGTTGTTCTTCAGTACCCATCCAGATTGTCGATACATACCGGAGTCAGTTTTGGAGCCGAATAACGGCCATAGGGTTATCTCATCTCCATTATCACTGAACGATCCTTCCTTGATGCTCAATAAAGTAAGATCGTGCACTCTTCTTCCTGAAGCTAATAGGAGAAGGACACAGGTGTGTCTAAAAATTTTAAACAAACTATCTTCGTTAATTTCGTAGGTTCTGAGGAAATGCAAGAGATCGTCGATTTTCCAAGATATGGGTTTTTTTATCGGGGGATTACTAGAAAATATAGCTTTCTGTATTTGTCTCACCAAGTGGTTTGAACTTAATTCTTCTGAGCGTAAAGGGTTAGCTAATGTAGCAACTACTGACTTATGTAGAGTTATAGTTCGAGGAGCAAGTTTTACATTGTTATGGAGGTGACAAAGGTATTTTGCCAAATCTGCTGGGTTAGGGTTGTCAGCTGCTATTTTGTTAATGTTTGCCCATCTCTGCCATCTATACCAAATTGGTTTGTATGTTTTTAGAGTGGATTTTCTCCAAGATCTCTAATAGATTGATGTCCGTATCTGTCCAATTGTCTAGTTGTCTCCTCCAGCCTGTACCTTCCAGACCAATAAATTTAGGTTCTCTACGTTCTGAGGTGGAAGGTTCGTCCGAAGGTCTATCAAATTCGACTTCAGGTGTGTTATTGGAAGTGGTGAGCGTATTGACATCTTCCTCAGATCGGGTTCCCAAAACGCTTTGTTCCAACTGGGAGCCACTACCAAATAATAATAATAATAATAATAATTCATTTATTTTCCTTTTGACATTTTCAGGTGGCGAATCACTCGTGGCATCAAAGATGGAGGAGGAAATACCCATCCCAGCCTGTACTCCCACGTCCTGCTGAAGGCGTCTATAAACTGGCTGCGAGTGTCCCTTGCGTCCTCGCTGACGTATTCGGGTACCACTGCCGATCTCTCGGACGCAAATAAGTCGATTACAGGGGTGCCCAGTTTCTGAAAAATTGCTGCTACAGCCCCTGGACTGAGGTGCCATTCGGGAAGACCTTTTACGCGAGATAGACTGTCTGCTAACCCGTTGTATATTCCGGGTATATAACGAGCTATTAGATGACACCGATGTAGGTGACAGTATTCTAAAATCCTCATCGATGTTTTTAGCAGTTTCAAGGATTTTGTGCCTCCTTGTTTCATTACGTATGATGATGTTGTTCGGTTGTCCGTCTGTAACATCACTGTTTTGTTTCTTAGAACTAAGCGTGCCTGTGTTACGGCTTCGAACAACGTATGAAGTTCTTTTTGATTGCTATGCCACTTTTTCTGATCGTTTGTCCAGTTGCCCCAAAGCTTTTGGTCGTTTACTATAGCGCCCCAGCCACTGTCGGAAGCGTCTGTCGTTATGAAGATAGTTGGCTCTGGTATGTGTATAGGTGAATCCTTCCAGATATTCTTTTTCCACCAAAGTAGTTCTTCCAATGCGCGAGGGGGTATCGCCAAACGTATGTGCGGTTTTATCTTCGACAGGCGTCTCGATTCCCTTTGGAGGACGCGGCAGTGTAGGCGACCTAAAGGTACTACAAATGATGCAAAGTTCAGCTTCCCTAGAATTACCCTGGCGTCGTGGCAGCTCCAGCGATTCCTTTTTATTAATGTCTCTAGATGATTCGTCAGGTGGTATATTTTGTCTGCTGATAGAAGTTTTCGATTTAATTTGGTGTCCCACGTAATTCCCAGGTATTCTAATTTTGTTGAAGCAGTTGAGGAGGTTTTCCCTTGATTTACTTGCCAGTCTAACTTCTGCAAGTATTCGACGACGTAGCAGGTCTGGTTTTCCAGGGTGCGAGGGTCTTCGTGTATTAGTAGGAAATCGTCTAGGTAAATCACTATTTTTATTCCTTGCCCCCTTAATGTATCCAATTGGTTACTTTGGCAAAAGCCGCCGGCGCACTCGCTAAACCAAACGGCAGGCACGTCATTGGATATATATTTCCCCGGAAACTGAGGAACAGGAATCGGCGGTGACTGGGCATTATGGGCAGATGAAAGTAAGCTTGTGACAGATCCAGTTTCATCATGTAACAGTTTGGATATAAAAGGGATGGAATTTTCAGATGGTTTAGAAGACGAAATTTTGGTGTTAGCACGTAATGATTCAGACCTTTTAGGTTGAATATTGGGCGAAAAGAACCATCCGCTTTCCTTCGAAGGAACATTTCTGAAAGAAAGCCGCTGCGGTGTGGGCTTATTTCGATAGCCCCAGATTTTAACAGTTTTTGAATCTGCTTTGACATCTCTGGTGAGTCTTTGGTCTGAAACTGTAACATATTTTTGCGAGAAAATTGCCTGACTATTGGTTTTGATTTGAACGGGATTCTGTATTCTTGAATAAAACTTTGGATATTTTTGGCGCTGTTGTCCAATGTTCTGAATATTTTTGCAAGCGCCCTGCCCGGAAGTCACTTTCGTTTTCCCCCCCCCAATTTTTTCTGCCTTGCTGATGCTGATTTTGTGACTGAACTTGTTTGTTGTATGGATGTTGATTTGGTCTATTCGTTGTTCGGGGGATGTCATTAGTATTTCTTGAGGTGCGCTGGCGCGAGTTGTTCTTCGCAGAGGCTTGTGTGCTAAAATATTATCTCTGAGTTCGTGATCCTTTTGATTTATTGACAGTTCAAAAGTTCGTCGGTCTCTTCTTACTTTGGTACGGAAAAAACTTTCGAACGTCATTATTAGAACAGTCTTTCACTGCTTGAGTCAACATTTCATCTGAAAAAAGATGTGTTTCTGATGGCGGAATGTTATGCAGAATTTCGTTCAACGCTTTGTTTTGAACTCTATAGGTGTTCCTTCTTTGTTCTATCACCTCCGCTCGCCGGCCACAGACATACTGCAGGAGCGCATCCGATTTTTTCTTAAATTGTGAGTCCGTCTTTAAATAGTCGCTTCCAATTTTAGTTTTCATCTCATGAGGGAGTTGGTCTAATAAATCCTGAAATATTTTCCTTTGCTGTAAAAGCCCATGTGTGACAGCACCAAGTGTCATATCAAATTTCTCCAGCACACTGGTTGATTTCCAGGATGGTGTTACGGTGGCCAAAAGGTTATTAACCTTTAGGGTGCAAAATGCTGGAGACGCTTGAAATTGTTTTTGGGTGTCTGAGTACCTGACATCACGCCAACCTTCTTGGCTAAACTGTTGGCATTCTATTCCTTGTTTTAAAAAGACAGGGAGAGTTTTTGTTATTTTGGGCTCTGACACCGTGATACTCGGGTTAAAATCGAAAGAAGCGGTACCGTCTGTCTGCAATGCAGCCAGTTCTCTCTGAGCTTCACAAATTTTTGCTCGTAATTCAGATTCTCTGATCGAGGCGACGTCGTTCGAAGAATCCCGCGAAGTAGTGTTATGTTGATAGCATTGATTTTCGTGATTAGACTGTGTACTATCCGGTATGGAGTCGAATGAGGAGTTAAGGTCAGGAGGGTCAACAGTGTTGCTCTGCATAGTATTTGCTAAGATCTTTTCTATGTTGTTGTTCTGCTTATTTTGTGTCTCAATCAGCTTATTAAACATTTCCATCTGCTGGTTAAGGACTGTAATTAATAGATGGTCGCTGCCCCCTTGGCCTTGCGACGGAGTCCCACGTTTTGTTGGTGTCCTAGTTTCGATCTGACCATGCTTTCTTTTTCTTGAAATTTCTGGTGTTAACGAATCGGTTGGAGCAGGCACTGGCCGAATGAACTTGTTGAGATGTCTGAAGTTCGGAGGAAGCGCTGCAACGATTAGTTAGTTTACTCTTTATAGTGCGGACTGCATCCATGAAGGTAAAGTAGTACTTTCCGGAGCCATGTATTTTTTCCATGGTGCTATGGGGAGAATGCAACAATGCTCGTCCCAAGGGCCACTGCAAGATCTTCCACCTTATAGCTCTGTATCTTCGTTCGGATAAGGAGCTGGATTCCGGAGCGAATGCCCGGGCTAGATCGGCAGTAGGAATGGCGAACCTTAGCTTACCCTCAATGTTAGAGGACAACTTTTCTCCGAATAAATCGTGGAAAGAGAAGTCATGCACCTCCCAAGTCCGCCATCCTTCCGGGAAGTTTTCGTCAATGCTGTTGACAATTGCGGCGAAGGCTTCCTCTTATCCCGCTGGATAAGGCCGAGCAGCTAGCTCCCCCATTGTTGTTAGTGACATGATCTGGAATCAAAACCAATCCACTATAAATGGGTCTCACGTTGTCTCTGTCGACTGTCGTCCTATGCAGACGACGTCGTCTCACTTTTGTTGTAGACGACATAGCGTCGCATCGATTAGGCGACACGACTCGAACAGGCGACACGACCCAGCGACGTCTCAACCAGACGACACGACGACGACGAGACGTAGCGTCGCATGATGAAATGTCGTCTCAATCAGGAGACACGACGTTGTAGCGTCGTTTCGATCAGACGATGTGTTGTCGTCTCAAAAGGGCAAATAAGCCACTATTTGTTTTACGGTGTTAGGTGACACACGAGTCGTCGCTGGGCCATGGGCGCCGAGCGGTATTGAGATACATTTCCATAGGAAGTTATTTCAAACTTACCAATGAGCAAGGGTAACGCTAAGCGTTACACACGTGCGAGAGTTATGAAATTCAAAAGCGTACTGAAGAGCGCGGTGCCACAAAGACACTGCGCGCCCGGCGCTGCGATGACACGAAAGAGATAGCAATGGAACACTGTACGCGTGGGAAAGAGATAACAGAGAGTTAGAGAGTGAAATTCATAGATGCGTTATCTCAAGTGGTTCAAGCATAGGCTCGAACACCTAAATACTACATTTTAGATAACATTTCATCATAAGCGGTTTATGTACACATGACATGTAAAGATGGTGGGAAATCAATTTTGTGCTGATTTTATATTAATTGTTTGGTGCGTAATTAATTTAATTACTGCGTTTAATTGTGTTTTGTAAGCCATAAGTTTGTTAAAATAAATCCTTAAAGGTAAGTTAACGATTAAGTTATGGTTTACAATGTGAAAATTGTTAATTGAATCAAAGTTTTTTTAACTTCAATATTACCTAATTAAATCACTATAAGATCAAAGTAACTGAAGGTAAATTCAAGTATTTAATCATACTAATATTATAAAGAGGAAAACTTTGTTTGTTTGATTGTAATGAATAGGCTCCGAAACTACTGAACTGATTTGAAAAATTATTTCACTGTTGGGAAGCTACACTCTCCCCGGGTGACATAGGCTATAATATATTTTCAAAAAATTAGGGATCCTTACTAAAACTCGAATAATGTAACCGCAATGTACCCGTGCGAAGCCGGGGCGGGCCGCTAGTATATTATATTAATGTAGAATTTCTACTTTTAAGATGCCTGCATGCAGAAGAGTTTCCGTAAGCCCAATGGAAATGCTGGTGGAGTTTGCGGAGTCTCATCGCGATATATCATTGGGTCACTTTACGGGAAGTCCACGGGCTGTTAGTCACCCGAGAAGCGTGTGACTCCGTAGCAATTCTGCTAAACCTGTGGCATAAGGAACCACTACATTAGACCACATAAGTTTACTAGTTAATAAATTAACTCAAGAAATGAACAATCTGCTTAAAATAGTTATTTTACCTAATCTAAAAAAAAATCACTCAGTCATCATTAGAAGGATACTTACTCAGCGAGTGATTAATCTTAGTTAAAAAGTAAATTCGCACATTAGGTAAATCGTAAAATTCCTAGAGTGCTTGTTTTTTAAATCAATTAAAATAATAATAGGCTTCAACATCAAACCAATTTAAATATGTAAATTTCAGTTCATGGAGATGAGAGGGCGCGGTGCTGGGCCAACGTCATTGAGATACTTACGGCACATTGCTGCTGAAGAGCAAAATGCAGCTGCATAAGGAACTGTGATGGAGCTTATGAAGGACACTGGAGAAGATGTACATAGTTATGTACATAATAATACTTCTAGTAGCATTCAAGTTAAAGCTTTATATGTATTTTAAAGTATTATTGTCTTCTTAATATGAAACATGTAATTTGTGTTCTTAGGTATGTAATAAATGTTAAAACAATAACAAAAATATCAGTATTACTAAGCCCAATGATTATGGAATGCATTATATAATTATAAATGATTATCTCGATCCATTCCTTAATTTTTGGTCTGTTATATCCCTACAATTATCTGGATTTTCGATGATTCTTGCCACCACACTCTGTAGACTTAGTTCTGACAACATCACTCTGAGGCTCTGCATTGGAACATTCAGTGAATTGGCAATGTTTTGTAAAACAGCATGTGCATTCACCACATTGACTGCTGTAATTGGGTTATAGTGTAGTTGTATCGTGTGTTAACAAGCACTGCCAACATGTTATCAGTACTCCAATACACCGTTCAACAGTATTTCTGTCTGTGCAGTGATCTTCTGGTGAACCCGGAGCTGCACCTAAGTTAGATGTCATCATCCAAGGGGTGCTGTGTATATTCAGAATCACCTAAAAATAATAATAAATTTCATATTTGCTTCAATTATTTATTGATTGAAGACTCGAAATATCTATTAACACATTTACATTCATTGAGCTCTTCATTATCAATAACCAGCCAAAATAATATCTCTCATCAAATAGCCAACAGTGTTCTTCATTTCTTTCAAGTCTTTCTAAAATACACTTTATGGGGTATTGACTCCACATAAGTAGGTATGAATCATGTACAGCATCACAAATCTGAAACAAGAAATTAATTTACCTTTTAAACATATTATGTAGATGTACTTACTTATTAGTTTAGTAGGTTAGGTATTATTATTACTTACTATTAAAACATTTAAAGATTGGCAATATTTTCAATTAAAATATGCCTCCTTATGATCATGGTCAGATTGAGGCCACATATGAACCATCAAAAACCGAGTTCTTCTAATGCCTGTTGAAATCCAGCTTTAGGTATTCAAACAATTATATTTGCAATAAACCCTCTTGGGCAACTGTAGTAGATTACTAGCGTCGTGCAGGCGGCGTCTCTCAATAAGTACTTAAAAATCCTTGTTTTCGCTTTTCTTTAGCAAATCCCAACAAAATAAGACGTGCCATAATATTTCTCTACGCACACGAATCACAAACAAACAACAAAAGTTTCAACTTTCACTTCCTTTACTAATTACCGGCTTCGGTGATCATCACTTTTACTTGAAAAACACTACCCTTGAGCAGTGTCTTTCACGAATATTTTTAAATTTGAAATGATTATCAGTTTGATGTCCACTAAGCTTACAGAATACCAATCATACAAATATCGATACGAAAACATCTGTCAAAAAGTGTTACGGTGGCTATCAGCAATACTCGGTGCTCATGACGTCATCTTAGTTAGTCACTGGTCATAGGGAATACGAAACTAGCTGTTTGACAGTTATTCGTTGAACACTTTGCCAAGTGATCATCACTATGAGCTGTCAACAGAGTTAGCGAATAGGCCTGCAGGTTATGCGCAGAGATCATTACCACGTGACCCGTTTAGACCATCCAGGTGAAGCAGTTTAGAGGAGAAGAAGAATTACGAACAAACGCACAGTAGAATTTTATATATAAAAAATATTTCAATATGGAATTCTAAAATCTAGCGCTTTATCAGATTATAAGGTGTTGGCAACACTGGACTTCCGGCTGTCAGCTGATAGACTCCCTATTGCTTTCCAAAACCTATTTCGATTTTCGCAAAGAAATAAAACGTCAGGCGCCATACAACATGGGCTTAAAATACGCGATCAAAAGCTAGTTATAGCTGAAATATTGCTCTAATTGTAGCGTTATTCTTAGTATAGTTTCATTTTACATGTACGTTGTGTAACTTTATTAGTAGAAAATGGATACGTTCAACATAGGATACTTCGGTTATGGCGTTTGTTGATCATTAAAAAATTACGTTCGGTTGATAGTTTTTCTTTATATTTGATGTCAGCTTTTCGTTTGTGATCGTCTGTTTAGTTCGTGTTTACGTGTCTTATTGTAAGAATGGTGAAAGAGAAGCCTAACTCAATTCGGATCTACGATGACGAGGGTTTCAGACGTCGCGCAGCGTGTATCTGCGTACGTTCGGACGCCGAAACGGAGGTTAGCGTCATATTTCTGTTGCCAGAATGTTGTTGATGCGCAAGAGATGTAGTTAACGGTCGTTATGGTGCGTAGGTGCTCCTGGTGACGTCGTCGCGGCGCCCCGACAACTGGATAGTGCCCGGCGGCGGCGTAGAGCCCGAGGAGGAGCCGTCCGTGACTGCGATGCGCGAGGTGCTGGAGGAGGCCGGCGTCATCGGCAAGCTGGGGAGATGCCTCGGTATTTTTGAAGTGAGTGTCCATTCCACTTCCTCTCGCAATATTACGCGGAGCCCAGGATAAAGCTGTCATGAGATGTTTTCCTTGCTGTCAGCTCTGACAGGTGAGGGTATACTAAGTAGTTTATTGAATAATATTGATTTTGCAAGCTTATGTCGAAACATATGGCACATTTCACAATAGGTTACCAGTTTGCAAAGAAAAAAATATTGTGAAAATGTGATGAAAACCTGACAACATCAATTTCAAAAGTAGTTGTTTGTTGATGCTAGTACGCAAATTTAACATTGTTTTTAAATAAATCTTGCACCTATGAATCATACAAAACAGTTTCAAAACATATTGATTCACTGCCTTGAATCATTCTTATCCTTAACAAGCTGTATTGTTACTTGTGAAGGTGGCTTTATGTAGTACATTGACCTTATTCCCTGAAGACCCATAATTTTAAATAGCCATGTCTGTTAATTATTATTTTCCGTAACTTTTATAACTGGGGTAGCCAGAGCATATTATTATTAACAATAAAAGTATATTTTATCTGGAAAGTTATAGGTGACAGGCGTAATGAGCATTGCTCATACATTCTATAGTCAAGGTGGCATCAAGGCCTAGGTACTGAAACAGCGCACCAAATCTAGGTTTTCTTGAGGAATATATGGCAGTGATCATCTACCTACGGTCGAGGCAGTGTTGCTGTGGAGTTGAGCTGTTGTTCCACTGCCATTTTATTTGTGTGTTGATTTGCTGCTGGATTGTGAGAAAGTATAGATGCTCGCCGCTCATTGACTTTATAAAAAAAAAAAAAACACGCTAATCCATGACCCCTCAATGTCTTGTGTGAGCCTAGACCCTTTAATAGGATAGTGTACCATTACTGAAGGGAGTAAGTATTCCTTATTATCTACTAACCTATGTTATGGTCTGATTATATCATGTTTTTTATACAATATCTATGGTCTAGGCATAATACAGATACTGAATTTTTAAAAAATTGCTGTATCATTGTGCACAGCAAGCATGCAAACATTGATATTTTTCTGTACAGTAAAATAATCAAAATGTATATTTTATGAGCCACATAACAATCAACACTTACTTGGAATTACAAAAAAATGCTTTGATGTTGGCCGCTTGTAGGTAGATTCTTATCTGTTTGCAATTACTTTATTCATGAGTTTGAAAACACCTTTCAACTATGTGAGAAAGTATGTTAATTTGTTAATTTCATTTGTTGTCCATACAGTATTCAACATGGCAAGAGTACCTGATCCATTAAACATTAAGACTCTTAGAACCCATGTATGGTTTAAGCCAAATGCTTAATCAGCTTATCAAAGTCAATTAGAGTAATATCCATGTCATGGTCATTCATAAATCTCATGGTAGATTTGTAATCTTCATCTCTCCCAGTTAAGCTTCTAAGCCGCCCTGACATTTATTACTATAAGCCCTAATAGATTCCAGCCAGTAAGTCACACCATATGTCCACAGCTGGGCAGGGGCCTTCCCCAATAACTTCCATCAGAGACCTCCGCCACTCGCATACACCTGCTCCCTGCGACGCCTGTGCGGTCAGCAGTTCTTGTGGAGGACCGTTCGACATTACCTCTTCCGCCTCGTGCCTATCAATCTAACTCCTTTCTGCCCCATCGGCCGTAGCGTAGGTGCCATAGCATCAGCGAAACGTGGGTTAATTCACTTTCCAGAGAATACAGGCGCGATGTTATATAAAAAAAACGTAATCTCGAAAATGAACGAAATTTGCAAACATAAATTAGTTATCGTAGATAAATATCTCGCGGATTTGTTACAAACTCGCGTCTTTGTGTTTATAAACAGATGGTTATTACACAATGGACCATTAGGATGTGAGCCAACATGAAAAAACGCTCGATACATAGCCCCATGTGAGATGTATAGACGCAGACGTTTACCTACATAGCCAAAAATTATAGTTCCCAGTTGACAGACTTTGCTCTCATCTTGTACGTCATTTTATAAGTATCTATGACGTACTTGCGAACGTTATCGATCGAGTATCATTATTTTACAATTAATCTGTAGGTATTAACCGACGATATTCGTCTAATGTGGTTTAATGGCCAGTTAGGGAAGTTTTAGGATACGTAATGACTTCACACATCAGCGTCCTACGACGCCTGTGATGTCACCGCGTCGGTCCACCTTGTAATGGGTTTTCGCACATCACTTCCGGTCCGATAAACCTTTGGATTCCGCAATCTAGGACAAACTTTCCAAAACTCATACGCGTAATAAGGTGTATAATAATATTTACAACAACCAATCCATTATTATTTTCCATAGACCACTCACAATTTCTCCGCTCCCAACCAAACAGAGTGGCATAGCCTCCGCTCTCGCCCGCATTTTTGTCCGAATTATTTAGATACAAGTAATTCAAATTTGTTTGCCTTATTAAGTATATTTTATTTAGTTATTTAGGCAAACCAAGATAACTGTAAAGGAAAGTAGAAGCCTCGGCAAACTTCAACCTTGGAGTGTGGTTTTAAACATTGTAAACAATACTGTAATATAACAGCTTCACTGTACCTTTATGCGGGGTTTTGTGATGATTTGTTAAACCACAATGTCCTCAATCTTCAAGATCTTACAGCTACATAATTGTGCAGATTAATAAAAATAACAATAATGTAATGTCGTCACCTGATTGGGTAAGCATTATACGAGGCACCCGTTAGATTTTGTAATCAATTATACAATTTTGGATACATAGTCTTGGTACTATCACACCTTTACTACTGGTAATATTTCCCGTAATAAAGCTATAATGGTTTCCATAAATAACAACATGGTAGCTAAACAGTAACCACAATGTTGCCAGAACTAATTTAGTGAAACAAACAGTATTGTTTATCCCGCGCATTCTAAAACATAAATCTTGTGACTAAATTGTAATACCTGTAAACAGTTAAATGGTGACGTCGGTTTTCCTGTAATATTTCATGGAACTGAACCGCAGGTGCTGTGTGTAAAATAATAATAAATTAGCCCTATAACGTCCCACTCCTGGGCACGGGCCTCCCCTCAACACGAGGGGGATTCAGGCGATAATCCACCACACTGGCCCAGTGCGGGTTGGCGGATTTCACATATCTTTCGAAAATTGGTTAAATCTTCTAAGACACGCAGGTTTCATCACGATGTTTTCCTTCACCGTAAAATACGGAATGATTATTCAGAGGACAGGGGAATTACAATTACGGTGAGAGAGCCAAGCTATACACGTTGACTGGAGCTCATACACGGCTGGCTCCCCCGGCAGTGCCAACCTCTCACAGAAGACTGACGTAAGGTTACTCTGTCCCTCTCCAATTCAGGTCGACAACGTGCAAGCAATACCTTTTGGTATTACAAGCCTATAGAAATAGCACAGGATAAGGCGGGTCGTAAACTTGTTTGCCGACTTTTTTACATAAAACAATATACATATATCCATCATACAAACGTGCCAGTTGGTGCAATTCCCCAAAAAATCTACCGTAAGGTGGATATGCGGAAACCTATATCAGAGAATTCACCCTCAGCCAGTGTGGACAATGGGAATGTTTCTTCCGGTTTTCCTCCATGTGCAATGTGTATGTATCTGATTAAATGGAATTATGATCGGAAATAAATTGTGTTTATTCACCCAGGCTTAGGTATTGCACTATAATGTTCTAATATCAGATTATACTCGGCGTGAACTCTTGACACGGCTCGGTTATCGTTTAACGGCTGCTCGCACTGGTAATTGCGGACGCAATTACTTTGTCGTAAAACTAATAATTGAGATCATCTGATTACTCCAATCACCTAGTTGTGGCTGAATTGTGTCCTCGGTATTAACAATAAACAAGCTTTGAATAGTCAGGTTTTTTTGAGATTGAATTATAGCTGTGATGTAAATATTTTACAATTCATTAGGCATTTTTTTAAACCGACCCAAACATCGTAAGCCTCTGATGTCGTACGCAGATTCCATTACTTGAGCACAAGAAAAATTAATGATCTATACATATACTCTCGTCTATTCCAGAACCGAGAGCACAAACACCGAACAGAAGTTTACGTGATGACGGTAACCCAGGAGCTGGCTGAGTGGGAGGACTCGCGGCTGATGGGCCGCAAGCGGCAGTGGTTCTCCATCGACGACGCGCTGGCCCAGCTCGCGCTGCACAAGCCCATCCAGCGCCACTACATCCAGCAGCTGCGCCGCTCCAAACAGAACAAAACCGACGACCCCGGCAGCTAAACACCACCCCGCAACACCACACTAGGTTAAGTCTGCCCGGAACTGAACTCGCCGACGCCGGCGCACACCTCCGTCGGACGCCATCCGTGGGCTTCTACTCGTAACGAACGGCGACGCCACGACACTCGTGTAACATCTCCCCTTTTTTCTATTTTTATGTATATTTTTATACTACGATGGAATAAATGTTAATTTTATTTTGTTAGCATTAAAACGAAAAGACATACGAGCTATATTTTTTATTTAATTAAATTTTGTTTTAATGATTCCGAACGATGAGTTTTAAAAATAAATTTTGTATTGCTCTTCTGTACGGTTTTTGTTTGGTGGCGTGCAAACCCAAATATTTACCCAATGCGGTGCACCGACGCGCCGGTGCAGGTATGCAGATATACTACCAGATGTTTCCTACAAGTCGCCAACTAATTTAAATATACACAAAAACTATTTTACTGACGTGAAAGCATTTTATTTCTGTATTTCTTACATCAAAACAGTTACAGGCGACGGCATAAAGGCGCAAATGTAGCATAGTGAAAAATCTTGCTAAATTCTAGTGATACTGGCCAAAATCACCCAAACACTAATGACATTATTAGGGTATGCGTACACTTCGACTGCCAACGCAAACTCCACCTTAGGGTCATCTGTTGCATGCATACCGGTAGACTTCACAGCCGATATTACAGACTTCGAGTTGACATACGGCATATTGAGAGGAAAACCGAATATCTGAAAAATATGTATATAAATAAACATTTTCGAAGTATAGATGGCAGCACTAAATGCAGCCGTAGCAGCGCTATGCCGGGTGTGAAAACTGAACTAATTTCAAGGATAGGACAAAAACAAACCGCCTAGAAGATGAAGATCTTTGAAAATGTACCTTATAAGTGACCATAAGCTGTTTCAACTTCTGACTGAGCCCTGGCTTCTGACTCGTCTGATTGGATGCCCAGAACTCCCATTGGGGTAGCACATCTCGCAGCAGGCCGCTGCAGTACCTGATGTATGAAATGAATTGTAATGCTAAGGCTAACACTCGCAATCTTCAATACAATATGGTATCTCCTCTGACGCATTTCGACTGTCCAAGCCGAAGGCTCCGTCTTTTAAACCGCTTCTATAAGCTAAATTAAACGTTCGTTCATATTTATACAATTCAAGCTTTATCCTATTTTTGATTATCACTACTTATGAATTATAAAACAACCATTGGTGCCTTCATTCAGAATTACCTATTCCATATTGTCTTCATGTGTGACCGCCACTTCTGTACCTTCCCTTTGATCTTGGTTTCCAAAGTTGCTCGTAACGCCTCCACGCTGCACGCAGGAGAATACAACATAACGTCTTTAACCACTGGTTGTTTCATCACGAATACTGTTTTGTCGAATACCTTTAAAATATGGAGTTCTGTCAGCCATGTTGCGTTATCTTTTAGACTTATTGTCAGCAACTTTATAAAGGCTTAGGTACTTACAGGTTGCCAATCCGACGATCTGGAAAAGTCGAAAGAAATATTTTCGCAGTCTTGCGATGCCTGAATGTTGACCCATATCTGAAAGGGACAATATAATGAAACCTTGCAAAAATGAGTAGCTGAAAAACATTTGATGGGTACAGAAAGGTTCATGATATTCTGGTAAATCGAATCCCAAAACTCCCTTCAGACTGCAGAATACTCACATTTTCATTATCAAAAACATACTCCACGGTTTTCATCGGGCACCCGACATCCCTCAGCTCGCATTTCTCGCCGCTGCTCGCATCACAGACGTACCACGTATACCCACCATTCTTATTCAAAAACCCTCGACTTCTGAAGAGTTGGTCGTTATCTAAAACGATCCTGCGAGTTGTCAGGTCGTATTTTATTAGGACGTAGCTGCTTGGGCCTCGCGGAAGTCCTAGGCCGATGGCGACCCAGCATTTGACGCCGAGGTACACAAAGTAACTAGCCAGAAGTATTGTGTGGTCTAGTGGTGATCCGTGTAATACTTTTAGGAGCTCCTGAAATGATTTGAAAGATGGTTCCTTACACTCTGAAGGCATGTACAATTTTGTTCACTATTATTAGGTACTAGCGGCCCGCCCCGGCTTCGCACGGGTACATTGCGGTTACATTATTCGAGTTTTAGTAAGGATCCCTAATTTTTTTGAAAATATAGCCTATGTCACCCGGGGATAGTGTAGCATCCCGACAGTGAAAGAATTTTTAAAATCGGTTCAGTAGTTTCGGAGCCTATTCATTACAATCAAACAAACAAAGTTTTCCTCTTTATAATATTAGTATGATAATTACTGGGCTTACTTCAAATAATAACGAGGTAAGTTCAAAAGTGGATGACGATAACAAGGTTCATAAATAAAAATATTAACAAATGGAAACAGTTTTGGATAATAATACATTCCCGGAGGATCAATGAGGTTAGCTTCCTCTTAAAAGCTAAGTAAGTAAGTACCTACTTAAGTGTTTTCAAAGTTTTCATTCTTACCAGTCCCAATAAAGTAACCACATGGGATTCTGTAACTTCGTAACACGGAATAAGGGACACGTATCGCATGGTTGCATTTATCATTTTCGTTAACTCATTGTCTCCATCGTAAACGCTGTACACAGACTCTCTCTCCTCTTGACTCACTCTCTCTAAATCAATCTCTCTTCTTCTCCCACTGGAGGAAGAACTTTTTGAAATTCCAGAGGACTTGGAGACCGCTGATTCACCTCTTGGATTTCTTGGCCAAAAGTCTTTTTCGGGTACTGGAATTGGTTGTAGAAATTGAGTCACACATTTGTTTCTACCAGCACTGTCTATAAATGTTAAAGAAATGTTCCTGGATGGAAACTCATTGGTGTATTCTGTGACGAAATTGTTCAAATGTTTTATTAAATAGTCGTCCTCTATGGAGCTTGGTAAAGGTTGGTTGTAAGCGTTCAAACCGCCGAAATTGGAGAGGCTGGTGGTGATTTGCAATGTAATGAATGTAGTGTCTTTTTTCATGAGTTGGGTTATTTCTGGTATTAGCGAAGATGCTTCCCTCGTGTGAAGAGTTTCGTAGCCGAATAGTAGAGGTGGTGTGGTTATTTTGAATGTGCCACGTAACTGCAATTAAAATTTTAGATAAATAAATGAAGGCATATAGAAAGATGATCCTTTTTATTATGCCCATACTCACAGTACCCATAGATAGGACGGTATGTAAAGGCACTTGTAGTGTCCCTAACCATTTATTGTAATATCTGTAGTGGGCTGTCTTGTTAGAATGCTCGTCTTCGGAGTATCCTTCAACTATATTTTCTTTGTGCTCATCAAATACGTCAATGTGGAGAGCTGAAAGTGGTTCTAGCCTGGAAATATGATAAATGGTATTTTACAGCCAGTCTTTAAGTAGGTACATAATGTTAATTGGCTCATGTTAGAAAAACATTCATAAAAGAAATAGGGCCCAAAATTACACCTTGGGGTAAGCTAAAAAATATTGAAAATTTACTTACTTAGAATTCAATTTTAGTGTATGGTTCCAAGTGGGATGACAGCCAATAGCAGTGACAGTCCGGACCGCGACTCCTTTATAAAGTACCCGCACATATGGTCTCAAAGGACGAACTTTAAATCCTGGAATAAGCAACTACATAATTTCTACCGGCGGATACATAGAAAAACACAAAATAAAGACCCTTTATAATCACCTGCAATATTATCATCGTCATCGCGTGCATTTTCTTCGTCCAATACGGTGGAACTCCTGTTCAACAAATTAAAGGCTCTGAGCACTGTCACTTGGATCTCCTGCTCTTTGTTCAAGGAGTCTTTCAACATCTTCTGTTTTCTACTATTAGGCATTTTTGATAGTGTTACTAAGTTAGACTGGTACGAAAAAAGACCTCTGAAATGTAAAGATGTTCTGATGAGCGCGTTTTTCGAAACGGATTTTAGCTATAAATTTTGCATTTAAATTTTTTGTACGTCAAAAATTTCGCTTATAATGTAAGAAATATTTGGACTACCAACCTTAAACTTAAATTAAAATCCCTAACCACATCTTTATGCGTCTTCTTCATGAGATATTCATTAAAATTCTTTAACATATTTTTATTCAGCCTCTGTAAATACTTCGCGCCTATAAACCTCTGCAACTCAATGGGATCCATCTCCATTTCTTTTACATTAAGGTATTCCATGTCGAAATCTTTCTCTTTAGTCTTTTGCAAACACTCCACCTGTTCTGTTGATATCTGGCTTCCATAGAGAGGAATAGTTTTGTTTTCTATATTGTTAAATTGTCCTGTATTTCTCAAATGAAGTAATTTAAGTCTAATAAGGTCAGCACTGTTCTCATCTATAGGAAACGTGTCTTCAGTTTTAACTTCCATGTTACTCAGATTTGTTATTGTTTCGATCATGTTTGTGTCAATGAAGTCTATCTCATAAATCTTACTGATTATGCCTAATAGGGTATCTATATCTGGTTCGTCAATACCGTGGAGAAGTCTTTTTATTTGCCTGCCTACCTCCATAGAAGATTTGATAGTTTCGGTACTATTCTGTTCTAGTTCATTCCAACTAATTTTGATGTTAACTTCACAATTTGTGTTCAAAATTCCTTTAAACATACTGCTGCTTTTTAGTCTTATTTTATTCGCTGAAGCAATTTCCTTAATACTGTAGCCGCTGCCCACAAAATTCCTATTTGGTTCAACGATACTATCATTGTATACAAAATTAACAATAGCGAAGCCTGATTTACTATTAGTTTTTCTATATTGGAGTAAGTTTATTCCAAAACTAGAAACTTTTCTATCGTTTTCCAGCAAGAAAATTTGTAAATTGTTGTTATTTGGTAATATTTGTACCGAGAAATTCTCGCTAAATTCAGTTTGAAAATCATCACTATTATAATGTTCTGATTCGCACACAAAGGTATCATCTATGTTAATCTTGAAATGAAAACGATTGGTTGTTCTATTCTTTTTAAGATCACTGACATCCCTATTTAAAACCAAACGAGTTTTTTCTTTCATCACAATATTGTTAACTAAATTTTCAACTTCTTGTCTTACAGCATTATCATCTATATTTAATTTAGGTTTAAAAGGTTTCTCATTATTTGATTTACATTCATTTTTAGCATCTTTATATTCAATATATTCAGTAACATAATCAAATTCTATCCTTTCAAGCATATCAGCAAGTTCTGCATTAAAATTAGCATTCCATTCCTTTTCAAATTCCCTTTTATCTAAAGCCTCTTTAGATATTTGTAAGAAATACGGGCATTCAATTCGCCCGCATTTATCTCTTACTATTTCTATATCTGACCACAGGGACATTATTTTATGGACTATTTCTTTATGATTTACAATAGCATCTCTATATTTTTCTTTCAATTGTAGCATTTCTCCAATATACTTCCTGATTATTTGATCAAATCTTATATAATCTTTATTGTTAGACTTAACTTTCATAAGATCTTTCTTGAGATTATCTTTAGTTTCTCTACTTACGTTTACATCATTCAACAATTTATTTATTAATCTCGTTGTGTACTCATATTCATTGTAATATTCAACAAGTTTCATACACAATAATTTCTCTAAACTAAAATGATGATGATGCTTGTATTTTAAGTCTTTTAGAGTAATATCCAAAAATTTAGTAGCTTGATCTTCGACATTCTCAACGTTTTGAGGAATATTTTCAAAAAATGTGGGATTCACATACTCTACAGGCATAGAAACCTCTTCGGTAATAACATTTTCAAAAACTCTTGGAAATATCGGGCTTAAGTTTACATGTGATTTTCGGCCCCAACTAAAAATTAATAGGACATTGTTACACGAGTGGTGAAAGTGACTTATTTAGTCCCGAGACGGGGTTTGGCTAATAGTTCGAGGGTCAAATAAGTCTTTCACCCGAGGTAAACACTGTGCTTTTCATTACGAATACAAGGAAAGTAAAAATAAAAACAGGAATTGGCTAAAGAAATAATACAAGGAAGTATGAACAATACTCTACAACTCGAAAAAAAATTAGTTTTTTTTTCGTTGGCCTATTAACTTCATTATTTAGCCATTCTTTTTCATTTTCATCTTCAAATATTTTGCCCAAATCTATGTTATATTAAAGAAATTGTTGAAACTAAATTATAATTAAGTCATTTAAAAATGTATATTCTTTAATTAATACTTAACTTTATGTTATTTCAATTTTACATCGTGATGTAATTGAGTGACTGTAGAAATAGTTTGAACATGGTTCCATAGAAATGTGAACATGGAACTAGTTTTTTTTTATAATTTGACAGCTGTCAGTTGAAAGCGATTCTCCCGGGCCGGAAAAGTATTACTTTCAATTCAACCCGCTCCTCAGGCAACTTCAGACCTACTTTCAGAGTATGAGTAATGAAAAAATAATTTCAGAAGTGAATCTACTACCCTCGTATCTTCGTCACAGAGATTGTGTTTCACTAGGTACTTACCCATGTTCTGAATCTGTATATAAAGATTTTGTAACTACCCGACGTTGGTTGGTTTCCAAATAACTATTCTGTTGTTCCTTGGTATTGTCTACGTAAGTAATAACGTTCTCCTTTATAGGAACACAGGTTGCAGCTATTTCCGAGCTTATGATATCCATTAAACTGGTGGACTTATCTTTATTTTTTACTTTCTTCTTTGTAAGCTTCTTAGGTCCACTTTTTGAATCATATTGAATAAAAAAATCGTACTCATTCAAAGGTTTTGAATTTTTCGAAGCAATTTTAGCCCTGTCTGTATCGTCAAATCTGGTTTCCTGTTTTATCTCGTGATATTCTTGAATATCATTTTCATTTATACTATTTGAATTAAAAGTCCTCAATTCTAAGTTTTCATCCATAATTGAAGTATTTACAATTTTATCTTCACAGCATAAGCTAATTATTATTTTTGAAGACAATATTAACTGACGTAGATAGGTACAATCAAAGAGAACACAATAATACCACAGGTACAATGTTTAAACCACGGAGATATAATTATAAGGTTTAAACCTCTTTGTTTTATTTTATGGATTACATAATGGTCACCATAGCAACAAGTTTTGCATACAAAGCAAATGCAACCAAGATAGATAGGGATGTTTAGGTACTCTGGGGTGGTCACGGGTATAAATTTACAATTCACGGAAAGTTTCTGCAAGTTCTGAAAGCTTCCATCCTTCTTTTACAAATAAATTAGAAGAAGGATGGAAGCTGTCGTTACCGACACGGAATTTTCCGTAGATTGTGAATACCCCCCAAAGTTCAGCCATGTTTCATTCAGGTTCAGAACAAAAAGTAAGTACTTAAATTAAGTCTTTGGGTTCATAGCAGAGAGGTGTTAAGTTCATAGCCATATAACTTTGCTTCCTATGCAACTAACCGAAACTGAATTCAGTAATATTGGAATAAAAAAAATCACAGTTATGAAACTGATGGTTTTATTTTCACTTTGTTTTTTTTTTTCGCTTCACTTTAATTATCTACGATATGGACGTCAAGTAAAATGTCATGCATGCACGTGAGTGTCTCGCTTTTTTTTTTAAAGTTAGTTTAACGGCCCTGGGTACAAGCCCTTTTGAGCCTAGTGTCTCGCTGACAGTAGCAGTGTTGCCATATACACGGATTTTTCAGTACGGGTACTGAAATTCAAGGTCTGATACAGACGACAGATTTTACTAAATTTTTGACCGATTTTAAAAATCTCTCTGTAGTCTTTAATCGATATTATATTACTTCTGATCATAGGTACAATACCGGCAATGCTGTCCTGATTGCTACATATCTGTGGCGGTCCTGATTAAACATGCATGTAAGTCTAGAATTATTCAAATCAGTAATTTTGTAAAAAAAAAATCCGCAAATTAACATTTCTCAACATATAAAGCAAACTTAAAACTTACTTAATTCCACATAATACTTTGTTCTGATATACAACAAAAGAAATACAGATTCATACAGATAGGCATAAGGACGCATACGGATTTTGTACAGATTTATAGCCATAATATGGCGACACTGGATAGTGTCATAACAAAAATAAAGTTTACGATTTTGTGCTTTATTTGCAAAATATATGCTTAAAAGATGGATAAATTCTGTTTAAAAGACAGTGATGAGTATTATTTATCGTTATCCGATGAACCTAAACGCTTCGACGCGGACAGTCCTGTGACAAATGTATTTTTTGACGACACCAATGGGCAGGTAAGATAATATCTTCATTTTTCTAAAATGCCTTCGAACTTAGGCATTTCCTATACTTAGTAAAGATCACTCAAGAAGTGTAAACCCTATTAAGTAATTTCCAAACAAATAATTCATTATTTAAAACCATAATTTTACTCCTCATTGTGAGATGGACTGTGTGACTCCTCAGGTATTCACAGTGCGTTCTGGAGGCGTAACAGGGGTCACAGTCAGCAGTATGGACGACACCAAGTGCACATCCTTCCGAATGGAGGACCACGGGCCCATAATCTCTATAAAATTCTCACCTGATTTGAAGATACTAGCAATACAAAGGAACCAGGATACTCAGAATGCTACGGTAGAATTTGTTAACTTCAAAGACTTGGCTCCAACTAAAGAGGAGTACTCACACACTTGTAAATCGAAAAATGCGAAGTTGTTGGGGTTTGTTTGGCCGAGGGTGAATGAGATTGCGTTTATTACGGACCACGGGATTGAGCTGTTGCAGGTTCTGCCTGAGAAGAAACAGCTGAAGAGTTTGAAGAGTACATCATTTAGGTTAGTAAGAAGCTACACATACACTCTTATATAACTTTACTGCCAGCCTAAAGACACATTTAGTATGACAACCCTGGAATCTAACTAGTTAATTGTAAAGTTGTTAGTCCAATGTATAAGTAGTTGTTTGCCTCTGCCATTTTCATGGCATCATCAGAATCAACATTGAGTGATGCCAGAGGCCTTCGGCTTTATAAACTCCGGCACCAGGTCTGGCTACTAGCTCATATGATAAGGAAAAATAATGTCATGTTTACAATATCTTGTTCCCAGCGGTGCCTGGTTCTCGTGGTGTTCACAGAGCAACATTGTGCTGCTGGCCGGCAACAACGGGGTGTTGTTGCAGCCATTCTCACTCAACAACTCCACCATCACCAAACTGCAGAAGCTAGAGCGTTAGTATATTTTGTAGTAGACACCGCTCACTATCAGGCTGGAACAGATGTGTGCCTTATATAGCCCGCATGGAAGGTGTCCAGCTGCATGTCGAAAACCTACTTATCTAGCTTATTTGTGTTTGCCACTCCTGAGCTTTGAGTTTTGAGCTGAAGTTCTGAAATACCTTTTCTATTTCAACCTATATATCTCCCGCAAAGGGAAACAAATAGTCGGATCATCTGGGTCTGCTCTGGCTATGGTAGCAGGGAAAGATCTGTATTATACACAATCGCAATCTGCAATAGCATGTAAGGCGAAGCCAGGTCCCTATCTACTTAATAATACTCCTAAAAAGTGAATGATAAATGCACAGTATATATAGAAGTTTAGCGGAAAAGGGAAGATCTACCAGCCAGGCGGGTGTTATGCCTGGCGGGGCGGCCGCTATGCCCCGCTGGTTATTCTCGGGGTCTTGTATAATATACTCACGATGCTTGCAAGTCTTAATATCGTGATTCAGTTTTTCTATGAAGAATCCGGACATTGTATTGAGGCGCTGCATTTAGCGCCATCTGTCCGTTTCTGTCGGCGACGTGAATGTGAGGTCGCCACAGAAGTATACAATTTTCCATGGTTGTGTGTAGAGGAGCAATCCCCTCGATCCAGTTAGTACAGCACTGACGCTGGTTGTTGTTGGTTGCAGTGGAGCCGTCGCGGCCGGTGGTGGAGCGCGACGTGTTCGTGGTGCGGCTGTGCGGCGCCACGTGGTGCGCCGTGTTCCGGCACGCGCGCTCCGCCGCCGCCTCCGCGCCCGGGCCCACCGAGGTGGGCCGCAGCCCGGGGACACCGCGGCTGACGCGAAGCGATACCGAATAACAATAATGTTCGAGTTCAATGCGGTCACTGTTGGGGCTCGCCGACAGCAGCCTTTTTTAAAATTCCTAGTGTATTGTGTGTTACCCTACGTCACGAAACACGTTATTGTCTCTATTTTATGACAACAAAACAAAGAGACAACAACATGTATAGTGTATATGTTTCGACCTGTGTGAATGTAGGGCTAAACCCATAATGTTCATTAAAAAAAAGGAGGCGAAATGTTAAAAACAACTAATTTATTAATTTTCGTAGCGCTTCTCGTTGGCTGTGGTAAACGGGGTGAAATTTTTAAGTCGGCTCGGCGTAGATTAATAAACTAACTAAGAGAAATAGCGAATAATACTGAAAGGAGTCTCGGGCCTGATTTTGATGAAAACCAAAATTACAAAATTGGCTTTTAAAAAATCTACAAGAATTCCTAGGCGGAAAAAAAGGTCATGAAATATAAAATCAATGACGAAATCCTGGAGAGTGGATTGAGATTAATAGTCCAGCTTGCTCTAATAGATGTGTCTCTGCACCCCAGGTGTGGTTGATGCCCATCTCGGGCCCGAGCGGCTTCCACAGCACGCACGTGCTGAAGACCGGGCTGGTGGGCCGGTTCGCCGTCAACGTGGTCGACGACCTCGTCGTGGTACACCACCAGGTGGGTCTCGAGCCAATCTAAATATATATAACTCAAAGGTGACTGACCGAAATAGTGATCTATCAACGCACAGCCCAAACCACTGGACGGATCGGGCTGAAATTTGGCATGCAGGTAGATTTTATGACGTAGGCATCCGCTAAGAAAGGATTTTGATTAATTCTACCCCCAAGGGGATAAAATAGGGGATGAAAGTTTGTATGAAACTTGATCAATTAAATTCCACGCGGACGAAGTCGCGGGCGCAGCTAGTTGAAACATAAGTTGTAGCTGGGTGTGTGTCGGGCAGGCCAGCCAGACGTCGCAGGTGTTCGACGTGATGGAGCCGGGGCGGGCGGAGGGCGGCGGCGGGGGCGGGGGCGGGGGCAGCGCGGGCGGCGGGGGCGTGGCGCACGCGCCGCTGCTGGCGGGCGCCGCGCTGCGCCCGCCGCGCGCCGACCATCGCGTCTGCCCCATGTGTATCCTTTGTACAATTAATGATTTTCAAACCAATTAAATTTTAAGAAATTCATTAGTTCTTCATCCAAGCACCGTAAAGGAGATATCATCGACGTCCTAAAATGTGGGCATTCGTTTTTTTTATATACTAGGGCGGCATCACGTTGCGGCGGGGGAGATGACATGGACACTTGACAATTCGGACAGTTCAATTCAATTCCAATTCAAAGTTTATGGCGCCATCGACTACTTATGATTCTGCCAATGACAAGAAGGTATATAAGACAAGGTATTTCGGACAGTCACTCGGTCTCTCTTTCGCTTTCCGATCTCGCGAATTTTAGTGACAGTGGCAGAAGTGATGTGACAGATGGACATTGACAGTCCGTTAGAGCGACATCTAGCGAGCTGCGAAGCCAATGCGTAAGCAGAAGATTATTATTTTAATAGTCCTATCCACATGTTTACCCACACAATTTTTGTGTAAGTGGCTAAATAATATACCTCCTGAGCAAAGTCCTTCAGACTCGGATACCTGGGTGGTGTTCCAGCCGGACTACATCATAGACGCGCGCCTGGGGTGCCTGTGGCGCGTCAAACTACAACTCACGGGGCTCGCGCATTCGGTGAATAATAAATATTTATTAACTAAACTACATAATGTCTTGATTACAAGATGTCAGCGTTTTATAAATCGACACTAATTACAGAATGGCTTCCAAATCTTTGGCAATATTTTAAACATTACGGTGGTTTTAAACTTTACGTACCAATTATTGAGATACTAGCTGTGCCCCCCGACTTCGTCCGCGTAGTATTTAACGTAACAAAAATTTCGGGATTATCGGGATAAAAAGTATCCTATATGTTAATACCGGTTATAAACTATCTGTGTTCCAAATTTCATCCAAATCCGTTCAGTAGTATTTGCGTGAAGGAGTAACAAACATACATCCACACTCACAAACTTTCACATTTATAATATTAGTAGGATTAAAGGAACATCAATTGATCAAAATTAAATGTTAAATAAAACCTGAAAATTACACAACACAATAATCGATGTTTTCCATTACTTAATACGTTTTAAAAATAGGTATTAGATAGATAGGTAATGTTGACTCCGTAATCGAAACTCTTAGATCCTAGGTGCTTGGTTCACCCGAGCTCAGTCTCGCATTCTGTTATCTAAATATATATAACTCAAAGGTGACTTACTGACATAGTGATCTATCAGCGCACAGCCCAAACCACGGGGCCACAAACCACATACATCACAACACAAGTACACACACAAACCCAATGTCGTGTCTGCCGAAAACCGCCCCGAGCAAGAACAGCAGTAAACAAGTACCATTAAAATTGTTATTACTTATTATTTTACCCAATAATGATTTAGTTCTTATTATTTATTTACCCAATTTTAAAATTTTTACTCTTATATATACAAGGTGACACATAATGGGTATACTAATTTTTTCGCAACTTAACTTTGTAAATCTCAAACTATCGGCTTTGTAGGACAGTTGAAGTACTAAAGGTTTTGTACACTTGTGAAATCGGTCAACAGCTGTATTCCTGTAACACCTTTTGTTTTTCAAGTTCCCTCCAAAGCTGATGGTTTTAGAATTACAAAGTTAAGTTTTGAAAAAAAAAGTATACCCATTATGTGTCACCCTGTATAATACCAATTTACAACTTATACAAATTTCTACATTATACACCAATTTAGCTGTAAGATTTCTAAATGGAAATAATATAATAATAGATACATACAATTATAAATTGATCTAAATTGCTGATACTGTACTTAACGGTATCCAGAACTGTTACTGATTTTAGTCACACAAACTTGATATGCCGCATAAAATGTATAAAATATAATTATACAAGATATTATATAAATGTACCAAAATTTAACATTAAGGAATATATATGGACATAGAAACGAAATAAAAGTATGCCTGAAAAAATTATTTACCCAAAGGGAAAAAGAAAAATACCCTAACAGAAAAAATTAAAAAACAAGACAAGGGCCTGGATTATGTCCGGGGAAAAGCGGCGGCTGTGCACACTCTGTGCACAGTCAATTAAAAAAAAAAAAAAAAAAAAAAAAAAAAAAAACACTGGACGGATCGGGCTGAAATTTGGCATGCAGGTAGATGTTATGACGTAGGCATCCCCCCAAGGGGATCAAATAGGGGATGAATAATACCGAAATTTTTGTCAAGGTAAATTACACGCGGACGAAGTCGCGGGCACAGCTAGTTAAAAATATGGCCGGTGTTTTTTCTAGGATTCAAAACGCTTGGTCAACGTTTGGTAAAATTCTTTCAAATCAAATGTAGAGTGGTATCTACCTAATTCGTTAAAATGTTATCAAGCATTCCAAAGTCACCCTGTATAGGTATACAGTAGTGATGTAACGAATATTCGCATTCGCATTCGCATTCGCGAATATTCGCATATTTTTTGACATTCGCATTCGCATTCGCAATCGCAAGAATCTATGCGAATGTTTGGCGAATGTTTTTGAAAAACATAAAGGAAATTATCTATAGATCGATTTGGAATGTTAATAACTAGTAAGAATTCTATATTATTTATACAAACTTGCTCATAGGGTGACCCTTATTGCACCGCTTTTAGGTTCATAAAGCAGCTTATTATGCACTAGTGCTATTGAATTTACAAGTTTTAATCTTAGTAAAGAGTTATCCTAAAAATAGTAAGAATTTAAAAACAATAAATAAACAATGTTTATTAAAATATTATAAATAAATACATTAATTATTTAAATACATTTCTTTCACATTATATTCATTGTAAATAAAACATATTATAAACATTCGATTTATTATAAATAATATAATAATTGTTACCGGCTTTGCCAGACCCATAGATAAATATAACCGGCCAAATGCATGTCGGACTACGCATACTCTAGGGTTCCGTAGACATCCCGCCACTTTTCGATAATACGGAACTCATAAAATAAAAGTGATGTTTTTTTTATTGATATGAAACATCAAATACGGCGGCTCTCGTAACCTATTAATTTCTGCGAAATTAATAAACGATTGGTTAGCGTATAAATAAAATAGTAAGAAATGCTGCTACTAAATTTATTAGACCGGCATCATAGACATAGTGACATAAACCTTTATGTTCTTTGTGGACTGATGAAAATTATTATAAGGATCTTTAATTCAAATAGTTATGTTGTGATTAGACTGGGTGCAAATTGTGCGTGGTTTAAGACTCAATCCAAATATTAGATTTTTTTATTATTAATTATATTTATTTTGAATAGTAAAGAACTATTTAATTCCTATAATAAACTATTTATAATGTGATTCTAATTTAAAGGATAAATCTTGCTACTTAAGTAAAATAGGCGACAATGAAGCTCAATATTTCGTAAACGGGAATGAATATTGAAAAACTGTCAAAGAAACCTTCAAATAATTTTTAAATACCTAGTGAACTATACCTCAATCGAGGGGGTGTGTAATCATTTTTTTACTCCCTTTTCTTAAGTACAGAAGGTACAATGGAATAACTTTGCTTTCAAAATTTTAAAACAGTTTTTTAGCGGTATATAAACTATTTTTTTGCCTAGTTTGCAGTATTTTAGCCCTAATAGTCTATGAATAAAATTACTGTGATTGCAGATGGACGTGCCGGAACTATAAGGGTTCCGAGTTTGACTACGGACTAACTTCGTTCTTTCAACCTGTATGGGTTCGGCTACACGAAATGTCACGAAATGTCAAACCAGTCTAACATTTTGCGCGCTCTTTATTAACCCCCGAGAAAGAGGGTGTTATAAGTTTAACATGTGTATTTGTGTGTCTGTCTGTGGCATGGTAGCGCCCAAATAGATGATCCGATGTTAATTTTGTATCTTTTTTAGAAAGGTATTCTGATCGAGAGTGTTCTTAGCTATGTTTCACGAAAATCGATTCAACCTTTTGAAAATTATCAGCTCTATTGTAATTTAAAAAGTCGTCACATCGGGGTTTTTTAAATTTTCAATTTAGGGTTTCTTATTTGAAAGTCAACATTCGCATTCGCATTCGCATTCGCGAATGTTGAAGCCAAATATTCGCATTCGCATTCGCGAATGTCAAAAATCCAACATTCGTTACATCACTAGTATACAGGATGAAGTTTCCGAAGGGTTCTTGTAACTCGTGAGATATCATCCAGATACCCAAAGATGAGGTGTCGAGGATAGTGGCGGCGCTGCTGCGGCGCGCGGGCGGGCGCGAGCCGGTGTACCGCGCGCTGCACCAGCTCGTCACCCACGCTGGGGTCTACCTGGCCCAGCTGGGACAGGTGTTCGATGAAATCAACATGGTGTATAGGTAGGTAACACGGCATAGTATACACTAATTAACTTATCAGTGTAGGTAGGTACTTAATGAAATATAAGTTACGTGTTATTTAAGCCGCTCGTTGCGCAATCATTATCGTGTTATCAACAAAGCAATAAAATGTTATTGTAGCAATAATAAGTAACTCATCACCATGTTCCACACATAGGTAAATAAGAAGTTTCCGATTGATTCTATTATGGTAACAATTGTGTGCTGAATATATTAAACTACTTACTATAAATCAAGGGATGAGGTGACCGAGTCCTGTAAAAACATGCAGCATCCCAACAAAGACGATAGCATTTTTAACCGACTTCCAAAAAGAAGGAGGTTCTATGTTCATCTGTATGTTTTTTGAAGCGAAGCTTCTTTACGGACGTTCGGGGCGCTCGCTACCCGGGCACTAAAACGGTGAAAAGCGTAACGCGTAACGCGTAACGCGTGACGCGTAACGCGTGACGCGTTAATATAATATATCTAATATCTACTGCAAAGCTTCGCTTCTTTCGGGCGTCCCTAGACGGCACTGATTTTTTTTGTGGCTTGTGTTGTCCAAAATAAAAGCTTACACTCGGTGTTTCAAAAAATACATCATGTCATTTTCCTAATTTACAAAAGTGTGGTGGACCAAAGCTCGACTCCCCCTTGCATGGAGGGGGAGTTGTCTTACATTATTTGGACGTGGTAAATCAGTCAACCGCATATCAAACACAATACCTGCATTACTAATGATGCTTAAGCTAGCCTGAATAAGACGATCACACGTATCTGTACATATTATTGTACAGTACTTACATACTACATTTGTTTGGTATGTAGAAAGTGGGCGGACCTGGAGGTGGCTCGCAACACGGCGGGCGGCGGCGGGGGCGGGGGCGGGCAGGCGGGCGAGGGCGGGCGGCCGCCGCACAACTTCCGGGTGCTGGTCTCGCAGGCGGACATGTGCGGCCACGTGCTGCAGCACCACATTGACGACAAGTACATAGTGCAGGTACCGTGTTGGTCATTTTATGATTTCACTACCTACGAGGTACATTTTTGATTGGCCTTTAATTTGTATTAGCTTACCTGAAACTCCATATTTCAGAATTATAAGGGCCTGTGCACACCACGTTTGTTTCGCGTGCGTATTGCGTCTGTATCGCTACAAACACGTGTCGACGGCGCGGCGGCGCAATTAAAAAACGTGGTGTGCACAGGCCCTAAGGCGTACCTAAATTTAGTGTAAGAGTATAATTCACTTCTGTGCCTTTTATCCATATCTCCCCCCGTTTACACGTCCTGGCAAGAGACAAGCGAGAGCAACGGTGTCGAAGTAAGTCGTGTCATGTCCCCTGCACGCAGGTGGTGAGCTCGTACCTGGCGTCGCTGAGCCGGCAGCAGCTGGCGGTGCAGCACGCGGCGGCGGAGCTGTGCGTGCGCGCGCTGGTGGGGGCCGCGGGGGCTGCGGGGGGTGCGGGCGGGGCGCGCGGGCGGCTGCGGGCGCTGGCGCGGCGCGGCGCGCTGGGGGACGCGCGCCCGCTCGCCTGCCAGCTGCTGTCGCTCGGCCACCGCGACCCCGCCGCCGCGCAGCTCGCGCTCGACATGATGTGCCGTCTGCACGGACACGAGGTACCTACACATACTGCGGGGGTGCGGGGGGTGCGGGCGGGGCGCGCGGGCGGCTGCGGGCGCTGGCGCGGCGCGGCGCGCTGGGGGACGCGCGCCCGCTCGCCTGCCAGCTGCTGTCGCTCGGCCACCGCGACCCCCGCCGCCGCGCAGCTCGCGCTCGACATGATGTGCCGTCTGCACGGACACGAGGTACCTACACATACTGCGGGGGTGCGGGGGGTGCGGGCGGGGCGCGCGGGCGGCTGCGGGCGCTGGCGCGGCGCGGCGCGCTGGGGGACGCGCGCCCGCTCGCCTGCCAGCTGCTGTCGCTCGGCCACCGCGACCCCCGCCGCCGCGCAGCTCGCGCTCGACATGATGTGCCGTCTGCACGGACACGAGGTACCTACACATACTGCGGGGGTGCGGGGGGTGCGGGCGGGGCGCGCGGGCGGCTGCGGGCGCTGGCGCGGCGCGGCGCGCTGGGGGACGCGCGCCCGCTCGCCTGCCAGCTGCTGTCGCTCGGCCACCGCGACCCCGCCGCCGCGCAGCTCGCGCTCGACATGATGTGCCGTCTGCACGGACACGAGGTACCTACACATACTGCGGGGGTGCGGGGGGTGCGGGCGGGGCGCGCGGGCGGCTGCGGGCGCTGGCGCGGCGCGGCGCGCTGGGGGACGCGCGCCCGCTCGCCTGCCAGCTGCTGTCGCTCGGCCACCGCGACCCCGCCGCCGCGCAGCTCGCGCTCGACATGATGTGCCGTCTGCACGGACACGAGGTTACCTACTTTCAATGACGACACATCAGCCCCTCTCGCAGGGTGATGTATGCCCCTCACCTTATATCTTCATGTTTGTCCGGTCGCTCAAACCGGATTCAATACTAGTAAATAAATAAATATTGCCAGACCGACCCACCAACTGTATGTCCCCAAACTAAGGAAAACTTGTACTATGGGTACCGTACAGTGGACACCTAGACTTGGTAAATTACGAAAATACCATTTCCAAAATTTGCCCCGGCGGGAATCGAACCCGGTGCAGTGAGCCGAGCGGCCTGCGCTCGAACCACTGCGCCAAACGGTCGTCAAGAAATCTTGAAATATTTGTTATTCAACAGTAATTTCAAATGTGATACCATATATTTTAAAAATAGCACAAATCAATGAAGCTGCAATTTCCAGGAGATAGTGGAAGTCCTGCTGAGCTGGGACGAGCCGGTAAGCGCGGTGGGGGCGGCGCGGCAGGCCGGCAGCAGCTGGCACAGCTTGCCGCCGCGCAAGCTGCTGGCGGCCGCCAAGCTGCACGCCGAGCAGCGCGGCGAGCCCACCGCCTTCACCGCCATATACCACGCGCTGCTCGCCAGGAACGAGCGGACCAGGGGCTCGCCGCACTTCCTTAAAGGTGCGTTGCCTACATCGGCGCCCAGACCGAAATAATTAATAATAAATATTGCCAGACTAACTCACTAACTGTCCAAACTAAAACAATTTTAATAGCGTAATAATAGACTCCTATATCCTATCTTTCATGTTTAATGGGCGTTGTAATTGTGAAAAAATCCATAGAAATCAGTCCAGTAATTCGTTTTTCCATGATGCATTCTCCAACAAACACATATGGCTGAGTTACAATTTTATCAAGCATAAATAGATATGAAATGACTAACAGATGGTATGGTAATACGTTACTATGTATTTCAGTAACATACTAAAAAGCATACAAATGAGTACCTACCTTAACTTTATTTAGCAGTACTTAACACCATTACATCTTAAACTTGACCTGTTATCCGTAATTTGACCTTTTCATCCAATTAGCGACGTAATAGTAGTTATGTGTTGAAGCCAAGCATAAACTATGGAATATGTAAACAATGATAACTGAGATTGCTTACATCATTATAAAATATGATAGTTACACCAGATTGTATTGTACAGCAGTGATAGCCAATTGGTTAAGCACGCGTCTTGCGGGCTACCAGGTCTCGGGTTCAAACCCCGGCTCGAACCTCTGGATTTTTCGAAATCTATGTGCGAATCATAATTTCTATATGATTATCACTTGCTTACGGTGAAGGAAAACATCGTGATGAAACCTGCATGTCTTAGAAGATTTAACTAATTTTCGAAAGACATGTGAAATCCGCCAACCCGCACTGGGCCAGCGTGGTGGATTATGGCCTGAATCCCCCTCGTGTTGAGGGCAGGCCCGTGCCCAGGAGTGGGACGTCAAAAGGGCTAAAATTATTATTAATAATTATAGTTACACCATGCTTAGTCCTCTTCTTTCGAATATCAAATTACTGATGACAGAAAGAGATAGTTCACTGTGTAACTATTCGCCCGCTATTGCACGTTTATTAATGAGGAGGAATATGTATAGTATTTTTAATAAGTAGCTAATTTACACACAATCGCAATTTTTAATGATAAGTTTTAAACCCGCAATTACCATGGTGTTGACATTTATTATATCGGCGGTATCTTATCTACTGACCTCGGTTAAGTCATAGTGTCATGGTGTTACTGCGTATAGCCATGGTTTTTTTACTAAAACACATAATTAGCTCGTGATAGAGGTTACCTAATACGTTAAATATCATTGCGAATCGCGATCAAACAAAACTCGCTCTATGCGATGATTCAACTTTTCTTATGATTTACTGAGGTAGGGCTACACTCGGTAAACCACTGTTTCACTCTTCAAGTCTTCAAGAGTGAGCCAACTGAATACGTTATGTAAATAACTTTGTTCCAGGCGAACAATGCGACCCGTACGTGGAGTACTACAAGCATATAATGGCTGAACAATGATGGACGATGCATCCTGTGTGGAAACAGGAAGTGAAAGGTAAGTAACTAACCATTATGGGCATACTTCAAAGGTACATTATTAATCAAAATTAGGGATAGTAAGACTTAATCCCAAAATGGAAATTTTAATTAATTTACAATGGTATTTTACTAAGCATTGTTCAGAATAAATCTGATATGTAATGCCATTGTTATTCGATTGTAAATTTCTAGTGGGATAATTGCTGTTTACCGTTTCGTATGAAATAGGTAACACCCGCATTGCAAACATTGATATATGAGGTTAAGCAGTGCGCGAATGCACAGCCCATTGAAAATTGACAAACTTTATATTAGAGCTGCCATTCTATTAGACCCTATTCACAAATAATACTTGTCTAACTAAAGTTACTTAGACAAGTATTATTTGTGAATACAGCCTAAGTTATGCTCGTACCTTATTTTTTGTATTATATAAAACATAATGTTAGTAAGATCTGTGATTACATTTTTTTTATTGTTATTTAATGTTTTTCATACCTAATTAACGTTATTACACATATAACTGTGAAATAATTGCCGAATTGTTAACAATATTTTCATAATTTTTGGAGTTCCACAAGGGAGTGTACTAGGGCCACTATTATTCCTAATTTATATAAATGACTTGCCCAATGTAACTAATCATGCAATGACTCTTTTTGCTGATGACAGTACAATACTATTTATTGGGGACGATTCTGACAATCTGAATGATGAAATAATAAATACTTTGACATGCATTAATAACTGGTTGACATTAAATAACTTAAAAATAAATTTGTCGAAAACACATATAATGGAATTTAAACAACAACGTCGTACGCAAAAACTTGACATTAATTATTCAAGCACAAATATTGCTGATACTGAATCAACGCGATTCTTAGGCCTAACGATTGATTATCAGCTCAAATGGAAGCTCCATATTCAAAATATATGCAAAAAGCTGTACCAATTTTCATTTGCACTATATAAACTGGTGAAAGTTGTTAACCTATCAGCGGTAATGACTGCCTATCATGGACACGTAGCCTCAATATTAAGATATGGAATCATCTTTTGGGGTAACTCGACAGACAAGATGCAGGTATTCAGAGCTCAGAAGCGATGTATGCGCTCAATGACAGGCTTAAAGAAGAGAGACACCTGCAAAGATAAATTTAAGCAATTAAGGATACTAACAGTACCATCCCTTTACATCAGCGAAGTTGCAATATTTGTTAAAGGTAATAAACACCTGTTTACTGAATACCCTTCTGGAAGTCGTCGTGAACATACCCTGCACCACTTGCCCAGTAAAACGCATCTGATGCGCACTAGTATATTCTGTATGGCGCCAACTATTTACAACAAGCTGCACATATCAATTAGAAAGACAAATAGTATTAATGTTTTTAAAAGTTTGTTAAATAATTTCCTAATAGATAAGGCCTATTATACTGTTGACGAATTTTTAAAGGAAAACTAGATTACTATTATAATTGTTTAGTATTGAATGAATATCAATGAATGTATAATATAATAATGATAATAATTTTAATTTAATTGGATTGACCCTTTTAATTAATTTGAATTTTGCATGCCAATTGGTAGAATATAGCATAATTAAGATGACGGAGAATGATAAAAGTAATTATTAGTTAAATTGGATGTTGAAATTATTGTGTAAATAATAATGAACATGTGAATAAAATGTTGTATTTGTAAATTGTAATAAATTTGTCCAATGTATATTTTGTTATAATTATAATAGACGATGTTATTTTTAAAGAATCTTTCATTATTATCTGGAGCTAAAATATTCGAGATTATTTCCTACCTACGTTAATGTTTTCCGAGAATGATTTCGGTTTTCATGCCATTTGATACTACCACCATAGTGACCTCACTAGGGGCTCACTAGGGGACCTCACTACATTAGGCGTATATTGCGGGTCAATACCTACCCAAGGGCGTTCATTTTGTTGGTACACAACCACAAGCTAAAACTAAAATTACCATACAATACGTAAGACAGGAATATATAATTTAGTATACTCTTGGTTTTTTATCGTTAAATAACGACTGAAATCGATAAAGATACATTAATGAAAGTTCCGTTCTTGCTCCACTCGCCGTACGCTCAAGGCTGAACTCGCTAGTTACTGACCGCGCAATATACCAATACCATGTTTTATATAGTGTATTTTTCCTTAAGATTCGGATTTAGTAAAAAATCTTAGCAAGTCTTTTTAATGTAATTCGTCTTTCAAGATTAAAAAAATAATAATAATAATCTATAATAAAAATAAATAAAATTAGAGTGTCTGTTTGTAATATCAAAATAACACCTTTTCACTAAATGCATATGAAAGTACATACGACACATATAGCAAAAACGCGATTTAAAAAAAAATTGTCTGTCTGTCTGTGTGTTTGTTCCGGGTAATCTCCGAAACGGCTGGACCGATTTTGACAGGACTTTCATTGGCAGATAGCTGATGTTTTAAGGAGTAACTTAGGCTACTTTCATTTTAGAAAAAACAATTAGTGTTTCGCGTTAAAAAATAAAAAAACCTGAAATCAAAGAGTATCTCCGAAACGGCTGGACCGATTTTGACGGGACTTTCACTGGTAGATCGCTGTTGTTATAAGCAGTAACTTAGGCTACTTTTATTTTAGAAAAACAAAATTTAAAAAAATGAGTCCTGTCGCGCGGGCCCGGGCTTTTTTGCTAAGTTAAATTCCACGCGGACGAAGTCGCAGGCTCAGCTAGTTTAATAGGTACAATTATTAACACTCTTTAAACCTAACACGATTTTGGCATCTTCTATCTTATAAACAGATATTTAAAAATAATACTTTTAGACATACCAAGACAGCTTACCAAATCCGCATCCTAAGGAAAAATACATCATAGATTGTATACCTACATAGAAAACTATTGAAATGCCGCCCAAAGACTACTATTGTATACTGGAAAATGCCGCCGTTGAATGGAGATTTGGCAACCGTATTTCTGGGTTTATTCCTTCGAACAATATAGGCGTGATGAATATAAATGATGATCATATCACATCGCGATACTTATTTTTATTAACCTCACAAGTAACTTACAGCACAATACATAAAAGTATTCGTAATAAGGTAGGTACAACAATCAACAAACTCGACGCTTGATCACCTTGGTTGCATTTTGTATGCAGTGACCAGCAGCCACATGCGACTAGCATGGTCATAAAACAATTAAAACAATGGCTTTCTGAAAAAGGGGCTTTTGTCTCATCGGACGCTTTTCGTCTCATTGGACAACAAAATGGGCGAGGCATCCTATGATTACTGCCTGCAAGGGAAAAGTGTTAAAAATTGATCAAGCGTCAACTTTGTTGATGGTACTTACTTACGTAGACTGATAAAGAATCGATTAGAATTGTATTAGCATCGTGTAGATACAAAGGTGGGTAGCTTAGCTACCTATGTTGTACCCATACAGATACAAACGTTACTGTTCATTTATTATAATATAATCGATATCAATGTGTGCTTCTGATATGTCATGGTATCACTATGATAAGGCATTGGTAATTAGCTTATTACCAACTAAATAAAATATCAATGTCCATGCATGTTTCATGTTCATTGTGGTTTAAGTTTAAAGCAAGTTTCTATGAGAGTACTACAACAAATAAGTAAGATAAGTAAATGGATAGGAACAACAAGAATGTTGATTTCTCTGCCTGACTATACCAAATTAAAATACAAGTCTGGTACATAAAATACATATTTATTGCAGATATAATTAACGGTGTTAACTTGGGTGACATGTTTCACATGTTAACTGCTTTATAAAAACACAAAGAATAACAAATGCTTCCAAAAAATATAATTTATTATCCTTAATCCCTAAATGTGTGTACAATCGCACGGATCGATTTGCCGGCGTGCATCAAGTGGAATGCCTCGTTGATCTCCTTCAGGGACACATTGTGGGTCACAAAGTCATCCAGAGGCAGCTTGTTCTCCAAGTACTCATCCACCAGTTTTGGAACAAAGTCACGGCTCTTGTAACCTCCAAAAGCTGTTCCCTTCCATGTGCGACCAGTGACAAGCTGGAAGGGACGCGTACTGATCTCCTCACCGGCAGCTGCCACTCCGATGATCACCGATACCCCCCAACCCTTGTGAGTGGCTTCCAAAGCAGCACGCATGGTGTTAATATTACCAATGCATTCGAAAGAGTAATCCGGTCCTCCATCAGTAATATCAATCAGGACCTGCTGAATAGGTTTCTCGTAATCCTTGGGGTTCACAAATTCGGTCACACCAAACTTCTTGGCCACTTCAAACTTGTCAGGGTTAATGTCCACTCCGATTATGCGTTTAGCGCCGGCTGCCCTGCATCCTAGAGCCACAGCAAGGCCGACAGCTCCCAGACCGAAGATAGCACAGTTTGATCCAGGGTCAACCTTTGCCGTGTTAAGTGCAGCACCGTACCCAGTAGGCACTCCGCAGCCGAGCAAGCACACTTTATCCAAAGCGGCCTTTTCATTGACTTTGCAAAGGGAAATTTCAGCAACAACAGTGTACTGACTGAATGTAGAGCATCCCATGAAGTGGAATAGCTCCTTTCCTTTGCAGCGGAACCGCTTCGTGCCGTCGGGCATCACACCCTGGCCCTGGGTCACGCGCACCTTCTGGCACAGGTTGGTTTTGGGATTCAGGCAGAACTTACATTCTTTGCACTGCGGGACATACAGGGGCACGACGTGGTCACCGGGTTTAACGCTGGTTACTCCTTCTCCGACGCTCTCGACGATTCCACCGCCTTCGTGGCCCAAAACAACGGGAAAGACACCTTCCGGGTCCTTTCCGGATAGCGTGTAAGCGTCAGTGTGGCAGACACCGGTCGCGGTGATTTTAATGCGCACTTCGCCGGCCTTAGGCGGGTCCACTTCGATCTCCTCCACGGACAGAGGCTTCCCGGCCTCCCAAGCCACTGCCGCAAGGCACTTGATTACTTTCCCAGCTGTTGCCATGTTCGTGCGCACTGGATGGGTGCCAAAACGCGAGTGATATAAACTGATAACTCCTCTCCTTAACTACGAACAGAATTCGTTTATGGACGATAACGTGAATAACTGATGATGTAATATAAGTCCGAACGATAAACACTAGTACAAACAATACCAAAGAGAATATAAAACCTAACCTACGGTCAATACCAATTTGCCGGCTACCTTGAACCTTGATCGTGATTTTCAGTTCGGTGAGAGCGTGAATCGGATATACCTATCCTATCATTATATTTTATTACTCACTGCACTGTTTGCCCATGTCAAACAATCAGTTCTTTATTTCTCCTCTTCTGGCATCTTATACTTATTAAGTCATGCTCTGTCTGACTATCCGTCCAGTGTCCATAATCGGTCATATCATGGTCGAAGAAATATATCAAATCCCTTTTACTAGGATTCTCTGAATTGATAAATTATCTGTTTTCAAACGAAATCAATACTGTCAATTGTGTTGTCACAGTGTCACATATATGTTACACCGTTCCGCTTTTATAACTAATTTATTTAAAGCTTGTGTCGAAAGAGATACAGCTATACACGTTCTGTTGATGAAAAGAGATCAAACATAATAATCGGAACGTGAGCTATTTATTAACAACGTGCGTGTGGTATTCAGAGTTTTCTTTTTTAATTAGCTTTAAACCCATTGTTTCTACCTGCTAAAAATGGCAAAACTTCACAATTACTACGTTCTGTGTCCTCTAATTGATCAAAAGAGTTTTCTTGGTGTAGCAAAAGATAAAGAAGCTGAACACGTAATCGTAACTTTGGGACGAAATGTTGTCAATAAATATCAAGTAAGTGTAACTTTAGCTTTGATAACAGAACTTTAGTCATATACGTACTTAAAGGTAGTCTAACCATAAATAGCCTAACGGACTAGTCATTTAATTTGTGTTTTAATATTTACAAAAGTTTCATTTGTAGGTTATGTTTTCATAACAATGTTCGTTACTTCAGCTTTCAGACCAAAAGCAAGTCGGAGGGTGGACGTCCAAAGACCACATAACATCAGATGTGATCTTCGATGAAGAACAAGGCAGTTATGTCGGAGTATTCAATAAAAATACTATCAAAATGTGGAAGGATGACTCTGATAATTTGGATAAGATGAAGAAGTATAAAGTGAGAACCTATTTGATGTCAATAGTCGATAGCCTAAAGCATTTATGATGCATTATATCTTCATCAAGATTTATACAAATCCATAGATTCAACAGGGACAGTAATTCTATTATTACACAAATAAACTTGACCAAACTAAATTTATTGCTATCCTCCTATTGCTTATAATCATGAGCAAGACAGCAATAGTTTATTTGTCTTTAATTATACTATACCTTATTACAGTTTCCACTGAACATCTTGAAGCTAATACCAAGAGCAAATCAATCACCACTCATCATATTCACCAATGGCAACTGTGCATCCTTACCCTATGCCATTGAAAACCGCAAGACTTACGAAAGCAAATCTATGCTCAAAGACACAGACACCATTGTTGATGCCGCATATTACAACATTAGCAAGACAGATCATGTCTGTTATGTCGTTAAAAATGCTAAAGATGTTTACGAGGTAATAAACTGTCCACTAAGGGATGAGTTAGGTGATATGGATAAGTCAAAATTGAGTAAAGTCAAGATCACAAGGCCTGATGATGTGTATGTGGTTGGGACTTTCATATCGACAGAGGAGAGGAACGCTGTTTATGTTTTGTGTAAGTTCATATTGTATCAATATCTTAAAGATTTAATCCTTACTTGAAATTTGCACCCGTAATACTATGTGCTACTACAATATTGCGATTCAGAATTGCATTTATTAAAGCAACATTTCTCCTAGGATTTTTTATATTGGTAGTTCACAATACTATTCAATAGCTTGTACACTTAATGTGGACTTATTCAATTTAGTACTTTGACTTTAAACTTATTGCTCTGTGACTTTCAAGATTTACTTAATTGACTGACCTTTAGCACTGTTTCAGACTGGACGATTAAATAGGAAATACTGATATTGACATTGTTGTTCTTGCAGGGAGTGATTCTAAAATGACAGTATATAACTTCAAAGACTGGAGGACAATAGGCACTGTGCCCTGGATATCCACTCTATCCAGTGTCTCCATGTCCTGGATGGGAAGGGACCACCTCATACTGTTTGGAAGCAACACAGACCAGGATGGAGCAGTCATCATTGCATACAACATAGCTCTCGGTGTCGGCTCCTGTAGATACCCAATGAAAATGTATTCTGAAAATGCCAAATTGTACTGTTTTGATAGCAAAATCATCTTAGAAGCTTCCAACCATATTGGTATGATGCCATACATATTGGAGACAAAAAGGAACTTGGCAAGTCTTTTAGGCTCTCACGAAATAACCCAGGATGACTGTGTAGAGATAGCAGAGTGGGATTCACCAACCACTCAACAGTTCTTTATCAGTGATGAAACAAAAGACTTGTTGAAATTGGGTCTCACAGAACGAAGTATCTGTACACATGTGATACCTCCACTGCTCGAGAAGGATGATTTCAGAAAAGTCTTGGAGACCGTCAAGCAGTTCCATGATATCCCTGAAGCAGTTTTGGTAATGGTTCTGAAGTATTCCATCAAATTAGTCAATCCTAAGAATGTTGATGTTACAAATAAAGAAGAATTTGCAGCTCTTTGTTCTGGCCAGGATTTAAGTGAAAATGACCAAGTTGAGCACAGAAACAAGTTAGAATTACTCAATTACATGTTCAATATAGCCTTCAGTGATGCACTAATTATTCCACACTTGCGAAACAGCTTCTCATTAGAAGACACACTATTTTTATTTACCTATATAACTAATTTACTGGTAAATCCTGATAATCCTGTAGATCCCGATTACGAAAGCAAGCTCTATGATTGGTGTACATTCCTGATGGATGCATTCTACCAGCAGTACTTAATGACGAAGGATGAGAAAGTGACATGTGTTTTACAGAACACACTGAATGTTGTAATGGACCTTATAAAGCAGTTGCATTTAGTGAGTGACATCATGCCGCTCCTGCACAAGCTGCTGACTGGTCAATTGGTTGAGAATAACGAGGATTCAATATCTTATGCTATTGAGTTGATGGAAATATAGCCTTTTAAAAATGTTTTGTTTTTTTCGGCTGGCTCCTTTAGCAAAAGCGAAAACTAACAAGTATATTTAAATAAGAACATCATCACTCTATAGATTTTTTATTTGCAGCTCTAGCAAACTGTACAACCATTGGTTTATCCTTCAGCATATATCCATTAGTTTCGTTCAAAGCAGTTTCAGCCAATCTTACAGATGGGAATGTCACAAACCCCTGACCTTTCATCCTCCCTTCTTGCATCACTCTCACATCAAACCCTATTTGCTCTTCCTCTGATATCCCTTCAACATATCTTTTGTAAATCCGTTTGACATCCTGTTCGGTCACTGCTTTCGCTAGATTCTTGATATAAAGCCTCATAGAAGGCTGCCCTGGATGATAGTTTTTAAAGACAGGCAATATCTTCATATCACTGTATGATATTCTATTCCGCAATAATTCCTTCTTGGTTATTGTTGGCTGCTCAGGCTCCTCTGTTTTTTCCTCAACTTCCACTGGTTGTTCTTCTTTCTGAAAAGTACCTAGTTCTCCGATAACCTCTGGTTCTTCTGATGGCTTTTGTAAAGCATCTTGGTGAACAATTAATGCTATTTTCTTTGGTTCATGTATTGGAGTGAATGCATCAAATACTTCCTCTTGATTGATTGCAGTTTTCTTTGTCTTGGGCAGGACTTTTGGAAGTTTTGTAGGATAATGTTTAGGTACTGCTAATTTACGTTTTCGCCTCCCCAATATTGGCGTTATTTGCTGCTTCTGTTCATCCTCTGCACTGGATATCTCTGATTCTACTTCACTATTTGGCTCTGGAATGTCACCTAAAAAGTATTGTCTAAAGTTTTCCTTGAAAAACTCTAATGCTTTTGCATTTTCTTCAAACGGAATTTCCAGACACATCTTGTTCATTAAATGCACAACTTGTACATATAATGGTTTATGCGAAAACAGTGCATGTATTATATTTACAGCTATTTCAGGATTTAAATCCGGATATTTATATTTTAAATGTACAGGTGGAGGCTGATAAAAGTCAACAGAAGGACTCCACGCATTTAAAACTTTGAGAAACTCTTTTATGATGACTGTTGTTTTAGAATTCTGTTCCGCTTCCGATTTACTACCCATAATTGGATAATTGTCGAAGGAATATTCAACAACTAGTCTCCTGTGAGCTATTTCTAGTTGATGAAGGCGTAACAGGGACGCTTTAGCTTCCTCCACACTTTTGAAAGCCGCAAACACATAGTTACGCTTGGACTTCGTCTCCCACACTTTATCAGCCCCGAAGTGTTTCAGGAGCTGTTCCTTGTCTTGAAAGGATAAGTTAGGCGGTAAATGTCGAATCATTAGTATTCTAGACATTTTAAAGTTGTGCAGATAAACGAAAGCGAAAACTCGGGAAGCCGTAAAAATTATTGCGCGAACCGCGAATGTTGACTTTTTTTGTTGATGACCACAGAATTCAAACAAATTCATAAACCTCGAGGTTGACATACAAAGTACACCGCAAATACTCTGTGGTTGACATTGCACTATGTTCAATAATCGCTTGGGAGCGGACATTTTGAGTTGAACTCAGAAAGTGATACTTCGCAACATTCTATACCCCGCAGTACTCATGCCGAGTGCCAATTATGTATGGTTGCTGAGAAAAATAACTTCTAAGTTCACCATCTTGAAGTATTTAGAAAGTGAAAAAACTATATTTTCTCGAATACTAATAATTTGGTTGTAAATTTCTTAGTTTAATATTATAAAGCATTGAAAAGACTATTTTTTGAGCTATGTCGCATTTCCCAAATACAAGCGATACGTAAGTAAACTCAAAATTTCACTCAAACGGTTTCGATTTTTTTTCTCGACCATGCCTCATTTGTAGCACCCAGACATATTTTTATATAGTAGTTTGCTATGTATTTTATTGACATAAATAAAATTAGCATCAAACTCCGTGGAACATCGGAGATAATAATTACTAAAGTTTCGACATACAAAACGCCTGTCATTTTGTTACAGGCAAAAGACAATGTTTGCTATTAACATTTGATAGGCGTTTAGTCGCATGTGTTCTAAAAAGTATAAGTCTTCAAAAATATGTATATCTTGAGACAATACGTCGGGAACATAAATTAAATAAACGCGATAAAATCCGAAAAACAGTTTTATTTCAATGTGTAGTATTCGCGTAAATATAAGAAAACAATATAACAAAATGGCAATTTATGTCGCATATCTGGGGGCCGACAGACAGACATAGAAGCTTCAAATTTGGAATACAATTAGTGTTTAGTGTATAAATCAAGGAAAAACTAAAATATATTGTAATTTAGGTCCAGTTTTCTAGATACACCAACTGTATAAATAACTTTGTAATCCCATATAAATGTATAGGATAACAAAATTTACATTTGCAGTTAATAAATCAGTGTATTATAGTACATAGTACCTTTGATAAAATAAGTTTTATCAAAGCATAGAACCTACTACCTAGATATAATTTTGTTCAAAGGTAACTTGTAAAATGGTCAACGGAATTAAAAAGCAAGAATGGGACATGTCTTACTTATGATATGAATTGTACCACAATCCTGCAAAAAAGTATTAAGTAGACTAAATTGCCCGAAATTGAGATGAACGAAAGAATATCAATATCTAGAAAAAGAAATGAGATCAAACCCAAGCAGACCCAACCCAACCAAGAAAAAACCCAAGTCTCGCAACTCAGTTCTCTACCGTAAAAAGAGGTGAGATACATGTAATACCAAGTCGGTTATTTATTAAGTCCCTACTTGGGACCTTCTGTCTTCAGTATTACGTAACTTGCTAACCTAACAGCATGTTATTGTGAACATATCAATATTAAGAATATTTTATGTTTTAAATTAAATAGATTGACTTGGCAATCGCACTAAACAATACATTGTGTTTTCATGCGATGGCCAAGTCAATCTAGATCTGTTCTACTGAGCCTTGGAATCATCGGATCTGGTAATAGCCAATGTGCGTCTAATGCGGCATCAACGAAGTTTAAAACGGATCCCATTGCCTGAAGAAGTGAAAACTAAATTATGTTGAAACATTTTGAATACGAAATGTAAGATGAAGACGATATTTCTGAATTTTCTATAAAAAATCCACTTGTTTTGTCTCAAGATACACATATTTTTGAAGACTTATACTTTTTAGAACACATGCGACTAAACGCCTATCAAATGTTAATAGCAAAATTGTGTTTTGCCTGTAACAAAATGACAGGCGTTTTGTATGTCGAATCTTTAGTAATTATTATCTCCGATGTTCCACGGAGATTGATACTGATTTTATTTATGTCAATAAAATACATAGCAAACTACTATATAAAAATATGTCTGGGTGCTACAAATGAGGCATGGTCGAGAAAAAAAATCGAAACCGTTTGAGTGAAATTTTGAGTTTACTTACGTATCGCTTGTATTTGGGAAATGCGACATAGCTCAAAAAATTGTCTTTTCAATGCTTTATAATATTAAACTAATAAATTTACAACCAAATTATTATTATTCGAGAAAATATAGTTTTTTCACTTTCTAAATACTTCAAGATGGTGAACTTAGAAGTTATTTTTCTCGGCAACCATACATAATTGGCACTCGGCATGAGTACTCCGGGGTATAGAATGTTGCGAAGTATCACTTTCTAAGTCCAACTCAAAATGTCCGCTCCCAAGCGATTATTGAACATAGTGCATTGCCACCAAGAAGATTCGCTAGGTTTTCTAATTTCTTATGTCTGCTTTTGTTTCCATGTGATTGATCCTTGATTGATCACACCACAAGCCCTAGCAACAACTTTTATTATCTGTTAAAAAAAATCAATCAAACGTCACTGTGTCCATCAAAAATGTTTGAAAATAAAGCGAACCACCGGCAACTTGTGAAAAATTAATTTATTTAGCTCAGCAGAAGCCTAATGCACTTTACAATAAGAATAAAGCTTAAGTGAGTTTATCGATATAGGACTCGGCACCATGGCAGAAGTGTCAAGAAAACAGACTGTAAAAATTGTAGTACTGGGCGATATAGGCAGAAGTCCACGTATGCAGTATCATGCGTTATCTCTCGCAAATAATGGATTGAACGTGAATATTATCGGTTATACAGAATCCGCGTCGCTCAACGAGATTATAAAACACCCTCACATTACTTTAACGAAATTACACCCGTTAGATTTGCATAACGTTCCTAAATTGATGAAATATGTTGTCAAAGCCATATGGCAGACGATTAGCTTGCTATTTACGTTGTTTATAACTGGAAAGTGCGAGTACTTGTTATGCCAGAACCCTCCGGCGATTCCTACACTTCCAATATGTCGCTTTTACTGTTTAGTTACTAGATCAAAGTTTATAATAGATTGGCATAACTATGCTTACTCTATAATGGCAATGTCGCATTCGCCGGACCACATAATAGTGAGGATAGCAAGCAATGTAGAGAGGTTATTTGGCCAGTCTTCAAATCATAATCTCTGTGTTACATATGCCATGAAGGAGGATCTGTTAATGAATTGGAATATTAAGTGAGTTCTTGCATAATTTTGTTATTGATTATGTCTATATGTAGTTTGTCATACAGACTACAGAGCAAGAGATAGTAGTATGTTTATTTTATGTCTTGATGGAGTAATTTAATCACTCTAGGTTGTAGTACAAGTGTATGGCTGTTTATAACAGTAGTAAATTATTATCTGGCAGATAATTGTTACCTTACGAGTGTATTACCTTTAACTAACATAAGTATTGTCATAATAAATATATTTACCCAGGGCGACAGTGTTATATGACAGACCTCCGAAGATCTTCCATCCAATCACATTGGAAGACAAACACTCCTGGTTTGTTAAGCTAAGTCAACAGTACCCCGAATTTGGCTGCTCTGGGCGAGAGAAGCTGAACCATCCCTCCGGGGAAGAAGGAGAGAGGACTGCATTCACTCAGACAGTGGGGAACAAAGTGGAGCTGAGAGCTGATCGACCAGGGTTGTTGTTCAGCAGTACCAGTTGGACCCCAGATGAAGATTTTAGCATATTGATGGATGCTTTGCAGGGTATGTCAAGCCAGTTTTTTCTCAGTACTTAGCAATGGTTGCATTAATAAAGTGTTTCCCTTTTAATCTTGAAAACCATTGCACTTCCTGAAAGCTACTCAAAGTAGAAAGAGGAGCTGCTGATATTATTGCCTACTCTTCAACACCAACAAACTGCACTGAGTGGTTTTAGCTTCCTTTTTTTAAGCCTATTAGTTGCCCCACTGCTGGGCAAAGGCCAAATCATCTCCATCATAAGTCACTAGTACATGGCAGACTTTAATATCTACAAACAAAACCCAATTCATTTTCAGTTTATGAGACCACTTATGAACTCTCAAAGAAACTGCCAAAACTGATCTGTGTGATCACAGGCAAGGGTCCTATGAAGGAGCACTATATTCAGCAGATCAGTTCCAAGGACTGGCAGCATGTCAAGGTGCTCACACCATGGTTGACATCCGCCGATTACCCTAGGATGGTGGCCAGTGCAGACCTGGGTGTCTGTCTGCACACCAGTTCCTCAGGGTTGGATCTCCCAATGAAGGTGGTGGACATGTTCGGAGCTGGACTCCCAGTTTGTGCATTTGATTTTCTTTGGTAAATGAACATCCTTTAATTATAATCAATATTCGTAATTACACTACTTGGTATTGCTAGCATATCCAAGTTAATTTTGAGATCTCTACTCATGTTTGAATCCAAGCTTGTTGTGCCCAGTTAAAAATGTGCCTGGTGTAAATTATAGCAATTAGCTTGCTGTCGTACATGGTGGAAATATGGACACACCACAGTGCAACTCTGCCTACTTCTTAAGATTTAAGTCTATGAAGATGGGCATGTTGTTCTGAAAATTGTTTGGCGACACAAACTTTGTCCCTATTTCTAAAAAATGTCAAAATCTCAAATATTGGAGTATCTTTATATTAGTTATTTTGTGCCATCAGCTATTGTGCCCAATCCAATTAGTAATCAAAAGGATTAAGAGTTAACTGTGGTAGTTAAAGGTGTTAATTCCTTCCAGTCTTGACGAGTTAGTAGAAAATGGTGTTAATGGCTACACATTCAAGAACAGTGATGAATTGGCCAAGCACATAGCTAGCTGGTTCCAGGACTACCCCAACAACGAGCAGCAGAACAGGGTGATGGAGCGGATGCGCCAGGAGCTGGCCAAGTTCCAGCAGTCTCGGTGGGAGGACAACTGGAACCTCCGGGTGAAGAAGTATTTCACATCTTGAGCTATATTTTGTATTATTATTTTATTGGGGCCAAAGTGATTTTTATAATGAATGAATTTAAGATTTTTAATAAATTGTTATTAATAATTATTGTAAATATATTTTTAGACCTTTGGTTGCTAATAATATAGGATAGTGAAGATATACATTCATTATACTTGCTGGCACCTATTAGGACCCAAGTAAAGGGAGAGTTGCCACATTGATTGCTTGATTTGTAGCTATGAAGTTTCAATAATAAGAACCAGTGTTTTGAGGAAAAACCTTTTATAAACAAAATACCATTCTGAATACACACAGTATGACACTACACTTACACTAATAGTCTTTCAATTTCTTGCTGAATAGTCTGTATTTGAGGCTTCAACTGTGAGCCCTCGTTAATAGTAATGGAGCAAGAGATAATGGGCCTGGAGACACCGCAGGCCCTGCCCAACGCCTGCTTGGAACGTACAAACACATAAGGCACATTTTTGTCCTCACATAGGATAGGAATGTGCAGCACGATTTCCAATGGTTCAGCATCAGCAGCCATTATGATAAACTCTGAAAGGCCACGGTTCAAAGTCTTGGTAGCTTCGTTGGCACCTTTGCGCAACTGCTTGTAGTTCGCTGCCTGTTGCACCAGGTTCAGAATCTTGGCGGTGAGCGGGGCGTCCGCTAGAGGGTATGCTTTGGGGTTCACTGCAGCTTCTGCGTCACCCTAAAAATTCAACATATTGTTTGTTTTAAACTTGATTGCATTGTTGTTTTTTTTATGAAGAGAATTAAGTTTATGATGTTTTATTGTATGATATAGACTATGATAAAGCCTATTCTCTTCTGTTCTAGTTAGTTTCACACATGGGACCGCTAATACATAACCTAAAAGTTTGGAATTTCGGTAAAGTTATTTGCAAATGTGAATCATAAACCGACCTAATATTTCCAATGTTTTTAAATTGCAGTCATTTTTAAGAGTTGAACAAGAGATATAGGAGTTTATACAACACGTGTTAGGTACTAACCATCTTAGCTGTGCGTCGTTCGTTGGTGGCCGAGTGTTGTTTATATTCAACCTCTCGGCGATTTCTCGCTTCACTGAGGAATTTATATTCAGTAGAACGAATTCAGATGTTATAATACACTGATTTCTAGCCTGTTTGTAACAGTAATCGAAGAATACGAATAAAAACTATGATAACAAGCGGCGACACTACAATGCTACAAACTGTACAAACCAACCCACGCGGTTTTGACTTGACCACAGATTAGAGACTTGACAGTTTGACAGTAACAATGAGCGATCCAAAGAGAATACGTATGCATTTTTTTATGCGTGCATAAAAAAAAATCTGCAGACAAGTCAGTAGGGAGGGGATTAGAATTTATACCATTGAAACACGTGCTGATAATATCGATACTGATTTCAATAAAATATCCTACAACAGTTCTACTATCGACTACAAAATATCGGATTATTTAGGTGTTCGAGCCTATGCTTGAACCACTTGAGATAACGCATCTATGAATTTCACTCTCTAACTCTCTGTTATCTCTTTCCCACGCGTACAGTGTTCCATTGCTATCTCTTTCGTGTCATGGCAGCGCCGGGCGCGCAGTGACTTTGTAGCACCGCGCTCTTCAGTACGCTTTTGAATTTCATAACTCTCGCACGTGTGTAACGCTTAGCGTTACCCTTGCTCATTGGTAAGTTTGAAATAACTACCTATGGAAATGTATCTCAATACCGCTCGGCGCCCATGGCCCAGCGACGACTCGTGTGTCACCTAACACCGTAACACAAATAGTGGCTTATTTGCCCTTTTGAGACGACAACACATCGTCTGATCGAAACGACGCTACAACGTCGTGTCTCCTGATTGAGACGACATTTCATCACGCGACGCTACGTCTCGTCGTCGTCGTGTCGTCTGATTGAGACGTCGCTGGGTCGTGTCGCCTCTTCGAGTCGTGTCGCCTAATCGATGCGACGCTACAAGAAAAGTGAGACGACTTCGTCTGCGTGAGACCCATTTATAGTGGATTGGTCTTGATTCCAGATCATGTCGCTAACAGGAGAAGATTTGTCCCCGAACATTGTAATGTTCGCCATCCCTACTGCCGATCTAGCCCGGGCATTCGCTCCGGAATCCAGCTCCTTATCCAAGGAAGATACAGAGCTATAAGGTGGAAGATCTTGCACTGGCCCCTGGGACGAGCATTGTTGCATTCTCCCCATAGCACCATGGAAAAAAAATACATGGCTCCGGAAAGTACTACTTTACCTTCATGGATGCAGTCCGCACTATAAAGAGTAAACTAACTAATCGTTGCAGCGCTTCCTCCGAACTTCAGACCTCTCAACAAGTTCATTCGGCCAGCGACTCGCCTGCTCCAACCGATTCATTAACACCAGAAATTTCAAGAAAAAGAAAGCATGATCAGGTCGAAACTAAGACAACAACAAAACGGGACTCCATCGCAAGGCCAAGGGGGCGGCGACCATCTATTAATTACAGTCCTTAACCAGCAGATGGAAATGTTTAATAAGCTGATTGAGACACAAAATAAGCAGAACAACAACATAGAAAAGATCTTAGCAAATACTATGCAGAGCAACACTGTTGACCCTCCTGACCTTATCTCCTCATTAGACTCCAAACCGGATAGTACACAGTCTAATCACGAAAATCAATGCTATCAATATAACGCTACCTCGTGGGATTCTTCGAACGACGTCGCCTCGATCAGAGAATCTGAATTACGAGCAAAAATTTGTGAAGCTCAGAGAGAACTGGCTGCATTGCAGACAGACGGTACCGTTCCTTTCGATTTTCATCCGAGTATCACGGTGTCAGAGCCCAAAATAACAAAAACTCTCCCTATCTTTTTAAAAGTTAATAACCTTTTGGCCACCGTAACACCATCCTGGAAATCAACCAGTGTGCTGGAGAAATTTGAAATGACACTTGGTGCTGTCACACATGGGCTTTTACAACAAAGGAAAATATTTCAGGATTTATTAGATCAACTCCCTCATGAGATGAAAACTAAAATTGGAAGTGACTATTTAAAGACAGACTCACACTTTAAGAAAAAATCGGATGCGCTCCTGCAGTATGTCTGTGGCCGGTGAGCGGAGGTGATAGAACAAAGAAGGAACACCTATAGAGTTCAAAAAAAAATCAGTGCCGTCTAGGGACGCCCGAAAGAAGCGAAGCTTTGCAGTAGATATTAGATATATTATATTAACGCGTAACGCTTTTCACCGTTTTAGTGCCCGGGTAGCGAGCGCCCCGAACGTCCGTAAAGAAGCTTCGCTTCAATAAAGCGTTGAACGAAATTCTGCATAACATTCCGCCATCAGAAACACATCCTTCTTCAGATGAAATATTGGCTCAAGCAGTGAAAGACTGGTCTAATAATGGCGTTCGAAAAAAAAAAAAGAAAAAGAAGAGATCGACGAACTTTCGAACAGTCGATAAATCAAAAGGATCACGAACTCAAAGATAATATTTTAGCACACAAGCCTCTGCGAAGAACAACTCGCGCCAGCGCACCTCAAGAAATACTAATGACATCCCCCGAACAACGAATAAACCAACAATCAACATCCATACAACAAACAAGTTCAGTCACAAAATCAGCATCAGCAAGGCAGAAAAAATGGGGGGGGGGGGGTGCAAACGAAAGTGACTTCCGGGCAGGGCGCTTGCAAAAATATTCAGAACATTGGACAGCAGCGCCAAAAATTATCCAAAGTTTTATTCAAGAATACAGAATCCCGTTCAAATCAAAACCAATAGTAAGGCAATTTACTCGCAAAAATATGTTACAGTTCCAGACCAAACACTCACCAGAGATGTCAAAGCAGATTCAAAAACTGTTAAAACTTGGGGCTATCGAAATAAGTCCATATCGCAGCGGTTTTCTTTCAGAAATGTTCCTCCGAAGGAAAGCGGATGGTTCTTTTCGCCCAATATTCAACCTAAAAGGTCTGAATCATTACGTGCTAACACCAAAATTTCGTCCTAAACCATCTGAAAATTCCATCCCCTTACATCAAAACTGTTACATGATGAAACTGGATCTGTCACAAGCTTACTTTCATCTGCCCATAATGCCCAGTCACCACCGATTCCTGTCCCTCAGTTTCCGGGGAAATATATATCAAATGACGTGCCTGCCGTTTGGATTTGCGGGCGCGCCGGTGGCTTTTGCCAAAGTTACCAATTGGATAGCCCATACATTAAGGGGACAAGGAATAAAAATAGTAGTTTACCTAGACGACTTCCTACTAATACACGAAGACCCTCGCACCTTGGAAAACCAGACCTGCTACGTCGTCGAATACTTGCAGAAGTTAGGCTGGCAAGTCAATCAAGGGAAAACCTCCTTAAATGCTTCAACAAAATTAGAATACCTGGGAATTACGTGGGACGCCAAATTAAATCGAAAACTTTTATCAGCAGACAAAATATACCACCTGAAGAATTATCTATAAACATTAATAAAAAGGAATCGCTGGAGCTGCCACGACGCCAGGGTTATTCTAGGGAAGCTGAACTTTGCATCATTTGTAGTACCTTTAGGTCGCCTACATTGCCGCGTCCTCCAAAGGGAATCGAGAAGCCTGTAGAAGATAAAGCCGCACATACGTTTCGCGATACCCCCTCGCGCATTGGAAGAACTACTTTCAGTGCAAAAAGAATATCTGGAAGGATTCACCTATACACATACCAGAGCTAACTATCTTCATAACGACATACGCTTCTGACAGTGGCTGGGGTGCTATAGTAAACGACCAAAAGCTTAGGGCCAACTGGACAAACGATCAGAAAAAGTGGCACAGCAATCAAAAAGAACTTCATACGTTGTTCGAAGCCCTAACACAGGCACGCTTAGTCCTAAGAAATAAAACAGTGATGTTACAGACGGACAACCGAACAACAGCATCATACGTAATGAAACAAGGAGGTACAAAATCCTTGAAGCTGCTAAAAACATCGATTAAGATTTTAGAATACTGTCACCTACATCGGTGTCATCTAATAGCTCGTTATATACCCGGAATATACAACGGGTTAGCAGACAGTCTATCTCGCGAAAAAGGTCTTCCCGAATGGCACCTCAGTCCAGGGGCTGTAGCAGCTATCTTTCAGAAACTGGGCACCCCTGTAATCGACTTATTTGCTTCCGAGAGATCGGCAGTTGCACCCGAATACGTCAGCGAGGACGCAAGTGACACTCGCAGTCAGTTTATAGACGCCTTCAGCAGTACTCCCAGTACAGGCTGGGATGGGTATTCCCTCCTCCATCTTTGATGCCACGAGTGATTCGCCACCTGAAAATGTCAAAAGGAATATATTTGGTAGTGGCTCCCAGTTGGAACAAAGCGTTTTGGGAACCCGATCTGAGGAAGATGTCAATACGCTCACCACTTCCAATAACACACCTGAAGTCGAATTTGATAGACCTTCGGACGAACCTTCCACCTCAGAACGTAGAGAACCTAAATTTATTGGTCTGGAAGGTACAGGCTGGAGGAGACAACTAGACAATTGGACAGATACGAACATCAATCTATTAGAGACATCTTGGAGAAAATCCACTCTAAAAACATACAAACCAATTTGGTATAGATGGCAGAGATGGGCAAACATTAATAAAATAGCAGCAGACAACCCTAACCCATCAGATTTGGCAAAATACCTTTGTCACCTCCATAACAATGTAAAACTTGCTCCTCGAACTATAAGTCTACAAGTCAGTAGTTGCTACATTAGCTAACCCTTTACGCTCAGAAATATTAAGTTCAAACCACTTGGTGGAACAAATACAGAAAGCTATATTTTCTAGTAATCCCCCGATAAAGAAACCCATATCTTGGAAAATCTCCTGCATTTCCTCAGAACCTACGAAATAAAAGAAGATAGTTTGTTTAAAATTTTTAGACACACCTGTGTCCTTCTCCTATTAGCTTCAGGAAGAAGAGTGCACGATCTTACTTTACTGAGCATCAAGGAAGGACCGTTCAGTGATAATGGAGACGATACAACCCTATGGCCGCAATTCGGCTCCAAAACTGACTCCGGTATGTATCGACAATCCGGATGGGTACTGAAGAACAACACTACTGAAGAGCGTCTAAATCTAGTATCATGGATCAGGAAATCCATTTTGGCGTCTCAGGAGAGGCGCACTGAGAAGAAACTGGACAGATTATTTATTACAACAACAGGAACAGCAAGAAATGCATCACGCACTGTGATTGCAGGTTGGATCCGTACCCTTTTTCATGAGGCAGGAATATCCGCCTCAGCGGGCAACTTCAGAGCTGCAGTGGCATCTGAGAACCACAGATAAGAGATATCTGAGAACTGGACCAATAATCGATACGACATTGACGAGATCCTGAAAAAAAGGAAACTGGAGATCACGAAACACATTCCTTTTATTTATTCGTATGGCATTCTTACAATTGTTCACAATAAATTAAAATCAAAATTATAAAATTATTCTATCTTTCACACGTTTTCAACACATTCCTAAAACACTATTTTAGGGAGACACCTGCCAATAACATAATCTACGTCCATAAGAGTGATGATTTCTTAGCCTTATAGAAATGATTGCGATTATATATGATATTAAAATTTAAATTATAACTAATTAGAAGGTACACATTAATGTACACATGTTGAGTTTTTCTAAGTGATTCATTCCTTATTTCATATTACACATTGATGATAATAAAATCATTATTATTTAATTTATTCCCTAAAACCTGAATACTCTTGTCACAGTACGCACTAGCAGCGCCGGCAGAATATAAACACGTCTCAAGTGGTTCAAGCATAGGCTCGAACACCTAAATAGAACCGTTTTCCCCCGAAGGGTAGAAAACGGATATTTAGGTTTCAGCCGTAGCTTGAACCACACTTTCAGGGTCCTTGCCGGCTCCTTCAAAAAGTACTGAAGAGCGCGGTGCTACAAAGTCACTGCGCGCCCGGCGCTGCCATGACACGAAAGAGATAGCAATGGAACACTGTACGCGTGGGAAAGAGATAACAGAGAGTTAGAGAGTGAAATTCATAGATGCGTTATCTCAAGTGGTTCAAGCTACGGCTGAAACCTAAATATCCGTTTTCTACCCTTCGGGGGAAAACGGTTCTATTTGGAAAATAAATTAGCTTGGGACTGACTGAACAGCGCAAATATCTATAGTCAATAATAATGTCAAAGTGTAGCGTGTCTTGCTTTAGAGCCCTACTATTCCGAATTACTTTATATTCTTAGCAATTTCAAAAGGTAACACGCTCAAAAAGTATAAATGACAATTTGTAAATAACCTCTTAGGCCTAAACAAAATACCTAAGCGATTTAATTTTGACTATTGTTCATTTTCAATATTGATTATGATTTTCGATATATACTATTGATAGCATATTAGCATTCCAATACTATCGATATCATGACTATTGGGTCAACTATCGATAGTGTGGCACCGCTGGACTGAGTGGCAGGTCGATGGTTCCTTCGTAGTGTGTGTTATTTCTAGTATATACAAGGTACTCTGTGGTGTTAAATCACCTTTTTTGATTGACCTGCACGCATGCGATTTTTTTGTGCATTGAGCTAGAAACTTAGACCATTTATTTATCTAACACCTCTCTGGCTAGAAACAATGTTTACTAAAAAACTAAACTTTTCGTATAAATTTAAATCTGGGCAAAGCATGGCAAGTCAATGTTTTCGATTTTTCGCCAACCGCAGGGAAGAGATAATTCATAAACTATTATTATGCCGAATATTTATTCAAAATCGAATAATGGACATATAATTTTAAACATCAGCAGCATTTTCTTAAATCTATTTAGAACTATCTTCCCATTTCATATTTGATAGCCAGACTGAAGATTTATTTAACTTAAAAATAAATGAAATAATAATGCAACTCAAAGAATATTTACAAAATTATCCAGAATCTCCTTACAAGTTATACCAATACCACAAAAACAAACAGTCAAAGTCAATTTGCCATATTCATTCCATTTCACAAAATCACTTCAAGTCCACTGAAGCCAAATTCAACATGGCTTCACATATTTATACTAGTTAGGTTTTTTAAACAAATTCTGATTATTATTCTGATGATTCTGGTTCTGGTGATTTTGGTTCTGGTGATTTTGGTTCTGATGATTTTGGTTCTGGCTGGAGAGAAAGGCCAAGTGGCCCTTGGGACATTTGTTGGCATAATGCCCTTTAGTTCCACACTTGAAGCATGTCACTTCTTCCAGTGGTTTGTGGATTGGCCGGTGCAGTCTTGGGTTGTGAACATTAGCTTCTTCATTCTCATTGGCCGGTTTGACGTATCCCAGAGCACGGTATCGAGCCTCCTCCTGTCTTTGGGCGGCTTCCCTTTGCTGGAAGAAATTTAAAATATTGCTAATACACAATTTTTCAATACTGAAATGTATAACATGGGGTCTCAAGTCTTTTCTGGCTATTATTTTACAACTAAGAAGAATAAAACCAATTTTAATGATAATACATAAATAATCAGTAGACTGTCTTTAAAGGTTAATTTTAAGTGTAAAAAGGAATAAAAATTGCTCATATACTTACTTCTTGAGGTATCTTATTGCAAGATGAAGCTTTATGTCCAACCTCAGAACAGTAGTGGCATACTGGCAGTCTCTTTGCATCCTTTGTTTGTTCTGGAGGTGCGGGCAGCTCAAAGCGTGGGTGCATGAACTTGCAAGCGGACCCCTCGGGACAGAAGCCTGTGAGGTAGTTCATGCAGAGCACTCGCCGCACATGCCGGTGGCGACAATGAGGACCATGACGGCAGAAACCTCGGTCGTACCTGTAAATTTTATAAAAAATTATAACAATGATATCCTTCTTCAACGAATTTAAGTAATTGCATTTGATTAAATAATACAATCTTTACCCATTATTGTTTTCAAACTAAAAAATATTTACTCACCATGGGCAATCTTTAATCTTGCTTTCAGGGTCTATATGAAGAAAGGGACACTCCTTATTGTGGCAGGCATTGAACCTAGCATAGAAGTAACATTCAGGCATTTTGGACATATCATATTCGTGGAGGAACTCGCATTGATCTCCCTTTTTGCAAAGTCCTCGCAGCCAGTGCTTGCAAACAACTGTCCGGTCTCCACGCACGTGTCTGTAGGGACACTGGGGTCCATTCCCACAACCCCCAGGTTGACTGTAGAATTCACATACTGCTGCTGTAGATTCTAAAAAAAATATGGTAAGGCTTTTACGTAGGTAATCATAACACCGGTTTCTTATAGGCAATTCACGTTACATTTCATACAGTTATAGTTTTTTGATTAAAAATGCCACTTACTGTCCATTCCAGGGAAAGGGAGCGGGAGGGCTCCAAATTGCTCTTCCAAAGCATAGTCTATGTCGAATTTAATATGATCGACGCTGGCGACAATGACTTCCATTTTTCGAATATAAAAACTAGGTGTAATTTATTTTTAATAGGTAAATAAAGATCCTTTAGTGAAACAAACCACGAAACCAAACCAACCTGGAATTTATGACGTTATGTTGACTTGACAGAGAGACATCGAACCATAACCACAGATTAGAGATATAACTTGGATATAACCAACCAAACTATAGCTAACCAACTAGCTACGTTTTGTTTATCGTATATTTTGGTCCACTAACGCAAAAAAATAAAATTTAAGTCCGTCTCACGAAAGAAGTCCCGCAGACGCGGCGCCTTCCTTCCTTTATCAAAGGCGGCGCCACAGTCATGCGACGAATGTTGTAAACCTCCATTGTTTAAGACTCCCCAAAAACTCGAATGTTTTATCACTGTAGGATGAATCCAATTTTATTATTACAGTATTTTATTATAAGTAAATGAAAATAGAAAGATATAATAGATTGACGTCGTAGCGAAAATTAGTTCCACTTATTGCCGTAGATCTTCTTTCGTGAGATTGACTTTACAGTAAATTTTGAAGTCTGGGAGTTACAGCCGGGAGCAGTAAATCAAATTCATTGATATTTTTGAAATGTTTTGCGTTTAGTTACCGTGCTTTATTTTAACTGTGCTTTATTAAAACTCTGTGGTGGCAACAGTCAGTAAGTGAAGTGTCATTGTCAGTGGAACGAGATTGTCAGGATTGTCTTTGAATTGAAGGTGTGGAGGTCTGTCATTGACAAGGATCGCGTTCGGTTGTGTTTTGATTTGTGTTGAAGATTTATCTGTTTTTTCTTGTGGCATTGGCTAATTTTATGTTTTGTGTTGTACTGGTGGTGGAATAAAGTAGTTAGCATTATTATAAAGGTACGTATTTTTTAGTTTATGCGCTCATTTCCCTGTGGAAATGAGTGCTGAAGATCCCCCTGACGGGGGCGGAGGTCTACCTCCAGATATAAATATTTTAGGTGAACCTCGCCCTGCCCTAAAACGTTCAGCCGAAGCTGAGTTGACCAATATTGGCAAGAAAAATAGATCTCCCGCGGAGTCTATCCAATCAGTCTACACCAGGGTCCTCAATCTTAGAACAAAATTAAGGGAATGTAAGGGAAGTCATGCTACTAAATTACGATGCACACAGCATTCTTTTCAGCAAAAGGATAGTTGGTGCTTTTTAATTTATTTAGATTATTTTTAAAAAAACTTAAAATACAGATGGCACTTTTATAAGTTGTGCAAATTATTTACTCATCGATTCACAAGATGTCGCTCCACGCAAAGTAATACCTATGCAAGAACTTCAGTGCTTTTCTAAGCTTCTTGGTCCTATGGCACAGTTGAAAATACTATCTACTAAAATAGTATATTTTTAAAGTATTTAAATAATCTTAAAAAACCATTCCCCGCTTTCTGGCGCTGTAAACAAATGACATGAAAACGTTTAGAGAATAATATGTTTAATACCTAATATGGTAAGTAAGTGCCTCATACTTTAGTATGTTTTTTTTTGTGTTATTCCAATGTTTTGTGTCAATATTCAATATACTTATAGATTTCTTTTCTTATTTTGTTTATAATTTAATTAATAAAAGCTGTTATTATATTAGTATGGTCCATGGATGTAGAAATTTTAATACGAATTTGGTATTTCGTTTTATTGTAAATTGGCAACATTAAAAACATTTTAAAAGAAAAAACCCCAAACAGCTCAAAATCAAAATGGTGGTCGTGTAATATTTTTGAAACGGTAATTTTAATTGATTTTTAAGTATCTCCAACTCTTAACTTTGTTTCTTTGGATTTTACGACCAACCTACGTTGTTGCCCTGTGAATTACTGTTGAGTTGAGCCTGTGCGTATCTAGTTTATACAAGGTAAGTCTGTGCTGTGTTCCTCCGGTGCTTTGTTTGATATTTTTCAAATACCTATCTACCTAGTTACCAAGAGGAGTCCTCGTAATTGGTCCCGTCGTTATTCTTCGCATCGGCATCGGTATCGAAAATGTGTTCAGGGTCAGTGTGTAGCCTTGTGTGGGCGCTATGACTTAGGTTAGGTTAGAATAGTAACCAAAACGAAAATATTTTTTTTCCAAAATTCGTCTAAATCCCGGCACCATAGCCCCCCTAACTGGAAACTAACATAACCTTATGACACATTCGGATTCTGGCGCTTCACCGGCCGCTGCCGCGGCGCGCTCGCTTCGCTCGCTCGGCTCCCGCGTTTTGGTCACTGTTCTAACCTAACCTAACCTAAACCTAAGTCATAGCGCCCCTAAGGCTACACTCCAACCCATTAATTACTTACGTAATTTATGTAGCCAGTGGTGCCCATAATCTAAGCTCAAGTTGTAAAATTGCCCAAGGAATATCAACTACTAATAATAATATCAACTTTTTATTAATTTTAGGGACAGAAAAAGTTCTTCATTCTTTTCCATATCCAGAGAAAGATAGCGAACGGTTCAACAAAGTGGGTTTTTCAAATTGGTGGTGCCATTGTGGGGCTGAAAAATGAATTGATATATAAGTATCGCTGTGTTTGCCGTCGACGACACTTTGAAGATCTCTGTCGCTATAAGAAGATAAGCGATTCCGACATTATATATGCCAGGTTTGTATTAATATTATTAAGTACATAATATTTTATTTATCTCAAGTTTTATAAAAAATATTGCATCTAGCCATGTCCATCAATTATTTAGTATTTACAAGTTATTTATACTATGCATTTTTTTAAAACTGAATCCTGAATCCATGTCCTGAATCTTTTTCGCATAAAACAATCCTGTAACCAGTAGTAGGAAATTTAAAATGTCTATCAAATAAAATCCAAATCATATTAGATTTAGTGTTTCAATAATGTTCCCATTGCATTTCAGATCCATTGTCGCTGAAATATATCAAGCAAAGAGAACTGTCGCAACAAATTAAAACTAAAATTGCTCTTACAAAACCATCAACATCAGCAGGTAACTATTTATCAATTTTACACATTTGTTTGATACACAACCGAAGTTGCAGGCAGCAGCAGTATAAGAAATAAGGTGCGTTGAAAGTTGTTTATTAAAAAACTGGCCATGTGTACATCTGGCCATGCACATTGAAGGCTTCTGAACCCATTTCAATAGCCAATATGTATCGTATCTATAACCAAAGTAGTGAAATACACGAAACAATATTTGCGGGATAGAAAAACGGTCTTGACAGAGAGACAGGCGGCCGACGGACAACAAAGTGATCCTATAAGGGTTCAATTTTTACCTTTAGAGGTACGGAACCCTAACACAAAATGTCATTTAACCTGTATTATTATATTTCAGATCCAGTGCTCGAGGCTGTGATACCAGAATCAGACACTAACTAACAACCTAGGTCAGTCATCAAGCCCGTCAATCTCTACAAAAGATGTTCAACGAAATCAAAGTAAGTTTCTTTGCAACAAACAATGTCCACGTAGTAGTAAATTATAAAAACGTAATTAGGAATTGAGCTAGCAATTACTTCATAATATTTATATTGGTGGCACGTGGCTATGGTTACCTACTATTAGGGTTGCATTATTACAGCTGTGATTTTAAATTAAATTTATTTATATGCATGGATCATTTATGTGGTCTGAATGAAACATAAAATAATTACTATTACTATAATATTATCAACACATTAATACAATAATACATATGCATATCCCCCCCGACCCACTCACCGCTCTCCTAGACTCAGATGTCGAGGAGAATGACACACGCACACTCCCCGCCAGACACCGAGGTCGACGAACCCCCGCTTCCGCTAGAAGGTGCGTCTACTTACCTAGACGCACCTTGGCACCCGACAAGCCCGCTGAGTTTCTTGCCGGATCTTCTCAGTCGAGGTCGCGTTCCGATCCGGTGGTAGATTTACCCTCGCCACCTCTCCTGGCAGCGGCCCAAGCCGAGGTCGTGTCCCTAGTGACGCCCTTGAGCTAGCTGCCCCCCTGCCCCTATGGCTGGAGCGCACTTGCGCTCGCCCTCTGTCCGGGTGAAGTTGTTATGGCCACTCTGGCCAACAACATATAGTCAATTCAAAAAAAAAAAAAAAAAAATACATATGCATATAGATTTCGACGACCGCTTGGCGCAGTGGTTTGAGCGTAGGCCGCTCGGCTCACTGCACCAGGTGGTAGCGAGTTCGATTCCCACCAGGGCAAATTTCAGAAATAGCCTTTTCGTAATTTGCCCAGGTCTGGGTGTCACTGGGATCGCCCCCAGTCCATTGTATGGTACCCATAGTACAAGGCTTAGTTTGGGACCATACAGTTGGTACACACCAACTGTATGGTCTGGCGATATTTATTATTATATATTTTATATAAAATAATTTCCTTAGCTATGAAATGCACCTGTTGATTTTGAAAACAAAAACCAATATGGTGTATTATTGTACCATCCGATAATGTTGCTAATAAAGTTCGCTCGTCTTGCATTGACCGCGCATTGCCATCGGGTCCCGAGTAGACCGCGCGCCCGTAACCCTCCCGTCGACAACGAGTAGACGCCGAACGACAAGCCGGAGCTGGTTGGGTGCCGGGTGGCTCTAATAAGTTATGACGTTTTGGGAAGTAATGAAATACCGCAAACTAAAGAACTTTTAATATAATTATGATACATATTTTGATAAAAAACCGTGCAAACTATACCGTTCTTATTTCTTGTAAGATTATCTTTTCGCGGGTAGACCATAATCAAAGACAATTTGAACAATTGATAACGTAAAGGTTTAATTTAAATAAATGTATGAAAATACAGCTGTATTAACAAAAAAAAATACTTTCTTTAGTTTCTCGTATTTCATTACTTCACAGAACTTGATCCTAATTGGATGGTGCAATAGTATAGAATGTTGTTTCTTTTTCTTAATCAACGGGTTCAATTCCTGGCTAGATAAATTGTTTTTCAAAAATCAAATGATGCTGTTTTAGTTTAATCAAAATGGGTCTAGAGGTTCGTTTAAGCATTTTTCGATATCCTACTTCCTACTAATATTATAAATGTGAAAGTTTGTGAGTGTGGATGTATGTATGTTTGTTACTCCTTCACGCAAAAACTACTGAACGGATTTGGTTGAAATTTGGAACACAGATAGTTTATAACCGGGATTAACATATAGGATACTTTTTATCCCGATAATCCCGAAATTTTTGTTACGTTAAATACTACGCGGACGAAGTCCGTGGGCACAGCTAGTTCTCTATAGTTTCTTAACAAGCCACCCACGCACACTTGAAAAATTCACCTGTAGATAGGAAATTTTACTATCAGCGTACTTTAATTTCAATTAGTATTAAATATTTTTTATAACCCACTAAATTCTAGAAAATAAACATTATATGCTTTTATTTACTGACCAAAATGGTTATTTTTGCATCTCCGCAATTTATGAATCAATATTACCGTTTCTAAAAATAAAACTGTCGTGTTTATTTTCAGGAAAACCAGTTCTTCTAGCAGAATGCCAGGAGACCACTGATTTATTCCTATTCCTAGACAACATATTTGATTAGTTGAATGGGAGCTTCATGAAATTTCCAAGAGCCAAGCCGCCAGTCGATGCCGTAACAACAAATTCAAGCCACCATAAAATATGGATGGAAGGAAGAAAAATATTTTGATCAATGAAATTTATTACGATGCTGGAAAAGTCGAGCCTGTTCCTACAGTGAATAACTGGCTGTGGATACTGGAAGCTGTAAAAGTTTTATTGAAGAAACTAAGCGTTGATTTTGTGGTGAACCTCAGATGGATGAATCAAGACCCTAGAAAACTTCTTGGGAGAAATTAGGAGTCATGGGTGCCGTAACAATAATCCAACATGCGAACAATTCGAGTCGGCTTTTACAACATTATTAATTAACAATGTAACAAGTATACACAGTCGTGGTAAAAATTGCGAGGATGATTTATGTGATGCATTACACACCCTCCTCATTGGAGACCAGCCAGACCAGACCAGCTCAGTAGAATTCGATTTTGAAAGCATTCTTAACACAGAGTTTACTTCTATTGAGGAGAAAGAAAAAGACCCCCGCATTATAGCACCACTACAGTATGTAAGCGGGTATTTCTTAAAAAAGACTAAAACACGAATATTTAAAAACTGTTCGAAATGTAAAAAAGATTTCATGAGTGATGATCAGTTAGAATATATAAGGTACAGGGAATATGCCGGAAGACGGTGGCTTTGTTCTCCTAGTCATGGATTAATACAATTAATTTCTAATATTCAAGATGTAATCAATATAATTTTGAAACAACATTTGGAAAGAAAATGCTTGAAAGACATAATTAATACAGCTTTAATAGTATTATTAGATTTTGACTTCATAACATGCAACATGCCCAAACAAAAATTGATAAATTACTTGATGAATGTCTGTGGTAGGTTTATGGTATTTAATTATTGTAAGAATTTAAATAAAATTATGTATGGGAAAAACAAATAAATGATTATGAAGACGTTTATCAAGTTAAAGCTAAGAAACTTCTAGCCAAATGTAAACAAAAAAAATTATGTTAAATTTTACTAATAAAAACCAAATGTACCAGAGAATTCGTTGTTATTGAATTAATTGTTAGTTTTAGGTACTTTAATAACTTGCTGTTTTTAATAATGAATTACTTTCAATGTTTGTTTATCATAAGGATAACTTTCAAATGCATGGTAAATGTATCCAAAAGCAAACTGATAAAATCTACTTTCAGTGTTGTTTTTTGAGGTTGGTAAATTTGTTGTTGTGGTTTTTAAAGTAAACTCTCAAATCTAGTATTTTATGTTAGATATTTTGTTTATTTTACGCTAGAATTTGGTTATCTTTTTTTCTTAATTTCTTATTTTGTATAATGTACATTTTCGTTTATATTGTTAAACTTAATCTAAAATCTGTGTATTGTTCTAATTTTGCTAATTGTTATAAGGGCTTTCCGAAGTGTGGTATTTTTTAATTTTTGATGTACTTATGATTGAGAATTATTTCCATGTACGTTACGCTAGGCATTATAAATGCTTACAAGAAGTATGCTGATCTGAAATCTATTTGTTTATCTAATATCATTGTATGTTCATGTTATATTTCCTGTTTTTATAAATATTTTATCAAATACCATTTAATGATGGATATTTATTATAAACTATGTGCTATATAATTTAATAGCATTGTGTTTATTTTCTAATTTTAATGCACGTAGAAATTTAAAGTAGTAGATATATAAAGGCATTCCTTGGTATTGATTTTCGTGTAAATCTGAAAGGCGTGTGTTTATCTATAGTTTTAAGTTTATTTAATAATAGGCTATTAATTGAACTATTACGTTGTAAAGTAAGCAATTACCTACTGTAGGCATCATACAACAATTTATGTTTTTAAGTAAACTCGTCCATTATGTTAGCTATTTTGTTTATTTTTCGCTAGAATTTAGTTTTCTTTTATACTTAATTTGTTATTTTGTATAATGTATGCTGATAAAATCTACTTTCAGTAGTTTGTAGCTAGCTGGTTGTTGTTTTTTTAAGTTACCTACTTTTGTTCATCTACAGTTTATTTTGTTTATCTACTATCATTGTATGTCCATTTTATGTTTCCTATTTTATTAAAAATAAATGTGTTTCTAATAATGTAGCATTTTATTTTCTTTAGATATTATATTTAATAGCACCTATACAGGTTACTAGGTACCTATAGCCACATTCCTGATTTAGTTCCTAACTTAAAATCCAGAGGCGCTAGTTATGCATTCCCTATATACCTATAACATTGGTCTCTATTTCTAGTATATACAAGGTACTCTGTGGTCTACACCAAACCTGGCTATGAAAATGGATCGAAATTTCAATACAGCAGTTGTGACAAGGCGCCTTTCGTTGTCTATGTTTCTCGTTCGGAAACTGAGTCAGGAGTGTCATTAAAAACCCTGAAATTTGCTCAACTCTTACATAAAAACAAGGTTTCCGGAATATCTGAGGGGGGTATCAAATCTGTAGGTAGAAACAGAATTTCTATAGAATTTAATAATGCTGAAGAAGCTAATAAGTTTGTTTCCAATGATATTCTGCCTGGAGATTTCTCTGTATTCATCCCAAAATTTCTTGTGTCTCGCATGGGTGTCGTAAGAGATATCCCAACAGAATGGTCTCTGGAAGACCTAGTTAATGGAATTGAGACTCCTCTTAACTGTGGGGAGGTTATAAAAGCGAGGCGTTTAAATGTGAAGTCGCGCAAGGATGATGGTGTTTCTTGGGTGCCATCTCCTTCCGTAATGCTGACATTTGTTGGACAAACCCTCCCAGATAGGGTTTTCTGTTATAAAACATCATTACCAGTATCAGTATACCATCTCCCAACTATTCAGTGCTACAACTGCTGCAGATTTGGCCACACTAAATTACAATGCAGATCGAAGCCTAGGTGCTTCCGTTGCGCTCAACCACACCCTGGAGAAAGCTGCTCCATACCGGACTCTGAATCCACTTGTTTACTTTGTCGTGGAGGACTTCATAAAGCTACGGATGCTAAATGTCCAGAGCACTCTCGTCAGAAATCAATAAAGATTGTGATGTCTCAAGAAAACCTAAGTTACAGAGAAGCCTCTATAAGGTTTCCCACTTCTAAAAAGGTTTCTTATTCTGATGCTGCAGCCACTCAATATTTCCCTCCCTCCCATTCACAACATTCACAGTTCTCTGCTGTTCCTCCTCTTTCTCCTTCCCCCCCTTCTACTCCCTCCAAATCCTCATACAAAAAAACCGTTTTTCTGACTCCTAAGCCTAGGCCAGATTTGGGTAAAAGTTACGACTCTCAGTCGCACCGCATTATTGTAGATTCCCCTAGGTCCTCTCAACCTAATGGTTGTGCTTTTCCTGATAACTCCGACCCCACTCCTCTTTTAACTCCTAATGATAATCTTATAGAACTTTTGACCTGCTCTCTTATAAATATTCTATCAAAATTCAGCGATGCATTACCGAACAACGTCCTTCTATTAATTCAACAGCTCCTCCAATCCTTTATAATTAAAAATGTCTCACAAACTGATTCAATGGAATTGTAGAAGTATTCTACAAAAAAAACATGATATCTTATATTTATTAAACTCATACAAACCAGTTATCTTTGCTGTTTCCGAGACTTGGCTCAGACCCGTTTCCCGTTTTCGGGTTCCGGGTTATTCTTGTCTCCGGGATGACAGAGATGACGGCCGGGCGGGTTGCGCCCTATTGATTAGTAGATCTATTACTTTTTCTCAAATTCCTATCCCGTCCCATAGCTCTGGTTTTCATATAGTTGCCGTGAGGGCTCTTGACATTTCTTTTGTTTCTATTTATATTCCCCATCCTAATCAGTCCCTGCTTGCTGAATTGAATTCCCTCCTTTCATCTATTCCTAGTCCATTAATTATTTTAGGAGATTTCAATTGTCGTCACACTTTGTGGGGCGCTCATGATAACGACTCAGTATCCTCGTATTTATTAGATATTTTAGAAGACATTAATCTTTGTGTCTTAAACGATGGTTCTGCTACTCGTAGGGTTTCTCCTATACAAAACATAAGCGTCCCCGATTTATCCCTTGCTTCTCCCTCTTTGGTGTCTCTTCTTTACTGGTCTGTCCTTCCCAACTCTTTTGGTAGCGATCACTATCCTATACTTATACAGTTTCCTCAATCTTCTGCACCTCCCTCCTCTCCAAACCCCCTCTTAAAATACCGCACTTCACAGGCTGACTGGGATAAATTCTCTGGTATTATGGATGAAGAAATAAAGTCTCTTGCTCCTGCCAACTCCTCTAACTTCCTTTCTGTTTACGATCAATTCCTTTCCAGCATTATTTCTGCAGCCGACCAATCCATCCCCCTTAAGAACTCAGCTAGAAACTTTATTTCCTCTCCCCCCTGGTGGGACGCAGATTGTACTGAAAGTGTTAAGCAGCGTAAAGATGCCGAACGAAGATATGCTGAAGATTTAAATATGAGCAATTATTTAATTTTAAAGAGTACCTCTGCTCGTACTTGTCGGTTGCTGGCAAAAAAGAAGTCATTAGGTTGGCGTAACTTTTGCGAATCCTTATCTCCTCGTTCTCCTTCTTCACTCGTCTGGAAAAAAATTAAAGCCTTCCGTAGGTCTTATATGGACCCTAATATTTCTTCAAATGACCCCAGCCTGTGGTTGGATGGTTTTATTAGTAAATTATCCCCTCCTTTTGTTCCTTTTAGTGATTCCTTTGTCCCAGTAAACATTCCTCTTCCATCTAATTCTATTGACAGAATGAATGATCCGTTCTCTTTTTCGGAATTATATTGTGTTCTTGATCATCTGCGGGATTCTTCCCCAGGCGAGGATGGTATCCCTTATTCCTTTATTCGAAATTCGTCTCGTTCTTGTCAGTTATTTCTGCTTAACATTATGAATAACATATTTTTATCTTCCCGCGTTCCTGAGTCTTGGAAATCTCAAATTATTGTCCCGATTTTGAAACCTGGTAAAGACCCCAAGGATTCTTCTTCCTATAGACCTATTGCGCTTTCATCTGTCCTAGCTAAGATTATGGAAGCTCTCGTTAAAAATCGCTTGGAATGGATCGTGGAAAGTAGGGGTCTTTTAGCCCCCAGCCAATTCGGTTTTAGAAGAGGGTTGGGTACTCTGGATAGCCTCAGTATCCTTACCTCTGAAGTCCGTCTTGCTTTTTCTAATAATGAGAATGTCATTGGTGTCTTCTTAGACATAGCTTCAGCTTATGACAATGTTCAGCTTCCTCTGCTCAGGCAAAAATTGCAACAGCTGAGTATTCCAGTGAGACTGATCAATATAATAAGCAATCTCTTTATGGTACGTTCCATTAAAGTCCGTCATCAGAATCACCTACTTCCTCCTCGCCTGGTATGGAAAGGTTTACCGCAAGGTTCAGTTTTAAGCCCTCTTTTATATAATATTTATACTGCTGACCTTGAATATTCTGTCAACTCTTTCTGTAAAATCTTACAATATGCTGATGATATCGCCCTCTATGTTTCATCTGCCTCATTTTCTGATGCTTCTTCCCAACTCAACTCCGCTTTATATTACCTAAATCAGTGGCTTTCGGATCACGGCCTTAGTCTCTCAGTAGCCAAATGTAGTGCTCTGGTTTTTTCCCGTAAGCGCAATATTCCTGTTATCAACCTAGACGTGGATGGGCAGCTAATTTCTATCCAGAACAAGGTCAAGTTCCTTGGAATGATTCTGGACTCCAAATTATCTGGAGTTTTTCATATAAATCACATTTTGAAAAAATGCGAAAATAGTGTAAATATCATGCGCGCCCTTTCTGGAGTTAGATGGGGCTCTCATCCCTCCACACAAAAACTTCTATACAATGCCATTATTCGTAGCCATTTCGATTATGGTAGTTTCCTTTTAGAACCTTGCCACATATCTGCTATTGCCAAGCTGGATAAAATTCAAGCGAAATGCCTTCGTATTATTACGGGAGGTATGAAGTGCTCCCCTACAAATGCCCTTCAGGTAGAATGCCTGGATCCTCCTTTACATCTTCGTAGGCAATTTTTATCCGACAGGTTTCTGTTCAACTTGGCACAGTTTAACTCCCATCCTCTCCCTTCTATTCTAGATTCCCTGTCCCAATTAGTACTGTCTTCGAATTACTGGTCTCATAAAGTCCCTCCCCGTCTTATTAAAAGTTACCATAAATTTAAAAACGTTACTACACGCATAGTACAGCATAATTTGCATCCGATTTTCGAAATTGACTTTGACGCTTTAATTTTTGAACCAAAGATAATATTCGACCTTGGTATATCTAAACAATGCCCTGGTGCTAATCAGAAATTGAATTGTATTTTGGAAACGGATTGGTCCCAATGGCTAGTTGTTTTTACAGATGCTTCTAAATTATCGGATGGGTCCCATGTTGGATCTGCAGTGTGGATTCCTAAATTTGGAGTTATTCTTAGTTTTAAGTGTTCTCCTTTGTGCTCGATATTTACCGGTGAAGCGATAGCCTTATTAGAGGCTTTATTATATGTGGAGTCTCATAATCTGAATAATACTCTGATCCTTTCGGACTCTCTTAGCTGCCTTCAGGATATTCTTAAAGTTCCTTTTAGATCTCGGGATAATTTTGTTGTCACTCTTAAGATAAGGGAAGTCCTGTATAGATGCCACTGTGCGAATATCCAGATTTCTCTGGCGTGGATTCCCAGTCACTCAGGCATTTTAGGCAATGAAACAGTGGATTCTTGCGCTAAGGCTGCAGCCATAACAGGGTGTGACGATTATAATCTTTGCCACGCACGTGATCTACGTAGCGTACTAAGTACATCTCTGTTGGAGACTTGGAATAAAGAGTGGGATGTTTCCAGAAAGGTCAAAGGTAAATATTATGGCTCTATTCAACCAGTGATTCCTCCAAAACCTTGGTTTTATAAGCATAAAAACATTAATAAGTTAGCTACTTCAATTATTATTAGACTCCGACTAGGGTTTGTTTGCTCTCCGGTATTTTTAGCCAAGATCCGGGTAAGGGATCATTCCCTTTGTGAGTGTGGTCTGGCGGAGGGCACCTTGGAACATCTGTTTTTCTCTTGTCCCAGATTAGTCCGTCCTTTGTATGACTTTCTTCCAGCTGATATCCCTCGCCCTATAAATATTCCTTTCTTATTATCTCTCGCTCACTCCCCCTTCATAAAAATTTTGTACAAGTTTATAAGTATTAATAATATCAAGCTGTAGTTATGTTTTCACTAGTTTGTTATGTTCGCTAATTTTCCTTTCCATGTTATTTTTATTTATCTCCCTCTGGTGTATATAGGTTAAATACTAATTTAACATTAGAACGTAATTTTATTAATATTATTTATGTATTTATCTATTCAAAATAACATAGTAATTTTTAGTTTATATCTAACTTGTGTTTGTTTTTCGTCTCATTCCAGTTTGCCCAACTGAAAGCAGCGCGTTCCATCTACCGGCTATCTTTCCCTACCGTTTAATAGTTTATCTGTACTTTAACTTGTCCCACAAACTTGTCGTTGGCAGAATCATCGGTAGTCGATGGGGCCATAAACTTTAATTGGAATTGGAATTGAAGGTGGTAACTTGGCCAGCGATTAAATCAAGTAACTAATTATAAAAATGTCTATTTCTGATATTAAACATTCATTACGAAAATATGAATTCCCAGCATGTGCCAAAGAAGCTCTTGGACGCGTCGGTAAGAATTTATTATACCCACAAACGCCACTCGTGCTTTAGTCGAACTTTTTAAATAGGTAATCATCATTATATTTTGTTATTGTTGCAGAGCAATTGCTCGTGGGCCGGTCAGCTCCATCGAACAAACAGCTCGACATAGCAATGGATATAATATCAGAATTCGTATTTTGTGAATCCGACCGGCGCGGTGGTCGCCGGGGTGGAGGTCTGACCCCTCTCCAGGAGCTGCAGCTCATTGACATAATTTGTGACTACCTATCGTCATGTGGCAATGAGACCACAAAGAATACGGTGTTCTTGTCACTATTTGGTGGAATGGAGGGTCAGAGGAGGCTAAAGATATTGAGTATTTTGGCCAGCATGGCCGTGTCGGCATCTAGTACACCTGTAAGTTACGAAAAAGTAACTGTACATTAAATATGGCCAGACCATGACACAAATTGTATGGTCACTAACTTGGGGGTAAACGCAGTGATACCCATGACCTGTGGGAAAACAAAAAGACCATTTCTGAAATTTGCCTCGGCAGAAAATGATTAACCACCCAGTACTGGAATGAGCTGAGTGTGTCATGCTCCAATCATTATGCCAAGCATTTGTCAATTAGAAATACACACTTAAAACCTGAATTTTGTAACTTGTGAAATTCTCTGAAGATTGATATAATTTGCAACAATTTGTAGGTCCTACTAGCAGTAGGTGTATGGCTCCAGCAGATGGGCTGCTCCTCGGCTCAGTCTCTTCAGCTGGTGGAGAATGTGATTAGGGACCACTTCTACCTGAACACGTCAAATCAGATGGCTCTGAGGTCGCTAGCCAACACAGCCCCCCAGTTTGTGTCCAACTTCATCACAGCCATCACGGAGTTGTACATGCATGATGCTCAGGGTGATAAGAAACTGCCTCCAAAGAACCTGTTGGAGGTTATTACTGCTTGGGTAAGTGTATATAATATCAAAATAATAATGTCTTGGTATCAAGTTGACGATTTGAGTTTGAGACATTTTCTTAAATTCATCAGGTTCCAGTCTACCCGGAATTGACTGATTACCATTTACATGGTGCTCCAGCCATGTGCACTCATATCCTATAATTGTGGGCATATTACTATAAAAGGCATAATACTATGAGTTGAAGATGGGTATTCTAATAATAGTGTAGCAATTTCTGACACTACTGGTGTCACCTTTGTGATAATCATTTCTTTTGTTGTCAAGTGTTCATCCATCATAACAACCTTTTCTCAGCTAACATCAAGCAATAAACCCTTCTTACTATAACAGGTGTACTCCAACTCAACCCTGTGCATGTCGGCACAGCTGAACCCTGCTGCCTTGCCCAGTGGCTCCATCCCCATGGCCGCCGTCACTCCCCTGGCGGGGCTGGTCCACTGGTGCGCACTTGCACCACTGTACATAGATGCAGGTAATTTATCATAAGCTTATTATGTACCATAGCGTACAATCTTAAAACTGACAGTAACTTTAGGATTTTTGATTAACAGGGAAAATTTTATACACCCATATAAATATATTTGTATTTCCAGACACAGAAATGTTGGACGAACCAGTACCAGTAAAAAAAATTAAGCTTGAAAGTGATTACAAACACGCTATAGTGAAAACAGTGGTTCACAAGCCATTGTCTGAGTCCGAGTTGTACATAAAACTGCACCTGGGTGTGCTGCACAGTCTCCGGGCTGGCAGACGGACCCATGGCCCTCCCACGGCAGTCAACGCGCAGCACCTGGCCGCGCTCGCGCCTGTCGTGCAAGCATATGCACATACCGTGCTCAAGAGAGGGGGGAAACTGCTGAACGATGAGAAACTACAGGTAGCTTCGCTATTCCATGTATATTAAAATAACCCGTGACTCCGGATATGCAGAGTTAAATCCTTTCTAACACCTAGCCTGAGAAACATAAATGCCAAATTATTGGTCTCCTTTTCCCAAAACTTCAACTTTTCTGTAGAAAACTTAAAAATATAGATAAATATAAGGATGTACAATTAAATTGCTAGAAACAAGTAGCTTTAAAGAAACTCTAGATTTAAAGGTTCGAAGGTAAACCTATATTTTCTTGTTCCCAGGACTGTCTAGACAGAATAGGGCAGGCAGTGCAAGTGGCCCTTGCAAACGGCTGTGTGTACGGCAACATTAGCCATCTCCTTGCTGCTCTGGACACGCTGCCCGAGAACAGGCTGCTCAGGATCATCATCAAAACACATCAGCAGACCATTTGACAAGTGTTGTAGGGTTAAATTGATTAAATTATGAAATAAAGATCTGCATTTGTGATGCATTTTGGAGGCTGGCTGTTCCACTTAAGGGGAGATTAGGCACTTGAAGTATGGCAATGCAAGAGGTAGAGTGGTTTGTGAGACTACTTATATAGAAATGTCCCTCTAGTTCATATGTATAAAGAACCAAATAAAATTATATATTATGTAGATATATTTTTATTTCAAAAGGGCTTAAATCTACGGGTCTGTTTAATCTGTGCTATTTTCCTCTTGTCCTCTTCAAACTTTTGTCTCAGGGCTACAATGTGTTTCATCTTGGATTCCCTTATCTGGAAGGTGTAGAAATTCTTCAACTCTTTCCTTTTCTTATTTTTCTCCTCTTTTTGCATTATCTTATTCTCAACTTTTTCAGTTCTAGCAAAGCTTTGCACCTTACCTCTTTTAGTAACAGTGACCCATCCTTCATCATTTTCTTGTTCCAATTCCTTCTCTTTCTTCTCATTGTTTTCAGTTTCTTTATCAAAGTTCTTCATAAATAACTCTACATTTTCTTTCAGAGTTTTGGGAAGTAATACTGAATTATTGTATTCTTCAATCCATTTCTTCATACCTACTTTTATTTCATGACCATCAGAGTTCAAGGGATATAATTCTGTTAGTTTTAATGCTTTGTCCAATTCTGCAACTTTTTTGAAAACTATGTATGCTGCTTTAATAGTTGGTTTATTTGTATCAGGAATGAATTTATTTACCAGTTTAATCTCGGCTGTGGAGGGCTTGATACAGAATTGTACTGACTGTACGTTTCCAGCACCTCTAAATGCGTTTATCATGCCTTTTTCATCAGCATAGGAAGGCACATTTACTACTAATAATGTCCGACCTTGTGGTTTGTCCGCAGTGTGTTCTCTGACCGAGTGCTCTTTTAGGTATACTGTGTGTGGCGATTTAGAGTCTTCCGTAACTTTTAGTTCCAAAGCTGAAAAGATAAGTATCTACTATAATAATCCTGCCTTGAAAAGAACAGGTGATAGTACATCACATCAATTGGATCAATATTTACCTTTAAAATCAAGAGTACGTTTTGTAGACTTCATAGCGGTATCAAATATGCATCGCCAATTAAATTTCTATAAATGCCGGAATCCGTTTTAGAAATTATTTATAAAATGCCTCCTTCCAACCTCCTTCGCAATGATACTCAAAGAGAATACAATTGATGATACTGATTTGAGGTTATGTTTTTTTTCTTTATCGTATCGTTCAACAACGCCTTTAGAACAAAATAATAATTCTCTAACACAGGTTGTGTATGGTATAAGATTGATGTTTTCATAAAATATATGCAAAGGTTATAATAATAATTGTTCAGAAAGCTGCAATCTGTTATGATTAGAATTAATTTTAGTGTTCTTTTATATTTTATAGTTTCGTTCGGAAACACTGTTTACTTTGTCCATGATAGATTATTTATGAATTACTGACAGCATAAAAGTGACAGTTAATATCTTTCAATATATTGTCTATGATATTCAGTGACTGTTGGCGGAGAGTGTCTGTTTTGCCCGTATTTTGTCGTAATTTTACGGCCATGTGTGGTTACATTTACATATTTGGCAAAATTTCTAGTGATGATATCCACCACTGCAAATAGTAAAGTTAAAAACCCAAAGGGAACGGAGGGCACCGACGCTCTGGAGCGGGACGAAATTGGACAAGAAAACACGGAGGATAAGGTCAGAGGTTATGTTAGTACGTATGATGCATCTTCGTCGTTTGGAGGACCGTCTAGAGATGGCAGGTTTCGGTCCCGGGGAAGGGTCACCGAGTTCAGGCCCTCCCGAGGAGGCGGGCGCGGTGGCAGGGGCCGTGGAGGTTTCCCGCCCCGAGGCGATCGTGAACCACTCGACAATTGCTATAAATATAACGAACCGCTAAACCAGCCCCCGACAGACACCTGGTCTCAAGGAAACAGCAGTAACAAGTTCTACGAGCGCTCAGAGCTTGTCGTGAACCTACCCGAAGACCCTCGCATATCTAAGTTGCTGCGTCGCCTCTGCGCTGAGGTGGACGTGGAGAAATCGCTTGTCATATGCAGCAAACTGCAAGACGCTATCATGCTGACGGAAAACGCGCGCTACATACGACGCTCATATGACATATTAGTTGAATCATTGCTTGACGTGTTGTATGACGCTCCTGGCCCGGAGACAAAGGAAGGTGCCGCTGTGGTGCTCGGCAGGATCGGCTATGTCATGGGCCCAGATTTCAGGAAACATCTAGACTGGGTGGCCGCCTCTTATGCAGTTCACAGTACAAGTGTAAAGCATTTGTTGACTCTCTCATTCACAGAGACTTTTCAATTGGATTATCAAACACCAAATTTGACAGATTTTGCAGAGTTGACATTGGAAAGGCTTCAGACAATCATTGAAGGGACAGACTCGGCCGATGTGTTCATGGCGGCCATTAATGCCATGATTGTTATGTCTAATTCATATCCTGAACACTTTGCTAATCATTTTGTTGATACAGTTGACATTTTAGTTGGGTGGCATGTTGATAATGCCCAAACAAAAAAGATAAAAGATTTTGCTTTGGAGTCCCTTTATAAATTAAGCCGCCACTGGCAAGCAGATGTTGGATTTTCAGTGAACTTATTGAATCAATTTGTTGAAGACATGGTGGCCTACTCTAGTGACCTGGATTCAGACGGCAACAAAAAAGAAGAGGAGGCAAACTCATATGAAGATTCTATGCAGAAGGTGACATCATTTCTCAATGTATTTAACACTGTAGTGAAGAGCTTGAACACTCTGCTGAGTCCTACTGTCTCACAAGCTGTTTCATGGACTTTTCTTACGGAAGCATTTACAAAGATACTGCAAGTATTGACTAAAACATTCAATGACAAAGCAGATTCTGAATTGATATTGGCAGGCAATGAATGTATTGCTTTGCTACTTAAATATTTGCAGTCCAAATCATCATCTTGTTCACCCATGCTTTTTTCCTTGATATCTATGGAAATGATGAGCTTCTTACAAGCAGAAGAGAGTGTGTGTCTCAGTGTGATCAATTTGATATCTACGACTATAAAGGAGATTGCTTCCAACCTTCCGATTGAATTCATCACACAGACCATAGGTCCAGAGTCACCGCTGCGTCCACTGCGCTACTCGGCAAGCTCTTGTATTTTACATGGAGTGTTATCAGTATACAGTAACTTGTTGAATTTAAAAAATATTCCACTTTTACAAGAAACATACAAATATGTGCTGTCTGATGTACAGAATTCAATTTCTATGATTATACCCACTGTAGAGATAATACAACCTGAATATTCAGAAAAAATCAGTAAAGATGATGCTGAGAAGAATGTCATTTTCTACCTACAATGTTTATCAGAGCTTGCTAATGCCAGTAACTCCATAATTGGCATGTGGGCATTGCAGCCAAGCATCTTAGAGTTACTGGCTATTAAAATGAGACCCCATGACGAGATACTCATGAAGGAGAAGCCTGCACTTCAGTATTCTATACTATACCTGCTGTATTCTCATTGCAAAAAGAACAATCACTTCATTGCATCTAGTGATTTAGTAACCAATACACAACAAAGGGCAAATGACATATTTGGGTTGTCGAATCTGAGTTTAGGTGATGTGTCAGGCACTAGCCCCACTTCAGGACACCTTGCAGTAATTCTGAACACAATAAGTATGATACTAGATGAAGGCATCCCAAAGGAATCCCTGCTTCTCGTCTTGAACTGGATTTCAGACATATTTTCCCAATTGGACAAGTACTTAACGATTGTGAGTAGGTCCAAGAGCTTCCTAGTTTTAACTACCAACATGTTGACACTAGCCTACAGTTTTGATGACGATGTAGTTTTGTTGGTCATGAAGAATTCCCAACATTTGCTTAAAAATAAAACTTTGACTTGGAATGTTATGATACTAAAGACAATAGCAGTGTTATGCTTACTACACATCGATAATCGGAATAAAATGTTGTCGGAAGTATGCAAAGATGTGTTGTTCGAGCTACCATGGGACATTGTTCAGTTGGAGTTGGACAAGCAAGAAGTTAAAGTTTTCACGACGCGAAAAATGAGTCTGAGTATACTCAATAGCGATACTAAGGCCAATTCATTCAAGGAGTACCTGATGCGCGGGTCGTTCACCAATTTATCTAATCATCACTTTAAAATTATAATTAACTGTCTTCTTCAATTAACGACAGATGATAAGAAATTCTTAATAGATGCATTTTTAACATCTTGGCCCTTGCAGACTGTTGATATTGATGAGAATAATCTCTTGTTTTTCCGACAATGTGCTACGAACTTTTCATCCATCTGCGTAGGTTGGGCTCTGTCAGAATTGGCGCAAACATGTGTCGCTCTGAAACTCAGAACCGGATTGGGAAAGCCGCAGGAAACATTCACTAAGATAGAAGGAGCTTTAAAAGGAATAGCGAGAGAAATATCAATGCTAGAAAATAAATATACTAGCACGGATCAACAGAAACTTTCAGATGTTGTAGTTGCCGAGCAGATGAGAACAAGATGGATTACGGAATTTATGATGTTTTTGGAAAAGTACATCTATAATGCTGCGGAGGGAACTGCGACTGTTTTGCCTGCCGTCCCTAAACCTGTGAAAACATTCTTCCATACAAATTGGCCGACTTGTCGAGAGTGGCTGACAAGAGTTCGCCCTGCGGCGTTAGCTGTGAGCCTCTACGCAGGTCATTTTGGGGCTGCCATCTATCATGCTTCCTTGATATTACAAACCGTTGCTAATTCGAATGTCAATATTGATATCGAAGCGATTACAATGAACGTAGCGAAGGCTCTTATAAAAATCGAAGAGCCGGAAGTGTTACACGGTCTCTACGTGTGGATAAAACAGACATTTGATAAGAAGCTTCTTTGGTTGAAAGGTGCTGCCGAACAAGCAAATTCTAGGCATGAAATAGCTCTCGATTATTATAAAAAACTTAACAATTTAAAGTCACACGACGATGCGAAAGAAGGGGAATCTACCCCTCAAGTAGATACGCGGAGTAGCAGATTTATAGACGAACAAATGCTTGAGAGTTATAAACAGATACAGAGTTGGGAAGATATACAAGAATGGAAAGAAAATGAACATAACGCACATAGTTCGCCGTGGAAATCATTCTCGGCACTGAAATCATTCGAGGAAAATGCAGAAATCACGGCGGATCTCTCCAATTGGGATATTTTAGATCCCGAAGCAAACGAATTATCAAAAAATACGTGTTCGTACCAAGGATTGTTGAATAAAGTTGAATCAACGTTAGTGTGCACCGCAGTTAATATTTACAATACGGAATATGCCGAAAAATATGATTTGATACTGAAGGAATGTGACACGTTGCTTAAAGCTACAGCTGAAGAATTCTCAAGGACGAATGCCGTGCATTTTTTGAAAGAAATATCTGTGCTTCAGTTAGCTAACCATGGTCTCAGAAATGTGGTTAAGAACGGAAAATTAACTTCTAATCCATTCAAACCTTCGACTGTAAAAGAGCATAAATATGGCACTGAGTTTAAAAATTTAAGTCGTATTCTGTGGTGGAACCAGTATTTCACGAAGTTAAATATGACAGAAGAAAATGTCTTCTACGCTGAATGCCTCCGACTGGACGTGATAAAGAGTGCCAGAAAGAACGCAAACGTGAATATGGCGAGAAGGGAGCTGTTGAAGCATTTCAAACAAAATTCTGCTTTCCAAATGTGTTTAGGCAACGTAGATAACTTAGACGAGTTGAGCGAGTTACTACTCATGTCTAATAATTCGTATGACCTGGAAATCTGGACCCCTAATAACGCATCCGCTCTAGCAGAACTGTGCAAGATAACATACGCTAAAGAAGAGACCAAGACACGCGCTATAAATTTATGCGCAAGCATTTCATTTGGGTTTTCACAGAGATTGGCGATGGGTGAACAACGATACGAACTACGAGAGAAAGGCACAAGAATGCTACTAACACTTTCGAAATGGGTACAAAATGAGAGTGAAAATATCCTAGAGATCGATTCACCTTTATTGAAATTGGTGTCAGCACTACCAGAAATCGGTTTGGTGGACAATAATATATCAGAAAATGTGATACCCGTGTCGGACTCTGCTGTCGGTAAGCTACTGCAATTCGGCGTTAACCAATGCCCGGGGTTAGCTAAAGCTTGGGCTAATTTCGCCGCTTGGTGCTTCAGATGGGGTCGTAAAATGGTGGAATTCAGTTCAAAGACCCGTGAGCAGTTGACGGAGAATGACAAGTTGCAGATAGAGAGCGTAATGATTGGATGTTCACCGCAAGACTTTGAGGCGGTTTGTGAGATATTATCGAAAACAAAAGCTACTTGTGATGATGAAGACATTGATTGGAATGAGATCAATACATCAGAGATGATCGAAAGTCAGCTTCGCACTGTACCTTCCCTCAGCAACGCCTTCCCGGAGCACCTCGCGCTACTGGTCGACATTTGGCGGCAAGCTCAGAAGCGTGTCTTCTCATATTTTGAGTTGTCTGCAGATGCTTACTTCAAATTTCTACAGCTCATTTGCGCTTCAGATTATATAAACCACAGTGGAGAGAATGCAGTAGTCAACGCGACATTAAGACTGCTACGATTGATCGTAAAACACGCTATGGAATTGCAAACTGTTCTTGAATCAGGCTTGGCGAACACACCAACTCAGCCTTGGAAGGTTATCATTCCACAATTATTCTCTCGCCTTAACCACCCAGAAACCTACGTAAGAAAATGTGTGTCCGATCTTTTGTGTAGACTGGCAGAAGATACGCCACATCTTATTACCTTCCCAGCGGTAGTAGGTGCTGTGGAAAACGAGCAAAACGATCTGATGGAGCTGAATGTAGCCCGATCCTTCTTATCTAATGACGCTGAGAGTGGCGAAGAAAATGATATTGAAGATGCTGGCAGTGACAAAGTAATCAATAATGAACTTAATTCTTGCTTCCTGGACATGGTGGAAACTTTAGCAAAGCAAGCCCCGAAAACGATTTTACAAGTGAAGCTGTTGGTAAAAGAGTTGCAGAGAATCAACTTGTTATGGGACGAGCTGTGTCTCGGCACGTTAGTACAACACCATTCTGACTTTACGAAGCGTCTTTCGCAGTTAGAAACAGAAGTGACTAAAGTTAAAAATAATGCAAATTTGTCAGCTGAAGATAAAGAAAAGTTGATAAAAGAAAAACATCGAATCATATTCGAGCCGGTCGTATTCGTATTAGAGCAGTTGCAGCAAGTTACATCGGCGAAACCCGAGACACCGCACGAAGTATCATTCCAGAACAAATTCCAGTCACTTATCACTGACGTAATAGATAAACTAAAGAATCCTGTCAACCCAGAAAAGCCCCAGGAGTCCTGGGCACCTTTGAAACAATTACAAATCAAACTACAACAGAAAGTCAACAAGAGGACTTCTTATATTTTGAAAATGTCAGACATAAGTCCTGTGTTATCAGAACTGAAGAACACAGTGATCACAATGCCGGGAGTGCACACCAGTCAGAGAGCGGTCAGAGTAACAATACGAGCCGTTGAAAATAACGTAGCCATATTACCAACAAAGACGAGGCCGAAGAAACTTGTATTCTATGGATCCGACGGGAAATCGTACACGTACTTATTCAAAGGCCTAGAAGATTTGCATTTGGACGAAAGAATAATGCAGTTACTATCGATTACCAACACGATGATGGCGCGAGATTCAGAAAACAACGACAATCAAACATACAGAGCTCGTCATTACTCTGTCATCCCACTCGGCCCACGATCGGGTCTGATCAGCTGGGTGGACAACGTAACGCCACTCTTCGCTCTATATAAACGGTGGCAGAACCGCGAAGCTGCTATCCTGTCGGCAAGGACCAACAAAGCTGTTAACGTATTGCGACCTTCAGAGTTGTTTTACAACAAATTGAATCCTCTGTTGAAAGAAGCTGGTGTATCGACTGAGAACAGGAAAGAATGGCCGGTGTCTATACTGAAGCAAGTTCTTCAAGAGTTGTCAGCGGAGACGCCAAAAGATCTTCTGTGGAGGGAGCTTTGGTGCAGTAGTGTGAGTCCTGAGCAGTGGTGGCAAATGATTCGTAGGTACAGCTACTCGGTCGCGGTGATGAGCACGATAGGGTACATCATCGGTTTGGGTGACAGACACTTGGACAATGTGCTGGTGGATCTCACGTCGGGTGAGGTGGTGCATATAGACTATAACGTGTGCTTCGAGAAAGGAAAGACGCTCCGTGTTCCCGAGAAGGTGCCGTTCCGGATGACGCCGAACTTGGTGACCGCGCTTGGCGTTACTGGAGTTGAGGTGAGTGTATTTTATTCATAATACATTATATTTATTTTCTTCAACCGTCATCCTAATTTATAGCCTTCAGTTCCACCTACTTATAGGCCATACTAAACAAAACAAAAATAGATCTTTATCAATCATTCGTTCATTCGTTATTTGAGTCTCGCTATTAAAAGTTGCATACAAACTTTCATCCCCTATTTTATCCCCTTGGGGGTAGAATTAATCAAAATCCTTTCTTAGCGGATGCCTATGTCATAACATCTACAGGCATGCCAAATTTCATGCCGATCCGTCCAGTGGTTTGGGCTGTGCGTTGATAGATCACTATGTCAGTCAGTCACCTTTGAGTTATATATATTTAGATATGGTCAGTTCGTATTTCTAGTAGGTGAAAAAACAGGTTCACAGCTCACGTTTTGATCGGACCTATGAATCAGTAGCGTTCGTGATGATGAACATGTAGGTGGACCCACCACCCAATCTCGGCCTTTCAACCTCTGAAATTATAAAAATACTAGCTGACTCGACAAACGTTGTCCGGTCTTTTAGGGGTATGAAAAATAGATAGTTGCCGATTCTCAGACCTACTGAATATGCATATAAAATGTCATAAAAATCGGTCAAGCCGTTTCGGAGGAGTATGGTAATTACTATTGTGACTCGATAATTTTATATATGTATAAGAAGTTTGTCGATAAATAATAAGACGTCAACGAGGGCGAACTCCGTTAGTCTGCCTGTCATTAGTGCCAGAGACCCTAATAAAAATGTATATTATCAAAGTAGATGTTATATAGTTGATATTTGCAACTATTATTTGTAATAATATGGCCAAAATCGTTAATATTATAACATTCAATAGTGATATAAATTCGGCGCATTGTCGATACCAGTAGTGACCTCTATAGATTGTGCAGTAGCGAACAGGAAGTTATTCTGTTACACTTTCTAGTCATTATCATTCAATGATTTAATTATTAGGTTATTCATCTTTCCAACTGATTATGTTCTTGAGCCTTATTTTGTGGTCATGATATCGGAATGCGTCTGGTTCCGCGTAGATAAATAAAACAATGAAATATCTAGTTTGCCTAGTTTTGGTTTACCTTTTACTGTGGTTTGATTTTGGTGAAAAGTGGGCGTTCCCAATCCTTTCAACTGTTTGGAATGCCTCTGACCTTATACCTTTCACGGATTAAATAAATAAATATCTCCAGACTGACACACCAACTGTACCGTCTCAAACTAAGCATCGCTTGTACTATGGGTACCACACACTGAACTGGGGGCGATCCCAGTGACACGCAGACCTGGGCAATTACGAAAAGTCAATTTCCGAAATTTGCTCCGGCTGAAATCGAATCTGCAACCGCCCGGTGTAGTGAACCGAGCGGCCTACGCTCAAACCACTGCGCCAAGCGGTCGAAAACTTTGTTACTTCTTTTATCAAAGGTCGAAACGTATGGTGCTACGTGTAGACATTTGATGTCTGTTATTACTAAGTTGAGCATAGCATTAATATTTCATAAATATTTATAAAGTATTTTTGAAGAATAAATGAATAAATAATTACTCATATCGTAATTTTAGGTTTAGTACATACTACATAGCAGTAACGTATTACTGCGCCATCTGTATATCATACGGTAACTTAGTATGCTGTTGCGAACTACTGTTCCTTCTTAGTGACTCCTTTCATCGATAGATGGCAGGGGTAGATATTTTAGACTTCAACAATTTAGCAATTCTTTGGAACTATAATAATAATAATATTACGTGTTAGGTGGTTCTTCTCAGGAGTAATTTGAGCACTTTCATTTTACTCTTCTTCACGGTTTGTTAGGTACCTATAAATAACAATCAACAAATTTTATACATTTTAATATTACATAGAACATTTTCATTATATCATTTAAACATTTTCATTTGACAGAGAACCTCTTATTAAATCGATCATTATGGCGGGGAACTCATTATAATCTCTCAATAAAAATTCAACAATAAAGCTTTTAAAAACTTGAGCGTAGATTCGAACAGGTACCTAAATGCGAAGGGGGTACCTACAGTCACTAACAACTTTATACTAGAAGCGTTTCACGTTTCCCACTGAACGTCTAAATATCGTTTGTAACACTACACTACGTCGACGGTGTGGCCGGCCGGCCGGTGCACGGGGGTGGGCCCGTCCGGCGCGTAGGAGGGGTTGGTATCGCCCCGCTCGCCGTCCACGTATCCAGCGTTCTCTATGATCCGGCACCGGGACGTGTCCGACTCGCGTTCGACGTACAGCAGCCGGGCCGGCCTGCCTCCCAGGCTCGACAGGCCGCCGGGCGCGCTCGAGCGAGTTATGGAGCCCTCTCGGAGCGCCACCGATCCTCTCTTCCTCTCTGGAGCGGGCGAGCCTCTATACTCCGAGGTGTCTGGTCGTTTGCACCGCAGCAGCTTGGCGAACGCGGCGCGGAAGCCTGCATTCTTCCATGCGTAAATGAGCGGGTTTATCCCTGAGTTGGACATGGCGAGCGATGACGTCAGCCGGTACGCGATGTGGTTGTGCAGCGGCATTATGGGCAGGGTCTGCGCGCACGCCACTACCACGAATGGCATCCAGCATATTGAGAATGATCCGAGAACGAGGAGTACCACCTGGAATTGAAATATGGAATTGAGGAACAAGTAATTCTTTATTTGATTTGAATTATTAATTTGGAATGTGAAGTCTATGATAAAAAGTTCGATGATAATGAGTCTAAAAATGGTCACGTTTTTTTAACAGTGTACTCTTTTGAAGGCCTTCATGTTATAAATCAATAATGTACGCACTTATGTCTCATGCACTGGGCAAATGTTTACACAGTAATCATAGATTGATAAGTGACGGAATATCATTGATACTTTATGTGTAGTAAACATCCTTTTTTGAAGGAATATTCATAAGGGTATCTGAGGTATTCGTAGATGTTGTCAGTGACCAGTTATATTTGCAAAATTCTTACTATTTGCAGAATTTGCTTATGTATGTTTTGGTAAACTCTTCGGACCAGGTTTTACCAAAAATACTTGACAAGTAACATATTAACCCTTGAAATTTGTCTCGCGATTAATTTTTCCCTAGCGGTGGGGTTGTAAGTTGTAACTACCTGTATGCTCTTCCAATCGTTGGCTCCGGTGGGGCAGCAGGTGTTGGCCCGCATGCGCCGGGCGTGCCAGGTGGCCTCCCGCCATATCCGCCAGTACAGGATGAACATCACCATCCAGATGAGGGAGAACATCGGCGCCAGAATGCTCGTCGTGTAGGGTTTGGGCACCACCTGGAATGTAACACAAAACTTATTACTAATGTTAAAAAGACAGTAGAGCCTGCAAATCTGAAAAATCATGGCTCTACGATAGCTCGATTTATGCTCCATTATTGTTAATATACTATCCAATGTTGTTACAAGCTATTGATGCAATCGAATGTGGAAGCTATATTGGAGTTAGCGACTGTCTAGCCTGGATCGAAAAAAAAACTTTTAATTAAGTTGTCGTTAGTCGTTTATTAATATGATACTGAACCTATGATACAAACGTCATTTTGTGAACACTGCAATATAGCAAAGCGTTTATTTAAATTCAAGGGTACCATAGTATTTGTTGGAATACAACGATAAATGAAGTCAAATTGTATATTTGTAAATGGATATAAATCCGAATTACTTGTGTATTATTTATAAATCAGTGAAGCGAATCGCAATAAAGAACTCTTTGAGGATTGAATACCGTCGAAATATTTATCTCGCACATTGTTTGGATATTTATGTATACTGGTATACAAATACATAATATATAGCTGTGTCAATATCGCCTGTTATCGAATCAAATGATCCTTATATTGTGATAGGGAATTCCGAGAGCAATATCGAGGCATGAGACTAATATTTGCTTATATTCGTTCAATAATATTTCATTATTTACTCTAACCAATTGATCAATTCCAGTTTATAAAATCCAAAATAAATATTTCAACTAGTTAATGGAGTATTCCTTATTCGCGATAATATTTCTAAATGGTTTTTAAATGTATACTGCTAAGGGCCAAGAAAACACCGCGGCAATGATTTTAGTTCAGGTTTACAACGCTACGATATAGCGTTTCTAATTCGATCGACCACCATAAGTTAATAAGTTCGCTAGAGCCGCTAGATAGCGCTGTTCGCGATAGCAAAGGTGCTGTACAGTTTACACGTAGAGACTATCGTAAAAGTCATGGTAGAGCTAGAGATATCAAGTGCAAAGGACTCACCATGTTCATTTCGCACGCGATGCCGTCGTGCCAGTCGTTCCAGAAGATGGGTATGCAGCTGATGCAGAGCGCTACCGACCACGTGGCGCTCATCAGGAGCCGCGTCACCAGCTTCGTCATGTACCGACTGTAATGCAACGGGTGCACGATCGCTATGTACCTGTAAACGTGAGGGAATTGACTGATCACTGTCTGCAGGTTTCAAATTGGACTAGTTCCGTGTAGCTAATAGTTATTATGTTCAAGGTAGCGAGTTCAGACAGGCTTGTCAAAAGAAGTAACGGAATTCGGTTGCATATTTCGAAAAAACTGGACAAAAATTAAAGTAGTATAGGTTTGTAGAGACTGTATATAAAATGTTATGTCCAGAAGTGGACTGAACTTACTTCTAAATCTAGGTATACTAATTGAATGTTTCTGCCAAAATGTTCATATTTAAAGATTTCGTTGTAATAAAAGTTCAAAATTGAGGGCACTTACCTGTCTACAGCGATCGCTATGATGTTGTAAATGGACGCGAGGCACGCTAGGATTATTAGAATGAATCTCATCAGGCACGACCATTTGATAGTCCCGAAGTCGTCGTTCAGGTAGAAGATGAGATGGTAGGGCAGCGTGAGGCCCACCATCAGGTCCGATATCGCCAGGTTAAGCACGAACTGGTTGGACACGAGCGAGGAGAGCCTCCTGCTCAGCGTGACCGCGAGGATCGTGAGCGTGTTCCCGCTCACGATCAACAGCATCAGGGATCCGTCCACTATACTCCAAGCCCAGTAGTTGTACAAGTTCGCACCCGTCCCCTCCTCGGTCGCGTTCCACCCCCCCTCGCTCTCATTTCTGTAATCAACGTCCATAACATCGCTGGCCGCGGTCGCCAGCGCCCCCCACTCCGAATGGTTCGACGTCGTGGTCGAACTTACGCGAGCATTGTCTTAACTGTTCACGTCACTGGTCACTCGCGTTTCGAACGCACCGTCAGAAGATGTCTCTCTGTTTATTCGCGATTCGCACATTTTCTCCCTCGCTATCAGTTGCGTCGCGGCGAACACCTGGAACGGAGTTTACTAGTGAGATTTCGTATTTAGGGCATGAGCCGACTGGCGGCACGTGCGCCAGGAGCCTGGGCGGCGGAATGCACGGCGGCGTGCGCAAAAAGTGCAGCCCCGGTGTAACTTGGGGTTTTGTATGCAGCGGCGCGTCGCCCTCACAAATTACTTTGCAGGACCCGCTCGACTGCGCTCGCTCTACTGCGCGCGTCAAATCACATTATGAACTTTTTCAAGGGATCCTTCGAACACATCGGAAGTTGCCTCCCGCTCTCGTCTTTGAATTATGTATGGCGCATGATGAGACGTGCTTTGTCTATCTCCGCCCTAATCGATGGCTATACCTATACCGCTATAAATGAATTATTTCCAGACGTTGAAGGCCGATCGGTTCATAAACTTCCTGCTAATAACAAATTAAAAATGTTTTGTGTTCCAAGGTGACGGCATCCTTGTGGCTACCCCATGTTATTTAGGAATTCGGTTGAATTCCTTTAGATAATAATACAATTTTATAATTTCATTTTCTAATTTGTGCTTATGAATATTCGTAATTAAATTCACTTTTTAAAGAATTTAATTTGACTTTAAGGATCTTTATACAACGATCTTATATTTCATTCTTGATATTAAGCAAATAGCCCGGATTACGATAATATAAAAGCTCTGAAAGAGCCAGCTTTATAATTATTCAAAAAATATAAAACCTTAGTTTCCTAGGTTACTGATAAAATGTATTCACTTGCGTGTTAAGACGATGGAACATTTAGCGCGAATAAACTCAAAGTATTAATTACCTGGCTCAAGTTGGTGACGCGGACATCTGAATATCAAATGAGTACGGACCAAAGACTTTGCGACTCTACGTTATTGTTAAAGTATTAATACCGTGACTTTCGTCGTCACTCTCTTTCGAATAAACGTTGTTAATTTGTATATTAACGCAGAGTGGCAAGCTTTTAATGTCCGATATTCATTAACATACGTACTCGTATTAATGAGCAATAAAAAATTTTGCGGGTCCATTTATTTTAATTTCGTTGATGTGGAATCTGTGCTGGCGTCCATTTGACGGCACTTTATGTTCGGACAAATAACGAAGTACTAAAGACGGTAGTGTTCGTAAATTTCGCAAGATACGCAACTGCGTTACTTTGAAATGTTTGCACGAGATTTTTTTGGTTCGAAGGCCTATTTGCGACAAAACCATTTATAAATGAAATGATCCTATTAGGCTCGAAACTGAATAATTTTATCTCAAAAGCATTTTGGTATATTCCAAACATTTGATGAATGAAATGTCAAATGATGATTTACGATTTGGCAGCATTGCCTTTGTGTTGCGATCAACGGCAGATAGGAAATTGCAATTTGTACACGATGGTTTCCATCTCATAGTTGATTCGGTCGATAGATTTATTCCCGTGTAATTTTGGCGTGCGTTCGTCGGACAGCAAATTGTAATCCCAATTTCGATTCACCGGTGTTAAAATAGTTATGGACATCAGTTGTTGTTGGAATACTTTAATGCTTTAGGTCTCAAGTGATTCGAACGTCTTTGTAAATTTGTAGAAATTGTTTCTGTTTAATTAAAACTAACTTTGGTTTATAAATCACGAGCAATTTGCCCCGCAGACTACAATTAGTGCGCTGCGAGTTTGTTCGGGCAAAGTTAAGACGTTGCTAGGTCAAGGTAAAAGTTAAGTTATCCTCGCGAATTCGGTAACAAAGAAACTCGAGTTATATTCTAGATGAAATTGCCGAATGAAAATGCAATTGACTTACATAATATTTGGTACAATGCAGTACTTTCGTTACGAGCCCTGAGAAGTAAAACAGTTAAAACCACACAAAATGCAACATATTTTACTCCACCGCAAACTGGAATCTAAACGAATTTAAAATAAAATAAAAAGGTACAAAGCAAAACTAATATTGATGTTGAACATTTGATATAAATTCTCTGCAAGTCTTGCAATATTGAGGACTGTGCTATTATTCAGATCACAGTGGCCGGCAGGGCTACTCGGAATGCCCTTTACAAGTGACGGGGACATTAATATTCACTGGTGGCGCTAAAACGCGTACCTAATGCTATCTGACGGTTGCTCTGATGCGAGGGATACGAGACCACGCTACATTGACATGTTTTAATCGAATTACGGAGAAGGTATGTTATGTTTGTGTTTGCATTGAGGTTGTATGTAATAAAGCAATCTAGAGCAAAAGTTTAATAAAGATAATCAGAAGTTGGGAGCTTTTGTTCAGTAATAAAATTATAATGTTTACCTATATTCAAAATGATAATAACGTTCCTTTGTCGCCCAAATTACGCAAGTAAACAATATTCATTATTATTATTATGTATGCTCAGAAGCGAGTCTAAATAGATTGAGGTATTATAAACAAACAATTTGTTCGCGGAAACGGTGTAGTTATTTTAGGAAATTGAACAGATATATCCCGTACTCTGACACGTGTTGTCATAATGCTAGCTAAGTAGGTGCCTATGTGTGAGAACTTAGTCGCAGAATTCGGGATAGGAACCGGTACCAGTATTACTTGAATATCAGCAATGGACTAAACACAAGTATATAAGAATGGCAATAGAAGATCATAGACTAAACTTAAAAAATAGTGCATATTATAGTACCAATATATACTCGTATAGTTCGGCCTTACGTACCTATTGCTTCAATTGAATAAATTGCTCCTATTATTTTTGATATTGAAGTAATGATAACGGGGAAATAGCTCAATTACTGACCGCCTACTGTTACTGTGTATCGATTTCGAAATAAATACTTTAGTATACCTACCAACGTGCGTCCTTTACCTAATGTGGCGTGTCGGATTGTCGCGTGCGACCTCTGCTCGGAGAACAAGCAATCGTAGTTACTATTTTAATTGTGTAATATGTTCATTAGTTACTAAATTTTATAAATATCTACACGAATGACGGGCATTTGAATTATATGGCCGAAGGTCGTTCGTTACTTTTGGGATTTTGAAAAGTATCAAATTAGAAATCTATTTTGGTTGAATGTTTGTCGGGGTGATATATTTAACTCCACAACATTGATTGCCTCATTTTAATATTGTAACTTTGTAGTGTTGAGGTTGCAACATCACTTACGTAGCGTTATTAGATGTAATTTCTTATATCCGAATTTTCTTGGTATCTTGAATCAGTACAACTGTATCAAACGGAAAATGGTTCCAGCCGTACATCAAGTCGACACAATAGGAAGTTTAATATTAAGTTATCAACAACACTCAACGTTTAACGTCGCAATGGCTTACAGAACTAACGAAACGAAGCCCCGAAAGTCGTCGTCAAGTATTACGTGTAGAATACAATTGGAACGATTGTCCTTGGTACAGAATATATATAATAATATAATATAATAATTTTAGCCCTTTTTGACGTCCCTTTCCTGGGCACGGGCCTCCCCTCAACACGAGGGGGATTCAGGCCATAATCCACCACGCTGGCCCAGTGCGGGTTGGCGGATTTCACATGTCTTCATCGAAAATTGGTTAAATCTTCTAAGACATGCAGGTTTCCTCACAATGTTTTCCTTCACCGTAAGCAAGTGATAAACATATAAAAATTATGATTCGCACAAAGATTTCGAAAAATCCAGAGGTTCGAGCCGGGGTTTGAACCCGAGACCTGGTAGCCCGCAAGACGCGTGCATAACCAATCGGCTATCACTGCTCTACAGAATAAAGGTTGTAAATCTACGTTGGCGACGGGTGCGAATTTTAAGAATAAAAAGCGTTTGCAAGGAAAACTCTGGGAATATTCCCATTTGCAATAGCATTGGAAACAATAGGGAATGACGGAAATATTTCGTTGATATACGTTTATGTGGTAAAGAATAAGCAACTATTATATCAACAAGTACCACTTGTGAAAAGGCATTATCTTAGATATGTTCATAGTAGGTAAGAAGTAATTCAATTTTCTGGAAATTTAATGAAAAGTACTATTGTGTGAAAACAGCTTAAACAGAGCTCCTTAAATAAAATAACTTGTAATTTTACGCAGCAGCGAAGTTTTTGCTTCATTCGAGAAGCTGGAAACTTTGTTATGACGGCACTAACCCTTTCGAATGTTGAGGAGATTTGCTTCAGATGCATGATTCGATTACAACGTTACCAGCTTGGAATGGCCACGGTAGGATTTTTACGCAATCTTAATGGAGAGTTGGATAACTTTCATAAATAAATGCCTTAACTGAATTTAGTCTCAGACATTGGAAAATAAACCGTTAACACCCTTGGGTCTACCTTTTAATAGCAATAATGACAGTGCAGTTGTTGCATACGGACACTCGTAATGAGACTATCAACTTGGGCGAGAGCAAATGATCAACTTTGCAAACAGCCTTTGCTCTAAGAACAAAAATAAGGCTCTGACTACGAAATTCCAGGAAATTACATTGGTTGAAGATTGATTAAGGCCGAAATTTGTAAGACCCTGATGCAGCAGCTCTACCCTTAATTCTAAAGACTTGTTCAAAACGGAAGAGGCGTTCAAGTTGCGGAATTGTCGAATTTATTAACGATTATTACAGAGAATCATTTAAGCAAGGATGTTCTCGGTCACTGAGTAAATGTATTGGAAATCGTGTATCGATAACATCATTAAGTCCTTAAAGCATTGCCTCTGAAGGTTCAATTCACTCCGACTTAACCGTTAAAATATTATGAGAGTGCAATAAATAAATATACCCAAAATTTATTCCAAATAATGTGGATTCAGTTCACATAGTGAATTGACACAGATAGGTACTGAATACCGTAGGTATTTAAAAGCTCTGAAATATCGAGAGATTCCGGTCGATCGTGTACTTCCCATATTCTGACGGGACTATTCCACAGTAAAAATGCGTCCTCATCAGTCACGTCACTTCGAGGGCAAGTTCATCGCCCTGGCGCAACCCGCGCTCTTTCAAATTTTATTATATAGACTATCGTTTTGTATTTTTAAGAAATCATAATGGATTATCTAAATTGAATGGCGAAAAGTAAACTTTCATTATGCATCGATTCGTTGGTTTATGTTACGTTTGAAGTCTCAAAGATAAAATGCATTTTTCAATAGCCTATGCTCTTTGTTTTTTATTATTAGCAGTTTGTTTCTTCAGCAATATTGAAAAGATAAAAGTAAACTTAGGAAATTTTGGTAAGTATATTTTTTACTATTGAAGTATGCCTCCGATTATCATTAAATTACTGAAACAATTTGAAAATACTTTCAGGAATTTTATCGTCATTCAATGAAAAAGCCAATTTCAATTATTCATGCTCAATGTAACGCAGCGGGATTCAATTAACAAGTTTGTAAGTTACCCAACGCGGGACCCTATCTACTATCTATCCTTAATGTGTTCTGGAGTAATTCCACCGAACGTCAAATAAATAACTTTTATCGGTATACAATTAGTCTTAAGTGTTCGACTTGGCTAGGGCGTGACTTGCTACTAAGAAGCTTCTGATATTGCCAGAAAATTATATCATAAGGTAATAGAGAATTTAACACTCAAATCGGTCATTAGATACGATTTCACTTAAGTCGAAGCGAATATGCATGTCGTTTGCATTTTGGAAAGATTACTATTTCGTTCATATTTTTTGTAATTTTCATGTGTAAATCCCAGACACTAGTTCTAAACCACAAACCCTGGGGTTCAAGCTGTCAATGAGTATGTTCACAAAGAAGCAATGGGCTTTTTATTAAGAGACTTGGAGTATTGGCAATTGCCGAATCGAGCACGAGCTCGTTTTGGCATTATACAGAAAATGGACAATAAAAAGACATTTCGTTTAAAGCTTTAGATAGACAATAAACACTTTGGGATGAGTTTGGAAAGTTTAATCATGATTGGGCTTACAGTTTGAGGAATCCATCGAAAAACTTTGATAGTAAAATCTCGAATGTGTGCAAAACCAATTAGTTTTGTTGTGCATTGTATGGTTGTCTCTTTCTTCCGCAATTTCTCAAAAGCGGGAAATTAAAACACGGTTGTCTCCTAGATTGAAAATCTTGCAACCATAAAACGGGCTTAGAGCTCATAAATCAGTTTGTAGAGTTAGTGATCTCAGCCATTGGGTTGTGGTTAAATGGACCTCGATCCTAATTGTCCCGGCGTAACCCCGGTTTTAGTGTCCATTGTGGCAGGCGTGATCTCACACGTTATGTGGGAAGCTCTACCGGCGGCGCTTTTAATATCATTCGTTCAATTGATTACACGTGACCGCTAATTCTTGTTGATTTGTGGGATCAGAGCGCGTTCCGATCATGATTGCTTTGATGGCTACTTTGTTTGATATAAAAGAGCCGGTTCGGCTCTATTTGTTTGCAGAATCATTTTGTGATTTGTTAAATTAGAGTGGAATCTTACATCATTAACTTATTTATGGGTAAAATAAATTAGAACATAACTGCAACCTAGCTTCTTGAGAGCTAAACTTTCTCAAATGTAGATCAGCCGGTTTCTCCATAAAGAATCTAATGAAATTCTTCTGGTGTCAATATTATTACAACTTACTTACTTTTTCTTAGATCCTACATAAAGCAATTTAATACTGATATATTGGAGGAGTCCTGGCCCCACGGGAGCTGATACGAAATTAAGTTAACGCTTCGCCTTGTGAACATTAGGATCCCTTATTTATATACGTCAAGCTAACACATTATTGCGCTCATGCCGGAATAAATTGACACGACATATAAAACGGTCTCTAGTTATTTTTACTAGAAGTATAATAAATCATTGAAAGGCATTCCTAAGTAACTCAGTGTATTTAGAAAAGCCAGGCGTCACCCGATGGATGAAAGGCACCGATAACTATGACGATATTTTGATGTCCCATATAATAATGGATTAACACTGTTTTGATATACAAACATCATTTCTGAATGGAACGCGCAATATAAATCTAACAAAAGTCTTATCGAGATCATTTTCTTAGTAAATATTATGTCGTCGCGTCTACTTTCTGGTCATTACTAATATCTACAAAGGTTTATGTTCCTGACAATAAAAGCTCGCCCTGTCCAGTTGCCATTGTACTTTCAGATTCCCCACTCCCTACATCTTTACTAAAGTGATAAAACGTTACATTGTGTGTTTAAGGGTGCGGTCAATGTGTACATTGCCCTGCCAGCGAATAACCTCTGTCAGATGGACAGTTGAACAACGAAAGCTTTTCTATTCTACTAATTCTTTTTATAGTCACGTCTCCTATCTGTTAGAGATGTAGGTATTAAAATTTTTGCCTGACAGTTGGATTCGTGATGGCGTGAAAGAATTTCATTCTGTTGCCAAAAACGGAGTTTGTGTGAGTAACTACGAAACAAAATTCAGTAGAGTCCCTTTATTTAGTCCCTTTTTATTTGATCCATCCACATATGCGTCACATGCCGTTGATGGATTTAAAAGGTTGGGGAGGGACACTTTCTTATCGAACTTTTTACTAAGAAATTTTCCTTGAAACGTTCACTTTTTGTGAGTCTATTCGTTTAGTGTTAATACTTCATCTATATCGGAATACATCTAAATATCAAAACAAGCCGAGATGAGATTCCAACGTGTTGTTTTATTATTTAGGAGCTCGGTTGTTTCTTGGGTGAAGTTCGCTTTGTTGAGGGTTACTCGCATTGAGTTTTAACTGAATATTGTGTGTGGCGTTAAATGTTTTACCAACAAAACGTGTTGTTCTAAGTTTCTGTTGAATTTTTAATAAGCCTTTTAATTTCTTCTACCAATTATGTCCTTAATAATATAAAGCGAATGTGTTCCCAAGATTGTGTACAAAAGTAGTTCCTATTTCGTTTAGTGTGCACGATTTCATATAGGTATTGAATCAAGCGAATACATGTTCAAGAAAATTTCTTAACTTTATATTTTATGTTCCGTCACGTGTTAAATCTTGAGAGCAGCTTTGATATGTTTTAGATTGAACGCGTTCCAGCTATCCAGGGAGATTAACACTTTGATACTGATTTCTTATATTTACGCGAATACTACACATTGAAATAAAACTATTTTTACGGATTATATCGCGTTTATTTTTACTTTTTATGTTCCCGACGTTTCGGCTGCTTTACAGCAGCCATGGTCACGGGGGGACTGAGGTGTTAGACGTCCTGATGTCATAGTTAGTAACTGGGTACCCTCATATTAAGTTGTTGTTTGCGGTCCGATCCACGCAGAAAGTGCTCACAGTGTCTCGAGGTCTTGCAATGGTACACTTGGTTTTGGATTTAATTATATTAATTACTGGATCCCAAGTTGGTGGTAGCACCCAGCCATCTTCCCTATTGATACTGAATGTGTTTTCTAATACATATATCTCTTATCTACTAGAAGTCAAAATCAGACACAATATAGCAGTAATAATAGAGTTATTATTGAATCTAAATTCGTTCTTCTTACCTGATTACCACCATTACGAGGAATCACAATAACAATATCCTCTTGATCCGCTCAAATATATGAGCGAACATTTTGTAGGCTTAAAAACATACATACAACATATGAACTAGACCTTATCATTGTCAAACTAGTCATAATTGAAATTGAATCACAAGATCCGTTGGTTCTAATTCCTTGGGGTATATTAGTTTCATGGCTCACTTTATTACCACTAAGTTGACTCCCTCTACTGCATCTTCTAGCGTCACAGCTTTTATTGTCGAGCTATCTTTACCATTAGTGTGTATAACGTGGGTACGAGTATAACGATATCATTGACTGACATCGTCCAAATTGTCCGAATCGTCCGCCTGCGTTTAATTGTCCCCATATAAACTTTTATTTTGTCACTGTACGCGCCAATTTCTGCTTTAGCTGTGTTTTATTAAGGTGTACCATAAAATAGTAGTATTTCTTTATAGTAACATGTTGTATGCTTTTCTGCTCCAAATAATATTTGTTTCTTATCAATAATATTGGTATTAACTAATTATGTTTTCAATGTTTCAAGTGTGCCTAATATCCTGACTACAAATAGTCGGATTCAAATTCAAGATAAACATAGTAACTGCTTATCTGAGTCGAATCTAGATTTTGCCTTATAGTCCAGGAAAACACAGGTGTCTAATATTCCAAATCAGCGTGAAAACGATAGACTAATGACTATCGAAATATTTTTGATAAACATAATGTAGTCTTATTTTTCAATTTGCGCTGCCTTGATTATGGGGTTGCCTACTAAGGCCTTGAAACTACTGACTCGACGTCTGAGCTTAATCTTCACTCTGAACTTTTCCTAGGTCATTTGTTACAGTTGTTGCTGATGTTATTACGATAGCAACAGTGTCTTTCTTGTCGAGCCAGCGTATTTTTGTTGTGTTTTGTGCAAGTGTAATTAGTGTCTTATTAAATCATCATTTATATTATAATGTATTTAGATTTGTAATCTTTCTTAATTTAGCAAAATGTATACAAATATTAATTAGAATATACGTAGTTCCAATACAGGTACAATAATAAAATACATTCATTAGGCTCGTGGATACTACAATCACGAGGAATTTGTTTTCTATATCGGCTTACTAACTAGAAAACTTTTCCAGCCATAAAACACCTCTTTTGTATGATGTATCTACATAATAATATAATTTTACGTGTAACAAGTACAAGGGCTTCAAACGATCGTTATCATTGCGATACTATCGATATTAATCTACGATCAACTTTATTGTCTATTCAATAGTATTTCCTTGGCTATTTTTATCATAAATTATGGGAGATAAGATATGCTTTCATCCAAATGAGTTGTCATCGTAATTTATTACTTGTTTGTGTAGATATGTTTACAGTCTCTGTGGGTGGGTTATAGAATATTGCCACTGGTCGCCTTTTATTACAATACACAGCAAGACAGTCGTAGTAACGACTGTATATAATACTAGCTGAGCCCGCGACTTCATCCGCGTGGAATTTAACTTAACAAAAACACCCGCTCCCGCGTTCTGAGCCCGCGCGACAGAACCCATTTTTAATTTTTTTGTTTTTTCTAAAATAAAAGTAGCCTAAGTTACTTCTTAAAACATCAGCTATCTGCCAGTGAAAGTCCCGTCAAAATCGGTCCAGCCGTTTCGGAGATTACCCGGAACAAACACACAGACAGCCAGACAGACAGACAAAAACATTTTAAATCACGTTTTTGTTATGGTTGTCTTATGTACTTTCATATGCATTTAGTGAAAATGTGTTATTTTGATATTACAAACAGACACTTCAATTTTATTTATTAGTATAGAGTATAGATTGGGTTACGCTCAGGGTTTGTGTTTAAATACGTCGAAGCCTTTATCCATAGACCCATTTATTTTTATCTTGATTACTGGTAAAGTAATTTGTACAAAACCTTACTTTGTTTTAAAGTCGGATAAAGATGTTTAATATGGGTAATATTTGGGCACCACCCACTCTCCTAAATTTCATTAAAGCAATATTGAACTTAAAGAAATATTTTTATTACAACGGAACCACCTTTAAGAAATCTTTTTTGTAGACGGTAGATAACTTTATAGATTGTTTAATTTAATCTGTTATTGAAACAGTGAGCAATCTATTGAAAATCACCGTCCACCTTAGGCGTTCAATTCAGGACCGCGTGTTGACTGTTGAACTATTGTTAATGGTTTTATAGAACCATTCTTCACATATATTAGCTATTTCCGTTACGATGTAGGTAGACACGTTTCTCTTGGCTCTAATGTTATTGAACTGGGTATAATATTATGGGGGATGGAGTTCGAGCTAGGGCTATATGTTAGTCTGATTTCAGGTTCGCTACTTTCAGAAGGTATAAGTTTTCTCATAGTGAGAGAGGGTGATCAAGAGATGAGGATCAATCCTGTTCCTGCGTCTCTAACAACGCACATGATCACAAATTTATTGCAACGTTTATTGCCAGTAAAATTTTGTGATGTTCCATTCAAGCATTTATTTCTACGCTTTTTTATGATTTACGCAGTAGGCAAAACAAAACGATTTTCTAGAAAGGTGTGTTCTGAAAATAAACAGCTAAACTATGCGGGGGCCGTCGATTGGAACTGATCGATGTTTATCGCTCCTCAATATTCCTTTGGTCTACATTGTAGTATGCAACCGTAATTCTACATACTTATTCTGGTAGTTTAAAAGTTCAGTCAGTGCGGTTCGGTCAGGTCCCTAGGGCTCAAGTGTGAGCTGGAATTATGAGAGTTCATTTTGCAAAAAGGTTGTCCCCGGGCAATATTGATACGGGCCATCGGCCGTAATAGAATAGATAATTCGAGGCTTCTTATCGACGGTTGCGCCCCGGTCGACGTTTGCTGCTTTTGCGTCATACCTTTCCCTTTCTTTAATATTGTAAGTTGCTATGTTATTGGATTTATTGGAGGCTAAAGGGCTTCTGATTGCTCTCACAATTTATTTCTGTAGCCTAGATCATTAAACAGGATTACTAGCTTCATCAATTTCATATTAATTTATTTCGGTATCGGCTACTTTATTGCTCTGTTAACATAATAACGAAACACTAATTCAAGTACCCTTTCTAATCCCCACGAAAATGTTTACGAGTGCCATTTATATATCACGTAACGTAAGCGATAATTTTATGCATCATTTACAGAGCAGCCCGTAAACTAAATGGCAACTGATAATAATAAGTCCAAAATCCCCAGATTTACCAGTTAATGGCACCATCAAATCCGAACCCTTCTGAAGGCCTCACTTCGGATTACCAACATTTTGAGTCTGAGTTATCACGCTCGCTATAGTAGATGTTAATTCAATTACTTATCTGAAATGTATGCTAGCTATGAGCAGATTTCAAGATTAATTCCATGTAAAGTGTCTTTGGTTCATCTTGTCCTCAAATACACTCTAATTTCTGTAGAAGATTACGACTTTATAAGAAGAATAATTTTATTTGGGACAACTTTTTGACAGACATCGAGATATTAATATATAGTTAGAACACGTTACGATGTTCATTGATAATTCTAAAGAGATATAGCGTCAAGGGCGCCATGCGATTGCATTGCCCCGTTAACTCGCGTGCATCGAATGTCTCGTTGCAGCCACGAAATGCTCTAAGAAACCGCAAGCTTTATTTAATGAAAATAACGTCAAATATCAAGGTTGACCTAATTCCCTAAATAAGAATATTCTTATTCATAGCGTCACTCCACAGTACATACAAAAGCCTTTCAAATTAACAATCAAAACACCCAATGAGAACAAAATGTTTCCGACACACGAGACAATAATTTAGACAAAATTCGACAAAAATTCCGAAACCTAACTCGCTACTGAGCAGATATAGACGAGAAAACTGATAGCCACTTTCAGATAACAATTTCAATATTCCCTAAAATTGAATCCGAAAAAGATAAAATTCCGTCGAAATCGGGCTGTTATATAAGTGGGGGCGGGGAGTCCGAGGGTTTACGTAACCCCGTCTGGAGTTCCAACGGCAACGAATAATATAACACTTTAATTCATATCTTTTGGTGACAATGTGTAACACATTTCGGGTTCGATACGATCTTACATTTACATATTCCATACTATCCCTATAACACGCGCTATTAAACTCGTATGAAACTAAAATTACCAGCGAAACCGAACTATCATTTTCCTTTTAACAGTTCTGTCTAGATTGAATTCTTTTTTCATTGATCGCGCAAATATGCAAATGAAATCGCGCGCTAATGGAACCGATCGTTCGATAAATACTTATCAGACACCGGCCGGTGGTCGTGAGGACTGGGCCACCGTCAATATTTACCTCAACGACGTCGTTGCCATGGGCGAGCGCTTGGCAAAACAGACAAGAGCACTACTCAGCTGTTGCCTACATCATATAACACAGACTCCACTCCGTTTATACACTGTAACTATTACGAAGGGCAATCGCGGAGGGTGGTCGGATGGATCGTTGGGACGTACGTTCGCGGCGGCGGTCTACACGCAACTAACGGCCGCGATGGAGACGTCGGTTCCCAAACAAAATTCGAGGTCTCTGTAGGCATTAGTGGACTAACACCAGTGGCAAAGGTCATGGTTTTTTTGTGGCTCTGGGTATGCGACAAATTTGGTGTTTGTTGCGGATTGCTTTGATGATATACGAAGTGTTTGCGGCAAGTGTTTTTTTGAAAATATATTATAGCCTATGTCACCCGGGGATAGTGTAGCTTCCCAACAGGGAAAGAATTTTTCAAATCGGTTCAGTAGTTTCGGAGCCTATTCATTACAATCAAACAAACAAAGTTTTCCTCTGTATAATATTAGTATGATATATATATAGTATGAAAACAGAGAGAGGTATTAAAACGATCGCTAAAATATTGTGTAGGTTTAATTATAATTATTTCGTGTTGATATAGACTTTCCATTAATCATTACTATTTTGGTTATTCGTAATTGAATTAAATTATGCTATTGTAATAAAGCTTTCATCCTCGCGGATACAAATTCATTTTCTTAAAACATTTCATTTGTAATTATAACTTCAGGATGCTCAGAACTGGTTGGTTTCACAGATTAAATCAGACCGTAAAGTTACGCCGTAAAATTACTCTCCCATTTCACCAATACCTATACTTTGAGGGTTATTATTTGTCGAGTCAGTTTGCCAACAATGGTTGCCCTAATTTAGCGAGCGTTGTCCATTGCTCGCTGCACTTTTGTTATCTAGTCCAGTTTAATCCTTTACACTCGTGTTGGTTATAAATTGTGAGAAAGTGTCGCGATATAGCGCCCAGATTTGGCTTAACTCCCATTAAGCTATTTTACGCAAGCAAATCCGGAGTTATTTGAAGCAGTAAATGTTAGTTCTTGTAGTTGCGTTCCACAATGGGTGAGAATGAATGTGTGACTGGACTTGTTTCCAGAGACGTTGAGAGCGTAAATGCTGGTGATCTATCTAAGAAAAATATTATCATCATTTTATGGTCGTCCTAGTTATTTCTTTGTCTTATATTCTTAAGCCTTTATGTGTCTCATATTAATATCATGCCTTTTCCTTGTTAAAACTAGTTCAGAACACTAGTCCTCACAGCTTTCCATTTCATAGAATAGAATAACTCTTTATTGTTCACTAAAGTTTGTATTTAAGGTCACGTCCAAAGCAAGTTGATGTAAAAGTCACAATTTGTCGTTCCCTATCTGTTTTGTCAACTTGTATCGCGTCTCTGCTAAGCATTGAAAGCCTCAAGTTATTTTCGGACACGAAATTAAGTGCGTCTGGTTTTCGATCGTTAAAATTTAATGAGCTTTCATCGATAAGCCCGTCGATAGCTATCGCTATGTTTTTATCTCCTCCGTAATTGAACACCAAAACAATTTGATTTTCTTCGCCCTAATAGTTGCGGAAGTTATAATTTTTTTTTTTCAATATCTATTATGCCTATACGAATCTTGAACCAATATAACATATTATTTGTGAAAGTCTGTGTGCCTCTGTACTATATTTATAAGGTCTTATTAATGGGCATGTTTGTGTCTCTTTGCGAATAAGATTCGTAATGTCTATGTGTAAACTTATTGTTTGCTACACATCTACAACGCTGCATCAAGGAAGTTCCTGATTCATGAGTTAGTGACAAACTTAGTTACACCGCCTCTCAGTTGCTTGTTTCTCGAGTTTCTCGCACCAGCCTGTCACCTTCGATCCTCCTTACACCACGTTCATTAGCTAAGTAAACTCAGTAGGTTGCTTGCATTAGCTTGCTATTAGATTTTGTGCTAGATATTCCTGAATTTGTGTGATAAGCAGAGTCGTTTAATATGCGGCTGTCTATTCAAAATAATTTCGGACATGAGTAACGTATTAACCAATAAAACTTAATGCCAACTCATTGTTCAATTCGACTCTTGGCTCATCATTCTAATTGTATCACGTCAGAGCTTCAAGTTTATGAGTCTGTATGTCTTGATCATAATTAAAATATAAAATGTTTTATACCTACCGTCCTACCGTCAATGCAGCTTGTGTTCAAACTTATTCCATTGCAGCACAATTCCTTGTTTTCTTATCAAGTCTTAATCGTACTAAGAAGCCTCAAGTTTTATTAAGCAATTTTAAATATATCCATCCGAGCAGAAGGTTGATTGATGCAAGTCTGAATAAAATATTAGGCCCGGGTAGATTTATTAGCGGAATGAGGTAACGAGCTCGCGTCATTGTCTGGTTTTCAATATTGCACACGCTCATTATTCACGTCGCCGGCGACCGGGTTCCGTGTTCCGCAAAAATTGCTTCTAACGCAGGGCTGGCTTTAATTATGGAAAGCAAATTGTATGTGATTATAACGTAGACTAAGTAGCTTTAAACAAAGGCTTTAAATTATTTATGCGTTGGTGCCGGCTGACCTTCTCCTATATTAGTCCTCTTGTTTATGTAATATTTCCCCTAGACAATTTTGCCTTTGCATGAAATTCTAGCACCTGTTTGTAAGATTCTGGTAATTATGTTTGTTAGTCCTAAAAACACCGGGAAATGTAGGTTCTATAAACTGCATTCAGTTCAAAAGCTGTACTCTGGACGGTGTTTGGCTCGTGGATATTAATGAGCTATGTGCTTAATCGCCACGAGATTAATTTATAATTAATTATGATCCTCAGTGTGTTCAAGTCTCAGACAAAGCAATCTCGTATTGTCTCATAAATGTTTATGTCGTATTTTGACAATTGAAAATCACGATGCGTGCACGCTATTAAAATAACATGTTTGTAGACTAGACTGAATATCTGGGAGGGGCTGACGATGTCCCTTGGAATAATACTGTTCGAGTAATAATAATACGGTAAGATTCCTTGAAATTAACGAGGTTGGCTATGGCAGTAATTCCGCCTTGGGAGCAAAAGTACATAAAATAATATTTTTGTGAATACCTTGCTTATCATCTTGTTATACACAATACAGGCAGCGGGTATGACTAAACTACGGAACATTAAGAGATCTGATTCTGATAAAGACCCGCAAGAAGCGGTTCACTCAAAACGGCCGGGAACGGAGCGCTTCGCCAAATTGCCACGGCATCGATATTCTGACTGCGTAACCGGAATATTGGTTTTACAAAAGATCTGAGTAAACACACTACGCCTGTATTATACGTGCAGGCTCCACGGAAGTCGTAATAACCTTACTCCAAGGTTAGGGTTACGGTAGGGCTGACTACACAAAGGGTGGGGATAAAGCCGCAATCCTGAGCTATATCAGATTATGAGCAGGTTTGTATTGCTTGCTAGAGTCCTTTCTCGCCTGCTTTTTGCGCTGCACCTCAAACAATCTTGCACCTCAATGTGAACGCTGCTTGCGATGACGCTGATCGAGAGTGTTCTTAGCTATGTTTCATGAAAATCGGTTCAGCCGTTTGAAGATCATGAGCTCTTTGGTAGGTTAAAAAGCCACATTCACGGCCAAAACCAACTTCCACGACTCGAATCCAATCGAAATTTGAGATTATTGGATTTAGATTTATTATATTTTTAAATGATCGTAATAGTCTGAACTGGCTTTTTACAATATTATACATATGAAAAGTTTCCCTGATTCTGGAAAAAATGTATATTTTATCAATTTTTATATGAGATTTTTGTATGAACTAAAGACGTTCCATAAGTCACGTGTCAAATGATGGATGCGCGCATGCGTTAAATTTTGTTTGTTTTGTTAATGGTCATGGAATATTATAATTCTACAGGGCGCTGTTCCGCCATTGAGAAAAAATGAAAAAAAACAAATCTAATTTTAAATAATTTTAGCGTTATTGAAAATTCTTCCCCTGGGCTGCTCCCGTCCACCTCAACCAGAGTTATTACATGAAATTTAATCATAATTGATAATATTTTACTAGGAATTAAACCTCCGTGGCATCAATATTTACATTCGTTTTCTATTCTAATGTCAATTATTATAATGTCATAATAAAATAATGTCTCATACTTTTACACAGATTTTCTGTTGATTATTGTATACATTTGATGAAAAGGTCGTCGCATCGGGGGATTTTAAATTTTCAATTTAGTTATGTCAATTATTGTTCAAACTAAGCTCAATTTAAAACAGTTACTCGCGTTCATTCTTACTCAGATGTTAGTACTTCCGTTTGATTAAGTCAATTTTATCAGTTCTAATGACTTGCAACCCATTTTATAATGTAAACGTTGATAATCAAAAGACACATTTTATATTCATAGCACAAATATTTTAGTCCGCCCAATTTCATTCGGTATCTGTTTGTCCTCTCGGGCAATAAATTTGAAATAAAATGGTGGCATAGCAAAAAGTGTTGGTTGGATATAAAAAAGAGGAACTAAAACATTGAAAATATGAGCCGCAAAAAACTGCTGAGTCCTAAATAAACACTAGCACAAAGAGAGGGCGAGGCCGTTACGAAAAAAGGGAAATTGTGCCCACTCGCGATATCTTACTTTGATATTACAGGTTTCTATTGGCGATAACTAAAAATAAGTAAAAAACCAGTTTACTATTTCACGTTTTCCAAGTTTATTATTGGGTCCAACGATGCGGGATGACGTGCTTTGGAAGATGATTTGCCTTCCTTTGCTTAACTATTTAGCTTCCTTTGAGGCAGAGCCTGTAGACGCAAATGAACCAAATCTAATAGACAGTTATCACTATCCACTCAGTGAATATAGTTTTCTTACGAAGTGATTGGAGCAAGGCCCTCCAGTTGTCGGCAGAGCCCTGAAGGCCGGCACACCCGCCACTTGCTCGTGACCTTCGTTGGGGAAACATCAATATACTGTTATCACATTTTGATCCAGTTTTTTATTGTTACCAGAATGGATCCTTGACTTTTTCTGCTCATTATTTAATTTGTGTGTCGTAAAATGAAATAGGACTGGCGTACAACCGTTTATTTAATTAAACGTAGGGGTAGATATGGGTGGTCGTGCGTTTGTAGGTACTGAGAAAACGATTCGATTGTTCCAGTAGTAGCATCAGTGTCACGTCTACCAATTTATTTAGTCTAATGACACTAATCTACTGCTTTTTCCATTGGGTAATAGACGGTGATAAATTACAATTAAAATTCAGATCTACAAGATATTAGAGGAAGATTGTCTAAATCTATGTTTATTTCAAAATTCAAATTCAAAAATTCAAATTCTGCGGGTACTTCGAATTATAAATAAAATTGTAATTCTCTTCTATATTTTCGTCGTGTTCCATCAACGGCCATTTAGGAGTGCTGGCCAGCTCCGTCCATTAATCTGGCTCATTCATTATTCAGCGAATGGTATAGATTAGGCCCGAGGTGCTCCGGTGCGAGCGTCCATCTTGGGATATTCAAGAGGCCTCCTTGAAACCATTCAGACGGGATTGGTGTAGAAAACGACTTAATTATTTATAAACATGTATAATTTGAAGAGGTTCTGATTTTTGTTGATTGTAATTTGAGACGTATTTTCTGTAAATTTCATTAATAATGTAGAGCTGAAACATTACGTCTACGATCCGTAGCACGATGAATAATAATTTAGACAACCCTCAAACTTATTTAAGTCTGAAGTTATGTCATTTGCCCAGAAAAATTGCTTGCCTTTATAGAAAAAGGTCGCGTGTCGAATTGATCTGACGTAAAATGTACGTCTACTTTTTCAAAAATACTTATACGAGCAGGCAGACGTAACTAGGGCCAAAGTTTACTGTTACTAACAAGTGTCGCGTTACTGTGGGCGTTTATTTGTCGGGCGGCAGTTAAACTGAGCGGGAATCCCACCCTAACGTTCTAAATATGTCTACTCTTGACTTCATATGGAGACACGTCAGTGTTAGCCAGGGACTTTAGTAAGTTTCCATCAACGAAATGGATTGAAAATTGCTGATTTAGGGATGATGTCTTTGATATTCAGATAACACAGCTATATTTAGTTTAGTTCTGATACTTTTCATACAAGTAGTGTCATAAATAGTAAATAATCCTTTAAACTTGGCACCATATCAGAATTCTCCAAAAATAAGGTCATCCCAGCCCGCGTGTTGCTACGTTCTATTAATTCCTGTCGACATCCCCCTCGGACGACCATCTGTGGCTCTTGGCGCTCGTCCCTGGCTCCTTGGCCCACGGCCAGCGAGAACCATGCTAATGTCAAGAGCACTCTCTCTCTTGACAGTTTCGGATGATACGGTGTGACGTTAGTTTTAATTAATGTTTGTGGTGACAGTGTTCGTTGGAAGCTCATGCTTTGAGAACATTTATTTGATAGTACAATGTATGGTATTTATGGATTCTGTAACTTTGTGCTGAATAATAAGGACAACAATTCATTCTGCACGCAGTCCTTGGAGGCTTTTTGGCAGACGTGCGGTTTGCGTTCTATATGAACTAACTAACTAAATAAATAACTAAATTATGTTTCTGCCGTTGCCTTTGTCTCTCTAAGAACGAATATTTAAATTGTATTATTGGAACGTGTATGCTACATAATCCTGTTCTCCGTACATATACTTGCACGTAAATTGCTTTTTTATAAAACTACGTGAAGGGACACGTAGCTAGTACCAAGAAACTTTTGACATAGACTTAGCGTAATAACTAGGGATCTGTGAACAAAGCCGGTTGTGTGAAAATGAAAAAATTACGAAGTGAAAATAAGTAAACAATTTGATTTTTTGTTTCAGGTAAGAGCTACGAAGCAGCGTCTTTTGGAAATGTAATCTTCATAACATTTGGTCTTAAACAGTCAAAATAACAGTTGCATCAAAATGCCAAAAATCTAAGTCTATAATGAGCGCGATCCGTTATGAAAAAATAAAGCAACGATTCCTACTAATCTTAATATATATAACTCAAAGGTGACTGACATAGTGATCTATCAACGCACAGACCAAACCACTGGACGGATCGGGCTGAAATTTGGCATGCAGGTATATGTTATGACGTAGGCATCCGCTAAGAATGGATTTTGATTAATTCTACCCCCAAGGGGATAAAATAGGGGATGTAAGTTTGTATGAAACTTTGTCAATTAAATTCCACGCGGACGAAGTCGCGGGCACAGCTAGTAACTATATATAACTAGTCTACTATATAACTAGTCCCTAATAACGATCGGCGTAAAAATATTTCAATAAAGTGTTGTAATCTAGGTTTGAATAAAACAAACCATTCACACAAAACATATTCTTGTCTCCATTTTATGGGACAACAAAAATAGGGAACAACATGTTTTGTGCGAATGTTTCGACCAGTGCATTCGAGAGATGTTTAGTAGGTTACAATTACAAGGCAGGAATAAGCTCCATTGTTGCCCCCGAGCCGCGGCCTGCGAGACATAGACCTTGATCCATGGTGCGTGCCGCCCTTGGCTCGCTGCCAGCCGTTACAGCCAATGTCAATGGCTCCCGCCAAATGCCATGGTGGGGAGCAAAGTTTCCGCCATGTTTGTTTTTAATGTTAGGGGAAATTTGTGAGTTTCTTGTCCGTTGCGAATCTGTTGATTTCTTGTGGTCTAAATAAGTAACTTAGGACCTTTTCTTTTTTTTTTGAGAAAATCTCCTATTATCATAATATACGTTCACAGGGGTGGGCAGAAAACCCACTGTATCCTGACATACCACTTTCGCTTCTTCCACATTCATGCATCTGTTCTGGCACTTCGCCTGTTGAGGGGTCTATTACGGTTTAGGCTTTACTGCAAGATTAATTTAATCTGGTCCTGGTTTTTTTCAATATGTGCCACTTCCAACTTACGTTTCATTAGAGATACAACAGTTACCCCAATCCGCACTGATCTGGCGCGGCGTGGAGAAAATCGTATAAAGCAAGATTGATAACCGTAGTCCATGATGAGACGATTAGCCTATTCAAGGGCAACATTCAATTGCTCCAAACCCTTCCTTTTCATGTTATTTGCGCCCGAACCGACGCAAGGGCAAAGGAGTTTTATTGCGCCGCCATATCTTTATTATGGGATCGGAAAACCGCCATAAAAGACGTGATAACAACTGTTTATGTAGCTGCCATGACTTTCTATGGGGCCTATAATAAAAATTGTAATGGCCCGATATTGTTTATTGCAGTTTCTTCCTTTCAAAGATTCTGGGAAGAAATATCTGAATTTTTGCGTCTTTATTGCAAAGAAGTCTGGTGTGTGGTCGTAAAACTCCGTAAACTGCGATATTGTATCGTTGTCAACATTTGCTCATACGTTGACAAAAGGCGAAATTGGGGGTTAAAATGAGAACTTTTATGTGAACCTAAATTTCATGCGAATTTGTAATTCTTGGTTAAATTACCCATTTTATGCGAGCCAACGTGAAAAACAAATTGAATTCGCCTCCCATTTAATTTTCCCATCATAAAACCGGAAGGGGCGGTGTTTTTTTCACAATATTGTCTCGCGGACCGGAAGTGGATGCGCGCCGACGTCGCTCGCCGTTATCGCCGTTGCTGACAGCTCTACACTGTCCCGTAACTGCCATGCTGTGTTTAGCAAAATACCTAACAAACTTTAGTTAATTACCTCATTATAAACGTTGGTAAATAGGTTTGTTTATCTTTGTAATAAATACAGCGAGGATATAGTGTGAATATTAGGTAGATGTGAGGGAGGGAATACCGACGTAACCATCAAACCAACTCTTTGGATTACTAACATGTATATATTATGTAACCTTTTCAGCTTTAACATCGTCATTTTATTCAAATTAAATTACTATAAAGCAACAGCAGGACCGGCAGCCAACCTTCATCGCTGTTCCTCTTTGATCTTTGCGTTTACTGTGATGTAATAAATGGTACGGTAGGTTTAAGACACTTTTATCGAAATAAAGCGTTTACCTTCCACCTGACAACCGTTAACGAAGGAAGGATCATTTATTTCAAATGTATGTATATGTAGTTACGTACAATTTTACATTATTGTGATTATTGTGAAAGGGATATCGTATTGTTTTCAGTGCTGGTTACATAACAGCTACTCTGGCTGAGTGGTGTTATTACAGCATATAATATGGTATATTTTAGCATATATCATGTGTACAGTTAGACTCAATAATATCTACACGAGACTGGGACAATAGATCATCCTGGGAGTCATTGCATGTTTATACAGCTAAGTTCCCACCACACAATTCTATGAGATATATTTATTAATAGTGTAAAACGTATAAAAGGCTAACTTTCTAGTTGGATGCCTATACTATATATCCATATACTATTGTGTTAAATTACAACACAAACTTGTGGGACATTGACATAGTAAAAGGTGACATTGAGTGTTACTTTTAATTGCCATTGCTTTTTTGAAGCTGCATTCCTACACATATTGTATTTTAAAATCTAATCAGTTCACCTTGAAAACCTTGTAAATATGGGAAAGTTTTGTAATAAAGTATTAAAACATCACTTTTTTCTTGGTAAATATAATTTTGAGGCTGATTGTACATACAACTTACATTCAAAAACAGAAAATTTGCTTTACTAAAATCTTTGAATCTCGTCATGGATTTGTGTTGGTTGTGATGGAATAGTGAAGTGGGTGCCAACTAAAGAATTCGTTATAATAGGAGGTGTCAATCAAATACCTTTATTTCGCTTCGTCCTTTATCTGTGGTGTCAACCATATGCAATATATGCATGGGTAACAATAGAATTACGTTGTTGCTCCAAAGAGGGTAAATGTCTGAAGCTCTTTGTTGAAGACGTAGTATGTTGTATGTTGTTATCTCAAATATGTTGTTACAAGTTGGGTATACATATTAAATACATGTAAGATTATGAATTAGTACTGCGCTAGGGATTAGTTAAATTCGGCGCTTAGTGCTGACTTATTTGTTTTATACGTACTCTAAAACATGTTACAAAAAATACGTATATGAATCCAATGACATATTGGATTCATAGAAATCTAACATAGGAAAAAATACTATGTTAGCATGGGGTTACATATATTCTACGCAATTCGCAAGCGCAAAGCAACAATCTCGACAAATCCGCCTGCCCCTTGCACGTATCCGGTCGCTAAACGGATCGGCTCATAACATTATCGTGTTTATTTTAACCGGGCTCCGGTTCGGGTAGTTTCCTCTATGTTTGCCCACAGTTCTCGGGAAATGTGAGAGTACATTAAAACTCTACGGAAATGTGTCAATATCCTTCAGTGAACCTTTGTTCAAAATTATTCAGACGAGAGATAGCCTTAACCCAGTAAACTATATTTATTGAAAATATATAGGTAGGTACCAAAACGAACTGATATAAAAGTAGCTCTCGTATCGTCGAATGCAGTTAAAATTGATGTCGAAAGCCATTTGGGTCGCTCTGTGACATGACAAGCAGTATTCTCCGAACTCTTCCGAAGTACTATAAAAGGAAAATAGCATTTAAAATTGTGTATTCTGATATAATTTTTGCCAATTCTCCAAAACATAACAAACAATAACTCACTAATTTGTCCTACCCTTTCATATGCTACTCACACACAACAGCAATGAGAGGCACGTACTTAATAAGCTTCTTTCATTTCCACACTGATTCCACGCGAGCGATCATTTGAGCTTGCACAAAACATCGTCATTCGGTCATTGTTCGCTCGTTTATTTCACTAGCTAGTTTTTCCAACACGTTCGAGTACGAACTACGATATGTCAGCTAACGACATGAAGACACACCGCACAGGCGCTTATAGCAACGGCGATCAGAGAATGAGCTAAGGATAGGAACTGTGCGGTTTAGAAGCTCAGCTGCTAAATTATTTTTTCGCGCTTCATCATTTGAACGGAAAACAATCCAGGAGTAATACCATAATAGAGCAATAGGAATGTGCGAATCTAAAGTAGCTTCCTAGATAATGTCTTGAATATTAGACGTTTTGTCATTCCAAACGGCATCAGAACGACTTTGAACGGCATCGTCAAAGCTCATCAACTAGGATTCTGTTCAGCCCGGCCAAATCACTGGTGCATACTATCTTTTACCCATTAATTACCAAGACAACCACTTTCTGTAGGTACGTGTAGCACACCGTACATCGCCAATCGTGAATTCTAAAGCATTCTGTGTGCGGTGACCCAAAACTGGGCTTTTGTTCCGACTCGATGCGGCTTTTATTCACTATTTTCCTGCCCCCGATATATGTTTTCATTACGCCCGGTTGTGATTACTCTGTGTATGTAAAGAGTAACAATACACTTCGTACAACTTTATTTATAACTTCCCCCACCCCTTGTGTGACGCCACTTGTTTGTTTCTGTCTGAAAAACAACGAAAAATCTCTGAAAAATAAGTAAAATTGATAGTTTTTATTGGACTGACAACCTGTGTAACATTATTATATCAATATGATCTAAAACCAATAATTATTGTTTACGACTAGATCCGTTAAGAGCTTAATGAATATTTTGATGATCTTTCTGCATATTACCTTCAAACTATCTCCGAAAAACTTTCAATCTACAACCAAAAAATACATACAGCGTCCTCACAATATTTCAGGGCATCAACCCTGAGTCGTATCTCCTTCACTAGCGCACCTAGCGCCGTATCTGCCCTTTAGCAGCAATATAACCCTAATAAAGATAACGAGCTTCCTTCCAAACATCACCTCTCGCTGGGTTTTTCTTGTATGTCTTCGGTTCAGCCAGGGTACAAACGGACGTTGAAGACGTCGCGAATGGCTTTGCTGTGGTAATCTTAAGGGACACGTAGGATTAAGAAGAATTCAAGAAATAAGGGTGGTATTTGTAAACTAACATTCTAAATCCAGCCTTTGAAATTTTACTGGCAAGCCTTCAGCGAGCTTTTTTATGTTATTCTGAATTTGCTTTATCATGATTTTATGTTGCATGGTTAAGGTCTTGAGACCTTAGCTTAAATATAATAAACGTTTTTCTTCTTCTTATGTCTGTGACTCCAATTGTAATGAGTTGTTTTCTCTTTTATAAAATTACACTAATTGCCGTGACAGCTATGCCTCATAATGTATATTGTCTTATTGTTGTGTTGTTATTGTATCGACAACCAATCACAAACGATCATTGAGATGTAAAGGCATCCATCACGAAAAAGTGACAAAATGTTAATGTTATACACAATGCGTTATAAATACCTTGATCTCTCCAATATCTGAACTTCTCTCGAAATCATCTCCTTTAATTATCCTCCATTTAGTTTTGCGAAATACATCTGCTTCGTTTAATATACTTGTGTCCTGTAGGAATAATTATAAACTCCATGATACCGCTAAACTTATATCAGCTCATTGATGCGACACGCTTGTTACTTAAAAAAGTTTAATATTTACAAATACAATAAATAACGATGACTTACATCTTTCAATGCCAGTTGTCTTTGCCAGTGTTGCCATCTACTACCAAGAATATCGCGACTTTCGTGACACTCCCGCCAAGGAGAGTTAAAGTAGTATTATTGCCAAATTGTGTGTCCACTCCCTGATCGTGTTCAGGATTTGTGAAAACGCTGCTCGACGTGGTTGTAAGTCTTCAGATGGCGATTCGTTTACTTCTACATCATTGATAATGTCAGTTAGTATTTCTGTGTGCTATCATTTACTTTGTCATCCGGTCTATTATTTATCATGCCTGTGTTGTTAATCATTATCTCCATTTCGTTATTTACCGCAGATTTGGTAACATACGTTGAATTGTTAGTGTCAGCTGCATTGCCTTCAGAGGTCATGAAAGGAATTTCTATATCTGTGTGTACCGTGCCTCCTGAGTTTGTACCAAATAGTTCTGACGTTCTATTCGAATTCTTCTTGATCTTTATATCGACTCCTAGATTCTAAACTTTGGTTTGGGTAAGTTATTCCGTCATTAGTGTCTTCTTCTTGAAGTGGATACAAATTTGCGAAAGAGCGAGTGAAAATAACATTTCCTACTTTTACTTTAGCTACTCGACAGTGACCGTCGAACCCTTTTATTAATGATACGATCTTACTAACTTTCCAGCTTTCACGATTCTGGTTTTCCATGATCTGTACCATCTGTCCTTTTTTTTTTTAACGTTGGAAAACCCTTTATGGGTCCCCTCACGCCTCGGGGGAGACGAGAGGGGTATGTGGCGCAGTATACCCATTAAAAACCAACGGTGTACCACCCTCCGCCATGCAGAGGGGCGCCCCGGGACCATGGGAAATGCTCCGAGACGCCCCGGCGGACGGCCCGGCAGTAGCATGCCGGGCCACAGGCGCTAAAAGGGGGACGACCTGGTACCACCCCAGTCATCCCCCAGACGGCCGAAATCGCTGCACCATCTGTCCTACCGTAGGTATCTTTTGGGATGTTACTCACGGTTCCTTGTGTGAATGCCAGTACCTTTCACGTCAGCTAGGTAGATATCGATTTGTGAACCTTTTTTTTAAACTCCTCAAGAATAACTCTAGCTCGTTTCCAACTCTTTATTAAATTGATTTTGGTTGTAGTACATTATATTGCGGTTTCTTCTTGTGTAGTGTCCATAATCTACACAAGTAAGGCGTATTTAGTACTGCTTCAATTTCCCTTATAATTGTCATCAATTGCGTATCTTTCAGCAAGTATTTTTAAAGTGTCCTTTTTATACAATGTTTGAACGTCCCTACTAACCGTTCGTAAAATCCGTCAAACCATGCGGAATAAATTTCCAACGTATTTTATTTTCTATACAGTATGATTTTGATAGGATTTCTGACTGATTTTCTACGATGTCATTACTTGGTCCCTTTTCTGTTTGAACTGTAATAGGTCCTAAGTAATCCATACCAGCAAATGAGAATATCATGGTAAACTTAATCTTTCCAGTGGTAATGCAGGCGTAGGTGGCAAATTGAAGGGTCCTCTGCCATGCTTAAAATCTTCTGCACTTTGGATTTACCTTGAGGAATTCATTAAGACTGTGTTATGTTCAGAGTATGATTTACACCTACGTGATAATGTTTCTCATGTGTGGACTTGATAATGTTGTCAGTAAATTCACAATCCCAAGGGATTGTGAATTTACTGAAATAAGCACTGGAACCTTTTATCAAATGACCATTCCTCGTTCTTCAGCTTACCTTTGAACCGCAGTATGCCATCAATATCTTTAAATATGTAATCCTAAATTTCGACTGAGAAACGTTACAATTCTTTTTACTTCTTCAGAAAAATATTTGACTTGTAGGTCTTTTATTTACTGCTGTGTCCCGCTCAGGTTCTACTTGATTTTGTATTGTTCTCCCGTTTCTGTATTTCCAACTAACCATTTCGTTAAATCTTATTTCGAACTAGTGGGTCTCGTCGCTATATCAGCAGGGTTTAGTTCTGATGGTACATGTCGTATCACTAAGTTTTTATTGTTTGAATTTCGGTTACTCTTTTATGAACAAAGGTGACTAGCGGTTTGTCTGAATTATACCAGCTGATAACAATTTGACAGTCCATAAGATTTCTTGCGTCACATTTAGCTGAAGGAATTTAGGGCAATATTTAATAAGACGTGTTCCTATAAGTACCACCCTCAGTTCCAAGCGTGGGATTTTCAAACAGTCTTGATCTTGAATGGTGTCAGACGTGATTTACCGATGACAAAGGTATTACGTGTTCTTTGAACTATAGACCACTGCTAAATAAGCCTTTGTGGAGGCGTCCGTGAAGCAGTGCAATTGATACTCTATTTTGTGCGAATCCTACAAGTAATCTCTAGGTACAGATATTTTCGTGACATCATTAAGATCATTTTGAATCCCGTTCCATTGGTTGGTCATTTCTTTAGAAAGAGTCTCATCCCACTTCACTTTTGATTTCCATAATTCCTGAAGTTATAAATTAGATGGTAATATTGACGGTTCTGCGTATTCGTAAGGATCATAATTCACGATCACGAAACTGAGGCTACAATTTTTAAAATACCTCTTTTAGTATTGGCTTATGTCGCGTTTTTAAATCTTAAACTGAGTGTATCTGTCTTTAATTGCCAATCTAAACCCAGTATTTTGGCAATATTACCTGTACTGGTACGAGTATCGGGAATTCGTTGCATGAAGGCCTTTGAGTTGGAATTCCATTCTCGGAGATTCGTTAATCAAACACCAAACCTGAACCGGGTGAACCTGAAACGTGTAAGGTTTTCTTCAGGGACGGGCTTTTGTTATATCTTTTTTTACCATAGAAATTTCGTCACATCTCGATCTTCTTCTACCAATGCCATTTGTAGAAAAGCCTTTTCTACATCTGCAGATATTCATATGGGATAACATCGAAATTTGAGAACAAACCTGTCTGGTCCTCTAACATCATGGTTCCACAATAGAGACACTGATTAAGGCTCTTGTTACCAAAGAAATGCTCACGTGATAAGACGGTCTTCTTTCTTCAAGAGTAACCATTGAGTTTCATGCCGGATCATTCAGTGGAAGCAGCATTCCGAACCCGTGGTAGATTCTGACTAATCATAACTGTTTTGATGGCCTGCACGAATAAAAATAATTAGTTTTTTTTTCAAGTTATGTGGCATTATGCTCTTGGTGAGTTGAAATACAAGACATAATACTTCCATGGTACATTAAGAACTTCAACAAACAATAATACGAGTATGTACTCCATCGCGGTATTTCAAACCGATTTAGCTTTGCGTCTCAAGCGGTATTGTTCGTAGCAACAATACGATCTGTCCGCAGTCAGTTGTTAGCTTGCCTTCTAGCGGAGTCTGCATTTGACATGACGAGGTCCGAGTTACTTGTGTTTGTTAGCTTTTAATAGTTAAAAAATAGTTTTTCTTGGTTTTAATGGTTCCTCCGCTCACTAAAACGTCTGAACCAAGGCCTTGAACAAAATAAAATTCTAGTATATAAAAATACAGTTCAGTGATACCCAAACCTTGGTCCGATCCTCATATGGAACGGTTTACTTGTTTACTTACGCTTATTATTATGGTTACGACGGGCTCGTAGCAATGACTACGGCGTAGCGAGTTCTACGACTGCTACAACTTTGGTTTCATCGAATACTTTAAGTGTTTATGGTAGGCATTACACGTCAAAAGAGGACTATAATGTTAAAAAATATTGAACCAATCAAAGAATCAGAAACTTAACGTGACCAAACATTTTTGGGACGATAACTAAGAACGGAAATGGTTATTGCTGTTCTATGTGTTCTATATATGAGGGTATTAACGGCCTCTATCATATTTCATTCAGCTGATATTAAAGGCTCATGTTGCCGTTTAACCAATAGACAAAGGGCTATAAACATGATAACGTCACGTTACCACGGTGTTTACACGTGCAAACTTTGATAGTTTGTCGATTGTTGATAAACATTGTTTATATCCTTCATATGAAGTAAGTACTCCCGGAACCCAGAGGTAGACATGTATGCGAAGATAATCTATCTTCTTTAATTGTCTAACAAGGAAGTTAGGTGGCTAAGGACAATTTGAGACATTATTTTTTTCTCTCCACATAGATTCAAGTCAGCTACATTTATAATCTACCTCGTGACGTGACGTGACGGTGACGGGTCGCCTAGAAACAATTAATTTCTGGATCTTATATACGAGTAACATAAGTTTTTCAAGATCATTTATTCGTTAAAGTTAGTGGCCAACTTTGGTGTTTTCAGTCTACCCTGAGGTCTTCGAAATGGCTTGACAAGTGAACAGATTCGTCACTTTATAGCTGAAACGTGGCCCTAACTGAACTTGTACTGATTAGATAACCGGTGTATTATCGGTCGGCTATCGCGTGCGGCCGCAATTACTACAAGAAAAACACTCCACTCGAGATACTTCGGTAGGTAGCCATGTAGTACAACGGTAATCTCACCACCGAACCCATCTGCACCCTTTCTAGTCGATTTCAGTCTTCTGGATGATTGAAATATCAAGCGGATGTTCATTTGTGGACTAGGTTCTCAAAACACTTGGGATCTGATAGGATCCCGTATCCAAATATAGACCAAAGAGATTTATAATACATTTTTTTAATACTATTAGTTTTTAACCCCCGACGAAAAACGAGGGGTGTTATAAGTTTAACATGTGTATCTGTGTATCTGTGTGTCTGTGTATCTGTGTATCTGTGTATCTGTGTGTCTGTCTGTGGCAACATAGCGCCCAAGCTAATGAACCGATTTCAATTTTGTTGCTTTTTTTAGAAAGGTATTCTGATCGAGAGTGTTCTTAGCTATGTTTCATGAAAATCGGTTCAGCCGTTTGAAGATCATCAGCTCTTTTGTAGGTTAAAAAGCTACATTCACGGCCAAAACCAACTTCCCCGGCTCGAATCCAATCGAAATTTGAGATTATTGGATTTAGATTTATTATATTTTTAAATGATCGTAATAGTCTGAACTGGCTTTTTACAATATTATAAAAATGAAAAGTTTCCCTGATTCTGGAAAAAATGTATATTTTATCAATTTTTATATGAGATTTTTGTTTGAACTAAAGACGTTCCATAAGTCACGTGTCAAATGATGGATACGCGCATGCGTAAAATTTTGTTTGTTTTGTTAATGGTCATGGAATATTACGTTATTATAATTCTAGAGGGCGCTGCTCCGCCATTGAGAAAAAATATAAAAAACAAATGTAATTTAAAATAATTTTAGCGTTATTGAAAATTCTTCCCCTGGGCTGCTCCCGTCCACCTCAACCAGAGTTATTACATGAAATTAAATCATAATTTATAATATTTTATACTAGGAATTAAACCTCCGTGGCATCAATATTTACATTCGTTGTCTATTGTAATGTCAATTATTATAATGTCATAACAAAATAATGTCTCATACTTTTACACAGATTTTCTGTTGATAATTGTATACATTTGATGAAAAGATCGTCGCATCGGGGGTTTTTAAATTTTCAATTTAGAGTTATAATTACCGAGTAAAGCCTCCAACTAAATTGAGTAAATGTTCAAGACGGAGAAGAAGTTATTAATTTATTTGTTGTGACGTGATCAGGGTACGTATGTCGGTATTCCAGGTAGGCTTTATGTGGCTCTACCTGAAATTCCAGCAAAATCAATATGTTCCAGTATCGACCACGCTCTGAGCAGTCCCGCCGGCGGTGTTGCCTATTCGTTTGGATTTGTTTACTCGTTCTCGCCGGCAGTAGGTACGCTGTGTTGAATAATTCGCGCGCGAATAAAAGTGCCTCGCCCAGACGCTTTGAATATGAAAAATGTGTACGGTGCTAGTGCTGGCGGGTACCTGCCGCTAGGTTTATTTGATAGCTGCTTGTAATGTGTCGTGTTCTTCGTTGTTTTATAACTGTTATCGCAACATTACTAAGTATCGACGTATTACTTCATCGTATCAAGCCCGTTATAATTATTTTAATACTTATATTACGTAGTTAACTGGAATTTCTTAAAAAATTGCTCCTCGCTCCTCGTGCAGTGGGGCCACACGCCCCGGAATTAATTTGAATATAATGAATACAGACAGGCGCGGTGTAATCCGCTAGGAGTACTACGATATGCTACTGTGTTTACACTGCTCACGATGTTAATTAATTAATAAGATTCGTTACGTTCAACGCGCAAGCTATTACGTTTGAAGTAATTGTAATTAGTATCAAATAGCGTAGTAATTTAACTGTATAAAGTAAATAACATGTAAATACATTTACCTAGCGTAACGAATATTTGGGCACGATTCCTATTATGCATATGCAGTCTAGCAATGCACATACTATAGTAGTTGACTACAGTCAGAGATCTTCTAGCGACCCCCATTCATTTATTGTTAAATTGTTGAAACTATGGCACCACCGGGCTTTTCTTCATTTTTAATGCGCTTTGTACGTTGGAATCGTTGATGGTGGAAGTTAAGTCTAATACTTATATTTGTTCCCGCTTAATGCTTATCCTGTTCCTTCATTCTGACTTACGCCTCGATTCTATCTAGAAGCACTTCAAAATAGCGTCTGAACGCTATTTCATGAAGGCTTCTGAACACACCAATCCCTTAATTGTCGCCGCCGCCGATTATGCACCCGCACACGAGCCAGATACATGCCGCCGCAGGCCGCGGCATGTGGTGCTGGACCCCCCCGACCCACTCACCGCTCTCCTAGACTCAGATGTCGAGGAGAACGACACACGCACACTCCCCGCCAGACACCGACCTCGCCGGCGAGGTCGACGAACCCCCGCTTCCGCTAGAAGGTGCGTCTACTTACCTAGACGCACCTTGGCACCCGACAAGCCCGCTGAGTTTCTTGCCGGATCTTCTCAGTCGAGGTCGCGTTCCGATCCGGTGGTAGATTTACCCTCGCCACCTCTCCTGGCAGCGGCCCAAGCCGAGGTCGTGTCCCTAGTGACGCCCTTGAGCTAGCTGCCCCCCTGCCCCTATGGCTGGAGCGCACTTGCGCTCGCCCTCTGTCCGGGTGAAGTTGTTATGGCCACTCTGGCCAACAACATATAGTCAATTCAAAAAAAAAAAAAAAAAAAAAGCTTATCCTGTTCCTATTTCGTTCTCTTACAAACAGTTTTGTTTAAATTTTGCGCGTTTTAGTTATTCTCTACGAGTAATAACTGTATAAAATCTTCTGAAAATAGACTGAATCAAACTTGTTGACCCAAAAAAGTTTCTAACATTAATTAATCTAATCCATTGAAATTAAATCTCGGAAAAAGTTAATGGCCAATCGCGTCCAATTTTGGGTGAAATGTTGACTAATTTTCCACAATGAGGAACCCTCTCAGGAGCCGGAACAAAGAGGGATTACATTGTTGATTCACCCCTGAAAATATTTCGGGGACGCGCCGCTCCGCGCGACAAATTATATGAAACGGAACTCTTGGACGAGCTGACAAAGTTAGGTACCTTTGTGGGGCCTATTGTATCATTGCGAAGTTTGCTTTAAAGGGAGATAGATACTGGTTGGATGATGTAAGCTTTAAATCTCAGATTTCTTTGGTGATTTTCTTTTAATGGTATCTGTTACAATTATCAGGTAGATTGGAATGTCTAACCTGATGTTTAAAGGCGACGAAATAATGAGAAAATTTAATTAACGACCATTTTAATTTATGCGGCTTCCATAAAATTTCACAACTAGCCAGCCCGATATTAAGAAACAATCACCTGTGGTATTGTGGAATTTCCAAGTAATATCTTCGAAACTCAGTGAATGACATCTCCCGCACAACAGCACTGAGGCTACAATTAAGCGATCAGGTGGTCGTACCGATAACGGCGCGGGAAGGCAAAACAGCACGATAAGCCTGATCGATACGCAGGCGGTCTGAGCCGATAGCCTGCAGACCTGCCGCCTGCCGCCTACCGAAAGATTACGCACCAAGTGAAATTATGATTAAATCCCTGATGAATTACCCTTCTTGTCCTTTGACTGCTACCCCATTAATGAAGGTTGGTGGCCAACTCTAAACCTTCCGTTGGCCACATTTAAACAACTTCAACTATCTTGATGCTTGCGTCCACTCTCTGATGTTTCCTAATTTATAAAGAACTAGTTTCTGCCCGCGACTTCGTCCGCGTAGACTTTAGTAAAGTATTCTATGTGTTAATCCACGTTATAAACTATCTGTTTTCCAAATTTCATGCAAATCCGTTCAGTAGTTTTTGCGTGAAAGAGTAACAAATATACATCCACACTCACAAACTTTCGCATTTATCATATTAGTAGGACATGTCGCATTTCAGTTGCATTTTTTTGTAACCGGCTTGCTCGTCTGTGCCGTAATATTTCAGTAAGTTAGCATCAGCTCGGAGGAGTGATTTTTGTTATCCTTGATGTCTCAAGACAGAATCGCTGTCTCTTTTGTAACGTTCTGGGATTTCTGATAGTAATATTGTTATTTTATTATTTCTGCAGCGTTTAACAACACCAGAGACGCAAATTATTATTGTTGGGAAAAAAAATAAGAAGGTTGGATTATAATCCACAATTCGAATTGTAACCGGCCGCTGTTTGCGCAGGTATGTATACGTATAATTTAACTATACACAGAAATATTACACTATTCTATGACATTCACTAGCAAAGGTATATCCAGGGCGTTATGGGGCATACGAACATACGCGTTACATAAGCACCGCCCTCGGCTGCGCGTAATCTCCAAAGCCTGGGTTGCGGCTGTAATAAAGCACGTTAGATTGTTATTGCCTTACGTACGCTTTTATGGTGAGATGCGGCGCGTTCACCTTGTTTTTCACGAGGTCGTTTTAGTTATTGACTTTATTTAAATTTGGGATTTTGACTAGTATATAAGATAACCTTAGCCTATTATTTTTAAATATACGAGTATGTATTATCTCGTTAATTTTTTCCTCTGCGTGTTATTAGAATAATTTTCTATTTTTTTGTGCTGTTTTGTAGGCGTAACTTCATTATACCCTGGTGCATATTCCTCTGTTTTGTAAGTGCATTATGAATAGAGTCCTAGTATACATCTACGTTAATTATGGATTGAGTATCATTTAACAGATGAGTCGCAATGCACGTGCGACGGACACGTGCCGACCTGGGGGTGACAGCTTGAGACCTAGATTGATCGTTCTCATTTCTGTATGTAATATGAAGCTGTCGTGCCAGTGACAACCAATTATGACACGATTGATAAAAAATACGCCTATAGTTCGATAACCAATTATTTGAAAAACAATTTTCTGTTCCAATATGCCATACGACACATTTTGTAGATCTGGATGAAACAGTCAGCTACTTATGCGTTTATCTTTCAAATTAAGGCTGTAAAATAAATAAGTAATTTTGACAGTACAGTATTTAAATCCTGTATTACTTATCGCTTTCTAAATATCCGCCTTCAACCCTGTAATAATGGACGGTCTATTATCAAATTGCGTCAGACAGGCTTAAATTGTCGTCTTAATTTTCCGGTCCCCACTTCCCTCTAATTCGGTTTTTTGTTATCGTTTTCGTTCCTTATCTTTCGAAAAGTTTAACTTAAGTATGTCCCTATCTGTCCCCTCGATAAGTCCCCAAATATGCTAATGCTATTGAGGAGAAGTCTTGAAGGGCTATTTAATGCGCCATTAGCACGTACGTTAAACTTTTAAGATAAAAAGACAAATTAATCGTCGACAAGAAATGATGACGTGATTTAATTTGAGATAAGCGCCATCTATTTTGCGATGATGCTAACATCATTAAAGGCTAATAGTACTTATAGGTCGTCAGAAGGGAGCGGTATGTTAGGCAACAAATGTGAAAAGCATAAATTAGCTATTTTAGTAAAGGTAATTTTCGGTGATACGTAATATATGTTTTGATAACCTTTAAAGTCAAAGCTTAGCGTATCTCATCACGCGTCAATCAGATCGTAAATCATCCCTATACCATTCAAAAGAATTGAGCTTTGATTAACCCTAACGACCCGCGCCATTCATTAACAATCGATTTCAATCATTAACCATTCACTTTTGCGAGCGAAATATCTATCGTGATTATTTTGACTTTATTATAATTATAAATAAGAGAATAAGGGGCATTTGAATCCGAAGAATCTCTCTCGATGGTATTTATTTTTTAAAATATAAACGCCATTTAAAATAAATAGTATGTTAATAATTGTATGCTTTAGATGGACAAATGATTTTCTGTTTTTTTTTTATATCTATGATGTTCTTGGTATTAATTTTATCTCAGCGTGATCGCCTTTAGTATCTCTTACCAGCATACATTACGAACTTCTTGTGGAAATTATTTATCTGTCATATAAGTTCATAAAATAAGGAGAAACAAAACCACATGAGCCACAAATCAGCTCGGACGTAGTGTTGTCGACGTTAATAGGCAATTTACGGGACGCGCCGTCGATACCAATCCCGGGCCGATCTCCGGGACGGCGGAGATATGGGAGGCCTGAATTAACTGCTCCTACTCGCCTGACTGATTAATCGGATATGGACTACTCTATTGATGGATAGGTATAAATGGCGAGACTTCAACAATTATTTTTATTTAAAAAAATAATACCATCGTACCTATTAATGACTCAGGGTAGAATTGCTCTCTGACTTTCATTGTAATTTAACGTGAAGAAACTAGTCAGAATCTTCACCATCTTCGGTATCATCGCCATCTCAACAGGTTCCTAAATTTACATTTCTGTCTAAAGGTTTCAAGTTGAAAGTTTTCCTAAATATTATGTAGGTTATATTATTATGCATAGTCACAATTAGGTTCACATGAGTGCGTGTAATTAAAAAACCACAAATTACAGACCGACCCGAGCAAAAGTGGCTGAGACGCTATAGGATATATGTTGCGGGTCGCCGCCGCGATCCCGGGGGCTCTGGGATCTGTGATCTGTGGCCCTGGAAATTGACTGCGATCCCGGGGGCGGCCGGCCTAGTGAGTGATGTGGGGATTCCGTCAGTTATATTACATTTAGGAACGCAGTATTTAAAAGTTTACTCTTAATACTAAATTATACCACGTTTTCATAGCTTCGAGTCCACATTTAGAATCAGAGTGCTTTATTTGTATGGGCTTAAAATTGTCAGTACTATTCGACAGTAAAACACCCAAATGCTTCTCAAAACTGGTGCTAGCCAGATGTACGACCTATTTCAGGGCACAACCACTACGCTAACACTAGGAACGTTAGATACGCTTGTGACATCCTATGACTCCAAGTATTGACCCAATTCAGATGCTGCGCGGCATTCTCCGAGCATCTAGCGAGATACCAACAGCTGGTATGTAGCATATACTTGGCTGTTGGATAAGTTAAGTGCTCTTTCACGGATTGTCACACAAAACCAATGGTCATCCATTGATGGTATTAATGTACATTTAATTTTAGTATAACACATATTCAAGGCAACAGAGCCGGCTGTTCGAAATGGTTTTAAAAGCTCACCACAAGTTAGTCCTTGACCCCAATTTAAAACCGATATGATCAATAACTTATTATAATGTAACAATATTTAAGAAATTGTCAATCTGTCTATGCCTGTCGGCGATATTGCCTATTCTGTTTCGCAGCACATCGGCGCAACATTGACCCAATTTGAGCATCGCGGTCTGTTCCCAGCATGTGGCGCGATTTGGCCAACAGCCCTTGGGTTTGACTGTATTCAGTATCAACTGATACAATCACCAATTGTCGAGGCAAATAGAAACAACTGTTGGATACTTTTAGCATATAGGTTATGGGTATATTCGAAGTGACGATTTTTGGTTTGAGTTCAGTTGATCCCGCCATCTAGGCATTTTAGGGATCTATTCTGTCGACATTACTTCATAGTCTCCCTGTGACATGTGACGGATGAAATTGATCTGTAGATACTCTGTATTAATAGTACCGTAGTTCAAATAATATAGAAGCCCATCTACGTTAGGAAAATGTTTCATGGTTCCCACCGCCCGCGCCCTGATATAACGAGGTAGAAAATTAAACAGAGCAGGTAGCCTGTGTGAAGCTGTAGGTTCAGTATATAACGTGGGAACTAAAAACTTGCCAACAGTTGCGTAAAAACATTCCCCAGAGATCTGAGAGTGCGCTGTTACCGAGTGAGTGGCCGAGCGTGAAGTAAAACTCAGGACAAGTTTTGAATACAGGCAATAAAAGTTGTTAGGTTCTAAAAACTGTTTATCATTTAGCCAAAGGAGTGAGTCTAGAGCTGTGATAGCCGACTGCTTAAAGCACGCGTCTTGCGGGCACCAGGTCTTGGGTTCAAACCCCGGCTCGCACCTCTGGATTTTTCGAAATCTATGTGCGAATCATAATTTCTATATTTATTATCACTTGCTTACGGTGAAGGAAAACATCGTGAGGAATCCTGCATGTCTTAGAAGATCTAACCAATTTTCGAAAGACATGTGTAATCTGCCAACCCGCACTGGGCCAGCGTGGTGGATTATGGTCTGAACCCCCCTCGTGTTGAGGGGTGGCCCGTGCCCAGGAGTGGGAAGTCAAAAGGGCTAAATTATTATTATTATATTATTATACCCATGTAGATATAAAAATGGACAGAGTTTCCATAAAAGGATACAATGTCCAATATTTTGGGAATGTCTATAATTTGAAGCTCCTATGAACAATCGCTTGTATAACACAAAATGTCCCACTATATTATTCACGAGATATGGTTACTATCTGCCAGGCTCGCGATTCAATGTGGAATTAGGTTCTATTGAGAGTGCCATATAATTACACGCTGTTTCGCCCTCAAAGAGGGTTTGTTACATTTTTCTTGCAGCCCTGTCTTCACAGATGTATTCCTTCATTCCGAAGGTTCATTTGTAAAGCTGTAGACTTTGCTGCCTAGATTGAAAAATGATGAAAGATTTTCAAACAAAACAGGGTTAAAAGATTTGGTGAAAATTTGTTCCACTTGACGTTTTGTGTGTTCCCTTTGAAAAAAAAACCAATATCCGGTTTGTCTTCGTCAACCGAGGCGCTTTAGACCTATATGCTAGCTAAGCCTAGGTTGATGAAGTAGACAGTTTGTTTGTTGTAGAAACTAAAGCGTATAATAAAGAAAGTGAACATGTCCATAGACTGGTTTATTCAATTTTTTTTCGTCAGCACTTTCAATAAGTCTTAACACAAGATAGCCACGTTATATAACTGAACTGTAATTAAGCGAAATTTAAATTTAAAGTCACACGCTTTTTCTTCCGTGCATAACCGCTGGGCTGGTGGCGATGTGATTAAAATGCAAATTCTCTAGAATTATCTGTTGTCCCTCGCAACTTTAGAATAGTGATGGGACAACATAACGTCGACGATAGCACGGTTCTAATCGTATATTGAAGGATATTCTGGTAGGTTTGATTACATTCACCCTGTACTCATAATTGTTTGCAAACATATTATGAGTACAGGGTGAATAATGTTTCACAAAACGCTGTGCGTTTTTCCATACATTTCGTCCTATAATTGGCATTGAATCAAATAAAGACACCGCCTATTTCAGCGATTTAAGTACAGCAGACTTTAAGGTAATATCACTCTGCGATTATTTGTGAGTTTATACTACAAGTGATACATATATTATACACGATTCCTTTATCAAAATGCTCCACTGTCATGTCACTATATCGTCAAAACGTTCCAGTATTGGAATTGAGCGTCCGCGGCGCATCACTGTCCCGTGAAGTCCGTCAGCGCCGTGACGCCGACTGCTCTCAGCGGCTAACGCCTCGGCGTGCAAGCGTGATGGTACGCAATTCGACGGTATTTACGTAATACTGTTTAATAACATTTTGTTATGCAAATTGCTTCGCTTTAAGGCGGACATTTCCCACGAAAATCATATTGGCCGAGTGCAAATATCTGAACCTGTTTTATCACTGTTCAAGTTAGATGGAGTAATAATCAGTTTGTTAAAAAGTCGCTCTCAATAAATGTTTATCCAGGTTTATTTGGTTAATTGTTGAAAGGTAAACAAATTTCAAATGATCCTAAAATAATGAAGCGCTTTTGAGTAATATTATGTCTAATTTGGAAAAGCCTAGCCCTGCAGTAGTTGAATACGTCTGTTATATCAGGAGTAGTCTAGTATTGGATTGTAGCATGTCATGGCCATTTTCTCTCAATTTAGGGTGTCAGACGTAAACTGAAGAATTATCAACGCCACTTTTATCTTTTATTCTACTCCGCTTTTCGCTTGGTCATGACATGTCCTTAGACAACTTATAACAAATAACATTCAAGTTCCGTTTAAGTAGCATTTGGCAACAATACGCCATGTTGTAATGAGCACTTAAAAGCTCATTGCCATTAGCTAAAGGACCCTGACAGACTATTGATATAAACTACATTCTCGTTAAGGTCCCCACTACACTTCAGGTCGGCATCGCGCGAGCAATTCCTTTGATATTCGCAAGCTCATACAAGCTACGGTAACTGCTTAACATCAGGCAGGTCGTACGCTTGTATGGTGACTTTTATATAATAAAATGCAGTGAGAATCTTCACTAAAATCTAACCTAATTTGAAATCATTTACAGGCAATTTGGTTGCGTCACGAAGCAGCAAAAACAATCTATCAATAACCAACATATCACATTTTTTCCTTGCCCTCCCAGCCCCGGCTGTCTTCCACAATCGATAGTGGTGAAAGTAGGAAGGTCGACCTTTGGCTCGCTGCCAGCGCGGCCAAGGCCCGCCGAATGTAGGATACATCGGGCTGAGAATGTTCAGGTTATTGATGGCTAATGAGGACTTATTTATCGGGGTAGGGGGCTGCTAGGGTAACTTAGAGGTTACGTCGTTCTGAGAACCGAAGGCGTACGACAAAAATATATCGATGGTATTAAGTACCATAGGTATTAATTTCCGTAGACCGAGACTAGAGTACAAAAAGTTCGAGACTATCAACATTAACAGCAAATAGTCGATTGGCCGCTGTACTTGCGACCGCAGCACTAACGAGCCACACGCTTTCTTAAATTTCTCCCCGTTGCCATGCTATGCTTCACATTCGAGCACTTGCGTCCCGATTTCCGTCGGAAACCACACGCGATGCATGTATGTACGAGCTCGCGCAGTTGCTGAGCGCGGCTCGGGTCACTGCGTTCAGAGCCGATTTAAAAACCGATATCGCAGGCTCGATTGCTTTTCGAACTATATCGATGCACAGGTGTAGCTAAATGACGTACGAATGCCTCGTGTTCCGTGTACCTTAGAATAGAATCGGTACTCATCCTTTTGTAGATGTCGTAAAACTATGAGATGTTACAATCAAATGTGACCATGGTTCGTCTTTTAGAGATATTTGACATTGGCGTGTGTGGTGTTCTTTATTTAATTACTAAATAGTGCTGTACTAAAAATGTTTGCAGTGTCTCAGGCCACTTCTAGGGTTTGCGTGTATATATCCATCCTGTCGGTGCCTACACATGACTACAGTTGAAGGAGTAAAATTGTTATAACTCCACCGAAACCACGTACGGATCAATACTGCTTATACCTACGTTTTGCCGTGGCCTTCAGACTATATTTAGAGGCCAAGTAAAAATAGGCTTATATACATTTAAAGCAATCGCAAAAACATTTCAGATTATTTTGTTACTGTGACTGGATAGACTCTTTTTTAACCTTTATTGTCAAACACACAAACTAATATTTTTTATTCTTGCATTGCTTAGGTGCCCTTCTTTTCAGTGTTGAATATTCAAGCGCCCTTTTAATAAATCCTATATTTTAACTTCAGTTAGCTTTATAAACAAACCATGTATCCGTCGTCCCTCCGTTGTACATTCCACCACACATGTACCTTAAAAATGTGTAATTTATTAATTAATCCGGAACAGTAAAGTGTCGCTGGCGGTTTTTATACGCGTCTGCGTACATCAGCGGGATGGACAGCAAATTAAAATGCAAATTGAGCGGGGGTGTCGTTGGCTCCGGACTCCGGAATCCGGGGCCCATGTCGATGTTCGGAATCCGGCATATTGCCCGTCTCGGATAAATACTTTTGTTAATAGAATTATCAGGTTGATTATATCTGATTAAGGTACATAAAATATAATCTCTTTTCTTCGTAGTTGTTTTGAGATACCAATTTTTACGTAAGATTACGTTAACGTGTGTTTCATCCCGCTCAAGTCACTGCTTTCGAAACTGGCTTTGTGGATTTCTAATAACTATCCACAACATATAGGTAATCAGCTCACAATAATAAAGATTCAATACTTGTTGAACAAACAGACGCAGATTATTTTCCATCCGAGCTGACTTAATCAGAACACAGGATCAACAAGAGAGCAAAAAATTAAATGTTCTAGTTACGGACACGAGGGTAATTTTATTTTTCCTTGAAATGGTTATATTCAATTGGACGTAGTATGGTAGATAATCATGTTTACGCGACTACTATTGCGATTGCAAAAAGTATGAGAACGAAGGAATTATTATTTCTTTTGGTATTTTGTACTAACTGAAGTGCGCTACTGTTTTTTGAAATGATTACACACGTTATTTCATTATCTAGGCATAGCATGTACCAAGACCGCTCATCGCGCGCGCAGTCGTTACACCTCGTGCGACAGCGAAATGTCTGCTTTAAGATTATTTGCGTCAATCACAGATACGCCAAGTAAATACAACCCTAGCCCTTAGTTAAGTGATCATCACTGTATGTGGTAGCGAGACCTTGTAGCAGATTCAATATTACACAGCAATATTTTAACAGTATCCATTTGTACTGTAGGTACATAATAGCTAAAAGCTACTTATCAACAAATAAACGCTCAGAACCCAGTATTTCACTCTTCAAATGGCAAATTAAGCCGAAATGCGGCTATTACATCCGCAGAGTGCCGCGGCGGTCACTGTCACCATATTATATGCTCGCGTGATATATCGCATGAAAATACTGCTTCAATTATGCGGATTTTAATTACATTATTCTCATGCTATATCAGGGTTGAAAGGATATGTTGAGAGGAGTAATTTTCGCTTCGGTTTCCATCAGATTAGATATCGGAAGCGCTCTTTACCGTGGTCTGGTGTTACTTGAATCGTTCGCAATATTTATGGTACCTATGGTACCTATGGTACAGCCGGTTGATTTGCTTGTGACCATACAGTTGGTGTTTTTTTTTGGCATCATGGCAATAAAATACTGAAGAAAGTAATAAAACATCCAATAACTACGCTACCTCTGTTTCCAAAGGTGACATTGACCCTCGGCCGCGTCTGATTGCGCCTTAGCCGTCTCCGGGGCCCCATTCGTTGTGCACCGGCGCCCTGCGTGGCAGGTGCTTTATATTTATTCGCAAATATACATTTACAACAATTACGTCGTGTTTTCCTTTCACTTTGGGAGAGAGAGATTTTGATATTAGAATATAATAAAGAATAAATATTCACAAATGGGAATACGATTCTTTATGTAAATTAAAACTAACTAGTCATTGCAAAGTGTCATTTATGAGTTTTAATTAAGGAACTCCAAGGTAGCAGAAAAAGCCAAATATCTCTTAGGAAATCTAGAATCTCATCGATATGTAATAAATACTGTAAATATTTTTTGTTCCAACTCCCATGTCAAAATCTGGCACGTTTACGCCCAGCGGTGAAAGCGACACAGCAGCTAAGCCATCCGTGCACGATAAATATGTGCTGAAATGATCTACGAAAGCCGCTGCCTGCTCAGGACGTGATACGAAGCCACAAAGAGGATAATACGAATAATTCGACAGGGACCAATAAAATCGCACGCCTCTGATAGAGGGTACCTTGATGCGGAATGACTTGAAAATGTTATTGGATCTTAATATAGAATTGATTAAAGACGTATAGGGTGAGCAGATGCCGTTTCAATAGTTTCAGTCATGTAGGTGAACCCAATATTTATGATCTATATTCGGTGGTAAAATGTCAACTCTCGGGTGTATGGGGATGCCCGACCACTTGAGCCGGTTGTTAGCACGCTCGCTTCAACCAATAGGATCACTTCATTTTTCACAGTTCTGTTAAATGAAGCGAACCCTTTGGTCTACACAGCAGGTTAGCCAGCCAGCCCGGCTTGTGGACTCTGTGGCTGTGTGCTCGCCCAGAATGTATTTTTTTTTTTTTAATAAATTCGTGCACACAGTTTTTACGCCGCGCTTACTTAATGAATTCGTTAGCGTCAACACTTAACTCCGCGTTTAAATACTCATTAACGTCTTCAAACATACCTCGTAAACAAGTATTTCGTCTTTCATTAGGGGCTTGAGTTGGTGTTTTCTCATTATTGAAGTTTCACTATCGAACGTGCGTGACTTCACTTGAGTTTTAATACTATACTGTGCGCTATTTAGTATACTATAGCTAGCTATTCTATATCACAAATCAGTAGTGATTCATAGAATAAATAATGAATTCCTACAAAAATGGAAAAAAAAACTATAAAATAAATATGTTATTTAAAACCTGAAACTCGTAATTATGTTTTGTCATATCATAATATATGTAAAGCAATGCTTTATTAATGCACATACTAGACCGTGGCTACTTTAAACATGTCTAGACTACACAGGAGCCCCTCTAATTTGCTCCAAAACTTTGAGGCGAGCGTCCTAATCATATCATTAGTGGTTTAAATTTTTGTATTACGCCTCCAAACTAACTTTAGTTCTCTTGCTGGGATTAGACTAGTGATTTTTCTTGATTTATTTTTTTCTTTTCTTGATTACTTTGTTGGTGGCGTTTATTTTTAGGTAATAAATTAATAAATTTACCTTTATTAACTTATAACCTAGAAAACCTAAAAATGTCAAAGTCAGTTGTAAACAATTATTTGTGTTTGTCATTTTATTTGTTGGCCTGCTCTACCCCTATTTTAACCATATTATCGAGAAACATAGTAGTTGATTTCCCAAACGGGTTCAGTTTGATATAAACTAATAATGTCTGCGATATTTAATCAATCATTTGAAATGCCAACTGAAATAAACGCAGTTTCTATTTCGGTATACTGTGTACTACGTACATTTACATATTGAAAGGTCCACTGTTACCTAACCCACCTGTATAGCATGTCCCACATTGGGCGCCAAAATAAATGGTTATGGCTTTGTACGTTTCAACTTGTTCTGAATAAATGAGTCGTACCAAATACATCAAGGTCAGAACAGATGACACGTGACGTTACTGCTGTGATTGTTATTCATCAGGACCGAGTGACATTTCGTTGGCAAGGATTGGGGGGTTTTTGTTAAAGATTCAAGTCGGTTTCGTATCCAAGCTTAAGATATTCAGAAATAAGTACTCTCATGACTAATCACATTAAGGACTAAACTATATGAATTTAATATCCTGCAGAAACTGCAAAAGTTTATCACATTTTCTACCCCGACGTTCAGGTTCTCCCATGACGTTTCTAACACCCATATTAAAAACTGATAAATCAATGTTAGCAGCAACATTTTCTTTTAATACCCAAGCGTCCATGCCTTTCTCGTCCCAAGCGCCATCGTCAACGGCGCCCAGAGGGCTAAGTCGAGATTTTTCTACATCCACAACTCCGTGGCACTTTCTTTGATTTGGTATACAGCTCCCGGCGCTGGTGGACAGTAAAAGAAACGTGATGGAAATAACAGATGCATGAATTTGGTCATGGATAAAATTTTAAACGGGGTAGTTTTATATTTTTAGAATTGGCGAAGATCTTTTTACATCGTACTAGAATTCTTATAAGCAAAACCATCTTTCAATCTCAATAGGTATCACTAAAGATTGCTATTCTCTCACGTCCTATAATTCCTTTACGTTATTTTTTTGTCTGTCTGCCCTCGTAAGAGTCCCCTTCACACAGAATAACTTTTATATCAATAGCACTTTTTGTCAAAAATACGACACTGAATTACAAATACTCCGAAAGTCTTTGATGAATGTAATAAACGCTCCACTAAAAAGGAAGGTTGAAAAAACTGTATTCCTTTGTGTATCATTTGTTTGCGATAATAGTCTTCAAGAGTGGAGGGATTAAGTCGGCATTCCTTCCACCACCCAGGTCATCTGATGGACTAACTATTTATGGGTATGTATTAATGTAGGTTTCACGAAGTGAATGCACTCATAAGCAAGTACTTTATTACTTGCTACTAAACTTTACTAGTCGGGCCCAGCAGGCGTGTCAGTCAACATGAGATCCTAATGCGTGTTTAAATCTCTTTGCCGGCGGAGTTTGTTCATCAGCGACAACTGGCCGCGTCTGTGACATGGTCCGACGTGTTTTTGGTTAGCTCACTAGCGCCGTTGTTAGACGCAGCGTCAAAAACATAACATATTTAGATATGCTAATGAGATGAAGTTTGGGTGAATGAAATTATTAAGGTATTTGCTCTTAGACAAGTATGCGACGAATTATTCTAGCAGATATCTACAAGAATTAATTGATCTGATTCCAGTGGTTTACCCATTATTATTAAAAATATATCAAAATAGCCTGGAATATAATAATGTAAACTTCTTTTATCCCTCAGTGCATAGTTTGGGAGTGCGGTACCTCCTAATATAAATACTCAGTGTAAGTCTGGAAGCTCGCCTCAACCCATCCAAATAACGTCAAATATTTCACCGGTAATAGTAATAAATGGCATATCTGGCTTCGAACGGCAATAAATTTTGATATAAGCCTATAAGCAACAAATATAGCGGGATAGTATATTAAGTTAAGCATTGAGAAATACGAAATAATAAGCAACTAACAATAGTTATCTTGTTTCAGGTAAGATTAAATCTCGGGATCGTATCGATTGCGGCAAGATATTGCATTTCCTGTTAAGTAAGCACAGTTAGTATTTCTATGTGGGCGATTGGTCCATAGAATTGCTATTCCAATATATTTGCTAGATCTTATCACAATATATTTGGGGAAGTCAAATATACGAAAGGAAAAATTTGATTGACTTATAATTTTTGTATCTTAGCGTTATGACCTTTATTAGAATCTTAAGCGGATATGAGTTATCGACTAATGCCAATATTCATCCTTCAAGATTCGCCATGTTCGTCTTTTTATCTGGTTCATTTATCAATAATAGCATAGCATTTGTTTTTATAAGATCCACTTCCGTCTCCAGACGTCCCTCACGCCGCGTGCGCCGGTGTGGCAGCGGTGATACCCCGCCATTAGCTCCGCCCGCCTGCTCACACCAGAAATATACTGACGCCTTTCTGTGTATCTGCATCGTATTCAGTAGTTTATATATTTTCTAAGGCGTCGAATAGGGAAGTGCTTATGGAAAGTCACATTAACCTTGGATCATTCAAAGTGTTTCTTCATTGTACAACCTTTGATTGATGTCATTAAGCATGTTAAAAATACATTCATATCATTAACAATGTACAATCACACCCTTTTCTGGTTTCTCCATAATCAGTGTCGCAGTGATCCTCGGTAAACATACGTCAAAGCTTATAAACAACACGCAGAGTTAGTTCATAAGCTCCCCAGCGGGTCCCACTCGCTGGCTCGTTGAATTATGCATGAGCCACGCAAGGACACGTGTCAGTCTATATTGTATCCGTTTATTTGTATTTAACTACTTATACTTTCGCTTTAAACACTTGAACATAAATTTTAGGACTAGAGTAGTCATGAAATTTATGTTCAGGTTTTTAAAGACACAGAATTGGCATATTTTGACGAGAATATAAATTAATTTCAAACACGTGGATATTTCATGCATCCATCAGACAATTGGCGTGAACGATCGAAGCTGTTTCAGTGAAACTACGTGTTTGTGTCAAACCTTGTACCCGCGTCCGAGGCCAGAATTAAGAATAATCTGTAATAAAGACTGTCCTTGCAAAAGGTCTGCTTACGTTAAAGATCACAATTGATTACTTTATGTTGATAAAATCGACTTCATTTCTGTACCGATTCAGGAGCGGGGATAGTTTCATAATCTCTCTGGTGAAGCGCGACTCACTGTCTTACTGAATTATGCATGAGCTCGTACGCCCGCTCCGAATGCTCAAGGACGTGTCTTTAACATTATTGTTTCCCATTATGTACACTTACTAATCGGAGGTAATTATGAGAGATAGCAGAAGAATCGCCGATTGGCAAACTTTGTGGCGGAGTCGGTTTCATACATAGTATGAACCGCTCTAAAATATTTAGTCAGTGATTTTTACCTTTCATCTAGTGTAAACTAGATATCGCTAGTTAGTATAACTCTGCTAGTACTGCGGCAGCTGCTGTCTATCATAAAATCTTCGTTTTAACCGGATAAAATTTATTGAAACCTTTAAACTTAAATTGAATAACGAGTCTTTTGCTCATTCAGTTTGATTGAATCCTATAATTTACCGGCTATAATCATAAAATCACAAGGCTGTTTATATGCTACACGATCCAATATTGTAAGTGTGTGTTAATCCGCCTTCCCAAGGCCGCCTTTGGCCGAGTCGCTCCCAGTAACCGGCTTTCTGGCGACCTAGGCCACTGTTTGTAATTGCCTACCTAGAAGACGGAAGATGGGATGTTACATCCACTCCCACGTCTTTCATAATATCACACTCGATGCAATCCATCCATTTCTTTTTGGGTCTTCACCTCGCCCTGCTTCCATCCACTTCGATCGATACCCGTCTATTTCAATGTAATTCACTAGAGAGAGAAAAATAATTCTCACCTTTTGTACCGTTATGTCGCTTAAGCTACAAATTACGACGATTTTCGGAGACTTTACAAAATAATGTGCTGAGAAAATTTGTTGAAATAAGGGTCTCAAATTAAGTAATTGTTAAATGACAACATTTAGTCACTACGATACCCAGGCCAATTATAAAGTGTCTACATAAATTAAGAGTAGACCGTTCTACATGTTCGCTATTAACAGGCAGTAATACATTCTGATTGGGCCGCTGGATAAATTGGATATCAAACTTTGACATGAAAATGGCACACTTCGCCTAAAGGAATTTATAGGTACTTAGAACTAATGTTCAGTACGGATTTATACGAAGTAGTACAATATTTAGCATAAAAACGAGATTATAACAACGATTATGTCTAGGTAATCTTTAAAAAATCGTTTTGATTGATATATTTACCCAAAGCAGTGAGAACTCATAAAACAACAGACGGCGTTGGGTCATATTTACGAGGTGCCATTAATCCATCCATCAGCCGATTAAGGTCTACTGATGGCCATTTGCCGTTGCGTGCGCCGGCATCTTGCGAAGTGTGTTGGTCACCATTTCGGGACGTTAGTTTAGATGCTGGAAAATTTATTTACATTCCTGTTCAAACTGAAACTCAATACAGTACGTCTTGTCCTTGTTATAGGAAAACAATCCGAGACATATTGTGATTGATAAAAGCCAATACATTATCCGTACATAATGCGAGCAGCGTGTCACGAACACGCCGAACACGCTGGGTGACGTGCCTCGTCTATAGACAAGGACACGCTGCCGGTGGCTGCCCCGGCGGCGCCTTCCGAAAATACACACTGTCTTTGAATATTCAGTATTTGTTTACTGCTTATAAATTGATTTTGGAGGTAGGTAAAGTGAGCACCCACGTTCTACTTTCACTACACCTAATGCTTTGTTGGTCTCGTCGTCGATGGGCACCAACAACCACGTAATGTAATAAGTGAAATACACTGGCGATCTCACTGATGGCCACATGCAGTAAAAGGAAAACGACTTTGCTTTAGCTGTGGCCCCAGAAAAATTAATTGCAATATGAATATAATATTGCATTTATAATGATAGCCCAGAAAACTTAAATTGTAATGCATCTAAATGGTAATATTGGGATTTGGGATTTAAAACATAAGATACAACGAAAATAGGGACAATAATCTCAGATTGTATTGTAACTGTTTTCACTTACACTAAGCTCTTGTAAAATCTCTTGATATCGCCTGCCCGCCCAGCAACTAGTTACTCGGCCGGAATACGAACAGCTATCCCGCCCAATAGCCCGGCGCGCCCGGGGCTACTCAGATTTGAATAATGTCGCTGATTGTCCGCTGTGGTATGCAGTTAATTTCGCCTCAGCGAGCGAATTGCTTTGACGTACACTCCGGATGTGGGTCACGGATTTTTCCCACAGATAAACGCTAAGCTACGCTTAGATAGTGTTGATGTTCCGGCTGGTGCAACAAAGCTGGTGAAATAAATTACCTGAATTACGAGTAAGCTTTTTGTGTGAAATGTTATACTAGTACGTGACTCGTTTTTGGCTGAAAAATGGCTATCATGGGATATCATAAATTTTTGAAGCGTGTCTGCTTGCATTAAACAACGGGCTACTACGTCTTCTCTATAAAATTGAACACGGACAATCGTAACTTCGAGTCGTAACTTTTAATAGTCGCCTTAAACATTTTTCAATTTGCATGCTCCAAATTCTTCTTCAAATATCCAACTTTCTTTCAAGTGTTCCTTAACTGCGAACCAATAGTGAACGTAAGTCGTGCCTCTCTCATTAGACGGTGGCATTCGACCCCGCTGCTGCCAGCGACACTCGCACCCTGCTGTATTGTCACTTCAGAGCTTCAGACACTGTGATTATTTACTTACTTAATAACAGAGCGACTTGTTATCAGATTTAATTAGACATGGGGTAAATAGAAGACTAGGTAGAGCTACTTCTGTGTATTTTGCTGCTCTATGTTAATGTAAATATTTGGGACTCCTAGATTTCATATTGTAGTTTTCTTATTTTCTGTACTTGATCGAGTTATAGAAAATATTATTAACACAACTGTAATATCTTAAGAATAAAACGCGCGGTCCTTTCTGCTCTGGACAACATGTCTTTATAAATAAAAGAAACCAAGCAGTTTTGTCTGTGTCTTCAAGATATGTCCGAAGCAGAACATTTAAAGAATACTGACATTAATCTAAAGCAAAATCATTTTATATGTTTCTTCAATTTTAGATACCCACTGAGTTACTGAAACATTTTCGGCAACCCTGTATCAATTTATTTCAAAAGAGATTTTTAAATGCAAGCTATTGTATTAGACCCAGAGCCATCCCTTAAGAAAAACATAAGCAGGATTTTTTTAAACTTTGACATCAACATTTTCTTGTTAAATAAAATAGCATTCCTAAAGCTCCAAAGCCCTTAAAATTCTCTTTAAAATTCCACATTAACACAAAAGGCCACAAAACTTTTACATCATATGTAGAGACGCGTGTCAGAACTTTGCTCTCGGCGAACTTTGACTCGCGCTGGTAGGCACATTACTATCTACCCCGCGGCGCGCGCGTTAATATTACATGCTTGAAAGATTTACATTTGTAATTTTGATGGCATGAAATTTACACAAAGGCGTGAATTATAATTACAGTTTTACAATTGTACAATAACCCTTTTTACTCAGTACTTTTTTTTACATATCATTTTTAGCTGTTGGGATAGGAAGGTTCTGAAATGGCGGACACTAGCCTCTAGTGAGAAGATGTAGTGTGAGTCGGCCTAAAAGAGACAGTTATGTGCCCTTGAGGGAAGCATATCTCCAGTTGACATAATCTGATCAAATTCAAATCGTTTATTTTGTTTAGGCCTACGGGGGCACTTACAAGATAAATAATACAAGGAAGTATGAACAAAACTCTACAACTTGAAAAAACGAATGAAGGTCGGTTTGCCATTTGCCGCCTATATTGTTTTTTCCGTTGGCCTGGTTGAATAGAAATCTCAAAATAGAACTAATTTTATTTTTAATAATTTGACAGCTGTCATTTGAAAGCGATTCTCCCTAGGGCGGAAAATTATTACCTTCAACCTGCTCCTCAGGCAACTTCAGACCTACTTTCCGAGTGTGAGTAATGAAAAAAAAAAATTTGGTCGAGATCAAAAGGACATCGGTTAAATTTTTACACGGTGTATCCAAGAAGGACTTCCCAGCTTTTAGTATTCTTAAGTTCTCCACGATAATTGACTACAATCCCGACCGAATTAGTAATGGTTTCCTCGACATTACACTTTGCCGATTACATTACACCCCCCTCGTTGAGTGGAGTCGGGTAATTCCTCGTGTTTAATTAAGTGAATCGAAAGGTTATAAGGAGAGCGGTATTGGGCAGCGAAAGAAATTCCTGTAAATAAAACTCCAATTGGATTAGATTGGACCCAATGAATTCGAAAAGAATTGAGTTCCTATACCGGTCTGGGCCACTGATGTACTGTAAATTTATTAACTTTTATTTGCTCTAGTTATTTGCTTGTGTCTATGTATTTACTATTGGCTATTTTAGCGACCATTCGTGGTCATAATTGTTTTTTTCCATTTAATAACTCTACTAGTAGGTTTACATAGTAGGGTTTCATAGTAAATTATAATGAAGCACGTGTCTGCTACAGTTACCACCTGTATATAGCTTATCTTTTTAGTAACATGAGGATAACGTAGTGGGTTGCACTTTTACTCATATATTATAATTTCCTACTGTTTGTTACAATGTACTGTGCAACTGTTTGTTATCCCTATATATAAATAAATACTTAGACAGTCGAAAGCACCTCCGTAAATTATTTGTATGCCAAATGCTGAGTGGGCCCCTATACCATTTGCCATAAAAATATGTATAACATTTGTAAAATACGTGGTAGAGCTACTGTATAATTTACTTACCCTGTGTTTGCGCAATGTATGCACGTCACTGACGCATTAGCAATTGCAGTTTTTTATATCCTCTTCGGTTGTCGGACCGTATTCTTTAAAATACAAATCTATAAAGTTTTCTCCGAGGACAGTATGGCGTTCTCCCAGTAACTCAGTGTCCGTGCAACTAATCGCCTGTCGCGCCCCTTATCGATGTTTCGACATTTTATTGAAAAATATCCAAGATTCTTGTAACTTTTATGTTCCAAGTAGAAATTTAAATGGAATAGTTTTCACTTAGCACTTGCAAGTACTATGTTATGTTGTCAATCGAAACTTTACTTGACCTGGTCTTTCGCCATTGAATTAGGTATTTTAAAAATATTTTCTCAAGATTTTATTATTAACTCTCAAAGCCACATCTCGTAAACATGTCGGTTACAAAGGTTGCCATCATAGCGTTAGTACAAAGAGCTCGCTGGGCTGGTGCCGCCGGCGTTAACAACCCTTTTCGACCAGACATTTTTATTAGAAAAGGCACTGGACCCTCACTTCAGTAAAGTTTTTAGTTACATGGAAGTAAATACAGCCTAATAAGTTACCGAATATATTTGATTTATTCCGGCCTGATCCACCGACTGAATTTCTAACGGATCCCTATTATTATTATGATTATTTTAAGTAAATGGTGATGCTGTAGAATTAAAACATGTCATACGCTGTAGAGCTTTAATAGCGTTGTCACTCACACCACGAGTTATAACGACTTTTAAATCAAAACCGTGGCGCGACCCACTGAATAATGTATTCATGGTTCCGCCCCTAGTGAGCCGCTCGAGAGAGAGCTCAGCAGTTGAACGTCCTCCCTAATAAAACGGCTCTATGTAGAGCGTTTGCTGGTGTACAAAACTGAAGGTTTGTACAGATTTGTGGTGGGCATGGTTTTAGAGTTGTTGAGTGGTTTTTTGTACGTGCGCATGTACGATAGGTTGCTGTCATTGATCTCCTGATGAATAAAATGCGTATATCATTATTATGCACATTTCAGACAATGTGTCCGCCAGTATGCGTTTGACCCAAAACTATGAGATTACTGTTGGATGAAATATAAAAAATATTATGTGAATACTTTGTTCACTAAATAACCGTTCAAAACTGATGCTCTTTTCTATTACAAGATGTAACTACATAATAATAAATAACGCATGCGACATTGTGAATTTATTCTTAGACTCCTATCCAATTTGCGGCATTACGTAATTTCTCAAATGGAGCCAGTATGCCACGCAACAGCCGTCGAGAATTTTACTTGTCTTAAAGAGGGTAGAGAAATACGCGTATTGCTCGCTGAAGATGAGAGAATTCACAGTAAAAACACATTTGTCACGTATCATGAGCTTCAGTAGAATAATTTGACCTTTATCTAAAGTTCAACCTTGAATTTAAGAAAGGCCTGCTGAAATAAAGACAAGCGTGGTTAAATGATGGTTCGTGATGTGCTGTGTCGGCTTCGATTTCACTCAAGAAGTTTATAATACGTCTCGGGTAAAATTACTAATTGATTTGCAATATTGGAGTCCAGAGCATTACGTGCTGGACAAATGTAGTAATCCTAATATTGAATACTAGTGTGAAAGGAAGACAATCGACATTATGAATTTTATAATATACCTGACGTCTAACAAAACTGTTTTCTGCATTTTACTTTAAAGTGATCTAATACTGAAACGTGATAGACTCATAACAACAAATATTCGAGCATTAACAAGAGTTGAATATCACTCGACGCATCCATAAATTCACGTATCCAAAAATATTGTTACTTTTATAGATATCCTACTAATATTATAAATGTGAAATTTTGTGAGTGTGGATGTATGTATGTATGTTTGTTACTCCTTCACGCAAAAACTACTGAACGGATTTGGATGAAATTTGGAACACATATAGTTTATAACCGGGATTAACATATAGGATACTTTTTATCCCGATAATCCCGAAATTTTTGCTATGTTAAATACTACGCGGACGAACTCCGTGGGCACAGCTTGTTCATCATAAATTTATGAATACACGGGGCTATATGTTTAAAATATTCTCTTTCGTTGGCAAAAAATAACTTATCTTTGTACCTATGTTTCCTGAAAAAGGAAACACTTTTTTGAATTTTAAATCCCATTCCTATTTGTACACTTCTCTGTTAAATAAATTAGTGTATAACGGACGGTACACACTTTTGATGTAAGGATATTTTATCTACCACACACTGAGCAATTGACTATCAAAGAGCACACCTTTATCAGTGACCCTGGAAAAAGTTACCATTTTGCTATCTACATCATACATACCGTCCACGAGAAGGGCAGCAGTTCAGTTTATGTACCAACATAATCAAAGCCATTGTCATAAAAATCTGTCCTATGAGCTACATAATGAGTTTCATCTGATAGTTTTAAATAACACCGGTGACTCGTAACCGCGCGCACTTTGTTCGATTCCGATAAAGTTTTTTTTTTACAAAATATGACTTCTTTTAGCTTTGACGTAGTCGGGTAAAAAAGTACCGTCATTCGCTGGTCGGAGCTAGAGGGCGACGGTAGTTGTTAGCGCCGCGCGTGTGGTGAGTGGCGCCCAACGTGAGACTCTTGACCTTTCCAAGCTTACTGCAAGTTTAATGCCATGTACCTTTATTATAATGAGCGTTCCTAGAAATTGTTTGTTGTATAAAAATTATGCTTGCAAAGTTTTCCAGGTTTACCCATAGTTTCGTCTTACTAATAACACAATTTGAATGTGGGGATGCTTATTTTCAACAATTAATCATATTTTCCGTATGAAACCAAACTTATTTATCAAATTAGAATAAATGTCGCTTAAAATAAAAATCGTGTATGAAATGATGATGTTAATTAGAACTGAACATGTTCCAATTAACGTTAAACATGTCCCCGTTTGCAGTGCCCTCGAAACCAAGTACAGTTCGCGGGTAGTTGGATGACGTCTCTTGACATTCTGTGCAAAAAATAAATCAATAATAATGAATTATTTGCAGGTGGGATGTTTTCTAATGATTTTATCCGCGAACATCAATACAAACAGTGAAAATCACTGAATATTGCGTGCGACAACGTAACCAAACATCGCCGTAATGTCCGCTGAATAACAATGGAAACATTAAAAGCTGAATTATAAATAACTTTTATGATTTAACAAAGCGTTAGTTGTTTTCGCACGCTATTGTTCTGGTACGAAGGGTAAATAAGCTTAATTTGGTAAATTTATTATGGTTAGGTATATGTAGAGAAAGAGGCGAATTACTGTTATTGCGTTTGATTATGAATATTAATGTATGTAATAAAAAACACGATCTTTTGGCAATATTAGACACTTAAGGAATTCAAACTTATTTTTATATCATAGATACCTATCTGCTTTGGTACTTTAATTTACTACTTACTTACTTACTATCAATGATTTGCCACATTCACCGAGACAGACTCACTGAATGAAGTGAACCTGGATAAGCTTAACGCAGGTTCTTTAAAATGAATATGGTGCAAATTGCTATCACGAGCCATATGCTCGTCCTATATAAAAACTGTGATCATAAAGCTATAGTATTTACGAGTATTGTCTCGCCGCCTGCGCCGCCGCCCCAACGTGTAGCACGTTTTTCACTCAATATTTACATAAACAATAGTTACGTACATTCATATCACGTAGATTTCACTTGTGTGACTTAAAAAGAAGTACTCCACGATGTCTTTGATCATAAAAATCATACATAATAATATAAGTCGTATGTCTATGATAATAAAATAGCATAGATATCTCCCGGAGAGAGTCCCACGGCCCCATAACCTCTTGAGTCGACAAACACGGGTTGCCTTCAATCGTATTACGGAAACATAAGCTGAATGTTTGCTCGCGGCGGCGGCGACCCACCACATAAACTTTTAATTACCACCTCCGACATTAAGTGGCTATTCCACTAGGGCTACCTAACTTTATTTTAATTGTCAAATGTTTGATAAGTATGCCGAAAATAACAGGTATCTTTACCGCTTCCTTTACTACGTTCCATGAAATTTTCATTTTTCCTAATGTCAAAACAGTTTCGTCCTCCAGTTAAATATTATTGTTTAATTTTTTATTTTGTGGGGAGCTTACGGCAAATTTTACAGAGTAAATAAGATTATCTGTTTTATCTGTGAGTATCTGTAATGATATGTTTTATTGATTTTATTTATTCTTTTTCTACCAGCCTTCCTTAAACGTAAATCTGATCTCTTCTAGATATGCCTTTCCTTACTATTTTAGACGCAGCTAAATTCTATTGTCGACAAATCACGATTGAATTAAATTTGAGACATCTTATAGTATTTTTGCTTCATTCATATGTTACGAACAAGAGAAAGATGCCAATACAGTTCGCTTAGTCAAGTTAGATGTCTTATCACCATTAACTCTTGTCTATTTTCCTAATTAGGTGTGTAACAACCCTAGCCACAGGTCAGATGCCCGTAACGGTATCCAATTAACTAACTGCGCGCCCTCTATTTGCAGAGGCGGCCGTGCAAAAAATATATCATTAACTCAACCCAAGTGAAAAGTTACTGTTGCCTTTCCATTAGCAGGTGTCGCCGGTCCACCTCTCGACTTGTGTTGGTTTAAGAAGGCACAGGAACCTACCTACCTATACGCGCTAGAAGTGCGATTAGCGAACGCTCTGAGGGAACTCCTTGCTTCTCGGATAAAAAAAAGAATTACTGAGCCAAACGGATAAAAATCTTGAGTGCGAAGCGCAGTGCGTCTTCCGGAGCGCTTTTCGCAACAATCAGCAGCGGCAATACTTATTTAGCATCACTATAAGTTAAAAATATGAAAAAAAGCTTTTGGGGGCTGTTACAAGCAGTAACCATTGGAAGAATTTCTTTGCCAGTTTTGATTGGGTTTTTGTTACCTTCATCATCAATTTTAATCAATTATTTTTTGCTTTAAAATCCTGCTAGGTACGTTTTATTTTACGATTAAATAACGTACTAACAGTTCCTTACCCTACCCACCTGAATGTTCCAGTCCGCGATAAAAGCAAACAAGATAACCTTATTAAAGTTTATGGTTGCATATAAACCATTCAACACGCTTCAAACCACATGGGTACACTCCATGGCAATAGGAATACACATGTCGCTCGAGTAATGGCGCGTCTGGATTGAGATTTCTACCATTATAATCGCCATATTAGTTATGCTACTTCTGAATATAAATAGTTGAATAAAGTCACATCTAAATAATATGAACACATTTATGCTGACCTTTACTAATCCAGGCCAACGAACTAATTTGGACATACGATAGCTCGTGATGAAGACTATAATGATATCGATATATTGCACAATGCAATTTAACAATTCTGACTTTATTACAATAGGCTTGTAATTTAATTTGGATTATGTAGTAGTGAATCAGGAATTCGGCAGATTTGCAAACAGGCGAATTAACGAAAACAATTAACATCCTTATACGTTATCATTTCTAGCTTGCTGTATGTATAACATACATGTATAAGAAGGCATTCATCGTGATTCTTATAGACTCACAATACGCATAAATACCCAAGAATGGTGCACCTGAGAGCTCCCATTGTACATTCACAGCTCGCATCTCTGTGTCGCATAGTGATACTCTTTGATCAATTACAGATTGAATGGTAAGCGTCTTTTGAGAACTCATGTTCGTGTCAGAGCATAAACTTTGAGCGGTAAGAGGCTTTGCTCTCTAAACTATGTGTTTGGTTGACAACTCTTATCATTGCGTTTTGAATGTTTTACTGAAAGTTAGTCCGCATTTTAGGTGAACATTTTCAGTTATTCGCCTCAAACCGTTTTCTTGGTTTCTTCATTTTGACCTGATGCATTTCGTTCGATGTTAAAGGTACACGTATTTGTTCTGGAACCGTGGAACAGGAACCTACACATCCACGTGAAATAAAATATTGCTCTGGTGCTGTAGCGCATATGCGTTTTCAGCTATAGCGAACAGTGAGTGACATCCTACCTGCTTTCGAATGCTGCTTTTGGTTTTATCAAAAAGCATGAAATTCCACGATCCCAGGAGCTTTTAAATACAAATCAGTGCCACAATAGGCAGGGCCGTCAATTCAACACCGGTGAAGGTGCCCAACAATGGGCCACCTGAGCTGCGCATTGTGATATCGCCCACGTCTTTATGCGCTGTAATTGGATTCTTTGATCAATTAGAGATTGGGAGGGGAACGTCTTTTGAGATCTTTTCATATGGGTAATGGTTAATTTTCTGCCGGTAGCATAGTATTTGAATTATTACGCGTTTTGCTTCACAATGTAAACGATTGAGCTTATGTTTGCTCAAGTACACCTTTTGTCGGTATTGGCTATTCTGTAATGATTACGACACATTATATCCCGAAAATATGCGGCTCGTCAAAACGCACATGGAGACCACCATTCTTATCGATAAATAATATTAGTATTTCTGTTTCAATAATATTATATCTCCATAAACAAAGCATAACTCAGTAACCGCTAAGTCAATAACTTTGGCAATTCCGCGCCATGGAAGCCATCCGAAACATCTGCAAGCCCGAAGAACTAAACAATAAGCCCTAACAATTGTTCGGGATTATTACCAACTTGTGTCGCCGCTAACGTTTGTACAGGCTTCCATGTATAGGTATTGAAGTTTTTATAGCTTTTGTGGTTTGTAAAATGTATTCAGGTTATGAGACTGTGGTTACCAGCTGATATTGCTTTAAACTTAGCTCGGATATTCGGATCAGCGATTCGGATACGGTATTAATAGCAAAATATTGTTTTGAGAGTAAAATTAGGTACCTAGTCATGTACCAACAGATTATGACGGATCTTTCTTTAATCAGCTGCCTAGCAAGTACTCCAGCATTATAAAATCATACGGTAAAATAAATTCCGTCAATTATGATTCTCAGAACTATACCTACTTATGTACAAAGGCCCTTTTAACGTGTCTAATACTAAGACTATGCTAGTTAGCGAGTTTATTGCTTTTAGTTTACTTCTTAAACAAAATTTTGGTTATTTTTTTCTGAGCCCTATACATATAAATATATAAACTTTCTTATTTCTGGAAAGCGCTCCCAATATTCATTCAAGTCGTACTTTATATTCTGTGCTTGTGTCTAAATGAATTCCTTTTAAAAATAAATATTCCAATTCTAAATCTGCTGTTACTTCAAATAATTATTTCTCTAAAATGTTGAAATGTAATTACAATATTGCCGGTATCCCATTGGGATGCAGTACTCGGCTTGAATACTGATGCTGCGATCGAGCGCGGAATAACAAATTACAGGCGGATCGATAAATTGGATTAATTACTGGTTGATTTATTACACCACCCTGTCTGACTACTATTCTGGTATCGCGTGAATTGTATCGGAATACCATATTCTTTTATTCTTTGCTTCAATTGAATAGTGGCAAAAATACTCGAAGTGATTTAATCTCACGAAAATATTTTCAGAAGGCAGCCATTCTTTCATTACGCTTCAGTTCAGTTCATAACTTCATATATTTGACTATAGGATCGTTGAATAGTTGATTCCTTAATGTCACAATTATGAATGCATCACTTTTCCATCATATTCCAGCATTCACAAATCTATTTTCTATGATCCTATTTTCTACCTGACGCGTTAAAATGTCGAATGCATTTTGATGCATCCGACATTTATGACTACCCGCGGCGTCAAATCTACGAAATGAAATTCTCGTTTCCCAACGGGTTTGTCCGTGTAACATTGTGGAATATTTTCAACGTATCCCTTATGTATAAATACCGAACGCGCAAAATCACGCAAGTCAATGTTTATGTTTCAGGTCTTTGAGAAACTAGATAACTGTGTTTTCTACAAAATACTAATTACACACTGTCCTTTGATGCACCTTCCCAGTTCTTTACTATGTAAAGTCGCTTTTGATAAATGTTTCAATTTGTTTTTACGACGAGCCCTCGGGGGTAGTCCATCTTTGCGTCATTAACTTCAGATTAAACTACCCGCAACTAGATGCTTCTTACGTTGCTGCTAAGGACACTGCGAAAGCTGCTTAAGGGGATCGGCTATAAAAATAAATCAAAATCACCGTTGACCCAGAAAGTTGAAAGTTTACACGCTCTGTGGACATAAAGACGGCAGTAACGTGCGCTGAGTTTTTTGATGACTTCTCAGGGGGCCACAAATGGATTCGTTACACATTTTATCAGCGATTCGAGTTATTTTCGTATGTGGGTCGACCTGTGATAGTGTAATTACTTATGTTTGTTGAAAAATTCTATGAAAAGGAGATACTAAAATTACTTTATAGGTCATGTCATGGTGTTAGGTCATCATATTCACGGTGCCTTGTTAAGTTTTGCTCTCAATTCTGGTACAAATGTAACCGGTGATATAGCGCTTATAATTTCCGTGCGTTCAATTTTGCCGGATATATTATTTTGAATTGATTTTCAAGCAAAATCAGCTCACGACTATAGGTCCAATTAGTGTAATTACCATCGGTGGTGGCATACAACTGAACTTCAATCTACTAACTGTCTTGCTTCTGTGGTTATCAGCCGATATAGTTGTCCCCCGCCTTGCAACTGAGGGAAGTGGATCTTTTTCGAACTTTCTTTATTAAATTCCTGCGGGTTCCAAGACAATTAAAATTTTCCGCGGGACTCGTCGAGAGTCAAAGCTCTGCGACATAATTGGACACCGTTGTCGATCCTGGATTTCAGTAGTAACAGTGGTGGGGGAGTGGCCAGACTAGTACCATAGCGCTTAGAAAAAATCAAATTCATACCCAGATGTACTCTTACAACCTCAAAAATACTGTCCATCCTATAATCTGAAAGAGAACTAATACGATTTCATAATTTCGTAGCCATTCTACAAGTCGTAGCAAAGCTACGAGCGTAGCTTCGTAGCAGCGTAGACATGTAGTAGTAACGTTTGGGATTTGTAGTCTCTACGTGTCGCTTGAATCTAGGGTTGTTAAAGTTAATGTTTATGAAGATGAACTTTTTTGTGTGTAACTGATAAAAAATGCTGGATTATACTTTGTTACCTTTTTAATACACTCGGGAGTCGTAAAATAAATAAATTATGTTTGTAAGACAATTTAAATTGACTAACTTTATTGACCTGCTCACCCTATACGAGACATGTTTTTAGTATGTGCGTATAATAATGAACCGTGTTACTGATAATGATATGAGTTTGGAGTGTACTTGACTCAACCAACACTCACTGGTGACAGTTTCTGACGTACATAATGTATATCTACACGTGTACTTACTCGAGGAAACTTTCCTAATGATCCCATCTTGAACCCGTGACGTCATTCAAAGGATAGCGGAATAATTTTCGATATATTTGTATCAATGTCGTCATTAACTTGTATCTAATACTTTTTCATGCTATTTCAGTTTTTTCCCGGTAGTATAGCAAGTGATCATCACCATTGAGTGAGACTGACGGAAAAAATGAGCGAGCAAGATCATTTGTTGTTAAGTAATAGTAACTACACGTGCGGACGTCTCGTAATAAATTCATAGCGATGTTGTTATTTATCCTGCGGTATTCGTGTTTGTTTTGAGCTATATTAATGTTTTGTTTTCTTCCACTGTTTTGGGTTTTCCCAGTATGTATTTGGACATGGAATTAATCTCGGGAATAGATGGTCTGTTGACTTTAGATAATAATGTTTGATATGGTTGCTTGAAATAATATTAAAGGGATTTGTCTGGAAATGACTAGCTACTAACTTTTATAGGGAGCGTGATCATTAAAAATCATAGTTTTTTTTTAATTGCTGATATCGTTTTCAAATTTCTTTTAATGGTCTCGAATTTTCTGCATGAAGACGTAATGGCCCAATACACTTCTGTTTTATTGATATGGCTGATGTCATTCGGTTTTCCATTCCATCATCTCTCTCAAAAATTGAATTTCGCTTGCACCAAATTTGAACGACAAGCTTTCGATCTGAATATAAGTCTGCATTCTTCAGTTAGTAACTCAATGTTCCTGGAGCACTGTATGAATTTTGCATGGAATCTCCTTGTACCAACCCGTTGCCCTCTCTCCCCCCTTCACACCCCTTCACCACCCTGTCTCCGTCAAGTTTGCTTAGTTCATTATTATTTCATACCACTCGAAGATTGTAGTTGGAACTTAGTATTGTACTCCCATGTTGTTTTCAAAATGACCGAGAGAGTGCAGAAAGGCTTTTTCAAATTGTCATCATCGGAGAGGTTTTGAATCTATAATAGAGATCTTTCGACTGCACTTCCATTGTCTATACTACTAAGTCTACCCTTTGGCCGTGAGGAAATGTGTAATTTTAAAGCTCAAGTTGTTCTGGCATTTTGATGGTGCAAACCAGTAAAAATAGACCTCATTGGTCTACTATGGCGGCATTTTTTAGGGTTCACGTATATCTCGTTTGCTACTTACAGAGCGTGAAAGTTTAGCCTTTATTATTTACGCTCGGTTCTTGAAATAGCGATTTCTCTTCGAGGAAATAATTTCCTGCGTTGGGTGCTGATCGAAAGGATAAACGTAACAGCTCTCCAACGCTTACTAGAACTTTTAAAATACGGAATACGGATGTATTAAAACACTATATTTTCCTGGATATCCTCGATAGCTTCTTGGAAACATCTCCCGTGTGCAATAACATCACCAGAGTCAATGAATCTTTGTGCAGGGCAAAATTTTCCGCGACTATGAACTTTTAATGAACTGTCGCCTGCAACCCAACGGTTTTGGACTTAAAACCAATGGCCCAGTGTTGGCAAAATCTGCCATCTTCCTGTAAAAATATCGCGCGCAAGTACAGAAAATCGAATGATAAATACGTCTATTTATCTCGTATTATGGGACACGGGTGTGTTTCTTCAGAAATAAGTCAATAAAAGTCAAAATGTTGATAAGAATCCTTTGCTCGCTTTGACCAGATCCTAAATAAATGTCACAGGAATTCCGAGAAATCATCGGTAAAAAGAAATGTGTCGCCCAGTCAGGCCATTCACCTAGGTATATGGCCACTGACCAGTAGCTGTGACAAAGAAACTCCAATACTGAGGCATCAATAAATACCAAAAACTCCGTCCGCAAGGCGATATTCTTGAGTGCGAACTTAAACCGCGAAAGTTTTAATGAAATGTCGCAGCGGCGACTGTCACGGCAAAGTTAGACTTACAGCCAACTGCTTACGAACTCCGCTGAAGTAGCGTGATGATACTCGTGCACCAGCAATCTGTGCTAATCCTGTACTGGATTATACGTGTGTGTAAGCGTGAAAAAATAAAATACTGTTATATTGTGTGTATCGTAAAAGCCTCAGCTTTGAAAAATCTGGCATGCATTAATTGGCTTCTAGGACCCTCAGCCAAAAAACTAGTCTGTCCGTGTAACCCTGCGTAACTGTGGACAAGTAATGTATAATATGTATTTGTCAGTAGATTAGTCGGTAGAACTGGCACCACTAAGAATACGTCTTGGAATTGCGCCAATTAGTTCCACTACACGGCAGCTGAGTAGATTAGTGTTCGTTTCCAAGTTACTTTACTTATATATTAACGACGATGCCATCGCGGCGTGCAGGACAGATAATTAACTGCACAAATACAAAGACGACATAAATATATCACCAATCACATAGTTCCAAAGCAAGCGACGTTTGCGATCCAAATAATATGATTATCCACACTCAAAAAATCGCACGTAAGAAACTATCGCAACGAGATGTTGATCACAGTCTTGATATAAGTAATATTTCCTCGTTATGTAATGATCACATATCATCCATATTCATTATATTATGATGTAAAGCAAAGCCTCATCTCAAAAAATCTCCTACAAAGCCGAAACAGGCGAGGCCGTCGACACCTAACATGAATAAAACATACGTCTTGCTCCACCGCGCCCTCCCCTTACATCCTCTCGTAATTACATATAGCTGGACACCTGACAAAGGGCTCCGTGTCATTGTCAGGACGGACATGGACCCATGTTGGACCCTGTGGAAGCTGAAACATACTTATCCTTTTAGATTTCATTCATTTTAATGTAATTAGCTACTTCTGCTAATGAATTATAATTTGGGGCTTCTCTGTTCATCACGTTAGCGATCTGTATTATACAGTTATAATTTTAAATAATGCCAACGATTTTGAAGTTAGTAGATTACTGTATTAGATATAATTTGAAGTCAGTCAATGTTGCTCTTTATTTAATTCCTGTTACCTGACTAAACTCCTACCAATATACAGTGCCAGAGCTGTTTATAAAGGTTATATTAACAATACTCGTACTAACCTCTCACATTACCGTAATGCAATTCAAAGTGCACCCGACCCGGATTACGTATCGATTGGATTACGCGGCTACGGCGTAGTAAATACTACGGTGCTACGAGATATTACTATGAGATATACTAAGTAGTTTATTGGCCAGGATGGGGATCGAACCCGGAGCCTCTCTTTTACGAGAGCGGTACTATTAACCACTATTATATTGATGCTAGACTTTCAGATAATACTATGACTTTCAAACAGAAATAAATTCTAAATACTGCTTTCTAAATACAAGTTAATACAATGTTGTTTTAAGATCGTGTGTAATTAACTGGGAATATAATGAAATCTGGAATCTGTGGGTGAGTCATAATAACACCGCCACCTTGAGCCCGCCAACTGGCAGTTGGCAAGTCTCATCAACCTCTTATAAGCTAGGTGCAGACACACCGACCCGTCAAATACCAACTAATAGCCTTTATTGGCGCTTCATATAACATAAACTATAGAGATTGTCAACGTTTCATATGTATGCAACGTATTATCATCGGAAAACGTAACGATGGTGCAGTTCATGGCGAATCTCTTTCATTCTATTTAATTATCCATGTCTGCACCAAGCTTTATGAATAGGCGAACTTGTTCTATTTCAATAAAGTTTCCACGCGTCGCTACACTTTAGTAGTCTGAATGCTTAATGTATATTAAGGAGCGATGTGAAATGTGCTCATATATGTGGCGTCGAGAATGTATATTATTTCAGCCTCCACATTTTAGAACGACGTAATCTAAATATATATAACTCAAAGGTGACTCACTGACTGACTGACTGACATAGTAATCAACGCACAGCCCAAACCACTGGACGGATCGGGCTGAAATTTGGCATGCAGGTAGATGTTATGACGTAGGCATCCGTTAAGAAAGGATTTTGATTAATTCTACCCCCAAGGGCATAAAATAGGGGATGAAAGTTTGTATGAAACTTTGCACAGCTAGTAAAGAATAAGATATAAGAAAGTGTACATACGAAGGCGATACATTAACTGCACCACACACGTTCAAAATATTGCAAAAATTGTGATCATCCGACCATTTCTACATATACATATAATGATCTCCAAATTTATAGAAAGTTTATGTGGATTTACAATTACATTACAAAGTACTTTTAAAGATTATATCAGGGCACAGACTTCTAAATACTAGTATCTAGTATCGTGACCAAATTGCCATCGATGAAATTTGGGAGGGTATTTACAGTAGACGGAAAGTTTAATATCTCAGAAACGACGGCTTCTATCCTTCTTTTACAAATAAATTAGAACTGGTCACACTGTAGTGCACCACTGCCTACCTGTTCGGGAAATACAGGCGTCATGGTGTATTATTTGATTCTGGAATATTCTTTGTGAAGCCATTAAATGACCAATATTACTTGATTTAAAATTGCATAGAAGTGGTAATAAGGTAATATTTTCTTTTTGTCAGGGTATATTCCGTCTGGCGTCCGAGCACGTGCTCCGCACGATGCGCCGCGGCCGCGAGACCCTGCTGACGCTGCTGGAGGCGTTCGTGTACGACCCGCTGGTGGAGTGGGGCGGCGGCGGCGCGGGCGGCGGCAAGCGCCGGCGCACGCAGCGCGACGTGCGCGCCGCGGTCGACATGCTGGCGGTGCGCGCGCACGAGCTGCGCCAGCACCTGGCCGACGTCACGTGAGTCGATGACCAATAAATAATATCTGAGTTGACATCATCAGTCGAAATTAGTGTCCGCAGTGCATTGTATTAAATTAATTGTTTGGTGTATAACATGGTACAATAATATTCTACGTCGAATATTTTCTTTCCGCGATGGCCCAAGACTACGTAACGATCAGTGTTGTTATTGATTGTCGTCATCAAACAGCTAGAAGGTTGTCAGTAGTGCTTGAAAAAAAAGGTTGTCAGCAACAGTTGTAGTTAAATTTAATTTTTCATAGCTCAGTTTATTAATAAAATGGGACTCAGTATAACAAAGTATTATCTTGTAGATCAGTATCAATACACTCCGAGTTTAGACTTATTCAGCTTGTATTTAGTATTTCATTTGCTCCAACAATATCGTAGTAATACTAGTACGTATGCAACATGTATTGAATTTATGTGCAGCAATAAGTTAGGTTTATCTTTACGACGCAACGATAACTGTTCCGCGGCTGAGGCGCGGGAGCCGGGAATATTTATATCGACAATTAGGGCTGTCGCAACATATATCTCGGCGATTATTGCTTTACTAATTACGGAGGTAAATTTATTTTCTCTGCATATATGTTTTACTTTTCAGCCTATTTCACTGTCATAGTAAACCAATATTGTAATAAATCAATTCATTATCCATGGATGAAAACATTGAATAATACATCAAAATAAGAAACTAGCTGGGATTCAATGGAGGTGCATGATGATAATATAAAATTATAATAATTTAGTCGTTTTAACGTCCCACTCCTGGGCACGGGCCTCCACTCAATACAAGGGGGATCAGGCCATAATCTACCACGATGGCCTAGTGCGGGGTTGTGGATTTCACTTGTTAAGTAAATTTGTTAGATTTTGTGAGTCACGCAGGTTTCCTCACTATGTTTTTCCTTCACCGTAAGCGAGTGATAAACCTATAGAAATTATGATTCGCACATAGATTTCGATAAACCCATAGGTGCGAGCCAGGGTTTGAACCCAGGACTTTGTGCCCGCAAGACGCGTCGGCTATCACTACTTTTGAATGATAATAATAATGATAAACGATACCTTTAATTAAACAATGGGTGGATTAAATTGATTTCAATGATGATATATTGAGCAGAGTTGTTATAACATCCGCATGTGTAGACAACCCTTATATTAATTCCGGCGATAGCAATTCCTTAGTTGTTGTTTCGGATCCCGGCCGGTACGTGCATTAAGGTTTCATCGAGGCCAATCCTATGCACTCACTGTTGCCATATCTGCGTTAAATGATCGATGCTAAATTTAATAACATCCAATAGGTTTTGAAATTTTGAATAGGTTTGCGATGAAAATAAGACATCGTCTGTGGTGGAAATATAATGTTGTGGCAACTTAATACACTAGAGTTTAGAATTAGCTTGTAACATTTGAAATTCTAAAACAGATAATGGGAAAAGGTAAGGCAGATGATGATTTTAAATTCTAAAACACTATTTATTAATATGACCGTCCCTTATCAATTGCATCGACACCGTTAACAGGATTGGAATTACTAATAGAACTTGCATTACCTTCTACACAAACGAGATTCCTCGAAAGAGCTACCAGATTCATAATACCCCATTCTCTGTTTCATTTAGATACGATCTCACAACAAACATTTCGGAGAAAATTGCATGTAACACGAACACCTTCCAAATGTAAATTTCTAAACAAAAGTAAACGTGTAATGGTCGTTTTGCCGTAATAAATGTTTCCCAGTCTGATGGTTATTCGAAAACAAGTCAACAAAATTTCAGCTATTTTGAAACACTGGAATTATTGGAAGACCCTTAATGACCCAGGAGTGCGTCATGCACTATCTATTTTCGAAATATTTTCTGAGTACATTTCACTTTGTAGTCTTTCCATACATGGCCAAAATACTTAAAACATGTATGTGATTGAAATGTGAATGACAAATTACAATGTTATAATAGAATCCTCCTTTAACTACTCTCAATTTGTAAACACACAAATTTAATGTTACATAAAACGAGCTACGGCCAAATAAATTTCCTCCCTGAACAATTGATGAGCGCGCGTTCGATATCCCGCGTTAAAAATTCATAATCGACTGTGTGAGGTTAATTCAATGTCCAAAATTACGAATTTTGTTACAGAGAACAATTTTTAGCCGCGCTCCCCGATGTACAGCAATGCGCGGACAACTGGCTGCAGGAAAACGAAGAGTTGAAATCAGTGGAGAATAGACTCCAAGACTGTCATCAACAGATGGCACTTATCAAGGAAATCGAAGCCTATGGATCCAATCTAAACAACCACCCACTCTATGCCATCTCTCAAAAATACACCTCCTACAAACAGGCAAAGAACGCAGTCGAAGACTCAAAGAAAGCTCTGGTCAAGATCCTTAAAGATTTTGACACGCAAATCGAAAATTTTGCAAACACGACCGAAGCGCTCAACGGGCCGCAGCTCATGGCGTGGGTCCAAGAATTTTCTGGACCGAAAGAGGAAGAGGAACAGCCGATATTCGACCATATCAAAGAGTTCCTGACCAACGCTGGTCAGAGCTCCATGATATCGCAATGTGAACAAGCGGAGACTGAACTTAACCAGAGCATGAAACAGACTCATCACCTAGTTAGATCCTGCCTGGAGCTGCTATCACAGTACGTAGCAGTGTCCCAATACTACCCACAAAGCCACACCGAGTACCATCGCATCGTCATGTTCAGGAAATTCTTAGCCGCAGCACTGGAGAGCAAGTCTCCTGAAGTATGCCGTGAAATGTCCAATCAGGTGACAACTTTAGTTAACTCAGAGAATAACAAAGGAGATGCAACACAACAGATAGTAGCTTATAACTATCGCTTGCAAACGATCAATGCCGAAGCTAACGCAAATTTAACTAAGTCCATCGAAAGATTACAATTAGAAGGCGGTCCTGATGCCCTGGTGATAGCTCAAGAGGCTTACAGGGAAGCGAAGACGAATATAAGCAATTGGGTGAGAACTGAGGAAGGTGCAGGGGCAGCCTTGGAGTGTGTAGTGATAGGCATGCTCTGTAACTTGAACAGACGATATCTGATGCTGGAAAACGGTGCTCAAAGTGCTGGCGACTGTCTAGTAGATCTCACGTCACGAGAAGGAGAATGGTTTCTGGATGACATGAGCGCCTTGTCGATGCAAGCTGTTGAACTGCTGTCTCTACTGCCATTGCAGTCGGCGTCTGCTGAGGACGCAGCTATGCCGGTGGCTGTGGAATGTGTACGGAATGCTAATCTGCTACTTGCAGATTTAGTACAGTTGAATTACCACTTTAGCACGATAATACTTCCTGAAGCGTTGAAGAAGGTGCACTCCGAGGACTCGTCGGTGTTGCTGATGATAAACGAGCTGAACGCGGTGATCGTGAACACGCCCGTGCCACTGAACGAACTCTTGGCGCAGCTGGAGATGCATCTGAGATACCTGGTTATGGAAATGGAGGTAAGTTTATGAGAAAATTGAAATTACTTTTCGTTTTTCTGAGATGGTAGAAATAAATTCCATTAAAACCTAATAAAAAATAGAATACTTTCAAAAAAAACTCACAAATTTACAAGAGTCCGGTCAGTCCCCAGCCTGCAGCGCCCAGCACCTGGCGGCGGAGCTCCGCGGCCGCTACGAGGCCCTGCTCTCCACCGCCTCCGCGGAGGCCGAGGGCTCCGCCGGCCGCATGCTGCTAATGGGCTTCAACGGACTCTTCGCTGCTGTGGAGCTCCGCGCCAGGGAGCTGTCCGACCACCTGGCTATACCAATCCCGCCAGCCTGGCGGAAGATTGATCATATCAGCGAGTCCATGCATATGTCGGTGAGTACCTGCTTGCTATTGAGTGTGATGTACATTATAAGCCCGTTCTTATTAACCCTTTTGTTTCCAATTCCTTGTATTTATCGTGTTGGACATTTATTTATTCAGCTTTTACCAGGTCTCAGAGAGGGTCAATCTTTGGCGCTTACCATATCAGAAACAGTATCATTGTATTTAATTGTTTGCGATATGTAATGTCTCGTGTTAGCCCTTCCTGGCTCCCACTGCTGGTCACAAGTCATCCCTCAAGCTTCTGCATTAGCATATTTGGAGGGCTAATGGGATAGATAATATCAGGCTGAAATATTAATAGCCATAGTGCACGTGGTAATGATAGCCAATATGTGATGATCGTTGGGTGCGCAGGCGGCGCTGCAGAGCCCGCTGCTGCGCTCGGTGCTAGAGGACATATTCCTGGTGCGGCGCGTGCAGACCATCGCCGAGGTGTTCGCCATGTGCGCGCAGATGGCGGTCGCTTTCAAGGGCACCGGCCCGCTCACGCTGTACGATGACGCCGCGCTCTGCAAGCCCGTCCGCAGGTAACACTATGAGCAATCTACTGACACATTGGTGCAAATGATTTATTTATAAAGGGGTTATGTAGCGATCTAAAGGTGCTGCCGCACCAAGTTTCTATATAGAGCAACGTTTGACCGATCATCGGTTGGGGGCGTGGTAACACCCTGTGGATTTGTGTTGGGCAATAGAGATTTTTGTGCTGAAGTAGGGTAGTTTGATATGTTATATGCTTATACTTATGTGTACCGTGTTCAGGTTCACGGCGGAGTACGTGTCGAGGTGCGTGCTGGGCGTGCACTCCAAGGCGCTCGCGAGCGTGCTGTGCCTGCTGCTGCGGCGCGCGCGGCTGGATCTCCACGCCGAAGTCGAACAGAAGGAAATAGGTATCGTTTATTATAGAAAGCGTCAGGTTAAGCGCTGTCTATCTGGGGCGTTTAGTAACTCAATGTAAGTAAGGGATACTCGTATAAAATAATGAACCTACTACTGAGCATCCTCGTTCGATCGGACAGGTGCGTCGTGGAGCGTGACCCTGGAGTCGCTGTGCGAGAAGGCGCGGCGGTGGGCGGGCGCCGGGGGCGCGGCGCTGGGCGAGCGGGCGGGCGCGCTGGCGCGGGCCGTGCAGGCGGCGCGCGCGGCGGCGGGGCGGGCGGCGCGCGCGCAGCGGGACCACGCGCGCCACACCAGCGCCGCGCACCAAGCCAGGCTGCGCGCCGCCGCGCACGCGCATCTGCACATAGAGGTACAACCGGGTCCTTCTCGGAAAGTAAGTCTGAAGTTGCCTGAGGAGCGGGTTGAAAGTAATACTTTTCGGCCCTAGGGAGAATCGCTTTCAACTGACAGCTATCAAATTATAAAAAAAACTAGTTCTATTTTCACTTTTCTATTGAGCCAGGCTGGCCAACAGAAAAAAAAACAAAATAGACGGCAATCCGATTTCCATTATTTTTAACCCCCGACGAAAAACGAGGGGTGTTATAAGTTTAACATGTGTATCTGTGTATCTGTGTATCTGTGTATCTGTGGATCTGTGTGTCTGTCTGTGGCAACGTAGCGCCCAAGCTGATGAACCGATTTCAATTTTGTTTCTTTTGTTAGATAGGTATTCTGATCGAGAGTGTTCTTAGCTATGTTTCATGAAAATCGGTTCAGCCGTTTGAAGATCATCAGCACTTTTGTAGGTTAAAAAAGCCACATTCACGGCCAAAACCAATTCCCTCGGCTCGAATCCATTCGAAATTTGAGATGATTGGATTTAGATTTATTATATTTTTAAATGATCGTAATAGTCTGAACTGGCTTTTTACAATATAATAAATTTGAAAAGTTTCCCTGATTCTGAAAAAAATGAATATTTTATCAATTTTATTGAGATTTGTGTATGAACTAAAGACGTTCCATAAGTCACGTTTCAAATGATGGATACGCGCATGCGTTAAATTTTGTTTGTTTTGTTAATGGTCATGGAATATTACGCTATAATAATTCTAGAGGGCGCTGCTCCACCATTGACAAAGAATATAAAAAAACTAATCTAATTTAAAATAATTTTAGCGTTATTGAAAATTCTTCCCCTAGGCTGCTCCCCTATTTGTGTTGTAGAATATTGTTCATACTTCCTTGTATTCTTTCTTTAGTTAATTCCTGTTTTTATTTTTACTTTCCTTATATTCGTAATGAAAAGCACAGTGTTTACCTCGGGTGAAAGACTTATTTTGTTACCTTTACCCCTAGGGTAACAATCTACTATATTGTGTTTATTTGATGACCCACACATCTCACCCCACATGTGTCGTGCGTGCAGGTGGTGGGCGGCGCGCAGGAGGCGAGCCCGGCGCTGGCGCGGCGCTCGCGCGAGCTGGGCGCGGCGGTGGAGCGGCTCAGCGCCGCCGTCAGCAAGGCGCACGCGCTGCTCACCGCCGCGCATCAGAGGTACTGCAGCCGCTCTCATCCCTATTTGCATTTCAATAAGAGTACCAAACTTTAGTTACCAAGTCGATGGCCATAAGTTTTGATTATTCTTAGAAACGGTTCCACAAATGGTATTAAAGGTCCTCCGCTCCCTCATCCGGACACCCGTCGATCGGTTATATCGGAGGGGCGGAAGGATTAGAGCGAGTGTCCTGTCCTCCGTGCAGGGTGAAGTGGGGCGCGGGCGCGAACCCGGCGCTGGGCGTGGTGGTGGCGCGGCTGGAGCGCGGCTGGGCGGGCGCGGCGGCGCGCGCGCGGCGGCTGGGCGGCGCGGCGCGCGCGCTGGCGCAGCACGCGCAGCACGCCGCCGCGCTGCGGGCGCGCGCGCGCCTGCCGCGCCTGCCGCGCCTGCTCACGCCGCTGCACCACTGGGAGAAGGTCGGTGCCCCCCTCCAGCACGAACGATCCCCGAGGCCGCTGTTTGACCCCCATTCATAAAAGATAATTCTTAAAAATATAAAATTAAACTTGTTTAACCTATGGAAATGTTATTTATGCCGTTAATAGAATCATATTTACTTTCGTTCATTTTATTGCATTGACTTCATTGAATACTTCTTATACTAATTATATCGAACGTTTTATGGCTCATGATATGGGTTACTAAAGCGACTGTTAAATGTGTCGTGGCAGGCGTGCACGCTGGCGCAGAAATATTCCCTGCAAGTGTCCCCCGTGGAGGAGTCGCTGATGGAGATGCTGCACCCGGAGGGGAACATAGACACGCAATGGGTGAGTTACACTTTTAGTAGCTAGTTTATGGACCTATTTCCTCTTCCTCCTATCGAGAATTCACCCAAAACTTCAGATTTGGAAATAAAACTGTACGGGCATGCCCGTATTAAGTTGTCTGATAAGGTTTGGTCTTATAGAAACACTGATATAGCTGATAAAAGTGGTTATATTATAAAACTGATATTAAACGTAAGTAATGAAAGTGAATTTAGTGAGGGGTGAGAACGTGCGGTTTCCTTGATAACCGATGACGAACTGATTTTGATTGCAATATAATTTGCGTAAATGTGAACATTTGGGTCAAAGTATGATTGCTGCTTCAGCAAATGTACGTGCCTGCTGATACAAAAACCTTTAAAAATTATAGTATGTGAAAATATGACCCCTCGTATATTATGAAAATTAATGACGACCTCAGACAAAAACCGCTATTGTTTACTTAAAATTACAACAAATTACGTACGACTCGAACCGAGACCCTGCCAGTGGACAGTGAAGTGTACTGGGCTTATGAAGCGGTGTGTAATGGCACGGCCGGGCGTCATGCGGCAGGTGGAGAACGTGTCGGCGCTGCTGCGCGAGATGATCCTGCAGCTGGGCGGCGACGTGGCGGCGCGGGGCGAGAGGCTGCGGGCCGCTGCGGAGGCGCTGCGCGGGGCCGCCGCCGCGCTGCAGCCGCTGGAGGCCGCGCGCGCCGCGCTGCTCGCCGACGTCAAGGCGCCGCTGCACACGCTGCAGAGCGTTCACGAGGTACAGAGGAAGGGTCTAGCTCTGCGGGCCGCCGCCGCGCTGCAGCCGCTGGAGGCCGCGCGCGCCGCGCTGCTCGCCGACGTCAAGGCGCCGCTGCACACGCTGCAGAGCGTTCACGAGGTACAGAGGAAGGGTCTAGCTCTGCGGGCCGCCGCCGCGCTGCAGCCGCTGGAGGCCGCGCGCGCCGCGCTGCTCGCCGACGTCAAGGCGCCGCTGCACACGCTGCAGAGCGTTCACGAGGTACAGAGGAAGGGTCTAGCTCTGCGGGCCGCCGCCGCGCTGCAGCCGCTGGAGGCCGCGCGCGCCGCGCTGCTCGCCGACGTCAAGGCGCCGCTGCACACGCTGCAGAGCGTTCACGAGGTACAGAGGAAGGGTCTAGCTCTGCGGGCCGCCGCCGCGCTGCAGCCGCTGGAGGCCGCGCGCGCCGCGCTGCTCGCCGACGTCAAGGCGCCGCTGCACACGCTGCAGAGCGTTCACGAGGTACAGAGGAAGGGTCTAGCTCTGCGGGCCGCCGCCGCGCTGCAGCCGCTGGAGGCCGCGCGCGCCGCGCTGCTCGCCGACGTCAAGGCGCCGCTGCACACGCTGCAGAGCGTTCACGAGGTCCAGAGGAAGGGTCTAGCTCTGCGGGCCGCCGCCGCGCTGCAGCCGCTGGAGGCCGCGCGCGCCGCGCTGCTCGCCGACGTCAAGGCGCCGCTGCACACGCTGCAGAGCGTTCACGAGGTACAGAGGAAGGGTCTAGCTCTGCGGGCCGCCGCCGCGCTGCAGCCGCTGGAGGCCGCGCGCGCCGCGCTGCTCGCCGACGTCAAGGCGCCGCTGCACACGCTGCAGAGCGTTCACGAGGTACAGAGGAACACTTGCCTCGGGAAAAAGTCAGTACATTGTCCAAAGGTTTCCTTGTCGGTCCGATGCGAACTAAAACCAAATACATGTTTCTGGAAACGTGGGCGCAAAGATGCTGACTTGAGAAATGCACCGTACACAACCATCGACCGAAAAAGCTAGTTCTGATTGCGGCCGCAATCAGTGAATTCCAGTCCACTCTTTTTTTTTTTTTTTTTTTTCGATATAGGCAAGTATTTGACCACAATCTCACCTGATGGTAAGTGACGATGTGGTCTACGGTGGTGCATACTTGCCTAGAAGGTACCTGTTCACTCTCGACTTGAAAACATCCAGGTTATAGTCAACCGGGAACAAAGACGCCGGCAAGGTGTTCCATTCCTTGGCAGTTCGCACAATAAAAGTGGAAGCGAAACGCTTGGTACGAACTGAAGGAATGTCCACGGTGTATGGATGCATTGTATGCGTGCGTCTTGTCGTCCGATGGTAGAATGGAGATGGGGGAATTAACTCGTGTAATTCCAGTCCACTCTGATTGATGAACTGTGTATCGGCAGGGCGACAACCCGGCGGCGCAGTACGTGTCGCGCGCGGCGGCGGCGGACGAGCAGCTGCGCGCCATCAACCTGGTGCAGGCCGAGCCGGGCGCCGTGCGGGCCGCGCGCGCCGCCGCCGCCGCGCTGCCGGCCGCGCTGCCGCCGCTGCACGACCAGCTGCTGACGTGAGCATGCACGACGCGCGGCCGAACAGCCAGTACTCATTTGATGACTGCTTGACGCAGTGGTTCGAGTGCCGCTCGGCTCCCTCCACCGGGAGGTTGCGGGTTCGATTCCCGTCAGGGAAATATTCGGAATAGCCTTTTCGTAATTTACCCTGGTCTGGATGAGAACGGGATCGCCCCCAGTCAATTGTGCAGTACCCATAGTACAAGCGCTACTATGTTTGGGACCGTGCAGTTGGTGTGTTCGTCTGGCGATATTTATTATTATTTAAATTGAGCTCTCCTAATTATCAGCTTTTCAGCTTCTCTATCACACTCCGCAAGGAATACGTCGAATTACTAGTAACTATCTAGATCTGGCCGGGGACGTCTCCCAGCGCGATTAATAATAGCTTATGACCTCAAAAGGTTGAGAGTAGTTGCAGGATAATAATGGAGATGTTCTGGTGGGTGCAGGCTGGGCGACAGCTGGGCGGCGGAGCCGGCGCGGCGGCCGGCGCCCGCGCGGGCCGGCGCCAGGCAAGGTGCGACATTCCTTCACTATTTCATTACTAATCTATATAAAATGTCGGGACCAGTATGCTTAGTACGTTCCCCGTCAATGGGAAACCCACCGCGCTTTTCAAGTTAATTAAATTAGAATTGCACCTTCGACCGATCGAAAGCTCTGTATAGATATCAACGCAATTTATTTCATTATTTCTCCGGCAATCGGCACGTATTTATTCGCCGCTTCAGAAATAATGCTTCAATTCGTTGTAAATTTATATCGACATTAGAGCACCTGGAGTTGTTCAAATACCGCACTTTGGGAGCACTCATCTGTTTCAGGTTCGTATTCGTATTATTGACCGACTCTATACGCATAAATAAAAATGTATTTAGAAGTGTGTGAAGGTGTGATGTGTGTGTTGTGTTGCGCAGGCGGCGAGCGCAACGCGGTGGGCGCGGGCGTGTGGAAGCGCGTGCGGCTGAAGCTGGAGGGCCGCGACGACGCCGCGCGCCGCCTCGCGCCGCACGACCAGGTCGGCTGGCTCCACCACTCCCCTCCCACTCCCACTCCCACTCCCGCGCCTTGCCCGCCCAGCGTCTGGCATCCCGCCATCGCTCTACACCAGTGCTTCCAAAACTTATTGTGAATACTGCCCACTTTGACCTACATAAAACCACTATAACGTCAAATTAAATTAATAAATTTTTCTGGGTCTCTTACCGCCCCCCTTTAGGCCTGCAGCGCCCACAAGGGGGCGTTATCGCCCACTTTGGGAAAGGATGCTCTACACCTACAGAATTGTCGTTTCAGGAGCTAAAAAATTAATATAATCTATTCAGTAGGACGATTCTATCACCTATCCTCATGCATGACCTATCCCAGGGGTCGGCAACCTTTCGAATCGGAAGAGTCAGTTACAATTTACAAAATTTCAAAGTGTTCAAAGAGCCACAATTTTTTTCAACAATATAGTAATAAATAATAAATAAACATAAATAATGATTTTTGATAAAAAAAACTAATCTATTCATTCATAAGACAAATATCTATGAAGAGCGAGTACAAGAGGCTGAGATATAGAAATAGTGCCTAATCCTCGTTAATCAATTCAGAATGATTTTAAATGTAACTTTTTTATAAAAAAATATTTGCGTAGGAACTAAAGAGCCGCAGCTTCACACCCAAAGAGCCGTATGTGGCTCGCGAACCGCAGGTCGCCGACCCCTGACCTATCCTATGCATGTAACGCAAGAACTGTTATCGTTATTCGATATATGGCAATATGATGTTGGTCCAACCGCTAACCGGCGTCTCCCTGCAGGTGGATTACATAATAACGGAAGCGACTAGCTCAGAGAACCTGTGCATGATGTACGAGGGCTGGATGGCGTGGGTGTAGAGCCGCGCAGGCCGCAGCGCCTCCGCCCCAGCAGCAGCCGCAGCCTCGGCCGCGCCCGCGCCCCGGGCCAGCGCGCCAGCCGAGGACGTGCCGGAGCCCCGGAGCCCCGGACTCCCGGACTCCCGGACTTCCGGACTCAGCCCGACGACGACGAGGACACCGCCCCGCGCCGGGGACGCATCGGTGTTTATATAACGGCGAGGAAACTTATTTAAGCTCACACTTGTTACCCCTGATTTTTTTATTAGTTTTACCTTTTTGTTTCGTAAAGTTTTTTTTCTCTATTCGTTTCGTTTACCGTTCGCTCGGCCCGGTGACGGCGACACCGTTGTCTCATTTTTTTTAATTCTTGTAACAAATCTCTAAGTAATCGTCATTCTAAATTTACTTCATAAATTCTACAGAAAGAGCAATAAGTATTGCTATAAATCCTTGGTAAAATTGGGTTAGGACCAAATTGGGTTATTTTAGTCAGTTAAAAGAAATGCCTACGCTTCATGAGTAAATAGATATTTCCAAAAATATGATGCCATAATCTCTGTTGAGATTTTTATACCTTTAGTGGGCCGCCGTCCGCCGGGCCGATTCATTTAGTTAGATTACCGTTTCTGCGCAGACGGCTTGCGCGAGTATCTAACAACTAGCAGTCACACCGGCATTAGACGGCAAATCACGAAAAAAAAGTTGTCCTAAATGCGAAAATGTCATCGCTTAATATAGTGGTTTAGTTTCATACTTTATTGAAGAATGTCTGGCGATTCTCGTAGATAAGTTGATAATGTCAATGTCGCCTTACGTTTGAACACCTTATGAGTAAGTATATAAAAGTGGGAATAAATAACGCTCGGTCCCGCATCTTTTATGTCAAAATACAATTGGCGACGAAATTACGAACGTGTAACATGATTGGCGTACGAAATTTACTGTGTAGTTGCATGACAAGATACATTTTATATGTAATGCTATGTGCGGATACTGATTTATTCACTGTTCTTCATTTTCCCCTTAATGTTAAATGTCCATAGTATCGTTAAGACTATAAAAACCAATGTCTATACGAAATAGAACTAGAATTAGTTTAGAAATACAAAAAATAATAGAATGAACTAGCTATGTGAAGTTATTATATCACTAGCAGGGCCGTTAGCGTCTGCGACTAAGCTGAATACTTGTGCTAGGAGTGGATTTACGTCAATAGTTTAATGCCCAGGGTGGGAATCGAACCGGGGACCTCTTGGATAAGAGGACTGCCCGTCTAACTATTTTACTACAGTTATCATCTGAATTACCTGGTCATTAAATGTTTATCAATCTGTCACGATGACCCCCATCGGGCGTGATTTTTAACTGGTAGGAACAAATTCTATCAATACCCACAGATAGCCATAGACAAATAAATTGATGTTATACAAATAAATAATAATATGCATGATTGATATTATAGATAAAACAAATATTTACTAACTCGTAGTTCGCGCGCGAGGAGGTATCATAGCATTCCTATTACTGACGTTTATGAGGGGACGACTCAAAAGATAATAGGATTTCCATCTTACTCAACCAGTAGTCGCTTACTAATAAATGGCGAGCCGTTGCTCCACTTACAACAGTAGCTGAAACTGTAGCCATATACTTGGTGTTATAATAGATTAATGTCATATACTTGTGTGTGCTTTCTGTTGAACATTGAATAAATCAGTGCGCACGCAGCCGCAGCGAGCGGCCGCCGCGCCGCCAGCCCGCGGGCTGCGGCGGCCGGCGGCACGGGCCGTAGATGTTAATGTTAGATTTAGATCTTATCTGTACTCATTTCCTAACAAGATATTCATTATATGCAAATCTACCCATATTAAATGTTTAAAAAAAAAATAAGTTCTACTTGCATTCAGTAATGAAGCTAAAAATTATTGTAATTGCAGCTCAAAAGTATAAAGTATCTAAATATGCCGTAAATTTCTACAGGTCCCTTGCTAAGTGAGCGCTTCAATTAGATACATATCTGTTTATTAATGGCCCAAAATTCCAACCCAAGAGCCTGATTCTTGATCTATTGGTTTAACTACCTGGCCCTTTTTGTCGTTTGGAAATGACCTCAATTTATATTTACAGGAAATGAGTACACAATTATAATAATATTATATAATCTAATATGTACCCGCATTGTGTAACCCTTCACGAGAGAGTGGCGTGTGGACGAGGGACCGCCTCTATACGAGCGTAGTGTTTGTGACGGCGCATGCATCGTTTACTTGTACTTGATTGTATTACCACCTTGATTAGACCAAACTATATATCTATGTAGAAATAAAACATCTTTAGGAACTTGTCCACTTTAGTACTTTGGTTAAAATGTCACATTACTGGTCGCTTTTGCTTCAAAAACTTTCCAATTAAATAGCCTATTTAGTGATTGGTCTAAAATACAATGCATGCGTCGGTAGTATGTTTGTGTCGCTTCATTATTATAATAAATGGTGTATGTAACAAGTGTTTGGAATCCCGCAATTATCAGGACCCTGAAGTTAAACAACAAGGTATTTTGGCAGTAATAATTATTTATTTACATCAAATCACATGAGAGATAAAATATGAAGGAACTTAACGATTTAATAATTTGAACCTAATGCCGGGATGTATAATGAGCATACAATTAAGTTCTTAACAATTACATTCTTAATGTGAGATACAAGTCACAGCTGCGTCGTACGAACATAGCAAGCACCTAGAAACTAAGAGGCTACTTACATGTCTACAAATAGAGGGTAGTAGTAAATACTAAATATAAGTACCAACTTACAGCAGAAGTTATTTCAATATGCAAAACAAAGAGGACAGCTTAGGAAAAGGCCACACTGTCCATTTCCACGAGTTTACCATGAGTTTACACGTTAGCTAGAGGCGCTACTCGCTAGCGTCTACGTAAAATATGTTTTATCTAGACTCCAACGATCAGAGATGTAAAAGTTATGGTAGAGCTACGATGTATGAATTCTATTGGATATATTTTCCACTCGGCAGTTGATATACCATGATCCCACTGTCTCCTGTGCCCCACATTGAGGAATAGCTCTACAAACACGCCCCCTTATCCCAATGCTTCATAAATAATATAAAAGACTATCATCAAACATGTAACATGGCGATATCACAATACAAGCTTTTTACATACACAACAACATACATGCCCTGTAGAGGGCGCCACACACATACCAACACGAGTTTCTCGTTTAATAAAATCTTAATTACATGGGCTAGGCATTTTCTCATTCAGCTCGTTGAAAGCTCACCACTCGTGGCGTAGCCAACCAGCGGAGAAATGCGGCTAACATCTTGGGTACGCTTCCGCATGGGCAGAATTTTGTATAGTTAATATAATTAATTTATATTTCTTTCATCCTTTTTAAATTATATGAATTCATAATATCAATGTAAACAAATACACCATATTACATATTTACTCAAACACTTAAACATAATCAAGGTAGCGAATAGATATTTAGAATAGAATTAGTATCGCCGGCATTTGTTGCAAATTTTATTGACTTGTCAAGCATGTTGGACGTAATTAAGACTTTATCAAGTTAATATGGTTCGTGTGTCGTATTTCCGTAGATAACCAACAATCGCCTACATTCTCAACTCTCATTCCAAATTCTCAACAAACTTTTCAAAACAAACATACTTAAAGTAAGATCAGACAGCACAGCTATATTCAGTACCTTGGATTTTATTTGAGTGGATTTAATTATCTTTTTATGTGATTCGCCTTTAAAAGCTTAGCTGTGATTTCATTTTATACACGGGTATAAATTTTATTATAGACGGACAAGAGGAAATTACATAGGAACATCAAATTAGTGGATAAGTGCATACGGATAAAAATCATCAGGTTGAAATTTTCAAAGCGTCATATGGATTTGTTTTTACTGGATTCTAATTTAGTAACTATTGCTGTAACATTAAGATTCTATTTTTTTTTCAGTCCTTATGGAATTAAAATTTTGCAAAGCACCATAAAACTGGAAAATATTCTTACCCGTTTTATTAGATAGGCTGGTATTATTAAATCTATCTCAACACTCACAGACAACTTGGAAATAAATATCATTCTAATACAAAATTTATCCAAGAATGTACTCCAGTTTGCATTTACAGTTGAGATTTATCCAATAACGGCCTAAGATCCAAACCATGCCGAAATATTCCACTTGAAATAATAATAGGATTTCACGTTAGATACCAAGTGTACGTACATCTATCGCCTCGCAAATTTTAACGGCCTACGCTCAAACTGTTCGTTTCGTTTCGTTAGGGGAAAAAAATCGGATATGATATTTTCATTACTCATACTCGGAAAGTAGGTCTGAAGTTGCCTGAGGAGCGGGTTGGAAGTAATACTTTTCCGCCCTAGGGAGAATCGCTTTCAACCGACAGCTGTCAAATTATTAAAAAAAACTAGTTACATTTTCATATTTCTATGGAACCATGTTCCAACTTTTTCTACAGTCACTCAATTACAGCGCTATGTTAAATTGAAATAACATAAAGTTAAGTATTAATTAAATAATATATATTTATAAATGACTTAAGTAATTATAATTTAGTTTCAACAATTTCTTTAAAATAAAAAAGATTTGGGCAAAATATTTAAATATGAAAAATAATGGCTAAACAATGAAGTTGGCCGGCCAACGAAAAAAAAAAATAGGCGCCAATCCGATCTTTTTTTTCGAGTTGTAGGGTATTGTTCATACTCCCTTGTATTATTTATTTAGCCAATTCCTGCTTTTATTTTTACTTTCCTTGTATTCGTAATGAAAAGCACAGTGTTTACCTCGGGTGAAAGACTTATTTTGTCTTACATTGACCCCTTGTGTAACAATGTACTATTTCATAATTAGCCCGAGCGCAGGCCGCGTGGTGCGTGTGTTGCGTGTGTTGGCTGGTGGAGCGGCGGGCGGCGCTATCGGCGCTGCTTGAGCGCGACGAGCTCGTCGAGCTGCGCCTTGTACAGCTGCGTGACGTCCTGCAGGTCGAGCCGCAGCTCCGCCAGCTGCTCTTCCTTCTCGCCGTACATCTGCAGCAGCGCGTCGTACTGCTCTTGCACGCTCTGACATATATTATTATTAATTAGAATTGACTCTGCGCAAGCAGTCAACAGTTTCCGGCGAACCAGCAACATACAAAACACAGGAGAGTTGGAGCACTCAGTTAGCTAACTTGCCGACGAAGTTAACTATTGAATATCATAGTAAACTTATAAGCAAACTGTATTTAATTCACATATTGTTTTCTTATATTTACGCGAATACTACACATTGAAATAAAACTATTTTATGGTTTATGTCGGGAACACAATAAACTAAATAAACGCGATAAAATCCGTAAAATAGTTTTATTTCAATGTATTTAATTCATTAAACGAATTGTTTGAACGACGTATTTGTTTTTTTTTATAAATATTTTTAATTTAAGACAAATAGTATTTTTTATACCTACGTCGTCATTCGAATTCCACGTGCGAACCTGAGTGTTCGGAATACAAAACATACGGCTAACAATTTTATGTTGGAGGTAGATTTAACTAAAATCCACCCTACGTTTTGTAATTATTTTGCACAGCCGACCTGTCCGCCGCCGCATTCCAGTGCAAGTTGACCGGTCGCCGGCATCGTACCTAAGTGCAACGTGCATATTTCTCTAGTAATTTTTGGCTACTGCGCCCGCGCTTATTAGTGTTAATATTTTTTTTTTTTTTTTTATTTCAAATAGGCCAGATTAACTGGCACTTTTAAAAAGTCAAGAACTAGGTGCATGTTCCAAAACAAAGTCCTATGGAGAAGAACATGCAAGAAACTCCATGGATACATTTTTTCTTTTGTCTTTTTTAAAATTATGTTTGTTTATTTACAGTAGGTATTAAGAGATGTGAGGACAATGTAGGTTAACGCATAAGGCATCACAAATAAAGAAGTAATAGGCCCAGAATATTGCCATGTCAAAAACTTATATCTACTAGGAAGTTATGCTATATTAATGCATCAGTGCTTACATGGTGCTCACATTTTAACATTTTGTCATTATTGTTACAATATTATTTTGCTGTCTATCATTTGATTAGGTACCTACTTTAAATTTATACAATTCAAGTATACCACAATTGAATATGATTTGATTTGGAATAACATTTGCTAGATATAAATGTCAGCGAAGAATTAAATCATAATCATAAAATTTCAAATTGTAATGCCAGTGGGTTGCTGTGTGCAGAGAGGTATTGTATGCCAAGCGTCTTTATCATCAATATAATCTTTAATGCTATAATATGCTTTGGACATTAACGTGCGTTTAATTACGTCTTTGAATTTTGTATCTGGTAGGTCTGTGACGCTAGATGGGATTTTATTGTAAAACCGAACACTATTGCCCATAAACGTTTTGCTGGTTCTACTAAGCCTGTATCCTGGGACTGCAAGCTTGTGCTTATTTCTAGTGTTAATACTGTGGATGTCACTATTTTTATCATAGAAGGAGATATTTTTACGTGTGTACATGATATTCGTGAGAATATATAACGAGGGTAAAGTAAGTATATTTATCTCCTTGAAAAGCTCACGAAGGGAATCGCGGCTGCCTAGGCAGTAAATAGCGCGAATAGCTCTTTTTTGTAAAATAAAGATAGTATTAACATCAGCAGCAGACCCCCACAGCAATATGCCATAGGCCATGATGCTGTGAAAATATGCAAAATACACTAGCCTAGCTGTAGCTATATCAGTCATATGTCTTATTCTCCTGACGGCATAAGCAGCAGAACTGAGTTTTTTTGCGAGAGTTTCTATATGAGGACCCCATTGCAGTTTAGAGTCTACTGTTATTCCTAGGAAGACAGTTGAGGGTACCGGATCTAGCACTTTTCCGTCGAGTTTTACATTGGAATCAACTTTGTTTACGTTTGGGGTAGAGAATCTAATACATTTTGTTTTGCCAGCATTTAAAAGTAAATTGTTTGCAGAAAACCAATTTGAAATCATAGTTAGTGTTTTATTGGGTTCTACAAGATCCCTATCTTTCCTATTCACTTTAAATATAAGTGATGTGTCATCAGCAAATAGGACTATATTAGCCATTGACTCTTTTATTGTGTGTGGAAGGTCATTTATGTATATTAAAAATAAGAACGGACCCAGAATTGATCCTTGGGGAACTCCCATCTTAACTTGAGAGCCTGAGGAAGTAACATTATCAATTGCAACCTTTTGTTCCCTATTTGATAGGTATGAGTTTACAAGATCTAAGGATTTACCATGAATTCCATAAAATTTTAGTTTTAGTATGAGCGTATGGTGGTCTACGCAATCAAATGCCTTGGAAAGGTCACAAAACACACCTATCGCATCCTTCGCCTCTTCCCAAGCCCCTAAGACTGTTTTAATTAAGGTGGATCCAGCATCTTGTGTAGATCGACCTTTTGTAAACCCGAATTGTTTTCCATGTAGGATACCGTTTTCGTTGAAGTATATTGACATTTGGTTAAGTATAATTTTTTCAAATATCTTGCTTAATGCTGGTATTGAACGTTTAATTGGTTTTGAGGCGCGTAGATCGCGAGTGCATTGCGGAAATTTGTTATTAGCTTGAATAAGACATAGTTAGGGTGGTGTGGTGACACGCGGAGGGAGTATCTATCGGAGGCCGCCACGCGGTGGATGGTGGACGTTGGGGTCGCTGGACCAGGGATACAGTAAATATTGAATCTCCGTATTTTTCCCTCGTATTTAAGCGAATTTGAACACTTCTAGGGGCTCCTTCCCCCATCTAGACTAGACAGACTGTAGGTGATCCTATAACTGAAAGACCTACACAACTCTCGTACCGGATGAGTAGTTTTAAGTATAATCGACCAGGGTTTGTGCCGTCGGGCCGCCGATCCCGGTGTGTTCACGATACAATTGGAACAGTTTGAATAGAGATAATCGCCTGGTGAACGGCGGGGATGTAGTGTGTACCTGTTGTTCGTCGAGCGCGGCCTGCAGCGCGGCGGCGCGGGCCCGCAGCGCGGTCCGCTCGGCCAGCAGGCGGCTGCGCTCGGCCGCCAGCGCGCGCAGCTCGCCGTCGCGCCGCGTCAGCTGCGCCAGCGCCTCCTCCACGCACAGCGCCGACGCAGCCGCCGCCGGGGGGGTCGCGCCGCCCTCCTCCTGCGCAGGCCCGGGGGGGGGGCACTTGGCTAATTGAACTATACGTAGGAACTTGATGTCCGAAAGCCTTTTCATACTAGTAACGCCGATGCTAAAACTCCTTCGCAACCAGGAGGCTTAGTTGTGGAGGCATAGATACCGATCGAATCTTCACAGCAGCGTCCCTAGCGGAATTGTGCAGATCTGTACTGTGCAACTGTTTGTTATCCCTATATATAAATAAATAAATAAATAAATCTACCGGTGAACGTATGGACCATACATTCGCTCGGTCGGTATTTGAATATTTTCATAATTCAGACTCCCCGGTTCCAAATTCGATCACCATCCTGGCCGTTTAAAATATAGAAATATGATAGCATATTTTATTATCTGCACGATAACTCACCGAGTGCCACAGGGAGGCGGAGAGTGAGTCTGACGCGAGCGAGTGCGGCGGCGACACGTCCCCGCGGGACGACACCTGCTCCTGCACGCGACAACACACTCCTTCACATATTGTATGAACATAATCACACGGCATTATAACCCGGCATTTATATGTATATGTAAGCCAAACTTTGTCAGCGTTAAACTTAATGGGGACAGTTTCATTTTGTTCATAACATAATTATGTTAAGGTGAAGGCGCCTGTCTAGCCCGCGAAATTCAAAATTTTCGAGTATTTTTAGAGTTTATCCAAAATCTGAAAGCATTTAAGACAACATTTTGTGATTTGCGACGAACACAGTATGCAGTGCATTTATTAATATATTTATTTTACACTAAATATTATCACGGTGGATATGATACCAGTTAATCACTAAATATAAAAAAATTGCCAGATTATCTGATAGCTGTCGTTCTTGAAATGTTTTAGAGTAAGTTGGATATATTAATAAATGCACTGCACACGGTCTTTATCGCGAATTACAACATGTGCCTTTTATTATTGACAGATTTTGAAAAAAATCTAAAAAACCTCAAAAATTTTGAACTTCGCGGGCTAGATGGGCGCTTTAGCCTTAAGTATGTCTAACGATTGCTATAGGTAAAATAATTAGTAGCACCCTCACACGTCATAACTGAGTAGTTTCAGAAAAGTTTAATAGCGAATATGTTTGTATTTAACTTATACTTTTTTTTAAATCATAAATCATTTATTTAAAAATTAAAGTGAAAAATATTCTTTATGCAGCGGCCTTTACACTAGGCTCTGGGCCTGTATTGGAGATACCAAAACTAATAAAAAAATAAAATTGGCGACAGGTTCGACACAAATAAAATAATTAAAAGGAAAGGTAAACATAAGCTTGCAAAGGTGTGTGTAGTGTATGTGTTGAGTGGTGTGTATGTGTGTGTGTTGTGTATGAAGGTATGTTTGTGTGTGTGTTGTGGGGTGTGGGTGTGTGTGTGTGAGTTTGTTGTCAGTCCCTTAGCGGTAGGTTTCAAGAATCTGTTCTGTTTGCTGATAATTCAAGTTCTTTAGCCATTTTTCTATGGCACGTTGGGCTTTTTAGTAGGAATGTTTTTCATATCAACAATATTTCGACATGTCACGTTGTAAACGAAAGAATGCATGTAAGGAGGTAGGCGTCTAGCAAAACTTGAGTGAATGGTTGGAAGGGGAATTCTGTAGGTGCGTCGGGAGGCTATGTTTGCAAATTCGGGTGAAATTATGGTGAGTTTATGCATCGTAGTAGTTACTTTCGAAATGTATAATTGGCGTACTCTCAACACATCGGCTTCTTTATATAGTTCGTCGGTAGGGTTTTGCAACAATATTTCACAATTTATGTCAAAATATAAATTAATACTTATGAGTAAATACAAAAAACCAACAACTAAATTCAATGTTATACCCCTTTTGCGTCTCCATATTGTAATTCAAGTTCGGTCTGAAAGTTTAAAAACGGCGCCATAGGAACACTGGTGACAGTGTTATAGGAGTATAGCTGGCGGTGTTATAACCTGCAGTATAGCGTTCCTCTTCCTCTCGGTGTCGAGCGCGCTGCTCTCCGCCGCCAGCTGCAGCTCCGCCTCGCGCAGCCGCCGCTGCAGCCGCCTGCTCCGCTCGCTGCACTTGTTATAGGAGTATAGCTGGCGGTGTTATAACCTGCAGTATAGCGTTCCTCTTCCTCTCGGTGTCGAGCGCGCTGCTCTCCGCCGCCAGCTGCAGCTCCGCCTCGCGCAGCCGCCGCTGCAGCCGCCTGCTCCGCTCGCTGCACTTGTTATAGGAGTATAGCTGGCGGTGTTATAACCTGCAGTATAGCGTTCCTCTTCCTCTCGGTGTCGAGCGCGCTGCTCTCCGCCGCCAGCTGCAGCTCCGCCTCGCGCAGCCGCCGCTGCAGCCGCCTGCTCCGCTCGCTGCACTTGTTATAGGAGTATAGCTGGCGGTGTTATAACCTGCAGTATAGCGTTCCTCTTCCTCTCGGTGTCGAGCGCGCTGCTCTCCGCCGCCAGCTGCAGCTCCGCCTCGCGCAGCCGCCGCTGCAGCCGCCTGCTCCGCTCGCTGCACTTGTTATAGGAGTATAGCTGGCGGTGTTATAACCTGCAGTATAGCGTTCCTCTTCCTCTCGGTGTCGAGCGCGCTGCTCTCCGCCGCCAGCTGCAGCTCCGCCTCGCGCAGCCGCCGCTGCAGCCGCCTGCTCCGCTCGCTGCACTGGTTATAGGAGTATAGCTGGCGGTGTTATAACCTGCAGTATAGCGTTCCTCTTCCTCTCGGTGTCGAGCGCGCTGCTCTCCGCCGCCAGCTGCAGCTCCGCCTCGCGCAGCCGCCGCTGCAGCCGCCTGCTCCGCTCGCTGCACTTGTTATAGGAGTATAGCTGGCGGTGTTATAACCTGCAGTATAGCGTTCCTCTTCCTCTCGGTGTCGAGCGCGCTGCTCTCCGCCGCCAGCTGCAGCTCCGCCTCGCGCAGCCGCCGCTGCAGCTCGGCGCCCAGCGCCGCCTGCTCCGCTCGCGCGTTCTCCAGCTCGCTGCACTTGCTGGACGATTACAACAACATATTATTGTGAAAATAAATAAATTATAATTTAGCCCTTTTGATGTCCCACTCCTGGGCAAGCCGTGAGCAAGTGATAATCATATAGAAATTATGATTCGCACAGAGATTTTGAAAATCCATAGGTGCGAGCCGGGGTTTGAACCCAAGACCTGGTGCTGGTGCAAGACGAGTGCTTTAGCCACACTAAACGAACCACCAATTTCTAAAATGGCCAGCCAAATTGACTTGAACTCGGCCATTATTAGCATTTCTGGTTGGCCATTACATGGACAAATACCAACCGTATGGTCGCAAAACTGCATCGACGCTTGTACGAGTGGGCGTGTACCTGGCGAGGTCCAGGTCCAGCTGCGCGCTGCGCTGGGCGAGCTGGTGCGCGTGCGCAGCTGCCCGCCGCAGCTGGTCGCGCGCGGCCGCCAGCTGCGTGTCGCTCTCCGCCAGCCGCGCCCGCAGCGCCTCGCCCTCCTCGCGCGCCAGCCGCTCCCGCTCCAGGGACGCCGCCAGCGACCGCTCCGCCTCCGCTGGAACACGTATCACTTGTTACGGCCTCTTAGCGATGTCTGTTTAATAAGTAACATACAACACATCGGTACTAGCTCGACCCTGAGTTCCTCGCTCGTCAAGTCGCCAGCGTCCTTGGAAAATATTTGAATGGCAAACCCTCCAGCCCCCGGTTATCGCCCAAGTAACAATTTGTCATACAAATATTTCGCGGCGGGGTACCTAGTTGCGTGGCTCTGGCCCGCAGCGCGTGCGCGTGCGCCTGGTCGCGCTCGAGCGCGGCGCGCTGCAGCTGCGCCAGCTGCGCGAGCACGGCGGCGGCCCCCTCCCCCTCCCCCGCCCCGCCGCCCCCCGCCTCCAGCGACGAGCACAGCTCGCGCGCTTCACGCAGCTCGCAGCGGAGGGCTTCCTCGCGGGACACCCATTTCTTCTCCTCTATGAAAACAAAAAAAATCTCAATCTTATTTTAGTGACCGTTTGGTCCCGATCGTATAACCCGATAAGAATGAGCAAATCAAAAATTTTAAATAGTAAAAACTCAATACAAACTATCGAGAATTTTAACAATCTACCCTTTCGGAATACCATACTTGAGGAAAACGGGTAAGAGACTCCACGGCTACTTGAAAAGGAAGTGATAAAAAAAGTCCCTGGGCGGGCCAGTTCCCACCGTTAACCATGTCTGCCCTGAGCTGCGCCAGCTCGGCGCGCAGCCGCCGCAGCTCGTGGTCCTGGCGGGCCCGCTCGCCCTGCGCCAGCTCCAGCTGCGCGCGGCGGCGAGCCAGCTCGGCGCCGCCGCGCTGCAGCTCCGCCACCTCGCCGCGGGCCGCCTCCAGCGACGCGCGGCACCCCTCGTACTTCAGGGTGGTGTCCTCCAGAACGCTTTTTGTCTGGGGAGCGGAGTCGGTACAGTACCCGGCGGTAAATATTGCACATGGAGCTATAAAGTACTTGCATATTGTAATCTGCTAGCGTCGGCTTTCTAGAGCGTTATCTCTGTCGCACGAAGCATCAACCCAGACCAGTGCCAGAGACGATTCGACGCTCTATAGAGCCAATTATCTCTGTCTATAGCTCTATGTGTTTACTGCCGGACACTGTATGTTATTGATTGACAGAGGATTACTTATGAATCCGGCCCTGCTGGAGAGCTCATTGTGTACCTATCTTTGGCAAGATCGTGCGGCGACACAAATTATTATAAATCAATTTTTATTAATTCCCTCTATCTACGGGAACTATATATTTTAATCTTTTAAAGAAATTCAAATAGTTAAATGAAACACAAAATGCTCAATGTCGTTAAAAAATATCGGGTTAATATATTTGCGCGTGCTCATTGAATTTACTCACTACGTGATAAGCGGCGGTCGCCTGATAAGAGGAAACGTGATGCCTAATCAACACATGTTCCTTTCATATTGAAAACAGTCATTATTTTTGTCCTCTACCACTGTAATTATCTCAGCCATTACTCCAGTAACTTCCAATCGATGACGAGCTGGCTAACAATTATCTATTAGATAGAACATAACGATAATCATGCCAGTAGATAGATTGGATCGGAAGATACGCTAGTTCTGTACGAAAAACCAGATTAGGACTATGTTTTTGTCCACCACTGGTACAGTCCAGCCAGGATATTTAGGAAAATGATTAGATATTAATGGGGGCAACAAATTTTAAGCTCACCAGATCTCGCTAAATTGGATTGGAGTGACGATATTTCTGTCACCTCATTTCTGCCTGTGTTACTACAGATATATGGATAATTATAGTAGGACTGGAAAGGCCAGAGAGACAGTGAAATGTTAATGGCACCCTACAGCAATGTGAGGCCGCCCTGATGGCAAAAAAATCCTGGAAGTCGTCATTGTCTCACCTCTATAAGCTCAGTCTCCAATTTCTTGTTAGCAGTGGTGAGTCTGTACACGGCCTCTATCTGATTCACCTCCAGCTCCTCCTTGGCCGCCATCGACCGCTTCAGCCTCTCAAGCTCAGCAGTCTGTTCGGTTATTTTGTCTCTGAAACAAATTAACACAGCTTCTGGAACTAGTACTACTTGCAGAAGGGAACTATCGCCTTACCCACATTCATAATTTCGATTGAAGTATTGGAAGCTTATGGTGCGAATATTAATAAAAGCAGTAGGTAGATAAGGAAGAAATTGCACAATTGAAACCTCGCTTTAGATGTCAGTATCACAGAGTCAAACAACAAGACACACGGATAAATCTCGATGTCGTATATTTTTAATTTTATGTTAAGTGTGAGATCATGTCTGAGAGGCGATAGATCTATATCTATAAAAAATATATCAAATAAAAGTGTGACTAACCTCAGTTTCTTAATAACCTGCTCATTGTCATTGTCTTTGGCCCTCAGCTTCTTGATGATGTTGGAGTGCTGCAGCTGCTGCCGCGCCAGCTTCTCTCCTTCCTCCTGTAGCTGCGCGATCACGTCGTCCTTCTCTTTCAGCGTGTTCTCCAGCTCGGAGGAGTTCTTGCGCGATGAGCATTCGGATTTTAGGGTATCTAGTTGCTTGCGGAGTTGGTCCTGGGAAATGTTTGTGACTTTTCATTGATAGAACATCTACACCGATTTATGTTGTTGTCTCCATTTCTTACCACACAAAAAAGACGCATTAACGATGTGAAAATTTCGTCAGGTTTAAAGCCAGGTGAAATTTAGTTATTTATCACCCAGATCTTGGAAAAACACGAAAAGAAACCGCGTCCTGCCGATGCAGTTCCGAGCAGCCTGCATACAATTAACTGAACCACGCAGTCAGTCCCTCATCGTCAAATTAAATTAGGTATAAAGTTACCTTTTCCCTGATCGCCTGTTGAAACTTCTTCTCGAGCGCCGACATTCTCTGGGTATAGTCTTCCGTGATTGTATTAATATCCCCTCCTTCATGCTTCGACATCAAAGACTCCACCTGACTCTTCAAGTCTGCATTACTCTCAGCTAACTCCACATTACTTCTGCTAACCTCCATCAGTCTGTTCTCTCTTGCCTCCAAGATTTCAGTCATTTCACATAAACGGCGCATTAGACGGTCATTCTCCGAACCTTGGCTTTCGTCACTGGTGTTACTCTGTACAGAAGCTTCAGAGAGCTCCCGGTTATGCCCTCGAATCTTCGTGGCTAAAGACTTTCCTAGCACTAAGTCTACTAGGTTAGGGGATGTGGTTCCATCTAATTTGGCTTGCTTAAAACCATATTTAGCTGGGCTGTTTCGGAATCCGTGGCCATTGTCTCCATTAGGGCTGGGAATGATCTCTATATCTGAAGATGTGGCTGTCTCCATTTCATCTCCTGATGTGTGACCTGATGTTCTATCTGAACCTATTTTAACTAGGTCACTTTTGCTATCGGAACTGATTGGTGATGTACGTTCTTTAATACTGCCTTCTTTGTGTGAGGAGCTACTGCTTGAGACGTTACATTGTTGTTTCTCTACATTCACAAAAGCTAAGCTCTCGGACCTCAACATGTCACATGAAACATTAACATTGTAAAATGATGAAGAATCACTTAATTTCTCCATCATAATATCTTCTTCTTTCTTCTGCTCTTCTGTGCCTACATCCAGGATAACACTGTCATTGTCAGCATTCAAAGTCCTGTCAGACCAGGAGCCATCATTCGAAGAGTTCTCGCTTAATTGCATGCGTTGTGGCAAGATTGCTTGTTCTAGGTGTATGAACTCTTTCTCTATCCCTTTCTTGACTGTTTCCTTGACCAATTTCGGGAATGGACTGACTGATTTGTCATCAGTGTCTAAAACGGTAGGAGCTGTGCATTCTGATATGGAATTATATGACATTGTGTCTTCATCATCATCTGCCACTAGACTGACACTATCAGCGGTTTCTGCTTTTTCTGGGCGGTCTCCGACTGGAGTAGATTTCTTGCCACTGATATCTCCAGGTGACAGCAGTGATGAGGAACTACTGTTCTTGTCACTGGAGTAGCTGTCAAAACCAAGGCACTCAATAGAACTAGGACTCACAAGGCTATCTGGCAATATTTCAACTGAGTCCGAGTTTTTCTGCCCCACACTACTATGCGATATTGAATGCACTGAGGCTTCGGAGTCAGGGGTAGTCTTCAAGCTATGAGATAACACTTCTACAGAATCTGAGCTGTTCCTACTCGACATCAGTGACAATCTATTGGACTTTGATGAATCACGCCTCTCATCAACAACAGGAATCTCATCCCTCAATGATGTTGTGATCCTATGATCCAAAACTTCCGTATCTGACATAATAAGTTGACTTTTAGAGAACAGGTCATCTTGGCTGTCATATTTACCATCAGCTATGACGTTCATAGACTTAGCTTTTGGTGGTCGAACTATAGTGGAATCCTCTGGTTTCGGCTGTTCAAAGAAGGATCCTGCAAAAGATCCCCACAAGCTCTGAGACGTGGTTTTTGAGGGGCTCTCAGTGACAACAGGCTGCTCTTTAATTGGGTAATCTTTTGCACTCTCAGCGCTTACCGTCAGGCCCCAGGAAGCAAAGAAATCAGAGTTATCCTTCTGTGGAGTACTTTCACTGCCAGACAAAGATTTGGCGGATTTAGCCCCACTATGAGACGGAGACTCATCTTCGAGCTCCTCTCCGCTCTCGTCTTGGATATCCAGGGCCTTGTCAATGGTCTTCTGAGCCTCTTTCAGCGCCGTTTTAGCGAGGCTCGTCAGCCCTGTCGTGTCGAACCAATTCATCCTGTCGGCGCATTAGACACTGCACTTTTCACAGCTCAAACATAACACAGAACGACTAATGGTCCATAAATTACACTGTATAAGTCCCTTGTTATGAGAATGAACATGGAAATACACTTCAAATAATCACAACAAACCAGGTGACGTTTCCATTTTGTTTATGTATTTTCGTTGAAATTTTGCAATTGTCAAATTAATTCAATTGCATTTTCACAATGAATATAAAAAAATATCTTGATTGAAGTACTATGAATCTGTTAATTATAAACTTTTAAAACAATATTTATTATGTCGTGCAAATGATTTTACTGCTATAAAATGTAAATGAATGACTGATTTGACGTTTCATTATCACTAAAAAAGTACATCATTTGACTTAAATAGTCCATTAGAATTGGATTCGTTTTTTCGCGAGCTCTATCGTAGCTCCAGTGGCGCAATTGGTTAGCGCACGGTACTTATAAGACAGTGTACGTGTGAGTAATGCCGGGGTTGTGAGTTCGAGCCTCACCTGGAGCATAGTTTTTTGTACACTTAGTTTACACGCACTCTTGATCGACGATGGGAATTTTCTGCTTATAATTTTTATTAAATTATTTAAATAATAAATTTAGCAAGTTCTATCTATAGACGTAACATGATTTCATGATAACGCCATGCATGCCTACGAACTATACTGTTGTGAGTGGATTAGAATGTGAAAACCTCATCTAGGTGTTTTACCCGAATACGGCGAAGCAAAAAGGAGAATTATGATTTGACCGGTATGTATGTTCATATGTTCCCTCAGAACTTATAAACTTAAATCATAATTTGACAAAATAATGAGGTATCGTTAGAAGCATCTGAAGCGTCTTAATCGTCGTTCTATCGTGACTTCACATTAAATTTAATATGGCGCCCTCTAGATGACCAGTATAAAAAACATTTTTAGTGATGCTGTGTGGGGCTAGCTAATGAAAGGGCATAATTTGTACATTACTAAATTACATGCATTGCTATAACCCCAGAATAATTTAAATGAAAATGAGTTCAAAAACAAATGCTCAACTACTAACAATCACGCTCAAAAAGTGAGAAACAAGAAAATATTCTCATCTGTGTAGAAACTACCTAGCGAAATAGCCGTAGTCGAACTGTCCTAAAGCTTATGATTGTTCACTACTACTGTTAAAATGTATTGGGGTTTAGTTTTGAAGTACTATTTTTTTGGAAATATGCAGAGGTTTGGTAGAAATCAACATAGGTAGATTAAATCCCTGAATATACATTTTATTTATACATAAATAGAAAGAAATAACTGATGACCCCACAATGTAGCCAATTGGAACGATTTTTAAGAATGAGTCCGGCTTGTGCCTTATTTTGTTCACGTAACTCAAAAAAGCTGTAACACGACTACGAATTTACACGAATTATATTCAGAACTGCCAATAGATGGCGCTAGTAGTTTTCATAGACTAAATTCTAAAATATTATTTGAAATTTTCTGCGGCTTGGTATATTTAAATTGTATTATATTTATATTCACGAACTCAGAATTATCGCCTCTTTCATTAGACATCCCACTCGATAAGACAGCAAAAAAATAAATATAGTTTTTTTTTTGTATAAAATGAAGCATATTACGTTACCCGGACCATAATAACCACAGCGTTGTAAGTTATTTAATAACGAATCGATTGACACCTCATTCTTCAAAATCAGATGGGCAGTTTAGGCGCTAAGGACTAACAAATAAAAAATTGTATTCAAACATACTTACATTGATTGCTTAAAACACAATCCTTCCTTTTGGCTATGCCATAGTCGGGTAAAAACAAACATCTTTGAATCTTAAATAATTTAATGATATATTATAATATGAACATTAATAAAATCTACACGTATTAATCTAAACGACGCCAGTGTTGGCGGTCGTCGGCGGCGCTGGTTGCGTGAACATGAACGAGGTGGCGTTCTGCAGCAGCTGCTTCTTCACGAACTCGGCGGTGGCCGACTGGAGGTTCTCCTTGGCGCCGAACTTGCACTTGATGTACCCGTACAGGTTGGCGCCCGAGAGGGTCAGCGCGATCAGCACCAGGAGCTGCGGAGGAAGCGAGTGTCGTCAAGCTAAGTATCAATAATAATAAATTTTCAATTGCTTTCCAAGCTTCAAAACAAAATGCGACTAAAACTGGCTACGTACTTGACTGGGTTAGCAAGACCGTGGGCTGTTATAGCATTGTAAGACTTTATAATCAAACCTCATTGTGATAAACAAGTAACAGCTAAACAAATGTCATTGTTTACGCGTCATGTTTTGTGTTGCGTACAAAACAACAAATGCTAAATAAATAAAATTGTTTTGGCGTCCCATTATGTATACGTCTTTTGCATCGTTTCCCTCTCGCTATCATAGCTACTTCACACAATCGCAATATACCTCAAATAGAAATGATTTATACAATTTAAGCAATCTAATCAGTGTTTAATTGATAGGATCATTGTCCAGTCATACCCAACCATTATTTCCGGACAAATGAAATACATTTATAACTATACTAAACTTTATAAATTATCTTGTTAAAAATAAGTATGTTTGTTCAAACAAAAATAATTGTATTTGCTGTTTGACCTCCTAACTTAATTTCATGACATTAGTAAATTAAGACAAGTCAAAGAGTATGATACATCTGCTAAATATAAATAGAAAGGACAAAATGTCCTTTAAAGTAAAAAGAGTTTTGGATACTGGTCCAGGAAAGATGGTGTGTTCCTTACCGGTGATGGTATTTAGTGAACAATGTAGCCTTAAATGTTTATTTTTTAAATAAGTATATAGACTAATAAATAATTACTAGTTCCTCCAAACGCAATTAGTATGTTTTAACTTTTTATGAATTTGAATGACGAATTACATTAAAACGATAGTCAAGATTCTACAAAAAAAACAACAAGTAAGGAAGAGGAAAGTTTACCATCCACTTGAATTTGAGTCCGAACAGGCAGAACACGAAGAACGCCGACCACAACACTGGACACAGGATGAGTCCCATCCAGAACAAACGACTCTCGTTGGGGTTGACGCGGTTCTGGAGACCAAAATTCTACGGTTATTAATTGTAATGTCCAGAGTGTCACAACTACCAACAATAAAATAATGCTCACTTGTTTAGTTTCGAAGACCCAGTGCGATTTACCGTCGTCGTCCACGTAATTCCACCATCTTAGTCCCACTAAGAGTCGTCCTGAAAAATAAGGCAGTCTATATAACTGAAGCCACTTATATTAATCATTAGATTATGAGCATCTAAACAGACTTTTTATAAAATTGAACAAATCAAGAATATTATTTGACTAAAATTAGATAAGCTATGAACACACACTTTGAACATACACAATAGATTGGCTGACATGGCTGGCGAATCCAGTCGAACAATCTTACATTGATAAAAGCTATCCCACTAAATTGCATACAGAAGTAGCCTCCTCATCTAATATAATATTTTTATAAATTGATTGATGTTCCACTTCTTTAACGCCTTGATAAAGAATTCACCCTTGATATCAATCCAAGTCTCAGATATAGCACCATAGCTTTTTCGACTTAAGATGTACGCCACACTTTGTGTAAGCATAAAGTAATGATAGTTATTACAATAGCATAGTGAATTATTATGGTTTACATACCGCTGATGTTCTTCACGGTCCAGAAGTCTGCGGAGAGCAGCAGTACTACCAGCACGAAGCTTGCGATGAAGGAATCTGAGAACCAGCCGCACAGCATGTACACCACGATGGCTGAGCACCGGAACACCAGGTGGAAGAACACTATGTACGGGTGACTGCAACATGAAATGAGTATATCAGAACCTATTTATACCCATTATAAATATTGGGTTTGGCTAGAATACTACCAACTTTAAATTAATGTAGGTAAAACATAAAAAACATTTTTTGCAAATGGTGATGAATTTAAACCAGTAGTTTCAAACATAGAAACATAGTTAAAACAGTTTATTTAATCTTGCATGTTGGGGGGGGTTTGGCTAAGTTAAGTAGGGAGCATTAGGCTCTAGCATGCCCCCATCCTATGGTAGCCTTCATAGATTTACAAATTGTTAAGTATACAAATGAAGTTTAGTTATGATGGCTAACAATACTCACACAAAATGTTTGCCAGCGTTGTCCTCTTCCCCGAAGGCGATGGTGTCGTCGTCTAGCAGCGGCACCTGCGGCACAGCTGGCTGTAAATAGCGCGGGAACAACACTACGTCAGCACAAGCCGTGCAAAGCTAACTCAATATATACTGGGTGTTATAGGCATGCCATCTGTTTGTTATAATCTAATGCTCCCAACTTAGTCATGAAGGAGATTTGTTAACGGTACTTAGTAGAATCAAATAAGGTTTTAATCAAGAACAAAATATGAAAAGAAATCTTTTGAGTTTGTTTCTGCTCAGTAGGTATATGCATTATTTAAAATGAAGTAGTAGACAAGGCTTTTCATTACATATTTGCATTCATTTAAGAAGTAAAGCGTGTGTTAAATTCGAGCAGATGGCAAGCCTGTTTATATGAAACAAATCAATATAATGTACTAATAGTGTGAGCAAATCAAAACGACTAGGTACATACGACGATTATTGAGTTACTTAGCGACATGACAATGACAAAGAATACGTATGCAATACAATGAAAAATCCTCAATTTTTTATTATTAAGGCCTTAAAATAATAGGATAGGTACTTGCAGTTTCAATCAGGTAGATATTTAAAATGAATTTCCTCTGTTATTTGTACTTACGGTTGCTGAATTCATAGCTGGATTATTCATTTATGTGTTTTGCTTGAAATAACTCAAATTATTAAAGCTTTTACTTTTACACGATTTTTATGCACATCATATCACTCTCATCCAGTATTTCACAGTATTTCGATTATTCGTCCGTAGTTGTCACTCGTCAAGTCGTCATCGATAATAAAATTATTATAAATAATTAAACGTAAACAGTTAACAATTAGCATGAAATAGAGATAGCAAGATTTGTGTCACATTCACTAGAGCAGTCCTGAACAGTCAAATATAGGAGAATCGTAGGCAAAAATGGAACGCGCTGACATGGATCGACCAACTGACAGTTCTGATCAGACCACAAGACACTGCAGCTGACAGAACTCAATGTCATTTACTTTGATAGCTGTCAATTCAAACTCTTCCTCTTCTTTCATAAAAAATATGGCCCCCCAGTTTAATAGGTATTTCGCCAGTGTTAAGTAACAAATAGCAATACAAACATATTTAATAACAATGCAACACAAGAATCTGACCGTCTACTTTGGACAAACAAAATGGAAAGAAAATCAAAATCTTAGTATCGTAATAAAAATCTTGGTCATCTTAGAACAAAAATAAATGTTTTATTCAAAATAGAGAGGCCACCGTAGTATTTATAATTCTGTAGTTGTCATGATCTTTATGACTTTGTGGAAACGACATATAAACGCATGTACATCAAAGAGTTGTTATTTATATACACATTGATGTAACTTTGCATTACAGTAAATTTATGCTTAAATGTATAAAATATAGTATTCCTTGCTCAGCGTATAAAAATCTAAAACCAACATCAATTATTTGGTGCTAAATAAAATTTGTTTTACTGGTAGCAAAAACTGCAAATCTATTCCGCCCGTAAGGTACACAGATTAGAGATATGTAGGTAAGGCTTAGACCTTTTAGTTAACACCTCTCTGAGGTAAGGTAACACACCACGAAGGTACCACAAAACTCGATTAAAAACAAGAATTTTATTAAGAAGCAGGTTTCTGAACGAATTTAGCGCATATACCAAGAAGTTTGAAAGAGGCATCCACCAGCAGTCCAGAAACGAACACCCGTTTCTAACTTCAGTACAGAGCTTCAGTACCTACTATTAAAAAAGCAGAACTGTCAAAATTTTGCAGCAAGGCACATGCGAGAGCTGTTTACAAATTTCGCAACATATCGTGTTTGCCGTCACTGTGTTGTTGTTTTAGCGTTAACGCTAACTAGTTTCTGTGTATCGTACGATGTCTTCCGCCGGCACGTTGCTGGCGTCGCGTGTGTGCTCGTGATCCTTGGTTTTAGTCAGTGTCAGTGTGAATTTGCGTACTTAACGGAGTCGGTATGGGCGCAAAGGCGAGTACCGCGAACGGGGGGCAGAGTCCGCGTACGAGGACATTCTCGACGAGTTCCGGCTCGGACGTGGTGTCGGGAGCCGCGGGGTTCAGCCTGTTGAGAGCGATACCGGGGATCCAGATGTCGAATGATCGGCAGAGGGCCAGGTCTCTGTCCTCCGTGCCGGACTTGCACGCTTCGCACGAGGCGATTGCGATCCCGCCTAATTCCCAAAGCTACGAGGCGTCAGCCGCGGCTAGTCCAGACACTGACTCCAGTTCGAACGAAGAAGTGGGCCCGGTGGCTGGCACGTCCCTGGCGCTGGGCCGGGTGTACGCGGCGCAGTCGCTGCCCTCACATATCTGGTCAATAAACGGTAAGCTATTCAGTTATCTATTTATTTTCCAGGCATGTTATGTTCTCACTTTGTTAGGTAACATTGAAAATGATTGCTGTTTGCATGGCTGATGTTTTGTCAATAATAATGGAGGCAGTAAATCAAATTATTTAAAAACACTTTTTGGTAAAAGATATACTGAGTGATGAAAACACCAACTGAAAAAACCTACCTATAAGATTTTAATAAGAAAATGTTGGCTTACATAATAATGTTTATGTAATATTGTGTGCACCTATGAAAAACATTTCAAATTGAACATTGACAAGCATCCTAATCATAATGCCAGTGCAGTAATCATAGTCATAAGTATATTTGCATGCTTGAATTAATCTTGTCATGAATGTGATGTAACATATTATAAGAATCTATGAGAAATTATTATTTTTAAAATGGTGAATGATGTGAATATCCGTAAAGAATTCCAATTAGGACCTATACATTTTCCAGCCTAGCTTGAATGTCTCTTGCATAGAGATAGGTCGCTACTGTTTCCATTTTGTCAATAATGTCTGTCTTTATCTCCAACAAATACATTTTTACTCTCAGTTGTCATAACATAATAATAACCTGGCTTTAGGAAGTCATTTTGTTTAAGGAATGTAAAACACCATACTATGTACAGGACAAAGAAGAATATTGAAAGTACTTTACTTGCCACAGGATATACAGTCTTTGACCGCTTTATAAATGTTTTATAATTGTTCAGTCACAATTGTGTGGAGTTTTCATGGTACAGCTAAATATTGTCAAGCAAAATATACTTGAATGGTACCTGAACAATGATAGCCTTAGCTGTTAGGTCCATCTGTGTGTCAGTTTGTAGTGTTGTATTCTGAAAGTGTTTTAGATATTCATAGGCCAATAGTACTTTGACTTGTCTGATGTATTCTAAGCATGTAGGTAAGGTGGGCATGGTCCAGTCGGATCTAATATGAGGGAGTCGACAAGAGATAAATAAAACTGTTGTAATATGCTAAAATAGTGGTATTGCAGTAAGAAAACCTTATTTTCTTATTAGATCATCTCTAATTCTACTGGAAAAAACCAGAAAAGTTAAAAGTGAACATGTGTTGATACAATAATAATCAATATTGCACAATATTTACATAGGGTTTTTGTTTATTTTTACTAGATGGCGTTGCTTGTAAACCTGTTATTTTTATCAGCAGATGAAATTATAGAAAACCAATTTTGTACAATCTATGTTTTTTAATGCCTTGAGTTATTCGGGAATTTTAGAAAATATAACTTTACACCTTGAACTTAATTTTGTACCTGGCTAGACCCCAGACTTGCCGGGCCCTTTCAACAGTGTGTCCCATCAATCTGGATGTGGACACTATTTAAAAACCCTTAGTGTTGGCAGTGACACCCATTTGGTTCAGAAATACTACCTACTCCCAGAATTTGGAACAAGGAAAGCCTCTAAAGAAAGACTCCTTAATGGGTTTTACTACTACAAGAGTGCCAATCTCTCCCGGAGTCCCGAACCAACAAACAGTGCGACTACGCGTCTGGCGACTTTCACGTACTATAATAAATCGCGGCCGCTTTTCCGGGTTCGCGTTGCGCCTACGCCGCTCGGTCGTCCAGTCGCGCACGAACAATCGGCCCGTCCACACCATACTCTCACCCCGCCATGTACAGACGCCGCTACCGCACGACCCTCGGCCTGGGGCTCGGGTCTTCCTTCTCCTCGACATTCTCTACAACACTATCGTTCAGGACCACTACAACGAGCACCACGGCTACAGACACGGTTAGATCGGATGCGCGTGCGACAGCTGCTAAACTCAAATCGAAGTATGAAAACGCCGGTACCGCGCAAGGTGCGTTGTGTGTGTGATTAACTATAGTTTTTAAGTAGATGGAAATTAGTGTGAATATATTTTGATATAATCTCAATTCATTGTTAAATGTATTTTGCTGAATTTGGGAGAGAACAAGCGCTATTTCGGATTCATTTTTGTCGGTTCCACTATAATTATTGTCAGCTGTAATGATTTTATCGTCGATTGACACTTTGATTTGTAGCTTTTGTTGAATCTATTGCCTATTGTTAGGATTTAATTTCTTTCCATCTATTAATTACATTTAATTTGAAAATAGTCTTCTAGAATTTAGGACTTCGTTATGCAGTCACTGAATATTATATGGAAGTATTTACTAACACCTGGTAGTAGGTAGGTACCTTTTCTATGTTTCGGGTTTTAACTAAGGCTAGCCAGTCTTTTTTTCCAATGCTACTAGTGTATTTTATTGTATAACCAAATCCCTTCACTAAGTGTTTGAACCTCTATTCAGCGCGGCTGTGGGTCCCTTACCTAGCGACCTAACGATCTTAGTCTAGATGTGCGTGTACTAGACTTTCGAGAACTGATACAACTACATTTAGCCAATGTTATGTTATTAAATCATGCCGTTCATACATTTCTATAAAAATAGGTATATAGGCTAGCCTAGTTTCTAACTAAACAAGTACGGTTTTAGCATGGAGCTCTTGACATAATTGTGTCAAACTAGCATGCTTATAAAATTTTATATATTGAGTGCTACGTGAGATGTAAACAAGCATTATTTACACGTGCATGGAGGCTGAAAAAAATCGAGAACGTTTAACAAGACCGTCCCAGCAATATACCCACTTTGGCTGGCTCGGAAAACATTCGATATTACTGAGAGATTCGGTTTAGCCGGTGTCATATTTATTAAATATCCTGTAGTGGAAAGACGTTCACAGCTGCACAATGACCACCCCAAGGCTTTCCAAAACGGCCTATATACTTTACTTAAATACTTGGAGATATAGAAAAAAAATATTGTTAAGCTAGTTTTGTCGCAAAATAATGCTCTAATGGTTACATGGGTAGTTGACAAGTGAGCAATCGGCGGATGTAAACATGTTGTGTGCCGGGGCTAGCGGCAAATCTTTAAATATGTTTGACATTTCTGGTCGTCTGATCCGCATGTGTCGTAAAATCTAAATCAAATCGCGCGTCACTCAAACCAGATATTAAATTAAATATTTGACGATTAAGAGGAAAATAGAGATGTGCTTATCCGACGTCAGCGCTTATAATATTTTGCGTAAGTTGTGGACTAGGCAGGCAGTCAGTATAAGAATTAATAGCCGACTTAGATTCCGACACCGGCCCTCTTGATTATGCTTAAAAGTTTTAGAAAAGCTGAAATGCGAATGTGTTATATAAAAAATATCTTTACAGCCGACACTTCTGTCACTGTGTCAAATATATGCTTGTTATTTAATTTCATTTGCTATAGTTAAGCATCGCAAGTATAGATTTTCAATCTTGATATAGGTACGTACCTTGATTTCGTTTGTAGTAGCTTAGCTGTTATCTATACGTGTCAGATCATGTCATGAAACATGCCATAATATGAGTATATATGGGTACTTGATATTCATGGGAGAAGAATTTATTAAGTTATCTGGTTTGGGGTCTTGTCTTTTAAGTAAAAGTGAATTGTAACGTTAGATATTTGCCTCTTTTATTAAACAATTAATTGTTTAGATGATAAACTATCCCAATACCTACCCAATGGTCTCAACAAAATAAGTGTTCATTGTTTTACCTGATTGAAAACCTACGTAAATATTTATAATGTTCGGGCACCTTTCTTGTCAATGCTAATTTTAAAGCAAATGGAGTTATATTAAAAAATTTGTAATTGAACCAATCTCATATCGATATCTGCTGAAAGTTATTCACGCGCATATAGTAGTCGCGCAACAGACCCCAATAATAATGCGAAATGCATCTCTAGTGGATATACAGGTGTACAGTACAGTAGATATACAGTAAAACATAAAGGGTATACTTTTTATTTCAAAACTTAACTTTGTATTTCTAAAACTATCAGCTTTGGAGGAAACTTGAAAAACAAAAGGTGTTATAGGGATACAGCTGTTGACAGATTTCATAAGTCTACAAAACCTTTAGTACTTCAATTGTCCCACAAAGCCGATAGTTTTAGATTTACAAAGTAAAGTTGCATAAAAAATTGTATACCCTTTCTGTTTCACCTAGTATAGGAGTTTATCCGAGGTAGTTCCATCTCCTTATAAATACATTTATTATCCTCGCAACGGGTGCGTGATATGTTTATGTGACATACTTTTTGGAAAGGGTATGACGTGCCACACAGCTCCATGTGTTTTGGCAGTTTTGTAAAATGAAAACATGTTAAAACAAACTTTGTAACTACAGTAATTTAAGCACTATTAATATTCTGAACTGCTATTTGCAGGAACCGAAATGTAAAATGTTTCAGTTCCCCATTTCGAACCTCACTACTTCGTATATATTATTCGTACATAAGTATTATGGCTTAAGAAGAAAACAATAGTGATTACAAATCATTACTTTTAAATGTATTGCGCGTAATGTTTCAGTAAGTATTGTCTTCTTTATCAAATGCGGAGTGGGAACGAATTCGTTTGTTAACCGGTGTACACCTGCGCTGTTGGAAAATCAATCTCCGCCTGCATATCGGAACTAAACGATTATTGTGTCTAATTGGCAGGAAATTAGCGTGCGGCTGTTAACTGCTGATAGAGTTCTTAGTTCTTACACGCTCGTTACAGACTGCAACACATTAATTGGTATTCTTATTTCGCTTTTTAAGTTATTAAGCAACTAACACTTATTACTTAATAGATTTATCAAATACAATCGTAATATTTGCTGCCGCGTGTGTCCACATCTGCTATTTGCCGTTAGACTGGTAAAGTATTATAATAAGTTAGTGGATGAGCAATACTAGTTTAGGATCTGGCAAGTTAATTGTTTCACGAGAAACCAATTGGTTACCGGGATTTTACTTCTAGATATATCACCCACTCAGACTAGCTCATTACTTGCTTTATAGACACCAACCTAAAAACCATTACAATAGATGTTTTATGTCTTATGTGTATTCTCTATACACATATAAAAACCAGGCCGGCCATTACTGTAGAGTTATGAATGGATTTATGAAAGCAGAGGTAACAAAGGAGATATTTTTTCCATTCGATTTGTTAGCTATCTAGACCTAGATTTGGTTACCCTGGTTTCAAAATAACTTAGGGTTTATGTTATCCTCAAATGTATTAAACTGTTAAGTTCTTAGGAAATTAAGTTCGACTATTGTTTCAGATGCCTTAAACATATCATCCAACTTCGTATCATATTCAGGGATTGTAAATACCCCACTTTTCGAGACCAGTGAGAATCAGGTTATATGTTACGCTATAGTACAAGTTTATGTCTAAATTTGAAAACGAGATCTTCATTCGAAGCAGGTATTCAAGCATCCTCAATGAAGTTCGCCAATCATAGTCCTAAGTCAGAAGTTAGTTAACTGAGAACATTAGCGGAGGGTTCACCAACACACTGGCAGACCATTAAAGCAGTTAACCCTGAATAATAGTCCGTTAGTGTTGGTGATACATATTTTGACTTTATATTTAACTAATGTAATGCTAAAACGATACCAGTTTGCTTAAAATAGATTGAACCGGCGTCGGTTGCCACCTGGCCAATATTTGGCACTAGGAGCGAGCGCTAGCGGCCGACCCACTGACTTGGCCTATATCTGCTTTAAATAGTGCGTACGCGCATTGGTGCCGCAAAGTCGCTCGCGTAATTGGTAGACGTCGATTTTTGTATGTAATTGTTAATTTGTGAGGGTAATTTGATATCGCTACCGGTTTTATTTAAAATTGACTGTTTTTATTATTTACGTTTTTGTCACCTGCAAATTAGTTTTATACCAACTTGTCCATTTCATTTTTCACACTCACCACTAGAACAATTTTAACCTGATGCCAAGCCAATAAATTTTTTGACAATGTCTTGACAAAAAATATGTTTTGCATATTTATTTATTATAGTTCAATGACCCGCTTGAATTTAGATTTCTGAAAATCAGTATCATCAGTACAGTCACGATGAACAATGGTCAGAAAATTAATTTGAAGTGAAAAAGATGGCTTGTAATTACCATCGTGTTAAAATGTGAAGAAGTTTGTAAATGTTACGTAAAGTACTGCATGAAATCTGCAGTCCAATTCACGTTCGTAGCTCAGTCTGACATCTAGATTAATTACGTAGCTAGCTACCGCTTTAAATTGATACAAACAGTATTCCTACTCATCTGTTCTCAACTGTATTTTTGAGCAGGAAAAAGTTTCAGGAGTTTTTACCGTAACAAATGATACTAATTCTCGTAAGTTTGATACATACAAATAAGTTTACGCCTACGTCTTTTGTCCAATATTTTCTAAACACCAGTGTTTAGGACATACAATGACTTCTTTATAGTATGCCCTTACATCTTAATCTTGGGGGTTCCTCAAGTCTTGTACCGAACTCATATCTCGCTACAGTGAAAATCACATTCACCACGCATGACAACGGATGGTGCTGAATGGACTGCCTCAATACACGGTATTAAGATTAATAAATAACGATAATAAGATTCATAAATCACGATATTAAGATTTGTAAGCATTGCATTCAGGAACCCGACGACAACCATCGGGGCGTAGCGGCTGGCCCCGCCAGTTATGACACCCGCCTGGCCGGAAGATCTTTCCTTTGTCGCTAAATTAAAAAAAAAAATCTAAAAATCTATAGATTTTAGTTACGCTTCGACTTATCATTTAACGTGAAGTTTGAATTTGAACTGTTCAATCGTTATTTACTGCTCTTAATTGAGTGTTTAGCTTAGTTTAGCTACGCTCATTCATACACACTTCACTTAGAGGGGGCCTCACAGTTGACTCAGAATAAGGACAAATTTCTCGCAACTATCAAATCCAAAATGCCACTTCTCCAAAATTACCACTTTTCAGAAAGACCACTATCTATGGTTATTTTAGGAACGGTCTCCTCTCAGCATTTATCAAATACTTTTCCATGTCCACGAACAATCACGAGTTCATTAACACTAATTTGATGCCAAGCAAATTCTATGGTATGAAGAGCGTGCCGTGTCATGCCGGTTAATCTAGAATTGTAACAAGATCAAACTCTACGTTCCTACAGAATGCCTACTATTTGTTGTTTCCTTATACTTAATGCCAAAATTAATGATCTTTAACCTCAGCTTTAGTACTTTCATATTCCTCAAATATTTACGGTGCAATCATAGTTTCATGCCCAAGTACTCAATTAGCGTTATTTTTAACCGCCCACGTTTCCGTTTGAATGTATAAAAAGAGCGATGCACATTGTTTGCACCCACATTGGGCGGTGGTGGTGGTTCGATTCCCGCTTGGAGTACCGCCAGGTCGCTTGTTTATCGAGCTGGGATTAAATGCCGTGTCGACGGCCGGTGAACTCGGTCTGTGCACTCAGGAATTAAGAGTTCAGCCTTTAATTGCGACTTTTTAAGAAGCATGGACATTTTCTGCATTTATTTACCGCAAAAAAAGTTCGTCTATGCCTACGATAGCCCTTCTTCAGACAATTTTTTGCTGTAGGATTGCAAAAAACATCAAAGACCTTGCAAATACTTGTAATAACGTCGTAACTAGAATTGTTCATGTGCAGTGTATGTTTTTTTTAATTTGTTCCTCTATACCGAGGGGTGACGTGCACTCAATTTACCAGAAATCAAAAGTGCCACATTTAAATAAACCCACGTGTGAAATATTTGCGCAATCCGCAGTTGAGGTTCAACAGCCTTGACGCTTCCCGGAAACTGGCATTTTGGGAAAATGTGGACTTTTTATAATCATATACCAGAAGAGTTCGTAATATCAATGCGGTACTTTAAATTCCGTGTTAGTTAATTTTTCGGGATTCTTTAACGAATGGTTTAAAATGTTTCTGATAGACGACGGTCTAAAACCTTAGCGTCGTCGGTTACGTACAGTTATTTGTTGAAAGCTTTTTATTTCTATACAAACTGAAACATTTCTAGAAATCCTGCAGATTTCAATGACTGTCGTTGGAGGGATTGTCGTTTTGAAATCTTTTAAATCTAAGAAATGTTAATGAAAATCTTAGTTGAAAAAATATACAGGGAACTTTCCTTTGCTGTATTCACCATGGCGCCTAAATATTTTAAACATTGTTACTTTTAGTGATTTATAAATACACGTATTTCTCGTTATTACTTTTAATCCCCGAATATACTCGTATTTATATAACGATTGAGCTGTTAATAACTAGGGGCTGTTTAAAAGCAACTGTAGTTATTATTGTTGTCTGTCCATCATCAGCTTATTAAATTATGTTCACCGACTTAGAGTCTGGCTTGAAATGAAATCTATTTATCAATACGATATAACTTATAGTGAGAAGTCGGGATTTGGTCGGCTAAATCTACATAATCTTCATATTTGTCAAAGCATTTTTTCCTTAAACACCTCTGCGGTATAAAATATTCGCATAATAGGATTGCAATACTGGTTTCGTATAATATCGGCCCGAAGGCCGGTCGTGGTGGGCTTGTCGTGCCGGCCGCGGGTATTTTTAGCACTCTCGCCTTGTTGCCAGTTTCCGTTACATGAGAATTGTTGGGCTCTACCGACCTGCTTCTTCGTTATAAACCTTAAAAACCTCCAGTCTGACAACCAATCTGCAGTATTCGTTTTGACATTGAAGTGCTTATTCGTTTCGATCCATATCAGTGTCATTACTTCGGTCGTAGATTTACCAATTTTAACTGGAACTCCTAAAGACAATTGAAACAATAAACTTTCTAATGCAGCTGTTTCTTATCCAATTTAGACCAAAGTACAATATTCACATGTTATATATAAACTTAAAAGTAACTCACGTAGCTGGTGGCATTGTCTCCAGACTGTAGTAACAATAGATCAAAAACAGTTGATTCGTTTTTTTTGTTTCAACAAACGGTCCGTGAAAACTTTCCAAAGCTCTGACAGAGAAAAGCCGTCATTGAAATCAAAATCTTAAAGCTTTTGATTCACTGATGAGTTCGGACTTCGGAACAGTTGTTTTGTTCAGAGACTTATGTTTCAGTTCGGTACTAAATACTTACTTATTGATGATCTGTCATAGGCTGGGTAGGCAATTATTGATCGGGCTACAGTTTATAAGTCTGTATAAAAAGTACAATGCTCATAGCGCTTGCTTAAAGTTCAAACAACAACAACAAGAAAAAACGATACACTTAAATGTTATTTAAGAAACATAGAAAAGTTGTTGGATTTATCGTCCTCGCTAATGCACCATACCCCTTATAGAATCGGAAGAACAGTCGTCGCCTTGGCAATGACACCAGTCGGTGATCTCGGAACTTGTAAACGTTCGTATCAATTTAACTTTTTACAAGACGATGGCTAAAAATAAACGTGATCAGCGGCTTTACTAACCGGTACATTTGAAAGCAGATTTATTATTTCGGGTAAATGCGTATCGGATGCATTTTTAGAAATGGGTCACGCACGAATTGCAGTCTTAATTTGACGATGAAAATATAAAAAATATTTTTAAACTGAATATTTTTGTGATTTTGCTAACAAAACTTCACTTCGGCAAGAGTAGATTGTGATCGTATCTTTCAATAAAGCAAGAGGCGGTAATTCATCAAGTAACAATGAACTTTCGTGTATTTGATAAGTTGGTTAATTTGAAAAATACTCTCTTTTTATGAGTAATGTTCGTGATAATTCAAAACAATCTGTGTCATTTCTTTTTCCAAATAACAGAAAAGATAAAATTACTTTTCCAAATGAAATTACAACCATTGACTTTTGTGATGGATTCGCCCAAAAAGGATTGGAAATATTGAAACGTTATTTTCTTGAAAATAAACAGTACAAAATTGAATTCGGCCCGTCATTTAGGATCGCAGCTGCCATGATGCCATCATTAATCTATTTCCATTTGAAAAGGACCAAATGGTTTTTGAACGCTATCATTTTAATTAGTTATATTAGCTGCGAACGTGATAATCTGATGGCGTGTTTTAATGCTGATCACTTGTATGTGCCTTGTTATGTTATATTGACATTATTTAATTTATGCATCAACATTATCATTATATTTGTTATTTCCGGTATTTAATTAACTTCCACGTTGATTGTCATAATTTGCGTACGCAGTAAAACTTCTGAAGAAACACGCGTTAAACATTATCATAGTAAAGGTGTCTATCATATGTATTATAATCGTGATTCCCCGCAGTATGTTCGTTCTTCAACGTCGGGAGCTCAAGGCCAATTCATCTTTATTCATTTATCTTCATCGCCTAGACAACTTGTAATAGAATGGCCTATGTGAATACTTTTGGCAGCATCTAGTGTAAGATATTGATTGCCATGGTTTAGTTAGCACTTACATAATATGAATAGTTTGGTTTGACAGCTATTGTGATTTTACAATAGATATTGATATATTCGTCGTTTGCTATAGCTCTACGATACCAATTTTAAAAGGTTTATTAAGAAATCAGTCATTAGTTTTACACTTGATAAACTATGGAACATAAATAAATCAATGAACTCTATTGATGATTTAAATAGTTGTTCATTAACAATATCCTTGGAAGGATTTGATAGTCCTGTGATATAATTATATGATGGCTCTATTCTACCCATACAGATAGGTGACGTATTCTGTAGAGCCGTCTTAATGTAATCTTTTATTTTTAACTGCACCAGTGTCGAAACAGCTTTGACCACTGGCTTTGACAATTAGAAATATGAAGAGACATGCCCCTAGTCAGGAAACTCATATAAATTATTATATAACCAGTTTTAAGATCATATTTCGTATTATTAAATGTTGGTCCCACATCAGAGAGGCAAGTGTGAACTTCGTATGCTTCGTACGAGGGATGCCTTTTAAGTTTTGTCGTTTGAAGAAAAAAACACAACTAGAACCTTATAGTACTTTTTATTGTTTTTCAAAGTATTCACCACGTAGCTTAATACACTTTTCCATTCGCTCAAACCAGTTATTATAACATTTATTCCACTCTAAAGTGGGGGTGTTCAAAATGGCTGACTTGAAAGCGTCGACTGCTTCTTCACTGGACTGGAACCTTTGACCACGAAGACTTTTCTTAATTTTAGGAAATGTAAAAAAATCGTTAGGGCTTAGGTCAGGACTGTATGGAGGATGGTCAAGAATTTCTACTTTTTCCTGCTTCAAATACTCAATCGTTTGACGAGCGCTGTGTGAACTTGCATTGTCGTGGTGCAGGATGATGCGTCGCTTTGAGTTAGATTTTCGAAGTTGGGCGATGACTTGTGGTAAACAAACTGTGGTATACCACTCTGCGTTAACCGTTCTACGATCATCAAGTGCAATAGTCGCAACATGGCCGGTTTTTCTAACGAACGTGGCCACCATCTTCTTTGAAGTGCTTCGAGAACGAACAACTTTAGTCGGCTTTGGCTCGTCTTGAAAGACCCAGATTGTAGATTGTTGTTTGGAATCAGGATCGTAGGCATAGATCCAAGATTCGTCACCACTGATGATGTCGTAGACGTGATTTGACTCTCCTCGGTTGAACCTTTGCAGAGTTTTCTTACACCATCTGACGCGGGCCGCCTTGTGATCGTCGGAAAGCAGATGCGGTATCCAACGGCAAACTAGCTTTCTTACACCAAGCGCTTCATGCAAGATCTTCTGAATGGTTGTCCCTGAGATGCCTAATAGAGCCTCTATCTCTCGATACGTCACATGACGATCTTCGAGAATTAGTTGTCTCACTCCAATGATGTTATCTTCAGTGAATGCAGATTTTGGGCGACCTTCGCGAGATTTGTCACTAACACTAGTATGTCCACGCTGGAATTCTAAATACCAGCGTTCGACAGTCCGCAGACATGGGGCTTCATCCCTGAACACAGATATTAGCTCTTCAAAACACTGAAGCCGTGTCAGGCCTCTTCTAAAGTTGTAGAAAATTATTGCACGAACATTTTCCTTAGAAAGATTCATTTTCGTACGTAACCTGACAGATTCTAATCGACGCTGTGACTAAACAATAACATTAATCCTAATACATTCAACTGTTTTGAGATTCGAAATTTAAACACATTCGAATATAGAACAGTTCCAAATTCAAAATTGCCGGGAATTATGGAAACGACAGAACTTAAAAGGCATGCCTCGTATACCCGGCATTATTAGTGTAGGCGCAATTTATCGGCCTGTCTCTCCACCTTTGTGAATTATTCGTTTCGAAGAATGAAGAACTTTAGATCGGAATAAGACGTTATCACAATGGAGGGTTACGTTAGGTCGAATTATTGGTATGTAAATATTCATTAAAACACTAACATAAAAAATGCTTAATTACTTTGCTGCCTGTTACTTTTATGATTGTTTAATCCATGAAATCGTGAATAACCTTTTTAATATCTGGAGTGAGTTATGATTGTGTTAGGGAACTGTATAAACTCTGGATTGATTTTGCTATTTAAGTTTGAGCTTCGAAACCTTCATGTCCTGATTTTAATCCAATCACACTGCCGGTTGGGGTATATGATAAAACGTCTAGCTCATCTTGTTGATTGTAAAATGTAGGTATTTTACAAGATTTGTACTTCAGGAGAGTACCACAATTTGGATCTGGATGTTGAATTTGTTCCTAAGTATCAACGTTAACACATGTGTCAGCTTTATGCCTAACCCTATCCCTATTTAAACCTAACCTAAATGATATATTCCGGTTCAATCCGCTAATAGATATAGACGCATCACTTACACGATATTTTGGTATCCGGCCAAATTTCAATTTATTGACGCAAAACGCCGCTGGTCCGCTCTCCGTTTATATAAAAACGTCTCTTACGCTAATTAGTATCAACTCTTTGCTTAATTTACGTATTCAGTTGTCGAAGGTAACGCCATCTTTATTTATGTTTGGACCAAACACGTTAAGATTAGAACACTGTTAATCTGATTTTAATTATACTGATATGAAGGCCGTTAGTAGGCAGTCGGTGTGTTTTTGTGGTTACAGGTTATTGCTTTTGAATATCAAATTGATTTTCTTCTTATCTTATCCAATTGTGTGTTGAAGAAGCCAGTGCTTCGACCCTGGAGATTTTGAAAGCGTTCTGTTACATTATCCATTCCTCTACTCATTTTACGAATACGTTCAACAAAAAATATCAAGAATAACGTGTTCGTTCTCATTCTTGTTTATAAATAACAAAAAGGTTAAGCGGCTGTAGGCGTTTAAAATTACGAAAATTCTTACCCATTTTAGATTCATCGATCAAGTTTGTCCATGTTAGGATCTGTCTTTTCTTGAAGCATATTTTTATTATGTTTCTGGGGAATATTACCTATCTATTACGAAAACAGTGTCAGCCTGCGCCTACTATGCCACACTGCACGAATCTTTTTTTACACAATGGTTTAATTTGCCAATTGTTTTCATCTCATAATAACGACCTTCATTTGGAAATAACATTCACCTTGCCGCTGATTGCTAAGGCTTCCTATATCAATACTAAGTTTTTAACTTAGCGGATTTAACCGTTATGCCATACCAAACAAGTTGTAGGTGATAGCATGAGATATGCAAGGCTCCTCATTGTCCGGGACCTATACCCAGTGCAAATCAGAACCTGTGTTGTAACACGAACATGTATTTTTTTTAATATCGCGCGTATATCTACAATACTTTTTAAAATACATCGGTTGTTAAATACTAGTAATTGTTGGATTAAGTTTAAGTTAATGTTATTATTCTCTAACATTGGCGGTGATAGCTATATATTAACATATAAGTACCAATGCTTTTTTAACATCACACACTTTATGTATAAAGCAAAAAAAATTGCCATCGTCCTCTTATATCTATAGAGATGGTAAACCATTTGGGGCACTCCATCCCTTATACTAGAATACCTCTCTTACATCCCTCTCTGTAAGATTCAAGTTGAGTAATTTCTATATCACGAAAGGTCTTAACCTCCTTGGGGCCGTAAGATTATGAAAATTGATGGTTCAAAATAGTGGCAGTGTGTTACATAAGATACCCCTACGTCCTCCAGTTACTGCTGTAAACTCTAAGGGCTCGTGACCTTGACATTCATCGATCAGATCTGACCTTGCCCTCAAAGTCAGGGATGTTTCTGAGGGCGCCACAGTGCTCCAGGCTTGATTTACGCCGCTATAAAAAGTTGCGGTCTAAATTCATTTCATAGCTTGGATAAGAGACAGTTATATTTATTGAGGAAAAGAAGCTTCAGCTTGAAAACGTAATCTACGTTATCGTATGTATGTCGCAGCCAAATAGCTTAATTCGCCGTTCAATTAACAGCCTAGGCACTTTACTAAACAGCGCCGTTCAACTAACGGCCTAAATGATATTCAGCCGTATCGTCTATTACAACATTTAATTAACTGGCTGGCTAATGCTTAGGCAACTGGTTGACATTTAAGTACTACAAAACTTTTTCAAAATACTACCCAAGCAGAACGACCTGGATGGGTTTAGGTTAGGGTTATTTTTTTTTATGACCCCACAGACACCGAACCCGTCAAATAGATTCGGTGGATCTAAAAAAAACGTAAAAATCCTAAGTATCTAATAAAATTATTCCATCAAAGTTGTTTGTTTCCGACGCCATATTGACCAAAGAGAATATAGAATATAGAGATATTGACAGTTCGGTGAGTTTCGGCGCTAGGTGGCAGAAAGTAGAACTAAATTGAAATGAACAGGCTAGGCAGGTAATTAAACGGCTAGGCAAGTAGTTAAACGTCATCGATCCAAGTCATTTGCCTAGCTGTTTGATCAAATGGCTGAATATCATTCAGGCCACTAGTTGAACGGCGCCGTTTAGTTAAGTGCCTAGGCTGTTAATTGAACGGCGAATTAAGCTAGTTGGCGGCGACATGTACATCATCTTTTTCAAGAGACGTATTTGTGATTTAAAGGATTACTCTTACATCCTCTCGACGCTCTATTAGGAATACCTTAGTTATACAAGTTAGGAACACGACTAACTGTATTTAATTCTATCATCACATTTAAGACGGATATAGCGTTATTTGAGAAAGCTCTTTAAGAAACTTCCAGAAGTCCCAATACATAACTCGGACCAAATAAAAAATTATAACAAAACAAAATGACACAATAGCAACCTTCGCCACCTATGATGAAGAGTCCATTATTCTCCACTCTGTCAGTAGGTGTATCGACTTACAACTAAAATAAAGCGTATGTTCGGCCTTGTGGGAATTGGGCTAACCCGCTATTTTTGATGCACAATGTTCCACACCCGTCGTGCATTCTGTAACTCTCCACTTATTTTATTGTATCACTCACCAGATGTGTATGTGCACCATTTGGTATATGTGTTCGTTTTTTGTGCGAGCACTATGCAGATTTAGCGTGCGGACTCTGGTAATAAATTCAGTATAGGATGGCAGAATCTATATATTCACCTGCATTAATATCATTTAAATCAGTCCACTAGACTAGACTATTTGGATTGTTTTATGGACTGATCTCCGCTTTTCTCATTAGGAATTTCGCCGCTCCTCAAAGATGTCTGAGATGACGACACAGATAGATTATGTAATGATATCTCGTGGAATTGTGTCACTCAAATACAATCTCTGTCGCGCAACACATTACAGTAACCTATTTTCCCCAATCGCTTGTTACGTATTGCGTGGGGAGATAAACAATGATATAAAAAAATCGGCGTTCAATAAAAATCTCAATCTTCATTCGTTGATACGGATATTACTTGTATGAACTAACATACTTTAAATTTTTAACGAATGTAGTTAAATATTTGTTGTATGTAGTTAAATATTTGGTAACATATATTAACTAAAAATATGACAGTTTTATAAATATACTAGGGACATAAACTGCCAGTGTGTCCTTTGATGTTTTCTTTAACCAAACAGATTAACAGAAACAAACAGATTAACCTATCTCCTCATCCCTCTCCAATTGTGGTTTTACAATTTATCTACTGAAATGAAAGTTTAAATTCGGTGAACATGATTAAAATCGGGACTGGGTCTATCGAAAATAAAATCTATTAAATGCGTGTTTAAAATTTATTATAAGCTTTTAAGTCAATTACAAATATAATTATAGACTAAATTATAGACGAGCGCTTTTAGACAGTACGCCCACGACCTTACACGCGCCTCCCCAAAAACATGTCTGAAGGATAACCTTTTACTGAAATTCCAGACTATCCATCAAACAAAACGTTAGTTACCGAAAGTCCTTGGTGCGAATTTCGACGAAGTGTGCGAAGTAGAAAAGTTGTGGGAAAGGTGGTCCGGCGCGGAGCGGCCCGGACAACCCGCAACTGTCATTAATCTCTCCGCGCTGTCAGTCGGTGTCAGTGTCACGTTATGAGCGGACCAAAATGCTGCTCATTTTTTAATAATAAAAAAAGGAAATGCTATTTAAAAGGTTATTTCAGATGTCTTAACAAATTGTTCCATTCGCATGAAAGAACTTGAAACAGGATTTTTATCTATCCTGCAGTCTTATTAACGACTAGCTGAGCCCGCGACTTCGCCCGCGTGGAATTTAACTTAACAATAAAGCCCGGTCCCGCGTTCTGAGCCCGCGCGACAGGACCCATTTTTTTATTTTATTTTTCTAAAATAAAAGTAGCCTCAGTTACTGCTTATAACATCAGCTATCTAACAGTGAAAGTCCCGTCAAAATCGGTCCAGCCGTTTCGGAGATACTCTTTGATATCAAGTGTTTTTATTTTTTTACGCGGAACCCTAATTGTTTTTCTAAAATCAAAGTAGCCTAAGTTACCCGCTATAAGATCAGCTATCTGCCAGTGAAAGTCCCGTTGAAATCGGTCCAGCCGTTTCGGAGATTACCCGGAACAAACACACAGACAGACAGACAAAAATTTTTTAATTCGCGATTTTGCTATAGGTATCGTATGTACTTTCATATGCATTTAGTGAAAAGCTGTTATTTTGATATTACAAACAGACACTCCAATTTTATTTATTTGTATAGATAGACAATCATAGACAGCCTCCTTGTGGCAAGTAAGCCAGTGTATGATGTATATAGTATGCTACGAATTGAAGGATATTTCATTTGAGAGTGTTTGTTCTCTCAACAAGAAGCTTCTAAAATATGACAAAATATATTGGCTTTCTCAAAGTTTCTGGATCATTTGTTCAACGTACCCGTACGTCCCAGCATAAAACATTAAATTTTGACCAAGCTCCATTAATCTCGCGTGGAGTCGCTATGTTTAGCCTGTTTGTCACTTGCTCACTTCGCTTCCAGATAAAGTGAGATGTTTCTTGTTCGAGTTTTCACCAGTCAGATCAATTGATCTGACTGGTGAAAACATAATTATGTTATTTACGTCGTCCACTTTGTTGCTAGTTGAGTGCATCTTTGGTTCGCACATCGTAATTGGAAAATATTTAAGTGGAAAAGTCGTTCAGTTTGTGCAATGAGATGTCAAAACGTCCGTTTCAATTCGGACGTCTGCAGTATATTGCCAGGAAGGTGATTAGTGGCTGTTTATACCCGTGTTCTTCACACGAATGTTGTAAGAACAATTGCTTTTTATTTGGTTTTGTCGGGCGAGGTTGATTTCGGGATTACCAGCAACTGGTTTTGCGGTATCCTCTTCTTATTTCAGATTAATCTCATAAAATCTAGCTAGAACTTTCATACCCACATTTACAACTAGAATGTGTTTGATCGTCTTCTCGTCTTTATACGAAACACGACCGTTTTATGAGTGCACCGACAGTCGTAAATTCTAGCGAGTCGCGAAATTGGAATCGCCCAAACGGCAGACTGATTTCGCTTTGTTTATTCACACGATCTGTCGGTTATTACGCCAGGGAGATATTACGAGCGTGTTCCAAACCCAAAAATTTCTTCTTTGTTTCTATGAAACCGAATTACTATTTGATTATTTTTTGTTGCCAATTTTATGATAGCCAACTGCAGATGCTGTGTCCTGTGCTACCTGTATAGTGTAGTGTGTACCTTTGGAGTTTTATGTGGTTAACAGCTATATTCAAGAACATGTTTTCTTCCTGTAGGTATCAGTATTTAAAGGCTACGTTTTTGAACGCTTGCGCAATGATTGTATTTTTTTATCTTGCTATCATACAATGGTACAATTATTATGTTACTTGTTTGGTTATCTGTGTATTTTATTTACCAAATTATGTTATATTTTATGACAATAGAGTGTTGATAAATTCAGTCATTTATTGTATTGGGAGATATCAACGGAAATGGGCCGAGTGTATCAGTTGATAGCCGTCTCTTGTGATTTCTTATGAAAAACGTTATCATTGCATGAAAAAGTTTATAAATAGTTTATAATATGATTCAAAACAATCATAAGTAAATGGTTTACCTTCAAGTAATCTTTATTTATAGTGTTGCGTAACGAATCCTGTAACCAGTAATTTAAACCAAACTCGCGGCAAAATAGTTTGTAATTAATGATTCGCGTTAATGCACTTGTTTTCCTTTAGCGTGAATCAATCTGCGGCGTTTTCAGCAGGCTGTGGCCTTGTAGCAACGTACAGTTTATTTTAACATCCACCGCTAACTCACTCCGCTCCAAAGATAATTTTAGTCTGACTTTCGCCCTCTTTATTTCATGGTTAATTATCTCATTTTATTGGGAAAAAACTACTGTGCTCCTGTTTCATATCGGATCTAATGTCTACGTATCAGTATTTTTAACTTGTATTTTGTACAAACAAAGTTTTGAATCTAAACGTGCCGTCTTATCTGCGGTGTATTTTTTTTTATGAATCACGAGTTGGCTGTTTGACGTCATAGTCTATTAAAGTGCGTTGAATTATTCTCCTAGTTATGATTAAAGGTTACTTCTATTGGCATGTTAAGCTTGGTATTTTTTATAGTTGTAATCTTTATTTGAGCATTTGCCAATTTCGCAATTCGTTTTCCAATTTCAATTCGCTAATACGTAGGAAAACCATAAAAATTCAAGAGTTTTTAGAAAAGATTTCTTGTTTAGAAATACGGTGTAAAGACTACGCAAAATGAAGCATCAACTCTTCAATACTATTTATACAGTTGCTCACAGCGCGTGCAATACAAATTGCGACGAATAAGTATTTATCGCGTCTATTTATTTATTTTTTGGTTATTTTGACAAAACTATTCGCTGAAATACAACTGCAGCTCAAAGCCCTTCAGGAAATTCAAATCTTTTGTTCCCCCTTTGTATCAGAACACGTTTGAACCATCGGCCCGATCTCGGCTCCCGCCGCCCTCCGCCCTCCGCCCGCCGCGCCGCGCCGCCCGCGCTGCCGCCCGCGCCGCAGCAAGCCGCCCCGCCGCGCGTTTGCAATTCAAATGCGAATAGGTATAATCTTGTCGAACCGTTGTATTTGATTCATTCGCTCTTACTCCTCGCTAATGTTTTACAAGCACACAACGTGCGGAATAAATTATTGGTCCAAATATTATGTACTAGCTGTGCCCGCGACTTCGTCCAAGTGCAATTTAACTTAACAAAAATTTCGGCATTATTCATCCCCTATTTTATCCCCTTGGGGGTAGAAATCCTTTCTTAGCGGATGCCTACGTCATAACATCCACCTGCATACCAAATTTCAGCCCGATCCGTCCAGTGGTTTGGGCTGTGCGTTGATAGATCATTATGTCAGTCAGTCAGTCAGTCAGTCAGTCACCTTTGAGTTATATGTATATATATAGATATTACTAGCATGTAGGTATTATGTATTTTTAGATATCTGCTAACATTGAATAGTTCAATAAATTAACCAAAAACAATTTAATTCGCACCGAAATTCCTTTCACACTGCATACAAATACCGTTAATTTCAAGGTCTGGTCGGTGACCGTATAAAGATGTGGTGACAAGCGACCCAGCTTCGTCGGTTTATTTATAGAGGGCGCCACTCTCTTTGTTATGACTACTCTCCGGACATTAGTCTCGTGTTGTCCCGAGTCTCTCGGTAGAGCGGCCGTTTAAATGGAAATCAGTTTGCACAAACAAACATTTGGACACGAAGTAGGCTTTGTTATATAGGTATTGAAAATTTACTTTCATTCTTGGGCAAATTCGAAAGCCTAGTAATCATAGCTAAGTCGTGGCCGGAATAAATGGTAATTAATAAAAATTTTCCTTAGTGTATAGATAAAAGGTTTGAAAAAAAATATCAATATTTTATAATCAAATAATTGTCTCTGACTTTCCGTATAAATCAACTGCCAGCTGTAGAAAAAAACTAGACAAGTACCTTAGAACATAAATAACTATTCTAAGACAAGTACCTATATCTTGTACTTTTTGTTCTCGACACGGGAAACTTTCATGAAATCGTGCACCTATACGATGTAGATGCAGCAACTACGGTTTCTAATAATAGTTTTTCGTCTAGTATTTCGTCGGCAAAAAAAAGTATTTACGTTTGCGCAGCTCCTAAAATCCTCAGATTATTAACAACTGTATTAAGTATATTATTTCCATCGATTTTACGACCATGTTATCGGTGTCCAGTTTTCTATATTTGTTACAAAAACCAGTTGAATGGTCAACGCACTGGCGACAACCCTTGGCTCGTTCGTATTAATGACGTGGGCAATGCGACTGTTGGAGTCCTTTGTTTCAGGATTGCTTTCAATTAGGATCACTTAGGGTTTTGTAAATAAAGGTCACGGAATCACAGGTTTAGGTTTGACATGTTTGTGTAAATGTGACCCATGTCAGGCCACCACTAATTTATTACTAACGCTGGTGGGTATATAGTATCAAGGTTTGTAGATTAAAATACTGACAATAATTCCTAATGCATAATGAGAATATACGGAAAATTTATAAAAATAGTAATAGGCAGTCATGTTCTATCATGACCATAAGGACCTCGGTGCGTACTCGCAACCATAGTTCGTAACCAGACGGCCAGTCAGTGGCCTGAACAATTCTGACAAGTCGTACAAAAACTGCCGGAGGCGCCGGGAACCACACTGGTTTAGTTTTGCAACCAGTTGGCAGTTAATTAATAATTGGAAGTTAATAAAAAGATTAATGGAGTAAATAGACTAAAAATGACTAAGAATACGAGTACGAATACGCTACAGATTCCACTCCAATTTCTTCTACATTAAAATATAATTCAAGTTTTTGGTGCCCAGTACTTCGGCGTACCGATAGATGTCGCTAGTATAGTTTGGGATCGCGATATGGTTTCGTTACAAGGGTGAGCATAATGAGCTAGTCGGTCGGTACGTACAATTTAATATGCCTGCTGGGCAAAGGCCTCTAATTAACTATGGATTTTTGAAGCATATCGCACGAGTAATGTGTCGAATGCATATTTTAATTATTTATTTTTTAATCCAAAATTAATCCAAATTCTTCGTGTTATTTGGAAGAAATAGGTAAAGTATGTATTAGGTAAACAGGTACTAAGTACACCTGTTTCTAGTCTTCATAAATACCTGATCCAAATACCTATTCCACCTAATCTTAATGATCTTATACACTTACCTTTACTTGGTGATCTCAATCCGACTATTCTATATCAAATCTGATATCGAATTATCGATATTTGAAATAATTTATTATAAAATGGTTAAGTTAGTTAACAACTTTGCAGTCACTTATAAACTACGATTACTTCCACCAACAAATTCATCCCTACCTTTACATTAAATGAGGTGCATGAACCCATTACTCTCGCGTCCATTCTAAACTCGAGTGGTGCGCACCGCATCGGCCCGAGCTGAACAACTAAATAAGCTTCTAATGACGCAAAAATACCGCTTCACCTGCAGCTACAGATATAGAAACTAGTTTGAAACGATCTAGAACGTGATCAATGTAAACTGATTGTGTAATAAGAGCACATTTTTTTTATTATTTTTTACTCACAGATATTGAGTTATCTCGACGACGAATTGGTTAGATGGTTCGGGTATAGGCTTCGATGTTACATTTTGATACTTCTCCCCCTTGTGACACCTCACTGCATCGGGTGGGTGCGGGTTCCATTCCCGTCGGAACTAATTCAAAAATTTACTGTTAGTTATTTGCCCTGGTCTGTAGTAACGTGCCCAAAGTACAAGTGTTGCTTAATTTGGGACCATAATATAGATAGTGTATTTAGTCCAGAGATATTTATTTCTTATTTGTGGTTTAGCGTACATTGACGCTTCGGATAGTGATACAGATTATTTTATTTGGTTTGTAGCCAATCTGTCAATTGCCCAAGACGCTCAGAACTATTTAATTTCAGACAGATAGTTATTCAACTAGTGTACGGTTAATTGAATTTGTAGTTTACTTTGACACCAGTTCATTGCTTCACCTATTGCGAAAATACCAACATTTTTACTAAACCTGATTGCATATCGTGCAAATCAGACTAATAACGAGTTATTTCCATAACATTGACGAATCTTGATTTCATCTTGATCGAAACGTTATTGACCGCTAGAGCTAAGAGCATAATAGCAACAGATAGTTTAATTTATCCTCCACTTTCCCAGCGCGCGCCCGTTGGTTCTCGTACGTTCCTCCCGGCGGCGCCTACAACAAAACTGATGGCAACAATTTACAACTCGTTGCTGTGATGGAAAGCTCAGGCGCTCCGTTGGAGTAGACAGGCGTTTATTTCGCTGATCAATCATCCGTGACTTTGTTATTTAAGAAAATGGTTTATTTTTATTTATATAAAAAGAAACACTACGACGATTTTTTTGTAACTATATCCTACATGTGTTTATTCTTTTTTTCTTATTGTTCTAGGTAAGTAATAATGGCGATGTAATAATACCACAATGATGCAGTTCGTGTGTATCGTAAGTACTCATACATATTTCACCATAAATACTGACTTACTTCTTTGTTCATTCTGGCTCGTCACATCCTACTATTGGAACAATCTTTTAAACGTTCACCTTCAGTGACACTAGGAGTTATTGTGCCACTTATTTACCGATGTGACGCGATTCGCGTCACCACACCAATCATATCATTCTGTAAATACATCGTCACGGCACTCTGAATTAGTACAAAGAGTTCAGATAGGTGACAACTTATTAGGGTATTTCTTTTCAGTACTTAATATTTTATTAAACAAAAAGGAAATTACAAGTTTATTGCATAGGTAGCAGTTATTTCATACATACATAGTTCTTATTTTAAAATCCCTGCTGATGGATACAGGGAATGATTCTGTCGGAAACTGTGATTTAGGAGCCATTAATTTGTTTTAGTTTGCTGATAATGTGTTTTACATGTTTAATGAATGATGAAACTGTGTGGGTACTTTTGGTTAGACTACCTAAGCTGTATGGATGTACGTTCTGAAATTGACATAATGATTCGTGTTCGTGTCTGGTTCGTGAAAATATGGGACATTCCTGGAGTAAATTAGGGTATTCACAACCCATCGGGACACGTGTATTGTATGTACTTCACCTATGATTTATGATGAAGGTAAGTTTTACACTTGATTAAACAACGTGCCATGCAGTTTTAAATACGTAGCAGACGTAGGAGAGGGCCCAAATATTTTTAAATTTAGGAATTAATTTGTCGGTCGTTGAACAAAATCCAACATTATTCTAGGGTAGATGCGGTCTTTCCCGTAATCAGCCAATCATACGATTAGACTAAGTTGAATTTATTTTTTATAGTCCTTGCTAGCATAATCTTCACTGGAACAATAAGTATGTAATACGAAAAATGATATTCCTATAAACTAATTCCCACATCGCATGACCTGCAATCTTAGATCTAAACATATTCAAACATTACAAACGCCACAATTTCACACCTCTGCGTTTGAACGGGGACGCTTGCGTTTGCCCAATGTTTTGTTTCGTACAACACTCACAAAGTGGCGTCAATGTCGCCTTGTACGGCTTAGGAACATTTATTTATGTCAGCGACCTTTTTAAAAGTACCTGCGCAATTCGATTTTGCAACAGGTTTTCAAGCTTTACTCAGGTAATATGTGACAGTCAGGTTGTTGCTCTCAAAATTTGGGGGCCACGAGCAAAACAATGCACAGCCGTATTGTATTGAATCTTACAACTGTGTAGGAGATAAGGACCTCATCACGTTTACCTACATAAATATGTCGTGGAATTATTCTAGGCATGATGACGTCAATAAATTAAAATTTAAATAAAAAAAATGGTATTAAGAGGTTTCTAGTATATTCATTTTACTAAAATGTATATATTATCGATTTCATGTAAATAGGTTGGTATTTACGATGATCTCTATCGTAACCGCAGCAGACAATCCCGCTGAAGCCTCGCCCCACAAAGCGTTCGATAGCTCCTGTAATAGGATCCTCGTCTGCCACTCGCTAAAATATATTCGTTTAAGAAAAGCACTCTGGCGTTAAATAAATAAAGCAAAGTAAGTTTTTTCGTGGCAATGCCAATAATGTGATGTGATGCGATCTCTAGCGATCCACGAAGAACCACACTCGCAATCAATCTTGAATCTAGCTAGCTACGAAGTCCTTCATTGAAAGAAGTATTTTAAAATGTCGATAATAAGTGTGACTTGTAAACATAGACTATCTTTTCGGATGTATCGTTAAGTCTACAAGCCTCCCCATCTCTTGAATTAAGCATGACTTGAATGACGAAACACCGGGAACAGCGTGTCAGCGGAATATTAATGGTAACGTTTTCAACGGAATGTGCTTCAAGATTCAACGCCTCTTATGTTGATGTGTTGTTAAGGTCCAACAAAACATTTTCAAATCAAAATGCGATCACGTATGTAATCTCCGCAGTTAGAAAGATTTTAAACCTTCAGTAATAACAATGAGCCTTTGTTCAAACCAATGGTAATTTTGTTGAATTAACGAGACATAAAAAAAAGGTTTTTAGTCTTGATTTAGCCTAGTGAGTTTCTTGATGACCAGCACGACCGCGATACTAGGGAACCATTACGCTGGGCGAGACTCGTACCTTCAGTTAATACGACGCGCGACGGTATGCCATAGCGCTATATGCTAGAACCAAAAAATGGTTGCAGGAAATGAGGATATACAGCTGGCTGCGTCTGTTATTGTTTAAAAGACATAAAACAAAGAGACGGCTCATATTGTTAATGTTAATATTTGCAACACGTCGTGCAAATTGAGACGTCCAGTCGGTAGCCATTTTGCGTTTACCCAGAATGTAAACAGACCGTGTTGGTGCAAATGCACCAGGTATGCGTGCAGCAGCAGCTACGGCCGTCCCTGTCGCACCCACCGGCCTGCGTGTATGTAGGTCAACGAGGAGCTTATCGGTCACAGATCGGGCTGTCCCTCTCACACTGTTCAGACCTTCGCTTCCACCTCAGTTTCGCATGAGACGCCGCGGGGCGCGCACGTCCCCGTGTTATGAGCCCGCGCATGCGTACTACGACGCCAATACGTACAGTGTAATCAGCTGATTGTTTTTATATTATTTCAAATTGTGATCTCTGTTCTGTGATAAATAAGAGAAGATGGGGCAAGCGTTCGGAACGACGAACTCGCACAACGACGGGCAGAGGCACTACACCAGGAAAGAAATTGGTACGTGGATCGTGTTTGTTATTGTCAGTTGACAGTTCGAGCCTATTATGTTGGCAGCTTCATCCTTTGTTACGTCTTAGTTTATGATTATATATAACGTTCTGATAGCAATTAGGCTAACTGTGGTTTAAAGAGACGATCCAACTAATTCATTGTTTATATCAAAATTACATTACCATTTCAGCACTTTTAGTATGCTGTCAGCATGCATCAAGTTTGTTATCATGGATACACATACTCTCTTGTTTTAAATTAAAATTAAATGTATCATATTTTAAAAAGTTTCAATTCGTGACCGAACTGTTTTAAACTGAAGGCTAGGCTCAACAAATTTTCCGCATTTTAACCTGATACGGACACGGACAGTATAATTGACCAAAAAAGTTAGTTGTCCATTACTTTTACCAATAAATGCCCAGGTACATCAAGTGTATTAAGCTAAATCTTTCTGTATTTATTCCAAACCTCCAAAAGGTCGAAATATACAGGTTATAGAGATGGTCAAAGTGACACAATGTCTGGAAAGTCGCCGGCAAGTTATTGCGAAATTGCTTAAGTTATTCAATGCGCCACAAAACAACATACTTTCTCTGTCAAGGCAATTTGCTTGTGTTATTAATGTTAAAAAGTTAAAAAAGATTAGTTAAGTTAAAAAGGATGTGTCAAGTAAGCCCATGGCGTAAATAAACTCCTATGGTGGTAACATTGTTTCTATGATTTGGGATAAAGAAGATCGTCTATTTTGGAGAAAAATGTGAACTTTTTCTGGTTGCGTTTTTTTTCAATATGGTACGTGAAAAATATAACAATTGCATTCGTTTGAAATTCACTATTTTTCCTTACACAGATACTACTCTATCACATCACATACATTACAAGTGCTGTCATTCGCCATGGTCATAAGTTATCACCAACTTACGTAACTATGTCCAGTTTAAGTATAGTATGCTGGGGAAATAACCATCGTGTGGTGACGTTTGAAGATGTTTGACGTTAGGAACTGGTGATTGGAGGCGTCATTACCTGTACTATTATAGATAAAACCAGTTATTGTACGTTTGAGTCAAGAAATAATGCCATACGTAAAAGAAGTACACATTGCATACAGAGTTATAATTTTATGCTAGATGAAGGCGGACTTCTGATGAGTAGATTTTGTAAAGATGATTACCAGGTAATTTTTTAACATTGAGTTCATGAATCTCTCAAGAATAAGACCATTATATCGCAATTAAAAACTTTTCTGTCGTGTGAAACCAAAGTAAATCTTTCAATGTTATATTCTTAATTGTATATCTAAAATATTGCGCATCATTTCTCACCTAGTGACTCGTCATATAACAGCGAATCTTGTAAACAAACAATACATATGTACAATTATATCGTACATTCGTTATCCACACGTACAATGGAACTTTCTGCAGATAACAGCCATTCTAGACGATTCCCACTGGCATACAATAGCATATAAATAAAACAAGGTCGTGGTGAATGATAAAATAGTGACCAATTTGAATTAAAAATTGGTCAACTAAAAATTCTAGTATAAATAAAAAAAATAAGTTTGATAATACGTAAGTAGAAATACACATAAGTAAAATTAAAGGACTTAGTTATGTCTAGAATTAACATTTCTCGCAGCAGAGGTGAACGAATTCCCCAAACAATTTCAGACATGGAGTTTAAGAGATCATGATTCTCACCTATGTCGAAACAGTATTCTAGGTTCAAAGTAATAGCAGTGTGCTGAATAGAAAGGTAAATCACTTTGGATCGTGTTTTCGTAACTATTAGCTTCTATGGACACCTCCATAGAAGCTATTAGTAACGAAAACACCTGATCTGATGCCTGACAGACCAACACAGCTGCACATAGGTACTTACTACGAAACAGGAGTCTGGGAGCTTATTGTGTTTCGGTAGAGTACCAACTAATCTATTGAGGTAATGCCGTTGATAAGGTCTAAAAAGTTGTCAAAACATTTTCGCAATATAAACGTTAGTCACTGGTTTGGCCGCCTGGACAGATACTTTGATTGCATTCCCTACAGCTCCATGTTTTACTCAGCCTATGTGGTCTGTAGGAAGTTCTCGTGTGTTGCTTTAAGTAGATCGCTGTGAGGGAACTTTAGGCTTGACTGGGTGAAATAGGTGTGTGGCCAGGTTCATGTCATCTCTTGTCAGCCGCTGCTGTCAGCGCACTGTACTCGTAATCTTGACAGCAATATTTCTGCATTTGCCCCCTATCTTACCTCCACGGAGTAGAGTTGTTTTTGTTAATAATAAATATTTGTTTTTGACGGTTCCCTTGTCTTGATAATGGTTTATCTGGGAAAACCTAAGCCAGCAGGCTTTTACTGCACATGTAGTTTTTACGTTCTAGAGGGTTTTAATAAATTAATGTTGTTCATTTGACTTTTGTAAGGGGACTCAAGCTATCCATTTAATTGAAGCACGTGCGGGGCAAGGAGCCACAATCCAAATGTATTCAGTATTCTATTCTGAATAATGCTGTAGTTTTCGCAAGTCAAGCACCGTAAGCAACCCAATTATAAATATTTAAATAATTTGATCTTAGAAATGGCAAATATTCTTACATTTGTGGAATCCCAAACTGTGAATTCTTATTTCTCAGTCTACCCTAGCATTACTCGAAATAAAACGGGCATTTACACAGGAAATTATATATTAAATGGAAATATGTGTAGGTAGTCAGCGCCTGCGCACATGACGCAGGCGCTGCGGGATAAAGAACAGATGCACCGGCCGCCGACATCAACCTATCCGACTATTGATACTTTATCTTGTATGGAAAAGGCGCTTCAATGACTGGACTAAAAAACGAAATTATATATTTTTTTAACACAACAGTGGAAAATAAAGTGACAACATTTTCTCAAATACTTACCATGTCAAGGGCGATTCCTATTGTTATATTCAGTCTATTCAGTACAGTAGTTTGTTTTCTAGAAGTAATTTATTTAACCTAAATTAATCCTTATTAATATTCATGAGCGGTTTGTAGATAACAGCAATTTTGTCAACGATTGTTTGTGTTCTTATTTTTTGATGCTGACTTCACTTAACATACGATTCGCTCATGCCAATTCAAGTAAGTAAGAGTAGTCAAGTAAGTGACCTACTAAAAAATACAAGGTCCTTAGTTATTTCTAGCTTTTTAGTGCATCCAGGTTTTTTTTAAGTCAAATTAATTTATTTCTAAAAATATTTTCCTACATTCAAAGACAATTTGTATGTGTGTAACGAAGAAATATTAATCGGTCGGTTAGTAATTTAATGCAAGGTATTTTATGTTTAATACATATTATATTATAGTCTATCTATTGGATCCGTATGTTTATTTAAAGCTCAGGCTTCTGTAGTATAGAAGACGGCTAAACAAATAGCTAGGACCCCTAGAGTGATGCCCCGTGATCGTACTGTTCGGTCATCCAGTTTGGGTCGGTATAGGCCTAATCGTATTAGCGGAGCCTCGTAAAAACATGTGTATAATGCTATGACATATTTTCCCAGTAGTCTAGCTATTTTGATATTCCTGAAAAGATAAGTCTTATGTCTTTGGTATGTTTGTTTTTACGTAAATTTTATAAGTATTGGAATATGTTGTGAAACTATCAATCTTTTGTTGAATACAGTAATGATAACTCCTATTTTACACCTTATTCGTCTTCAGGTCCAAAGTGGCCACTGTCCCACAAGTAGGTACTTGATGATTCAGCCCTGCGATATGAATCATTTATTTATTTTATTTCCAGTTACATCTACTTTTTCATATTTTTGTGCTTATTAAAGACTAACTGATAAAACCCTGTCTCGCTTAAAGTCAAATACGAATGTTTACTCCAACAATTGCATAGCTCTGTAGACGTATTATAAAAACTTAGGTTTTCAGACCTCACATTACGACATATTTGCCGATAGCAAAACTAAGTTAACGCCATAATTGAATCCAAACCGGCTGCGTTTCCTAACAGCGGGGTCCTGGTTCGGCGCTGGACCGGTCCGGACGACCGGCACCACTGCGGTTTATTGCACCAACCACGGCTCCACGGTTACTGTGGTGAGGGTAGGTTATGGTTGATGTCCCGAGTGTCTGTCAGTCTTAACACAACAGGTATCGAATGTCTGAGTTACCATTAAACCTAACCTAACCCATCGAATGTCTGGGTTAGTAACTTGTTTCACCTACATATTATTAAATTACATCAATTAATCATTTTACTGTACTTCTCCGGAAAATAACCACAGTAATATATTGTTTCCTTGTAACTATCTGAATTTAACCTACCTAGGTATTTAGTGGCATTACGGTCACAAATAATTAACCTAATGTAAGTTTCCATAATTAAATTACTCAAAATAAGCGTTAATTAAAGTATCCGTATTGGTGCCGTGGGAGTCTATTTGAAATATGTTAGAAAATACAAAGTCTTCGCGTATTGGGGACACTTGCTGGCATGACATGCTGGATATCATCATTATCGCCGGACTATATGAGTATCAGTGCCCTCGGCTTCTTCCACATATTACCAACTCACAACTTTAATCGTTAACTGTACAATGTTAAAAACATTACTTTTGACTTTGAAACTGCTCTCGGGGTGTTGCCTTTCCACACAATATTAACGGATGCACGTTGTGAGGCAAATTCGAATAATAAGTTGGTACCTTGATGTCAGTATGCGTGTGTTTTTTGTAGGCGGCCGGACAAAGGACAACCGCGTCTATATTTATTTTTTGTAAGACGGCAAAACCAGTCCTTTGTGGGCGCAACGCTTTTCCAAGACATCGGGAGACATTTTGATTAATTTGTTATTGCCATTTTATTTGTTTCGCCGGAGTAGTCTCTTATCTAGGTAAATTTTTTTCTTATCAGGGTTGATACAAAAATTGTTATTTCACATATTATTGCTTTGTTATGGACAGACGGGAGGCAAACAGAATGAAGCGCTCATATACGAAATGACGTTGTAAAAAAGTTGAATAGGATCGTAATCAGGGTATTCATAGTATCATAGAGATGATTGAATTACAAACGCGCAAACACTTTCGCTTTCTTTTTATAATACGAATGAAACAGCTCGGTATTGAAAGTAAAAGTGGAGGCGAAGCCAAGAGTATTTATGAATCAGCGGCTGAAGTTAAGGAAACAGTAGGAAACACAACCCGATCAGAGAGACAATGGATGGTGATAAGTTGCAGCGATGATAACATACAATGCAACATTGTTCTAAAAAAAATCTGGTGTCCAGGTTTCTGATATTCATATTTAACTTAAAACCACATATAATTCTGTTCAGGGGGACTATCGCCAAGATAGTTAGACCTAGTTAAAGATAGAGGTGTCATGACAACCTTGTGTTACGATCAGCTGAAGTTGCAGACCCGTTAGTTACATTAAATCTGCGATATTTAAAAACATGTTGTTAATGCGTACAACGTGTTCAACAATACTCTAAAATATTATTGCCCATATAATGAGTGTTGCTTAGTGGTCCCAAAATACCACTTTTGTAAATAAGAGACAGTGTAAGTCCTCATGTGGCAACAGGCTATTTTCTATGGGACTTGTGACTTCAAATATAGTGGTCTCGATTGAATACACTGTAGCACCTCTTCCAGAATTACGGTCGTGATGGATGGTATCTAAAGTCATTTATATAATAGTAATGGCACTCCAGCTGTTCTAACTAAGATGAAGATATCTGCACCTGATATCTGCACCTGATAACCTCACACTGTTCAATTTGTTGCTCGAATGACTAAAGATGCAATGACATAAACCTAAAAGACATAAAAAACTAATCTATTTAATCAGTGTTCAGAGTTCTTTGACTTTAAAATAATCATTTTATGCACTGACCTAATCTGCAAAGTCTGCAAGAAATATTGTGCTTTTTTATACACCAGGGAGGGCCCCATTCACAATCGACCAACATGTTCCAGCTTGCATCCTTCTTATTCATTTGCAAAAGGATGGAAACTGTCGTGTCCGACTTCGGAAACTTTCCGTCAATTGTGAATACACCCCCTAATTCATGTGCTTCTCTCGTTTCGTTAACTAATGAGCTGTGTCCATCCAAGTAATGTGATTATGCGACAGTGATCTGAGACGTGATTTTTCACTAGTATGAATTCTAACAAGAAAAATAATTCCAAACCAACTAACAACGTGACCCAAACATTTTGTTTCTTCTTCTATGGAACTGTACGAAATAAATCTCGTCGATGTCACATCTGGCAGATGGGCGCTGCATGTTATGTAGATGGCAAATTGGAACCAAGATATACAACGTTTTTATACGCGCCTTACAATAGGTACGTTCACTGTACTTGAAATGTGGGACTTTAATTTTCACCTATTATGACAACTACAAACGCAATCGCAATATTAAATCAGCGAGTGTGCGGCCAAGTGTGTCCGACGGGAGTGGAGGCGGCGCGGGCGCGCTTCAAGGCGAGCCGCTCGCCCGAGACGCTTGCAAGTAAACGCACTGGTTAAATGTATTGACCATTTTATTTTAGGTATGAAATACGAATAAATGGTGAAACGAAACTGTTTGTAAGGATATTGGTAATTACAGTTGTTAATCAGATGATCCTGACGGCAACTTCGTTTTGGCACTGTGTAGAATAGCAGACCCTGCACACTCGAGGCTCCTAACTTGTTAGTGGTAGGGTGAGAGACGAGAGTAAGTCAGATGTCTTCTTGAATTATCTTGCATCTTTCTGTTTCCTAAGCCTCCTCATAAACAGGTTCTAAGTTCGTTGTCATCCAGTAATTCTTAGAAGAACCAGTTCAATTTTCTTAATTTTTTGTCAGGGTCAGGAGTTTAGGAGTGATGATAGTTCACCAATACAAAATGAAATCCTTCGTTATATGACACAAGTGTCCGCCTGTATGGATTTAATTCAGATACCGGTTAAGTGCGGTTGCCATGAATGTGGACAAATAATCCGGTTTGCGGCGAGTGTGGCCAATTGGCGTGATTGTACGATGTGGTTGCAGTTTCGATGGACTTAACGAGTGGGTAACCGAATTTTATAAGCAAAAAACGGCAGATTAGAGTCCGGCAATCATTACGCTTTGGCCATCTGTTAAATATGTTGTGTGTTCCTCCTATGTCCATCGCCGCCTAGGCACCCGGTTCAGCATACTTCCTGTTGTCACGCCCGAGGCAAAACAATGGGGCAGCACTCTCGACTCTTGTCCCCTTCCAAAGGACCCTCAGTACCCCAGCCAGATTTTCCACCTGTGGCCAATGAGCTCTTCTTGCCATCGACTTAGGCCGTCTTTGTGAATTACAAAAGGCGTGCGTTCCTATTATTCCAGTAAAGATGTGAATGATTGTAGGTTAGTAATTTGACACAGCACTGATGCCTTCCACATTAGTAGCGCGAAAAACTACATCAAATGAGTCCTCGTTTTCGTGTAATCTACCTCGTTTGGACGGGCAAATGCACAAAACAACGAACAAAACAAAATATTTCCTCAACCGGTGGTAAATCAACCGACTATTTTTAGCACAAACATTACAGGGCATGCGTGACTAAGCGTACGAAGAATAATGTGGTGGAAGATATGGCCCCAATTGGATTTAGATATTTGCGTTGAGTCGCTACTATGCATAAACACCTTCTCATAGAATTATCAAAACAATGACTTGCTGGACCTGGCTAAGGTAACTTGATGATTCATCAAAAGTATATAATTCAGAATTTCTACAGTGATTTACGCTTCCTTTCAGAGATCAGACAATTTCAGACTGTAATTTTAACTGATAGACTTCTAATTGAACTATCTTCATCTTCTTTGTATCTAATATAGTAAGAGAAAAAACTTCTACAATTGGTAAGGCTAACACAAAGATAAACATCACGTTTCTTAATAAGGTATTACCTTAAACAGTGGGATGCCTTCTTTTTCTTTATACGTCGTAAGTAGCAAAGCCGGGGCTGTTCTTCCGCCACACTGCGGCAAATGCCCTAAGTCGGAAATTTTCTGTGTGACTGTTAAGAGTACTGGACGTAGCCCAAAAGATAAGCCGTCACTTGTCCATAATGTAGTAAAAACTAATATTTGGGCACAAATTACACTTTGCCGTTAGATAACAACTCTACTTTGACCCCTAATCATCATTATAATGTATAGGTACATATTTACATTTCTACTAATTCGAGGGAAAGTTTGAGGTCAATGTATTATAGAGGATAATAATAGATATTTATCGTTTAATTAGAATCAATTTTGAGACTTGATAATTTGTAGGCTGATTGCTTTGTTATAGTGGACAAATTGGTAAAGTAAGCCTGTGAAGAGGTCTTTAATAAGATGCCTAACTACGACGGGTTAATCACAGGCTATATTCTGAAATTAATTTGTAGATTCCTCAATAGAACTCCTTAACATCTCATACTATTTGAAGAGCCATGAGTTTTATTGTATTTATAATTTAAGTTTTGCGACAATATTGTTCTCGCCACATATTTAGTTGACGCACGGAACTATTTTCACAAACTTTTCATGATCACCTACTCTATCTCATGAATAAGAAATTCGACGTCACATAAGATAGACAGGAAAAACAAAAGTTATCATTATCGCCTTATCTACCAAATGGGTGTGTAGGAAGGGATTATGTGATTCATAAAATCAAATATTTGAGAAAAGATTATTAATAAAGTATAAGGAAAAGTGGAAACTTGAAAGAAGAGAATGTGTTTATTTAGTTAAAGTCTTGGGTGGAATTATTAAAAACTCAAAATATCAAGCTCGCATCAGCTATATGTACTGCGATGATATCACTGGGCCGTCATCTCGCCCCACTGGTTGGTCCTGACGATTGTGGTGTGATCCGTGCGCGTGAGTGCGCCCTTGTGGGCTGATGATTACTACATATTTGTTACTATTGCCTCATCCAAACACCATACTTCTCAAAACTATCCCCACATTATCTTATCAAAATTTACACTGCCTCTCAAAATCCAATTGTACACCCCATCATTAAACAAAAACGTTAATTTGTATGTAAATTACGTTATCTACACAAGGAAATAAATGGAATCGTCGCGATAAGTGTCGCATGACGTAGCAGACGGCGTAGCATACATTGATAGCATATCGACACAAAGATTAAGTACCATGCCTCATAACTATGTCTTTGACCCTACCCGAAACTAGACCACCCTATATAGTGCGAACCATCTGAAACACCCAATTTTCTACCAGATTCAAAATTGCAAGTAACCTTGGAGTCGTTAGTCTAAGCAAAAATAAATTCTTATAACTCTACTATTTTGGAAGAGTACAAAAGATTAGCATATCCTGTGCCGTTAATTATTCTAAGTTCTAAACTTTATCCGTGTTCTATCATTTGCCTACGGCGGGATAGGCAGACGTATTTATTGCGGGGCGTTGACATGCCCAAGAGTCGGCGCCAGCCAAATACAGATGTTGATATTAATAGATTTAAAGTTCGTTGATTTCACAAGCTGACTTACGCAGGCAAAATGGAAAAATAAACGACTTTTATGATACTGGGTGTGGTGAACCGTAGTCTTTAAGAATAGGTTTCTTATTCATAAACACCATTGAGTATAGCGTGAATTAATTGTTATGGTATATTTAGGGCTTTTTAGGGTCTTCTCATATTGTACGGTAGTTCGATGAGAATCATGATGGGTTATAGAAGCCTAGCTTGAGGTATAAGATCTAGATACGGGAAATAATCGCCAGCGAAGGTTCGTCAAATGCGTAATACATTTGATAGTAATACGTTCTCTACGTGACATCTGACTGTTGAGAGAGTGATAAGACTATTTCTTATACCCATTATAAACTACAATCAGAAGTTAATATAGAACTGTCGACAGCTTAATGATCAATAAATATCTACTGATAACCTTCAAAATATAAGTGTTTAATTAATGTTTGCTGTACGGCCCGTCATAGACAGCTACCTTGTACTTAAATAATGAAGTTACTTTGTCTCTTGCTGTTTTTTTAGGGTTCCGTAGACCTACGAGGAACCCTTATAAGATCATCCAGTCCATCCGTCCGTCTGTCCGTCCGTCCGTCCGTCCGTCCGTCCGTCCGTCCGTCCGACCGTCCGTCCGACCGTCCGTCCGCCCGTCAGTCCGTCCGTCCTTCTGTCTGTCCTTACCCATCACATGGTCATAACTTTTACAGTTTCTGACGGATGTTGATGTAATTTGGTACAAAAATACTTTAAGTAAGTAGATCTCACTTTCAAAAATATAAAATGTAACAAAATTACTTTTTTTGATAGATGGCGGTAGTAGCATCTATACAACTTTAGTACCTATTTCAACCTGAGGTGAAATTTTAACCAGATTACTTTCAATGACTCGGAACCCTTCATTGTGCATGGCTCGACAAGCACTTGGCGATTTTTTTTTGTTTACTTGTTGAGCAGCAGTTTTCTCCCGATTTGCCTGTGATTTGTAAGTCATCTACTTACATCCAATCAAAATGTTATTCAGCATAATAATTTTGAAGATATGAATTTCAATTAACAGTTCAACTTAATAAAACAACGTTCTGAATTGACGTTAGTTGAAAAAATTGATTTTTTCTTTCATCGTTTGCAAAGTGGGTTGTTTCTATTTGTGCATTTTTTAATTCCATTGGTCGGGACCTCAGAGTTTTCTCAAACTACTGATCAAATGTAAGTAGTATTGCATATGTACATAAAAGCTAATTTGGCCGCGATCTATAGACTCACTTTCACGAGCCGAGTTCACGTTCATCGCCGTCTGGCGCACGACCAGTACTTTAGAAAGTGCTGACTAAACTTAAAACATGCTTCCTGCATTATTTAATCAATATAGTATCGCTTCATAAAATCTTTGCTACTTCCCCTCTTCTCACTAATTTACTAGCTGATCTTAAATATACATTTGCTTCTCTGTGACCACTATTTTTCTCCAATGGCAACCAGTCAGCAAGGGCAAGTGCAGTGAAAGTAACTGATAATAAGAATTAGACTAGTGCAAAATATTACACGAACTTCTTTAATCATCTTGACTCAGGGATATGTCCTATGCTTTGTTGGTTTAGCTATATGATAGAAACATATGAGAAAACAATGTACCGCGTAATAAGAGCGTAGGCAGAGAGATAAGAGTTCGTTCACAGACCGCTAATACTCTCTTTATGTACTCGAGTTTATATTGTTTTCTATTAGACCATCCTGTTAAGGTAAAAAATATATACAGTAAATGTTTGAGTAACAGTACGATTTTAGTCAATTTATTAAAATTATATGAATATAATCCTATTGTCCTCATTAATTTATTGTCTTATCAAAATAACAATCTACCCCTTGTGTTATCTCCTCATCAATCGTGCTCAGTACTAGGCTTATCTAAGCTAAGCTAGGCTAAGCTTAAGCTAAGCTAAGCTTATCCTTTTCTCGTATTATTATCTTAACTACTATTATGCTGGTCATCGTGAACCTACACCTTCTCCTGTAAGCTTGACATGGTTGTTATTTTATAGTCATGTGTCAGCGGGAGCGGTGCCCAGCAAACCCCTTATTTTTCTATTAGAAACAAACTCTAATTGCGCAATAAACAATAGCATACTCTAGTGCAACAGCATGACGCGTCGCGAGCCTACTCATCAAGCACGCATCAGCTATAGGCACTGCGATGATATCACTGGGCCATTATCTCGCCCCACTGGTTGGTCCTGAGGACTGTGGTGTGATCCGTGCGCGTGAGTGCGCCCTTGTGGGCTGATGCACTTGTACTGGGTTTTGATAAGTTTCCCTTTAAATATGGGTGGTCTGAATCAGTTGAAACTTCAAAACCACAAATTGATGTCCCACTAAAAACTTCAGCCTTTTTAACTGTCTGTATCATGTAAGAGCTTGCTGTTCTTTTACGAATCATCTCATCTTTGTGCAAAGTTATTAAACTTAAACCGTGAATAACAATGGACTGTTAGGTACTTGTAGTAACTTAAACAGTCGGTCTAGTTTCTACGAGGAAGTGAAGCTTGGACTGAAGCCACACACAGCGCTTGGAGCGACTCAACTAGCATAAGCCAGCCTTCATTAGCGTTGTAGGTACTATTGATTACTGGCATACACAGTAATCCGTTTAGCTCCCACCTTGCTAGACCGAGCCATTCGTCCTAGACTGACCGACGTTGGAATGGATGTCAATACAGCTATATTTACGAATGAATTAGCTGTCGGCTAAATAATGACAATATAACTGAGACTCAATAGAACTCGAGTCATGATTAATTCTGATGTATGCATGTGACTTTTATATAATTTTACATTGACAGGGTTAATGGAAAAGTGAGAGGTTGGTTTAACTAGTACTTAATAACGATTTATTTTGCTTTACTTCGTTGATATCGCATTATTTTTTTTTAAACTTATGTACTATAATTAGTCGTATAGGAAGAGTTAGCTTAAAACTTTTTTTACATTTTTGTTGCAGGTAGCAAATGAATTGTCTTGGAAAAGTGTTTTGTCTTTATACTCGTATGAAGAATTTTTTGTACCCACAGACCCAAAATAAGATAACATGTTTAATGTTAATAATATGAAATCTCATGAGCGTTATATTGAATAGTAACTGCTGGTAAAGGAGTATTATCTCAAAGCCACTCAAACCGCGCTCGATCCTTGGCCGCTATAATACACAGTAATAAAGTATGACACAAGTAGATAAATTACCTTTGTAATTGCGTTCTTAATACATACGAATTATGTCGCAGTTGCTTGGTATAAGGTTGATTCACAATGGAAAGATTTATATTCTATACTAGCTGTGCCGCCCGCGACTTCGTCCGCGTGGAATTTAACTGAACAATAATTTAATTTAACATTTGCGAGTCGATGTGTCGTGTTTTATATACCTACGCAAAAGCCCGCTCGCGCGTTTTGAGCCCACGCGACAGGCAGCATTTGTAATAATTATTTTTTTCTAAAATTAGGTAGCCTAAGTTAATGCTTATAACATCAGCTATCTGCCAGCGAAAATCCCGTCAAAATCGGTTCAGCTGTTTCGGAGAATACCCGGAACAAACATACAGACACAATAACAATTTAAATCGCATTTTTGTTATAATTATACTTCACTGGTTCTTCCGAAAGATCATAATTACTTGTAGTAGCGCCCTCGTACTGCCGTTGTCACAATGTTTAAAGTTTCCACAAATATTGAAAACTTTTTAATACTTACTGGCAACACCGACCACTAGTCATTCTGCACCGCGGTCCGCCATCTTAACATCATTCTATGTTCTTGTGCGCCGTTGTTCACACGCATAATGAGAAATTCAAGAATTCGTCAAAAAATTCGTCGTTTGCAGAAACGTCTTAGGCATTCAGATTCGCAGTCAAGTTCCGAGTCGAAATCTGATTCTGAACATGAATTTTCACCGCCGCGTAAACGAACTCGGCGTCGTATCATTTCAAGTGACTCTTCTGAACCAGACGACAATACCAATGAAGGTAAGTTAGTGCAAATAGCAATTTAATGAAGCGTAAATATTATCTTTGTTAGTATATTATATTATTAATTAACTACCCTCATGTTGCATGTATTGTCTGAATGACGTATGCAACTATGTACCTAATTGAGCATTACAGGTGTCGTCTGAAGGTCACACGTAATGACAAAACCGACGTTGCAAGTGTTGGCTGTATGTCACACGCAGCGATCACTCACCATGATTAACGTTGCAAGTGCTGACTGAATGTCACACGCGACGGATTTATTATTATTTTTCTCATGCCTACCCGCATTATTTCAGTTGCCCAAGAAATACAAGAAGAGGTTACAGATGATATTTTGTCGATATTAGGCGAGGATCCTACTATCAACGAAGAATTCAGTACAGACATTCATTCACATATAGCTGTTCGATGGAATAATATCTTACAGAAGGGTATTAAAAAAGAGATTCGTTCCGATTTGGTTAAAAAATATTTGCCACCCGCCAATTGTCGATATATACAACCGCCTAAATTAAATGACGAGATAAAAGCGGCGGTTCAAGAAAACTCAGTTAAAAGAGATGCTAGGTTGGAACATAAACAGGTTCAATTAGGAGCCGGTATTACTTGCGTTGGCAAAGCTATCGATATTGCATTGAAGATACCTGACAAAGATTTAAGAGACCAAGTAATAAAATGCCTTGGTGAAGGTGGTCAAATCTTAACTGATCTTCATTACTTGGAAACGACCACAAGAAGATCACTTTTAATGCAAGGATTGAACAAAAATACTAAAGAAGCCATTAAGGATATCTTCAGAGATAATTTATTATTTGGTGAAGGATTGTCAGAAAAACTGAAAGCTACAAGAGCATGTACTAAATCAGCTGTCGATTTGAAAATAAAAGTTCCAAAGACATCAACACAACGCGGCAGACCAGATTTAAGGAATGCCGCCGGTTTTCCGTCATCAACACAGTCTTTAAACTGGAGGGGCTCGTCTCGGCGGACGGGACTAGCGAGCGTCAACCTGGCAGGGGGAGCGTACCGCGAACAGCGCGAGCGCCGTCCGACTGCAGCGCCGCCCCGTCGACCGCAGGCGAGCCAGCGGCCTTGTAACAACCCACCTTACATACCCTGGGTATCTAATGAAATATTTGAATATTATAATGGCCAAGTGATCTGTATCGTCTAGTGGTTATAGGACCTAACATAGTGAACCGAGAATAGTAACCTAAATTCTTTTAGTGAAAGATTGGTATTCTAAGAACAAACATACTTACATTAAATACTCCCTAATCTAACCAAAACCATTAATATTCTATGTTCTAAGTATCAAGAAGACCGTCCTAATTCAATTTAAGTTTAACGTTGAAGAGGTTTATGTCCTTAAATTACATTATGTGAAAGTAATAATTATACACAAATAATATGAACTAGTGGATGATGGTTATATCAAAGATATGATTATGCAGCAATTATTTGTTTGTGACAAGGTCGGGAGCTCCTCCCCGCAGCCCGACAGTGGAAAACAACACGTATCAATTTTTCCCCCATGACTTGTCACTCAGTCAACTATTAAATTAATAAATTGTTTTAGTACAACTTTTAATATCAGTAAAATATTCTCTGAATGATAATAGTTTGTTCTACTGACAGATTTGTATAATTTATTTCCTTTAAATAGGAAAGGTATATTCCAACCATTTGGCCATTAACAAGACCTTCAGGATATCTTCTGCTTCAAAGTCTATAAGTAATATTAGATACACATTTGATAAGTTTAGTCAGTGACTCGTTAGCATCTCAATCATCTACTCGTGATGAGAATACCAACAGGGTCTACCGCCCCAAGTATGACCAAACAGGATTGTAGTTATAAGGCTGATGAGTCAGATCAGTGATTGTCAGGTTAGCAACTCTATCATCTACTGTTTAGTGATTGCCAACAGGGTCTACCGCCCCAAGTGTGATCCAGAACATCAACCTTTAGTCGAGGAATAAATAATGTAAAATAAATAGACTTATAAGCCAGTTTCAATCCATCCAGATTCTCATCTCTGAACCAACTGATATGATGAAATATTAAATGAAAAGTATTCAAAATGTTTGTAATATATCAAGTATTGAAAGTTGAAGTAAGAATGTGAATAATAAAGTTACATTAAGTAGGTATATCTATATGAAATGCAAAATAAAACTTTACCACTCATTCGTAAACCTAATCCAATGGAGAAGAATGAGCAAGAAACTCCATGGATATTACAAAAGGGTCCTACCTAATCTATCAACAAATATTTATGTAGTTAATGTAAGGATGAACAGGTTCAAACTTGTACGCGCTGTCGCCATTATACTTGACGCGAAGGTACCTATTTAACTTATTGCGTCTAACATAAAGAACCTATTTACCTAAATCTATCCTAATCCCTGAACACTAATATACCTAGGCAAGATACCTATTAACTAGAGCACACGTATCATAACATATCGATAATCGTCCTGACATTAAATCTCTCAAGAATTTGAACACTATTCTAATAATCAAGTAATAAATAAAGTAAGTAAGTATACAACCCCTTTGATACACCAAGGAACTAAATTAATATTGATAATTATTCACACACTTTAAAACACAATTCTAGATAAACTAGATAAATAATTTAGCATCTAACTATTTGCACAACGATAATTATAATCACATGTCACTCGTTCGGGAGATCGCAATTGACTGTCCCCTATACCTACTATTCCAGCCCTTTTATTCGTAATCCACTCAACGTACTCGCCTCGCGCGGCCTTTCGGCATCTTCCTACAAAGACACCGCCGCCCCGTAGTTACCTAGAGTTTCAACCGCGGCTACCGTCAAAGGGAGCCGCCTACCGTAGGTTTCGTATTAAAGTCGCCGCCGCACGCGCCGAAAGGTCAAATCCAGGGTAGGTAACTACCTATGTTCCACGTGTAAGAGTTACACGTGGCAAGCGCGATATAGGTACTTAAAGTACAGCTACCTACATTCTTTAAGGTTATTAATTTATTTGTTTTATATAAGATGAATGCATATTTTTATTATGATTAATTAAAGTGATGTCTCTATTTAGATAGGTATTAGTTCGATATATTTATATTTGTGCACGTGACGGACGAGTTCGTACCGTTACAGCCTCTCTTAACCAGACGGAATTAACCAATTATTCCTCGCAGGTGAGATACGCGGGTAGATTACAATATTTTTTGTCACAGTGGCGAAAAATAACGAAGGATGCATTTGTGTTGTCATGGATACAGGGATATCGAATCCCGTTTTCTGATACGGTTATTCAAAAGAAACCTCTTATAACTTGGCCTCACAATAAGGAAGAAAATATTATTTTTATAAATGAAATTAAAAAACTTATTTCTAAGGGTGCAATTAGAGAATGTTCTCCCTGTGCTGAGCAGTTTGTATCTAGGATATTTCTAATCGATAAACCTGATGGACAGAAACGAATGATTTTAAATCTAAAATCCTTAAATAAATATATATCGACGTCTCACTTTAAATTAGAAGATTATAGAACTGTTATAAGATTGATCAATCGTGACTGTTACATGTGTAGCATAGATTTAAAGGATGCTTATTTTTTAATTAATGTACATGCTGACGATCGCAAGTTCCTAAGGTTTCAATATAAGTCAAAACTTTACGAGTTTTGTGTATTACCATTTGGTCTAAATGTTGCTCCATTTGTGTTCACAAAACTAATGAAGCCGGTTATGCAATATTTACGTCGTTTGGGATTTTTGTCCGTGATTTATTTAGATGATATATGGCTAACAGGGGAGTCATATGTTGAATGTGAACGCAATGTAAGAGTTACGAAAAATCTTCTAGAAACATTGGGTTTTATAATAAATCATCAAAAGAGTTCATTAATTCCAAAAAGTACTTGTAAATATCTTGGTTTTTGTTTTAACTCGAAAAATTTAACAATATCACTGCCAGATAAGAAACGTAATCGTATTAAGTCTGAATTAATACGAATTATGAATTATAAGTCTTGCAGTATTAGAACGTTTGCTCAGTTCCTAGGTTTGCTTACATCAGCATGTCTTGCTGTAAGTTACGGTTGGTCTCATACGAAAATGTTTGAGCGAGTTAAATATTTAGAACTGAACCATAAAGGACATTATGACGAGTCATTGGTAATTCCACGTTATCTTCAAAAGGATTTCCGATGGTGGTTAAGTCGTATTGATACGACTGTTAATGTTATTCGTCAAGGAAACTTTGCTTTGGAAATATATTCCGATGCATCAAAAACTGGTTGGGGTGCATGTTGCGGAAATATTAGAACGAGCGGTTTGTGGTCTGCAGTGGAAGCTAAAAAACACATCAATGAGTTAGAACTTAAAGCCGCGTTATTTGCGTTAAATTTTTTTACAAACAACAAGTATGATTCCGAAATCATTATTCGAATTGATAACAAAACCGCTATTGCTTATATTAATCGAATGGGCGGGGTTCAGTACCCTCATTTGAATGCAATAGCTAGAGATGTATGGGATTTATGTGAATCCAGAAACAATTTTGTGTTCGCTTCATATATTCCTTCTGTAGAAAATTCCACTGCGGACGCAGAATCTAGAAGGGAGTATACAGATACAGAATGGGAGTTAGATCATTTGGCTTACAAAACTATTGTAGATATTTTTTTTGAACCGGATATAGATTTATTTGCTAGCAGACTAAACAATAAGTGTCCTAAATACGTATCATGGCATGGTGATCCTAACTCTATATCAGTGGATGCGTTCACCATAAATTGGTCGGCATATCATTTTTACGCATTCCCTCCTTTTAATTTAATGTTACGAACATTATCCAAAATTGTATCGGATAAAGCTGTGGGGATTGTGGTTGCCCCATATTGGCCCAATCAACCTTGGTTCCCATTATTTCATAAGCTTTGTGTTTCAAATTTACATATTTTGAACCCTAAACCTCATTTATTAATGTCTCCTTCCAGAATGAAACACCCTCTACACAAATCACTGTCTTTGATGGCAGGAGTTTTATCCGGAAGGCCTTCCTGAATAGAGGAGCTCCTGTAGAGGCTTTAGATATACTTTTGGACTCATTCTCTACAAATACATTTAAACAATATCAATCAGCCTTAAAAGAATGGGATGTATATTGTAGAACACATAATTATGACTGTTTCAATTCATCAATTAGAATAATTTTAGAGTTTCTTACTTTTGTTTACTATAAAGGCGCTAAATATGGCACCGTTAATTATTACAAATCAGCTTTAGCTTTAATTCTAGGCAGTCAAATGAATGATGATCTCATTACCAGATTCTTAAAAGGAGTGTACCGAAATGTTCCTCCGACTCCTAAATATGATTCGACCTGGGACCCATCTATTGTTTTACAAAAATTAGAAACTTTAAATAACAGTGAATTAACTTTAGAACACTTATCAAAAAAGTTAATTACCCTGCTCGCCTTGGTTACAGCCCATCGTGTTCAAACTTTGTCTTTAATTAAAATATCTAATATAGAAATCAATGAAACAAAAATTATCATTAAAATTCCAGATTTGATTAAAACATCCAGTGTTAATAGATCACAACCTCTCTTAATATTACCTTTTTTCATACAAAGGCCAGAAATTTGTCCAGCTAAAACGTTAATTACATATTTAAAAAAGAGTGGGTCATTAAGACCTGCAAATGTAGATTTTTTATTTATCAGTTTCAAAAAACCTCATTCAGGAGTATCCTCACAGACACTAAGTAGATGGATAAAGTGCATTTTGAGTGAAAGTGGTGTGAATACAGAAGTGTTCACAGCACACAGTACGCGGCATGCCGCCACGTCAGCTGCTAATCGCAGCGGTGTTAACCTCCAGCTCATAAGAAAGGCAGCTGGATGGAGCGGATCTTCCAAAGTGTTCGCCAATTTTTATAACAGACCTGTCATTGAGAATACTCTTGATGATGAGTTTGGCAGGTCAATATTGAATTCATAGAATTCTTCACAAAAATCATTGTGATTGATAATTGTACTAAATCGATAATTATATTTTTACGTCATAAATACATAAAGATTAATTACTATTGAGTATTTATTTTTATTCTCTAAACATCTACAAGTAATTATGATCTTTCGGAAGAACCAGTGAAGTATAATTAACTATTAAAAGAAACTTACCTGTAAGGGAAGTTCAATAGTAATTATACGAGCTGGTTCTTCCGAAAGATCATACCATAAACCCACCCTCCCATAGCATTACCCTGATTAATCAAAATAAATATCTCAATTAGCTTTTTAAACTAGAATGATGTTAAGATGGCGGACCGCGGTGCAGAATGACTAGTGGTCGGTGTTGCCAGTAAGTATTAAAAAGTTTTCAATATTTGTGGAAACTTTAAACATTGTGACAACGGCAGTACGAGGGCGCTACTACAAGTAATTATGATCTTTCGGAAGAACCAGCTCGTATAATTACTATTGAACTTCCCTTACAGGTAAGTTTCTTTTAATAGTTAAGTATCTTATGTTTATTTATTTGTATAGATTGGTACTTAGTGATATTTTAAAACTGAAATAGTTTAAATCTGCGCCTGGTCATATTCCTCTGATATGTTGAGTTCCCCTGTTGAAGGACTTCCTACACTATTATGGCCTACACGACGTCCTCTTTGGAACTCGTTTACCCCAGCGGTTGTTGGTTCTTGCGAGATATAATCAACCCAATGACATTTTGTATGGGTAATTTTAGAAACCCCGGCGTTTAGTTTAAATTGAAAGAGCTCAAATTCTAACGATGTCACTATATGCATTTACTTATTGTCTTTCAGGTAAGTTTACCGAGTTATCTGCTTTAAATGAAGACTTCGAAGCATATAACATTGTGCAGTTTTTCATTAACAAGTAAAATAATTAAGTCTATAAATTAATATTATCATAATTATATTTAATGCAGTAATGTTATAAAAAAGGTTGTTAAAATTAAACATTTTCGTCATTAAAGAGTTAGTTCTACATTATGGAAGTAACGCATACTAACAAAATAATACTTGCTTTATATGATGTCATAAATCACTTTTAGCGAGTATCTTTCTATTTATTTAATATTTTTCAGGCATGATTTTACAGATGTCAGATAAATATTGGAATTTATGACTTAACATAAAAAAATAAAATATAAGTAATCGTGGCCATTCTAGGTACATATGACACACCTCAGATACGCAATCATCTAGCTCATTATATGAGCGTTATCTCTTCCTGGCTTGCTCTCGCGATTGTCAACGTAATCGCTGATAATTGCTCTCGTATTACAGTCAATATCACACGGTCCATTGGCGCGTTATTTTCGCCGATTGATAATAATAGATTATAATAAAATAATAATAATTTTAGCCCTTTGACGTCCCACTCCTGGGCACGGGCCTCCCCTCAACACGAGGGGGATTCAGGCCATAATCCACCACGCTGGCCCAGTGCGGGTTGGCGGATTTTACATGTCTTTCGAAAATTGGTTAAATCTTCTAAGACATGCAGGTTTCATCACGATGTTTTTCCTTCACCGTAAGCATGTGATAATCATATAGAAATTATGATTCGCACATAGATTACGAAAAATCCAGAGGTTCGAGCCGGGGTTTGAACCCGAGACCTGGTAGCCCGCAAGACGCGTGCTTAACCAATCGGCTATCACTGCTATACTGCTACTACAATAATAGATTACACAGGTTTATTTTTTCTAGTGTGATTACAATTACATTGTTTTCTCGTACGGGACGTGAACCATATTTATGGATAACTCTCTAGTTAAAAACAATGATTAAGATTATCTTTGCAGGCCTTAGCTAAAAGTTAACATTTTCCCTTTTAGCCGAGGAATTTTGACGGAACAAGCTATGAAGTCATGAGCCGCCTGCGTAGCTCGTACGTATGTGAAGCCCGTCGTCATAACCTAGTACTTCACTTAAACAAGTGTCAATTCGTATAGTTGAATATTGAAAAGTCACGTTTCACATTATTCAATTATATTTTTGGTGTCATGACAATGCCATTGACGCCAAGCGCTGTGAACTGCGGAGGCAAATAAACGGCACTAGGCCGCGTCATGTATATTGAACCGGTTCCTGATTCGGTGACCTTAAAAAAACTAAGTAATGAATGCCGGAAAAATACTACTTGTTTCACCCAAAAATTTAATTGAGGCAAAACTAGCTAGAACATAATGGACTGCGATAAAATTATTCCGAAAATTAGTTCAGTCCAATTCGCAAAATGAAGTTCATTTTTCGATTATGACGATTAACTCGTCACCCAGAATAATAATACTATCATAATGAAAATATAAAAGTATTCTCGAAGTTTGTGTTTCTTAGGCGTTGGGCAACTAAAACATACGGGTGTCATATTACGTAAGAAGTCGTGACGTTTAGTACTATTAGAAGCATTTCGGTGCAGTAATAAGCTAACAGCCTCCATTAATTTAGGCTGTCGCATATAGATATCTGAAAAGTAACATACTTATAATTCAATAAACTTGTACTTTACGTTCATTTATTTAATATTATACACAATATCTGAGTAATACATTTTATGTGTTGACATGATAATGTATTATATTTTACAGTGGATATTTCACTCTTATTCTATAGCACCTAGCACCTTATGAAGATGCAGAAAAATGTTTAATGTTTTATCATCCCGCTTTTGGCAGGGGTGTACTACAGCGGCGTTCCCGTTCATTAACTCACCGCCGTATATTTCATACTGTTCTTAAAACCTTCGCAAGTGATTTATTCAGACGATGTGCAAATTTATTAAATCGTTCATCATCGTTCTCTTAACGCGCCATTATAGTGGCGGGGCTGTGTGGTTACAGAATTAGGGTTGCCAACGGGATAAAATAGCTATATGTATAGCCTATTGTGTTAGAACTTAAAGTTTCTCTAGCATTTGGGAAGTTAAGTGACGGTTTTAATTCTTACTCGTCAAATACTGGTCGCCTTTTGGATAACATGTACAGAAAACCATAATAGTACGTGATCCTCAACTGTTTGGTCAGCACTTCTCCGCAGAATGTTGAAGCATATCGCGAAAATTTGATGCCAGCCCTATGCGATGTACTTACCATAATAGATGGTATTTATTTCGTAAGCCTTTCGGAGATAGTGATTGTCTGGGGCATTGTTAGTCTAATCCAGATGGACTGAAGGTCACGCGAGTGCCCGTCGCTCGCTTTCCAGATGAGAGGCTTAGTGCGGCACCCTTGAAATATACAGTGTCAAGGACATTAACTAATTGCCACTAGTCATGACTTAGAAACGTCACTGATGCTGCTCAACATTTTGTTAATAATTATCAACGACAATATAGTTACTGACGTTCACATATAACAATAAAATTAGGTATACTGAGTGAGTAGATGAGTTAATGGCGTTCCTGACTCCTGAGACAAATGTAACAAATGCGAGGACCCTGGAGAAAACCCGGGAGAAAGAAAATGTACGTGTGACATATAAGCCATTTACTTATTATTTTATCAATCCCATCATAATTAGTAATGATTGTCATAAACCAGGCTACCTCAAACTACGACACTTATTACCATAAACCCGCATTTATTAAGTAACCACAACCGATACTCCCAATTTTCCAATACCGGTGCGCGGGCGCAGTTTTCCGTTGTCTTCACGTGTCATTGTCCCCTCGTGACGTGTCACCGTCGCAAAACCAACACGGTCACCTCATTCCGAGATGTGAACGACATGCGAATAAATAGCTTGAACGATTCGCGTGAAACTCACACCATTGTCGTGCTGTCGAGTCGGAGTCAAGACACTAGCTTTTAAAAGATGTTTTGATAATGGATAAAATAATATTTTAAATACCTTAACGCTCATTATAATATTTCTCATGTTTTAAATGCAAAACGAAGTCTCCTAAATATTTTCAGTTATTTAAACGCAAGTGTCAAAATGTATAAAGGAAACTGAAGAACCTAACACGAAATACGACACTGCATACACATACTCCATTCATACAGGTACTCAACAGTATTATTGTTATATAACGTCTTCCAATGCCGTTGCAAATAAGTCCGCTGACTGTCGCGATAATATCACAGCGTGTAATTTAGAACTGTCACTTGTGCTCTTGCACTGTACCTAGATTGAGATCTAGGCGGAAAACAAGCCAACACATAATTGTTGCTTTGGAGCCTCTGTAGTTTAGAGATAATTGACTGTATCTTCGTCTTGTATAGTTTGACCGGATTTTGTGAACATTCTTTCAGGCTTGTTTAGAAATTATATAAGGAACCATTCATTGAAATGAACCTTTTCGCTATCTGTGACGGTACGGGGTTACTCATGAATGTAACGAGATATAGGATATTTCAAAACCCGCAAGAAATTCCCGCACTCGATAGCCCACTATTCGTCAGTAATCGAGCTTCAACTCTCGACAGCCGATCTGTCTGTAACTCAACCAGTGCATCGCGACGTGCTGATAAATTGGTATCACTCGCGCCTCGCGTGGGCTTCATGAGAGGATAATGGCTGGTAAATGGGTCCGAGTGTCAATTGATTGGTGTTTACTGCTGGCGAGATATTGGAGACAAGGCGGGGTTTAATTGACGGTAATATATGAGACTTTAATTCCAGTAATAGGGCCTTCCCTTCGGGCTAATATTAAGAAGTATATTTTGGTAGCAAAATGTAGAAAAAAGCCCAACAATGTCGTAATTTAAGTAGACCATATCGTAGGGATAGAGGACGATGCGAATTAAATTTTTTTGTAATCACATATGTCGCTAGAAGCAAAGACCTACGGAATTACTTAGTGGTTATCTTCAGTAACTGGACCCCAAGTTTCTAGTTTGTAGAGTTATTCTCATGCTATTCGCTCTACCTACAGGCGTAACTCACTAACGATTCTACACACCCTTCACCTAAGGGTAGACAGATAAAACATTAATTAAAGCTAAGAGCACTGCGGCGGCGACTACTTCCGGCGGCGCGCCGTATCGACCGCGGCGGCAGGTGACGCCGCGTGCTGACGCTTGCTAGCGAGCAGTGGTTGCATGCCTTGCGTCTGTTACGAGTACTATAACCCAGCATTATGCATACAAGATAGATACCCCCGTATCTATAAACGAGTGATAATTTGCTTTTAAATTCAAGGAATCACTCAAGTCGTATGTTTAATTATACCCATCGTACATTAAAAGTCTAAAGTAATAACAGTTAAATGTTAGTTCTTACCCAAGTAATAATCGCCGTTGTCGTAACTTACGCAATACATTTTGTTTGTGTTATGACAGTCGCATTACTTGCCTATAAAATAAATCTAAACTCAAACTCTAAATTGTTTTTATTCTTGTAAGCTAACAACGCATTTATTAATAGTCAGAATCTACCGATTTATTGATTAAGAATTCTTAACTGTTATTATTGATATACGTACGAAATTGTAAAGAAAGTACTTTAGAAATTGACTAGGCGTAAATGAGTAATCAATGCATATTACCTTCTTTGTGAAGGGTGGGAGGTGTCGAAATGTTAAAAGAATAATACCCTTGTCAGTCCTTGTGGGCAGGACTGGATTATGCAGGATTCTTACCACCTCAGAAACTCGCTAATCCTCTCATACTCATTTCATTAATAACACTAATAAAACTGTTATAGAATCTCGCAGCTTCATTCTAGAATACCGGATGCATGAAATGTTGTATAGTTTTACAAACTTAACTACACCTAACTACTTTCACAACCGGAAACAAAGTGATATAAATGTAAGCGGGCACTTCCGGCGTCGCGACGTATCGATCCCGGGCGCCGCCGCCCGCGCCGGCAGGTAGCGGCACGGCTACGGGCTACGAGCTACGACTTAACGAGCGCCGAGAAACTAGACGCGCCTGCATAATTCTACGTCAGACGATACTAGGGTTGCCGCTCCCAGAAACTGAAATACAATAGAGATATTGGCAAGAGAAATCGAAACAAGAGAATTGACAATGTTGTAAAATTAGTCTCGACAAATTTAAGAATCAGAGTGTCTAGAAGTAAGAAAATAATTAAAGTTCAGGAAGCCTAACATTGGTTAATACGAGGGATGCCTTTTAAGTTTTGTCGTTTGAAGAAAAAAACACAACTAGAACCTTATAGTACTTTTTATTGTTTTTCAAAGTATTCACCACGTAGCTTAATACACTTTTCCATTCGCTCAAACCAGTTATTATAACATTTATACCACTCTAAAGTGGGGGTGTTCAAAATGGCTTACTTGAAAGCGTCGACTGCTTTTTCACCGGACTGGAACCTTTGACCACGAAGACTTTTCTTAATTTTAGGAAATGTAAATAAATCGTTAGGGCTTAGGTCAGGACTGTATGGAGGATGATCAAGAATTTCTACTTTTTCCTGCTTCAAATACTCAATCGTTTGACGAGCGCTGTGTGAGATTGCGTTGTCGTGGTGCAGGATGATGCGTCGCTTTGAGTTAGATTTTCGAAGTTGGCGATGACTTGTGGTAAACAAACTGTGGTATACCACTCTCCATTAACCGTTCTACGATCTTCAAGTGCAATAGTCGCAATATGGCCGGTTTTTCCAATGAACGTGGCCACCACCTTCTTTGAAGTGCTTCGAGAACGAACAACTTTAGTCGGTTTTGGCTTGTCTTGAAAGACCCAGATTGTAGATTGTTGTTTGGAATCAGGATCGTAGGCATAGATCCAAGATTCGTCACCACTGATGATGTCGTAGACGTGATTTGACTCTCCTTGGTTGAACCTTTGCAGAGTTTTCTTACACCATCTGACGCGGGCCGCCTTGTGATCGTCGGAAAGCAGATGCGGTATCCAACGGCAAACTAGCTTTCTTACACCAAGCGCTTCATGCAAGATTTTCTGAATGGTTGTCCCTGAGATGCCTAATAGAGCCTCTATCTCTCGATACGTCACATGACGATCTTAGAGAATTTGTTGTCTCACAGCAATGATGTTATCTTCAGTGAAGGCGGATTTTGGCCGTCCTTCGCGAGATTTGTCACTAAGACTAGTATGTCTACGCTGGAATTATAAATACCAGCGTTCGACAGTCCGCAGACATGGGGCTTCATCACTGAACACAGATGTTAGCTCTTCAAAACACTGAAGCCGTGTCAGGCCTCTTCTAAAGTTGTAGAAAATTATTGCACGAACATTTTCCTTAGAAGGATTCATTTTCGTACGTAACCTGACAGATTCTAATCGACGCTGTGACTAAACAATAGCATTAATCCCAAAACTTTCAATTGTTTTGAGATTCGAAATTTAAACACATTCGAATATAGAACAGTTCCAAATTCAAAATTACCGGGAAATATGGAAACGACAGAACTTAAAAGGCATGCCTAGTAAGCCAATGAGCTTTCTGTTTCTACGTCCCATGTTATTAATAGATTTTGATTACAGTCAGACTTATATTAATAAAAATTTATTAAACAGTTTGCCTTTAAAATTTCCATTACTTTGTATGCAATCAATAATGAGGTACGTTATGTTTGGTTTTCACAAAGAAAATCTGCTAAAAACAAATATTTTACGCAATAAGGTAGTCTGAACTGGACCTCCCAAGTCTTCAACGAACAGCCACTGCAATTCCCTTTAACATTAATTGACTGTATTATCATCCAGCACCGATGGTAACACTTCACACAATATACAGGAAAACATTATTAAATATTTACGTAAATAACATTAGAATACAGCCCGGTGCAGCTGACAACCCTCGCAATTATTCGTAATGTTATGGATATATTTTATTCATACATTTTTAACATGAGCTGTCTGTGTGTACAGGTTCAGGAACCCTAGCGCTACCTACCCGGATGCGCTGTGGACAGAAATGTCCGTAGATAAAACTATAGTGTTTTGTCTATGCCATTGTAGGTACTGGTTGCGTAGTCATCTCGGCATAGCTACGATTATAATAATTATCAGTGGTACAATGATGTGCATTACATAATGTTGATACGTGTTCGTAATGCATTGTTGGTAGATTACCAGTATTGTTTTCCTATACGCTTATTTACTTACATAATGTTATGCATCATAATGATAGCTCTGCTGCTAAGTGACGTAAAATACTCGTTATAGCATAAACATCATCCCTGGTCTGGCTACACCTTGAGTCGACCGTCCTCCAATGCCCATAGATCAAGAGAAGTTAGAGTCATTCAAGCGGCTTGACCAACTCATGACATCTGGGGCCCAAGTCTGTTAACCGCTCGACAATAACGCTCGACTTTACTCGAAATACGCCAGTTTTGTCACTTTTCCATAATCGACTAACCATAGTCGAATCGGGAATTGGTTGGCAGGTGTGGGAGCCCACCCCTGCCGACCGAGTTAATTGAATTAATGATTTCAGTTTGTGGTGGGGAGTTTAATTATATTTAAAGTAAGCTATGTATGTCTTCTCGAAATTAACCGTTCCATACACATGTTTACGCACATATTTCTGTCAGAAATACCATTAATATGTGACCATCATGACGCTTAATGTGAGAGGTAGAGTATAATTAAATGGTTAATGCCGTTATTCCCACAGTTATTGCGTTTAACTGGGGTCACGGTTACTGTTTAGCAACTAGGTTACACATTGATATGTGGATCGCAAACAAATTGCGAGTTAGATACTTATTATTAAAGATATTTTGTTTCTCAAAATGACACACATGTGAGATGAACGGTTGGTAGAGACAAACTTTAAAAGTATGCAAAGGATGGAAGATAAAGAAAAGATGATGGCCCAGAACTTCATGCGAACCAAAAGAGAATTTACTTTGCCAATGGACCGAATGGATAAGGATTTTGGAAGTTCTCATGACTAAGTACATAGCATTAGAAGTACTGAGTAAACACGGAGTCGTACATAATAGTTTGTACGTCTCTAGAGTAATATGAATGATATGGGTATGTATTAAGGTGATTTGCAATATCCTATTCAGTTGTTTAAGTGTTTCACGATATAGATTGCACTGACTGCCAATTTAACAACAAAGACACAGATCCCATAATAATAGTGATTAAGAGATAAAGGTAATTAGCGCATTATCTCACTGATGGCTGTGACACTGTTCGTATTATCTCAGCAAAGTATTAGTTTAAGTCATATACTTGGACTTTCCACGACTCTTCAAGGCTTTATGTCTGGTATGAGGATCGATTCTAACAATGTAAGCTTAATTAACGTGAGTTATATTTTTTTCACTTTACGCATTTAAGACTGAGATACACAATACATACAATCAATCGTCATCTTTCAGGAAAAACGCCAAAAAAATATGTTCTGTAACACAATGGGCATATCGAACAAAGATAGATTTTCAGTAAACGTTCCGACTTTGTTATTTGTTAAATTGCTGTTGAGATGGCAGACATTTTTCAAAGTACATTATATGATTGAATACTGTTTTCAAACGGTACTCATAATAATTGGGAAAAACTTAATTTTCTTTTCATTACTCATACTCTGAAAGTAGGTCTGAAGTTGCCTGAGAAGCGGGTTGAAAGTAATACTTTTCAGGCCCGGGAGTTTCGCTTTCAACTGACAGCTGTCAAATTATAAAAAAACATACTAGTTCCATTTTCACATTTCTATGGAACCATGTTCAAACTTTTTCTACAGTCACTCAATTACAGCACGATGTAAAATTGAAATAACATAAAGTTAAGTATTAATTCAAGAAGAATTTTTTTTTAATTACTTAATTATAATTTAGTTTCAACAATTTCTTTAAAATAACATAGATTTGGGCAAAATATTTAAAGATGAAAATGAAAAATAATGGCTAAATAATGAAGTTGGCCGGCCAACGAAAAAAAAAACAAAATAGGCGGCAATCCGATTTTTTTTTTTAGAGTTGTAGAGTATTGTTTATACTTCCTTGTATTATTTCTTTAGCCAATTCCTGTTTTTATTTTTATTTTCCTTGTATTCGTAATGAAAAGCACAGTGTTTACCTCGGGTGAAAGACTTATTTTGTCCCTCGAACTATTAGCGCCCTCGCTACGCTCGGGCGCCAAACCCCGTCTCGGGACAAAATAAGTAACTTTCACCACTCATGTAACAATGTACTATTTTGTACCATTCTTGAATTGACTTTGGCCTGTGCCAAATCTTCACATTTTAGCCCTCAAGCATTCTTTAAGAGTATCTTTTCAGTTTTGAAATCATATTTCATTAGCATTACCCTGTAGTGGACCTAAAATGTATCCGCCTTTGTAAAGCTTTTAGTCTACCAAAAAATAATTAACTGTTCTAAAAGCTTTTCAAACTAGTTTTTTCCTTTAAAGGTAATGGAGCTTTCGGACCTTTTGAAATGCCTATTTGTTTGACCCTTTAGTCCTTTAGTCTGAATTATTTAAAATTTAAATTTACATCGCCATGCCTCGAGGTCTCAATGAGTCTACTCAATCAATTTGTTCTTATAAAGAATGAAGTGTATACGTACTTCCACCCGCATGTACCTTTGTGTTTATCCGTTAAAAGGCGTAGCTGTGCGCCATAAAACATGCTCACTCACCAACTATTTCCCCTCTCACTTCCTGTTACTATGCTCTTACATAAAACCACTGTAATGTACAGACTATTCGACATTTTATTTAGTGTAAAATGTTAAACATTAACTAAATGTTTGTGCGTACTTGTATGGTACGCACAAACAACGTACCATACAATGCACGCCAATGCACATTTTCTACCATCTTTCCGTCTACTAATGTCTATCATTGGTCAGCTACACGTTGAATTGTTGTTATATTGAAGCATACGGGCTGCGTCTGAATGCGGTGCATATTTACGCCCGTGACGTCATCGACCAATATGGTCAGATCTGCATTGTACATGTTTGGAGTGATTTATAGCTGGAACTGACTGAACAACATCGAGATGGATGAGGCTATGGCTAGTATGTAAGGATCATATTTTTTTATATTTGTTATTATTTTCTTGATTATAGTCAATTTGCTAAGTAATAAGTAGGAAGCATATGCTGGGAACCATTGAAAGTAAAGAATCATCATAAACGCAAATAGGTGAAAAAGAGTTTGTAGCTGATCATAGATTCGCGTAATTTACCGCAAATTCTAAGTGGAATGTTGAAAAATAAGCCATAATTTTCCATCAGTTGGCCATCATCTCTACCAGGAAAACCCCGGCTGCCCTTCTGACATCATAATGCACGAATGCACTTCCACGGGCGTATTTGCGCAGTGTTTATGGCGCTCCTTGCCTGTTGTATACCTCTCAACGGCCGATAAGCCCCGCCTTGTGTACGGTGTATTTTTAACCAGGAATTCACATCCTGGCTGCCGGCTGGTTAGGCGTTAGGTTTCGGAATAAACGGTACATTTCCACATCAGTACTCGCTGATAATGACCCTGATTCTGTAAGTACACAAAGTAAACTTAATTTAAGTCTATTGCCATCTTTCTAATGATCGTACGTAATTTTTGAGCGTATTTTTTACTAAAGAAGAAAGAAGGAATAAGTGTCATTAAAAACTAAATCAACCGACTATGTTTAATCATCTGACCGTATCAGCTTAGTTTCGACTAAAATGATTGTTACGCTCGCTCCAAACATTATGTTGCTTTACCTAAAAGGCTCATGTATGGTGTATGTAATACCGTCACACCTGCGCTTGTAATTTACAATGTAAATGTAATTATGCAAATTGTACATAATAATGATTGCAAGCAACACATTAATAATTCAGTTTCTCCCCATTGCGGTAGATACTTGTCTAGAAAGACAATTTATTTGTTCTCACGAACCTTTTTGATAACATTTTCATGGCTTTAGCTCAAAGTCTACACCAATTGAATAGTAATAACAAAATGAAACTGAGAACAGGCGGCTTCAGGTCACGATTACCATATTTATAATTTAAAAAATATCCTAGCATAGTGCTTCTGGACCAACGAAGAAACCTAACTTTAGGGAGGGCGTCGTAAACTCGAAGTGATATCGCGTCATGGATAATGTAATGTAATATTTGTAACAGTTACCTACCTTAAAGTTTCCAATTTTGCTTTTTACTTCGTGTAATGGTTTCATACCTTTTAAACTTTCATTGTTGTAAAGAGAATCGTAGTTCTGTGCTCTTTTACCCAAATTTTATAGTCTGTATCGCATATTGTGCAATTTGGTTGAGTATATTTTATTTACCCATTGAACCGTTATTCATTACAAAACTTTTTCTGTTTCAGGTAAGGATTTCCATTTCCCAACATCTACATCCGTAAGTAAATGCAAAGTTCCATTTGCCAAATACAGCATTGTTCTGAAATCTCAATACTCGCTAACTCTGAACCCAGTATACAATTTTCCATTTCAATATGTCATGACCAGAACAATTTGAACAACAACCCTTGAACAACTCCGTCAAATTTCCAAAGGGTATCGAACCCGACTGGCAGCCCTTTTGGCAATTCTCGTCGCCAGTTTGGCACCCAGCCTGCCGGAGCATGCCAGCGAGCTGGCACACCCGCCAGGCTTATTGCATTCTACTACGCTAGAGGATGTAGTGATGTAATAAAATGTTGATGCAGTTCCGAATTGTTGAGTTTTGTCCTATGTCGAAAATGCTTACACGTGGTTAAGATGTTAAATTCTGTTTAATCTTATTCAACCATCCTTATAACAACTACTAGTAGAAAGTACGTACATCTTATCGCGATACTTTTAATTTGTGATTAGCGTCATTCTCTCACTCATTTGGATTGGAGATGCAAAAACGTCGTTTTAGCTCCCCAGTCCTACGTTAGGTAGGCTATGAATGCTATGAAGGCTCTGAATGTAGGATTAGTGCCGGGTCTGCCGAAATTAACAGCAGGTGGTTATCTGTCTGTTTATCATTAAAATCGAATTGGTAACTTAATGTATAGGAATAATTGGAGGCTGAAGTGCTGGATGTTGAAATACAAACTGAAATAAGTGTTACAGTAAATATACCACCTTCTCCCTTTTTACTTTGCGAGGATTAGGCGTTGAATCAGTGAGCTTTTTCCTTCATAAATATTTAGCAACTAAGCCACAGTATAATCTAGCAATAAATGGCTAGTATCGACCGGTCAAGTTCAAAAAGGTTCGGCTGAGCATAGATGTAGATAACCGACTGAATTAGGGTAGGCCGTAATCTCGGGATTATCGAAATTGTGAATTATTAAACACATTCATAATGTTGTTCAGGAGTTGGGACAGTTTGGATTAGTTACAAGTAGCCTGCATGATCCAGAAACTTGTTTAATCTGATAAGCAATACAGCCGTTCACAAAACCTGATCAGGTAAGGTACGCTTTCGATATTTATGGATTGTATTTCACCTTATACCTAGCAGAGAGGGTGAGACAAGACAATAGATATTGCCAATTACAGACGAAGGGTATCCGCAAGACAAGTTATCACATACTCAGTGCAATACAACAAACCAACCACATTGGAAATTCCCCCATAATTGAAACAGAAGCGATTCAATCAACTCAGTTTCAGATAACACTTCATCATCCGGTAGTCGCCGTCGACTTTCAGATAATTATTTTTAAGTTTTCCACTTATTTGTCTTGGTGGGGCCCGGGCGGCGGATTTACGAGCGGGATCGCTCGCACGGAAATCTCTAAATAACAAGTTTTTGTTTGGCCCGCGCTCCTCGGCTGTCATTCGGTGGCCTTATTAAAAAAGTTAAGGCCCTTATAGTTAAGGAATTAGTATGTTGCCTTTTTGTTGTTCGCCTTTGTTTGTTCGGCTTCCGAGAGTAATGTCCTGTTGTTTTTTGATGAGGAACTCTTTTTATGATTAAGTTGCGGAGGTGAAAGTACCTTGAATAACCTTCATGGAGAGGGCGTTTGTGGTAGTGAAAATAAATGTTTATTAACGAATACAACATCCGAATGCTTTTCATCAATAAGCATGTCCAGAAATGTTATATCTTAAAACTGTTTGCCCAATAATTATGTCTGGTCTTGTTAATGGCATGGAGATTGTGACGTAAGACAAATATTTGCATGTACTCCGGCGCCGAGTGACGTCACGGAGCTGCTCGCCGAGCACAGTGCTACCAAACAGACCAGTTTGTTTGTGGGATGTCGAATTACTCGCTCGGGATATGGGTTACCGGGAACATGTTAGATAGTTTAAGCAAATGTCAAACTATTGACTACCTCGCTGGTCTGACGCGTCCCAATATAGCCCCTTTTATTTTCACCCCAGTCGATCCGGGAGAAATCAAAAAGATCGTCATTTCCATTAAATCCAAAGCCGTAGGCTGTGATAACATCAGTCGTCATATAATCATTTCAGCTTTGGATCAACTTCTTCCTGCCATATCCCACATAATTAACTTTTCCCTTTACTCTGGCACATTTCCTTCTCTGTGGCGTAATGCTCACGTCCGGCCCTTGCCTAAGATTCCAAATCCCACTCTTCCTAGTCACTTTCGTCCAATTTCCATCTTGCCATTTCTGTCTAAAGTGCTTGAGGCCTGTGTTCATAAGCAGTTCACCTATCATATTTACCGCAACTCTCTCATCAGCCAGTTTCAATCTGGTTTCAGGCCCGGGCACAGTACTGTGACAGCTCTCCTTAAAGTGACTGACGATATTAGGCGCGGAATGGAAGACACTAAAGTCACTATTTTAGTGCTAATAGACTTCTCTAACGCGTTTAATACTGTCAGTCATGAAGTCCTTTTGTCTATTCTGTCGTATCTTATGGTCTCTCCCGAGGCACTGGAATGGTTTTCCTCTTATCTTCGAGGGCGTCAGCAGAAAATTCGTGTTGGTGACACTTCGTCCGAGTGGTGTGACCTTGCAGCTGGCGTCCCTCAAGGCGGTATTTTATCTCCTCTTTTGTTCTCTATTTTTATTAATCTTATAACTACCGAGCTTCAGTGTGCGTATCATCTCTATGCCGATGACCTGCAGCTCTATTGTCAGGCAGGTGTTGACAACGTATCGGACGCGATTGAGAAGCTTAACCAGGATTTGAGACTGATAAAGAGCTGGTCAGACCGTTTTGGGGTGGCAGTTAACCCGTTAAAGTGTCAGGCCATTATAGTTGGGAGTCCCCATAGCTTAAGAAAGCTTGATGGTTTAACTGTTCCACCCGTTTTCTACGACAATACCGTCATTCCGTTTGGCTCTGAGGTTAAGGATCTTGGTCTGCTTGTCGACACCTGTCTTGACTGGCGTAAGCAGGTCGCGAGCGTCAGTCAGAAAGTAACTGGAACATTGCGATCGCTGTATCGACTGAAAAATCTTCTCCCAGCTCACATAAAGGCATTGCTTGTGCAGTCCCTAATTTCCCCCATTATTGACTATGGTGATATGTGCTACTACGACCTGAATGCAGATCTCCTCAATAAACTTGACCGCCTTCTAAATAACTGCATTCGATTTGTTTTCAACCTCCGTAAATATGATCACGTCTCTGCGCATCGATCGCAATTAAAATGGTTACCCATTCGTGAGCGCAGAGCACTAAGGGCATTGACTACTCTGTTTTCTTTTCTAAACAATCCTTCTTCTCCCCCCTATCTAACTTCACAAATACAATTAATTTGCTCTGCCCACAGTAAAAATCTGCGCTCGACCAATAATCTACTCCTACGATGTCCCTCACACCGCTCTGGGTTTATCCACTCCTCTTTCTTTGTCCAGGCGATCTTCCTTTGGAACGCGCTCCCTCTGAGTATCAGGACGGCAAAAAGTCGGTTGTCTTTTAAGGTGAAGGCACGAGAGCACATTCGCAAGAAGTTGGTAGAATCGTTACAGCGGTAATTCGTTGGACTTTTTCTTTTCTCTTAACAATTGTGTTTTATATGTATGTATGTATCTATGTATTTATCAATAATATGTTTATAGGTATAAATTACTCTCTATTTCTCTCGTATAAGTTGCACCCGCCATGTTGTTTCTGCACCACCCTAAGGTCGACTGGTAGATAATGCCTAAGGCATTAAGTCCGCCTTTGTACATTGTATTATTACTTGTGCATAGAGTTTAAATAAATAAACATGTCTAATTCTTGTTCACAATAATTGCCTGGGTTGTCAACGTTCCTGTTCTTACGCCATTCGTATTACTGGAGCAGAAAGAACGCGGAAAGTGTACCTCTGGCTTAACACCTAAACAGGAAACACTATTATAATAATAAGTTTAATACCGGTACTAATGGAATGGGAACGGGAGCAACACACGCAAATTAAAGTATTGCTGATTCCTAATGATCGTGTCACTTGAACTTCTTGATTGATTAAATAGAACCTTTCGTAGCTCATCCGATCACTATAACTTGTTAAATTTGCCCATTACGCTTAAGCTTAGTATTAAGAAGACTTTTATATTTCAGCATATTTATTAGTATCTGTCATGTATCTTATCGACTATTAGATAAGCCATCCCAAATCAGACAGACCCCGATATTACTACATCATCAATTTACATTGTTCATATATATCTCGCAGCGTCATCATTTGTTTATAATCATTTCATTAATGTATAGGAAATCTATTGGCTATTTACTAAGTACAAGTTCTAGACATATTTCTAGTTCAACAGTCAGCTGCTACGATCTGGTGCTACCTTTTATCTCCTTGATATAAGGTCAGTAGAGAGCTTAGACTAAATGAAGCACATTCAGATATTACGAAATAATTAACGTAACAATTTGTAAGTTTTTTTGTCAAAAAATCTGCCATGATTGGTTATATCTTAACATAGTTAGTTATCTGTATCTTCCAAAAGTGATTATAGGTGTTACAGATTCCGCAGCAGCAGTATTCCTCAATACTAGGTATGTCTCTGCGCTTAAAGCTCAAGATATAAGATACAAAGGTAAATTCAAAAAATTCACCCTCGGTGCCTAGTCGGTCCTGGTTTAACCACGTTTCCCTACGGTGACTTTCCCCGGCGCGTCAGTCGCCTGCGGGCGCCAGTCGCGGCCGGTCGCGTTCGCGCTGCGTGCCGGTCTTCTTGTATCGGATTCAAATATTTTTCCATTTTTAATAACGAACTGTGTTTTCATTACGTATCCAAAAATTCAGGATCGTGATTTTAAGATCATCTTTAACACCGTGGCATGTATCTGTAATGAATGGTGATAAGTAATTACACTCGGCTGTGGTTTCATGAATCATTAATTGTTTAAGTGCCAAGCTGAAAGGTATTAATCAGTAGATTAGGTTCGTGAAAGAAAGCATAACTTAGTTAACAATGTATTAATGAGAGTTTGATTAACACGTCTGCTCTGGTAACTAAATACCTATTCATTATCCGGAGTCATGAACAAGCTTTTGATTACTTTTTCTCCAGACATAGTGTACTTTATCATTTCATTTTATTAAGATATTCATTTAACATTTATTCACCTTGATATGACGTCATAATTTGATTTAAAGTCGACATTTAAGAATGAAAAAACCTTCATAAATATTCGTCTAATTCCCTTAACGACCTTAGAGCATACCAAAAGAAAAAAATGCCGCTAGATTTAATTAAAAACCGCACAACGATAAATTGCTTTAGTAACCTTTCCTTGAAGGAAATTTCGAGGTTTTTCTAAACGAACGGAAGAAAATATTAAAAGATACGTATATACTTCGGTTTTCCTTGTGCTATTGCTGAAAATTTCCTTTATGTGGGCTCTCCCCAAATCGTCTCCAATAAAGGACGCAGTCATCGACGACTACGATGCCTTATTGGCAAATAAAAGTCGTGACTATTGCTTATTTGCACAAATTATTTTGATTGGCAGAGATTTTCTGTGTAAGTTGTTGATGCAAGATATTGAAGTATTTGCCGGCGTTGAACTGATTGGGTATTAGCTGTAGTAAAGTATATGAGTTTAAATAAGTTTAGAACACCTGTTTTATGAAAGTTTTATTTATTTTGAACGCAATAATTGACCTTTAACAAAATATTAGTCTTGTTTTTGCCTGACAGCATTGCTAACAGCGATGTAAATAGACCTAAACTTATATCTGTATATTAATATTCTAATGAAAATATGATCCTTAACTTAAAAATAGGCCAGCAGGTCCCAACAAGCCGAGTACGCAAAAACAGGTGAGGGTGGGTCGTTGCCCGAAGGTATCGTTGGGCGCCTCTTTATTTCCGCTTCCGGCGGCGCTGGGCGGGCGGGCGGCCGCGTCCGCCGGTGGATAGTTTCCGCTTTTTATCAATACCCGCCGAGCTCTTAAATATTAATGTTTATTTTCTATTTAAAATTCATAGTAGCGATAATTATGGTTGAATAAAAGTTGTAGAAGGATATATTATGCATATTCATCTCGAAGCATGTATACCTACCACTTCACATATCTCTGTATGTAATTGTCACCTTCTAAATACTTTGAATAAAAGCCATAGTTCCAATAGCTAGTTCGTTGCGTGTGTTGGTTCAATTGACACACCGAGTGACTGGAACGCATTAGTTCTTATTCAACGTCATGACGCAAACGCGATATGTGACGTTTCCGGCGTTCTCCATGTACACTTAAAAAGGTTGTGTAATAACATAAACCCTTGGATTATTAGTTTGCTCGGTTCGATATTGTTACATTTTATAACTATATATATACTTTAGTATAATTCCTTCGATGTAAGAGCTGCAAAATAAACATTCGGATTTGCCTGTTATTCAGATATGATCTTCATCCTGGCTCTATCTTCACCCTTGAGGTGTGACTGCATAATCATTTGCTATCTCCATCCGTGAGACAGAACGAGTATTTACAACCTTTCAATCGAAATACAAGTAAAGCAAAAAGCCTACAACCCCACCCTTCCGGTTTTAACCACAACCTGAACGTGGAGTCAATTAAATTGATTGACCTATAGTCAAGGCGGACATGGCCACAATAGCCTTATATTAGGTACGTTCTATATACGAAGACCTGTATGGAAATGGCGTGGATCGATGGTGTATATCCAATTAGACGATAGCGGTCGTCCTTTTATCGTACGTTTAAGAATAGCAATGTAGATGACGCTTTGTATCATCAAAAGGGCTCGCTTCTAGTTTACGAATTAATGACTAGCATACACTTGACAGATGCTACCATGAGGGTTTTCAGATAGCACACCACAATACATAGGTATACAATTTTAAATAATAGAAACATAAAAACCATGCAACGGCAAAAAATTGCCGCGATTATAATATTGATGAGATGATACTGGCAAATTAAAACGCAACATCGCAAGCAAAATAAAGCTATTACATTAAGACCCTGTGATCTGGGAACAACTCAGTAGTTATATGAAAAACCTAAAAGTTCACCATCCAACAAAACAAAAACAATGTAATATTTTCATCTGAAATTTCAATTAATCATAACGCCAATCATAGTATATGGATTAAAACGCTCGCTGTCTCCGCACGCAGTGATGTCTGAAACGTTTTAATTGGAGCTGTGATTGACCCCAGGCCCGCCCCGTGCCACGGGCCAATGGGCTTGAAGCTTTTTGTAATTTCTGTTTTTAATATAGAGGCCAATTATTTGGAGCATGAAGGAGTTACCTAAAGTAGAATAAAAGGTAAGAAAGTAACAAATGTCAAAATTAAATTAAATTAAAATAATCATGTAGATATACTTTCATAAGTCTTGTGATGAAATAAGTAACTAGACAGTCCCAACGTATGACACAAGGTAGCGTATTCAGATATGACAATCTTGAGTTAAAAAAGTAAAACAATACCCATGTATAAATTTTTCATTTTCATAGCATTGAAATTTTACATTTTAATTTGCCGTCTATACTTTTGATATCAAAACCGTAGCGAAATTGTATAATGAGACATATCAATATTTTTGTTCATGTCTAGTCTATCTGTGATCAATGCACTTGTTCAATTGAATATTTCAAACTAAATTAATAAATTGAATTATTAACGATTCTAATGTTCATAGCAAAATTTTAATTGGGCGGTTGATTGATATACTTTTATTTCAAATTACTTATGAAGGTTGCGGCATCTATCCCTGAATCCTCACGGATATCAATAAGCTCGTAGTTTTGTGAACCTCATTCTCTAACAGCAAGCACTTATATCAAGAGATATAGAAAATCTGAACCAATTCTTAATATAACATTTTTGAAATAATTTATCTCACCATAAAATGGCATTACCCTCAAACTAAGCAACAGTCACAACTGCCGGAACTTGCCAAACACGCGCAACTCAAATTAGAAGAAAAAACAAATAAGAATACGTGAAACTAGATTATGTTGAACTTCCTCTAACGCACAAATAATGGTACGTTAATCCGTGGATAAATATAGGACCTGATTTGGATTTCTTTGCAAGTCTGAAATAGCACAATAATTCAGTTGGGTTTCACACACATTCATGATAACACACTACTATAGATTAAATAATTAGAATTAAATTAATCCACAGATGTGTTCTGTACTTTGATAAAATAACCTTTATCAAAGGTTCTGTAGCCATAAGACATTTCAGTAAACATATATTTTATTTATTAATCTAAAATCTATTCAGGATAATCCTCAGGCACATGTTGGAAGAAAATACTTTTCAATATGCCCCATTCAATGTCGTCTACAAAAGTTTTACCGATAAATCATCTTCATTTAAAATTGTATCAAGTCTGTAGACCATGTCCATACCAAATGTATCGTGAGCTAATCTAATAATTGTAAAGTATATAGACCAGATTTTTATTGTAACTGTTACTAACATAAAAATTTACTCCGCATATAAATTACTCTTTGATAGCAGCAATGACGCCAACACTCACTGTAAAAGGTTGTGGATCTATTTTATTGAGCTCACAGTGAGTCCTCAGCGGTTGAGCGTAAAGTTCAGTGTGTGCAAGTTCTTACGGTTCAATGCACTCTGGTCACATTTGTACTACATTGAGGTAGTACGGCTTCCCTGATGTCATGTATTTCGCACTCTAGAAATGTTCCATCCACAGCTACATGCAAACGAGGACACGGCGGCTGTTCATTGACTTTCACAAATCTACACTCGTATACAATATTTCAGCAAGAAACTTTGAGGTGTTTGGAATTTTAGAGTAGCTTATTAAAGCAATTTTAAATGATCGAATGAAGTGAAACGTTCTGTCTAGTCTAACCTTTGGATATATGAATTCTTTATTAGTCTGTCCGTTTACATTATAATACATACATAGCTCAAGACATAAGAATATCTATCAAATTTTAAGACAAAGGAGTTTCTATCAATACAGATATCTGTGTAACAGTAACGGCGACTTTGCAAGCGTCTGCCACATTTTCTATTCCGCGGTGAGACGGCGTCGAAGCTCATATTTTTTTATTGAAAAGCAAAATGTTTTCTTTGACTACGATGAGAGCGCTGTTATATTAATGGTCTTCTATATGGTCCGCAATTTTTTATATTAAGCTTATTGTTAATCAATTTTCATAGTCATGAATCTCCCTCCACTTGCTATGAGACAAGTCCAATTGACGACAGAAGTTCAATTGGATGGTTTGTTTCCAGCAACGAGTCAATGCGCAGCATGATGCTATCATCACAGCAAAATTATCCGCTATTGAAGTCTTCAAAGGGTTTATTAGCGGCTACGGCCTCGCTTTATTGCCCCCTAATCAAAGGGCGCAGTGGTGATAATCGCGTATCACGATTCTTACATTCATTATTGAGGGTTATTTTCTGCCTTTGAATATGCTTAGATTTGTAAATTGTCGTCAATTTATTCTCGTTATTACATTGAAGATCCTTTCGGAAAGAGTATCCCGTGATATTTTTGTATTATAATGGCCCTCTTTTGATGGACAAAAATGTGGTTACTCAAAAATAACGTCACTTTTACCACAAACCATAGCACCTGTCACTATGGTTTACTCCGCCTGATGGTTGTGATTCGTCCCGCCTGGGTCGCGCGACAAATGGCCTGTAACAAGGACCTTCTGACACTTGCGTCATTTCTCCAATGGGCCCGCATTAATCTTCGCGATGTACACTCAAGGCCGCTGAAAATATATCGCCTAATGAAAAAAACTTTCATGTTATTTGTGATGATGAAACGTCTGTGTCTGGTTTTAGCGTAGACACCTTCTTTTATCATAAAGAAGATAAAATAAAACTTATGTTTAATTAATTAATTCATACATAGGTATTAGATGGATGATTAAATAAATGGTGCGACGATTTGAACACCTTTGCGGGTAAATCGTGGCCACAACAAGCCGAAGATAGGGACCTGAGGCGTAAAAAAGGGGAGGCCTTTGCCCAGCAGTGGGACATAAAATAGGCTAAAAAAAATAATAATATTAAATGTTTAGTACCAAGTATGTAACGGTAGCCAAAATTAGAACTAGATGAGTTATTATCATAGATATACACAAAGGTAGAACTATAACCGTGCCAGCCAGCAATGATTCAAACCTGGAAGATAAGATACACGCAACGCGTTCTCACCTAACTTCACCTTCCTACTACATCGTTCCGCTTGATTAAATGCCTACCTTTCAGCCACATTGTAATTCTTCGGTATTGTCCAACCAAGGGATGTATTTGTGAATAATTAGGCACCGGTAGTGTGAATTTTACATAATTTTATTATCAAAAAAGAATAGCACAGAATCGTGAGGAAAAAACATGAGTGACAGAAAAAACAAAAAAACCTGCCAGAAAAATACAAACTTTTCCAGCCATACTTAAAACAAAATTAAAACTCCTTACTAACTCAAACATGCCGCCGGCCAAGGACCATATAGTCCTTAAAATGAACACTTTACTCACACTCTAACTTTGTAGACACGAAATACTAAAGTCAGTGTTTCTACGAATACACGGGTAGCGGGCATAACTTTGTTATGGGTCTCTTAAAAATACCATTTTGACATTTAATTGTAACCACACGTACAATATTATCACTTCCCGGGTGAGTGTTAATAACTCTTCCCAGCAACCACTTGGAAGGCGGCAAGCGATCATCCTTAATAATTACTAGTTCATTTATTTTTATAGGTCTTTTAGGTGATGACCACTTGTAGCGATTTTGAAGCGAGGTCAGATATTCTTGATTCCAACGCTGCCAGAAAGATTGGAGCATATACTCGATATGTTGCCAACGGTTAAGTCTATTAGTAGGAACATGAAGTAAGCTCTCTTGAGGTATAACTAAAGGTGGACTCAACATTAAAAAATGTCCCGGAGTTAAGGCAGTTAGATCATCTGCACAATCACTCATAGCAGTGATTGGACGAGAATTAAGACAGCCCTCGATTTGGGAAAGTAACGTTGCATATTCTTCAAACCTTAATTTAGTATCACCAATCACTCGTTTGAGGTGATGTTTAGTGGAACGCACACCAGCCTCCCATAATCCACCGAAGTGTGGTGACGCTGGTGGAATGAAATGCCAGTCGGTACCATCTGTGGCTAATAATTCAGCCAAATCAGTAGGCAGCGACGCCTTAGCCTTGTTTAACATCCTTTTAAGTTCAAAATTTGCTCCTATGAAATTTGTACCGCAATCTGAATATAATTTAGAACAGTGACCGCGTCGAGAAGTAAATCTTTTGAAAGCTGCGATAAAAGCTGTAGTTGATAACTCAGAAACAAGTTCCAAATGGATTGCTTTGGTCGAAGTACATACGAAAATACAAATATAAGCCTTCAGAGTAGCTGAAGTTCTACGCTTTGAAGATTTAAGCAAGACAGGTCCTGCAAAGTCGACACCGCTATTTGAAAACGGTTTAGAAACAGTCACCCTGGAAGCCGGTAAATTACCCATTAGTTGCGTGGAGAATTTTGCAGAATGTCTTACACATCTAACACACTGATGTACTAGAGATTTAACTAAATACCTTACACGGGTGATCCAGTATTGAGAACGAATTACATTTAACATTAGCAAAGGTCCGCCGTGTAGAGTTATTTTATGTATATGATCAACAATTAGATATGCTAATCGAGATTTACCAGACAACACAATTGGATGCTTAGTATCAAAAGGTAATTGAGAGTTGTGTAGTCTCCCTCCAACTCTGATTATATTATTGCAATCAAGGAAAGGGTTTAACGTATGTAACACACTTTTCCTATCTACTACCTGATTGATCAACAAATCATCAAATTCCTCCGAAAAATAGTATGCCTGAGAAATAATAACACAACGATTCTTCGCAAATTTCAGTTCGTCGCTAGTTAAAAACAGTTGCAAGTCTGGATAAGGGTCAATATTGCTAGTTCTCAAACTGACTTTACGCTTGCACAACTTGAAAAATCTAAAACAATAAGCGATTACTCTAGTTAATCTTGTTAAATTTGAAAATTTGTTGATTATAAATTCATTGTTAGTTTCATCACACAATACATTATGTACCGAAATCTTACTTTCTAAATTAGTCTCCGGAATTGAATGTACTTCGTCTCTATTCATTACATAGCTAGAAGATAACCATGTTGGTCCCCTCCACCATAGTTCTTGGTTTTGTAATTCTAAAGGCGACAACCCACGAGAGGCAATATCAGCAGGGTTTTCTTTTGAAGAAATGTGATGCCACTGACTAGCCTGCGTGACGTTCAACACCTCAGAGACTCTATTACCCACAAATGTTTTCCAAGTGTTAGGATGCTTCTGCAACCACGCAAGAACTATTGTAGAGTCGGTCCATGTGTAAACATTTTCATCAGGTACATTGAGACTAACCTTTACCTTATGCACTAACTTGGCAGTGAGCACAGCACCGCATAGCTCTAATCGAGGCAAAGTGAGTTGTTTAACTGGCGCTACCTTGGTTTTGGCAGCAACTAGTTTAACTGTGATAGTATAATCTTCGTGAACAATACGCGCATAAACTACACTCGCATAAGCTATAGTGGAAGCATCTCCGAACCCATGAATCTCTACCCTCTTATTACTTTTAGATATTCCTAACCATCTAGTTATGTACAATTTTGGCATAGAGTTCATTTTTTGACGGAAGTCCAACCACTCTTGCTTGTAACTAACCGGAAGTGGATCGTCCCAGCCAAGACCAAGTAGCCACAGTTTTTGCAAGAAAGTTTTTGCTACGATTACTACCGGAGATAACCAGCCAAGAGGATCATAAATCTTTGCAACGTCAGATAAAACTTCGCGTTTTGTGAGACTACCTGAAGTAGAAGCCTTAGAAAACTCTATTCCCAATTCAAAGGTATCGTTTTTGGAATTCCATTTTATTCCTAGTGTTTTAGTGACCTCGTTATTTATGACCGTGTGTGTCTCCTTTCCCTGGTTATCTTCGAAGCGTAAACTCTCTAATACATTTTCAGAATTAGAACACCATTTGTGTAATACTAAACCTCCCCTATTCAACAATTCTGTAAGCTCAGCACATAGCTCTATAGCTTCGCACTCTGAGTCACATCCCGAAAGCAAATCGTCCATATAAAAATCAGTTAAAAGCACTCGGCTTGCATTTGGAAACTTGTCACTCTCATCACTGGCTAACTGGCGCAATACACGGATTGCAAGGTAAGGTGCACATGATGTTCCGTAAGTGACCGTGTTTAACCGATAGCAAGCCGAGTGCTTTTAACTGATTTTGAAAATGTCCAACCGAGGGATGTATTTGTGAATAATTAGGTACCGGTTGTCCTCTATCTCTCCACCAATTTTAGATCGCCATACAATACGTTGGTAGTCGCGGTCTTCTTTTCTTACGAGAATTTGCCTGTACATTTGTTTAACATCGCCTACCGGACAAATCTTGTGAGTTCGCCAACGTAAGAAAATGTCCCTTATATCCTGTAGGAGAGAAGGTCCAATCAAGAATTTATCATTCAGTGAAACTCCTGTACTCGTAACAGCAGAGCTGTCAAATACTACTCTGAGTTTTGTGGTTATGCTGTCCTCTCTGAGCACTCCATGGTGGGGTAGGTAAAAACTTTCATCTTTGTGTAATTCATTGTGGGGTACTCGCTCCATGTGACCCAATTCCAAATACTCTTGTATAAAGCTTGTGTATCGTTCGTGAAATTTGGAATCTCGTTGGAATCTCTTTTCCATTTGCATTAAGCGCGTGACAGCAAGTTTTCTCGAATTTCCGAGCGGTGTGATGTTCTCTGGTGAGAACGGAAGTGCGACAATGTAACGTCCAGAGCCTGTACGAGAGTGTGAAGTGACAAAGATATTCTCGCACAGTTGCTCGCTTGCAGTCCAAGCGTGAGTGTTTGTGAGTTCTTCTAATTCCCAGAATTTTCGTAACAAACTATCAATCTCGAGTTGGTTGTGCAATAAAAGAACATTGTTATGTCCTGTGTGATTAACCTTCCCTGAAATAAGCCAACCGAGATGTGAATTCTGGGCGATGAGATTGTCATGTTTTCTCAAACCATTAGTGATAATCAGCGCGTATGCCTCCGCACCTAGTAACAAGTCTATGCCTCCTGGTTTCCTGAAATCTGGATCTGCCAGTTTCGATCCTCTGAACTCCGATATAGGCTCGTGCTTGACCTCTTTACTAGGCAAGATAGAAGAAATGCTGACCAAAACGTGTGCATTTATAATGGCAATGGGTTTGTCTTCGTATTGTGAATATAAATCAAACTGTACTATTCCTTTCGAAACAGTCACCATTGTCGAGTTGACTCCCGTGACTTTACTATAAACCGGTGTTCTCTTTAAACCCAATCTTTGTGCAGCGGACGTCGTGATGAACGAGGCTTGTGAACCCTGATCAACCAACGCACGTAACGTGAGAGTTTTACCAGTTTGTGAAATAACTCGAACAACAGCTGTGGCTAATAAAACTTGACTACCGGTGATGTGTGCTTTGTGTACTAATACTTGAGATTCATCCTCTTGAGGCGGTGTATTATCGTTAGGCTCGATGTTAGTCTGATTTGCTTGTACGTATGGAGAATGCAAAAGAGTATGGTGACGTCGTTGACAGATTTTGCAAGCTGTGGTTTGCCTACAAGACTTGACATTGTGTTTAGGAACAAGACAGTTGAAGCACAGTTGTTTATCCTGTACAAAGTTTCTCCGCTCCTCAACGCTCTTTTCAGCAAAGTCCTTGCAATACGACAAGTAATGATCTTGTGAGCAATATGCGCAAACTCGAGTCACGTTGGTCTTGAAACTTTTGATTTTATGGACTGTACGTGATGTAGTTTCTTTCGGCCGTGCAATTTCAAGAACCTCTAGCGATCTGAACCGAGTTTCCATATACTTAAACAGCTGATCAGATGTAGGCACTTCACAGGACCCTCCTAAACCTTGTTCCCACAGTCTGTGGCTCTCATTGTCAAATTTACCTACAATGAGATAAATAATCATCGGATCCCACTCCTTTGTGCTAATGCCAATATTGGTTAGTGAACTCAAGCATTCCCTTGTTACATCAAGCAATTCACGAATTCCCTTTGGTGATTCGCTGGTCAATTTATTAAGTGAAAACAAACGCTCTAAATGTGCATGTACTATTAATCTCTTGTTACAGTATCTAGACTTCAAAAATTCTAATGCCTTGTCATAATTCGCATCAGTTAATGGAAATTGTCGTAGCAACGCATCAGCTTCTCCCGAAAGATTACTCTTTAAATAATGATACTTCTGGATCTTTGAAAGTGAATCGTTGTCATGGATAACCGACTTAAACAAATCATAAAAGCTTTGCCAATCTTTGTAGTCTCCGGAAAACGATGGTATCTCAATAGCTGGTAACTTGGTTCTTAATGTGGTAGTGGTGGTCGCCTTAGTAGTTGACTGTGTGACGTTAGCTGAACGTGGTAACTGTTGTAACGTTTCCTTCATGAGCGTCTTTAATTCTAAGTAACTATCTTCAGTACAGTAATATCTATCCTCAGTGAAATAAGTGGTTTTCTTTCTAGCTTCATCGGTTATCTCCTTTAAGACGTTAAAATGATTAGCCTTGTAGTTTGACCAATAAGACTCCAGTAACTCTAATCTAGCCTCTATGTAAGCTGCCGTGGCGCGAGACTTAGATTTCTTAAAGTTTGATAACAATCTAGTGATTTGATTCCCTATTTCATCTTGCGTAGTAATTAATTTATCCATTTTAGCTTTTGTATTGTTTTACTGTAAAAAGTCCACTACGTAACACTATGTGAATATTTTTTGAAACACGCCAATGTCCGTTTTTTTTTAACTTGACATAAAGCCCACATAAAACATTTTTCTATTGATTAAGTCCACAGTTCGCACTATTTATTACGCTCAGCTTGTAATAAAGTACTTACAGTTCGTCTTCCAATCTACTCGAGATACTCTTACCACACACCACGTTGATAGCGTTATTGTTCGTGTCGTCTAGATAGTATGCACATTCACTCGCGAAACTAAGAATTATCCGGTTCAGTGGACCAAAATGTCCAACCAAGGGATGTATTTGTGAATAATTAGGCACCGGTAGTGTGAATTTTACATAATTTTATTATCAAAAAAGAATAGCACAGAATCGTGAGGAAAAAACATGAGTGACAGAAAAAACAAAAAAACCTGCCAGAAAAATACAAACTTTTCCAGCCATACTTAAAACAAAATTAAAACTCCTTACTAACTCAAACAGTATATTCATTTGATCCATGTAGTTTTATTAACTTGATCTCACCAGCGATAGTATTTCAATGGTTTTGAGCATTGTGATTAAGTGACATTGTGAAAAACCATTCGTCACACACGTCAACACATTGTAATTAGTTACGTTATGTCATGTCAGTAATACATAATATTTAAATAATCAAATTAATGCATTGACATTATAATGTCTTAATTAGTGTGGCATGCAATGTGAATAACCTTTTGTCGTTGTGGTTCGTATGAGCTGGCGGCCATCTCCTGTGCCGAAGCTTTCAGTCGCTCACATTTTAGAGAACATAGTAGTAGTAGGGCAAACGCAGGGGCTCTCTATAAATTAAATCGTCCCACCACCAGCCAGACACACGTTTCAGTCCCGCCATTCGGTCGGTTTTCCACAGCCTCGCACGTCACAAATCTAATTACCGCAATCCGTTTCTATTTTCGTCGGTGTTTCGCCGTTATTCGCATATGAATCCTATTAGTTCAGTCAGGGACACCTTCGTTTCGATAACTGGAAGACTACCGCTTCGACGAGCGGAGTCATGTGTGACGTCAGAGTTAACCTTTGTACCCTCGCGGTTCACACAGTAATTGAACACCACAAAGGTGTCATCGTGGTGTTAAATTGGAAATATGGACCTTGATTTCTGAAAGCACTTAAAGAGTTTGTTTTAAACGACAAAAACTTTAGTGTATTATACAGATCATAAAACTTATGTGCATAGTGTTCACAAAACAGGTTTTATGTATGAGTATACATATTTAATGCGAATGTAAATTGTACTTAAAGCACTGTCAAGTACCTGCTAGCGTAGGTATAACTGTAATACGCTAGGAAGCGAAGTTCACGTTTCTACAGAACCTTGAAATTTAAAGGCGAACGTACGTAAGCAAGCGGTTTAAATATACCAGCGGCATTTACCCATATACATACAATGATTCTATTAATATTTTGCACATCTAGGCAGCCATTGCCCTAAGTGGCACCAATGTGGAAATTTAGTGACGCGTGTTGACCGCCGGTGACGTCACAAATAGCGTGCCAAATGTGACGGGCCTCGCGACCTAGCACACAGACCACGGAATCAGAAAACCACAGCCATGCGCCAGCCAGTTACATTCGTACCGTCATAACGTGTACACGTTCCGCAAATTGCATTGTAAACATCGAACTTATCGTTAACACTTTTTTTTATAATTCGTAATATAAAAATATAAATCATTTCTAACAGACGTATAACCGAATTTATTATAATTACTCTTTTCTTACTAGTGATGTTTCCCTATGCAATTTTTTAGTGCAACCAGTGCAAGTATGAGGTGATAGTGTCTGGACTGGTCTGATGTGTGACAGGACACGTGGTATGGTGGCAATGGGTATTATAATAGGAACATGTGTGCCTGATGCGGAACAGGACTCGGCTTACGGCGCTCAGATGAGGAGACCGCCGAGAAGGATCTTATACGGTACGAATCATTTTTTTTAATGTATCTTAACAAGTTATTCGTTAAGTTGATATAAAAATTCAATGAAACTACTTGTTACCTTCTTTGAGGGATGATTCCATCCACCCACTGGGAGCGCGCTTAACCTATTAAATTATACCGCGTCTATACATCCGGAGTGATTACTATGTACCTAGCAACGGACATAGTTAAATTATATCTCATACTTTGTATACTCATTATTTGAAATATACCACTGGATATTTTGTACCAGCCGAGCTGCGTTCAGAGGCTACGCTCCGAGCGCAAGTTTTCACACTAACGCCGCGCCGTATCGTACCGGCTCACACAAACCCTACAGACAATACAATCACGACTTCTCAACAAATTCCTGATTACCTGTTGTCTTAAGCGCAAGAATATAGTAGTACTATTAGGGACATTACTCCCTGTGTATTTTTATTTTTTTTGGTTAGAACATTATTAGTTGACCTAAGTGCTACCATTTTAAATTGACCTTAACAGTTTCCAAACACTAATATATAGTACATTAAGCGCTAAAGAAGTTACATATTTAGTGGTGTTTGCGCGCCCATCACCGATGATTGCCATGCCATGGTGTTCCAACCATTAGCTCCGGCCGCCGCCGTGACCGGAATGTTAAATTACTATCGATACGCATTGTTTGGTCAACCACAATGTCAGGACCAACATAAAAACATATTTATGGTAGTACATATGAAAAATATGATAAGCAGTTTTTTTATTGAACGATCTGACAGATCTTGAAGCGTAGATTATGGTGCGACATTAAATAAGCGTTTTATGTTCGTGAATACTTATTTATAAGTAAATATGTATAACAAAGCTACTAAAATCACACATTAAACATTTAAGGAAATAGTGGGGAATTTTAAAAAAGAGCAGTAATTTGAAATAGTTTAAATGTGATTAGGTATTATTATGATGTAAATTGTAAATATATCGAGTAAAGTACAGAATTGTTTGAACGACAGCGCCTAGTAGTACCATTTCGTTCGCGACCGATCGATGGAGTTCCCGGGCGGAATCAACAAGTGGTCGCGTGATCCGAGGCGCTCCACCGGTGTCGCCCGGTGGCTGAGTCGAGATCCTGCGAATCATTCGCCTAGACGAAACTGTAGGTATATTTAAATATAACTTAAAACCTGCAAAAGATGGTAACTCTGTGATATTCCGTTGTCGCTTTAAAAAGTATGAAAGAAAAGGTATTATCAGATCTTTGTTAATTCTATTAAAACAAATCTTAGAAATTAGATAGGCATGTAGTCCCAGCGACTCTCCTAGGGTTATGCACAATATTAAAGATTTCAACGAAGCTTTTTTCCGAATTCGCTATCTTTCAACCTGGGATCAAGTCCTGATTTGTTGTCCCTCAATATCCGAGGACCAGTTGCGAGTTGTATCGCGTGTCGCACGCACAACGCGCGGCGGCAGGCGATGCCACGCTTCTCTTGATTGATACAATTCGCTCTGATAACGAGGATTTGAGGACTTTTACTGAACTTTCCACGTTAATTATACCTGATAAAGATAGTAAGGCCGCATTCGTTGGCGATGTGGTCTCGACTCTGAAGATCCAGCAAGAAATTTGAGGCCTTATTCTGGAATTTATATTGCTATAATTTGGTTAAATATATTTTAATGAGGTCCACTGTTGTCTTTCAGTTGTCAGGAGAGTCGGTAAAGAAATTGGAATAGTGATTTGAGCGTAAATAACTTTAAGATAGTCTCAATAATGATAAGAATCCCGTAATTTTAAGCAGGACTTCACTGATCAAGGGCGACAGTGGCAACTGATCCATGGCGAGAGTGGCATTTAATAGTGTCGATATGGGATCGCCCGCAATAACTGATGACGTAAAGTCTTGTGTACCTTTTAAGCCAATCTATAAACAATAAGCCGATTAACAGTCGGGTGTCGGCGGGGTCATGGGCGGCCGATATTATCTATTATTGTCTCGGGGTTTATTGGTTGATGTCACGGTGCTTGATATAATTTTGTTGTTTTCGGATGTCAAACTACCAAAGTCTGTGGTTTTCTCTTAATAGTTTGTGAGCGCACTTCTGGCCAAAAAAATCTTAATATAGTGCAGTTTTACGCAATCTTAATTCAAAGCCAGAAAGATTTGTCCATTTCGTGCTTATTACTGAGCGGGTGACGCTACTCACTTGGTACACTCGGTACGATTGATGGATGTAGTTATCTGTAAATATCGATCTGTCCGTTGTCCAGCGTTAGGTTGTCCAATGAGAACGTTGGAATATGGAATTTGAATGAAATAGCTGTACAAAAATATACCACTGTCCTTTTCTACACTTAAAGAATTTGTTTACTTATATGTGTGAAATAAAAGGTATTGTAGTAAAAAAAAATGTATCGCAAGTAAGAATTCAGTTTTGAAAACCAAGATTTCACGGAACGCCACGCCGCCCCCCTAACCCTTCCTCAACAAGTTCTTCGGCACCCCAATGTACACGTTATAGAATTGTTTTTCTGTCACCGTAGCCTGCGTCTGCATGGGACAGGGACACATCGGATAACAAGGAAAGCACGACTGGTGATCAATCTTCTTCTTCTTTCTGCAACTTATGATCGGGGGGCACTGAGTCGTGGATGTGGTGGATGGAGTGGTCAAGATCAAATTGAGGCTCGCGGTGATCTCTTCTGATTCTGGACACGGCGGGGGCGTGGGGCAGCCGGGTGGGTATACTGCAGAAACAATCCACGTTAAGGCTAAATAATCACCGAAGTTTGGTATTAAGGTAAAAGGCAGTGTGTAGGATACCGGGTAAATTGACTCACCTATGTTTGTTCGCAATGGCTCTTGAGTATTCGAGTTGTGTAGGTAGCTATAATTGGGGTTCATTGTCGGCATCGTCCTCTTGGTCCAGGGCACGTTAATGCTGAAGGTCGATCTCTGCTCCTCCGACATCATGCGCATTGGCGGATAATTGCGAATCATGGCTGGTGGCTGTTGGAAAACAATAAGCAGTCTCGCTTGGCCATAATTGTCACACATGTATACCGTATATGTTGTCACACATGTATGTACATGTAAATCGTATGACAGGTTTTTCAGAAAATGTATTCATGTAGAAACGTATTCAATCGATTATTGTCGAACATTATTGTCGATACTAACAAGCTTCTTTGCGATGTTAACCAATCTTTATTTTTTTTTCAAAGCTACCTAAACTTTGCCCGAGAGCAATTAGCGACTTGAAAGAAAGCTTGCAAGCCAGTTAGTTACATAAAATCATGTATAAATTAACGCTGTTTATGAGCCGTCCAGGCTTTACGGACTGAAGAAAGTCTAGTAAAGGGTCTACCACTATCGCCTCGGTAGTCGCGGTCATCGCATCCAATTTCTCCCTCCTCCTCTGCTTGCACTCCTCGCACATGGCGCAGTACACCTCCAGGATCTCCTTGGCTTCGGAGTTGTCGTGGCATTTACGGCAGGCTGTCCTGCAGTCTATCAGAGCTGAAGTTGGTTGGAGAACCATTAGGAGTGTCACGAAGAGGATATTATAACTGCAATATAAGTATAATTTGAGTGGCACTTTGAGGATTTGTGTTTTTAGTAAGTATCAGTAAACTTTTTAAAGAAGTATATAGTATTTTCTACTGTAAAAGATTTAACTACTATATGAGGTTACATCCTGATACATATCCTCTTCAAATCCCTAAGTTACGTTACGCACACAGTCAGAGAACTTATACAGAAATGGTAACAGGTAAAACAATATTATCCCAGTATAATGTGCACAAATCTTCCGAGATCAATATCCTCATTAATTATATTCTTCACGGAAGCCATTGGAACGCCACGGTCGTAAAGTCTCACAATATACCCGATGCTGTTTGTCGCCGTGTTTACGTAAGTGTTCCTGATACAAAAGGATAAAATTTCAGCCATAAATTTTGTTGTCTAAGTTTCAGTGGCTTCCATTTGTTGTTGTGTTTGGAGGAAACTATCATTTAGGTCTACGTATAGGTCTTTTGGTATATTTCTGGACATTCTGTGGTGTTGACACTGCCTTTTCTATTTTGTTGTGTTTTAAAACAGGATCTTACTTTGTTGGTGCCATACGTATCCTTATTCCTTACTCATAAGTGTCAGTAGATTTCGGATTTTTATTAAAATTCAGTACACATATGAACGGTTTCTCAAATATTAATAACTATTCAAATTTTTAATGCGAATTGATGATAGTTTTATTGCGCTATCATATATATTATCATACCTAATTTCCAAATGAATATTTTCACCGTACATCGATTCGAATACGACTGCGCCCATTTTGAACTTTTTTTACTATCGACTTCACAACAATCACTCGTTTAACTACCAGTGTTATTGTTTCAAACGCCAGTTACTTTAATAGTCTCTTATATAAATTTTATATAAACGAATTGTGTACAGTCCGTGTTGTGTTGTGGTTGAGAATATTACAAGTATATCATTACAAGTTGCTAGCTTAACATTAATGTTAGTTTTAGTTTGTTTATTGGAATCTTGTTTATCTAATTGATTAAGTGTTACTTACCTTAGGATTTTCGGTACCTTTTTCAATTCAATTATCTTCACTTGTTGGCGGCCTCCAAAACTTGTTTACAATGGTAGGACTGAGCGAAGGGGGCATAGTCCAGCTCTGCCACCACCCAGACAACAGTTCTTATGAATAGATAAAACAATGTAACTTGCTGTGGCAAGCTTGTCATTATTATTCTTTCCATTTGCCACTTTTTCTCAGATATTATCGAATGCTCTCCGGCTCGAGTTGACTGTTTCCTTCGTGTATTTAGAGGAGTTCAATTATTCATAAGTCGGCTGCGCTTTTTTCTCGCTCCATCATTTTGCACTTTTAGTTCGCACTTCGATTTAAGTTTCTTAGAAAATTTCATAGCAATGGTTAATATTGGGCAGCATGAACCTACTGGTACTGTTTCCCCGTATTGCTCACGAACCAACAGTAGTCTCGTATTAGGCAGGCATACACTGTAAACCGTGCCGTATCGGGCAGACAAAGCCGTTTCGTCAATCAACCGTCACGTCAGCTACGTGAGGGGAATTCTGCCGACTACTCGTATAATATAAAATGGCGAATCTAGCCTTTAAACCACCCGTTTTTGTGCCCGCCCGTCACTACTAATTGAAAAATAATCTAAAAAAATCTCATCTTTGTTATGAATTCGTAGCGAAAACAGGAGAACCTTACTGACGCTCCTCGATAGATGTTTTGTTGAGATAGCTTCTTCAACCGTAACCGGTATAACCTATTGGATGTTCCATGTTGTTACCGTATTTAGTCGGCTTTTGCCCTAGAAAGATGGAGCGCTACACAGTACCGCACATACACTTGAATTAAAAAGAAAAAAACACCCGTTTTGGTAGATGAACGAGTATCCCCGCATCATAATACGTCCCTATGGAGGGTAAACAATGGTTTCAGCCGTGAGACGTCACTCTCGGCGGTACGTGACCGGACTGTCGCTGGCAGCATCCCTGCCGGTGCTCTTAGATGTGATAATACTTCGTTGAAGAGTTTTGACACTCTTGTTATTGACTTTGTCACTTGTAACGATGCCTTTTATTGTATTTATGAAATAGGAATAGGTAATGTTTAATTATGACCGCTAGTCACGTTTGCGGTGGCCTCGTTAAATTTTAGTAAATTAAATTTAATATGGTTGTAATGGGGGTCTACCTATGTCTCTAAGCGACGTGTGGGAATCCCGCTCGATGTATCGTAATCATTGGATTGTATGCGAAAACCTGTTTGCTATTTATATTTTTCTTCTATAATATTTTTGATTAAACAAAGTCGGCAAACAAGTCTACGACCCCCTGATGTTAAGCAGTTACCGTAGCGTATAGATTATTGCAATATACCAAAGGCATTGCTCGCACATTGCCCACCTGAAAGGGAGTAGGACAGGGGTAGGGGATGAGAGGGGACGGTAGGGCTTCCGGTTCTCTCATTCATCGTACGAAACACAGCTATAATAGCTCCTTTACGCCGATCTTCAGCAAGAGGGGCGCCGGTCGTGCCAGCCCGTGTATGAGGTTAAGACAATTGCCTGCAGCTGGCGTATGTCATCGCAGTCTATATAGTACGCCCTAAACGTCTTAACAAAACAAATTTGTTTCTAAAAGTTTCCCAACCACATTTACATAATCTAAAATAAATTTGTTTCGCTTATTTCATACACATTTTCAGCCATTTATTTTCGTTATGCCACATCAAAGCCTTCGTACTTCGCATTTTTATGAAATTCCCTTCGGTTTTGGCATTGGATTGACCATTTTGAGCGGTCGAACCACCAGATAGATGCGTGGCCGGACTGTACTTGCTTGATCAGAATGTGGAACTACGTAATGTTATGTTTCAATGTTATGAAACGTGACGTCACGTTTTCTTTTTTTCATCAACTTTCAGCTCACTATTATCAACTTTTTATTATTTTCATTTAATAAATAGTTAGATATTCATTAGTAGGTACGGAACGGCGCCTAAATTATATTCATCATCATCATTGACTAGCTCTCATGCCCATCAAAGAATTTTCACAATATTTTTCGCCTGGAATTACTTGTATCTCGATAACGGTTGCCTAGCAACGCAGAACCTCCCCTCCCCTATTAAGCATGCAGATGGAGCCTAAATTGGACAGCTGCGGACAAAACCGAACGTTTCCGGTACACGGAGCGTGGTAATTGACTTGTTACTGTCGAGGGCTAGGCGGGAAAACTGTCTCCAGAGTCCACGGTTTATACTGTCTAGGACTATGGCTACTAGAGTTAGTTATGAGAGCATAATAGAGATGTATAATGCGTGTTTGTATCGTTGCAGGTATAAAATGTCCAGTGTGCAGCAAGTTCGTGCTGCCGGACGACATCGAGTGCCACCTCGTCATGTGCCTCACCAGGCCTCGGCTCTCATATAATGGTCAGTAATATTAATATGCTTCCTAATCAACACTTATTTGCCGATATCAATTCTGCCTGTTGCGTTTAGTAAACTTTTATTGCAACTCTCCTGAGTTTTGTTTTCATAAGTTGCTTGCATCTACATAAAATATTTGTATGGCATATTTTGCCGCGCCCCGACAGACAACAGAAGAAACAATTTGGTTGTTTAAGATTTTAGCGAACGTATGATCCCATGCATGGTAGAGCAATTGTACTATTTAAGGATTTATTTTAACCGGCGCATAAGTTTAGCGTAATATCTACATTTGGATTTAATTATAGTAATTACTCGTACACGTTATGAGTAGGTATTTCATTTATTTTTCCTCAAGATAATTAATTTCGAGACGTGAGCAATCTCACACGATATAGCGAAGCCCTTCAGATCTGAGACGAAGGTGCTTACAGTAATTAAGAAGGGACTTTAGAATGAAATGCTCGTTAAAGATGTATGAGAAATGTTTCCCTCCGGGCACCCTCGTCAAACACTCTAGTCTATCAATGTAATTGTATATTTAATAAACCCCTTTGTTCAGACTTGTCTCCATAATATTATCAAAGAAACATCAGGTATTTTAATAGAGGTGTTCGTATTTTGCAGCCTGTAAATAAGCCACCATGTTAATATTCAAACTGTCAACTATGTGCTCTAAATCTAACGTGAAGAACGTGGTGTTTCAGAGGACGTGCTGAGCGACGCGAAGGGCGAGTGCGTGATTTGCCTGGAGGAGCTGTCGGCGGGCGACACCATCGCGCGCCTGCCCTGCCTCTGCATCTACCACAAGGGGTAACTATCGACCACTCTTCACTGACCCCTCTCCCTCAGTAATTACTACCCATCACAGTCCTCCCATGCCGCGGCCTCCTGCTACACATGTCATGTCTTCGGACTCGTGGACGCCTGTCCCAACGGTCTTCGGTACTTTATAAATTATCAGAAATGCACTAAAATATTTTATCTAGTTAACGTATTACCGCAATTCTGTATTTATCACGTAGCGAAGCCTTAAACTCAGCCCTTCCCATTTAAACTTTCGTGTGGTGAGAGCAACAATTGTAAAATCCCACTCAAACTCCTCACGAGCAGTGCTCCGTGGGCGCTGCGCCCCTCTGCGCGGCCCGCTACAGGTAGCGGCTAGACAAAGCCGATAGCCCACTAGAGACGGCCCTTCGATCTGGGTCGCGCGATACACATCGCTCGAGAGCGTTTGACCCGCACTGTGGGGCAGGGGGCCGGCGATATAGAAGATGATATTTCAAATTGTGCCCGATTATCGACGATGCGAATGTGTTTGAGTCTAATCAATAAGGCTACTTGGGAGGTTTTTTTTAACTTTAGTACCGCTAACCTCTCTAAGCTAGTGCTGGGAGTGGGTTCACGGCAATGATTTCATGGTCAGGATGGGAATCGAATGCGGAACCTACCGGTTGCGAGGCTTCTAATAGGCCGCTAGGTAATGTCGATTCCAACGGATTGGTGGGCCACCACTCACCATCCTACTAATATTATAAATGCGAAAGTTTATGAGTGTGGATGTTTGTTACTCTTTCAGGCAAAAACTGCTGAACGGATTTGGATAAAATTTGGAAAACAGATAGTTTATAACCGGCACTAACACATAGGATTCTTTTTATCCCGATAATGCCGAAATTTTTGTTAAGTTAAATCAGGCCAGTAGAACATAATATATTCTTTTGTATAAAGCAATGTACCCACTTTACTGATAATGTATATTATTTCATTCCAGATGTATAGACCAATGGTTCGAAGTGAACAGATCGTGCCCGGAGCACCCCGGCGACTAGTGCGGCGGCGCGGCCCGCCCGGCCCGCTCGGCCCGCCCGGCCCGCCCGGCCCGCCCGGGCCCGCCCCGGCCCGCCACGCCACGTGCCATCGTCGCCAGTGATACTTTTATACTACAGACTGCGCCCCCCGGGGCTTGTAAATATGAAACTATGCTAGTGAGATATTTTACCGTACAATTAAAAATATAAAAGTAAAAAAAATCAAAGACAATTATAGACGCGCTATGGGAAATTCTCGGTGGAGTATTAATTAATTGTAAATTTTACAAGGTTTACGTTTAGTTCAAAAGATTGTTTTTATGTATAATGTAAATTATGATGATATTATGTATATGTGTAGTGTCGTCCCCGCGCCGCAGGGCGGCGTGAAGCTCCGATCGCCGGAGTCGCCGGCGCCGGTCGCGCCGGTCTCGTCAGCTTATAATTATAATATGATTTGATCTTTTTAATCTTGATAATAAAGTTGATTTGTTTCTAAATTTTCTAAAAGTGTTTTCTTGGACTCTCAAATCAATGATAGGTAAATTATATAAAATGATAGGGACGACAGCGCTGCTAATGAGAACGCAGTATACATTTATATATTTAATGACAGTTACAACTTATACTAAACTATATTTATCTCATCGAATCAAACTACAATCCTCACGGGTGAAGGTTTCGAATTCAAAAGTTAATGTAATTTTGAATTCGATTTGTCGAACTTAAAATTCATTGATTTTTGAATTAAACTTGGTACCTAGTGCATGTTTATTATAGCACTAAGGGTAGTCCCGCGAGTCGGCGGCGCGTGCAGTGCGTGCGGTGCGTACGGTGCGTGCGGCGCGTGCGGCGCGCGCGCGGCGCATCATCGCATGAAGGAGCGGTGCCGCGGGCCGCGCTGCATGCGCCCGCCGCCCCACCCCATGCCACCTGACCACACGACGATCATTACACTCAAATTCAAATTCACTCAAATTTATTAAAAATATCCAATTTACATTGGTAGTACGAAAGATTTTGTTATGAAATATGCCGCCGATATTGGAGCATCGCATTCGCTCCCAAAAAGAACACAACCGCTCTCAACAGGGTAACAGTTGAGCACCATTAGGGGGTGAATATTAAAACTATACTCACCCATCATGTACTGCGAGGCGGGCGGGAAGTGCCCGAAGTGCGACGCGCCCATCTCCCACGCGCCGCGGCCGCGCCTGCCACAAAGCATTCAAAACACATACAACAACCGTACCGAGACTCATCGAACAGAGCTTAGTATATGGCTGATATTTATACCAGAAAATCTGTGAAATCTGTTCCTTTATTCATATTAATAAATCGGTCCCAACTCTGAAAACAGACTTCAGAACGCCACCAAGATGCAATATTGTTTGAGTATCTCAAGCCATAGCGTAGTACATAATATTAGTTAGGAGTCGCTTTCGTTCCGAGCTGGTGGCCAACTGTGGTGTCGGGGTTTAAAGGCCGCCCGAAGTCCTCCGGCATGGCTTAATTATTATTGAATGGGATCGACAGCTTTTAATAAATCGTGTATCGTAAACACACCGGGATCGGCGGCCCGACGGCACAAACCCTGTGCGATTATACTTTGAAAACTACTCACCCGGTTCGAGTGTGGTGTAAGTATTTAGGTTATAGGGTCACCTACAGTCCGTCTAGTCTAGATGGGGGGAAGGGACCCCTAAAGAGGAGTCAAAATACGCTTAATACAAAAGGGAACAAAACAGGGCTTCAAGATTACTATATCCTGGTCCAGTGACCCCAACGTCCACCTTCCACCGCGTGGCGGCCTCCAGCAGGTACCACCACCGCGTGTGACGTGTCACCAAAACACCTTAACAATGTCTTAAATTGTCCGTAACGCACTCGCGAGCTACGCGCATCAAAACCCGTGAAACGTTCAATATGACCACTAATAAGCGCGGGCGCAGTAGCCAAAATTATTCAAGAAAAGCGCACGATGTAATTAGGTACGATACCGGCCACCGGTCAACAAGCACTAATGCAGCGGCGAAACAGGTCGACCGTTTAAAATAATTACAAGCGTAGGGTGGATTTTAATTTAATCTACCTCCAACATAAAATTGTTAGCTGTAGGTTTTCTGTTCTGAACAAATCGTTTATACATAACATATATTGTACGTGATGGTGTGTAGAGTGAGGTACTCACAGGTGCCGGTAGTGCTGGTGCATGGGCGCGGCGGACGCGAACCGGCCGCGGTCCGACACCGCGATGCCGCGCCGCATGCCCCTGCGGAGTAGGCAACACTTGTTGATACCCAGAGGGAAAGTATTTCAATTTTAAAGAGTAAATTTCACTTGAGGAAACATTAGTATTTGCAGATGTCTATTCTGCATTTTGGTCGGGGTAACAATGTAAAAGATCCAATCACGCATGGTGGCCGCGCCCCTAAGCCGGGCGGCGGCCGCACGCACCTGCTGGGCGGCGGCGCGGCGTAGGGCTGGTGCAGCGCCGTGAAGTCGTCGACGTGCAGCGAGGGCGGGCGCGACGTGTTGGGCGGCCGCGAGCGGAACGCGTCCGCGCAGCCCTCCGCGCGCACGCGCGTCAGCGCCACTGCACACACACATGACGTATCATTCATACTGTCGGTTCTAGTACAAAACAAAGATAAAAATATATCGCTAGACTGACTCATCAACTGTATGGTCCCAAACTAAGCAAAACTTGTACTATAGGTAAGTACGAACGGGCCATTTCGGACATTAGCCCCGACGGGAATCGAACCCGTAACAACCCGGTGCAAGGTGTCGAGCAGCCTATTCTCAAATCAATGCGCCAAGCGGTCAAAGAGACCGCTCTATCATTGCAGCATTTTGATCGCGTCGTGTGATAGTGTATGTAGTAGACTCAATATGAGTAGGGCTGGTTGAGTGCGGTGGACCACCAGGTCCAGTGGTGTACCGGCGACGCGCTTGTCGGCGACGCGGCGCGGCTCGGCGCGCGGGTCGCGGCAGCCCGCCAGCCGCCGCACGGCGCCCGCCACCGCCTCCGCGCCGCAGCCGCCGCCCGCCCCGCCCGCGCCGCCCGCGCCGCTCGACAGCGTGTTCGCGATCTCCATTATGTCGCACGACACCTGACACACACCCATCGATACGTTTATTTTAAATACTAGATGAAAACCCGGCTTCGCTCGGGTGAAATGTGACTCATAATACACAATCTTTTACAAAACTTAGGTAGATATTTTTGTAGTTATCGGTTTTCAAGGAATATTAGGCAAGGCATAGATTCGTATAGCATTGTCCATTGAAATTAATACGAAAAAAATCGCCAAGTTCCATGTCGAGCTATGCACAATGAAGGGTTCCGAGTCATTGAAGGTAATCTGTTAAAAATTTCACCCCAGGTTGAAATAGATACTAAAGTTGTATAAATACTGCTACCGACATCTATCGTCACCATTAAATACTAAGAAATAGACTAATGAACATAAAACATACATTTATTGCTGTTATTTAATTGGAATTTATTAACAATTTATCCAATTTCGTCATCATAATCATATTCATATTTTTGCAACATAAAAATGTAAGAAGTGTCGATATTTTTTTCGTAAAAAACCTTACCCACTGTTGTTTATAGACTACTACCGACATCTATCCACGTGCATGAACACTTCAGAAATACACGTATTAACACAAAATATAAATTTATTGCTGTTATTTCATTGAAATTGGTGAACAATGTATCCATTTTCGACTGCATAATCTTATTATTGTTCTTGCAATAGAAAAATGTAAGAAGTGTCGGAATTCATTACGGAATTTTGATTTAATCTTTAAAAGTTAAAAATCTCGCAAACGGAATTTTTGATGATAAAATGTTGTATGAAAACATCATTTTATTTGAAAAGACCTTTTCAACGTCACCCCACATGATTGGGTAACTAAAAAAAAAAATTGCCCCTTTTTCGATGTTCGGGGAGGTACCTCAAAAAAGTAATTTTGCTACATTTTATATTTTTGAAAGTGAGATCTACTCTTAAAGTATTTTTGTACCAAATTACATCAACATCCGTCAGAAACTGTAGAAGTTATGACCCTGTGACGGGTCGGGACAGACAGACGGACGGACGGACGGACTGGATGATCTTATAAGGGTTCCTCGTAGGGACTACGGAACCCTAAAAACATGAAGACTGAATTTCTTTGTTCTGAAAGCTCAATATTCTTCTTCTTTCTTAAAAAATATGGCCCACCCAGTTTAATAGATATTTCGAATAAAGACTCATTTACACATTGAGAACACTGACACTAACTGACAGGGATTCGTTCATAGAAAATATAGCGGTACTGTGCCAAACTTGACGGAACTGCCAATATGGCGAAATATTGTCTTTTGCACCGTTAAAATTTAACAAAATACTCGACAATCCGAATTTTGCCGATATATGTTGTCGACTCGAAATCATTATTTTTTTATGTTTTATTATTCTGGTAAGGTTTCAATCGAGTCTACCGTACCCCTGAACGGAATTATTAATATAGAAGTCGAATCAACAGCCTGACAAATAAGTTTCAAGCTTCTAGCTCTAAAATGAGATACTTCCATACAACTTTTCATCCCCCCTTTCAACCCTTTTTTCGCATTAAAAAGTAGCCTATGTCCTTTCTCAGGCTCTAGACTATCTGTGTATTAAATTTCATTGAAATCGGTTCAGTAGTTTTGGCGTGAAAGAGCGACAGACAGACAGACAGAGTTACTTTCGCATTTATAATATTAAGTAAGGATTAAACCAAAAGCCTAAGCAGTTCCGTATTGTCCCATATCCCTACCCCGGGCCTTTACCTATTATCGTTTATCGGTCTACTGGCTGTGAATTTTATACCCGAATAAGAACCTGGACTACATTTATCGTAACTACCCCAAATACAATATAATCAAAATGAGTATAAACGTGAGCGCAAGCTACCTTAAAAAAGTATAATTTAAACTTCATGAATTGGAGACATTGCAATGTTAGACCAGCTCGGCAGCAGGTCATCAGCACCCAGCACTCACCAGCTCGCTGTCATTAACGTCGTCGTCCCCGGCGGCGGGCACGTTCAGCCAGTAGCTGGCGGTGAGCCGCTCGTCGCTGGGCTCGGCCGGCGCGTGCACGGCGCGCGCCGCGAACTGCGCCACCAGGCTGGCGGGCGGGGGCGGCGCCTCCGGGGGCTCCCCGGGCGGCGTGGCCGGGGCCTCGGCCGCCTTCAGCTTCCGGAGATGGTTGGCCAGGAAGCAAGCGTTCCCTATCGCGTCTTCATCTGCGTTCTTATCCTGAAAAAAGCGAATCCAAAATACCCTGTTTTAATTGTAGTACATTTACACAGTTTATGTTAACAGCATGAATATCGCTGATAATGCGAGAATTTTTGCAATCTAAATATATGTAACTTAAAGGTGACTGACTGACATAGTGATCTATCAACGCACAGCCCAAACCACTGGACGGATTGGGCTGAAATTTGGCATGCAGGTAGATGTTATGACGTAGGCATCCGCTAAGAAAGGATTTTGATTAATTCTACCCCCAAGGGGATAAAATGGGGGATGAAAGTTTGTATGAAACTTTGTCAATTAAATTCCACACGGACGAAGTCGCGGGCACAGCTAGTTATAGAATAGATATTAACTTATCATTATTTGTGTTGATGATCAATACTAAACTCCATGTCTACAAAGATCATAATATTGATAAAATATTAGTTAAATTCATACCCTCAACATCTTCTCCAGTTTGAAGAGCGGGTGCTCGTCGTCGGCGGCGGAGTACCCCACCATGTCCGCCATCTCGCTCACGGTGAACAGGGTCCTCCTGCCCACGTGGCCCTCGCCTTCTTCCACCTTCAGAATCCTGATCAGATCTATGTACAAACTCAAACACTCCGCCTTATCCTCCCCTTGGCCCTCTATAGCCCATTTGAAAAACTTGCCGAGTGCATCTCTCTTCTTGGTCACGAATTTCCTGAACTGCTGGAATCCATACTCATGTTCTGTCAATACGAAATACGCCCTGAGTATAGACGACGCTACCGAGCAAGTCTTCGTTGTGGACTCTAGACAATCCGCCGTAGATTCTAGGAAGGCGGCTAAAGCATCTTTGTTCGGTAGTGAGTTCGCTAAAATGACGTCCATGGCTGCAGTTAGCGGAGTCAAAGTGATCTCAGCGTCGCAGAATGCGGCCAGCGCATGCGCGGCGTACTCCTGGGCGGCTGCGTGCTCGTTCGTAGCGTTGGAGAGACTCAACACTCCACACAACGCTGTCTGAACGTCAGTCGCTCGAGGTCCTCCGCTATTCATCGAATGTAGCACCGCACATTTCACCGGCGCGTGGGAGACTAAACACGCCAAAAAGCCTAAGACTCTAGCTATACTGGCTGTCGCGGGCTCTCCCGGCTTGAGCTCCCTTATCACGGCCCCCACAGCGGCTCGAGCCACCGTCGCGGCGGTATTCGGCGCCAAGTCGGCAATCTGCACACACACTCGCCGCAGCATGTGGACTACCGGCCTGTAAGTAGACATGCAGATTATCTGGATCATATCTGTCAAGTCATTCGACAGAGCGTGGAGATGCGCCGACCAAAGCCTTCTTTCGTTGGATGCGTCAGCCAATTCGCGGTCTGTCGGCGGTGTTTTAGTCTGCATCGGTAGTGGCAGAGGGAGCAACTCAGAAAACACCAATAGTCCAGGAACAAAAGTGTAAGGAGCAGTCATGGTGTAGGATATGACTTCTGAGCACAAAGAAGTCCAAGGCCCTCGGCGTATCGAGTCACCGTCGTTCGCGTCGTCGGCTATAGGCTGGGCGTAAGCTAGTAAGGCCCTGACAGCTGCTTCGGCGGCTTTCGCGGCTACCCTGCAGCCAACAGACCCCACGGGGTATGTCTTGGCGATGCCATAAGTCTTCAACAGCACAGGGGCGGCTGTCAAATCGCGGAATCTAGGTCCTCTGCATCGCACGACTCTCGCTAACATCGCATCTAGTAACCTCAAGCAAGGTAACAATATTTGCGCCAACTGTAGACCTTTAATCGACGCGAAGAATGACGTATGCATACTTGGTTGGTCGAAATGTGTGGCCAATCTATCTAGAATCCCGGCCAGGTGTGCCACTCCGTCCAAGGAAAATAATTGTAGAACATTGTACTTATATTTCAGTTCGACGTACTCTTCTGTACCTGATTCGCAAGCGATAGAGACTTTGTTCTCATAATCTGAAATGCAGTAATGACGTAATATCCTCAAGCATGTCATCAGCTCTCCAGGTAAGTCTGGCGAATGTTCCAAACTAGCTTTGAGTATCTCAACGCATTCTGCCAGGTCCTCGCCGGATAAAACAGTGGGTTTCTCCACCGGTGCCAAGTAAGGGATCACTTCTTGGAGCACGCTCGACACGCTTGGCTCAAACCTGTCGTGTTCTTTAGATACGTTTATCAGTCGCTGTCCGTATTTCTTCAAAAATGGTACGTTAGCTGCGAATCTGACTGCGCAAACTATCAATTCTATGGCGTATCCCTTTGCAGGGGACTTTTGTTTCAAAGGAGAATCGATCTTATTCTTCGTCTTCAGATCGTGTTCGAAGACTTCCATGAGGCATTCGGCGTTGTCGTCCATCACTATCACGTCTGGGACCGCGGACCTGCCGATACTGCCGAAGCTCAAACAGTATAATGACTGCAGTCGATCAATGAGTTCGTTCTCGTCAGACTTTCCAATTTGGAGATCACAGATCGATTGTAAGTAATATAATGCTTTTAATTTGTAAGCCATTTCCAAGGCTAAGATCTGTAGCTCGCTGTAGTTACTTAAGTCGTGAGGGAACAGGAACTCGTCTGAATTGTGCTGTCCACACGGCACGGTTAAGGTCTTGAACAGTAGCCCGCTCATCTCCATGTTTTTGTAGAGGAATTTCAGCCCGTTGTGGGAGTTTATAAGTTCGTAAATCAAATCATGTATAGGACTGGTCACGACGAGGTTGTTGCAAGTGGTCGGGGAAGACAGCAAGTAGAGACACACCTCCAGAATGTTATGTATGCTGAAAAACTCTAGTAAAATCTCATTGGAGCATTCTTTGTTGATCTCAAACTGAGCAGAAACCGGTAGGAAACGTTTCGGCTGCGATAGATGGAAGCACTGAGAACGGTACATGTACAACACTTCTTCTAAAGAGTGAATGATTAGTTGCGTGTCGCTCTCAGATAGCTCAAATTCTTCGTTCTGATTGGTCGACTTATTTAAATTTATAACCAAATTGTGCAGTTTTTCGAGTAGTTCGTAAATATTTAACTTCTTAATCAGTGCGCTTATGGAGAACTTAATCCTTGCTAATGGATTTGTCTGCATTATGGATATCAAAGCTTGGTATCCATTTTTCGGTTTTCTGTCGTCATTTTTATCGAATTTCGGAAATACACCCTCTTTCATGAAGTTTTCCACTGACTCCTTTGACGATAGACAAGCATTCAACGCTTTCAATATCATGAGGCGAATGCTTAAAGCCATGTATTCTTTGGAGTACATCTCTAACAGCGACATGGACACGTCAATGCCCGCGGTCAGGAGGATCTTGGTCACTTCCCCGTTATGCCTGTGGGACATCAATGCCTCAGCGAGTCGTATACCGCATTTCATGTGCCTGATCTTATACGTCGGCTGTTGCTGAGCCAGTGCGAAATCGAAACTCAAACCAATCTTGCAGAATGTTATAAGTAGGTAGTAAATTTCGGTGAATTCGTCGGGCACGTCGTTCCTTCCCGGATTTTTGAAGATTCTCAAAATAATATCAGTGTTCTTGCAGAGGTTGGTGACAGCAACAAGCAGCTGTTCGCATTGATGCACCCATTCTTCTCTCGACGAGTTATCAATGTCGGCAAAAGTATTTGCAAAGAACTTCTGGTCCAACTTCTTGTTAGACCTCGCCAGTTCGGATATCTTGAACAGATCAGGACTAGCACCACAGAGCGCGTCGAACGTGGAATTCAGGACATCCTTGATGCCTTCCTTTTTAGGGCCTAACAAATGAATTTTATTTACATATTCATATTTATTCCAGTCGGATTTGAATGGGTTGTAATACTTGATAATGTCATCCACGCCGCAATAGTCGTTGGCGTCGTAATCGACCTCCATATAGGAGGAGCCCTCGAGGTCGTCGCAGATGTCCTCGTCAGACAATATCGGCTCGAACTGTTCTGCATCCATGGACCTTTCGTCTTCGGGATTACGGGCTGGCGATTCTATAGCTTTAGCAGTCGCGTTGTCGACTATTTGGACAGTCACAAGACTAGAATGTTGTTGTTCAGCGAAAGCTGCGCTTTCAGCTTCTTGCGATGGACTGCGGATAGAACTCTTATGTCTGTAACTTTGATGGTAGAAATCAACTCGCGGGATTTGTTTCCCACCCCTATCGTAATCTCCATCTTCCGACCTAATAGAGTTAACGGGACTGGAAACATCTCCCTCTCTGGGTGACAGTGGTCTCCTACTACTCTCTCCTGGAGGTGTTCTAGGTCTCTTTCTCATGTCATCCCGACTTGGTGATCGGCTGCCGTAGCTAGATCCCCTCATGCGACCGTAAGGCGAGTGACGTTTCCTATCAAAAGAAGTTTGCTTCTCGTAAGACGGAGCGCGTCTCTCATAAGAAGACCCTCTCTTCTCGTACGGCGAGAGTCTTTTTTCATACATCTTTCGTTCATAAGACGGTGCTCGTTTGTCGAAGGGCGACCGCCGTTCATAAGAACCAGCGTCTTTATCGTACGATCCACCGCGGGAGCGATCGTAAGACGGCTCTCGGTGACGTCTGTAGTCATCCTTCTTGTAGGATCCCCTGTCCCAATCACGGTCAGGGGATATACCGCGCAGCCTGTCGATGCTGCGGGATCGGGAACGGCTGAGAGGACGATATTCACCTTTCACAACATAATCCCTCTCCCGACTTCTAGTCCTCGAACGGAGGCGGTCCATCCGGTCCAAATCTCTACTTCGATCACGGTGCCGCGACGACTCCCGGCTTCTACCTCTATCGATCGACCGCCGCCGACTCCGGCCGTCTCTTCTGTCTCTATCCCTCTCGTGGTCGATAGATCTCGGGCTGTGACGCAACCTGTCATCTCTTTCGCAACTAAGGTCCCTCTTATCCCAATTAGGATCGTCCATGTGATGGTAAGTCCGAGGATCTTTCGGAGGTTCATTGTTATAATAATCAGGCCTGTACATCTGATTGTCATAGTTTTCGGGGTAATTGTTGGGCCCGTAGACATCAGGATTGGTAGCGGCGACATTGCCGGTATATGCTGGTATTGGGTTCTGGGGCTCTTGATTCCAGTCGGAGTTCTGTGGGACCGGGGCGGGGGTCGGGGGCACCGGGACTATCTCACGGGGGACCGCTGGCCGCTGAACAGTTGGTGGTGGGTTCACAATGATGGGTGTTTCAGGCAGCACTTGGGTCAGGTTGCCATAAACAGCAAGAGTTATTGTTGTGTACCAGCCTGGAATTAAAAAAAACTATATTTTGTAATAATTAACACAGTTGTGTTGGTTCTGAAATATGATACCTTTGATTCAATTGACTTGCTGCTTTAATTTTTTACACTTCCTATGTTATGTTAGCAATTTATATTTCCTATTAATTTCAACTTGATAACTCTACCCATTCTTGAGGAAAAGGGTCTTGGCCAATGGGCAGTAAAACAACAAAGTGGTTCAGTTGTTTCCTTTTGAGATATAGAACCCTAAAAAGGACCATATACAGCTGGCATTCAGCTGTCCGGGACAGAGCATGCATCATATACCTACATATAACAGTTCTAAGCCTTTAAGTGATGGTGAAGATATTGATTAACATAAGTACTTTATATTGGCTGCACCAAAAATTTTGCATTTAGATTCATTCCATCACATAAAACTATAATCTCGTATGGCCAATCCATTGACATATTCCAATTTGTATCCATGTATTACAACACAAAACCAACCTCTAAGAACAAGTCCATCGGTTGGGATCCGCGGCTGGTCCAACCCATTACCACACTCCATGTGTATCTGCCCATTCTGGCAGTAGTCCAAACTGCCCAGGGCCTCGAACGTAGAGGCACCGGGCTTGCTCAGGTCGTTCACAAAGAAATCTATGTGGAATTTCGTTGGATTAGTAGCTCCGAGACGCACACCACCCGGGAAATCGCCTTCGACACGAGCCCCTAACGGTATTATACGTATTTCCCTCACGTACACTGACTTTGGAAACTGTACGAGGTCTAGATTCAGCTCCTGAAAAGATAATGGCAATAAGGTAAACAGCAAGTTTGAAAAAGTACATACTTTTGGACAAAAGATGTTATTTACCTCGCTCGTGTCATGAGAGAAAGTATCAAAGAATAATAGATCTGGCTGCTCGTTGGTTGACATTTTTGTAATTTATTGATTTCAGGAAAACATTTTCAATCTCATGTCGATAACGATCAGGGTCCTCAATCTTAGAACAAAATTAAGGGAATGTAAGGGAAGTCATGCTACTAAATTACGATGCACACAGCATTCTTTTCAGCAAAAGGATAGTTGGTGCTTTTTAATTTATTAGGATTATTTTTAAAAAACTTAAAATACAGATGGCACTTTTATGAGTTTTGCAAATTATTTACTCATCGATTCACAAGATGTCGCTCCACGCAAAGTAATACCTATGCAAGAACTTCAGTGCTTTTCTAAGCTTCTTGGTCCTATGGCACAGTTGAAAATACTATCTACTAAAATAGTATATTTTTAAAGAATTTAAATAATCTTAAAAAACCATTCCCCGCTTTCTGGCGCTGTAAACAAATGACATGAAAACGTTTAGAGAATAATATGTTAAATACCTAATATGGTAAGTAAGTGCCTCATACTTGTTTAAACGGTAATTAGTATGTTTTTTTTTGTGTTATTCCAATGTTTTGTGTCAATATTCAATATACTTATAGATTTATTTTCTTATTTTATTTATAATTTAATTAATAAAAGCTGTTATTATATTAGTATGGTCTATGGATGTAGAAATTTTAATACGAATTTGGTATTTCGTTTTATTGTAAATTGGCAACATTAAAACCCCAAACAGCTCAAAATCAAAATGGTGGTCGTGTAATATTTTTTAAACGGTAATTTTAATTGTTTTTTAATTAAACTCTTAACTTTGTTTCTTTGGATTTTACGATCAACCTACGTTGTTGCACTGTGAACTACTGTTGAGTTGAGCCTGTGCGTATCTAGTTTATACAAGGTAAGTCTGTGCTGTTCCTCCGGTGGTTTGTTTGATATTTTTCAAATACCTATCTACCTAGTTACCAAGAGGAGTCCTCGTAATTGGTCCCTGTGTTATTCTTCGCATCGGCATCGGTATCGAAAATGTGTTCAGGGTCAGTGTGTAGCCTTGTGTGGGCGCTATGACTTAGGTTAGGTTAGAATAGTGACCAAAACGAAAATATTTTTTTTCCAAAATTCGTCTAAATCCTGGCACCATAGCCCCCCTAACTGGAAACTAACATAACCTTATGACACATTCGGATTCTGGCGCTTCACCGGCCGCTGCCGCGGCGCGTAAAGCTCAAGTTGTAAAATTGCCCAAGGAATATCAACTACTAATAATAATATCAACTTTTTATTAATTTTAGGGACAGAAAAAGTTCTTCATTCTATTCCATATCCAGAGAAAGATAGCGAACGGTTCAACAAAGTGGGTTTTTCAAATTGGTGGTGCCATTGTGGGGCTGAAAAATGAATTGATATATAAGTATCGCTGTGTTTGTCGTCGACGACACTTTGAAGATCTCTGTCGCTATAAGAAGATAAGCGATTCCGACATTATATATGCCAGGTTTGTATTAATATTATTAAGTACATAATATTTTATTTATCTCAAGTTTTATAAAAAATATTGCATCTAGCCATGTCCATCAATTATTTAGTATTTACAAGTTATTTATACTATGCATTTTTTTTAAACTGAATCCTGAATCCTTGTCCTGAATCTTTTTCGCATAAAACAATCCTGTAACCAGTAGTAGGAAATTTAAAATGTCTATCAAATAAAATCCAAATCATATTAGATTTAGTGTTTCAATAATGTTCCCATTGCATTTCAGATCCATTGTCGCAGAAATATATCAAGCAAAGAGAACTGTGGCAACAAATTAAAACTAAAATTGCTCTTACAAAACCATCAACATCAGCAGGTAACTATTTATCAATTTTACACATTTGTTTGATACACAACCGAAGTTGCAGGCAGCAGCAGTATAAGAAATAAGGTGCGTTGAAAGTTGTTTATTAAAAAACTGGACATGTGTACATCTGGCCATGCACATTGAAGGCTTCTGAACCCATTTCAATAGCCAATATGTATCGTATCTATAACCAAAGTAGTGAAATACACGAAACAATATTTGCGGGATAGAAAAACGGTCTTGACAGACAGACAGGCGGCCGACGGACAACAAAGTGATCCTATAAGGGTTCAATTTTTACCTTTAGAGGTACGGAACCCTAACACAAAATGTCATTTAACCTGTATTATTATATTTTCAGATCCAGTGCTCGAGGCTGTGATACCAGAATCAGACACTAACTAACAACCTAGGTCATTCATCAAGCCCGTCAATCTCTACAAAAGATGTTCAACGAAATCAAAGTAAGTTTCTTTGCAACAAACAATGTCCACGTAGTAGTAAATTATAAAAACGTAATTAGGAATTGAGCTAGCAATTACTTCATAATATTTATATTGGTGGCACGTGGCTATGGTTACCTACTATTAGGGTTGCATTATTACAGCCTTATTACGATGGGAGAAATAGAGCGCGGTATCATCCGCGTAAAGGGCGAGTTGCACATTGTTCGTGCGGGGGATGTCGTTAGTGTACAGACTGTACAAAAGAGGGGAGAGCACGGAGCCCTGAGGGACTCCTGCCCTGATGGGGTGGGGTGGGGAGAGCGTGCCCTCGACTCGATATCGAAAGGTACGGTTTGACAAGAAGTCTCGTAAGATGAGCACGAGACTGTCCGGCACGCCTAAGAGGTACAGCTTGAAAATCAAGCCGTTGTGCCAGACTTTGTCAAACGCCTTAGCGACGTCAAAGAAGAGAGCTCCCGTGGATAGGGGGCGGCCGGAGGAGGAGTTGAGGCCTTTGAGAATGTATTCCGTGATGCGGTGTACTTGGTGAACACAAGAGTGGCCGGCCCGAAAGCCGAACTGCTCGTCAATGAGAAGATGATTGGAAAAGATATACTCTTTGAGTCTTGCTAAAAGCAGGCGCTCATAGAGTTTGGCAATGGCCTTGAGGAGGCTGATGGGACGGTAGCTCGCAGGGACGTTGCGGGGCTTACCGGGTTTGTGAATGCCAATGACTATTGCCTCCTTCCACGCATTGGGAAAGATGCAGTTCGTCATAGCGGCATTGAAGATAGCTACTAGGAGACAGATAAGCTGGGCGGGTAAGAGTTTGAGAACTCTGTTGCTAATGCCGTCCGAGCCCGGGGCCTTCTTGGAGTTGAGACCTTTAATCAAATCCTTCACCTCGGATTCGGTAACCGGTGTGAGAGTGGTAGTGAGGGGTAAGGAAACCCTGCGCTCGACTTCCCTATCAACGAGTTCCAGGTGGTCGGGATCAGAGGATTGGGTGCTAGGGGAGCACTGGCTCTCGAGAGCGGAGGCTAGAAGCTCGGCCTTTTCGTCGTCATCGAAAGCAGGGGGGTCGCCTGAAGGGCGTAATAGGGGGGGCATTGTGACAGTAGAGTCGGACTTTAAGGCTCTCGCCAGCTTCCAGTAAGCTAGATGCGATGGCGAGATTCCTTCGAGAAGGTTACCCCACCGGGCGTCCCTAAGCTCGGCGATTCGACGCTTTACATCACGCTGTAAAGCGCGCATGCGAACACGGTTAGCTTCGGTGGGGTAAGAATCGTAAGCTCTGATGGAGGCATTCTTAGCTCGGACCAGGGCTTTGATGTCGTCTGGCAGAACGAAGCGGTGAGAGTCACCTACCTCGACCTGCTTAGACGAGTGACTAATGGCCGACTGGAGATGGTTGGAGAAGGCATCTACAGCCTGAGATGTGTCCTGAGGGGACGTAAGGAGATCAGGGATGCTGGCGAGGTGTGGAGAAGAGACATCCGCTAAGGAAGTACTTAGCTTTTGCCAATCCATCACAGAACGCGTGGTCGGTTGAGATGGAGGGGAAGGTCCGAGCTGCATGAGAACGGGACGGTGGTCGGAGTCGAGCTCTTGGAGAACTTCCAACGAGCGCAACCGTAAGGTTATGCCCTTGAGGAGGGCAATGTCTAGGACATCAGGGCGATGTGCTAGGTTGTTCGGAAAGTGAGTGGGGTGCATGGGGGCGATGACGTCAAAGTCGAGCTGGTCGACTAGGGCGTCAAGACGCCTCCCATTTGGGGTGGTGAGGAGACTATTCCACCTGACATGCTTGCAGTTGAAGTCGCCAGCCAGTATGACTGCGCTTCCCAGATCAAGGAGTGCTTCGATGTCACTCCTAAGCAGAAGCTTGCCAGGCGGAAGGTAGATGGAGGCTATGACCACGGCAGGATGGCCAGTGAGGGACAGACGACAGACCGAGGCTTCTATGTTGGTGAGCGCAGGGGGGTCGAGGGGAATGCAGTGGAGGGACCTCCTGTAATAAATGGCAGTCCCACCCCCGCGGGCGGTGAGCCTGTCATTCCTTACAAGATTATAGTTTGCGATTTTGGGATCGCGACGGGACGGCTTAAGCAGGGTCTCCTGCACCAGCAAGAGATCAACCTGATGATCCCGAAGGAATTCACCAACCTGATCCCTCTGCTGGGAAAGGCCAAAAGCGTTGAAAAACGCTAGGGATAGGTGATGGGGTTTGGTACGTTGGATGTGTAAATCCATTACGGGTGCACGAGAGAGTCAAAAGATGAGAGGGAATCGTACACATCCATGTACGACTCCATGACAGCAATCCTCTCATAAGGATTGGTTGCTGTGCGGAGGTGGTGCGCGAGTGAGCGAACTCGCTCAACGTTAACAACGTTGAAGAATTCGCTCACCAACGCAAAGTCGCTAGCCAAGCTAGTGGCGGTGGTAGGCGCAGAGGGCGCGGGGCGAGGGCGGGGGGCAGCAGGGCGCGCAGGGGCGGTCTGCACCGGGAGGGAGGCGGAGGCCGTGTATGGGAGCGGCTTGCTCCATACATTGGCGCGCGGGGAGGGGCGCGCTGGGAGCGCGGGCTTTAGCGCTGAGGGCGCGGGGGCGGGGAGTGCTGAGGGCAGAGAGGGGCGGGGCGCAGAGGGCGCAGCGGGGATCGGTGCAAAAGACACCGGGGGAGGCGCAGAGGGCGCAGAGGGCTGAGAGGCAGCCCGTGCAGGCGCTCTAGGACGTCCGCGCCTCGCCACCCCGCCGTTCCCCTTTGGGGCCTTAGGGCAACCGCGATAATTCGCGGTATGCCCCTGAGTCCCGCAGAGGACACAGCTCGGCGGCTCGGTCGCGGTCTCTTTCGAGCGCGAGCACCCACTAGTGGGATGGTCCCCGATGCATTTGACGCACCGGGGACGGGCGTTGCAATTACGGGCAGAGTGCCCGTAAAGCTGGCAGTTGTGGCACTGCGTGGGAGTGCCACTTTTGTGAGGGGCCTCAATTGAGAGCCCCGAAATAAGGCAGACGGCCTTAACGTTAAAGATTTTCCGACCTTCGTCGGAGCGGTCCAGCACTACCAGGACCATATCATATGGCTCCCGGGTGCGGGCCTTGTACATCCGGTGCACCTCGTGCACCGGGAAGGACTGCGACTTAAGGTCGCTCTTAATGAGCTCGGTGTCGAGCTCTTTTGGGAGGCCGCGGATGACGGCACGAAGTACGCGCTCTTCCTCGAGCGCGTACGTGTGATAGGGGATTTTATTATCCCGCAGAAACTTTGATAGGGCACGGTGGCAGTCCGAGGACTGCACCTTAACCATGATTCCCTGCGAGGTGGACCTCGCAGAGAGGAAGTGGATATGGCGCTCATGGAGCGCCTTCGAGATGCGCTCCCAGGCGCTCTTGTCATGGATGACAAGGGGAGGGGGCGGGGGTGACTTGCGCGCGGGGCGCGGGGAGGGCGAGGCCCGCTGCGAGGCAGACGGGCTACTGCCAGATTGGCGGGGAGTAGGGGATGCGGGGGTAGGGGAGGGGGCTGGGGACCCCAGAGAGGGAGCAGCTTTGCTCACCTTCGGGGGAGGGAGGTCGCGCTGCTTGCGCGCCGTGATTTTAAATTAAATTTATTTATATGCATGGATCATTTATGTGGTCTGAATGAAACATAAAATAATTACTATTACTATAATATTATCAACACATTAATACAATAATACATATGCATATAGATTTCGACGACCGCTTGGCGCAGTGGTTTGAGCGTAGGCCGCTCGGCTCACTGCACCAGGTGGTAGCGAGTTCGATTCCCACCAGGGCAAATTTCAGAAATAGCCTTTTCGTAATTTGCCCAGGTCTGGGTGTCACTGGGATCGCCCCCAGTCCATTGTATGGTACCCATAGTACAAGGCTTAGTTTGGGACCATACAGTTGGTGTGTCAGTCTGGCGATATTTATTATTATATATTTTATATAAAATAATTTCCTTAAATGCACCTGTTGATTTTGAAAACAAAAACCAATATGGTGTATTATTGTACCATCCGATAATGTTGCTAATAAAGTTCGCTCGTCTTGCATTGACCGCGCATTGCCATCGGGTCCCGATTAGACCGCGCGCCCGTAACCCTCCTGTCGACAACGAGTAGACGCCGAACGACAAGCCGGAGCTGGTTGGGTGCCGGGTGGCTCTAATAAGTTATGACGTTTTGGGAAGTAATGAAATACCGCAAACTAAAGAACTTCTAATATAATTATGATACATATTTTGATAAAAAATCGTGCAAACTATACCGTTCTTATTTCTTGTAAGATTATCTTTTCGCGGTTAGACCATAATCAAAGACAATTTGAACAATTGATAACGTAAAGGTTTAATTTAAATAAATGTATGAAAATACAGCTGTATTAACAAAAAAAAATACTTTGTTTAGTTTCTCGTATTTCATTACTTCACAGAACTTGATCCTAATCGGATGGTGCAATAGTACAGATTGTTGTTTCTTTTTGTTAATCAACGGTTTCAATTCCTGGCTAGATAATCAAATATAAGGAAATCAAAATAGGAAACTCAAATATAGGAAAAAAATATGTAAATTGACAATTTGTAAGTGCCCCCGTAGGCCTAAACAAAATAAATGATTTGATTTTGAATTTGAAATAAAAATCAAATGATGCTGTTTTAGTTTAATCAAAATGGGTCTAGAGGTTCGTTTAAGCATTTTTCGATATTCTCTATAGTTTCTTATCAAGCCACGCACCCACACTTGAAAAATTCACCTGTAGATAGGAAATTTTACTATCAGCGTACTTTAATTTCAATTAGTATTAAATATTTTTTATAACCCAGTAAATTCTAGAAAATAATCATTATATGCTTTTATTTACTGACCAAAATGGTTATTTTTGCATCTACGCAATTTATGAATCAAGATTACCGTTTCTAAAAATAAAACTGTCGTGTTTATTTTCAGGAAAAGCAGTTCTTCTAGCAGAATGCCAGGAGACCACTGATTTATTCCTATTCCTAGACAACATATTTGATTAGTTGAATGGGAGCTTCATGAAATTGCCAAGAGCCAAGCCGCCAGTCGATTCCGTAACAAAAAATTCAAGCCACCATAAAATATGGATGGAAGGAAGAAAAATATTTTGATCAATGAAATTTATTACGATGCTGGAAAAGTCGAGCCTGTTCCTACAGTGAATAACTGGCTGTGGACACTGGAAGCTGTAAAAGTTTTATTGAAGAAACTAAGCGTTGATTTTGTGGTGAACCTCAGATGGATGAATCAAGACCCTAGAAAACTTCGTGGGAGAAATTAGGAGTCATGGATGCCGTAACAATAATCCAACATGCGAACAATTCGAGTCGGCTTTTACAACATTATTAATTAACAATGTAACAAGTATACACAGTCGTGGTAAAAATTGCGAGAATGATTTATTGATGCATTACACACCCTCCTCATTGGAGACCAGCCAGACCAGACCAGCTCAGTAGAATTCGATTTTGAAAGCATTCTTAACACAGTTAACTTCTATTGAGGAGAAAGAAAAAGACCCCCGCATTATAATATAATAATGTCTTCAGGATGTTGTTGCGATTGCCGCGGTTTTGCAGTGCGTCTGCGATGTTTGCCGAAGCGCGTACGGATGATTTTTACGCAATAAGACGCAAGCGGGTGGGGTCGATGTTAAGTAGAGTACGCGGCAGCAGCAACAGCATTCTGGGTATAGTCTCTGGTAAATATCAATGTCCTATGCACTCGCTCTGGGTAAGCATCGTCGTTGGCACGGTAAAATAATGTGTGAACTGTGTAAATAATGTGTGATCTAAGTACTAACATAGTTTGTAAGCCCCCACAATTACTAACAATAATGGATTATGTTATCTGAAATAAATCAATAAATTAAATTAAATTATAGCACCACTACAGTATGTGAGCGGGTATTTCTTAAGAAAGACTAAAACACGAATATTTAAAAACTGTTCGGAATGTAAAAAAGATTTCATGAGTGATGATCAGTTAGAATATATAAGGTACAGGGAATATGCCGGAAGACGGTAGCTTTGTTCTCCTAGTCTTGGATTAATACAATTAATTTCTAATATTCAAGATGTAATCAATATAATTTTGAAACAACATTTGGAAAGAAAATGCTTGAAAGACATAATACAGCTTTAATAGTATTATTAGATTTTGACTTCATAACATGCAACATGCCCAAACAAAAATTGATAAATTACTTGATGAATGTCTGTGGTAGGTTTATGGTATTTAATTATAGTAAGAATTTAAATAAATATGTATGGGAAAAACAAATAAATGATTATGAAGACGTTTATCAAGTTAAAGCTAAGAAACTTCTAGCCAAATGTTGTAAACGAAAAAAATATGTTAGATTTTACTAATAAAAACCAAATGTACCAGAGAATTCGTTGTTATTGAATTAATTGTTAGTTTTAGGTACTTTAATAACTTGCTGTTTTTCAAATAATTAATTACTTTCAATGTTTGTTTATCATAAGGATAACTTTCAAATGCATTGTAAATGTATCCAAAAGCAAACTGATAAAATCTACTTTCAGTGTTGTTTTTTGAGGTTGGTAAATTTGTTGTTGTGGTTTTTAAAGTAAACTCTCAAATCTAGTATTTTATGTTAGATATTTTGTTTATTTTACGCTAGAATTTTGTTATCTTTTTTACTTAATTTCTTATTTTCTATAATGTACATTTTCGTTTATATTGTTAAACTTAATCTAAAATCTGTGTATTGTTCTAATTTTGCTAATTGTTATAAGGGCTTTCCGAAGTGTGGTATTTTTTAATTTTTGATTTACTTATGATTGAGAATTATTTCCATGTACGTTACGCTAGGCATTATAAATGCTTACAAGAAGTATGCTGATCTGAAATCTACTATCAGTACTTTGTAGCTAGCTTATTGTTTTTTAAGGTACCTACTTTTGTTCATCTACTACTACTACAGTTTTTGTTTATCTAATATCATTGTATGTTCATGTTATATTTCCTGTTTTTATAAATATTTTATCAAATACCATTTAATGATGAATATTTATTATAAACTATGTGCTATATAATTTAATAGCATTGTGTTTATTTTCTATTTTTAATGCACGTAGAAAGTTAAAGTAGTAGATATATAAAGGCATTCCTTGGTATTGATTTTTGTGTAAATCTGAAAGGCGTGTGTTTATCTATAGTTTTAAGTTTATTTAATAATAGGCTATTAATTTAACTACTACGTTGTAAAGTAAGCAATTACCTACTGTAGGCATCATACAACAATTTATGTTTTTAAGTAAACTCGTCCATTATGTTAGCTATTTTGTTTATTTTTCGCTAGAATTTAGTTTTCTTTAATTTGTTATTTTGTATAATGTATGCTGATAAAATCTACTTTCAGTAGTTTGTAGCTAGCTGATTGTTGTTTTTTTAAGTTACATACTTTTGTTCATCTACAGTTTATTTTGTTTATCTACTATCATTGTATGTCCATTTTATGTTTCCTATTTTATTAAAAATAAATATGTGTTTCTAATAATGTAGCATTTTATTTTCAATAGATAATATATTTAATAGCACCTATACAGGTTACTAGGTACCTATAGCCACATTCCTGATTTAGTTCCTAACTTAAAATCCAGAGACGCTAGTTATGCATTCCCTTATATACCTATAACATTGGTCTCTATTTCTAGTATATACAAGGTACTCTGTGATAACGATAACCAAGAAAATCAAGCTCTTAGCTCTCTATCTCTACGGCCTACGCTTCATTCTGAAGAGTGGGCGCGTTTAGATAAATAGTGAATAATAACCATTGCATTGTCTTTCACTTTCATATCACTTTATCCATAAGTTAGAACGAGATAGAAACAAATCAATGCTGAAAATAAACTAGTTTTATATGACCACATTTGACGACGTCAGGTTGACGTTGTCATTTTGACACTAACTATTTTATTACAATGTGTAAAAAAAGAAAATGATACCATTTTCCAATATCTATTAAAACAAATAAAATTTTATAACACAGCTTGCACAGGTTTTACATGTATAATATAAATAATAGTGTGGTGTCATCATAGATTAACGAAAAGGTCTAAGGGTGTCATACTTCCCACATAGTCTGCGATGCAACCTACCTATACAAAAAAAACGACTCATGTCATCAAAGTCAAAGCTTGGAGTTATGGAAATTACTGGGCTAGGAACTACCTATCTAACTAACTATCTACATTACTAACAATTAAACTAACTATACATTTACTTACATATTATCTAACTTCTATCTACATTACTCTAGTCTGAGTTTTAGAATTTAGTACAAAAGTCCGCATGGAAATATAAAACCGGCTATAATAAATAATAAATTTATTTCCAGTAAGTACAAAGTTTACATGAAAAGTTCTTATAAACTAAGTAATGGGAAATTAACAATGCGTAATTATAATAACTTATGGCATCCACACTAGGTAAAAACCTGTCTCGTGGAAGCCAGTTCTAAATAATTGCCATAAAGATAAACGTTGTCCGAGATCAAGAAACAATTTGTAAGTAGGAATCAAATAGTAGATAATGTGAGTGCAACAAACAATAAAATAAGATAAAATCAAAACTAAACTCTAAAACAACATTGCAAACAAAAAAATACGTATAGGTACTTAAAAGGTAAGCCATAAACAGTAATGAGTCCGGTGGTTTGGTATTTGGGTGTTTAGGGAAGTGAAAATATGATGGTGTATGTGTGGTGTATATATTATGATGTGTGGGTGAAAGTTTGGGATATGTGTCAGTATTGGGTAAGAAGGGGTTGAGAACCATATAATATAGGCAATTAGTTTTATACAAAAATAGACAATGTATGATTTACTTACCTACTTCAATATTCTTATTAAATTCTCAGTTTCAGCATATGACTGAGTTAGTAACCATTTCTGCACAATATTTTTAGCTTGTTTTAATCGACTTGATTTTATATCACACATTTTTAAAACTTTATTGTAAATAAATGGAAGCATGAAATCTTGCAAATGTTGAGCGAAGGATGTATTTACGACTTTCGGAGGACATTTAAATATCCGTAGATGTAGAAGTTTCCTGTAAATTGAAGACTGGAGAACAGATTTGTGTTGTTTCAGCACAATTCTTAGTATATATAGTTGCCGTACATTAAGAACCAACGTGTCGGAGTATAGGCGATCTGTAGGGTACCTGAATGGTTTCTTATGCATTATTTTCAACACGGAGCGTTGAGACCGCTCGATTTGTAGCATAGTTGTGATGCCCATTCCACCCCATACAGTTATGCAATAACTAATCACTGATTCACACAGTGCCACATATACAAGCTTTAATGTCTTACTGTCAGCTGAGTTACGTAGAAGTTTCATAATATGTATTAGTTTCCGCGTACGATTAGCTACTTGATTAATGTGCGGTTGAAAACAGAGTCGTTGGTCAATAATAATCCCTAGGTATTTGATTGTTTCTACCTTTTGAATTTCTTCGCAGGAACATAAAGATATTCTATTGCATGCGGCTGTATGGATCTTAATACTTATTGGAACTGTTGTGGCAGATGCCTTAGTTTTGTGAAAACAAATGTAACTAGTTTTTTTAACGTTAAGGGAAAGGAGATTAAAATCAAGCCAACGTTTTATACAAGACATACCATTTTGAGCCTTTTCTTGGGCTGATTCCCAAGAATTGCCACGAAATAGAATTGCTGTGTCATCAGCATAGCATATAATTTCAGCTTTATGTGATATAGCACGGTGGATATCATTCATATAAATGATAAATAAAGTCGGCCCCAAAACACTGCCTTGTGGAAAACCGAATGTTACGTTTTGATAATTACTGGTGCATTCCCCTACCTTCACACATTGCTTTCGATCTGTTAGGTAGGTTTCAAACCATTTGAGTGGAAGCCCTCTAATTCCAATTATCTCTAACTTTTTTAAGAGTATGGGGATTGCAACGGTGTCAAATGCTTTCGCGAGATCTAAAAAGACACCTATACATTTTTCGTTGCTATCCAAATAAGAAGTCACAAGACTACTAAGTTGGCTTACCGCATCTTCAGTGGACCTAGCTTGTCTGAATCCAAATTGGTGGTTGGAAATTAGATAATTGGAATTTAGATAGGATATGAGACGTTTGTTTACTATTTTCTCGAGAATCTTAGAGAAAATACCCAAGAGCGAAATGGGCCTATAATTTATGGGACTCTGCTTTGACCCGTTCTTGTGGATGGGGATTACCATGGCTTCTTTCCATTTTGTAGGAAATACTCCAAAATGGAAAGAAGCCATGGTAATCCCCATCCACAAGAACGGCTATGTGCGTAGACATCGCGAGCGCGACGCATTTCAATAATATAAAGATTATGGTTCATTTTAATTATTTATTTATCATGGTAGAGTTATAGGATAAATTGTGCAACTCGGGTAATATGGCCACCATACTTCGTAAACGGGAATTCATTTTTAAGAACTTTCAAATAACCTTCAATATTATTTTAAAACACCTATTCAACGATACGATAAGTTGGAAGCTTTGAAGTTCAAATCAAGGTTTTATGTACCTACTGTTTTTAGTGCAAAGACGGTTCCTAGGTAATATGCAATCATTCGTGGTAGGTTGGTGGTACCTAGGTACATAATAATATTACTTTTGTGCTGTAATTTACTAAAACACGATTCTTAGTCATGCTATTAAATAATAATGTAGATGTAGATAGTGTTTGATGATGAGTAAGTAAGTAGTATACCTAGTAAATAATATAAAGTGGGCACGACCTAGATCAATGTTTTTGAGACCTAGCAATAATTATATATGTAGGTACTACCTATGCCTACTACCTATGGACCTAACTATCAGTAGGTTTGTATCTAGGTACCTATATCTCATATCATTTCTATTTTTTTTTTTTTTTTAATATTTAATTATGTTTATATATGTATTATATTTATTATTATGTGTAAGTACTTAATTTGTTGTAATAGCTTAGTGCGTTGTGCACTACATATCTAATATCTGTTTGGGTAGCAAATGCTGTAATGTAAGACAGGGTATGAGGAGGCTTTGGCTGAAAATCAGCACTGGAGGATATCTCGTTCCTCCAGCACATGCTGAGCCAATGCCTTTCGGTACAGCTCACACTTTAGGAAGTGCAGCTTTCTTACCTTATGTCTTTCTATTTTACCTATTTTATAATTATGTGCAGTTGTTTTCTTATGTGTGTAGGTACTGCTGCGCTGATAAAATATTTTTCATTTCATTTTTTCATTTTTTATCAGCCAAACTCGAGTCAAACGAGTTAGGCACTTCACTATATTCTTTTGGGGTCTGTAATTACGATCATAGATCTAGAAATACATCTAGATAGATGTACCTAACTATATTGTTAGTAGGCCAAGAAAGCACATTATGCAATCCAGCAATATTATTTTGATACAAAACTACATAACGACTAAGTACTAAGACCTACTTGAACTTACAATACATAGGTATCTAATAAGGAAAAGTTCCTACCAATTCTGGTTAAAAATAAATATCACCACCATCCTTAATATTTAGACGAATCAAACTTTTATAAAATCCACAGAAGAGTTTCATTATTTGGTGGTGCATCGTCTTACTTACGAAATAATATTGCAATAAGTTTTATATTTTATTCAGATTGCTTTTGTCACGAATAAGGCACTTGCGCTTGTTCTCAGTTCTCAGCATAGTTCTTAAAGTGTGTCTTTCATTATGTTCTGTTTATCCTACTGAGGTATCAACCGTAAAGACCCAAGACCGAAGGTGTCAAGTAGAAGTCGTCCGTGTTTATTCATCGTCAGCTACCTGAGAGATGTTGTCGATGCGATGCTACCACCTGTGTTGGACAGTGTTGGCAGATGACAAATTATTTCCTTTGTTGAGGAAAAAATATAATTGTGTTTATAGTTACCTGTATCGTAATTATAATGACAGGGATAGGTTGGCTTCAAACAAATTTGAAATATATAATTATGATAATGTACAGGTGTTAATTATGTTGGGATACCAATACTCAGAAGCAGACCAAACAAAATGTAGTGCCAACTTTCTCATAGTCATAACGCTTGAGCAATATAATTAGTTGTTATCAAATATTTTTTTATCGTATATTGTATCAAACGGAAGTAGCACCAAAGGACTATAAAATTATTTTAAGGCAGTACTTAAATATTATACAATAAAATATTATACAAAACCAGGTAAGTACTTACCTAAGCACTAACATTATCTTTTACCAAGTTCAGTTCCATGCCATGGCCTAGGGCCTAGGCCACGCCACTTCAATACTATAATAATAAGAATTTACATGGTCTGTATAAATTTATTAATTTTATTATTAATTGCCGTGTTATTAAGTACCTGCATAATAAGTTACATACCTATGTGTGCGATTGGCTTCTTCCGGCTAGTTTATAATAATCTTTTGTTACTTTCTTGTTTCACTATAGAGCATGAAAAGCACTGTCTTCGTAGTTGGTAGTCTCTTCATACATCTGCTCTGGACGAAACATTTACATGATAAATATTGCTTTCTCTTTTTTCTGTGGTCTTAAAAATAGAGAACAATATGTTTATGTAAATGATACGCCCAGTGCAAACCAAGGTCTGCATACTCATTTTCTACAATCATGGGAAAAGTTGTTTTTTTTTTACTTTGCTGTTAAATTTATTTTATTGCGCTCGCCACCCTACCTTCTGCCGGCCGGCGCGCGAGCGAACCCACTCCATCCGTCGGTAACGTCCGTCCGCCAGCCAGTCGCTCACCCGCGCCCGTGGAGATTGTTTGTTCGTGTCCGAGCGGTCTGCTACGACACGTCACCAAACTTTCCAACTCGAGACCAACTTTCGTGCCCCACAAAACTAAATTAAGGAGCGAATTAACCGCGTGTGTTACATTTTATTGATATTTCTGTGTGAATTTGCGAAGTGTTGATGTGGTTTGCGGTGAAGTGAAGATGCGGAGCGCCAGGGAGGCGTTCTGCCTCCTGTTGCTGGTTGCCGCGGTCGCAGCCCAGCTCGACACGAGGCACTTATCAGGTAAATACAAACGAGAGAACATTTTTAACTGCCACATTCCATTTTAAATTCTGCAGTTACTTTATTCAGAGATACAAGTTTGAGTTTCGAACTTTGATCAGAATGTTTAAATATGAAAAAGTTTATTTTCGGCTAGCTCTATTTATAGTTATAATTTTTTTACTAAGTATGTTACGTACTTAATAAGTAGGTAGACGTAGTATGTCCTGGCATACTTATCCAGTAAGTTCTGAAATATTAATTTTAATATTGGAAAGTGCAGTAGGTAAGTGGGTGAAAACTTTTCCTTCGAGAACTCATTTTATAGGTACTTTTATCTAAATGCCTGTATAGACTAACGAGCAAAAATTAAATTTCTTGTCTGTACCTACTTCGTGTCGTGGAATGGCTTTTTGATAATATTTATTAAATATGTTGGTAAAATTGATTCTATGTGTTTATTGCGAAGGCATTTTTCTGTTAATTCTAAGACGTTCAGCAGAAAAAACTACCTACTTTAAGTTTTGTTAAATGTGGGTAGGTAGAAGTATTCATCGGATTTTTTTCGCAATATTTACATAATTCTTATTTACTTACCAAGTACCTAGCTACCCACCGAGTTGATGGGTAAACATATATATTGTAACTAAAGCCCATGATGATTTACTAGTTACCTATGTCAATCCACAGGTTTATGTTGCTGACGATGATGACTGAAAAAATATTTTTGGCCAAACCACTGTACTTTAAACAAATCCATTATGTAAAAAAACTTAAATAAATAGGACCATCATTTCATAGTCTCGCGTCCCGCATGTTCGTCCATGCATTTTTTATATAGGTAGCTACACTTCTCAATTTAGCCGCGCCGAAGTGCTAGTACGAATGTTAGCATCACAAAAGGTTCAGACAATAGTCCACGGTGCGTCCATTGTGTTGTATGAATGGTGTGACCGAATATAACTTGGTGTCGTGTCGATTCGAATGGAGGTGTTTTTTTTAGCTATGGTTATGTTTTATCGACTTTGAATAACTGTTGTTTTTAAGTATATGATTTAAAATGCGAGGTCTACCATTGGTTTGGTGGTCGCAAGCTCTGATATTGCGGTCCTGGCTTCAATAACGGGTCGAGTAGTTTTGTTAATGATTCAATAAAAGACGTCCGATTCGGTCCAGTAGTCCTATTCAAATATTTTTAACCACCTCCGTAGATTTATTTCGAAGAATGTATATTAAAGTAAAATAAAATAGACATTGCAATAAACTGTTATTTCATGATTGGTGCAAAAACGTTAGAAAGTTGAATCATAGTAAAAAATATGTAACGCGCGCGTTGAAATCTTTTCATCGCGACGATTTCATTAGCGCACGGTTTTTCCTTGACGCCATGCTCTATAAAGTATAAATAAGTATTAATTATGAAATTTGTGTCTGTTTACTGTGGAACGATAATAGCTAACTAATTAAGTAATTTTCAATGATACAATATTGATTCTTAAAAGTCATGACATTTTAGTAACTACGAAAAATAGCTGTTTAAATTAAACGTTATCATGCAAAGTGGGCGCTATTTTTATCGTGGGGCAACTAACATAAGCCTTACTTGTTTTCCAGTCCCAATCCGTACCTGCCCCAAACTCCCATAGAGGTTATATCACCTTTATTGACATTGGTGGTCAGTGCTTCCAATTAACAGTCCGAGGTCGTTGCAGTGGGTTGTCGACCTACCTGCCGCCGAACACACGAATTATCCAATTGCAAAGTGTAGGGGAACAAAGCGCATTGCTGTAATTGCGGGTGCGCTGCCGACGCGACGCGACGCGGCAGATGACTCGACTTTCTTCCTGTTTACCTGACGCGCTGGGCTCATGGAAATCCCCGTGTGTCACCATTGCAAGGACCTATGCCTCATCGGTAGTATACCTATTTTCTGAGTAGTGATTATGTTTTCGTAATCTGGTCGGCGCAGTAGGTATGTCCTTTTCTTCCATACACGGTGGTAGAGACGAGCTGAAATTGACTACAACTGAGAGACGGGCAGGCACGGCCGGGGCGGTGCCGCCTTCTCACAGAATATGAGCGTAATGTAGCTGTTATAGCTGCCTTTCGTTCGATGAGTGAGAGTTACGGAAGCCCAACCTTTGCGAGCAAAACCTTTAGTGTGCAAGCATCAATAGGCTACGGTAACTACTTAACATTGGGCGTGTCATACGCTTGTCATATAAAAAACATTGCACTTTTTTGTCAAACTCAATCTATCTATCCATATTTTCTTCGATCTTCCTGTTGCTGTATAAGTATTATCCATCCACGTTCATACTTATCATTCATTTCGTCATCCATATGCTTCTCATCTATTCTCATCTCATGCCCACAGAGGACGTGAGTATGATAGAATGACTTGATGAATGGAAGAAAAAACATGCTGCGCTGATCCTAGGTAATGGGATAACTTAGGGTAAGGGGTGATGCGGCGGCACATGAATATATCGTCACAGTTCTATAGGTATAGTACACGAGTTAATAAATTCGAGTACAGTCGACGACATTGACCACCGGAAGATGATTCGTCTCGACGACGACGTGTTGACGCTAAATAAGTCACTTCCGGCTTTGCGAACCAAGCGCGACACCGCCCTATTCAATTTCCAACCTTAGCATTGATGTATTAAGTTGTAGTTTGCGTGATAATTAAGTTATTAATCGCCAAAGTTGACGCGTCCGCAAAATGTACCCATGCGAATATAGTATTTATTTTCAATTAAACTTTCAACTTAAAACTATAATGCTAAGGTGCAAATTACTCCAATTAATTATGATCACAATCCAACCGAGGAGGTAGGTATATTTAGGTTACGCAGATTTTCAGTCGTCATGACAATAGGAAATGTTTTTTGCGTTCATTAATCTCACGGTCGCGGGTGTGACTGCCCGCACTCTCACTTGAAAGTAGGCATTTAATTTTAACCCAATGACACGCCGTCAAATAATCGTGATTACTTACATAGGTACCCGTAGGCTAAAAAAATTGTTCTGACTTGACAGTTACTATATTAAAGTCTACCAATAGTCTCAAACTTCCTTCACGAATGATTGGTCTCATCAATATACTCCGTAACATCCTGATCTGAGAATGATCCGAGAAACAATACCTGTTCAGAAATGAAGACCAAACTAAATAGGTATTAAGAAATCAGCATTTTAATCCGTACTTGTGCTATTTATTCATTTGTCGCGGTATAAAATGCTTGGAAATTCTTTTACTCTAGTAAAAAACTGTTAATTGAAGTTTCAAAGTGGGGTAATAAAACACAAAGCAAGGAGGACTGCGGCGAAGCAATCTTGGAATACCTCCGCCATCCTAACTTGCGAATCTCTCGTAGAGACAGCGAAATTAAAAAATAACTCTAAACTTTCACTGGCGTTATGCATTTTTATGAAACTATAACTTGGACCGTGGTTCTACCCTTTGCAAAAGTAATGCATCGGAAATCCATCCCAATGTCGCGTGGTCCGGTCGTCCAGATTTTCGTCTACAGTTCGACTCCCAGCAGTCATAGCATGGTGATATCTATACATGCACTCCTTGATAAAGACATTATGCTATCAAAAGTCGAAACCTCATTAGTAGGTGACACTCATAAAAACCTATAAGTTACAACAAAATTTTGTTTTAGACTAAGCTTTTTTCAGATATATATATTTCATGTTCATCATACAGACACTCCTTCGTTACAGGTCTATTTAAGTGTACAGAAGTGGATGAAATTACAACGGACACGAGATGACTTTCACCGCCAGCCATTGTGCTTAACAATCGCATCAAATCTTTTTCCACTGCAAATTTGTGTTGCTTTTTTATGCTTTTTCGAGTTTCGTGTTGAATGAAATCGAGACGGGTTTTGATGAATAGAAAACGAATAATCGCAATGATTTAAAAACGATAGAAAAATAATTAGGTAGTTAGGTGTAACAGGCCGTGGCAGGCCAGTAGTTATCTCATCTAGCTGAAAGGCCCTACCACACTATTCTGATTTCCAACTAAGAGGGACACAAGTATTTGGTATTTCCTATAGCTTTGTCCCTATCTGTCGGGCGTCCGATCAGGTACTTTTATCCCTCGATTGATTCCACTACGGCAAACTCCAAGATTCTTAAACGTTTTCAAATGGCGCACCAAGTTCAGAAGAAGCTAAAGCCGTAAACATGGCCCATCTCGCTCTAGCCCCTAGGTGCGACGGAGAGGGCGGGCACAGAACTAGTTTGGCAAACAGTCGCCTTGAACTTGTATCACCGCTACGCGCCGGGAGCCGCTCGCCGCTCGCCACTCGCCGGCCCACCGCTTAGCGGCCATGTAACTTGCGAATTTTCATGTAATAGAAACATTCTAGAAAGAAAAATCATAAAGATTGACATGGCTTTGAACGTGTCTGCTTCTTTGTTTGGTGATTAGATTCTGTCGATTTGGCTGATTGATGGAAATCAGGTCTGCCCATTTCAAGAACTGGTTTTACAATTTGGTTTGATTACAAAGTCGATGTCTGGTGAATTCTGCTGCATTCAGGAAGTTGTAAGAAATGCAAAGAAGTTTTGTTCTCCGATACATAATTATTCTATTTTTAGTTTTGTCTTTATTCTGAATCACTCTACATTTATGTTACATACACATACTAGATTATAGTGCAAAATAAATTGATTCATTTGCAACTCGCAACCGGTCCGGCGAAATTAATTACGTATTGTTTTCGTGTAAGACTTGCATAAGTCAGGAAGAGCCAAACGTTAATTAAACGAAAAGTTCAGTTATACACGCGATGTCGGTTACTGATCAACACAATGGATTTACTAAACGCTTAACTGGAGACGTTTCATAGAAAAATATACGTTCTATTAATAAAATGACGGATTTAGCAGATTCCTGACTTAAGATGAATTGAGCACAACTAAAGAAAGCAAATTGTGGCCATGGTTACAAACGAGCGGAAATTGAGAAAAAAATACCATTTTGATCAGTTAAAAAGCACTCTTCACTCGTTTCCCATTGTTCAACAGCAATGGGTAGTTTTGGCACTTAACAGAATCTGTGTACTTTTAGTAACATTGAAATGTACAATAATATCCCTTATTAAAATGCTTCCACAACCTTCAGCCACCATAAAAACGTCGCAGCAATGCATTGTCAATGTCAAAAAACAGCCTCGGAGACACACCGGCTGACTACCGATGCGCGAACGCAGGAATGTCAACCGGCATCACTATACATAACTCCAAAGAATCAACCATATCGCATTATACCTCGTCCATTGACGGGGTACCAGAATACTGGGTGATTAACTATCGGTATGCAACAAGCGATGTAGTGCTGGTGAAATGAAAGTGTCGTGATTGCCGAGTGGGTCATTGACTGCGCTCGCATCGCTGAACTTGGTGTAAAATTGTTGGTAGTCGCGTTACTATGGCGGTTGGTGGTGTTTGGATTTCAAGGGCGTATTCCACACATAACATTTTCGATAAGGATGCTCTGAACATTTGATAACGTGTTTTGGACTTGCCATTGAACTGCGCACATTAACATAAACTTTACTAATCTTGTAGAGTGTGCGTGCATTCATAATGTCATCGACCTGAACGTATTAAGTCTGCAAATAACCAATTTCTACAAGTATACTTATCTATAAGTATAGTATATCTTTAATCAAACCTCCTATATTATACTCGAGATAGGGGTTAAGCAAAAGTTTCACGTATATCAACGACGGGAGCAGTATCAATTATCAACCTGTAACTGAAATTCTTTCTAACAATTAAACTACAACTAACTACCAAGTGTTTGGTTGGACCCCTTTCGTTAGACCGTTGGGGAGCGGTTGAGGGTTAATTTAACTTTGCGACCGCTGATTGATGAAGAAACTATTGGCGCGTCTTGGCAGTGATTGAAAAAGGTTATGTCTGCAGCAAAGGGTTTATACTTTTCTATTAATCAAATAAACCAGCTTTCCCTATTACTTTGTCAGCGAAGACATTCAAAATATCCAATAATTGATTTATTATCTATGCTTATGTAGGTGTGTCGTAAAAGGAACCAGTAGGATGTTATTTGATCGTCAGTCAGTCAACCATTCATTATAGGTACTTACTTGTCATACCTATGTAATAAGTCCACCTCCGTAAGGTCTCCGTTATTACCGTCCAAACAGCAGCACAAAAATAATCCCAGCAATCATAAATAATGATAATCATTTCCAGAACTTTCCATATTTTCTAGAATATCTCAAACAGTCATTGTTCCGCTGTTATTACGTTAATGACGAGTGACGCCGGGGCAAATAGTTGTTGCAAACCCGAGTACAGTTACGTACATGTTGGCGACCCCTGACACGCGAGGTTAGAGAAACTCTTGCGCATATGTGTGCAACAATTGGTTTGAATTTTAACTAGTGTAGTGAATAGGTCTGTAATTGATGCTTTATGAGAGATAGTTTGGATACACATGTATTAAGAAAATATTTATATCGGTAATTTCAATGAGATTGTTATACTCGTATGTATTTACTGAAGCAATAATCCTTCACACGCTCCAAAAATATTCAATCAACCTGAGGCCACCAGTTGCTAACGTCTGCATTATTAAGAGATCACTCACGAACAGTAATAGTTCGTGATATGGTAGGTACTTAGTTAACTTTACTTAATTTATGTACAACTAGCTGTGCCCGCGACTTCGGCCGCGTGAAATTTAACTTAACTAAAATTTAATTTAGCAAAATATGCTCTTCATTTTTCTGTTTTCCGAGTCGATGTTTCGTGTTTTATATACCTAAGTATCGCAAAAGCCCGCTCGCGCGTTCTGAGCCCGTGCGACAGGCAGCATTTGTAATATTTTTTTTGTTTTGTTTTTCTAAAATTAAAGTAGCCTAAGTTTTTCCTTATAAGATCAGCTATCTGCCAGTGAAAGTCCCGTCGAAAGCGGTCCAGCCGTTTTGGAGATTACCCGGAACAAACACACAGACAGACAGACAGACAAAACAATTATAAATCGCGTTTTTGTTATAACACCGTATATAAAGCGTCAATAGCCTAGTGGTTAGAGGGACCGTCCTCGTAACTGAGAGGTTAAATTAAAAGATAATATTTTGTTCATCCATAGATTTAATCCCCAAATTAAAATTAAAAGTTGAATTGTCCAATCTGCTTACCACCTAAAGGTCAGAATCGTGATTCACGTGGTGTAAGCTCTTGTGGCTGGTGTGGCCGTCATTATCTATGATTCATTCAATGCAGGTTTGACATTTACATGCAACTCAAGGTGTAGAAAACTTGTATATCTATAATTAAACTAGTATTTTTGTCGTAGTCCAAATTTTTAGCAAGACACTATGAAATACCTAGATTTAAAGTACGCAGCTCTGATTTCCTTGTTACTTTATAGTGCTCATATTAATGATTGCTCTGAGTTTCAAGAACCGAACTTGTAGGTTTGTCTCAGTCAATTTAGTCATTATACTTCGGACATACTTATCTCTCTTTCAGTGCTAGCAAATAATAAAATAATAGTTCGGGAGATAGCGTCGATATTGCCTTCACAAAAATGACAATAGAAATTAAATTCTCATACTAATAACTCTAGCTCCACTGTTGGCCACCTGAACAGAAGTTGGTGTAATGTTACGATAATTAATTTCGCTATCAATATCCAGTTCATCATTGGCAGAGCCGTGTCGGATTCCAAGTGTGTGTGTATGCACAAGTGGTGGTTCGGTATCGCGGCGGGCGTGTTTTTATAAAGAAACAAGTAGGTACACAGGTTGTTGTTTTGTAAAACTGTAGGGTTGTCGATTGGCCACGGTGGCGTGAATGGAGTGATGACTACATTATTTGCTTGTTGGGTTAGGGACTGCCATTTGTGTTGTTTTATTACTGGTAAGAGTTCTGTATCGATATATCCAGAGCGGTTATACAACGTCCGTGAATATAGAGCGTGAGTCTACCAGTTTTCTACCACCATCATACACTAAACATAGTAATACTTGCCACTGCTGGGTATAATCATTGACCCTTCTTGCTGGTATCGAGGCCCACCATCAACCCTTGCTTTAGCACAATATTTATCTCAGATGGAGAGGTTAACGGGATTACTACTAATGAGACAACAATTACTGCTACTAGGTAGAAGGTACTTTTAAAAAACTAATAAATCTTCAGAGAAACAATAGCACATATTTCTACGAATCCTTTTCGCCAAGAAGGTACTTGAATGAATGACACAAGAATGAATCATCGTCCCGTTTCAATATGTTACAGACGCGTAGACGGATCAAATCGCACAAGCATTGTAGTAACCTAACGCTTGTTGTCGGTAGCCCTGCAACCGGCGCGCGCGCAGCCTGGCACGGCCCGGCACCGCGTTGCTTTAACGCGCGGATTGTTGTCATTATTGTTGGCACAATAATACCGGTTAATGTGGTTGCCACTTGCCAACGGATCCTGTAATGAGTCCAAAAGTAAATGGGTGCATGGTGTCATCAAAAATGTTAAAAACTGCTGGCACTATCCAAACTGGTAAGCCTTTACTTTGGCTCTCTACATGACGTCATGCTATTATGTCTGGAATCGAACCTGCATGTATTTACTTCAATATTGCTTTATAAGTGATTTGATCGCATTGTTCGACCCAGTTAGGCAAGCGTGCACAGTTATCTGTGTCGTGATATTTGAAAGGATAGCAATATTTATTTGTAGGTACTGCGTACTTTAGTGACATTGAATGATATTTGAAAACATTGATTATTTAATATTCGTCCAACCGGATGACCGCCGCCATGACTACCGGGATGTAGATATGTATATATTTATAAAGTGATAACTTCATAAATAGTTACTAACCTAGGTACATAGTACTTACTAATAAATAATCAAGTTAAAACTTGATTATTCCAAAATGGCCCTTCCAAACTTGTAAGTGCCTCATTGAAATAAAACTATTTTTCGGATTTTATCGCGTTTATTTATTATTTTATTATATTTACGCGAATACTACACATTGAAATAAAACTATTTTTCGGATTTTATCGCGTTTATTTAATTTATGTTCCCGACGTTTCAATTTCAATGTGTAGTATTCGCGTAAATATAAGAAAACAATATTGTAAGTGCCTCGATATTTTGCTAATGATGTAGATGGAACGACAATTAAAACCACGAAGGCTTTAATTTAATGATTACACACTCGTTTCAAAATGTCCGACCAAAAAGTACAACAGGCACATTGACAAATAACATGACAACAGGCACTATTGTCTGCGGAATACAGAATTGGGACGATTCGTGAGAAATAACTCATTAAAATAATAAGTACAATAACATTTTTGTCACGATAAGGCCACTGTTTAGTTTCGAAGAGCGTTCGGCTGACGTAAGTGTTCCTTCAATACCTACTGCAGCTCTATGCTGCATTTATTTTGAACGGCGCTTGCACACGGGCGGCGTGAGGCAAGCTGTTGTGGCGCCTGTAACTTAGTGTTGCTAACCTAAAATGAACTTAAAGGTGTCCAGTAATACCCACGGGTGGGTTGGTAATTTCGTACAGTCCAACAAATTTTGAACGTCAAAATTTCACAAAAGAGTAGAACCGCAGATTGGCACGTACACAGATCATGGCCGCATTATGCAGATGGTCCGTGGTATAACATCACTTAGTAGTTAAAGACATCTATGGGAAGGCCGGGGGTCGCTAACTAGCCACCACTCTTCTGTGAGACTAACATACCAAATTGAATAGTCTACCTATAACAAAAGCAGCGAAATCACTTATCTGCAGCTTGCAGACTCGATCCGGCTTGTGCTCAGTAATGTGTCTAATCCCTCCATCTATTTTATCTAGCGTAGTTACCTACTTAATCGAATTAATTTCTTTGAGGTGTCTGTTTCCAAATATCTAATTCTAATTTGCGTCAAGTGAGCAACAACATTTTTGCTGTTGCTTGCGAGCTATAAATAAAGATTGCGGTCACCGCAAAAAATCCTATTTACCATACAATGACAATACACCAACTGTTTAGACATCGATTTCCAATGACTTATACACAGGTATATTGACTCTTACATACGTGCATCGTACATATATATTTGCTTTTTAATACACAGCTTAGTACATACATACACATACTGAATAATAGACATAAACACCAATCGTCACGTCTTCTTTAAGGTGAAAACAGTTTGGAATATTCTTCGTTCTGTTCGTGGTTCGGCTCCCGTCGCGTCTGCAATACCATGCAATATCACTGCAATACAGAGCCGTATCGCTTAACCTGGAATAAACTTGCATCAGTGGCAAGGCGATTTCAGTGCTGTCTCTACGTCTTCAATTCTTCCAAAAGGACAAAAAAAAATGAGGATCTTATCAGAACCACGCTTGCAAAACTTGTCGACCATTGATCATGGAAATGTATCGCCGTGTCTCTTGACCCGTGTATTCTGTAATCCTGTCATGTATGCGCGTACCTAAAGAACTGTCAGCGATCTAAACAATTACAAAAGGGTAATCAATGTCCGCGTCCGAGTTAATGAGATGTCCGCCGCAGCCGTTCCGGTCCGTTCATCCGGTATCTGGCCATTCATTGGACCGGATAATTTCCTTTGCAATAAATAAAAATTGCTGAGTATGGCTGCTCTTCACCTGGAGATGACTTTACCGGCGTTTGGTATTGATAAGACTATCTCCACTTTGGAGACTACTACCGTTCGGAGTAGTTGTTTGTCTTTCCAAACCACTGGCGTAAGTTCGTAATCCACGATATCTTTCTGCGATCTCATTCTGTCCTCTATCACCTCGTTATTTCCCTGGGTTATAAGTATATGAAGCTCGTGCTAATGCGCCACCCAGCTTTGTTGGAAGTATGTGTGTACGTATCTCATAAAACATTGTGGTTTTGTTTAATGGAACAAACCTCAACTTCATGATTCTCACACACTATTTGCATAGTCATTTAATATGTCATGGCGTATAAATAATTATGAATTAATAATTGTCATTATCCATGTGTGTCTATTTGGTATGCATTATTGATGCGCACGAGTGGAAATCTAAGCGGTTTTCTTAGAAAAGCACTGTGTGTGGGCGACGCCTTCTATGGTAAAACTAATTAAATGGTAGGTATATTACATTACATTTTACAATCTACAATTACCATTTATGATTTCCATTTCCTCTTTTATATGGTAGTAGTTGATGTACCTGTAGGTAAATTGTAAGGAATTCCATTTGTCCGTGAAGACATCAATAAATAAATATCGCCAGACAGACACACCAACTGTACGGTCCCAAACTAAGCAATGCTTGTACTATGGGTACCGTACAATGAACTGGGGGCGATCCCAGTGACACGCAGACCTGGGCAAATTACGAAAAGGCCATTTCCGAAATTTGCCCAGGCGGGAATCGAACCCGCAACCACCATGTGCACTGAGCCGAGCGGCCTTCGCTCGAACCACTGTGCCAAGCGGTCGTCGAAAACCCTGAAGTGATCATATTGCAGCTTTAAGAATGTGTGTATCTAGTCTAATGTGAAGCAAATTATATGCATGTAATTTGTAAGGTATTAACTGATAGACGATCTCCCGAGTTGAATGCTCCAATAATAGCTGAAATCCTTGGCTATTGCCATGAATATGTATTCCTAATATCCATATTGATTGAAATTTACATGTAAAAGTAATATAGAAAAGGTTGTATGTAAGAAAGTAAACTGTATTCAGTTCGTTGGGCAAGAGTTAGTGGGGTCACAGTGTTAGCGGGAAGTCGAGCGGAGCGGGTATTTTATTTATTTTCATCTATACAATGGTCATTTTATTATATCTTCTTTATCATGCTTACTAATTTTTATCCTGAGCTTCATACCTACGCCTACGTCCTCTCAATTTAAACCAGACAAAATATTTCCGTTTACGAGTAGGCAGGCACCAACACAACTTGTACCTAAACACTACTATGAGAATAAGTAGATGTATTGAGGATATTAAATAAATAAACTTATAACTTTAACAGTTTTAATCGTCCTTTGGGTAAAATCTTAAATTGTATGCTACTTCACCCACTGATTCACAGTAAAGCTTTATTTAATTTGCAATTTTCCAACCCCCTTGCAAGTCGTCGCTTCAGCGTGGTCAAGGAATCTTACGATATTTTGAACAACAGTAGTCCGCCAGCGCCACGCCCCGAGCCGGCCGCCTCGCTTTGACCGGCGACGCATGCCCGTTCTGTGATCAAGACCCGTTCGCTATTCATTTCGGCACACACAATCACTTTTTTAATATACAAACATGAAACCCCCGCTGTAGCCCCTTTCCCCTCGCTACCTCTAGAAAATTACAAATACCTTTAATGAAAATTTCGCAAACGCTCTGAGGCTGAAAATTAGGGATCGCTACATTGTAAATATTAGTTTTTAATGTTGCTATGTTAAATATTAGGAGTAGATTTGACTACGAAACTAGAAGAAGTAATGCTGTAATACCACATCCCTCTGGGCCAACAGTTGTCTACAAGCATTTCTACAAATCGATACTCTTTTATGTCTTTTATTTGAAGGGTAACTATTTGAAAGAAAAACTTGTTGTCAGTGGTCAGAGGGGGACTGATCGGCTTACTGGCTGGATAACTGATTCGATGTATGTACTATATCTTAAAGAAAGCTTCGATTTGACCGAGTATGTGACGGAAATATACAAAGGAAGGTAGTTTCAATTATCATATACCTACCGTATTTGTATGTTCAGTTAGATAGCTGACAACGAGAACATTTATATTACATTGTGAATATGCGACAACGATTTCATTGTCCTGTTAACAGAACAACTGTGACATAGCCTTCAGCGATTGATAACAACCAGGCAGCTATTCACAACAAAGCTGAATCTTTAAAACATCTTCCGTACGAACCACTATCATCACGGACGGTGATGTCGTCAGCAGACAATTAAAATTATCTATAGTTGCAATACGTGACTGGACGGCTGCGAACAAATACTTTGTTGGATCAGGGAAAATGGAGGCACCTTGGTTGGTAAACAAGGCTGGCTTTGTCGGCTGCAAGGAAATGGAAGTGCAGTTTCCGACTCGGGGTCATTGGATGATTATTGTGATACTTTCCATTATGAGTATCGCTTCGCATTATGGTATCATTGCTCTACTGAACCTGTCCGACAGATGTTGTTTATATAACTCTACATTGAAAATTCAAAAAAGACTTTTTAAACTACAAAAGAACTGATTTTCAAGCTGCTGAACCGATTTTCATGAAACAGCTAAGAACACTCTCGATCAGAATACCTTTCTAACCAAAAAAAAAACAATTAAAATCGGTTTAACCGCTTGGGCGCTACGATTCCACAGACAGACACACAGATAGGTACACATGTCAAACCTATAACACCCCTCTTTTTTCGTCAGAGGTTAAAAAGTGAAAGAAGTGATAAAAATGTGTACAATTCGGATCGCATAAATGGTGGTCAAGCTAAAGGGTATTATTATTATTACAGATTATTACTCTGCTAGCACGTATTCACAGAACAGTGTAGATACCCCTACAGGGGAGATAGACGCTTCACCTCCTACAGAGGAAGGCAAGAGATAATCATCTGAAACATTCATCCATAGTATGGATCGATGTCACCCCTTCAAACGTGCATAAATACTTTTACTGAAACATTATCTAAGTGTAACTTTCTCAATAACTGATCGGGATTTTATCGTGCGCTGATCGCGTGCTCGTGTGCACCGGAAGCGCGGCCGCTCTTCCGCGACGCGGCTTCCGGTGTGGCGCCGATCGAGCGGCGCATGCGCTCGCATACGTAAGTGTAGGGTGTAGATGGTAAACCTTGTTGGAGATGAGTTTTATCAACAAATATAATACTGAAGTCATTGCAATAGGGAAGGAAGTTATCCGATCAGAGTATAATTAACATATTGGTTTCATGTCCTTAATTTAAATGTAACTTAAATGTTTTGGTAGTCAAGAACAACAACATTCTCCATAGGACCGAGATCACAAAAATATAAAATTTTGATCATTAAAATCCACTTTCCAATGAACAAATATGATGTACAAAATATAAGAGTATAGCTATCATTGTATCGGCGTTGCACAGGCGTTACCATCACTAATGCTGAAACAAAAGCCCTGATTGTGCTCGCTGTAAGAGGATTACTGTCTTGTGAATGCCGACGATAACTGCTGGTAACCGTCTTAGACTTGGTTATGGATGAATTTTGATTCACCATTTGTGGACTGAAGATCATGTCTGACAGCTGATCATGAACTCCTCTTGAAGATAAAAGGCAGGACTGCCGATTCTCTCTTATCCTTTATGCCTGTTTGAAGAAGTATCCACGTCGATCCGACCTTTGCGACCCAAGAAAATAAACTTAAATTTTCAAATTATCGAGGTTATTATTAAAGAAAAATGTTAATCGAGAGCATAATTGACCCCTGCCAAATATTTATTAATATCCGATCAGCCGTTTTTGCGTGATGATCAGTGACAAACGATCACACCTCCGCATTTATTAGTAAAACGATTTTGTTTAAAGTATGCGATATTTTTTTTTCTGTGGGAATCATATTATCTTTAGCACATAGTGCCCTCTAGTTAACTTGGTTACTTAAACCTAAACATTAATTACATCACACCTGGCACCACATGGTACAGCCGCGGTATTGTATAACGACCTAACCACAATAATAACAGAGTTTGTTTTCCTTTGCAGGTAATTATTCAATCGGTTCTTGGGATCGGTTATGGAGACGAAGGATGTTGAACGGCTGTATAAGGTAAAAACAATGTGCTGTGTTGATACTTCTGGAGGTATAATATAATCTACGTGTGGTCACTTCTTTAACATAACGCATAGGGTTCAGAAATACATATACGTCTTCAGAAGATTGCAATGGAAGACTATTGTCGTTTTGAAAACAATCTATAATATCCATGCATCCATAATACAGTTAGGTTACTCAAAAAGTCTCCTATAATTTTGTATTGAATTCGGTCACCAGGCTGATTTGGCTGCTTATCGACCTTACACAAAGAGACAGCCCTGCCCACTGCGATCCAACTAGTCGAGGCCCAAGCTAACTGTAACGACGGTAACCAATTTTTGAAACAACAAGCATGGAAAATTTTAAGCTTAAAAATATAACCTTTACGCTTGTATTCCCCGGGAGGCAGGGAGGGGACAGAGATGTACTTCAAATAATTCATTTCAGGGAAAAGTTGTCCAATACACCTACCGTGCGTGAACTAGGGATGAATGTGCAGAAACACCTTAAAAAACTAAGAATGATTTGAACCGATCAAAGAAATAGTGATCACTTTTTATTTTCCAATTTAATTTTTTGCTGTGCATCAGTATTCTGTTCCCGTCGTGTTAGTTACGTAGGTGACGGGCCCTAGATTGGTATTCTGCCGAGCCGGCTCATCAGCCCCGATGGATTGGGCGTCAACGGGCGTCTGTCTGGGTTCACTGGCTGTACGGTGCGGGGGATAGGTGAGTCCCGACATGTACCTGTTCACCCGTTACCACTTTTTCTTACATAGTAAGTGAAGTTTACAGAACCAGACTCACAACACTGTTACGTCTTTAAGTCACGAGTAATTAATCTTTATAGATTGTGATATCAGCATAGTTGCATTGAATAAACTATACTTGGCCAAATGGCTTCGTGAGGGATCGTCCAGGACTTGGCATACAAATTATCAGTAGGCATCTTAGCACTTGCCAAACGTATTCTGCAACATGTTTTGCAATAGATAAATAGTAAGAGATAAGTGATTACAACGGAAAAAGAAAAAGCTCCTTCATTATTCCAGTAAAATTACTTGAACGTTTTTCTTTTTTTTATGGCTCTATGTTGGTCAGACCATATTTTTGTTCGTCGCCGCCGCGTCTAGCTTGCACCCTGCTAACGCCGTATCTTTCTCTGTGATTAGTCCTCGTCGGCCATTATTTAAATGCCACCTCGAGGCAGCCGCCGTGCCAATGAACTGACAACATTGGAGCATCGTTATGGTTTGCCTGCTTTAACTGATACAGCCATAGGTCACAAGTGTTTTTATTTACTAGCAATTTCATAGCCTGCCTAGGATCCCTTTTTCTTCAAAGTTTTACTCACTTCAATGTATTGTATCTTGATTTAATAAGCACATAAGGCTTTCACAATATTTTGCTAGTAAATCTAGTTTATAATTCCGTTAGATTCTTTGGTAGATTCGCGCAACCATTAACAACAAGCCATATTTAAATTGTGTTACCTGTTTGTAATTGTAAGTGAAAACAAGTGTTTTATGTCAGTAACGATTGTCTCTGTAGAAAGCACACGAAAGTAATTTATTGGTACAGCTAACTACAGTTGTTGATCATAAAGTAATGATGGAGTCATATTGAGCTTCAGGTACATAAGAACACATTACTTATTTGGAAACTTTAAGTTTACACCAAGATTCAATTGACAATATAAGGTTTACAATTGCTTATTTATCCAATAAATAATGACCGCGCAGCATAGGTAACACATGCCACTCGCCAGTCCGCCCGCCCACGACCACCGAGTATTTCCATCTCGTCACATATTTATATAGTCTTAACATAATGGCGAATATTCAAGAAGATCTTATTACCATACAATATCGAGGGGTGAGTGACCGATCTGTACTCACTGCCGTCAGTGTCAAGGAAAATTTTATGTAGACCTTTGTCGATTTACATTTTGTTTGAATTGGAATGTCTTTGTATACTAGGCACATTATTTATCTGAAGCCTATGATGGAATTTGAAGCTGTTTTGTGGTAAATTATTTAAAGCCTACTCTAAAATTACATATTTAATCAGATTGGTCAGAGTTATTGTAAAAATTGTACGAACCGTTCCTTCTAAGATGTCCTTCTATGATGCGAATATTCTAATTGAGAGATAGGTATCTGCCTTTGGAAGGGAAATACAAACTCAATCTAGGATCATTATTAGGTTTGTCACTAAAATCTATACAAATAAATAAAATTGGAGTGTCTGTTTGTAATATCAAAATAAGACCTTTTCACTAAATGCATATGAAAGTACATACGACACCTATAACAAAAACGCGATTTAAAAATTTTTTGTCTGTCTGTCTGTCTGTTTGTGTGTTTGTTCCGGGTAATCTCCGAAACGGCTGAACCGATTTTGACGGGACTTTAACTGGCAGATAGCTGATGTTTTAAGGAGTAACTTAGGCTACTTTTATGTAAGAAAAACAAAATACAACAAATGGGTCCTATTGCGCAGGCTTAGGACGCTCGTTTAAGTTAAATTCCACGCGGACGAAGTCGCGGGCTCAGCTAGTACATACTAAACCTGAACTACCTACTTTACATTTAGACACCTTCGTAACTCGTAAAAACCATCCATAAATGTGTTGTGTGTGTATCTTTGTTATTAGCATTCACCCAGCCTCGCGAGTGATTGACCCAAAACAATGCGACTCTCGTGTTTACATAGGCGGAGTCGACGCCCGACAGGTCTCTGCATATGTGTCTTTCAGATGTCTTATGACGTCATACGACATGTAAAATAAACACCTCAGGTTTTCAGGTTTAACCGTTCAACAAGTGATCATAATAAAAAATCAATCCAAAACCAAAACTCTATCTGGTGAAAAACCTAATTTGAATCTGAATTTTACTTAAGTTAGTGCCCAGTGTGAACAGGCGATTTTAAATTAAGATTAATTTTAGTATTCGAGTCAGGTGTTTCCGCAGAGACCCGACATTTTCGACAACCTTGAGGATGCAGGAACTCCTCATTGTCATTTCCTAGGTCACGTTAATTTGCAGATCTTTATCAATCTGACATATAGGTGTACCTTACAAAGTCTGGTCTCTCCAATACTCTGTCAATCTATTGTTGCATCCAAAGTACCTCTACAAATGGAGAAGAATAATTTCAAAACGTGAAAAAAAAGTCGAGACCAAAAATGTACCGAATCTTCTCGCTCTGTCCTCAGACCTTTGAAGTACCTATGAAAAAGCAGTTGAATAAACACATTACCGTCCTTTGCGTCTCGCAGTCGGGTAAAAAGTGGAGTGAAAAAAAAAACTAATTTCAAATAAATATTAGTAAACCGGGCCACAATTAACTCTTAAGAATAACTACTTTCAGCGAGAATATACTTTTGCTGGATACCAAATGAATGTTGCAACCGAAAGTCCCAAGCACTGATACGATCTGCTATATTGTCACTGGTCTATCAATCAGATGGGGCAGTAATCCGGTGCTGTCAAACGCTGATGCGGGTTCGAGCCTCTGTGCCACGCGTAGGAGGTTTAATTCCACACTCCTGAAATAAACTCGTTACATAAAAGGATACAACAGATTGACCGGACAGATTTTGGGACGTACTCCGCTGAAACTAGGCTCGATACGATAAAAACATTGAGAGTCCGAAGACGGTCTGGTTGCGTAAATAATAATAAATCTTGATGAGGTGTTTGTTACGGAAGCAATTTCTATATTTGACAAGGCAGCCACTTATTTGCTTTGAGAATATCTCCTAAATTCGAATAAGCTAACGCTAAGGCAATAAAACTAGTTGAATAAATACAATTATTTAACAGTATTATTATAATCTGTCGAAATAAGTCGTAAAATCGGGCCTCGTTTATTGAAGGGGACAGCAGTAAAACACACCCGATGTCTGCGCTAAACGAGTATTAAGTGGCCTTAAGGGCGAGTCCAGTGCCTGAAAGTCCAGGCTTTTATCCTTAATTGAGGAGCGCTTATGCCTTGTCTATAGTAGTTATGACTTGGTTATAGCTATCGTATGCTTGATGGCCTTGGCTATTGTTGCATAAGAATTCTCAGAAAAATCTAATAATACCACCTGGCGTCGTTTTTAGTCTTTTCGTTTCGTATTCATTCGATTAATCTTTGAGATTTACGTCAACTTTTATTACACCGAGTACTGCATTCAGCCCACGTCAGCCAATATTTATATTGTATCATCGTGAATTGTCACACTTGTGACCTAGATTAATTACTGTGCCAGTGTTTACAATTCTCAATCTAGATTACTTTAAATTAACTAAGTCAATGCCACATTATTTTTAATGACGATTCATGATTTAAAATGCTTCGTGAGTGATAAAATCGGATGGGTGATACTTACGTAACTAAATAATGTATTTTTTTACCTTCTTGCATTTCATTCCTACTATGGCCAAGATAAATTCTAACTAAATTTAAAGAATCTCCGAGCTATCTCCACCGCTAATTGCTAACTAGCGCCAGGCGCTCGCCTCTGAGAACGCTGTTCTGGACTCACGCCAAAATGCTATGGTTTATAATTACACGGGTATAAAGCCTGCAATGTTGTTAAAAGATCCTATTATATTGCTGGTACCAATCGTAGTCCACGGTTAAAGGCAAGGTCTTCATATTCAAATAAGGCTAATTATTTAAATTCTTTAGGTTGTTTAAAAAATGTATCGATGATATAAAACTTTTCAAACCACAGGATAGTTTAGCAAGAAGTATTGCGGCTGTGGGGACGCAACATTTTGAGAAACTAAGTCTCGAGCCAAGTTTATTCTTCCTACTTCTGGTTTACCTTTGACATTAGCAAGATTAATTGAAAGCTTCAACCTTTCACCTTAACCTCAGACCTTACCCGGGATATCGTTTTCTTGTAACTTGTATTAATTGAATACTTTGAAATTACTTCAGTAGGCGAATAGTCGTAGTACTATTGCAATTTCGGACAATAATATGACCTAAACAGCTGTAAAATTTTCTAAGGCCATTGTCATTGTGTCGGATTATCATGAACCTAAATCGAGCTTCCGTTCAGCATAATGTAAATACACAGCCCAAAACATTTATAACCTAAAAAGAGACTTCACAATAGTATGTATCATTTAATTAATCATAATCACCATATAATCTGTCGGTTACTGTCAGACCGGCAGTCTCCCACAGACATCAATGGCGATTGTTTTTGCGTCTCGCTCGCACGCGTGTGACATGCAGAGAGAGTGACAGAGACGGTGCATCAAATGACATGGCTGCGCGTGCGCCGCGGACCGTTAACTGTGATTGTGGGTGGGTTAAGTTGGAGGCCCACAGCGTTTTAAGTGTCGATAAATGAGTGATTATATGTTCTCTTCATAGAGAAGTAGATTTATTGGCTATTGTTGGTGATCGAATGATGACACTGGAAGTTGGATCAGATCCAGGCACCCCTTACCAGCCATACCAGGATAACTTTTATTTGTGGTGGACTTTTGTTCAACTTCTTGCCACTTCCAAAGCAATTGATTGGTATTTCACACGGTTAAGCCGGCACCGATATATATTCGTAATATTTTATGTAAGAATTGAGGTTACGCAGTACATTTTTGGACTCTGATTCTGAATAGCCATCTCTGAATTCAGTGGGCTAGCTAATTAGAAGGCTTGAATGAAGAATGGTGCAGGATATTACTTCCTAGGATAAAAACCATGGCTTGTAAGTCACAAGGAGTACAATGAAGCCCTGCCGCGCCGCGCCGCTGTTGACTTGGCCACCGCGACTCGATACCGTTACGGCGTTTCGTTGGGCGGTCAGCAGCTTTGCTTTTATTTGCCTGCGATGTGGGTCACAGAGACAGTTCGATTTACGCTCTGTCATTTTTGTATAAAATGTTCATATTAGTATAACTTCTTTGGAAATGGTGTTCAAAATTTTCATTGATTTAGCGTTGGTCATAAAGAGAAAGTGTAATTTTTTTATGAAGAAGACTGTTTTGTTTTTGGGGTTCTTTGATTTGAGTCAATAAAATCTCAGTTTGGTAGGCTGGTTTATATTAGGCTAGACATCATACACTCATTTACAAGATAACAATTGTTACATACATTTTGACATTGCACAACTGCCGAATAATGTAAAATCTATGTTAAGTGGAAAAACGATGTCGTGTTGACCGTGTGAATGTAGCCTTAGGTACCACGTTTAACGAAGTCTGTGAATTATTAATTATAGTTGTACTGCTCCCTACCAAAGCCTTCCATATTCGTTACTACGCGATTAGATTGAAGGATTTGAACACTACATACCTACATCATTAGTTCTATGGATTATATTTGCTTTAGAGCACTATTGTTGAATATTGTGGTGAAAAAGAAAATACTTGATTATCTCCGAAGTCGAGTACATGCATAGTTTTAAGAGGCCCCGGTACTAATAAACGTTTTCACAGTAAAACCGGCGAAGCGAAAGAGCAGGCGGAGTTGATAAAACAACGCATGTAAAAGAACCTGTGCTTTAGATACGTTTTAAAAGGACAACTCCATAAGTGTCTGAAACAGTTCCGCTGAGATTCCGTTATTAACATTATTAACCTAGAAACTAAAGACCATACATATCCGAATTTCCGCTAAACATGGCAGTTGAAATCCGGTTCAAACCGGTTAAGCGCGGTTGTAAATTGATGTCACAGTATAATATGGTGGGACAGTTCAAATCTGACGCACTTATTTCGTTATAATGATTTTATTAGGATGTAAGTGTAGAAGACCAGTACCCGATCGAAACCCGACAGGTTTATAAGTAGTTGCTTTGCCCCGACTTGTTTCTGCAGCTGGTTCTTGCGAGAAGTCCGGTTGTAGAAGCACAGACGCAATTTAGATCATTCATTGTGCATAGAAATCATCGGTATACTGTAAACCGTGTGAAAGGCCGCTTAGAATACAATATTTTTAGTTGTTCCAAAGAGATAACAAAAATAGCACCATTGGCAAGATTAAATTAAAGAAATTATGTATACCATCAGTAAATATTCGTATAGGAAGCTTAAAAGAGCTGGTTAAGTCGCACATTTTCAAGAAAATAAAGGTACCCCTTCAGTATGCTACTCATTATTCATCACGAGATCTTAACCTTGATTCTGTATTCAAACTTCACGCTCCAAGTGATCCGAAAGTATGCAAAATTCTCAATTCTAGTCCAAGCATAGCGTACCTACGCAAAATCTGTCTAAGTGATTCCCCGTGGTCTAGATTTCGGGATACGAAAGTAGCGTCTGAAGTGATAATAAAATTAAGATTAAGTATAGTTAATTACCATTTAACCGAGTGAAACCGGATAAATACAGTATCATGCATCGTCTAATAGGAACTGCATATTTATATCTACGTCCTCATCACTGCATTCTAGTATTTTGTTTGACTGAATGACTGATGAAACTGTCGAGGGATGGTTATGCGATGGTTTATTATTTATTTATTATTTAGTTACTATTATATAGATAAATGGCGCAATTGCGATGCTTCAATGGAATGTGTAATTACTTCATCCATAACCTGAGTCACGATAATAAGTGAGTTTGCAAGCATGACACTTTATACAAGACCACCACCCGACAGCAACCATCGGCACACCACCCTCCTACCTGGAAGAGCTCCCCTTTTTCGCTAAACCTTCCTTAGGATGTAAGGCTTCTTAAGTTCAGAATAATTTATATTTAATTATTACCCACATCGTTAACGCATTAATGCTCTTACTATGTGTATTAAAATAACGTAAGAGCTTAGGTCTGAACACGCACGGATTCCGATACCTTATGAATCATATTGTAGGATATGCAGTGATAACAAAACCACACAGAATGCAGTCTTTACATACAAAGGGCGGAGTATAGACAAAGAACGGTATACAGTCATAAGCAAATAGACTCAGAACTCACAGATAACATATTTGGACTGTCTGCCTGTCTGTTTATTTCTAGATAAAATTGTATTCTTTAATTATGCAGTAAATGTAAGTAGTTCAAGAAGTATTTGGACTCTTGTGCAAATATATTTTAGCGATTGTTTTGTCACCAAACGTATATTCTATAGTATCGGTCTATGGGATTCCCACATAGTACACAAACGTAACCAAGTTTGTGACCATACCGTTGGTTTGTTAGTCTGGCGATATTTAGTTATACAAATATTTAAAATAGATGCTTCTGTTCCATTTGATTGTAGATTATTTGTAGAAATACATGCATTTTGCGGGCGATATTGCAGTATCACTTGTTTGGTGTTTTGAACTTGGCGCACTGTGGTACACTCCATGAGATGAAGTCCTCCAGACAACTCTATGACCAGCAGTAGACGTCTTCTGGCTTGTGGATAACTTATCGCCATAACAAACTCACTACCACAACTTTCGTCACTTCTTAGAAATATAAATCACTGTCACTTGCTTCAACAAGCTTCCATCAATAGAGGCATTCATTTATTTATTTATTGTACCAATAATGACGTAATCAGTAGCAGAGCCACCACGGCCCAATCAACACGACTGTCAGCTGATTTGTCAGTGCGTATCTGCAAAACGCTAATGGACGCCGGGACGCTAAACAATGCGTCGTTTTCCGTCCAATTAGACAGTGGAACGCTACGGCCGGCTTTAGTGTGTGTGCTGCATGTTAGGGGATGTAGAGCTGCGTGGAATTGTGGAGTCAGGTGATAGATATCTGATGTAACGAGGCAAGCGGTTAATAAATACTGAGGTCCATTTTCCAGAGCATTACATATCCACCAAATTTGATAAAATAATTAGTAAGTACCTAGTTATTCACCTAGTTTTTATACCTAGTTTTACCTTAGTCAAAACAAGAAGCAAATACTTTCATATAATATATAACACTAGCGGCCCGCCCCGGCTTCGCACGGGTACATTGCGGTTACATTATTCGAGTTTTAGTAAGGATCCCTAATTTTTTGAAAATATATTATAGCCTATGTCACCCGGGGATAGTGTAGCTTCCCAACAGTGCCGGCCCTGATGCCCAGGGCCCAAAACAACGGGCTACCCTCAGGAAGATTTCCTCCCCGTAAAAAAAAAAAAAAAAAGGTTCCCAACAGTGAAAGATTTTTTCAAATCGGTTCAGTAGTTTCGGAGCCTATTCATTACAATCAAACGAACAAAGTTTTCCTCTTTATAATATTAGTATGATTAGTAACGCCTCATGCACATAATAAAGAACTGCACATTTTCAATACATTATACGGCATCAAACATTTCATTTTCCTATTTAAAATGTGTGGTGCTTTGTCTTGTTAAATGAGGCCAAAGGATAATGCCTATTGCGAAGATAATACCATAAAGCATAGACTTAGTTTCATATTCCGCCCGATATCTGGGTTGAATAAATTCATAATGATTTTATGAGGAGCTCTACCTGAACAATTCCCATCCCTGTATGCGTAATGTCTGTAATTCCGTTCATTTGATAATCGTAGCCTATTGACGTACAATTACCGATGAATCGGACCGCTCGTGTCCGAGTTGAGAAAGCTATTACTGGTCATGATGCCCTGGTACCGGATATTCACTTTGTTTGGTGCCTGTCGTTACTAGGAATGTTTGTATTCAGCGAATCAATTGCTATTATTATTGTTACAGGTATGTAAAGAGTATACCAGAGTAAGGTGTGTATGTGGTGCGGATCCGTTTTTAACCATGAAGAATTACACCTAACGGAGGTAAGCAGATTCAATAATTGCACGAAACTGAAGCCTCAATGAACACATTTAATTTATCTTCGTGAGTCAACGACACTGAAACGATTCTATTACGTCGATAATAAATATCTTCCGATCAATTACATCGACACGTCTGAGCGGTTTAAATGATTTACATCTTTGGTTAGCATAAAATATTTTCAAGACAAGTAGAAATTATTATTATATTCAAATACACACTCGAGAGATCTTTTTAAATTGATCTATGTAAAGCGAGCTCTTGCATTGATAGATCATTTCGAAGCAGTTTACATTAATATTAATCTGTTCGACTACAATGCGAGCTGCATTACCATAATTAAAAGTTCCATTTGTCTACTGACTGTTAATTACTCTGTGACATTCAACTATAATACTTGCGCGATCGATATTCAAAAACTTCACAGACAGAATTAAAAATAATCTTTGCATTTTAAAGTGCATTTTGAACTTATTTACGTCGAGAGTAATATACCTCACGGCTGAGAGGCGTGTCAATACATTTGCATACTTATTTATGTGCAATTAAGCACGTATTCCAATGCAAATGTCGTTGTGAATGCACTCAGAAAGTTAGTGTTAGTGGTTTAGTGTAGATATTCTTGTGAATAAAGCGTCTCATATTTTGTATATACCTACATGTACTTGTGCATATATCAGGTTCTACAGTGGTCCCTCGGCGAGTCCTGGGGAAGCTAAATTATTTTAGTACCCGCCAATAATTGAATTAATACAAAAAATACTACAATTGAAAGAATATTATCGACTTCCCCAATCTTACGTTGTAATATCAGATTTAGTAGGTGTTTGTTATAGGACATAGATCTAAATGCACATAACAGCTATATACCTGACCATAGACGAGTTTAATCGCACCAATACATCCAATGCTACCTGCGATGTTGTTAGGACGCGTTCAGATATGAGCGTAATTGAACGCGTTCACTGGAGCGGGTGAAACATTTAATAGCAACCGGTTTAGTGGAAAGTAATCGATTTAATTAGTCTGTCCATCCAATTGTACCATAACACAATACATATTTGGATGTTACAGAATTGTTTGAAGTTAATTTTCACGAACTGATTTCATCAATTCTTCACGCTTGTTGTACCTGAAAAATGTATTTCCTCATCTGTACTAAAAGTGTTTACCCAAAATTGTCTTGCATAGCTTGACTGTAGTGTTGAATATTCAAATAACTTCGCTATTGATAGTTGTTTAACTGCGTGTGTGTTTCGTATACCAGACCTTAGCGCAATGTCCTTTGGTTTCCACATTTGCTGCAGGACTACGATCAATACCTTCATAGTAATCAATGTCCAAGCTTCCTAATCCTATTTGCCGTTACGATTGTTGTGTAATTGTAGCTCAATGACCCGTGACATTAAACGATCCATTTGCTTATTTGTTCTGACGATTATTCTCGGTTCCTGCTTCAAGTATGTGTGTAGAGTATCTTGCATTCTCATTTCTTACAGCAGAGGTTCATTTAGAGTATTAACGATTTTGTATGTTTTGTGGCATTAATGTTTACTTGTTTGTTTAATAGTCATAATGTCAATTTTTCATCATTATTTCCACTATCTGTGCGTTCTTACACATTCCTTATATTGTGTTTCACAGTTCCCACATTCCAACTCCATTTTCCAGCACCATGGTCTTAATGATCAGCCTCCAGACCACTACTTCTTGCCAGGTACTCGTTAATCCCTCAAATTACTCGCCGACCATCCTCGCGGTGCAATTATGTCCATTTTGCTCCACAATCAAGATGTGCCGCTGCATAAATTCTAGTTCTTAGAATCTTCACATTTTTTTCCTTCTAACTGGTCCTAGTTAGTTATTATGTGAGGTAATTTACTTGGGAATGAAGAGTTATGTTTATTCAAAGGTGGTGGTTTATTTAATTTGATGGAGTTTTCCGTGGAAAATTGCTGGCTTAGATACGACAATGGTGCTATATACGGCCTATTTATTGCCTTGACCGTGAAAGATTAATTATTTTGTTTGTCCTTTAGAACAACTAATTCAGTGTTATGTTATTTAGGCCAATATAATATGCGTACCGGTTTAAGTGGTACTAGAATCATCATGTCGAGGCAATGACTTCCACGGGCTATGACATCACGCCGAGCACAAGCATTCTTTGAATGAGCTAATATGATTATCAGTAATGGGACTATTACGAACAAAAAAGTTTCCGTACTTACCAGTAAAAATTTAAGGCCAAGTGACATAAGTAACAATCGCATTCCTTCTCGAACTTGTCATTTAAGAAGTACTCGTCCATTGGCACAACGAGTATCAAGACCAATTCATTAGGGCATGATGACTTATATCGAGCTTAATTGTTTTGTCATACCTATTGTGAAATATTAAACAAATACATGGATATTCGCTGTTACAGTTTGATAAAACTACTGAATAGATAGGGCTGTTTACTGACGTCTGTATTTTAGAGAACAATAAAGTTATTTTGGAAATTATTTCCGTGGTTTGTATGCAACATGAAATTATGCAATAAGTATGCAATGAATATATTGACCATCTCCAAAGATAACAAAAGCTTATTCCATCCCTTTGCATCCTAATAGCCTGTATTTACATGAAGCGAGCTCGGTCAGTCCGCATGACAGGCTTGTGGCGCGGACAGGCTTTTTTGTATTTCATCGCTTTGATGTCCACTCGCATGTAGTCGCTGGTCTCGGGTGCTGACAGGCACGTCACTATCACAACTTTGAACTTGCGCAAACCCTTGAGCTGTTGGCCGCAGACACAAAGTTTCAGTTCTGCGAGAATCATTAACTTGCTATTTATTGATTTAAGTTAAGTTGCTCTTACCTTTGTTTGGCAGTTTCAATTTCTTGTACATTCAATATATTTTACAATATTTTGTCGGTTTTTCATATTTATCAGTAAGTTTTAAGAGTTTCAAGATTCTCAATACACATTAATTTTATAATGTTGTTATGTGTGTATGATGCTATATTATATTATAATTTCGGTATACAAGTCAATGCATATTTGTGTAAATAACTAGCAAAGGTTTACAGAGAATTGTGCTTAAATATAGGTTACAGGCTTAGGTATCTTAATGTCCTTTTCATGAACGTATTATTTATCAAGAGCTAAGGCTTTAGTTTACATTCTGATAACCGTGAGCTCAACACATAATTGTTATACGATAACAGACTTAAAGGTGAAAGGAATTAATGTTGTTTCGCTTTGTGTTCAGTTCGTGGCGTTTTCCAAACAATGGGTGATAAAATGCGGAGAAACAGTCAGTGGTCTGCAAATTTTCAGGAAATGTAATGAGGTTTCGTTTGTTGAAGCATTATTATTTTGAGAATTGTTTATTAAATGCATTATTAAATGTTGATGGATAAAAGCAGTTAGAAATTAACTATCAAAGATATCTGAATATAGTGACTACCTAACCAGCATCTTTCTTTGTGTATCTGCCGGTCTCGACGTGAGAGTTGAAGGCCCTCTCATGTTAGGTGGATAGACCCTTAACCTAGTAGTAGAGTGAATGCATTTCCATTTTTCCAGCTCCACATTTGAGTATAAACAGCAGAGCATTTAGCAAAACATTCAATTTAATTACGCAGCAAAATTAATTCGTTTTAATGGGATAGAGGCGCCCTCTGGCGACCGCTGGCTGAATCATCTCAATTGTACTTCATGAGACTATGACTCGTGCTGAAAGCGTTTTAAATTTTAATACCATTAAATAATGTTTTATAGAATTCTGTTTAATAGGATTGCTGGTGCCATGATAAGCACCATCTTGAGAGTAGATAACTCTATACTTGGTGCGGTTAGGCTGTGACCAGACAACAATTAGATATATGGAGAGATTAGTATTTTTAAAACATGCATTAAATGTTCACTTTATAAAGGAGACATTAATAATCGTTTATCGTATTTTTTTCAAATTTTTCAGTGGTATAGGCTTAAAGCCAGCTTGAAATTTAAAATCAAACTCGTGAAAGATATTTCAGCAACACGGGTATTTTGTTCCGTCGCTGCGGCCCGATCGCCATCGGTTTCAGCTGGAAAAACTGAAACAAAACCTATCTACAAACGTGGAAAATAGTTTGGCGAGATTTTTGCCGGAATCGGAAGTAACAAATACCCAATTTACAAGTTTGAAATGTACCTGTTAGGATTTTTGAAAGGTGTTATGGCAATCTAGATACACATCACAATAGTCGGTGGGCGCTAACGAATACGCGAAATATTTGTATGACTAATTGCACGGCTTCCGAGGACCTTACAAAAAAAATATCATGATATATTTATCGGCATAAACACAAAAAATAGGTAATACACTTTGCCTATGCGATCTGACTATTTTCATGCATAAAACACGTGTGACAATCCATGATAGAGCTCCATTAATCTGGTTTCTATATTTACTGAGATAATTTTCTAACTATTTGCAATGTACTTTCCAAAGCGCAAGATGTCCGGCTCTCAGGAACTTGTGACATCAAATGCAGCTTTAATGTGCCGCGTGCGGCGTATGGAGGCTTCCTAATCGCAGTTTGAACTTACCGGACCGCTAACTGTGGCCAGATCACACGCCTCTTGCCATTGTTTCGGGAAACTGGGACGCAGGTGACGTAGTTCACTTTGCTGTGCTTTACTGCCAACATACACTTAGCCTTATGATTTAACTTACGAATCTGCCATCCTTGCATAAAAAGCTTGAGGGATCTTCGCCTTCTTTTTCCGATATCTCTTACATCCATGATCGTAATCAAACAATTTTTGGCACATAACTTCTCTACGCTCCAGAATAATAATGTAATATCAAAGTCTGTTTACAACTTTATACTACCTATACAATACACGACACCAGTGGTTCAACCAAAAAGCGATTGTGAAAGTTTCACAAAGGTCGCAGTTTCGGCCGGCGACGGTGTCGCCACCTGTGGCAAACGCTGGTTTAATCTTGGTAGGAGGGCACTTTAGACTACTGGGCCAGATGGTCCGGGTAATTCAGTTTTCTGCTTTCGGCAATAAACTTGAAGGATTATTTAATCAAATATGTATTTTTTATGATTATTTAAAGTGTTGCTATCCTGTTGTACCATAGATACGATTCATGCCTGAATCACATGGTATTCTTCTCGTTTTTGTTGGCAAATTAAAATCTGAGCTCATTTAATGAAGATTGACTCATTTAATCCGTATGAAATTTGTTTTTGCAGTTTAAATGGTTGAATACTAAAATTACTGCTACTGGATTGTTATGAAGTCCAACATTGAAACGTCCTTATCTGCCTTTTTTTTGTTTTTATTGTATTGGTATTCCGTATTAAAATTGACCAATATTGCATTCAAATATTTGGCCATTAGAGTTGTAAGTTCTTATTTAGAGGTTGAAGTCTTGGTCTGTAATTACTGCTGAGTTCGAAATACAATTTGTGTCATTTACCATGGTCCATTAAATTAATATCTTGACCAGGTGCTAATGCCCTCGTCGCACTGAGTGCAGAATGCCGTTCCGGCGGCGATGAGAACAGGCCCAAATGCCAGTGAAAGTGCACCTTTTTGTGGTCATTTCGTAAACTCGTTTCTTTAATTCTCTCACTTTTCGACACTTTTACTCGGCTTCGCTTTTAACGCATTCTTGTGACACTGTCCTTAATACACTCTCTGTATTTTACAAGCTAGTTTAGGGAGGCCATGTATTCTCTTTAGTATAGTATTATTATCCACATTGTTTTTTTTTTCAAACCTCATCTATATTTTAATATAAGTAGGTACGAAAAGTTACCATTCATACCCAAGGTTTGTAAGATTTGAGGTTTCGGTTTAGCGGTAACATTCGTTTGCGAAGTTGAAGTAATGTTAACTAGAGTTAAATATCTTAGTCCACAGACACAGCAAGTTACTTACAGTTCACGTAATCCCCTAAAACAGGATTCGAACTACAACTGTCCACAAAAACTGTGAACTCATCACAAAGACCAGCCACTTGTGACCACTTGTGAACTTTCAGCAGCTGAAGCCACTCCATTAACCGACAAAAACTGACGGCGAACTCTGACCGACACTACCTCCCAACCGCGTTACACGAGGGTTGAATTATAAGGGTTGAAGTTTGCGGTCGCAGTCTTAGTTAGGGACTAGAATTTAGAGTACAAATACACTGGAAATTAGAGAGCGACATGGTAATTAGGGGTGTAGTTTGGGGAGGTTAAATATTGGTTAGTCTGGAGACGCTGTGTGGAAAGGGCAAACGAAGACAGATGTTGAATTAACCGAAGCATGAAGCTAATTAACTATAGATTCAAGTTAATGTATGGTAATCAATCTTAATGTTATCTCATCCCAGACTAGCATATTAAAACAGATACGCGTAATTTATTAGAGCATATCATAGAAAATGTCATGACCAAGTTGTTAAACTAAACTAAATTTGTACTCGCAACAATTTTGACAAAAAACTCAACAAAACTCCCTTCTTTTGCGTTCCTAATACCTATTTGCAGATGGAGATTGGATCTCATATGTTGTAACTGCTACATAAACCAAGACTACTTTATTTTTGCAAGATTTCTTTTTGGTGATATTTAAATTTAGTCGAGCATTCCTAGCTTCTTATTTACATCTATATTCGTCTATCAGCAGGATTACAGCACAGGAAAGCAATATGTAAAATACCTATTTAAAAGAGAAATATTTAAATTATTTTTAAACATGAGAACAGCAAATTTCAAGTGCCCGACATTCAAATAATGTACCAATTTGTTAAAATTAAACTCACCACAATATTAAATTAATCCCGAGAAGCTCGCAGGTAATTCCTTGAAACCGCAGCCTCCGCCCGAGAGCCGCCATCGCACCACTCGATTTGTCGACCTAGCCCTACCATTAAGGTAACGTCCGATAGGAGTCGCTAGTCGGTAGCGTCTATGCAAAAAGTTAGTTCCTCCGGTACCTGCTGGCAGCAGTGGCGCTAAATGGTTTGCCTTACAATGTCTTACGTAGGCGCTAGCGACCAGCGGGTGGAAAACATGTGTTGACCATCCGCTTGGCTCTGCTATGGAGCGGAAGGTCGTGGTAGAGCTTGTGTCCTATTCGTGTTTTTTAAAAGTCGGCAGCTGTTATTTGGTGATTAATCTGTACTAGAGTTGAAATTTGTGCTTGACGCTAGGACCAACCACTCGAGCGACTTGACAGTCAACATTCGCTACTTGATCTGAGGTTAAGAAACGGACTTCTGTTAATTACAACACAGGGACTCTTTTCCCAATAGTTAGTCCATTGATATTTTTACTTAGTGAAGAATCGTAATTCTTGAATAATTCTGACAATAAGCAATCCTCATGGTGGTGACAAACGCAGTGGCGCAAACTATGAACAGAACGACGAAAAATCATATTTATTTCCAGAATATCAGACGTGTGAATGAGAAGAATTCAGATGATCGCTTAGTGTAAGTGCGAGTCTGAGGAGTGGTCCAGTCGTACTGAATGATGTATGCCCAATAGTGGACTAAATTCCCTACCCATACCCTACTTCACCGGGTGGTTTGAAACCCTATTCTCTTAAAATTACTATTTTTAATATCAATTTTAATATTCGTAACATAATTCCCGGCAACATCTGCCGGTGAACTTGTAGTAAAATTGATTTTAATATTTAAATGTCTACCTACAGTAGGTAACTACTTGAGGTGAATTTGGAATTATGTCGTAAAATATAAACTCGCCTCGTCATTGCGGAGCATGTTTGATTTGTGCCATCTATAGAAATTATGCAAATTGATTTGATCATTTTGGATAAATGGTATAAGCACTTGAAAAGGTCATTGAGAATTTTCAGCCATGGTTTGGGTTTTGACTCTTATGTAGGTATTATATTTTAGTCTAGCTCGATACGATTGTTATAAAAAGAAAATTCCCTTTCTTTCTTTCTTATACATCATATAGTTTATAAGCTCGTTATTAGGTTTTGGTGCCTATTGTTGTACACAATTTTCCCAATTTCTCAAACCAACTAGATAATAGAAGAACAGGCTAGTCATTACATGAAAATACATTTCTTATCAATATTTATTAAATTCTCGGTAAACATTTCGGCGAAAAAGGTTTTCTCGCGCCAAATTACTGTTTCTCAAACTGTGAGCTATTAAATATTAACGCTTCAATAAATAGCACGGAAAACTCGTTTTAAAATATACAAGCATATGGATCAGAATCGTATTAATATTATTCTTTAGTTTTTTTTGTGAGATATGCTTTTAAGTATTCAGAAGAAAATTGGAATTTACAAAGAAAAGTAACTACAGAAAGAGCTTACACGCTTCAGTCTTACTTCCCATACGGCCGCATTATCACGATTCGATAGATGACAATAAGTTCTACAAGTACGTGGGGTGCTCTTCACCATGTGTGTGAAATTCGATTTTATTCATATTATGTTACTCTACTGACCTACAAGTATCTATTATAACCCTTACTCCTTATAACCAAGCTCCATTACAGAGTAACTGAAAGCCATTAACAATATTATATGCTAATTATATAATAACGTGTAATAATAGCGATTTAGCCGTGATTTAATTACTGGTACAATGTAATCCCTGTTCGTGGCTTGGGCCACATCAAGCTCGAGTCCATTTGCTGTCAGATTTGTCAGCCGGTGTTCATTTGTGGTTAGTATGTTTGTATATGTTTAGAAAACATGAGTTGAGGATTCTGGAGACAAGCTATTTATACACAATTTTGTTTTACGAAGTATTGTGTAGACATATACAACATGAAATACGTGGATTTTATTTACTTCAACGACGCCCGACAGTCGGGCGCGGCGTCCGACAAATCTGACAAGAGACGGGCTCACGTCAATGTACCGCGAAATGTACAATTAACACACTAATTAACATTTCACGTAAATAATACCTTACACTGCCTGCGTGGTACAACCACCTACAGATGGTGGAAATATGCAAACTGGGATGCATGACGTTGTCATGCGTAAGGCAAATTTGTACTGATGGAGCGTACACTATTATTTTTTTATTTGGGGCAGTACGCCCAATGGCGTACACTAATATAATTGTCGTTATAATTTTGAGACTCAATATTGTCCAATACCAAGGACACGAGTGCATCATACTAACTCCCGGTCCCTAGGTCCTACTGAACCCGGTCTTAGAACAACACAAGTTCACGAACAAACACGTGCAATACGCTAATCTTCCTACACCCCTCCTCCCCTCTGTAATAAGTCGCCGTGAGTATGGAACAAAGTTTGGATCAAATTGGATCACTAGGGGTGGACTGAGTTTAGAAATGCGATGAGCGAGATTGTTCCTTTTACATTTTTGCATGACATTATTTGCATTATCAAGATTGCTTGGGATTCCCCGTTGGTGGACAAGGAATAGAATAGTTAGAGGCCTCAGTCCATTGTTCTAGCCAATATGAATTCGGAATTTACGAGTACAATAATTGTCAACAGAGTTAAATTCATAGAGCAATAATTATAATAGGTATCACAATTTCATCCAAAACCCGACACATTTAATACCACGACAATCATGACCCTTGGCGCAGGAAACAAAGGCACAAAACGACGAAAGACAGTTTATAACTCCACTGGACTGGACCCTACCTTTTGCCTTTTAGCGAGTATAAAGTGACAAAATAGAACGCCAAGCCATCGGCCCGTGTCGTCGTCGTTCCTCGACAGTTTTTAATTAACACGGTTTATACCTCCGCCGATGATATTGCGAATCCCATTTGCGCATTCGTTAGGACAGTATTTGGTGCATATACCTGTTTGGATGGCTTCCGGAATGTATAGGGCGGAAAGTGCAATTATTGGGTTTGGAATTCGATTGATTACGATAGTGGTTAAGCAGCGAAAGCTACGCCCGCTAGCTTTGTGAGTAGTGTCAGATCATAATGATGTTTGTGCAATATGAATATTTTTATTGATAAGCTTTTTTTTATTTATTTCCAAATGGTACCTAACAATTTTATACATACGACGCATTAGATGGACATAAAACAGTAAAAATCATTGGAATTGTTTTTATATTGTACCATAAAAACAACATTAAATTCCGCTACAAAATCGAGGCTGAGATCATTCGAAACTGGTTTAAGACCGACAAAACCAGCTGTATAATATTCAAATCTAATTCATGTGGTAAATAACATGGGTAATAACAATTCACTATTGGGTTTGTAGGTTTTTCTATCAATGTTCATCATCAGTTTCGTGTATTATGCATTTTCATTAGGCAGTTAATATTTTCATATGTTACTTAATTGAACGAAACATACATTTAAAACTATTCAGATACCAGAAAATTTCATTGTGACTGTGGAATATCTTTTGACCAAAGAGATTTTCAGAATAACATAAACACAGATCCAATACATTTTTTTTTATCCTTGCACGTGGAGTAGCACGTGCAAGGACACCATTTGACAGATTTTAATGATTCTTAATATTATAAATGCGAAAGTTTGTGAGTGTGGATGTATGTTTGTTACTCTTTGACGCAAAAACTACTAAACGGATTTGGATGAAATTTGGAACACAGATAGTTTTAAGTTGATAAGTGATTTTATCCTATGTCAAGTACCTAATAGGTGCTTTTTTCTTCGAGGAATTAAAAGGTTCCCGATAAACCACGCTACGATATGCCTACAGTTCACATTGGATTGGCTAATTAAAAAGTTGAATTTAACAGACAGACTGGCTGGATTCATTTATAATATAATTTCCTCAGTTAATTGGGGTAACCAAAAACAATATTATTCTCGTTTTATGAAGTTGGCTGGCTTGTTAATTAACAATATTCGAAGCAAGATGTAATTGCACGGACTGCATTTGTTTATTTATGTTTGAAATACTACCTTATACTTTACTTTTATATGTTATATTAGCAACCGCACTACTAGTAAAGTCACTAGTCTACGCAAAGTTCATTCGTGTGGCATGTGACAATTTTTCTCCTAGAACGAAACTCTTGGTGCAGCTACAAAGCAATTTACCTGCACTGCACTTTATATTTGTTTATAAAAATGCAAAATGTTCTATCCAATACGTATTTCATATCCTAAGTCTCTCCGACGACTTTTATGTAAGTTGTTCGTTGCGTTGAGCGAATGAAATATATTGTCGTCGTGTCGCTAATGCGAGTTCGATGCTCGCTCCGGGCGCTGCGGCTTGCAGCGCGCGGCGTGGAATCGTTCTCTAGATTTTTTGATCAGTTTCACAGTATTTTTGGAATATTGCAAGGATGCACGTGTATGATCATAGATGTAAGTATAAGCTCATCAATAAACAGATATTCAAGCCAATTTTCCAATGGTCGTTTCGATTACCAAGATGTGATAAGGTCGCTACTATTTTAAACTGTCTTGGTTGTGTTAATTTTAGTCTTTATACTATCAGTTATCTTATAATATATGATATAATATAATTTAGACGTGATTCTTAGATATATACTTAATAGGTAATGGAATAAGATATTGTCAATGTACGGTTGCGGTTCTTGGTCGCCCTTTTCAATTTCATATTATTTCATAATAATATTACTATTATTGATCTAATAAGACTAATTTCCTTATCTAGGTACCTCTCAAATATCCACATACATCATGTGACGTAAAATAAATCTTGTTTCAGGTACGTTCAGAGCGCGCGGGGGGTGTGGGGGTGGCGGGGTGTTACAGCTATACGTCATGCGGTTTCATTACACGACCGATTTGTTCCATTCGTCTCCGGAGATATGGTGAGCTTACTGCATTGTATGTTAAAATATTGTTCTTTAGATGTCCCTCGAACTCCAACATTTACGAGAGGTCGAAACCCCGGAAGGATATTTTCAGATGAGCCATAGGTAATGGCTAGTTTAAACAAGTGGCCAAGCTTGTAGAACCGATCCGTTGAGACAGGAGGGTTCTGAGCTGGAGGTCGTGACGTTAATCGGCCTTCCACAAGGTGGCCTCATGGTGAGGAGATCAAAGTGGTGGAGGATTGAGTATTTTTTTTACATTAAGTTTTCAGATGATTCAAATATTTTGGGCCATCGAATTTCACGGGGCCTAGCATATAGTGTTTCCTAATTTTATCGCGCAATTTTTGCGTAAATATAATAATTCATAATCGTAACTTATGTATTGGGTAACAAAATAATTCCGTGTGTATCGTATTATGCGATCGATTTGTTCCATTTTGTTTTGAGCCGCTTTCGTTCTTCGCAAGATATTTTTTCTTGATTTTAATATGCAAAATTGCCGTACTATTAGTCTGTGGGAACGAATGTGCAATCGACTTTCGAAGGAAACAATATTGCAGCATTTGAGTAAAAACTTGTATCAAACTCGCATCAAACTCGCATCAATAATGTGATTTATACATATAAGAAGCTATAACTATGCTCCCTTAGCCCTTATTTCTTTATAATTAGATCACCAGTTACCACTAGTCGTATTTTAGATGCTTCGCAACTAGATCCAAGAAGCATTTTGTTATGCAAATTTGCATATGTAAGCAGGCATCTATGAAAATATCACCATTAGTAATAGCTTCTTTCTTATCCCGTGAAACAGCGATGCAAGTGACGGGCCATTTTCCTCGCGTTCCGAGCGACGCTTACACGCATAACTTTGATCGACATCCGATCGCACGCTCAGCGGGAGCCCGCCTTGTTATCGTTCACGTAACATTCTGAAACAACTAGTAGGTAGTCGTCTCCTGTATATTTGTTTGTGCGGCTTTATTCGAGCGAGTTAAGTATTATTGATATTTCGTCTTATTGTTCGCAGATGCGTCAGCGTATAAATAACATACAGGTTAATAATACTTCTATACTTAGTTTTATTTATTTATTCTTATTCAGTCGTAAATACCGAGACGACGGTCTGTTTACGAAATCCATTTTTATACATCTTGGCTATCGGCATTTAATGTGCTTGAATTCATTAATTATAATTATGTTTAGCAATATTATTGCGCTAAAATAAAGCAATAATTGTAAATATTTAGTTCTATTCAAGCTACCTCAATCTTATTATTACGAAATAAATACAGATTTATATTATTGGTAAGCATATTCCATATTTCAGTCAATATCCAGTGGGTTGGTAGGTATCGAAAATTCTAGGCTGTATGCTAAAAGCAATAACTCTGAGGAACAGTCAGCTATCTGGAGCAATCCCCAGGGTGCGCGCCGCCATGCAAGCCCCTTTGTGTAGCCAGCGGCGGCTCCTGTTATTTATGCGCTCTTAGTACTTTGTGACTGCGATGATGCTGTGTCTCTTTTCTGCATCTTCATTGTCCCTCATTTACTTATGTTTATCCAGTTCTGGTACTCTTCGATCGTTTCAATAGTTCTCGACAGGTTTTTCCTACGTCGTAGTCTTTTTATGAATATGAATTGTTCAAACTGGCGCTTTCGAAACATGGGCAATGTTTCCGAAATTTTGAAATAATGCGTCAGACAATCAAAATAATGATTTCCTTCCAGAATAGTCCCTATTTCCGAAAAATCCCTTGAGAGTGGCTTGGCATGATGCTATAGCCACATTATATGCACTTTCAACGCCCTCTACTGAAGCATGCACTTTTGGGAATTAGGGCTCTCGTATCTACATTTCTGGGTTTTCTTTCGTTATATTGGGCCCAGGATTAATGGATAAACAACCTTTCATGTAGGTAGTACAATCGTGGTGTTATACATTACTCATTAATTAACTAATCTTTCTAAACTTCTGGTATACATCAAAATACATTTTATATCATTATTACTGATTGTATAAGCGTGGGTGTTGTTTCAAGTATATTTTTGCGTTTCAGTGCAGTTATCCAAAATTTGGTTTATTCGAAAACGTAATTGAAATAAACGTACCAGGACAAATAAATCGCGCTCGGTTCCGTAGTGTGAACGCGCCATGGTTCATTAGTTATTCCGCTCCGCTGGCCGGCGTCAACTGCCGCCCCTCATTGGCTGATTATCGCCGTTGTTACCGTTTTGTTGCTCTTATAATAAGGAGAAAGTATTGTAGCCGAAGAAGTAGATTTTATCTCATAAATGTAAACGGAAGACTTACGTATGTATTTCTGGTTTAAAAAATAAATGACGTTATAAGGTGATACAGTCACAATCTGTTCCGTTCGACTAGTAGGTATTTACTTATTTCGTTTCTGCTCTCCATTGTAAGCAGTTTTAATGCCTCATCTCCATATTATTCGGTACATAACAATCCGTTCGCGTCGTGTCGCGTTGCAGTGAGTGGAAAACACACCGCCCAACATTGGGATTCATTACACTAATGCACTCACGAGCAGCTGTCCCCCGCCACGCTGCAGCTAAAACATTGCATTTTTCCAACTCCAGATACCAGACATGTTATCCAGATGCAGGGAGCTTATGACGTAATGCCTGTTGACAGAAACAACTTGGATGTCCTAAGTAATGCAGTTCAAATGTAACGGTACATGACGTCATCCACAATGCAAATATATGAGGCAGCGCTTATTCGTGTGATGTGAAATGGACGTGATTTCCATGGCAAATTTTAGGCGACGGACAAGTCACTTGTAAAATCACTGTTAGGTGACTTAGGTGATAAAGGAGTTCATTGTTACTTCCAAATAGGTGCAAGAATTTGTTGCTTAAGAGTCGTCATTTGAATGCGCGCTCATGTTTATATTCTTACGTCTATTCAGTCCATTGCTGAACTGATTCATCTCCCAGCCTTCACCATGACACTATTCTGCCTTTTCTTTTCAGAGTTATACCCATAAAATGGCACATTCTGAGCATAGCAATTATTAGGGTCGATCGACGTCGTCTCCTCCTACCGTGGATGGTGTGGTAACAACGTAGTTCACTGCTACTATTTAATTACTATTGTTCAGTTCTTCATGACTGCTTTCTATTAACCCACTTACTGCAATTTATTGTCGTTATTTAACTACCTTTTTAATTGCGCAAGCTAATCAAGCGCTGCATAATACAAATCGGTTGAAAGAATAATGAAAAATGCATTATAAACTCGGTACTATACTAAGTATGAAAGTCACAACTGATTGCCACTTTATTTATCCAGACAGCGCTGAACATTATTGACGCGACAAAAAAAATATTGAGCTTTAAGGTTTTTAATTTTAAATAACAGCAACGACGTACATTCGTATGTCCAGCGGTGGGCTGGTGTCCAGATCACATCGTCCGGTATCAGCGACCGGCGGCAGCCCTCTGGTGGTCGACGTTTAATTTTCAATGGCCCGCCCGGCACTTTTGAGCCGCGACTCGTGACAATCGAATATGAGCCGGTGCGTTGAAATAGCTGAATAGCAGCGGTAGGGTATCCACATATTACTTTAAAAACTACTAAAATAATAAACATCACAGGGCTGACTTCAGACATGTTTTTTTTACCGGGGCTGACAAGGTAGGCTTAACTAGAAGTTCTGTTTTTTTTTTTAAAGTAAATATCGACATTTAGAAAAATACTGTATCCTACTAATATTATAAATGTGAAAGTTTGTGAGTGTGGATGTATGTTTGTTACTCCTTCACGCAAAAACTACTGAACGGATTTGGATGAAATTTGGAACACAGATAGTTTATAACCGGGATTAACATATATGATACTTTTTATCCCGATAATCCCGAAATTTTAGTTACGTTAATTACTACGCGGACGAAGTCGGTGGGCACAGCGAGTACATTATAAAGCGAGAAAGAAAATTATAGTTAAGTACCTTAATTAAATTTAACTAAGCAATAAAAATATAATTTTCCCTCATTTTAAATGACAACCCTACTAATACCGGTCAATTATTGGCGGCGATGGTTTTCCCCGTTCAAAATGTATGATTTCACAACTGCATCGAAACGATTGCACTGCGCATCAATTGGTAATGCCACTAGTTAATATTATTGGCTATATACTTTATTAGTGGAACCTAATACGATACCACCTTGCACTACAAGCAGTGCCGCGGGTGCGAAGTTGTATAAATGGTTGTGCTAAAACATCTTTGATTAATGTTCTTAATTCCGTGTAGGAAACGGTAATGGCCGCGTGACCTATCACGCGAGTCGCGTCGCATCTCGTCTTAAAAATGATAATTGTGCCATACAAAGCACAAATACATTATTTACGGGCGTAGAAAGTAAATGGAAGCGAATAGATTTTTTAAACGGTTTAAGTTTAAACGTTCCTTAGGTACAAATGTAATTATATTTTTTTATTACCTACATTTATTTTTTTCCTTTAGTTCTCTTCCTCTTTATGGTTTGTCTGATTTGGTGGCGATGGGGTATTATAGCTATAACTAGTCCAGTCAACCACAACAATCGAAAAGCACTTCCACAGTGGTGTTTCCTTGGTCGCAAGGTAATTTAAGTAAAGAGTGTCATGAGGTAGATTACAAGCACGAACGAAAATACAGACAAGTAATGCCGGTAGTTGCGTGACAAGACGATCCCAAACCGAATTGAGGATGACACGGAAACCTCGATGACACGACGTGTAGTCCAAGGTATAGGCGGTATACATTATAATAATATATGTATATCTATCAGTAAGCACCACATAATCCACTCTCTGAAGGAATGTCTCAATGTGGATTAGCTCAGGATGTCTAGTGACGTCGCGAAACTGTTAGTGGTTATGCCTGTTCTAATTAATTACCTTATGTATGCTATAGCAATATTATTTTTCCATTCCTATTTCTACTTCCACACATTTGGATTGTTTGTTTAGTATTAGATTTTATCATATACCGACCTGGTAGTTGTTTACATACCCTTCGTCGCCAAAAGTGTATGGAGATCCCACCGAATGCAGTTCTATAACAATAAGCCTAGGTCTCGGGATTGTATACCAATTATAAGTATATTTCCTTTGTTGCTGCAAGTTTATGAAATACACCGCACATCATTCGAGCCTGTATTGTGCGCACACGCACCGCCGTGGGAATACTTTCACTGAGCCACGAGAAGCGAGTCTCACTAAGATGATTTGCTGGCGTTTGTTGGATTGAGCTCGACTGATTCATTGAACAAAGGAAGATTTAAGGAGATGACATGATTAGGCGGGATGGGAGTTATCTTAAATACTATTTTTAAGACAGTCAGGCAGCACTCTCAACAAATCTGTTTTTGGCAATAGCAGAAGTATTGGCATTGGTGATTTTTGCATAATGGTTGGTGAGTATATTTAATAAGTATTAATTGCGCCGTCAGCAAACCAAAGTATTCGAGTGGTGAGCACAAAAGCAGCGATCAACAATGCATAAAGAAGAGAGTAGAGTAGAGACAAAACTTAATAGAAATGTCAGAGACACCAAGCCCGCGAGCGGACTCGAAAATACTCATTAATGGTGCAGACAGGATCTTTCAATAGCTCCTGAAATGATTCAGTTTAATTTACAATATAGGTATGTACCTACATTTTAATTACGTAATAAGGATTTTTTTTCAGCTGTGCAGAAAATGTGAATTTAGAATGTATTCTATAACTCCTTGGTTTTTACAAGATTTATCCTTTGTTTGTGAAACAAGTAATATTACTATTTTTTTATATTACTTTGGTTGAAAATTCTAGTCAGTCAATATTTAATGTGATGACTCGCCTATTAATAAAACTTTACGAAACAGCTAACGTAACGCAAACAAGATCCCCGCAACGAAAACACGTCGATTCAACAAACATCAAGTTATTTATGAAACATCGAACACAAAAAATAACTAGAAACTGGTGTAACACATTCGCACGAGTTCCCATATGCGGATGCTGTAACTGTGCACTCAACGAGCATTTATTTCGGAGATATTAGTAACGTAACGGGTCCCACGTTGGGCGCCAAAACCTGCTCTCCAAATAGTTGCCAAATGTTTACTTGTCAGGCATCTGTTTAGGATGTAACTGTTATGGGGAAGATAACATGCCAATTTGGCATACTGGTTACTGTGTTACAGTTTACTGCATCGGGCTTATTCAGAGCACTTCCATTTTGTACAAAGTTTTTTACGTAAGGAAAAAAAAAGCACTGCGTGAATGAAACTTGTCATTCCAACTTTCGCAAAAAACAAACCATAATTTTTGAAATTTATATCGTTTGATAAGAAACGTGAAGTACGCATCCTTCCCTCGGCGTCGCTCGCTAAAATTATGAGTTTACAAGTTTGATTTATGACGGATCTCACAGTATTACTTCCCCGAAGGAGCGTTTAACGGACTTTATGAATAGCTGCTGTTTGTCTGTAACTTCGTGTTTTATTTTTATACATGGACACTGCAGATTGAGGGTGCTTTTATTAAAAGTAAAAGCGTTGGTGGTTACTTTATTCTGTCTATACCTTGTGTTGCAAAATCAGTAGATTATATTTATTATCTACCTATGTTATGCAAACATAGCTGGTATCTAGATGATCTACTAAACTAACTTTTCATACACTGGTAAGCGCTGGGTATTATTTACTGCAAGCTATACTGGTATTTTTTTCTAAACAGTAGAAAAAGAAGTCGAAGAACCCGCACAATTCTGAGATGACCAATGTTGAGAGCCTCTATCATCGATTATTATCGTTGAACTCCACCCTTTTTACACCCAGTATTGGAAACCGCCATCAGTAAGCCGGCAATAGCGAAATGATTAGAACGTGCAATCTTGTTCTCATGACATTTAGCGCGGGGTCGTCGACCGGGCCCCCCGACGCATCTGCCGACCAGTTGGGCAACCGACGCGATTGGCAAAGGCTAGTTCGCGGACCGAGCGAGAGGTAGCGTCTGTATGTTTACGTACCTGCCTGTGGTTGCAAAAGTCGGCTTACGATATAGTCCTTTTATTAGAGTCAGTTTTTTATGCAGATGTCTGCATAACTAGTGATGGGTATAGAGAAGGATTGATCTGATTTGGATTAGGATCTCGTACAGTATTTCTGCTTTATCACATTTTACTTCGTTAGAGGAAGAACAGCATAATGGCTATTAAATTCTTTGATGTCGTTACAAGAAAATGTGAGTATTCCAAGTATAGTCCGCCCAATTGTGATTATAGTCCATATTCTGCAAACGTGAAATTAAACTTTCAAAGAGAAGCAACTTCGCTTTTAGAAGCAGTCTTCTGGCCTAATTATAGTTAGCAATCAACCTCGCATCCAACCAAACACTGAAATACCCAATACAGAACATGGCATACATTACGTTACTAATTCCATTGTCGCTAAGCCATGTATCAACATAGCAATCAGTGTAAAGCGACACGCATGTAAATTACCCGCAAGGGGCGGTCTAAGAGATTGCACGTTGGGACTCATTAGGGGATGGATGGCTATCCTGTGATGTGGTTTCAGTAACAGATACTTCGATAACAGCTTCAACCCTTGGTGTTCATTAAATGTGTTGATAACTTAATGGGAATGAAAATTATTAAGGGTTAAATAACCGTCGTTTTGAATTGACATAGTTTTTTAAATTTATTAGTCTGTTTAACGGCTAGATTTCAATTCTTTTTTATGTCTAACGCCATGTTCTGAACAAGGTATATTCTTTACATATTTTGCTAATTAGAAAGCTATGACGACAGACTGGTGGGTTATACTATAAGTGTATAGATGACCTTAATGTTTATTAAATAATCCCCGGGATACTTATATCTCCAAACCACACTCCAGAACACATAATTAAATATGTCCCGTGGTGTTATTTGTCATACATTCTAGACCTGTTTGAAATTCAAACTAGCTATCGTAGCAGCCTATAGTTAAGTAGTTTCAAGCTATAATCAAGTGTCACCGTCATAGGGAATCCCGAGACTGGCACGCAACATCCAACAATGTAGTTTGTATCGTAATATGCAACTTTGAAACTTGATATGAAGAATTATTTACGTTATACCCACCAATTAGGGAAAGGTTACTACGTCTGTTGCCAACTCCACTACAAACTTTGGTAGCTTAATGATATTATTTTGAAAGAAATTCTTATTTTGCTGATGATTCCTTCTACCTCAAGCTTTCTAGACACAGTCTTTGAGTTAGTGGCATTCATGATACATTGAATCAATTAAGGCCTTTACAGTTTATGATTCTTCAATAACTGAGATGTTAACAGAGCTGAGGTACTGAAGGTAGCCTCCAAACGCAGACTCTATAAACATGTGTGTTTATAAAGAACCTGCCGATCTATCGTTACGCGCGCGCGGTGCCAGGCGGTGCCTTGCGCGTACGCAGCTCCGTTCTCGAACCTCGTCCCGTCTCGCTCGCACGCATTATCACTGTCGCGCACACCACGTGACCACAATAACGATGAACCTTGAACGGTGGAAGGTATGAACTTTTTTATGAGTTACCTTTACGAAGTTAATGATCGTGTTCAAATGTTTGGCAGTTTTTCGTGGAAGTGCTTTGAGATGCTGTGAATTGTTTAGATTTTGGTTGATGTAAGAATTGATTAATGTTGCCGATTATTAATGATAACAATTTAACCGGTAAGTATTGTTCAGTGGCGAACTTAAACGACATTTGAGTCTGAAGAATTTTTCATCTGATTTTGCAGATAATTATAATTATTAAGTATTCTAGCTAGACTAAGTATAAATAATTTTTCATAATTCTCCTGCATTCCTGCATTCTCCTTCAAGATGATCTCAATAGACTTTCTTTATATTGTGCTGCAAATAACCTACATCTCAGCTTACCGAAATGTCACATGATAACCTTCACAAATAAATCTAAATTGAAAATTTAAAAACCCCCGATGCGACGATCTTTTCATCAAATGTATACAATTATCAACAGAAAATCTGTGCAAAAGTATGAGACATTATTTTGTTATGACATTATAATAATTGACATTAGAATAGACAACGAATGTAAATATTGATGCCACGGAGGTTTAATTCCTAGTATAAAATATTATCAATTATGATTTAATTTCATGTAATAACTCTGGTTGAGGTGGACGGGAGCAGCCCAGGGGAAGAATTTTCAATAACGCTAAAATTATTTTAAATTAGATTTGTTTTTTTATATTTTTTCTCAATGGCGGAGCAGCGCCCTCTAGAATTATAATAACGTAATATTCCATGACCATTAACAAAACAAACAAAATTTAACGCATGCGCGTATCCATCATTTGACACGTGACTTATGGAACGTCTTTAGTTCATACAAAAATCTCATATAAAAATTGATAAAATATACATTTTTTCCAGAATCAGGGAAACTTTTCATATTTATAATATTGTAAAAAGCCAGTTCAGACTATTACGATCATTTAAAAATATAATAAATCTAAATCCAATAATCTCAAATTTCGATTGGATTCGAGCCGGGGAAGTTGGTTTTGGCCGTGAATGTGGCTTTTTAACCTACAAAAGAGCTGATGATCTTCAAACGGCTGAACCGATTATCATGAAACATAGCTAAGAACACTCTCGATCAGAATACCTTTCTAACAAAAGAAACAAAATTGAAATCGGTTCATTAGCTTGGGCGCTACGTTGCCACAGACAGACACACAGATACACAGATACACAGATACACATGTTAAACTTATAACACCCCTCGTTTTTCGTCGGGGGTTAAAAACAAAAATATCATTCACTATAACTATTCTCTAAACAGCATTATTTTACAAAAAGTTGAATCTGTGCGCGATCTTGGAGTACTATTAGACTCTAAGCTACATTTTGATCTTCATATTAACAACATAATAAACAAAGCTTTTCGGTTGTATGGTTTCGTCATGCGTTCATCTAAAGATTTTAAGCGGTCGACCACATATTTAACATTATTTAAGACCTTAATACGGTCTCAACTTGAATACGCTTCTCAAATCTGGAATCCCTTCTATGATAAATATAATAAAAGGTTAGAAATGGTGCAAAAGAAATTTCTACGTTGCATGCAATATAGATGCTTTCATACTAGATTGCCCTACACACAATTATTGAATAAATTCAAACTCTTAAGCTTGGAATCTAGACGCTCACTCCTCGCTGTTATGATGCTTTATGGTTTATGTAACAATACATTTGACTGTAGTAGTCTTACGAATAGACTATGCTACGTAGTGCCTAGAACTGTAATGCGTCGCGCGGTGCGTGCGCCCCAGTTATTCTACACTGATCGGTGCAGAACCAATGCTGGAGTGCGCGCTCCACTGCGACGCATTGTAGAAACGTATAATACACACTTCACAGATTTTGACCTCTTTAATCTATCAAAATCTAAATTTTTAAAAATGTCCATTGAAAAATTGTACTCTAGTGACACAGAACATGTAACATAATCCTATTGTGATATTCAGAATCCGACTTTCAAATTCCATTTAGTATATTTTTATCTTACTGTAAATTTAGCCTCTTAGCTCAACGCGTGCTCATATTTCAACATAATTATATAGTTTAATATGTGGACATTAGTGTGGGTTATACATTTATTTAAGACTGTAATAATAGCTACTTCCTTTTTATATGTACACTTTAATGTATAATTGTTTTATGTCCCTATAAAGTAAAATAAAAATAAAATAAAATAATGTAATTTGAATATTTAGAGTGAGTACCTATTTATAAAATTGCAAATGACAATTGTAATAAATCAAAACTTTTCTGTTTCAGGTAATATTTTGATTTATGCAAATCCGTCGCCGGTTGTCTATCACTGAGGTAAAAAAATCCCCCAATCCTCGCTTAACAATCACAGTGAGATCGATAAGGTTGCTGCTTGCCATTGCTAGTTTCGTGTTTTCCCAAACTTATATAAGAGCTAGTCAGAAAATGAAGAGAAAATCTAAATCATCTCAAAATGTAATTTAATTCGTTGGCTGTGTTTTTGGTGCACTGGCAATTGTTATCGGTCCTATTTTTATGGAGGCGTCTATTAGGATTCCATCTAACGTAGATAGTAAAATACACTAGTCAATAATGGAACATTCATTATTATTTTTGTTTTATTAAAGTCAGTTGCATCCTGGCAACCCTACCAATAATCCCAGTGAATTATTCCCGTATTATGTAAGCGGGTTTCTTGTCTCCGCGAATTAACGAAAAATGCCTTTTGTTGCGGATTTACATACATTTGCATTTGGATGCAGCCTCGTTTCGTGACCCGAGGGTGATCGGGATTTGACCCAGGATTACCCCCCGGTGTCGGCTTCAACTGACCAGGGGCTCAACTTTGTTAACGACTGTCTAAAACAATAAACATAATATGTTAGTTGGTAGGAGTAAAGTTCCTGTAGACTTGTTAATACCATAGGTATGTTGACGATATACATTAATTGCCTTACAGCATCTGGATGCGAACGATTCAAGATAGGTGGCGCATCTTAAGCTTTGGACAAGGATTACAGTCTTCAATTTACAGTGTAGGTATAAAGCTACACTGTAAATTCATCTGAGTTATTCTCGAAGGCTTCAAATCTTCGGTTGATTCATAATGCATCCTTAAATATATAGTGTGCCATTACAATCTATTTCTCCAAATCCGGACTGAAACCAGTCTGCTATTGACGTGAGAAGTGTTTGAACTTTATTGCGATTTAATTGTTACATCCGTTCAAATGTGTCGAATAAAATATTAATATATCAATCAAATCATAAATATCTACTGTTAATGTATCTTTTATGTGTTATTTGATTGCGTGGGCGCCCACTTTCACAACGAACATGGTTCTTTACTTTTTATTCGGTAGGTCACACACGCACATAAAAGTCGGCAAATGACGGCGGTATCCATAATTCTGTGGTGTTCTTTTGGTCTGATGATGATAACGAAAAACCAGAATACTGAGTATGAGATCAAAATATAAAACCTTGTTCAACATCGTGGAAATCAATTCTTTGATCATCTAATTGACGCACACCGTCCATCTTACTTCATAGGTATTCTTGTACCTCTCCACTTGACTAGGTCATAGGATATTTACAAACTACGTGTGTGCGCCTCAACAAGTAGTCCGCATAAATTTCACAGCGGGCGTCTCGGGTGAGAGCAAATGTTTGATTTGTGCCGGCCGCGACACCGTAACACACATAAGCACGCTATAGCGGCGGCTGAACATCGACTGATGGCGGTTTGACCCGAGCCTGATTGGTACTCTGATTCAATCCCAGAAAGTAGATAATTAAACTGTGTCATGTGAAGAATCTAGGAAAATTCTTCCTGAAAGGACTACCAAGGGCATGACGATCGGGAGCTTGTAACTGGCACACATCTAGATGTAAACAACATTTTAAACTGTTTTATTTAATGCTTATCTGTCTTATTTAAGCTCATAAAATGATTTCAAATTCGTCACTCATTAGTTACCCCTGACCGCGGTAAACACCCTAATTACCGACATCACGTAGACGTCGGTTGGGGTCTCTTTGACCTGCCCGTGTGTACTTTAGTGTTGAATCCAACAAAAACGACACGCCCAATTTCATTTAATATTATATGAGAATACTCAAACCTAAACTGGATGGATTCGAAAATATGATTTCAGTCCTTATGGTTTAAACCACAGTTGTCCTTTGACTGATCTGACTCTATGTTTGATGTTGTGTGTCGCTCCAATTTTTCGGGGGTCGCAAAATTCAAAGGATACTATTTGCTAACTCTGAATATGCTGCGGTATACATTATTGGGTAGTTAAGGAGCTGCTAGGCGTGTTCTCTATCCTGTCCGGATTCCTTTCTAATACTTTCAGAAAAATAATTCATATTTCTTTATAACTTGTAGTTAGTAGGTTGAATGAGTTCCGACACTTAATTGAACATATTTTAATTTCCTTAAAATTTGTAATGTAACGCATGTCCCATTAAAAGTGATTAAATAATTGTGTACGTAGTTTTGGCAACACAGTTCATTGCACCGGAAGATAAGATGTTAGCTCTTTCTTCCGTTCTCAGAGATGGTATAGGATGAATAAAATATAAGCTCGCGAGACGCATCCACCGGCTGTGACGTCATCCGGCAGTCGCGGCACCACGCTGATTGATTTAATTTCCGCTCTCGCCTTTTGTACTTGCATTGTATAATATTTATAAACTTATAAGTTTGAACTTTTATGATCAAAGCGATACAATCCTGCGAGTCTTGCACCCCTTTATAAGGGCTACCAATTGCTTAGCTTTTAGTAAAATAATTACGACATAGCGCGAGTTTACATATTAAAGCTACACCTAAATTTATATTATTATCAATTTGAATCCCTTTGCAATGGGCCTTACCGAGCATATTTTAAAACAAACTTGGATTGTACTGCTAATACAATGCAAATAGGTTCTAACTATCTCTTTGGGGGCTGCTTTGCCAATAACGAAAAAACATAGTTATTTTAATGTAAAAGTTACAAGCCGTTCACTAAATGTCACAAAATGATTATAAAACTATTTATTTTATACAGGCAATTCCTTATGATACCATAAATAAAATCTCATTTCATCAAAACATGTGGTCTTAATACCATTATCGAGATGGGGCACTCGTCCATTGTTAAGGGGCTATTAAATCACCTCCCCCGCCCCCTTCCCGGTGGGGGAGTACATTCAATAAGTATCGTATTGGAAGTTGGACTAGCGGGTTGCAAAAAATCCGATTGACGCTTTATGAGGTTATGGAGTTCAATAATAAAAATAGGAATGGTTCGATGCGAACTTTCTGATTTGATTTCTAACATCTGTGACTTCACACGCCAAAAGTGCGATTCAGTAACCTCACCACCAAGAAATCTGCGGTTTTCTGGATTTACATTACCTAGCACTAAGTAAAACAAGGGTCACCACGCATTTGCGATTTTACTGATAAGGGTAGCGCTCGTGCTGGCACGCTGCCTTCACTGCCTCTGAGAAGTGCATGTTTCCGTCAGTCCGTTGGTCTTCTCATCGAGACTGACAGACGAGTTCGTTTATTCATTCCCGCGCTACATTAAACATTCTTTCATGTTATCCATAAAAGGTGGAATATCTTTTCAGAAGTTAAATGTATTCATCTTACGTAACGTAAGATATGAGTGTGCGAATATTGTGTAAGCGAATATTGTAATTTGTTGTATAGAAATGGAAAGGTTCTAAGGTTGCGGTCACACTAGACGATGCGGTACTCTTTTGACAGTCGAATTTCATGTTTGCCGATTTTTTCCAAACTATTTTCCATTAAAATTCAGCATACATCATATCTTCAGAATCAGGATATTAGATGAGGTTGGTGTGCCTGCACCCTCAATAGCCTCTTTCCACATTGCGTAAGCTTGTGTGGGTGCTTGTGCGAATTTCCCTTGAACATTTTGTACTACCTATCCTTCAATATTCGTAAAAGGGTGCGAATATGAAATGCATTGTGTTCAGTACAGTATGTATTAGCCTTTAGAATTCATATTCTTAATACATTTTCACCGTATTTTATTGCCTGAAAAGCTTTATTTATCTTGACGATAAGAGAGTGCGCTTATTATATTTATGACTCGCGGTATTTTTGAATTGAGGAATAAAATGTGGATTGGAAAATCCCTAATGTATGGAGAATTACATTCTTATATTCGTTCTTTAAAGCCAACATATTTATCGATAAAATTAATTAATTTATTATAAGAAACTTTACACAAATGGTGTTCCTGATATAATTAATCCCTACTTGTTTTATACATATCAATGGAACAATACTCCGGTGATGGTATTTCAGGTTGTCTTTTTTTAATATGCCACTGCCGACTGTCGGGTCTGCAAAATCGATGTTTGTATTGTGCTTAAAACAAGTCGAGGGAGGAGCTGCGCGAGGGACCCGAGGAACATGTTCCATCATCACACGATCGAACGAAACGACGAGTCGACGAGTGCGTTATTATCTTCTGAAGTAGCTACTCAAGCATGCCGTAACAATGTTTTCATAATATTGCAATATTTAGAAAGGTCCCATTTCGCCCACTCGTTTAAACAACCCGAAAAATATGGCTCTCCAACTGATACATAATCATGATGAGAGGAATATTAATTTAATTTAGTATATTCGGAAGTTAATTTTGTGTATCGAATCAGAGAATAGGCCACGATATCCAACATCCATGACTAAGCCTCATTTAAGTAACGTGATCGTAATTTGGCACGCCACTTGTCACTCGTCTACACTAAACAAAGGAAATCACGTCGATGCCACGCCACGCAATGGGCGTTGCTTCATATTGACGAGTGGCAAGCCACTTGGCAGATCATGCGTCGATCCCGTTCACGTATCAACGGTGGGTACGCGCACACAAGTGAACCCGTAATTCAACCATGATATGTTCAAGTCCTAGCCGATAGTGGCGTTGTCATTGACCCCATTGTCACCTCGCAGGAAGCCGGCTCACTGCTGGCCAGCAATTGGATTGATTGGACATCCGCACGAGGGGTCCGGCTACGCGCCTCCGTCAAACATTTCCGACCGACGACGTTTTCTTTAGGTTTCTAGTTCTAATCTTGATTTTGTGGGAATTAACAGGCTCACAACGAAAAAGAATGTAACATTAAAATATTATTTTTTGCCGTGAACGGTGTACACAGAATTTCTACCTGAAATTATCTGTTATTGATATTCAGCATAAGTCCCTCGTTGAGTTAATCTTAAAGACTTCGGTTTCGAGCAAAGAACTATCTCAGGCATACCAGTTATCAAGAACAAAACAATGAATGAACCGCGTTTTATTAGTCAGTGTATTTCTATTCATACACCCACTACCTACTAGGTGCCTACTATACCAAGTTCCATATTTTCTCCCCCTCTATATCACAGCTCCGCACGTGACATATCTAAGCGAAAATCTTAATTTCGTGCCGTCATGTCTGAAATTACCGCGGCCCGTATCTCTGGGAGGTGATAACGTGTGATTATAAGCCTCCATGCCGACGGCGAATGAAAAACCTGCCACTTTGAATGATTTATACGCTAATTTCCATGTGAGGGAGTTAGCACGTCTTGAGGCCTGATGCTTACTTACTATTCTTTAAATTTGGATGACAGTTTTTAGAATTGGATGTTATGACTTTCCGCGAAAGAAGTGATTCAAATTAGTTCACTAAAAAAATTATGAATTCACTTACCTACAATATAGAGCAAAGCCTGCAGGCGCTCTCATCTTCAAGGGAGATGACTGCAATATAGATAATAAGTTCAAGAGAAACCTACTTAATTAGCACGATCTATTCCTAATTTCCTACTAGATAGGTGGCTTCCCATACGTCTTCAAGCACACCAGCTGTCAGGTTAATTTGTCAAACATACAAACGCGCCGCGCATTTGTCAGCGCGCAATCTTGTTGAAACATGGCGCCTTATGCTGAGGGTACCCACATGAACATAATATATGACGGTTCCTTAAATCTTCACGATGTATGGAGTATTGGCATATTTATATTACCATTTTGTGGAGGTGTCAGTTCATGTTTTTAAGTTGATGTACAGGGTTACCTTTAATTCAATGTATTCCTTGCTGGGCGTGAAGAGAAGAGGAGCTCAAATGCAACATAAAAGTTAATTCAACAATTTTTACAGAAATTAATTATTTTTGAAAATATTTTCAAGTTTTCAACAATAAATTCGTATTGAATAATAAACTTACTTAATACGTTTTTTATTTAATTAACACATTACCTTTTGTTTATTAGATCCAATCCATTCAAATCACATATGGAAATATCTCTAAATTTCGCGGGATATATAGGGAGTCAGATGTGCTGCGTTGAACGGGGACGCATTTTATTATTAAGTTCATAAAATCGGGAATGGTATCCTTACATTAACATTTCTCAATAACTTTACGGGTTTCACCTGCCTTCGCGAACTAACTTCTCAGTTTGCCAACACCAACATCAAATATATCAATAACCGCTCATCTTAGTGTCAATACTGAAATTAACTCCGAGGCGCAAACATCTTAATTAACTGAGCGAGCCGTGTTTGCAGGACTGAAGTTTCACCAGTCGGCGCAGTTTGTAGTACTTGCTATCAAGTTAATATTGAACACAATTGTTAGGTCCAAATATTCTAAATTAACCAATGGTACTCAAGAAATCGTCTTATGTCTTAATTTTATTTTTAAAGTCGTTATGAGTTTGATCGAAAACAATTTTATTGGAGAAATAAGAGGAAGTTCTAAATACACTCGCAATTAGCGCATAATTTATTTATTTATACAAAAATGTCCTTTTCTTGCCTTAGGACGAATATTGTGAACAGTCGTAACACGCATTTTCACCCGACTGCCCTGGATGTCTGCTGAACTTTGATTGTATATCGCTAAGTTCCAGTTTTCAGCATTTGTAAATTTTACCAAATTACCGCATCGAACATAATCTGGACTGTTCGCTCATTTCACTGATATGAATACATTGCGGCCGGATCGGGACCATTTAATTGAATATTAACATTCAAATGTCCGCACGCGTGAATTTATTAACTTTCCACCATCTATTATTCAGATTGATTTGGTTTGGCAGTCCCTGTCAGGGCTGCCAACGATTAATTACGAAATATGAACAGCAAGTATACAGAGCTTTGGTGATGTGTTCTTAGTTATGTCAACTAATTATCTGTTGATGTGTTGATTCGACATAACCATGCGAGGAAGAAAACCTTATTTGGAATACTAATTTATTTTCTCGTTGCACTGTCGGCGTCGGCTGTTACTAAACTGTTAGGTTTATTCAAATAAATACAGTCTCATTCTCAGCTGTTTAGTACTTTTATTAAAATGCAGTAGTGCTGGTGACCCTAAACACGAATTTCTAGGTAATAGCTGGCTGGTGTAGCCGAGCCGCAGCGGTCTCGACGACTGATTGATAGCCGCGCCGCACTGATTAGAAATGTATTGTTCCCTCAATACAAATGAGTAGAGAATATTAATTAGCTTAGAGAACTATTTATTAATTAGGACTCTTATCTGTTTAAAAAATATACACAAAGAAATAAATATTAATCGGTATGCTTCTGAAAGTTAGCCAGATTACTATGTAAAGGCAGATCACCTATCATTGAAGTTATTTGACTTGATGATAATGTATTTAAAGCATCTCATCTTGCAACCTTTCATTTTTTACTCTTTAACTATGCTGTTTTTCCCAACTATAATTGGTAGAGCCATTCGCGAACTTGCACACAACACAACAACTAGCGTCAGCAAAAACGAGCCAAGGTCGCGCGCCGCCGGGAAAAACGACAATTAAACGCGTCATTAACTTTTTGCGTGGACTGTACCAGCCGGCTGGCGGGGGCGTTTTTGCTGGCCCTATTAGTAGAAAAGTGGTAATTAGCCAGTGTGTTATAGTGGAGGAAAACTCGGAAGCACGGGAGAGCAACATGAGTTTTGAGTAGTGCTCCTGACCAAGACGTGTTACGGGACTGATAAATTTATGGAAGGATTTTAAAATCGAATCGATTTCCAAATACTATAATATTACTAATTCTCTCTATAATGTAGGAGCTTTGGGTCGCTCTTGAATCTTGTGCTCAAACCGTAATAAAACATTTTTTTCTGCGTGATAAAACATTTATAAGTTAAAAAAATTGCCTGTGCGCTTTTTTAGGTTCTAGATAATACCCGATTCTATTATTACATTTTTTTATTTTTTAGAGATTTATCAATCCATAATCGCAATCTAACATTTAGTATAATGACTAAAATGTTCTTTAAAATATTTGCTCATACAAAGCCTTTGTTCTTAACAAACTTCAAAAAATGAAGAGGTTCTGGTCTCTCAATTATTAATTTACTTTTAAATCTCATAAATAAACGAACATCGAGAAGAATACCGACACAGCTGAATCTAACAACGCCAGCATTATCACATGCAACATTCCGTTCAGACATAACTTTGTTAGGTGGTCCATTTGCAAATAGTTTTAAATTGCAAATGCAATTATTCCCGCTGACCGCGCGGCAATTCTATGCAAGTTTTAATTACCAACCCCTGCATAATTACTCGGGGAAATTGAAATGAAGTGCTCAGCCGTCACTGAATACTGTATTGGGAGAATACTTGATAAACCTGTATCTTACCAGGTTAAGTTTTCTCATGGATGAAGTGAAGAATGAAAAGTTATACTTCCTTAGACAACCTAATTGAAAATAATCAGTTCTAAAGAATCCACAGGTGAACAAGATTGCATTTTAGTTATGTAAAAAAAATATTGATTTCAGAAGGAAATGGCTCACATAATTTATTATTTTGATCATCGAATGCATCGTTTGAACACTCACCTTAACGAGGTGCCGTCGAGGCCGCCACGCCGGCTTGCATCGCCTACCATCTGCGACATGTCGTTAGACGTTCAAACAAGGATTTTCAGTACAAAACACAAGGGAAAAGTTTTCTCGAGTGTTTACATTGTATATTTGCTAAATCTCATATATGAAATAAAGGAGGTCTTAGACGAGCGGCGTGTGTAGAGGCAATAAGTGTTGTCAATATTAGATATTGGCGTTAATGAATATTAAACTTAAAGCTAGTGCTTATTTTTAAAGTCTCTCGCCTATTCTGGCCTGAACGACTTCTAGTATCTATAGTATCTATAGTAATATTTTTAACACAAGTGACCATTCTGTAATTTCCATCAGCAAAGTCTCACTCTGCAATTCTACCGCGGTTAATATTGATTTAATAAACTTCAATATTCTCGGAATATCAAATATCATTCGGATCCTTAACGAGCTTGCTCGGTGCATTTCCACTAGCGATAAAAAATAACAATGTGTAATAAAGACGACATTATACTATGTTTCTGTACGTGTGAAAGAGAAACACTGAAAGGCTGTCGAAGCTCAAATCTCGGTGCACCATCGACGTAACGAGACGGCAAAGCAGTTTGCTTTTATGTAATGAAAATGAGGTTGTACCGCGCTGACGTTAAATGGCAAATTTCACACTTAATTTCGTTTTTGTATCGGTATTCCCAGGTGGTGTGTTTAAGAGATATTTTATGGTGCCAAAATTATGCAGGATGGTTTGGGGTTATTAAATCTTAATATAGGTATACATTTGAAGGTTAAAGTTATCGGTTGGATATGCAAAGTAATGTAAATTCAATAGAGCACTCCCAGATGGCATTAACCTGTCCATAGCTTTCATCGTTTGTGTCACTGAAGCAATTATTGAATATTTGTTAATTTTATCTTAGAGCAATATTACAAGCAGGTACTTGGATTGTCAAATATCCTGCAGTTAACGAATCTTCAGTGTTTACTCAGTTGGTATTCACGCTACCTTTACTTTTCTTGACTGTGAACTTATTTTAAGTGAACAATTCTTCCTCTTCCAAAAATAAATAGCAGTTCCACTTTCACCTGTAAGACGACGTCAAAATCAATATTGGTTCACGTCCAATTACACCGATCATTACAAACCAATTGAACCGCACATAACCCGGGAAAATACGAAATCACCCCATACTTGAAGCAATAGTTAATATTTTTAGCCATCTCTAATTTCGTCGTATAATGTAGGGGATGGCATTCTATAGACATGGTATTGTGAGTTGAAATAAGTTTTAATGTTGTTTAGTTCTTATTGCATGATTAGTTTATTATGAGGGTTCTATGGTATCGCTTTTAAAACCATTAAGATTTGTATTAAATGTCTAGAAGCGGAGCGTTGAATGTGTCTGTTAATTAGTGTTCATATAGCCACCCTAGCTAAGCAATGTCGAAGCCAAATTCACCATGCGGTCTGTTGCTGGGTTCTAACGTGGCGTCCTGCTTTTCCATTGACACGACATGGTAATCTTGCATGGATCAATCTCGAAAGGAAATAAGGGTGGAATTTTATCGGCGTCTTGCAAATAGTAAACAGGGGTCGTGTCGTGTGTTCGCCTGCACCTGCGGCGGGGAGGGGGGTCGTCGTGTTGTTTAATCTCCCCGTTATATCCGATAATGTGTATTCGCGAGATAATGTTTCATGTGTATATGGAAAAAGAAAATTATTCATGTTTTGTTTGGAGTACGGAGAACCCTGTGTTATCTTAAAGATTATTTGTGACAACGCGAGGTTCTAACTTTTCTACCGATTTGCCAGATTTTTTAGCAAAAGTATTGGGCCTATGAGTAGATCATGCAATTATACAAATCTATCCAAAGTGATACAGTCACACAGGAGACAGCTTTCTTCGCCATGAATTATGGTTAACCAAACCCAATAAATTTCAACACAATGTAAATCACAGCAAATTTTTTTATCATAACAAACAATGCCTCCTCAAATACTTAATTCGCTGTAATAAACGTCACTTTATCGTTATCACGTCATAAGTATTCGTAGCACGTTGATGACGTCACGTCTTAGGTCGACGACGTGACGGAACCGACACGACGCAGATTACTCACGTGTTAACATAGCAACAGGCTGTCGATGTTTGCTCTTATTAGACATACCCTAGGGTTAACATAGCTGTATTCAAGATAGAATAAAAAAAATTACTTGATCTTGATAAACAACCTAGGCTAGCCTAAGCTGGTCAAAATTATCATTGATTAGGCATCAAGAACAAAGTAATATCAATTCCAGTTGATTAAACTTTGATCTCATATATATCTCCCAGTCCAAATCGCGAATTGCCCTTAGCCTGTTTTAATACATTCGGTTTTAAGCAACCGCAAACACCTCAATATTTTCCTTTAATTCCCCACAATGGAAATCGTCTCACAATGTCTCATCATCGTTCTTTTCATCACCTTTGAAGTATTCTTTGTAAAAATAATTCATCGCTTTTTTCCGATATTCTGAAAAACACCTTGGTGTAATTCACATTCAAACGAGATCATTACTGATGTCAGTGGGGGCGGCACGTAATTTATTTTTCGCCAGCGTCACGAGAGCGCTTCAGCAAAGATGTGACAAAAGAGGCTGGAAAGGGAGCGGTTGGTTTGTGGTGTAAGGGAGTGGCTCGGGAACAATTTCGTGAAAATGTTGAATCCGTTGAGGTTTTTAAGCTGTAGGCAACAATATCTTACTGCCCCATTAACCAACCTATCATAAAATATTGGTTGTTACGTCCAAACTGCTGAAACATTTTGAATGGAGTTTGGTTATGACTACAAAACGCCTATTGGACGACGCCTCCTTACAGATGTCTTGGGTGACCGTTACCACTTACCATCTGGTGGAGCATCTGTCCGTGTGACCTGCCTACGCATGAGATAAAAGAAAAAAGCTTGGACGCTGATAAAGCTAGTAATATTAAAGGCTAGCTATAGACGCTACTAGGTATATGATGAAGGATAGGTCATAATATTACTGCAAGTGAAATATTTACTTGCACTTATAAAATATAGTATGTCACCGCTACTTCCTATGCCTTGTGACGTAACCCACAGTCGCGGAGGAGGTCAGAATGGTCCCATTGAGTTGGGGCCCGCTCTCAACACTGAATGAACTCATGCACCTTATTATAACTTATCTACTCATGAATTTTCGTCTCAAATTATATCCAAATTAATAGTCATATGACAGTCATGCCTACTAGGTTTTTTTTTGTGACGGTTTGATTAATTATTATATATTGCTTCGCTTCATAGTATGTCAAAGGAAAAGCAGTTAGGTTAAAACAGGTTAAAACTGACCCAAAAATCTATGCACAAGGTACCTTGTGCATAGGCAGTTTGTATTTCGTTTGAATAAGCGGCAAACTTGAAAACTACTTCACCTATTACGGTTCCGTCCAAAGAGTAGAGAACCATCTTGAAAAATTACCAGTCAACCATCAAAATGATCGAGAATCAGTCCACAATATTTCTCCTCAATGCCCATGGGTCCTCTATGACGTCGTATCGCCAAGGGTTCCATAATCCTATGAAGTGGCTGGAACTAATGACACGGAAGTCTTTTCACGAGCGATAGAGTGCCTCTTTTATTTTGTTTATGGCCTTAAGGAGCCCGTTATGGGATTGCCAGTGAGATTAATTTGATACTATATGCATTAGAGGGTGAGAAATTATTTAGATTCGTTTGAGATACATTGAGCGCTACTTCGCTAACTCATGGTGAGACTGGGGTGTAATTTTTGAATTTTCTTATGGTCATTTGATGAATCTGCAAAATGTTTGCTCAATTGATAAAAACAGATTATTGTATGCATTTCATGCTCTATCATAGTTATAAACATCACGATTACTGAAATTTCTAATGATTTACAAATAATAGTATAGGCTAAGGGAAAACCCTTAACGAAAGGCAAAATATCAATTTCCCACGAACTCTGCGCGTACGCATGGGTCATCGAACCCGCGCCTTCGTAACCTAGCAACGGTACGCAACCTCCTTACAGCACCAAATACAATCAACATTCGACTTAAATACGCCGCGTTAGGATTGAGAATTGATTCTACAAATACTATGTCATGCGTAGCCGATTGAACCGTAGCGATTGGTGTGAGCTTTATGTGTAAAGGAACAAGAGTAATTTTGTTTTGTGTTTTGGAAAGCGGTGCTTTCATTCAGAAGTGCGTGATCTACTGAGATATGGTTTATAGTTTCGCGGTATTATTTTAGATCTCGTGACTGATCATAAAAACTTATGGTAACAAACATTTATATAATGTAAGCTCTTGTAAGAGTACTATCTTGATATTTTTGATGCGTGAGGTTAGTAAAGATTAGAATACTCTATTGCTATGTTGGAAGACTTTATACGTACGACCTCTTCTGTGTTATATTTTTCGACCCTAACTAAACATAGATACGTACTTTAAATTTATTGAAACACTAAAATAATAATTCTTAAACCTGGCTGTTTAATATTGGTCCGTTTCGCAGGATAAACTATACCCACATACTTTGTTTTACGTTTATGTTAAATAATGCGTAATTATGGAGACCAGTCCGGCTATGGTGCGGCCGATGGAACGGCTATGGCATGTTGACTAGCCTTGATCACCGGTCGCGACCACTCGGGTTTGCTGCGCGCCTGGTATAGGCTTGGTCAGATAACCATCTTTGTTAATTAGTAAAGTGACCGGTAACATCATTTGCATCTAAAGATAAACTATAGATCCCGTGGGAATAACAAATAATCCTAATATTGATTTATTGACTAGTGAGTAATGTTAATTATTAAGTTTATTATGCAGGGTGTGGCTGGCACAATTTCAAAAGATGCTAGTGGTCGAGATCGGAACTTTACAGTTCTGTATAGATAAATAATACTTTAATGACATCATTCGCTCCGTAACACGATTTCACTTCTCAAACCATTTGCAATTCAATATTCTGTTTCTTTGTAAGACATTTCGCACGTTAAGTGAGATTGCCTCCGAAAACCATACTTAATTGACGGACTGGCTAATGTTCCAGCAATTTGACTGTCTGTAGAGTTTTTGTTCGGGTTCGGACTGTTCTTAATGCTAAATTAGTAAATATGTTTTTATGTTGTAATATTTCAATCTTTGACTGCTCTAGTTAGAGAGCTCAAAAATGCTTATTATTTACTGATAAAGCAGCAGTGGTATTTTAATGAAGAATATTCTTGAACGTGTCTGTTCCAAATGTGTTGCTACAGTTTCAAGGTAATGTGAAATTAAACATGTACATGTGCCGAAAACATGTAAAAAAACATGTACACGAATCAACTAGTTATTTTTTCATACAATGCTCCTCTCCATTAGTTATTGTATTATCCTCATTATGATAAGAATCTCATTCCCTTATTTTAAAAGACCTGTATTACCCTGGCTTGATTGATTGATTTTCAACACATTTATAATGCTGAGATTTCTTTCATACCGTATTTTGTCTGTTTTTTGTTTGTTCCTTATTTCTAGTTCCAATACCATTAGAAGCATCAAGACAATGGCATTCTGGAAATATTTTTAGAATGTTAATCAACCATGGCTAAATAAAAACATGGCTATTAAAATTCCATCCAAACAAACAAACAAACAACTTTATTGTCATTTAAATTTCAAAGAGCCTTCATTGTCAGTAAACATATTGTACCTGGCTTATTTTGACCTTTGGCCAATCATGAAATGTACCTACGTGTAAATCAATCAAGTCTATCACAACACAATAGTCATACTCTCCTGTCACAGGTAAACTCTTGCGCAGCCTGTGCCACGCACACATAGGTATACCGTTACTTCACACATCCACGCTAATTCAATAACTACGACACCTGAGGTCCATGTGACACCAATACCTAACATTATAATTTTAACTGTAAAGCATAGTGATAGAGTAGAATATAAAATGACTGGAGGATTATATGGTTGTGTGAACGTAAAACTTGTGTAAACCACATCTCATGGTCGTTCCGTTTCAGATCCTATCATTTGAGGACTAAAGTTCAATTTCATTGTACACAATCGTATCAACATGTTCATGATTTTCTGATCACTCCATTCGATTTTCAACTTACTCACGAGATAGTAAAGTTGTTTTTCGATCCGTGATCATTTTGTAAGGTGGTTACCGGCCGTACCACTTGGTGCCAGGCGTTTGTAAGAATGCGCTTGAGCATCGAGTAGGTACAGTTACCTATCTCAGTCCGCTTGCACCAGCGGGCGTTTGTCTAATCTTTTTTGTTAATTCTTTGACCTTGAAGATTCACATATTTTCCTCATAAGGTGTTGTATCGAGCGGTGTTCTTTGGGTCTTTGTTTATGTGTGGTTATTTATAGTTAGTCTGATTGGTGGACATGTCGTTTTCCGTTCAGATATCGTTCTTGCTATCTGTAAATTTAATGTTGGATTGACTCGTTTTTGCGTCATTATTTTTTGTCGTTTACAAACTTGATATTATCCGGTCTTTTAACAAATATGCACTAAAATTGATATTTGTGTAGTGTCTTGTATGCAAATAGAATCATCTATTGTATTTCCTAAACACTGGAAAATCTGTAGTGGGCATTCTGTATGTAATTGAAAGCTACTAAGTCAGTCCTTTGCTGACATGTGTATGCATTCATACGAGGCATATTCTTCAGAAAAGTGTAACGGAGATATACATTTATAGACTTGATTGGATAGCATTCTGCTAACCTTGCCAATAATACTATCAAGTTACATTTTAAATAGGTCTCAATATTAATGTGTTTATGAATATGAAGTACCAGGGCGCCAGAGGGATTGAGTAGATTCAATTAACTCGGAGGAGGATAATTTATGCGAATTCTGAAGGGCACTGAGGATGCTGACCCTTAGGTAGGGTCGCCGTCTGCAATACTGAGAAAACAGGACACGGAAACCCAAAATCAATTAATTATAATAATTTTATAATCAGAACTGTTGTAAGTGTAACATTTCGAAGTGCACAAATAGCACTGGGGCAACTTGATGTTGCAATTTTAAAACGAGCGGGACATAGACCGCCACGCTGGCCCGGTAGGGCTTGATGGACTTCAAATATAAAAAAAAACTGGTTAAGTTCAAGACTTGTGGATTGAATTAAATCTTAAGGAAAGGTTATCACTATAAAAGGAAGACCATTTTATAAAAATATTTCGTCATTATGCGATAAAAGAACCGTCCCGGGAAAACCATATCGCTTGTTACATTATCCTTAAAGTGTGATATGTCGATAGTGCGTGTTTCGGCAATCAAGAGATGTGCTTAATATTCTGGAGCCCTTCTGCTGATCCCACGAGGGTCGCGGGCGACAGCACCAGGCCACTCGTACCCAACGGGATATTAAGCCAAATACAATGATGGATTTTATTGCTAAAGGGTTTCAAATTAAATTACTATTAAATCACAAAGTAAGTTCGATTGATTACAGAATGACTTGTATGAACAACATGGTATAAGAGTGGAATTTTTTATTACTATTTATAAACGTCAATGAATATGCCTAAAATTTACATTTTCCAGAATTGTATTGACATGTGCTACCTAAAGTTTGATGGGTATACCTGTAATAATAGAACTTGCCGACAAAGTAAAACATTTCTAACAACACTGGTTACGATAAGTACCGAAATATTTATTTGAAGCACGTTTTTGTCGCCGCAAATGTTAGTCAGGCCTCTATCGGTAGTACGCAGAAGAATGATCATATAAAAATCTAAGTGAATGTTCAGAGATATAATGTTTGGTTATCCTCATTTTCGAATCTTTTCCTTGTTAGAAACTTTCAAGGCACTATGATGCATATTACATGGAGTTTACAAAGTGCAGGAAACAGGGATCATTACATTAATAACCTATGATATTACGAGACCCACAGTTTATTATGAATTGAGATATTCATGTTAACTTTAATTTGTTTCAGGTACGTGCAAGGATTTCAAATTCTTCTGCTATTATTCTCTGCGTCTGCAGAGAAGTGTTAATGATATCATCACTGCATCTCGGAGAGCGTTACGAATATAAGACTGTTGGTGACTTTTAATTAATAATATGCCACACCTAGCAGTATGAGATTATTTCAATACTTTATTTTTATCCTCTACACACAGCTAATAAATAACAAAGACGCAACTTCCGTAACAAATGAACTTCGCGCCTCTTATCAACGAGGTCGCCAATTCGAGTTGCCTCGCGCACCAAGTTCATGGACAATGCCAGGGTGGAACATTCGAGAAACATGGCAGGTCATGATCGAGAATCGATTAGCTAATCGATTATACTACGACTGTTACAGTTACTATTTCAGATCAATTCTTTGAAGTGCGTGTTTCGAATATTTCATATAGCTTTGACACTGCTATAGGTGGAATTTATTGTCAGTTACCTTTTTATAACCTATACAAAAAGGCAAGATCTCTCTTGTTAAATAACCGAGTACGTACCTCATTAGCTTCAGACTGTTTGGTGAACAAGGGGTCTTATACCTATATCCAGAGAGATGGGCAGAAGTCGTCACGCAAGGATACCTGAAAGAAGATGCGCGTAGAAGCCAGACATGCTCACAAAACTTAAATGCAATCCAATAATAATCACATTTGGCCACGACAAGTTATGGGGAGCCCAATGCCTAACTGTGAAAGTACAGAATTAAGTAACCAAACATATCGGGCTTGGAAATTAATCTCAAAAATAAATTGTTTGAATTGTAAATTTATGCAAAGGTGTTGTCATTGTTATCAGAATGCTTTGTATATTTGACCTTGAGCCAATATCCACAATAGGCGCTGGATATAATTCCGTTCGCCTGTTTGTGCTGCGGTCTTACAAGGCGAATATTACTGACTCGCGGTTGCGGTTGTTCTCGTTACAGTGACATCTAGTGACAGGTGTTAGAAATTTGACAAATTAAACATTTTGGTTCTTGGATGGTACCTACATAATAGCAATGCTCTATACAACTAACTTCGAGGTAACACGTATCAATTAATAACATGAGCATAAGTAGGTACTCCACTATGCAACTAAAAGATATAAAATAAAATCATTTATAGAAAGTTATGGCTTCATATGACTTGCCTTAAAATATCCGTATTTCCATATTTACAAGGGTCTATTAGTTTCTTACGGCTATTAGCTCCAACCTGTGACCTCCAGCCTACCTCAGTTCGACGGCCGGTGATATATCTCGGAAGACGCATCTTTATGGCCATCATTTGAGAGCTGCGGGTCATCAAGTGGACCCCAATTTGTGTGCGTAATGACGTGTTCCGGGAGCCGCGGCCTGCTGGAATTCGGGATTGAGGTTGAGCTTTGGATATTGGGATCTCTTCGATATTGATTATTTACCTATTTGGTACATTTGGTGTCCGTTTGCGAAGTAAATTATTATCTCTCTGTTCAAAAATATGAAATGTGCTAAAATATAAATTAAAGAAGTGCAAAGAAAAATAATAAATTACACTTTAATTTAAAAGTGACTTAAAAATGTCAGAAAATTAAATTATAAAATAATGATAGAGCTATCACATCTTAATATCTCTGAAGACTGCCATGAAATAGAATCTACCTTTTAATCCAACTCCTCCCCCTGCCCGCCCCCATTGTGAATAATAACGGCGCTAAACTCAATTATTCCCTTTGCAGTTTTCAAGTCTTTTTTTACTTTGGAACAAGAAAGGTCACTTTAGAAAGTTTTTTATTGAATTAATTGTGGAATTCTCTGAAGTTATTATTTTAAACATTTTTCTGTTTGTTCATCTCAGTTGCCATCTAGCCATTGTAGTCGTTTGAATTGTCTTCGTGAGTTGAATTAGAATGAAGCTGAGATAATTTTACTATTAATTAACCCAAGCTTTGTCTCGGTAAGTAGGTACTCTATATATTTGTCATCTCTTTATTTTGTTACTAATAGTGATTTATTCGTTCAACAGTGTGTTGACCGTTACGTAGGGAGCATAGAGGTATTGAAGAGGTGTATTATGAGGTTGTAGAGATATTGTTATGTCCCAATTTTTCACGTCTCGCTAACGACACCAGGTTTACCAGTCTAGTATTAAAAGGAGAGATCCATATCGATTACAAGATGTAATAGGTCTTGTTATTTCTCAATTGCTGTAAATGACAGCGATTCAATCGAACTCATTAGAGCGATAATGGAATTTGATCGTGATTTCTGTATATTTATTTACCCTTGGTCTAGATTTCGGGATTTGGACCAAGGTTCAACAGATTTGTCAGTCAGAAGATGATCCTTTGATCAATACTTCAACTTTCTCTATTGAGTAATCAAATGCTATCTACTTTGCGAGTTCTAATCGTCTTATTATGATCTATGATTATGATAACTGCAAAACATTTCCAAATCACGTACAAATCAGTCAGCTAGCTCATAGTTAATTGACACTCAGTTACCGGAAATGAGTCTCCGTCGCCGTCCGGACACCCGGCGTGTTGGTGCATATATGATGCGCAATTTGGATGCTTTAAGATAGATTTGTAACATTGTAAGGCAGAATTGTTACTTCTAGATGTTTCTGAGAACATATAAAGCTAACTCACAGCCTCATAGCATTTTGGCTGGACCAAGTGTTATAACTGAGCAATGTTTTAAACTTCATAGCACGAGATGCAATACGATAGATGCACGCTCCTGTCTATTCCAGATATCTTTCAGTATCAAAGGTGGTTAAAATTCTTCTATATCTATGATGCGAACAGTTCAGAAGAATTTTATTTTTATCGTGAAGACTAGGTCGTAAAACATATGAATAAAACCACAGCAATATCTGAATATTTGGGGATGTCGACAATATGTCGGCGGGAGAGAATAACTCTGATGCAGCGATGCTGTCCGCTGTAATTCATTGGAGATGTAAGGATTCTGGATGTTGTTACAACTATAGCCGATGAGTTTGAAATTATAATGTACAGAAGGGTCAGTGACGTCGTGTTTAATGCATTGAAGAAGATAAAAAAAATCCGGCCATATACCATATATCTAGATGTTACAAATTGTAAAAGTACCTATCTCAGAAGACAAGTTGTCCTATATTTAGCAAAAGTCTAATATAATCAATGTCACATAGCATCCGTCTGCTTGCCCAACACTAGTTCCATTCGGTCTAATGAAAGGCAGATACCTAATGTGATGTGAAGAATAACGAGGTGTACTGTCACCTGGATTATTTGATAGCTCCATCTCCCTTAAGCCCGAAGTCCCGAGCCTCAGACCAGGCCGTAAGGGTGACACATCCTGGATTCTATCATTTTATTACATTATAGCGCCTACCTTCTTTACTGTGGTGCATCCAGCGGCTGTACGTCTGCACCCCGGTGCCAGGCGCATCTGGCGCTGATTTATACGTGGCACGGGCGGTGCGTGCGGCGTCGGCCGCTGGTGTGCACTCATACGCCGTGTTCTGCTGCTGTTACTTGTGTTTCGATCGGGAACATGATTCATGGATGCGGTTGTGGAAAAGCTTGGGTACAATTTGTTATTAGAGTTTGTTTCATTTCATTTTAAAGGTTGAGTTTCTGAGATATACTCGCCGGTTTCGTTGTATTGAGATTTATTTTCAGCACTCGTACTTATTACTTACATGGTCCACCATACAAGATGTCTAACGTCCACCATGATGACCATCGTAGTAGATGAAAACTGGGTTCTATGGTAGCTGTAGTCACCCTTTACCGTGAACAGAATGCCAGAGAAAATAGGAAGTTGATACAGAATGTATAAGCACGTGTCAAAGCTACTCATCCAAGCTTTAGTAAAGCTTTAGTGCTTCTTATAGATTCAACCGAATATGTTGTAGGCAATTTCTAAAATTGCACAATGCCGCCGCAGCGCCACCGTTTTCACCGTGAATGGGTTTTAATATTCGCTCCTTGTCCTTGTTGGGGTGTGGCCCCTGTTATAGGAGATTGCCTATTGTTGAGTGATAGTTTGTTCATCAGACAAACACCAATGAGCTTAGGTAAAATTAACAAAACAACCTATCCCCAGGCTCAATAGTGTACAGTTAGATGTTTTTATGAAATGGACCACGTTTTTTTCTGAGTGACAACTGTTTGCGAGTCTCCACTGCCAAAACTGCTGCAGTGATTGCAAATTGTACACATAGACGATTAAATATAGACCAGTGGTTGCATTTTCTAGAAACCAGAATGTATCGTGAGCCACATCGAACTGGCTCACAAGCCAGCACCCTGTACAATATCAGTATATACTCGTATCGCTAGCGCTCATCACGGCGCACCTCGCCCGCGATGTCTTGTCATATTCGACACAACACGCCGCTGCACGCTTCCCGGTGCATTCTGCATTCTTTTGTCACGTCATTCACCGTGGAGTATTCAATGGATGCTGAGCCATGGTTAGCTTTTTAATGATCCATTTTTCCTAATTAAACAGAAGCAGTTTTTAATATTTGACGACCGCTGGGCGCAGAGGTTCGACCGTAGACCGCTCGGCTCACTGCGTCGAGTAGATGCGGGTTCGATTCCCGTCAGGGTTAATTTATAAAATGGCCTTTTCATAATATTCCCTGGTCTAGGTGTCACTGGGATCGCCCCCAGTCCATTGTACGGTACTCATAGCACAAGCATTGCTTAGTTTGGGACCATACAGTTGGTGTGTTCGTCTGGCGATATTTATTTATTAATATTTATTTACAGCTTGAGATCTAGCGTGCGATATACTAGTGTTCCTCATTGTGAACTTTTGCATTATGATTTACCTTCATACCGTGCGGCACATTTCCCATAATTCCTTACTAATTGGTTATGTATGCAGTCTCCACGTGACCCTATCATCTCTCTAATTTGCCATGATTGTGTATTTCCCGGCACGCAGCCATACCGCGCAAGGTCATGCTCACTATATTAACTGTTCATTTGAATAACGTAATTTAATAACTATTTTAAATATGTAAAAGTATATGTGTATTGAATACCATCCACCTCTGATACCGGACCATAATCTATGTACGCTGGCTTAATCATGATGCTTCAGATCTCTTCCTAAATCTGCCGCACAATTCATAAACGCAGTAAGTACCACTTACTTACATGTTCTTTACTGCGTTTATAAATTGCGCTGCAGAAATCACCTTCAGCTGTGGGACACAGACCTATATACTCGTATACCCTCTTATGAAGTTTACAAATTAATTTACATTATAAGTACATATTATCTCTTTGCATAATGTAGTCAGGGTCATCGGAAAACCTGTTCATGTGATGTCTCCACGTGACACCGCGACGATCCCATTTATTGATAATTCATTCTATAATGAGCTTCCGGACAGGTTATAATAGGCACTACATCGCCGATTTCCTGTTTCTATATCGATAGAAATGTTATCATAAATTGTGATGAACTTTGCTAAGGCAATGAAGAAGAATTCGTAGTCACAAGGCTAGAGATTACTAGCACAAATTTATTGAATCCCAGAATTGGAATAATAACGCAACGCAGTGTTAATTTTCCGTTAAACTATCCAAGAAAATGTAGAAAACAAATCACACATTATCTCATGAATTGTTCGGAGAACCTTATTTCCACGCAACACAATAAAAGGGCAAAATCTCCCATTTTATCAACATTGGTTGCAATCCAATCACATCCATAACTCACTTTGTTGTCACAAAATCAAAATATATATAATTTTTATTTCAACAAAAGTAATGATTGTCCATACATGCTCGTAGATTCACCGCCCCCTATCAATCAATGACGATAATTAACGTTTGGAGCGGATAGTGCGTGCGCCGGTGCACAAATGACGTTGACTCCTGACGCGAGATCCGGCTCATCTCCGGCTCGCGACAGTGCTTGGGACTGATTACGAGTTGCCCTTTATCAAACGTTCCACCTGTTTTTTTTGTTAATTATTAAATAGCAATTGTAACATTTTATGCTGTGTCTAAGAAATAAGTCTAGATTTTCATTGGTTAATACTGTTAGAAACTAATACATTATTACATCAATTAGACATTTTGTTATATCTAACAAAGCAATTATTGCTTTACAAATTACAAGTATGACTCCACCGCTGAAATGTCGCACACGTACGAAGGATTTCAGTCGCGGTCCATTTAATAATTTCTTCACCATCCACGAAATATACAATTATGAAATACAATTCCAATACACTTTAACATGCGCTTTAGTTTGCAATGTGAGTGTTCCCTATTTTATAGTTCGTTAGTGGGTTAGCGATGTAAAAATCTTGTATAGTATACAGTTCCTTGACAAAAAAGAGTTCAGAAATCTTCCTGAATTCAATCTAAAAAATCGTCTATCAAAGTCTCGTATATTAATAAAAGAAGCAGCCCTGCTCAGTGCTAATGCTTCACGTAATGTAGCGCCAGCACAATAAGAAAACAGTTAAGTCATATCGGACTCGAACAAAGGTCGGCGAGGTGCATTATAAAGGTACCATATCACAGTGTCGTGGCGACGCGAGCACAGCTGAGTTTGCTGTAGCGTGTATTGAATAACCAACAGGGGCGGAGTTGAACAAGTGGATGTGAACGGGATTGCAACATTTCAATTTGTCATATTAGGTCTTCCACCCCCACAGTCTCACCATTACTGCACAGTTGAAGTTATTTAAAATAAGACCTGGTTATCTGCATTTTTTCTATGTTCCATTTATAATTAGCTTAGTTAGCCAAGTGAAATCTTAGGTATATCGGAAATATTGGCTTAGTCATTTTCACCTAGACGTTAACTATTAATTTGGAAATTTATAGCAAGCTTTAAACTGTTATTTTTAGACGCTCATAATCATTATTTAATCCAGAATATTCAATCTGCAACATACAATGTTGTATCTAACAATTGAAGTCAGTGTCTGTCCTCAATTGTCTCACGGCGCCCGCGCCGCGCCGCGCGCCGGACCGAGACGAATGGTCGTTATAAAGTTGCGCCCGTAATGTCACCTCAGTTTATTTGCACCGTGACAAATGTTTCAGTGTTACACTTGTTGACGCCGCCTACACTAGTTTTGTTTGCTATTATTGTTTAGTTCCAGGCTTTTATGCCTTTCAATAACACCGGCCATGTTGGTATGTCTATAACCGACGTCATCACTCCGGAATTATAACTCTAATTAAATAACCATTAGTTGACCATTACCAATACCATTAGTGGGGATTCACCAAACGCCGTCATACAAACTAACTAAGCAGACCAACAATAATATCTTGTTCATAATCATTCTGAAGAATTCAGCGTAAACCACCGTGGTGATAACAATCATGACTTCTTTTGAATTAACGGAAGCCACTCTCCATTCAAAAATCTTAATTGTTACAAATTATACAATTAGCATTCAAATGAGTCTTTAACCAGGAAACTTCTCTGAAACTCTCAAACTTTGCCGAGTGATTTGACAATAAAGATCTCGCTCGGGGACCGAGGAATTGTTTTAGATTATTCAGAAACTGTGTATATCCTAATAATAGCTAAATTCAATGCTCAGGGTTGGAAAAATATAATTGACATTGCTGAGATTCCAAAATGTTTTTTTTTTTTGCGAAAAGGAAAAAAAACAATTGCGATCGGCGATGAGCTTACACACTAATTGCATGTTGCAAATACATGTTGTAATGTGTTCTAGATCCACCGGGTCCCCGAACTTGTCTGAATTCTGCCACGTGACCGTGGGTATACTTGAACCAAACCTATTATCCTATTATGTGGAATCGTTAAATTAAGTGTATCGGACGTTTATAACAGTATTGGCATTTCAATAGTCAGGTGTTGAGAAGCTGCATCCATGCGACCATAGACTGATTTGCATGAGGACCCTGTTCAGCCGCGGCTGGAACAATGCCTGTCTGCTCGGATACCTGATCACGCCGTCTTGGGCAGACGCTTCTGAGATGCTTAGTGATATTGCGGATAAGGTATTTGCGATAAATAATATTGTAGACGATGTAGTTTTAGAGACAGCAATTATGAATGATTTTAGTGGGAATAATTGGAAACACCAAGTCACGCAGCGAGCTATGGAGAGAGCTATGCTCGGAGTTTCTTTGCGTGATAAGATCCGGAACCAGGATATCCGCAAAAGAACCAAAGTCACCGACATAGCTCACAGAATCAGCAAGCTGAAGTGACAATGGGCAGGCCACATCGCTCGTAGAACCGACAACCGTTGGGGAAGAAAGGTTCTCGAGTGGCGACCTCGAACCGGAAGAAGCAGAGTTGGACGGCCCCCCACTAGATGGACCGACGATCTGGTGAGAGTCGCGGGGAGCCGTTGGATGCGGATAGCGGGCAACCGTCCATTGTGGCGTTCCATGGGGGAGGCCTATGTCCAGCAGTGGACGTCTTCCGGCTGATGATGAATTGGAAACACAGGGATAAAATATTCTTAACTAGATCCTATAGTAGATAAATTTACCCTTGTACAATATTATGAACTCTAAAAAAGGTAGATAACCTTAATAGATAGCATTATTGATTCTAACAATGCTACTAAAATTAAAAGCATCCAACAGTTTTAAAATGTTACTACTATTATAGTTAACCATTCTTATCATAACCAATAACCATTAGCAACCGTGAGTAAGTGCACAAAATGCACAATATCTCTGGTGAGATAACTCAACCCATAGTCTGCTACGTGCCACCGGAAGTGCGCGACTCCATTGTCAACTCCCGCAAAAGGGTAAACTACTGTATACCAATATTATCAGAAAAATATGTTCAACTTTTAATTTTGTTTTTTAAGCGGTCAATTTATTTATCCTGGAGTACACTTCAGGCCTGAAGGATACGCCGGAAATTAACGTTGTCTTCTGTCAGTATGAATGATATCGAAACCAGTAATTTAATTACAAAAAATGTAGAAAACTCACTTAAAGAAAAGGTTCAAAGGATTTTTTTGTTTATAATGAATTTGCATTTTTATTCTTAAGCTCATGCTAGATTGGTATTCTAAAAAACGTCTCATGTTCTCATAGAATTTCATCCGTCTGTCCGCCACCGCCCAGCGGCAGTGGAGCCTAGTGCACATGACACGCTGATCCGAATGCCCGCAAGTGGGTCAACAGCGATGTAACTCAGACCACCTGTCGCCGGCAGTATGCTAAACAACACCCCTACCCCGAATCTAGGCGCTGTGATGGCGACAAATACTGCTAATACGAAAAGACAACAACAAAGTTCTTAACCTTTTCGAATGAGTATTGGGATGTTATCATAGAGTCTTACCTTATTGCCTCGTGTAAAACTTGGAAATTGCACCCTCAATATTTTTTAAAATTTATGTTTTTAGACAACAAAATATTAAACTAAATACCTTGCGAGACATTCACTCCGCAGCAATCTCTGGCATATTTCATAGCACCGATTCTATAGGCCAGTTTATCAGTACCTACTTTGATAGATAACAAATATTTTACAAAGTAATTAAATTTCCCATACAATTGAGCGGTTTCACGCCGAGACAGTGAAGCAAAATGAGCCTTTGGCGCAAACTTAGAGTTATGTCGAAAGCTAACTCAGACTCAGCCCGACTATTTGTCCAATTTAAGGTTTGCCCAATTCTGCAGATGTATCTGAGATAAATAAACAAACGTCGTCGTTAATGTTGTTCTTGCAATTATTAAAAGCTTGCCTAACATGATTAATCCATCGAGCGCCCATTATGCTGTAACCGTAGGACAGTAAATGTTTATACATACGTAGTGAGCATTTGGGAAGTCCTTTATTAGCTCCATTGTTCCAATACGTCTGCTTAGATGAAAAGCCTACGAGTCATCGAAAAAAGTTTATGCCATCAGAAACGGTTAAAATTACAATATTGGAGCCAAAAGCGTATAAATCTTGACTAAACCTGAAATATTCCACAAAAAAATCTAACTGCACCCTGCACCATAAACCGCTCATCTCTCCTAATCCTTTAATCAGTGCACTGGGCGGCGCAGTCGGCGGCGGCTCCTGTTGACTTGCTGGGTACTTATTAAGGCGAGCGCCGCGTGCGTCGCCGGCTTAAGCCAAAATTATGGGCTTTTGTTTCGCAACGAATTTTTAATATCCCGATCCTGGGTGCCGTCCCGCTGTCTTTATGGGACTTTGCTTATGATATTTATAGGAAGCTTTTGTACATAGAAGGGATTCTGGGATAATGCAGGTTTTTACCTAGAATAAATTCAGATCGGATAAAGTGTTGTATGTTGACCGAGAGCCCAGGCACTGTTTAACATACTTATATGGTCAAATTCATAGTCTAACGGCAATATTCATAAATAATACTTGTCTAAGTACGGCACCGACACTATATCAAGTTTGACATTTATCTAGGCGTTGTGCGTTTATGCTTACTGTGAGACCTCTCAGTATTGTTTATAAATATGGGGCTGACGCCTCAAGAAGGACACCAGGCTTATCATAAAACCTCATTTAAGACCTCCGTAAAATCAGATGCGGAATTTTCTGGTCTAGTTAGTTAGCGGTTATCTCTTAATAAATTGTTTAATGTTGTAATAACCAATCCTTCATAGAAATGTCAATATTCTACAGACATTGTGGGGATTGAGATACTGAATGTCAACATCCAATTCCATCCGATATGCTGTCTCACGTGGCCCCAAAATTCAATTTCACCTCTCACTACCGTTTACCTTTCTCGAAACTATTACAGCTATCGGCGTTTTTATAATAGAGGAAATATCTCCTCCATCATAAAGGTGACTTAACCGGGTGCGTGAAACCCTTAAAATTTTACGATGGCACCAAGTTCGATTCCTGGCGACGACGGTAAAATGTTATGTACAGAGATATAAGAATAGTCGTTTCCCCTGCACGGCAGGTGTGTGCGTTATTTCAGCTCTTCAGGACCTGTTATGACTATCGAAGAGGTTTTTATGATAAAAGTTCACGAAGACTTAGTCCTTGCATCTTTAAGTTGACGCCATCTAGCGGTGTTTTCTTTAACAAATATATTCGGATTTTCTCGTGTTTAAAATAAACAGTTATAAATTCAATATGTCTGGCTTTTGGTCCTGCAGAAGCCAGTTACAGAGATAACACAAGACATCCATAACTTTGCCCTTATCACGGACACGCTTCCTTATCTTTTATGAACCATTTTTTGTCTTGTAATCTCGATAATAAACAGTAAGGTAAGCCCTGGTACTTTGTATACGACATTTTGTACGGAAAGTAATATCAAACTCGTATTGCTCAATTGTATAAAGCATTTCGCAGTGGAACCAAAGGACATGGGTTCGATTAGTAAAAAGACATTTATCTTAGTCTATTGCATCCCCAATACCAATACATTACTTGCTAGGTTGCTATTCTAGAGGCACGGGAGTGCCTCCACTAAGTCGTTTATAAAAACGCTGAAGTTTGTACTTAATACCCTTTTCTCGAAATAATTACACTTTTTTCTGAACCCTAATTAATAGGTACGACTTTAAGGTTTAAACTTTCAGTATGTTTTATTAGTTCAAGTCGTAATCGTAGGTATAGGTATTGTTATGTTAAAGTCCCGTGCTGAATTGTGAAGTAATTTTTCATTCATTTTATTTATGTTTTAAAAAGAGTGAAATTAGCTAATTAGCATAAACTCAAATCAGAGTGACAGTGGTGGTCTGGGAGCTCTGTTCGCTATTTACTAACACCCAAGGACAATTTGTTTTGTTTAAAGTTAAATCGTCGTAATTATACAGTTTTAGTTTCTATTTTTACAGTTGATATCTCTTAATTACACAGTGATTAAGACCTGGCGCTATTTGTTGTAACTAAATAATTTTACTTATTTAGTTTACAGAGCGGCTTTTTGTAGTTTATCCAATAATAATTTAAATTAGGTAAGCAGTGCATATTTGTTTTTATAAAAAAATATTAATAATCTGGGGGTCATTTTTTGAGATATTTTATTTGGTGTTAGGCATATAAATTTTAAATAGGGCCTTTTTAAATTTCCATTTTAAATACCCACCAAGCATAAAATGTTAATTTCTATCGTTACACACAAAGAGTAACAAACTTTTTTCTGTGATGTCAGAAGCAAGCGTGTGGCGTGGCGCGCGGCGCGCGGCGCGGCGGCGCCCCGGGCGAGTTGGACAATGTTAATTATTTAATCAGCGCCCACCGGGAATTAAAGGCTCTCGCGGGATTCCCGCGTGGGTTCCTGTAACACATTAAATGTAGCTCTTTTCTACTACGATAAAGTCTAATTTAATTATTAATTTCAGCTTGCACTTGCCTGCTTTTGCAAGTGTAACCATACATGTTACTTGAGGTTGTCGTGGAAAAGTTCTAAATGCTTTTCTTATATGACCTTATACAGTGTGTTAGTTTAATCGATAGACGTATCCAAGCCCATGACAACTCATGCTAATACGTAACTAATAAATTTATTAATAATAAAAAAAATCACAAACAAAACCCTAACCGAAATACAGATACGTGTGTCGCTTCGTGAGGCACCTTTGTGAGCGAGCGATTGTGGGTCGTAGGTGAGTGACCCGTTTTCTTTTCATACCTAGCTACTTCAAACCCATCTTATGGCTTAAGATATCGTATTGTATATTACTGGGTCAATGCCTCAGCTTCAGTCGGCTTGGCTCAAGTTGACAGGAAATTAAGTGATCGATGAAGGAAATGAGCACGAGCAAGTGGACGGTCACCTTTAAGGTAATAGTTTTTTTATATATTTGAAACAGTCATCGAATAGTGAATAACTTCCAGAAATACATCTCCCGTCTTATCTAACATGCTGTATAAAAAAAATCGTTAAAGAAATATTTTTAATAATCGTAATTAATTAATACAATTTCATTGTTGACATCCCAAAATATTATAACCCGCGTATTATACCCGTGTACCCGTGTTGATTGCGGGCGACGCTACCACGTGCCGCCTTTATTGGGAACGTGATTTTCAATAAGGCGCAAAGATTTCCCCGAGTATAATTATTTTCAACGGTATTACCTATGATGACATTTTATAGAATTTTCGCTAGCGGCCACCCATACAGGTGTTTTATCGCCCTTTATAATGAGAAAGTCTACTAGTACACGTGCGCTACCCGGATTTGTACCCAAGACTGTCAGAACAAGGCCGGACCAATTCCCACTGGGCTACCACGATAAATAAATAAATAATTAGTAAAAATCCATAAAATAATCCGGTGTTCGTAGCGATGACAATGAGAACGTATCGCCATTGAAGTCGAGACGAATGGCAATCTCGTCTCGTCGCGACTCGGGGCGCATTTGCATTTTATTCCCCGCCATGACTGTACTTACTATCCTCTATCCTGCACGCGTTGCACCACGGCCTGGCCATATAGGTACGTTGTATATCTGTGTTAAACTTATTTGAAAAAAATGTTAGTTTTTTTTACTTGTTACTAGACTTTTGTCACAGATTATGTCACACCGAGTTGCTCTTTCTCTCTCTTTTTCATTTCACTGGAGAGAATGAGACAAAGTTGATTTTATTACATTTTGTCTTGTCACAATCGTTGGTGCCAGGCCAGCTTCTAATTCAACAAAAACTTGCAATATGGAAGGCTGTAAAGTCTATTACATGTTTCGATTCTAAGATTCGGTACATGTTTGGTTATCATATGTTTCCTGACGAAAACTCAATTTCCATTCTATAAACATCGAAAAAAATATTGGACATGCTTTGGAAAGGTGTTTTTTATTTCAAAAACAACAGTGGGTATTGTAAACCTTTCTGAATGAATTAACATCGTATTCACAAAATGAGTTCTAGGACATAGATTATCCTATTTCTACTTCTCAATAAATGGTCGTCAATATCTTATATACGAAAGCCTACATTTTAAACCTACATTAACAAGATTGTCGCAAGTTGTTCGTAAACGGAAACACACCCAACTATTGACGCTGAGACGAATAGCAATTCCGTCTCCCCACTACTGGAGATGCATTTGCATTTAATTCCCGGCTATCCTGCGTTTATATCCCAACGTTTATAAAATACATCTTTATCAGAGAATTGCCTATTCGCAATTGCTTCGGTGTGCATTTTGTACTGAATTGATACTTGTTACTTAAGTATATTCTACCTTGTTGATGGTAGTCATAGTGGTGCTATTTCCGTTGCAAAATAGCAACATATTGAGTTGTATATTTATATTGTTCAATCGTGATTTAGACAACGAATAAATTGTTATCATTGTCTGCCTCTCCTTCCTTTTGTCTCACCAATTATAATAAGTAATTAACTCTAAGACAACAAGTGGATACTCCCATACAATTCTAGTGTATGCTCGAGACATCCAGTAAGTTATAATTAAGCAAGACTATGTACAAAGCTAAGTTAGAACACACTAATTACGGATAATGTTCGCGCAGCGAGCGCACTTGATTGTGTTACGGTTTAACTTGTACTTAGTGCTAACTTAACACGATGAGAAGCGAAACTGTTCACTGTACACAATAAGTCTGCATTGGGTGCAAGGATTGCATACTGGAGTTATCTCCTAGCGAAATGACTACAGCAACATTTAACACAACGTGGAATGCAACATTAACTGTAGGCAAATTGTGGACCCATCTCACGAAGGTTTGTTTTGGTCGATCCAATAACAGTTTTATAAAACTATTTCGCAGTAGATGGTGATCAAAATGTAAGGGCCATTCCCTAATTTCACACAAACATAAGGCTTATTTAATAAACTTACACACTCAAGAAGTCATTGGCTTATTTGTCTGTAGCCAGGAACAATTTATTGAGACAAATACGTATCCCGGCACTGCATCCCGGACGGTCCCCGCCGCGCCCCGGGAGCCACCTACTGACGCGTTAAGCCGTAGAAAATAACTTGGAAGCAAGTTTAAATTGCATTGGTTTAGGTTCTAGACGAGAACTATAAGTTGTATTGTGACAGTTTGGAAGTTTGAGTATCTTGTTAAAAGATTTAAGGCTAGACTAGACACAACCAAAATTAATTGTACATAAAAAAATACTTTTAACATCGGTTTTCCAAGTAATAAATTGAACCAGGGATCAAAGGGAATAGCTTATTACAAAAAAAAGTTGAGGTCTTTACCGTGCAGTAAATTGAATGTCATCATGAATGAAGAAGAATCCAATTGATCTGCCGCCACATGTTCGTGTAGAGTGTTAAACAAGATACTATTTCAATTAACATTATTTGTGAATCTAATAACGCAGGTGATCGGTATCATAAATGATTAAACTCAATGTTTCAATTTCAATGTTTTTACAGCTATTGATGAAGGGCACTCTTCATTTGAGTATAGAACACATGTGCACTTCCGCTCTGATTATTATTCAATTGGATGGGACACGCGCTCAATCTATGTCACGCTTGTGCGTTCATGACATTTTAAGGCTTTTAAATAAGGTGATTATTATTATGAAATTACACGTAAAATATGGTTACATTAAAAGCGGGTGTAGTCAGTTTATCTTTATTATGTTAGTTCATAAATTTATAAAAAAATATAATTATAATGTGGAGTAAAATTTTATGTTCCTCATACTTATTTGAATTTTCACTAAAACTGAGAACATTCTATGGTCAGCTAAATCCCGTGCAAAACTCGTAAGGTATTACACGTAAGCACTTTATCTAAAATTATCCCGTCTCAGCAGTAAACTAGTTACCGGCTGCACGTACCGGAAAGTTCTGGAACTCACCGGTGGGAACTAGTTGTGACTGGATCAGTCGGCGCGTCAGAATTGTCCTGCAACTTGGTGATGCAAGTTGCGCGATAGAATTACAAACTGCTGGCTGGTGCTTGAATTTAAATTATTGGAGTCGTAATAGCTGAAAACTATTATAAACAGTTTGTTTATTATTATTTAAAAAAAATTGGAAATATACTATTGTCAACACATAGTTTTTGCACACTTCCTGCTTGTTACTTAGAATTTGATCAACAAATTCCCAGTACTTTAATATCAACAGGTCACACTCGCGACTAGGTTAAAGTCAGTAAATAAAGGAACAAAAGACGTACCTACTCAATACATTATAAAATATCCCGCAAACTCCATCTAAGAAGAACTAAAAATATCCTGACTTCATTAAACTAGCCGGCAAATAATAAAAGTTCGCGAACTATGAGTACTAACAATGTAGGGTTTGCGACGTGCTGCTGGTGAAGAGGCGGGAGTCCGGCGCTATGTGAGAGAGAGATGATTACGATCGATAAGTAGGTACAATATTTGTTGAGATGAGTTTGTTTTGTCTTATTGCAGTAGAGCTTGGTGCAGGATAAAAGGTTGTTCATAATTTTATAAAAAAAATCAGATAGGTAATAATGGATAAAAAAAATATATCATAAAATTGCTGAACTTATCCGGATTCTAAATTCAATAAAATAACGTGAAACATTTTATTAACTTAGTTTTTATCTCATACTATAACATATAACATACTAAATATTTCTATTTTGTTTATCCCGACGCTTATAAACGTTTAATAAAAGCATGTATTCCCCATAATTACCTGTCAATGCGCCATGATGGGATGTAGGTACGGGGCTTATCGAGATCAAGTCGAGCCCCTCCCCTCCTCAGGGGGGATATAAAGACCGTTATTTATCGCTTAAGACCAGTTTGTAGCTATTTAACGTTTTTGATAGCGGATTTGCTAATGCTCGTAAAATAGCAGTAGCTAAATGGTGTTTGTTTTTATTGATTTCGTTCGTGAATTATATTCAGTTTTTAATAAAATACTTTTCTGTTTCAGGTAATTTTCACAAAGAATTTTGGAATTTGTGAGTACCTATTACATTTCAGTGACCTTACGTATTGGCCCAGTCCATCAAGTCGAGTAAAAACATACCTTATACTAGATGCTTATTATGTAATAGATGCTCTGCTAAGATTCCTTAATTGAAGAAAGAAACGTAAGTGCTCCTTAAAAAGAGCAAGATTTATTTTCGATCTAGAAAAAACTTACAAATCTTAACTATCTATCTAGAATGTTTATTAATGATTCAAATTGTCAATATTGTAAAATTATAACCATTTCCTAGTCATATGTTACCTAACGTTTTACTTTATCGGCCTTTTCAGAAGTACATTAACCACCGAACATATTTACTTAAAAATAATTATCCAAAAGACAATGTTTGTTGAGGAACATTTTTTTGCAACTTAACTTTGTAAATCTAAAACTATCGGCGTTTTGGGAGAGTTGAAGTACTAAAGGTTTTATAGACTTATGAAATCAGTCAACAGCTGGATCCCTGTAACACCTTTTGTATTTCAAGTTTCCTCCAAAGCTGATAGTTTTAGATTTACAAAGTTAAGTTGCAAAAAAATAGTATACCCTTTATGTTTCACCTTGTATATGGCTATCGATAGTAATGAACAAACTTTAAAATCATGCTCTTTTATACAAAAAGTAACTTTCTAACTATGAAAAGAGCGCTGTAAAGAGCCCTCGGAGGGTCTCGTCCGATTGTGGCGCGCTCTCACGCAAATTGCTCAAAGTGCCATCCAGAGACAATCACCGACCGACATTTTATCTCACTCCAACTGAATCGGACGGGGCTCATCTATAGTCAGGGCTACCGTATGACTATATTAAAATTATTACAACTTCTGACGTGGTAACCAATCGTCAGATAGAGACGGAACTACAAGAAAAAATACAGATCATGGCAACTGCCTTTTTCCTCCTAATGGCTCTGGTGTTCGCTGATGGCCTTGGATTGATCATACATAATTGTAAAAATTAAGTTCCTATGAGATAAAGCATGTTATTGAAATTATGTGTACCTACCGTTTCTCGTCACCCAACATTCAGTCTCTTTTGTTAGAGTTGATTCGGTTGCCAACCTCGACTATGAATATCGCACCATCCATTAGCGCATTTACATGGAAAAGGATCAGAGTGGTAACTGCGAGGCGCAATCGACAACACCGCCGGTAATATCACACGGCGCGCGGCGGGACCACTGCAGACGATTTAAACGACGCGCGACGCAGCGACTTGTGACTAGGGATCATCTTCTGCCACCACTGGAGAGGATTATATAAATTGTATTTAGTAGGCTCGACATTATTTTTAAAGAATAGTATAACGAAATAACTGGATAACTAAGTCGTGAATAGTTTTGAGTTTACCTTTAAAACACCCATATTTTCGGTGAAATAATAAAGATTTTTTCGAAATAAGTTTTGGGTTTAAATTGAAATGAAATCTTACTCGATGTTAGAAAATGAAATCAGTCAACAGCTGGATCCTTGTAACACCTTTTGTATTTCAAGTTTCCTCCAAAGCTGATAGTTTTAGATTGACAAAGTTAAGTTGCAAAAAAATAGTATACCCTTTATGTTTCACCTTGTATATGGCTATCAATACTAATGAACAAACTTTAAAATCATGCTCTTTTATACAAAAAGTAACTTTCTAACTATGAAAAGAGCGCTGTAAAGAGCCCTCGGAGGGTCTCGTCCGATTGTGGCGCGCTCTCACGCAAATTGCTCAAAGTGCCATCCAGAGACAATCACCGACCGACATTTTATCTCACTCCAACTGAATCGGACGGGGCTCATCTATAGTCAGGGCTACCGTATGACTATATTAAAAATATTACAATTTCTGACGTGGTAAACACTGATCAGATAGAGACGGAACTACAAGAAAAAATACAGATCATGGCAACTGCCTTTTTCCTCCTAATGGCTCTGGTGTTCGCTGATGGCCTTGGATTGATCATACATAATTGTAAAAATTAAGTTCCTATGAGATAAAGCATGTTATTGAAATTATGTGTACCTACCGTTTCTCGTCACCCAACATTCAGTCTCTTTTGTTAGAGTTGATTCGGTTGCCAACCTCGACTATGAATATCGCACCATCCATTAGCGCATTTACATGGAAAAGGATCAGAGTGGTAACTGCGAGGCGCAATCGACAACACCGCCGGTAATATCACACGGCGCGCGGCGGGACCACTGCAGACGATTTAAACGACGCGCGACGCAGCGACTTGTGACTAGGGATCATCTTCTGCCACCACTGGAGAGGATTATATAAATTGAATTTAGTAGGCTCGACATTATTTTTAAAGAAGATAGTTTTTGAAAAAGAATAGTATAACGAAATAACTGGATAACTAAGTCGTGAATAGTTTTGAGTTTACCTTTAAAACACCCATATTTTCGGTGAAATAATAAAGATTTTTTCGAAATAAGTTTTGGGTTTAAATTGAAATGAAATACTTACTCGATGTTAGAATACGTAAAATCTGCAAATATTGCGTGAGACTATAGATAATTTACATATTCCTATTGATTTATCGTGATACAGAGACCAATAACGATTCCAGAGGATATCACTTCCCCTGGTTCGCATACCCACTTACTATTTACCGCAGATATTGATTCGTCGAATCGCCGTTGATAAATGTCCCTTTAATCCAATCCTTCCAACATTTTGTCAGATCTCCATACATTACAGTGCTGTAATCAATCATTGCCGATCGAGGGCCCCGTGGGACGATCTATTTCGCTATAAAGTAATGGAAATTGAGTGTTTGTGGACCTTTTAATGTCGAATTCAAATGGGACGCTTCTCGCAAATGGCAGTTAGGGCTAGGATGGATGGGCAAATTTTATTGGTAGCGTTATTTCGGCAAAATATAAGTACTACTGATATTGTAAGTGTGGTCATCTGTCCAGATTGATATATCGACGGATCACTTTGTCATAACTATGAAATGTACTTAGTACTTATAATAGATTACCTCCTCACGAGGCCAATATAGAAAAGGTTAGGAAAAAATATTATCTCATAAAAAAACAATTTCTGTTATTTTTTGTGGATAATGAGGAAGATCTACATCCTATATTATTTTACTAAAGCTGTTACCTACCATAGAACTGGATATATAATGGACTTATAGCTCTCATATACATACACTCAGGATACTTGGGATACAATTATAATTATGTTGTTAGCTCCTAAACGAATTTATTAGTCTATAAATTATTTTGTGCCTAACTGAAATAAAATATAATATCCAACAACTCACACATACATAATCCTTCAGTAAACAGACACATTGTACCCTGAAAAATCACACTGATCTATTCAAAGTCAAACACACAGAGCTTAATATTTAGAAAGTTAACGCCGCGAAGTTTTGTAAACAATCAACGCAAGGGACGCGCGCGACGTGGCTAATTGATGGATTTAGCGCGCGTGGGAATGGATCCTTACAGGAGGAATACGCAAGTGACAGTCGACAAATATTGGTCACGTGTGTTATGTGTTCTGTGCTCCAGTCATCTCTTGTCTCAAAACTTCGCTAAAGAAAAGGAGGAAATAACTGTATTGAATACATGAAGATTGATTTTACTTACCAAATTGAGTACCTAAATATACAAATAATAATCTTTAAATAAACATTAAGTACTGCCGTAAATTAATTTTACACGATTAGTGAAGTCTAAAATTAAATTAATGACTTCCTTAATTAACATTCGCCTCGTAACTCTAGAAATGCTTTGTTTCAAGCATTTTCGTTTATAAACTTACCTGATTTTTTCACTTCATCGGGTACTTCTAACTAAACTTTGTCTAGACCCAAACTAAGCGTTGATCAAGTTTTAAGTACATCGAAGTGTGGCCCTGAGAACGGTGGATTACTTCGGATTAAACAAAAACTAATCAGTTTAGTTCTCATGACTAAGATTAATTGGTTTTGTGTTAAAGTTTTCTTAGTGTTAGTTAAGGCATGCTAGCTGTTTTGTTCACCAGGTTATTAAAAGTTACAGTAGAAATAAACTATTGAGAATTAAGTGATACATCTTTGGAAGGTGTTTCAGTCAAGATGATTATGAGAATAATTTGGTCACCCAGCGGACTAGCTTTCGCATATATAGCTATTTTATAGTCTTTGAAGCCGTCTAATTCAAGACTTCATGGCTTCAAAAGTTGAAGCTTGCTACGAGGAGGTAATAAATAAAATAAATCACCCTCGATTTTCTACCATTCATATATGAGTTTAATATTTATTGGTTTTCAGTGTGTTTGAGACTTGAAATTGCTTTCAAATTCTCATAATATTTGAACTCTATTTCCACATCCTTAAACGTTATTCTAAACTGACTTAGGGTGGCGGTAGAAAAACTACTCCGAGGTAGCTGGCTATATCCACTTGTCTCTGTTCAAAGCAGTCTCTTATACGTCATGACCTTCATTGTTGGTCGCCCTCTTCCATGATTTCTTGTCTTTCATTAATGTCTGCCTTTGTATCCATCACTTCGTTATACATTTCACTCACAGAACGTGCCGTATAACTTGTCATATCATCAATCATATGTTTGTAAGTTGCTTACCTTTTATCCCTCACACCTGTAACTTAAGTTTCATTTGTGGTCCTACTTATTCATGCCCCTTATAACTATTCTGTCCACGTCTCCTCGATTCTGGCGCAGCAACAAATGTGCGTAAGTAAACAGCATTATAGGCGTCAATCGCTCGTATTTTGTGATACGTCGATACTACGTATAAATCTCCACTTAACAGCTTCCTGGACTGTGTGTTTGATACTTGGTGAGTAGTGGAGCGAGTAGTTTAGAAGCAGTCAAGTGACTTAATCAGTCAAAACTTTGTAAAAGCGTATTTTTCTCCCGAGTTCATTGTGAGTAGGATTAATTATTAGAGATTAAATATGCAAAAGAGATTACACTATCGTAGTTTCCCGAAACTAGGGTTAATTTAAGGTCGCACCACACGTCATGGACGTAATAATAGCCTAGGTACTGTAACCCAGCGTATGACAGTCAGCAAAGTAGGTACGAGCGAATATAATTAAAGTATTTTTTCCAGGAATCATTGACATATAAAACGGCTTAATCATTTAACAACCACATACAGTTATATGCAAAACAGTTACGAACACCTATTAATAGCCTACTCGCTAATCCACTGTACTTGTCTGTTCTGAACGCAGCTCCGTTGGAATTTCAATGAGAACCCTTTGGTGCCGGCGCGGGCGGGGGGCACGGCCGGCGAATCCTAATGAAACTGCTTTGTTGTTTATCGTACGGAACCCTAACGTATCAGTGGATTGAATGAGATACGTTGGTTTTACGTGAGTTACGAGTTACGCGGGGTGCAGGTGGTTCGAGCATCTTAGAAGCCTTTTGTGTTGTAAAACAATTGAATTAATCTACTGGTTAGAAATTGAGACGTGATTCAAATATTTTATGTTCCATATTTGAGTATTATAAATTTAAGCGCCTGTACTCTAATGGTTTGCTTGCCAGCGAGGGGTCTTCAACTCTATTTGATCCATTGACGGGATTTCTCGTACTAACGATCGGAACAGCTAATAAATGACAACCTGACATTGCCAGTAACCTTAAATATAAATGTAAAGCTTGGTAATATAGGTGCAGACAACCATCCTTTTATAGACGGCTACTTGCGTTGTAGAAAAACAAAAGAACACCTCTATGCACCTACGGGTGTGCATTCGACATCTGATCTATTACTCAGTACCCAGTATATCCATTGGATCAGTATCTTGCCATCACTCCTAGGGTTTCTATTTTCCTAAAATCCAATCCAATTGCATTCCGCACCGATTTAAGCTAAGCGAAAGATCAAGAATTAGATAACACCGTATAAAATCCACATCCTACTAGAACAGTTGCATTTTATATAGAGGGGAGATACGAACCAAGCGATAATAGTGTGCAAATACTTCGGATGGCGCAAATATTTTGAATCCGGAGTTTCCGGACTCGTTTTCTAAGTTGGCAAAACCGTGTCCGCGAAGAGCGCATTTCTTAACAGGGTGAATTAATTAAACTGTTTCGACGAATGAGGAATCGCCTCGAACTGTTATTTATCAAGCATGCAGTTGAAACTATTGGGTAAATAATGCGTTATGTTTGAAAATAGGTTTTTGTACAAATATTGTAAATGGAAACATACTAACGCTTATTGAAAACAAGAAATATAGAGTGATTATTATACATATAATAATAGTGCGGTCTTTTACCTAGATTTCCTTATAAGTAGGCAGTTTGTAAAATCCAGTAATTCTGCAAAAGGTGGGAAAATTAGACTTTGAATTATAATGAGATTTTATTTTACGAGTATTAATCTTTACGACCACATTCTCCGTAATGTCACATGATTAAAAACCCACACAAAGGCAGCTTGCATCCTCCATAACAAAGATACAATCTATGAACTGTCTTTACCAAGCTTTCTGAACATGTTAGTACTTCTTCTCGTATTAAAATCCTTTCTGTGAGAACTCTGCTTTATTTTAACGAGTGCCTTGTCCTCAGGACTGGATTTCTTTGCCAAAGCACATTTATCCCGCAAAAGGTTTTTCTTGTTAGCTGCAACTGTTTGTTATTTCATTAATTAGGTATCGTCGTAATCCTCCAAATACCGCCTCGGAATGTACTAGGTATCACTGCTTTAGGCAGATAAGTTAGAGATAAGATTTTTTGCAGCGATTTCTAGCATTTTATGAAAGACTAGCTAAAAGAACGACTAGCTGAGCCTGCGACTTCGTCCGCGTGGAATAAAAAAGCCCGCTCCCGCGTTCTGAGCCCGCGCGACGGGACCCATTTTTTTTAATGTTGTTTTTCTAAAATAAAAGTAGCCTAAGTTACTGCTTATAACATCAGCTATCTACCAGTGAAAGTCCTTTCAAAATCGGTCCACCCGTTTCGGAGATACTCTTTGATTTCATGTGTTTTTATTTTTTTACGCGGAACCCTAATTGTTTTTCTAAAATTAAAGTAGCCTAAGTTACTTCCTATAACATCAGCTATCTGCCAGTGAAATTCCCGTCAAAATCGGTCCAGCCGTTTCGGAGATTACCCGGAACATACACACAGACAGAGAGACAAACGGACAGACAGACAAAAAATTTTAAGTCGCGTTTTTGTTATAGGTGTCGTATGTACTTTGATATGCACTTAGTGAAAAGGTCTTATTTTGATATTACAAACAGACACTCCAATTTTATTTATTTGTATAGAAGATTTCCACAAGTTACTTTCTATTACTCCTTATTCTTGACAAGACATTGCCAAAAATAACTTCAATAACTCTTTTACAAACACATTTCCCCTTCGCATGCAGCCGTCAGCCGCCGTGTCCTCCCCCCTCCTCTTCCCCCCTCCCCTTCCCCCCTAATGACCGTAACAATATATTTTCCACTTTATTCGGAGACATTCGGAATATTTCCGCGGAGTTGTTGAGTTATGCCGCGTCTCCTCCGCCTTGCTAAATGAGAGGCATATGTGAAGTATGCCGCTGCTTTATGGTACTTTGTGGTACTTGATGCTTTCCGTGCGCCGCCGTTCTGTCTCGGCGAATCACTCGCTCGGATGTTTTTACGTCAAATGGGTACTTATGTACTTGGATGGTTTAAGGCTATGTTCCTCCAACAGAGAACATTCATATTTTACTCAATGACAGAAGCTACATGAAAGGTAAAATAAAAAATATATACTTTAATATTTAATAAATATTTACTTTAATATTTTTGATGTGTTGCCGGCAATTTCTGTCTTCCTAGTACACGCGATGCTTAGCCTGGATGTATTTTCTGCCACCCATAACTTACAAGCGATAGATTATCCCATGGAATACATGACACAGCACTTCCGACGCACCCACTCACTTAACATAACCCATAAATAATAGCTGCAATATTTCTGCTAGTCCCTTAACTGTGGAAGACACGATTTTAAACATGGGCTTTCTACACATGAGAGACAAATCACTTAGATAAACTGAAAAGTGATATTAAAAAGATCTGACAATTAAAATTCCTTGTGTTACATGTATTACATGGATCTAGGATATATTTGAATCCCAACCATATTCGCTGCGCTCTGACAGACTACGTGAAGAGCGCAGCGAAAACTTCTTTTAGTTTTAAATTCCTACCAGTCACGTAAATAGTATTGAATCACTTAAAAACTGTTCTCAAGAGCCGAACCGAAGTCGATAGCATGAGTCTTACGAGAAACAAAGGTAAAATGAAAATAGTTTCCAAACACATGATTGGACCCAGTTAGTATAGTTTATAAGATCAAATGGTATATGTACGTTACTGTTAGTTTATATTCAGAATATATGAGTGTAGTAGGTAGATTGGCCTGATTGTCATGAAAACCTACTTAATGATGAACCTTCTTCCAATCCTTTTTCCTATTATAATTTTACCTAATAACTATGAATAACACCAAAGAATTTGTAATTATTACAAATTCTTTAGTTTACACTTTCACCCGCAGTCGCTAGCGTCTACGTAAAATATTTGTATGTCAATGATTTGGGTCCTCGAGTGGCTCACAACGTGCTTATATGATTTTTTACTTAGCCATTAGGGAGAGTAAACTGCTCGTAAAACACATGGTAGGTCTACTTGAATTAAAAAAAAGTGTTTCAGCCGCTAAGCGTGGTATCTTAAGACAGTTGTGAGCCTCAGTACATTGTCATAAAATGTAATCATAGGGTTGTAACGATGCCACTATAATTGCAATATAGAGGTCGTGCAATCTACTTTTATTCTCCACTAAATTAGGCTTTAGCAGAGGCAGTGTTAAGAGGATTGCTTTTATAGCCTATTACAGAGTTCGTATGGTGAATCTCTAGTTGCATACTTTGCTTAGAATATACACATTTATATCTAAATATAACAAAAAATCGACTGGTAGTGACTACTTTTCCGAAAAAAATGTGTAGGACGTCATAATCATTTGTTTGCAGAAGTCCATCATTATATTCTATTCAGTGTGACTAGAAATGGATCTAGGAATGGAGCCTTTTGATAAACTGTTATATAGTCATAGTGTTACTAACCCTTTATATTTATGCAATTGACCGTTCAAGAGGGATGCAGGATTTCGTTTCCGTCCCATCGCCATGTGCCAGGGCTCCGCAAAGCAATCGCTGATGGCCGCATGTCCCCCGGGCCCCGGGAGGCTGCGCTATAATTGAGGCGCACGACGCGGCTCTCAGCAATATCAGATGTATTCCTATTCGGGTGATTTGATCGAATATGTTATTTTGCAATGGTATATTAATATGGTTTCTTCTTGTCTTCTTACTCTTTTGTATGTTTCGCCGGGGTAAAGTTTCATTTAAATTTTGTGTTCGTTTTATAAGTACCATAACCATACTATGGTTTTCATAAAAAATATCTGCTGTAATATACAAATCAGACTCTTGAAAACCGAGAGCCAGTGGCTTAACTAGTTCATTATAAGATCATCAAGAATACCGAATTGTAATCAAAGTATATTCCAAAATTGCTAGGATAGCTATTAAAATGATCTATCTATTCTAAAATAATGTAAAACAAGTTTGTACCGTTAAAAAATCTCAATAAAAATGTTCCATTCACAATAATTAGCGTCTCGCTCAGCTCCGCGCCGCTCGGTGAGGCTATTTACATTTTTATGAGGATGCACCGAACGCCGGCCAAATTAAACGCGATGCAAGGACAAAGAATGATGGAAAAACACAGCTACGATAATGCCGGACGCAGAGATATTCAACAAATTATATTAGATGCACATATTAAAATATGCTACCCAGCAGTAGATGTATGCATAATAATATTTGGGCAAGGATATCCTGTATCGTCTGGTACAGGTCATGTCTACTTTGTCTATACCAGTTGCTAATTACGAGATTTCATAAATATTCGTTAGTGGTTATCGATAAAATTCAATATTATATTTAAAATCTGATATCGACTGCTGTCTATCGGAAGGAGATGAAAGCATTTCTAACCAATATAGGTTTCTTAATATAGTGATCAAGTACTAACAAATCTTAAAATATTTAAAGCTCCTCGCGTCCGCAGTAAAATATTGTACCCCGTACCGCCTCTTCCAAGCGCGTTGAATGGCGCGTGAAACAAGCATGTCAGTAATTGCACGAGCTGCCGCGTGACGTCACGCCAGGCGCAGGGGACCTGCCAACGAAGTCCTTATTTTCAAATGGAATGCCCTGGAGATTTTCCCGCTTTTCTGGCGGAATTTTCAGCCCCATATTACTAGACTAAATAATGCCTAAAAATAAAAATCAAATTTGTTCACTATTTCTTGCTGATCAATCGTGAAAGCTTGGGCGTAGGTGTCCGCAAATACTTCCTGTAGCCTTAAAAGCTTTATTTGTTTTGGCGACCATCTGGGATTTTAATAATTGACATACATTCTCACACATCCAATCACAACTCTCGTGTTATCCGATAATAAAAAACAAATTACGAATGACAAAAACCTTTTCAATGACAAGTAGCGAAGGTCCAAAAGGACACTTTCCAATATTCGTCTGTTGTGGTCGTTGAAACTGGTACCAATCTACATAATATAATTAAAACGCCCCGCCGCGCGCCGGACCCCAATTGATAAAGCGTACCCTTTTCGCGTCGAAAAAAGTCCGAATCTTTTCGAAAAACACGGAAATTTCGAAACAGAATTTAAAGCGGATTTGGTTACCCAATTCATTAGTGGAGCTTTTAGGATATGTAGCAATTTGATGTTTTTTTCCATCTATTTGTAGTCCAAAGCATACTCCAATTTAGAGATTAATTGATCAGTCTCCAGCAACTAACGATTGTTAATCAACGAATTGATATCTGCCTATCTTAATAGGCAGCTTGGTTTCTAAGTTTTTGGGAAACGACATTATAATTATTTTTATGTCAGGACATTGTACCACATTAACTGTCACCGTCAGTACAATAGGCTTTAGAAGTGCCATGCAATATACATGTGATAGATCCGCCGGCAATAGTATAAAGTAAGGTTTTAGACCGTACTTTATCAAAAGTATACGAACAAGATGGCAAATTCGACATATTTCATCCTAAATTCCTGCGTCTCAGCGTGTCATCGGCCTGGCCTCATGTGTTCGAGGGTCGGGTAAAGCGCGACCGCAACGTTTGGGAGCATTCCGTCACATACTCTGTTCAAATAACCCCTAAAACTACTAGCTTGAATGCAATGTTTTGAAAACAGGACGAAGGACCAGTAAGATCGTCTAAATAATAATATCTACAGGATTACTAGCAATTTGTCGTGTCAATTGCTTCGTGCGATAGATGAACTAAAATGAAATAACTTTAACTCCACCACTTTGTTCTACGAAAATCAGTATTGTTATTTTAGAATTTTGTAATGTAATGGATCACCAATATAATCCTAAATTGAGTCATAGCCTTAAGCTGCTAGTTTTTATTGCACAATTGTATTAAAGATATTGCTCTACAATGGTGACAACAATAAATTCCTTTTAAATTAGAACCCATTCGATAAGTTTTCTTCTGGAAAAGTTAAGAATTACCTTAGATTTTTGATCTGTATAAATTCTGGGTCTTTCATTGTTTTTTATAAATTGTCGTGAACGACAAAATTTCATTTTAGCGTAGCATTTTAGCTCCAGTATCAGACCCTGCAAGTAACGAGAGGAATCACAAGTAACATTGAGTCATTTGTTTTCAAATCATTTTCACATTTGTTTTAGTTGTTTTCCGGAGTTGATGTAGCGGGAATATCAAGCGCTGCTGATCCATTGAGCGTGTCCGTCATTTTAATGTTTTGTCATCAGATTTTACTGTACCTATGAATGAAAGCAATTATATTTCGTCGCTTCATTCTTCAGATATGATTTGATTACCAGGTAGTCCCTCTACTTGCTCGGCAACTATCGCACATTTTTTAGAGATTTAAAAGTATTTAAATTGAAATAAACGTTTCCGGCACGTCCCATCACTAGATCGCCGTATTGTCTTGATTCATTCCTCTTTTGTGCGCGGCAGCTGTCGCACGCGCTGTCTTTTTCGCTCACCATGCCGAAAAGGACGGCACAATCACAAATCGAACGTTATGAAAGGAAGATTAAGAAAATAGAACAACGTGAAAGACGCAGAAGAATCGTAGCTCCTCTGGTTTCATCAGACGATGAAGGTAAGCTCAATTTTAATTTTAGGAAGCGAATTCTTTAATTTACCTACAAAAGTGTTAAGTTTTAATATGCTTTGGGATTGGCCGAGAGCCAATAACTTAGACATTTTCTAAAACTAAACAATATAATTATCGACCGACTTTGCATCGGGGTTGACTGCGAGTCTTCAACGATGACAACTAGCAGAACAATACGTACAATCTGAAATAGATGTATAGTTTCTCTGCAAATACAAATCCGTTTTTTCGGTTAAAATTTCGAACTACCCACAAAAAAAAAAAAAAAAGTATTCTTCACAACCTAAATTACTATGCGTAATTTTAGGTACCGAGGACTCAAGGGACATCAGTGAACCCACTGCTCCGGAGCCAGCACCCGTTGCACCTGAAAATATTCACGATGCGGCACCAGAGCCTACCGACATAATAAACCAGGTCGAGGAACAACCAGGACCAGGTCCTCAGGATGGAACCGCTGCCAGTATCGATCCTGAGTTGGATCCCGAACTTTTATCGGCCTTAGGCGAATCTATGTCCGACGTCCCCGACTATGGAGATAAAGTTCATGAAAATTTGGCAAAAATATGGCTCCCATTATTAAAAAAGGGAATACCTAAAGAAAACAAAGACAACATTTTAAAGGATTATTTAGTACCAGAAAACTGCAGGCTCCTACAAGCACCGAAACTGAACGCAGAAATTTCTGCAGCCGTTCCAGACATGGTGCGTAACCGTGATAAAACCCTCGCCGCTTCCCAACAACAGCTCGGCTTAGGAATAACAGCCATCAACAGAGGTTTAGATATCCTACTCAAGAGTGAGGATAAGGCCCAAGCCATGAGACATCTCAGCAATGGCTGCCGTCTACTTTGTGATTCGCATAATTTAATGACAAAAAATAGAATAAAATTAATCACGCCTAGCATGGATAAGACCTTTTTACACATGATTAATGAATCCGAAAGAGATGAAACATTATTTGGCTCTTCATTGTCGGAGAAAATCAAAGCCGCCAAGGCTATTGAGAAGCAGGGGCTCCAAATCAAGAAGCCACTACCCAAACCCCAAAGAACTATGACCCATCAACCCAGCGCGCGCCCTACGACTTCCCAGGGAAACTGGGCGGCGCCTCCCCGGTACCCGGCGAACAGGGGGGGGGCGAGGAGGCTACAGGAAGCCGCCGGTAGCTCGTCGCACATATACAGCGTCGACCATGCAACCACGAGCAGCGACCCAAGACAAACCACGTGTCTCGTCTCAGAGCCAGCACTAGCACAGGTACATGCGGGTAGACTTACCCACTTTTATAATTGTTGGAATAGAATTACTAACAATAAAGTGGTACTCGACTGGATTAAAAATGGTTATACCATACCCTTTAAGGAACTAGTAAGTCAGTCATGTATACCCCAGAATAGGTTTTCATCTACCGAGAAACTAAATATGTCGGAGGCAATTTTAAAATTAAAGGAATTAGGTGCTATATCCGAGTGCGAGGTCAGTAAAGATCAATTTATATCTAAGGTATTCCTTACCCCGAAGGCTGATGGCGGCAAACGCTTTATATTAAATTTGAAGCCCCTAAACAAGTGCATTCGAAGCGATCGATCACTTTAAGATGGAAGATTACCGAACAGCATGCAAGTTAATACCAAGTGATGGATACCTAGCTACCATCGACTTGAAGGATGCGTATTTCCTTATACCTATTAGGCCCTCCGATCAAAAATTTTTAAGGTTTCAGTTTCAGCTAGCAGATTCGTCCAAAACCATTACATATCAGTTCTCTGCCATGCCATTCGGTTTGTCCACCGCACCACGTGTTTTCACTAAGATTATGAGAGAAGTAATAACCCATCTTAGATGTCGCGGTTTAAAGTCAGTGTATTATCTCGATGATATCCTTTGCATAGGCGAAACTCACGCACAGTGCGCCTTTAACGTTAATGAAACGCTGAATTTACTGAATTGTCTAGGATTTATTATAAATTATAAAAAGAGTAGTTTGTCTCCACAGCAAACTTGCAAATTCCTAGGATTTAATTTTAATACAAGGAACTTAAGCCTTTCACTTCCCTCAGACAAGCGAAGTAAAATTTCTAAATTGGTCACAAGATACACTAAGTTACCATCATGTTCTATTCGCGAATTTGCCCAGCTCATAGGGGTTTTAGTAGCTGCGTGCCCGGCAGTTAAATACGGATGGGTTTACACCAAAATTTTAGAACGGCAAAAATATCTAGCTCTGCTTAGAAATAATGATAATTACGAAAGAAAAATTAATTTGCCGAAAATTATTTTACAAGATTTGTTTTGGTGGTCATTAAATATAGATACTACATTTAATTTTATGAGACAACCAACTTTTGCACTCGAAATCTATACGGACGCCTCCGGATCAGGGTGGGGCGCTGTTTATAAAACTAAGAAAACACACGGGCAGTGGAAAGAAACGGAAAAGGCTAATCACATAAATTACTTGGAATTGATGGCCGCTTTTCTCGGACTTAAGTCTTTTGCTAGCGAGGTGACCAATTGCGCAATATTACTTCGCATTGATAATACAACTGCAATCAGCTATATCAACCGAATGGGGGGTATACAACACCCCCACTTAAACGACTTGGCTAGGGCAATTTGGCTATGGTGCGAGCAGCGAGGTCTTTGGATATTCGCTTCTTATGTCAATAGCAAAGAAAATCGCGCAGACGCTGCATCCAGAATTATCAATCCAGATACAGAATGGACACTATCTGATCAGGCTTTTCTAAACATAGTACGAATATTTGGCCAACCAAAAATCGACCTATTTGCGTCACGAGATAATGCAAAGTGTACCCGTTTCGTCTCTTGGAAGCAAGATCCCGACGCAGTGGCTGTAGACGCATTTACGTTAAACTGGCAGTATGATTATTTTTACGCCTTTCCGCCTTTTTCCCTTATATTAAAATGCTTAAGGAAAATAATTGACGATAAAGGAAACGGTATATTAGTCTATCCCCTTTGGCCATCACAACCCTGGTTCCCACTATTGCAGAACCTTATCGTGTCAGATGTACTTTATTTAAACCCTAATAAATACTTGTTGCAATCACATTTCAGAGATCACCATCCCTTACACAAGAACCTTACCCTGGGTGTCGCGAGGCTTTGCGGCAGTCCTTCATACGACGAGGCGCATGCGCGGAATCCACCATTTTTAACTGCGCAATTTAATAACGGATGCGCATACGGGAGCTTAAACTCTCACCGCTCTGCACTTTCAGCCTTGATTGGGCATAAAATCGGTTCAGACGAGTGTATAAAGCGTCTTCTCAAGGGTGCGTATAAATCAAGGCCCTCTAGGCCTAAATACTCTAGTACATGGAACCCTCAGTTGGTCTTAAACCTAGTTACAACATGGTTTCCTAATATCCAACTCTCACTCGAGAAGATCACAAAAAAACTAGTAATCTTACTAGCAATCTGTACGGCCCACAGGGTGCAGACCCTTTCTCTTATAAAGCTCGAAAATATAACATCTTCGCAGGATGGCATAAAAATAAACATAACTGACATAATAAAGACATCTGCCACAGGTAGAGATCAACCAGTGCTATTCTTACCATACTTCAGGCAAAATATCTCTATTTGCCCAGCCACGGTGCTCTCAGACTATATTTCTATCACTAAAAATATAAGATCTGGGAATACAGGCCCCCTGTTATTAACTTAAAAGCGACCACATAAGGCCGCTACTACCCAGTCCATCAGCAGATGGTTAAAACATGTTCTGTCAGAGAGCGGTATTAACATCAGTATGTTCAGCGCGCACAGCACGCGCCACGCGTCCACCTCGGCCGCAAGCGCCGCCGGCGTGAGTATCGAAACAATACGCAAGACCGCCGGCTGGACTAGCTCATCAAATTCATTCGCCCGCTTCTATAATAGGACCCTCATAGATGAAGGAGAATATTCCCGATCAGTTTGCCTACCGGCAGTAATTGATTTATAAATATAATTATTTAATTTAAATTTAAATAATATTTGTAAAATTATAAAAGAAGCTCTTATATCCGTTAAGTTTATAATAATATATTTTAATTAACATAATAAATATAAAGGTCTTATGTACCTAATCGCTATCAATGATTAAAAATAAAAATCTACTTAGAAAATTTTCATTGTTTAATTTCAAAACTTTCCGCTCTTAACATCTACCTGGTAATCAAATCATATCTGAAGAATGAAGCGACGAAATATAATAGATGATCAAACGAACCTCCACGATGTGAAGTTCGATCATTATTATATGAGTCGCTTCATTCGAAGATATGATCACCCACCCCCCCATACATTTCCCAATAGTAGGAAAGTTTTGTATGTTGCTGAGTATACGTCTCCAAAGAAAATGAATCAAGACAATACGGCGATCTAGTGATGGGACGTGCCGGAAACGTTTATTTCAATTTAAATACTTTTAAATCTCTAAAAAATGTGCGATAGTTTCCGAGCAAGTAGAGGGACTACCTGGTAATCAAATCATATCTTCGAATGAAGCGACTCATATAATAATGATCGAACTTCACATCGTGGAGGTTCGTTTGATCATCTATTATTTTTAAAAATAAATTGATTGGTTGTCCTCTGAAAATTGTAGCGTGAATATTTAAAGAAACCGCTATACCCGATAGAGTTCGATAGGTTGTCTCCGTTATTGACTTAACAATCACTTGTAAATTCTTGATCTAAGTACTAACATAGTTTGTAAGCCCCCACAATTACTAACAATAATGGATTATGTTATCTGAAATAAATAAATAAATTAAATTAAATTAATCAATAATCTCTAGAAAGGGCCGATTCGTTAACATTTTTTCAAGTTACGTACATTGTAAACGTTAAAATAATCATACCGCGCCCTACTCCACGAGTTCGCATCACACCCAGCCTCGGGTTTGTCGTGAAGTCGTCATTTTACAGTCTCGTCTCAAGTGACGGAGCGGGACTCGAAATGCAACTTCCATTGCTTGTGTTTGTATCTGCTTTAATATTTCCAAAGGAAGTTCTCACTATGTTTATCTTTCCGTCGTCTATATATAACGTTGTAAATGGGTTTTATTTTAATGCAAAGCAACACCGACAAGTTTAAAGAAAAAACTACAAATAAATTTAAACGAATAGGCAACACAACAAATGTTCTAGATTTATTGTATTTTGTGATTTTTTTTTCATAGAAAATAATAAAATATCTGGTTAAACTCCGATATTATAAAATTCCCACAACTGAAATCAACAAAATGTTTCCAGACACATAAACATTTACGAAATACTTTGTTGAAATGCCAGCTATAATGTTATTATCATTTTGTTCCAGGTACACTGCCGCTCGGCCAGCCTGCATCTATTCACCGCCTTAATGTCGCTGGATATGTAAATGCTGTAGCTTTAATATTCATTGCGACGCCAGACGATGATGGAGTCAAATGTGGAATGGTTTGAGCAAATAGCTTACAAGTTTTAGGATCATTTTGGGGACAGACTTCATTTAAAAGTGCTGAATATTTTATGTATTTACTTGTATTTTCTGTCGCATCTCACAATAATTTAGTAGAGTATTATTTCTAATAGAGCCAGTATGTGCAGGTATCGGTGAATACGTGCGCATATAATTACCAAAATTAATAATTAAAACGTTCTCACAAGATAATTACCTATTCCACCGTCATCACCACAGTACGTATATCCGAGAATGAGGCGATATTACACCGACACGATACATATAACTCGAGGCCTGTTCACATGTTGAGTACCGTAACGCGATGGGAACGCTAGTCTCTGATTGCTGCGCTGTTTGCTTATTAATTAAATAGACCCCGCAGATTACGTGAGGAGTTAATCGGTGAGGTTTGTATGTTATATGTTTTAGCCAACAATGAATATAACGGGTTTCTAAGTTTTGTATACGTTTTCTTTCGGTAACTTATACTTGTAATAGTAGATCATACATAAGAGGTCGCTGAAATTATTTATATTATTTGTTAGGAAGAGGCTAGACAGGTCAGACCAGATATGGGTGAGAAACGCAAATTCCTCATGAACAATACTGAGCCAAGACTTGAATGACTGCGACTCGGTCGAGGCTCCCTCGCTACCATTGGTTGAAAATTAAATTGTCTTTGGATTCCTCAGCTTAAGAGTTTACTCTTTAATCTTCGAAGCTTGCCGTAATTGCTCCTATTAGAATTTTAAATCTGCCCAGAATTGTGGATGGGTTTAAATATTTGGAGGCAATTAAGAAGTACTGACGTAATATTTTATTAAAAAATGAAATGTTTTGGGTAAAAATTGAAATAATTAGTCTTTTAATAGGTAATTTATGTAATAAGATGCAATTAGTAATTCATTGGACATCATGCTCATCAGCATCGTCACTTGTTTTGAGACCGTTTAAGATCTTAGTTTGCAAAGGGAGATAGGACTTGTAGGCATAGGAAATGGGGACATGAGTATGAGATGAGAGTATTGAGATTAGATTAAAATCCCAAACTATGAATGGGCTACAATAACCTCAGTTTATGCGACAAAATTGAACATGTCTCTCTACATTAGCAGCATATTTCAGTAGCCGTGTGTTTCCAGGACGCGCGGGGCGCATGAAGCCGCGCCTGCCAAAGCCATTCCTTAAAAAGATACGCTACAAAGGTACGTCAGTAGATGGCGCTTCTAGAATGTGTTTACTTATCTGTCTGTCATACATTTGGGTAGATATAAGTTATTACGCCTCCTCGTGTGTTTGTAGATATTTTTTGATTTTCTTAATTTTATTCCAGTTTTTGTGTGATGCCTTTTATTTCAAGTAGATTTGCTGATGTTTCTCATTTCAATAATAGGCATTTAATTTTTTCTATCTTTGGGTGTAAAAAACATTCGTAATTAAGTAAGGTAAGTTTCATTCACCGGTAACACCCGCTACGTGTTGGTAACTCTGCAGTCTGCAGTTCTGCAGCTCGCGGCTGCCAGCTCTGCATATTGATGAGCACCTGTGTTTTAAACTGTTCTATCCTATTGTACCTAGTTTGAGCTGTCTTTAAATTCTGTTTGTAATACGTGTGTGTAGAATTCGTCAAGTGTGGTGTTCTCAACTCTTACCTATACAATTCTGTTCTTACTTAATTCATACAGGTAATTCATGGTGTATAATCTGAGAATAATCTTCTTCTGACTCCTTATATCATATACTTTGATTAAATTCGCGGGGTCGGCGACAAGCTTAGCTTTTAGCTTTTCCCCAAAACTCGTTTAGGGTCAAACCTCGATGTCATCGATGGACACCACAGTCGATCTTGGGCCACAGGAGAAATGTAATGGTGAGATTGTGTGGCCAACCTAGTCCCATAAAAATACAGGTAGTTCAGTATACGGACTGTTATACGTACGGTAATTCAGAATAGTAACGAGATATGTTCCTGGGAATGTCTGGTTCCATCTATCAGGCATATATCATATAGTTGGTAGTTATTAAGTAGGCCTACTTTGTATTCAACCGCCCTTGTCCCCGAGCACTTGACTTTTCTTTACCTGGGAATCTTATTGTTCTTCTAGATCTGTATATTTTCTAATGTAAGTCAAACACGTTTAAAATCAATCTTGAAACTAAATATTTACTTACACCCTTATGAGTTTGAGCCATTTATCACCAAAAAGTATTACAACCAATAAGACTTTAAGATTTATGAGGTCCCAAGCCATATTTATGCAGAACAGACCTTAGCGATGTGAACCGGCTTATCGCCGGGCCGGCTAATCGCAGCCGCGGTAACTGTCGTGCTTTTGTACCGAGATGGCGCCTCTTTTGTTCTTTATCGGAAGGATTAGGAGTTGTTTATCTATGGTCGCGGTGGGTGTTATGGCTTATGCAAGAAGCCCAGTAAATAACACGAAACAAACTTAAAAAAAAATATTATGGGTACTTTTGTATTGTTACATAACTCGTTATTTCATAGTATACTGTCACAATTTTTACTGACAATGTAGCAGGCAAACTTCTGAAAATACTTTAAACAAAACACTTAAATAATGAAATCGAATCGCACTAAATCAATTTAAAAATAAATCCTCTTTTCCCGATATGTAAACATTAAAAAAATACATTTCCGCGTGTCACAGTATGCAAATACTCCAGATTCATTCGTACATTAAAAATACACCCGCACTGGCGTGCAAAATCAATTTGGCCTGATGTACCCCGCGGCGGAGAGGGTTAACTGTGCGGGTAAATATTGGCCGTCCCATCCACGCGCCGGAGTCGTGTCGTGGCCTGCGATGATGTTTATATTGATGTTGTTTTAATTGGCCAATTTGGTGATCGATATTATCTATGTTTGCATGGTAGACTGCCATACAGTGCCACTAACCAAGTTATCTGTTCATTGGATAATGTTGCTACTAAGACTCCCGGTAGAGCCCTTCAGCAGGTCGAACGGGCTTCGGGATCTCCAAACGGAACGTACCGGTGCAAGAAGATAATACCTATAGCCACCGTGGCCCAAGTGGAATAACCACAATTGCTAAATACAAAATTAGTTCAAAACCCTTAATAACCAAAAGATTTTACCTCCATAATATTTGAACAACGTTTAAGTAGTATTTACATGCGCAAATATGGCGAGCCAAATACTTCGAGCTGCCAGGGCAGAGTATAAATGCGGAGAAGAAAATAAATAGAGCATGAGTAATAAATACACCGGAAGAGTTCACTCGAGCTGCATTTCAGGCGTGTGGTAAGCGATTAATAAGTTTGTAAAATTGCTGAATCGCACTAGAGAAAATAAGGCAATATGACATAGGAATACATTTTAACATTGATTTTTGATTCTCCTTTTCACATAGACAGCTGGGGAGGTAAATCAATTTATTAATATTAATATTGCGGTCTATTGTAGATCCAAATAAAGAACAAAATGAATCCCCCTTTACAATCGATACACTATTCGCCTATGAAGTCATAAGTAAGGGTTTTTTTTTTTAAACAATTGCTCTTTGTTAAAATATGATCTTTATATGGCTATTGGCTAATAGCTCTCATGCAAAAAATCCCTACTTCCCAGCCGAGGACAGCCGAGTGGCTGTGTGGGGGTAATATATGGCACTGTCATTTATCGATGGCGGGTTTTCAATAAATATTACCGGTTCAGGGCAGGTTATGGCGGTTCACCGGTCAATAATGACGAAATATCGATGGAACGAAATTTTCATGGATGGGAAATGATTTTTAATTTTGATAAATTGGTTTTGGATAGTGTCGACGTAATATCGGGTATAAAAATTGGGTGTTGGGAAGTTCCTTCTATTCTTTTGTATACAAGCGATATCGCTGACATAATAATATGTTTGATAGCGTTGTACGATATTGTTTCGTGATTTTAACTGCAATCGGAATCTCAAGACAGAAAGTTAGGTTCATTTACATAAATAATACGAAGTTAATAATATTCTAGTCAAATATTTTCTACATTTTACAAATTCTCATCTCCACACAATACTTGTCTCGTAATGAGCATTTGTGTTGCAAAATGGAAATAAAAGTTTGTTAATATCCGAGTTGCCACCCTCGTCGGACACTCGCGACAGCTTTTAATTAATAAGCTGGCAACATTTCCAATCAGATGTCGATTCATGTTTTATTCATGGACTTTATTCCAATATTTTACTCTTGAAACGTTCGAAACGCTTGGAATAATTAATGGGAAATTGTTTACGAATAATAAGGCATAATTTTTTTTTTGTTAAACTAATTCATTATTCATAGTGCAGACATATCTTTATATTTTTTAACTTAAGCAGAACTCGAGCTATCAAGTCTCCTAAAAAGTTATGTGCGTGACGGAACTGTGTGAGGCAGCTTTTTTGACAACGTTCATCAGCGCTAAGAACCATAGAAAAGTTGGAACAGTAAATGTTATGGTTGGAATTTTATTACCATCTTTTACCATCACATCTCTTTATTTTTTGGAAAAATAGTTTGGACTTGTGTAACTATTATGTATTTTTCATTACTCATACTCTGAAAGTAGGTCTGAAGTTGCCTGAGAAGCGGGTTGAAAGTAATACTTTTCAGGCCCGGGAGTTTCGCTTTCAACTGACAGCTGTCAAATTATAAAAAAAAACTAGTTCCATTTTCACATTTCTATGGAACCATGTTCAAACTTTTTCTACAGTCACTCAATTACAGCACGATGTAAAATTAAAATAACATAAAGTTAAGTATTAATTCAAGAATATATTTTTTTAAATGACTTAATTATAATTTAGTTTCAACAATTTCTTTAAAATAACATAGATTTGGGCAAAATATTTAAAGATGAAAATGAAAAATAATGGCTAAATAATGAAGTTGGCCTACCAACGAAAAAAAAAACAAAATAGGCGGCAATCCGATTTTTTTTTTGGAGTTGTAGAGTATTGTTATACTTCCTTGTATTTCTTTAGCCAATTCCAGTTTTTATTTTTATTTTCCTTGTATTCGTAATGAAAAGCACAGTGTTTACCTCGGGTGAAAGATTTATTTTGTCCCTCGAACTATTAGCGCCCTCGCTACGCTCGGGCGCCAAACCCCATCTCGGGGCAAAATAAGTAACTTTCACCACTCATGTAACAATTTACTATTTTTGGTACAGTGAAGGTCAAAGCCGCCTTTGTATTGCACACGTTAAAGCTTCAACATGCCATAGCACGTCGTACGTCATAACGAATACTTATTAAAATGCTGGGATATTAAAATTTCCTAAAATTCCTTCAGAAGGGCCAAGTTGAGTGAAGTTTACGTACTTTTCTAACCTGTGCCGTGTCCTATTAATAAGTAACCGATCGATATGCTTACTTGGCACGATGTCTCTACGGAATTATTGGATCCTAGTCGTGATGTTATTAACTGAAATTACTCAATATTTTTAGAATAAGATGGTTGAAGATCCTCTCACTTTACTTTGCTGTATAAGCTACTTCGCTACAATCCTATTCTGTCAAATAAAAGTAATGCTATGAAAATACCTCATAGCCATAAAATATAATAAAATAAGTAATCACAGCCAAATTTGTTTGTTTTTGAGTAAAGATGATTTCAAATGCAAATCTTTTGGAGAACTCCGGAGCAACGTCACCTCTCTGGCATCACATCCTTTAACTACTGTAATGCGAATTATGCCTCGAGTTTCCTTTCATCGCGTGAGTTTACAAAGATGTTGCAAAGATACATTCCATCGCGTTCGCTCTTGTGTAGCACTGCATATCGTCGTCTCTGTCATATATATCGCGAGAGACAGTCGTGTTCGGGTAACGAAATTTAAAAACAATCCCCACGAGACGCGCGCGCCAATTTATTTTGTTGTTTGCGAGATTGTTTCACCACTCTTTGCAGGGATGGGCATATAGTGTGGGGAGACAGCGAAACTATGAATTAAATAACCATCTAAACAAAGGTCAATATTACATTTAATTACATTCCGACGAATTGATTAACCACAGAGCATATAAGGTCATCAGTAATTGTAACTTGTGGGAATGGGTCGAGTTTGCATGCATTAAATGTGTTCGTTCATCACTCCGTGCTGTTCTGTCCTTTGTGGTTCACCAATATAGAAATATCAAATTTCGTGATCAAACCAATCAAAAACCTCGTCAATTAAATCACACTCTACAGGTCTCACTACCCAAAACCTGAAATGCATCCTTTTTTAGAGCTGCAGAGTAACGAAATCATAATTTGAGGCATCGGTGCAGGCTCGGAGTGGATTGAAAGCGTAAATAATATCACCTGATAACATCGCCATAGAAACTTATATAGTGTATAAGTAGGAAATGGCTTCAAGCAAAGTTCAATAGAGGAATATAATCCGACATTATCATTTTGAATGGTTTGCCAAAAGTTAGATATATTTTCAAAATCTACCATTTGTATTCTTAAATTTGTTTTGTACAAATACTTGCTGTTGTGTTTGGATTTTATTATTCAACCCCAAATATGAAGTCCCATGTTAGGCGCCACATTTATATTAATATTTTCAAGTACTAATAAATATTTTTATTTATTTTAGTAGACATTTTTACAAAATATAAAGTCTTCACCAAGGAAACAATGAGTGTCCTTGTGCGCCCCGGCGGTCTCACGGTGGGCGCCATTACTCCTCATTCTTACGTTATTACATCTCACCGGTGTATAAGTACCGCGGGCGGTACTTATTTCTCATTTGTTTGAGTTGAGTTATTTCACAGTGATATCTTTCTTATTACTGCTTCATGTTATGAGATTGTTGATATATTGAAATAGGTACTTGTTAAATTGAGGAAACTAAAACTCGTGTTTCCCGAAGTAAAATTAAAACATATTTTTTCTTATGAACCATCCATATGAACTAAACGATCGTTTCAAGTGAAACTACTTGCTTTTAACGTTAGTCGTGGCGTAGACTTCGCAAAACGACTCTCGGAAATTAGGTACTTTGCTGTCCTTATCTGGGCCACCTGGGGAGATCCGATGAGATTACAGCGCTTCCCGCGATATAATCCGCGCCATAAACGCCACTCTGTGGGTTATACCTGTTGCCGGAAGTCATAAGGGCGAAAATTAAGAATTAAATTGTAAACCTTGCGAATCCGGTACAGACGAAAATACTTCATTAAATAAACAAAAACTTCACAACTGTCCTTATGACACCCAAATGTCTACTTTGAAAATATTCTTGTTAACAATTTTAATAAAATTTAAATATTAAAATTCTCATAATCGTGAAACAAAGGGACTTGCTCTACCATTACATTACCTGTTTAATCTTCCGGTGGCGAAATACATTAAAACAAATGGAGTGTTTAAAAGAGTACGTACTTGTGGATTTGTTTTCAGCGCCATCCGTAGCGATCGTGCATACATTTATCGAGTTTCGATGCACCTGGGTTTGCTTGGTAAAGATAATTTAATCCACGAAGACGAGCCCCATCATTTTTCACAGAGCATGTGCGCAAGGTACTGCCAATGTGTTAGTTCTACCATTACGCACTTATTGGCGCCGTGGTCAGGCGCACCCGTCGACTACAACATAACATCAGAACTCCCCTCATCCCGCGGCGTCACTCAAGTAATAACTCTAAATTGAAAATTTAAAAACCCCCGTTGCGACGACCTTTTTTTCATCAAATGTATACAATAATCAACAGAAAATCTATGTAAAAGTATGAGACATTATTTTGTTATGACATTATAATAATTGACATTAGAATAGACAACGAATCTAAATATTGATGCTACGGAGGTTTATTTCCTAATAAAATATTATCAATTATGATTAAATTTCATGTAATAACTCTGGACGGGAGCAGCCCAGGGGAAGAATTTTCAATAACGCTAAAATTATTTTAAATTAGATTTGTTTTTTTATATTTTTTCTCAATGGTGGAGCAGCGCCCTCTGGAATTATTATAACGTAATATTCCATGACCATTAACAAAACAAACCAAATTTCACGCATGCGCGTATCCATCATTTGACACGTGACTTATGGAACGTCTGTCTTATAAAAATTGATAAAATATACATTTGTTCCAGAATCAGGGCAACTTTCATATTTATAATATTGTAAAAAGCCAGTTCAGACTATTACGATCATTTAAAAATATAATAATCTAAATCCATTAATCTCAAATTTCGAATGGATTCGAGCCGTGGAAGTTGGTTTTGGCCGTGAATGTGGCTTTTTAACCTACAAAAGAGCTGATGATCTTCAAACGGCAGAACACTCTCGATCAGAATACCTATCTAACAAAAGAAACACAATTGAAATCGGTTCATCAGCTTGGGCGCTACGTTGCCACAGACAGACACACAGATACACAGATACACATGTTAAACTTATAACACTCCTCTTTTTTCGTCGGGGGTTAAAAATAGAGTGGCGCGTCTTCGTGGATTGATCTATACCTCTGACTATGTAGTTTGACATAAGCTATCGACAAGGATTTTTTTCAAGAGTATTTTGGTCCAACTAATAAACAACGATTTGGAGCCCAAAATGGGACTTTCTAAATTTAGTGTTGCCTTCAAACTCATTTAAGCTTGTAGCTTTGTTAATCTCGTAAAAAAACCGAATCGCACATTAATGTGTTACCTTAATTTCATTTATAAGAAGATTCCTATCTGTAAATAATTTAGCTATTCAACACATTAACCTCATTTTCGCGGAGATAACGTTGTCAACGGCACCCACTCTGTCTGTACCAGCTGGGTATAACGAGTGCAGGCCGGAAGTGCGTCGATGCGGAAGCCGGTAACGCTTCCCGCGCTCGCAGGACTTCCGCCAACATGGCGGCGGGTCGCAACGCGCCTGGCGACACTCAGAGCCGGCATTCTACCCTGGAAAAGCTGTCAATGTTGGAAATGGGTTATTTGGCTGCTTGTAATCTGTTTTCAATGTGAATTTGGTGTTAAATTATGGTAGACAGAACAATTTCGCCAAGAAAATGTTAAAAGTATAGTTTTCTTTTTAGTAGCCTACATATCTCGCGGCTAAGCAGAATGTGATCATCACAGGGCTACAATAAAGTTCTATGTCAACTGAATATAAAATGTACTTTGAAGATTACTCTTATGTCATAAGAATATGAGCTTATAAATAACCGCTGCACACCAGAGCGTGCACATGGCGCCCGCCCGCGACACGCCTGATAAATAAGGTGTATAAACATTAGCCGGATAACACTCCACAGGTGGGAGATGTGACTTCGGATATTACGTGTAGCAAACGCAAGGTTTGCCGCTTCCGTGTGAAATATAACCAAACGACTTTAAAGGTATTTGGATAAAGTCCTTTTTTTCAGTTTCCTCCTAAGAGGTTATTAACAAGCTATGGATACATAAAACCTTGTTAAATAGTCACAGTTTTATTCATTATTTCATAGGCAATCAATATTTAATACAAAAAACTCTCCCACACTTATACAATACTTTTACAAAGTCGGCTGTCTAACAAAAGGTTCAATCGATTTAACCTCAAACAGCGATTTTGGTAAACCTAAAAACAGATTCTATTAAGCCACCTCCAACATAATTGCCCGAGCGCAGGCGGCGCAGATCCCAATACCGATAGAGTTAAGGAGGTAATTAGGGAGAGCTGGATTTTTATCAGCAGCCACGAGTTGTGGGTGAAGATTATTTAGCCATTTGCAGCCTCATTAGAGATTAGATGGGAAGTGGTTTTCAGGATATTGTGATTGTTACGAAGTACACAAGTCATCTTCGTACGTATCCTTTCTTAATTCGATATTTAATATTTCTAGTCTTTTCCCGATTTTTTTCGGAGTCTCTTTCCAGTTTTTACTATATTAATAGTCGTATGTCCATCATCTTAAAAAGACAATCAGGACAGCAAGCTTAACTTGCCTTCTGAAGTTCGAAAATGAGATATATTCCTAACAATAGCATATATATCCTATTAGATAATGGAAGCTAAAGCACAGGCTGAAATCTTTGTATATCAAACCATTAAAGCAGTACTTAGTCTTTGTAGGTTAACGATTGTTAGAAGTTTTCAACTGAACCTTTATAGTACGGCAATAAGGATGATAGTAGAATGAGGAGGTTGATAGCAATAGCCATTTAGAGTTAGTGTTTATTGTTTTGATAGTGTTTACTGTAAAGTTATACTGGCCGTTAAGTGAGACGACTGCTCAGAAATTGATCTAGGTATTTAATAGGAACTTATAGTTGATATAATATTTTTTGAAATATTTACTGGCATGAATGGATTGATTTTGGTTTGTCTTCCGTAAAACAGGTTAAGGATTGTCTCTAAAACATTAAATAAGAACATCTAAGTTGAGAAATGTGCGATATACAATTAACATCATAAGCAGACGTGCCAGGTGTCATCAGGACATAAGCTGCCAGGTATTTCGTCACGTATCTAATATCTCACTGGTCTAGTCCAGTGCTAACGTACAATATAACTAATACCTTCCAGTTAGTGGCGGCGTTATTGCTCGTAAACTTGCTTCGGACACACGACGTGTACTGATAAAATGTTGCTCACACTGGCTTCGTAAATAAGCTGTTATAATTCAACTATTGAGACTGGACTATTGTGAGGTCGCTCGATTTATTTTTCAGCATTACCTACCAATAGCTATGGTTCCCCACCGGTGGTTCACGGAACACAGGTGGTTCGTGAGAGCTACGGGAGTGTTTGCAAGAAAGGTCGAGCACATAATATTATAAAAAAATGCTTATACATACTGATGATTTAAAAATATCCTTAAAATATTCACAATGTTATATACCACATATCTTATGGTCACTGCTAACAATACAATAGTTGGACTAGTCCTTAATTAAAAAAAGGTTGGGTGCCACTGTTAAGGTTTTCAATATTTCATAGTCAATTGTTTGTCAGCTCTGGCACGAAATTGAATATTTTCTTACTCTGAGGACTTTATTATTATTATAACTCTGCTGATGCTAACGAAGGTGCACTATAGATAGCTGTAGGAGTTGGATATGATCCATCATCCATGCCCCCTTCAGTTGGGTTCACTTGATAATTACGATATTGTGGTTATATCACACACTAGCTGGGAAATGGTATCACAGAGCGATGGTAATGTTACGGCGCCGTTAACATACGCTTATCGTGATTAGGATTTGTAAAACGACACTCCTCAAGTGTAATGTTATATTGTTGATGCTGTCACGAGTGGTTTTAATCCCTCTTGTAATATAGAGGCATGTCTTTAATAGCAACAATGGTGCAGTAATTTTTAAAAACAATTATGGTTTAGTTATCTTGATGACCTTTAAAATAATTGAATAGATCACTTAATAAATGAAAAACAATAAGAAGTTTTCACAAATGTAACATTAACAAAACCCCAGATACCTCTGCGATTCAATGAAGCGACAGTATCATTGTGTAAGTAGTGTCTATTTACCTTAATGCCGCACCATTTTAGCCGCCTCGTTAGACCCCGGGACGACTGGCCGCCATCTTTTATTCAACAGACCGATGAACGAATGAATGTGAACGAGTGAACGGGCTCCGATTGACGAGCGTCAGAACCGTTGCAAAATTATTCGATGTAGTCCATTTGAATCTTATTCCTATCGTGGGTAAGCTTGATTTGGTTTGGGGAGCGGAAATTACAAGTTGTTGATTTTGATGAGGCAGAACTTGGTTGGAGTTTTATTTATGTTTAAAAGAGTGTGAATGGTCCTCTTGACTTTATTTCCGCGTCTATTGAATCTGATCGTAAATCAACTCACGATTTAAAACATCAACCTTGAAAATATATAGCTATTGCCAAGTTTTAATTAAATTTTCACACGAACATTTTTATGATACCTCCCTTCCATCTTCTCTCGTATGTCTCCACATAATTAATCTAGAATTCCAAATTATTTAATAGCTAATATTCAACATCCTTATTCCAATAATAAAACGAAAACAATAATTTCATTTATACGAACAATATGTTATAATTGTGTCTATCATTACACACCACGCTACGTGCGTGCGTACACGTGCGGACGTGAGCGGAACGCGCACGACCCGACACGGGCCGGCGAGGGACTCGTTTCAAACTAATCATGATTGGTATTTATGGGCTCAATGGCTTTTTTCTGCTAAATGTGATTTAGATGTTCTCATTGTTTATAATACTTTCAGGCTATGTTTTTAAATTAAATTGATATAGTGCCCTAAAAATCCATTAACTCGCTGTAAAATAAATAATCGATCATAAGTCCCACGTTGGGCGCCATGAAATACATTTCTCATAAAACTACTAAATATAAAGAAAATCGATTGTGCTATAATTAAATCAAGCCAATCAATTTCATTGAACTAAAAACGAACTCACAATGAGCGGAAATCCTGTGAAGTAGATTTTCCAATTTTAAGAAGACCGAATTTGATTCAGTGGTCTTCTCTAAGTTTCTTGCGTTCAACTTCAATGCCTTAACTGTTGCTAGATGAATATTTCAGGCTGCTTAATAGGCAAGAGCTTAGAGCTTGACTCAGCAATGGCGTGAGGAGCCGTAGTTGAAAAATGGCACCAATATCACGGTGTCGGCGCACCACAGATTTGAATTTAGAACGAAAAAAAAAACGATTGACTTACTGCCATATACATTTTGTTACGGCATTCGTACGAACATTGTAACCTGGAAACACTTTTAATATATTACACGGTTATAACTTAATTGATATCTGAATGACAAGGTTGGAACCTCATTGTCAACAATAAAACCATATATTCTCAAGATGGCTACACCACCTACTTCTAAAACCAGCGTTAAGCTAGTCGAAATGAGTCTCTTATTTACTTTCTTGAAAATTTGTAAGAAAATCTTAACTGAGGCTGTCGCCACTTCCTGAGCTCCTAAAGCCGTTAATATTCCACCATCGTCCTGTATATTATTACTTCGCTTAACAGTATCATGTTCACAGCATCCATGATATCCGACACTCTCGTTGCAAGTTATTCTGCACACCGGGTTTTCCAGGAAAACATTCTACATAGACTTATATAAGTATTATTCGGGTGCATTTCAGTATTGATAGGTTACTATCTCGTGAATTACAATGGATGAACTGACCGTTGGTTGAGTCCCGCTTCCAACGTACGCTTGTATGTATAATATGATGATGATCGGCATATGAAATATGAACCTACACAGAAGAGGAACTCGCCTCAATAAAATACACTCTTTTGATCTTGTTTATACCACCACTGTACAATGTTGCGAAGCATCTCCAAGAAATCTCCAACTTTGTTATACCAAAGTAAATTTCCCTTTTACGTTGACGATAAAATAATTTAGCTGATTTAAGTACAACTGGGTGAAGCAATTTACAGTCGACTCGTAAACATCGTGCCTTTTTATTCCGTGTTTGGGAGCTCTGTGCTAACTTAATGCGATAAAATTATGTTATTAGCTTTGTTGAGGAGATAATAACTGAGAAATCGTTATCTATTATAGTTTTTATAGTTACTGTGAACTAATAAAAGTTTACAGGATAATTATTAACATCATAAAGTGGTTTATCTATTTGGTTTTAATTAAACCGAGTTCTCTCAGAAATATTCGATTACCCGTCGGCTTACTTAAACGTTATTAACGCAGCTTTCAGCGACTATGACAGTTATTATGACGTCACAGTCGAGCGCCGCTCGTTGGCGGGAACATTTTTGATTTAATTAGTAAAGATGTCATCGTGGAGTTTAGCGCTCGGCTGGATAGCAGTCTGTGTGCCTAGTGTCATTCTTTACGCTTTATACCGTATCCGCGTTGACGCGGAGTCCTTATGGATTACTCGTATCGGCAAGTTAAAATCGTTTTATGAGTTGTTTAAAATTGACATCTACTGGGCAACCGCTCTTCAACTGCAAATATAAGCACATATGGCCGCTTGTAGTTATTGTGGCAGGGGCCAATAGTGGCTGCCGGCTTATAAATAAAATTATCAACTGTACGTAGTTTAGGCTGCCCGGTGTTCTAATCTAGCCACATTTCGAACTCTTCTAAATAAAATCCATCCAGCGTTTCTTTACCCAACCTTAATGGGTTTAGATTCTGGACAATATGCTTCATGGAAATCCGCCGCCTTTCTTTTCGAAGACGAATCACTTTTATAACGTTTATTAGCCTGCCGATAGCCGATCAATATTGGTTACTAGGCTAAGTTGTATTGCAGGATTGTGGTACACCTGGTTTCCCCGAGGCACTCGTTTGTCCAAAGCCTCTGGAGCCAACACTCGTTCGTTAGTGGACCGGGTAAATGGGCGAAGCTCTAATTAAAAGCTGCTGCGTTCGGGCATTGTTCAAATCACTGTGTGGCACCGGTGTCATTAAATCACATTAATTGTTACTCTCGTATGTGGGGATAAGGTTTAAATTCTTACTAATCGGATTGGATAAAACTTGTTATTGAAAAATGGCCTTGATTGAATTATAATAAATTGGAAAAAGGGAAGAAAGTTTACTGTGATTGTGATTTTCCTGTCCAAGCTCCGACCGACAGTAGCGCAACTAAAAGATGAAAATAACGACGTATCCTTCTTATTAATTCCATAAAGTTTACCAAAATCAATCTGTTTTCCATTTTAGTTTCCGGTCGAGTGGCCTCGATGCCTCGCCTCGCTCCCTCAATTATCTGCTCCATAATAAATCTCGACGGTGGAGTATCGCCGATTAATCGTCAACAATAAGTCTCACAGAAAGTTTCGCAAAGTTTGAATTGACGACCGAAATGAGATGGTTAAAATGAATTTTGAAACGAAAGAGTGAAGTGAAATATTCAAACACCTTTTATGTGAACTATAATTGTTTACTCTCAATTTGTTTTTTGACTTAATTATTTACACAGCAAAGATTCAAACTAAAATACAGGCGCGCCCATTGTCGACCGCACGTCACATGCGCGCCGCACGTGGCCCACGTCATATCCGCGCGACACGTGACACGCGGCAATTAATTTGATTTGCACAGTTCCGCGGCAAATTGACGTCTGAGTGTATTGCGTTACCTGCGGACAGCTCATGATGAGGGCAAGGGGAAATCCTATACTCCTTTCATTTGGGCATAAGAACTCCTTCCATTATATATCATCATATATACCTAGGTATACCATTAATTGGTATTGGTATACTACACACTATAATAAAATAGTTTGAGATCACTTATAAGTCTTATTATATTAAAAAGGTAGTGGTAATATGATGGATAACAAAGGAGTAGATAAATGTATACTTATTGCGACAGTTTCAACTTTAGTGATGTAACCCAGATGCTGCAAATCCGTAAGTAACCGCACTCTCCGCGGATATTCCGCGCGGCATTGCGGCAAATTGTCAGTGTATCACGTTAGCTGCGGCCGAGTGACGTCACTACTGTGAGTGATGTGCCGCGGTCAATGTGTCAACGGACTGCGAGAATGCGGATTTGTTGAAAATACTTTGCATTATCGCTTTGCTGTAGTGGTTTTATTTTCAATCAATTTTACCTATGGGTTATTTAAAGGGCCTGGCCCGCTATATTATATACTCCTACTAAAAGCCTATAATGTATACTATAGTAGTCTCCAAAGACCGCTCAAAAGAAGCTCAGAGCTAACTTTTCCTCAGTACTTTTCAAATGCAATGGAGACCACCAGCGTTTAAATGAGTTTTTGTGGGATTGGTTTCATCTTGTATCTATTTATACTAATTTTTTTAACCTACTCCTAACAACTTTGGAACAAAACTTGCACAGTATAGTCCCATTTTACAAAGCCTTTACCAAATACCCAAAATGAAGTATTTTGTTGTTTTATTATGTCAACCTTTTTTACCTTACTAAGTATAAATCTATAATTTCATCATCTTGTTAATTAAGTCCAATTATGTGTAATTGGTGTGTGCACCACGATGTATTTATTATTCATAATCACTAACGATTGATTGTATTCGCAGGCGACACAATATGTCCGAGCGGCATGTTCCGGTGTCCCGAGGGCAAGTGCATCCCGGCGCTGTGGGTGTGCAACTACCAGCGCGACTGCGAGAAGGGCGAGGACGAGTTCCAGTCGTGCCGTGAGTACACAGCCTTATATTACCCCTGCAATTATAAGTTTACTGTAGTGTACCGTGTAACGTGTTTACCATTATAATTATTTCAAACAAGCAAAGCGTCTCTACGTCGATGTTAAAAGTTAGGTCACCGCAAAACAACGATAGCGTCACGACGCCGTTATAAAAGTGTCAGGACACCGCTATGAAACGGAAACCTTTCGCATTTATTACACTAGATATAATATCTCATTACTTCCGCCTTTTGTACACTGTCCATCTTCCGCTACACACACCACATAGTTTTCAAAGCTAGTGGTTTAACCGCAATGGTTTCCACCTGAATTGCAATTAGTCCGGAGAGGATCGGCTCGCTTGCAGTTTCACTAAGCCGAGATTGAGTCTGCACCCGCTGCTGACTGCGGAGAGACGCGACCGAGCAATTCACCTGTTTATGCAAGTTGTCAAGTGAATAGAAATAGAGGGGGCAATGAAAAAGTTTATAGTTTAGATAGAACCGGAAAAGGGGGGCTGTTAGTGCTGTTACGTATTGTATTCTTATGGGAATGAATATTGATACCACCTTTACACAATTTGCTGAGGCTTTAAAAATGGTAAAGCGCCGAGTATAATTAAAATATATATCAAGCTGAAGATTAAAGGGATCAAATTCCTATAAAATTAAAGGAACGGGTCAAATGTAAACCATCAAGCTGGGGAAGTAGTGCCCCACCCTCAGCCCGGAACACACTTGTTTCCGAAGTGCTCCGCTAGAAACTAGCTAATAATTAGTAGAAACCGTGCCACGTGATCAGTTTTATTTTTGCCGGTCTAGTGAGTGAGTGATTCGCCAGGATACATGGAGGCAGGTCTGTAAGACATCAGCGCCCGAAGATATCGCATCTGGACCTTGCGGGGCCAATTCCAGGAGCTGCTTAAGCGGAACCGACCCGGGAAAAGCGCCACCTTACAGCGCCGGCGAGCACCTTCCAGCCGCCACCAAGATACTGACGATCCGAAGATCTTGAGTCAGTTTTCCCGGGCCAGAATTGGCGTAAACAAGCGTCACAGATCGCCTACGTCACCAAGCCGAGCCACTAGAACATTCCATATAGGGCTCGGGTGACGTCAGGCCGGGCGCCGGACTTGCTCCGAAGACGTCCTGAGGATCCCTGAGGGGGACCATCTTTTGAGGGGGACTACTGCATCAGGTCACCGCCAGTTCCAGCGTGTGAGCAATCGCCACCCAGCGCGCGTCATCAAGTGCGTCACAAAGTGCACCCGGTACGTAGTTTCCCCTTCCACATTCCCAACCCGCTTACCCCCTCCAAATTTTTTACCCCCCCCCCCCTCCCCCTTCCTCACCCCCCCTCCAAAAAGTCGAATTCTGGACCCCCCCCCCCGACCCCCCTCAATAACATTTCCCCTCGGGCCATAACATCTGATCCGAGGGTCGTAGAAATCAGGGAGTGGTCGCGGCAGATTGCCACTAAGCAGCCGCAACTTCTGGCCCCAAAAAATCTGCCCCAAAATTCGACCCCCCCCCCCCCCTTCCCCTCCCTCACCCCCCTCCAAAAAGTCGATTTTTGGTCCCCCCCCCCCCCACCCCAAAGTTGATATTGGATTCCCCCCCCCTCCCCCCACCCCCTTCAAGGAAATTTCCCCCTCGGGCCATAACTTTTGACTCGAGGGTCGCAGAAATAAGGGAGTGGTCGCGGCAGGTTGCTACCATCTGGCCGCAACTTCTGGCCCCAACAATCTGCCCCCCCCAATTTTCGACACTTTTCCCTACTCCAACTCCTTTAATCCTTCCCCTACACCGAGGTGCTAGTGAAAAGTGATAGTGCGACAGTGCAGCACTACACCTTGGGTGTGCGCTCTCCACGCTCCAAGGAACACGCCCGGGACACTCACTGCCGCTGCCCCGGCTGTGGGCTGCCTTATTGGGCGCCTTGGCACACTACATCTGGCGACCTGTTGCCAACACGGTACAGTAACTATTTTACTGTACCACACTATACTACCTGACCTGGCATCGCGTGTCATTCACCGAGCCAGCGACCGTCGAGCATCGTCTTCGAGCTCGACACTAGTTATAAGGACCGTCTCTGGGCCTATTGCCTAGGGACTTAATTTTAAGTTAATTTTAAGATTTTATTTTTTATATTCTTTGACCGCCCGCTAGTCGGGACTTTTAATTTTCGTTTGACGTTTTTAATAATTAACACTTTAACTTTTTAATTTTAATTTTACATTTTAAAATTTTTTGACGTTTTTAAGACTTTTTAATTTTTTATATTTTACTGTTTTTAAATTTTGACATTTTTTAAATTTTTTATTTTAACATTAAAATTTTTAACATTTTGACTACTGGAGCTGCCATTTACACAGCTCCATTTTAAACCGTCAGTCCAAATTTTACAACTTTTACAAACTTCTTGGACTGACGAAGCCGCGGACCCTCCAAGATGTTTTTGCCCCACCGCACCCCCGTGAAGCGGCAAAGCGGATCCACTTCCCCGGACAGACGCCGGATTGAGCAGCCCACGGGGCGGCCAACCGTAAGACGGAGTATCGGGGAGTGGGAGTCCGCGAAGCCAACGCCGCAACCGAACCCCCCATCCCCCAAACTGAACCTGACGGTGACAAAGCCCAAGCCAAAGGCAGTGTCTGGCCAAGAGGGCAAGGCACCTACTGCCCCCTCACCATCCGCCACCGTCAGTAGCCCTACACAGAAACCCGTCTATCCGTCCAGAGTTGCGGAGGCAAAAGCGTGCCTGGGCAAGGCTAAGCTTCACCTCGGCAACTCTAGAAACCTGAAGACGGATATCAAGACGGGGGTAACAGTGGCCATAGAACGACTCTACCAATTAGTGAAAGAGTCGGAGATGGCAAGGGGTGGGGAAATCACGAAGAAAGGGGAAAAGCCTGTTGAGGCAAAAGACGCCGGAGGCCAGAACGCGATGGCCGAACTCTACCGAAAGATCGAGGAGAACTCCCAACTGTCGAGGGAAAATACCGACAAAATGCGAGTTCTCCAAGCCTCCATCGATAAACACCAAAAGGCGATGGAGGAGGCCGGGCCGGTGGCGGGTGAAACCGGAGGACAAGACCACAAGGACCTCATGGCGGAGGTCCAATCTCTAAAGCGTACTGCTGAAGAGATGAGTGGACAGCTCTCCGCAATGAGCGAGAAGGCTCCCTCATACGCGGAACAGCTGTCGAAACCGCGGCCCACTCCATTAGGAGCGGGGCCGAAACACTCGGTGATCGTGTCCTCCGACGACACCGCGGACACCGGCTCGGACGTGATTGATAGAGTTCGGCAGGCGTTAGACGCCAAGAAGAGCGGCTTGCAGATTGAGCGGGTCCGAAAGGTCAAGGACCAAAAAGTCATTCTGAGCTGTGCCACCAAGGGAGAGATAGAGCGAACGGTGACACAGCTCAGAAAGGACAAGAAGCTCAAGGTCGAGGAGGCCAAGAACAAAAACCCCTTGGTCATCCTTAGAGATGTCTTCAAATACAACACAGACGAAGACATCCAGACCGCGCTCGTCTCTCAGAACATGCGGCTGGTAGGAGACCTTTCGGCCGATGACAAGGTCGTCGCCGTTAAGTACCGCAGAAGGGCGAGGAACCCGCACCAGAACCACGTGGTTTTGCAGGTCTCGCCCAAGATGTGGAAGCGGCTGACGACCGCCGAAAGGGTCTTCGTAGACATTCAGTATGTCCCGGTCCAAGATCAAACACCGTTGATACAGTGTACACGGTGTTTGGCATTTGGACACGGCCGCAAAACGTGTTCTGAGACGGCCGACCTCTGTGCGCACTGCGGTGGGCGACACCTCAGGACCGACTGCCCGAAATGGGAGTCAGGCGAGGCGTCAGTGTGCCGGAACTGCGAAATCGCGAAAGTTCCGGGCACTGCCCATACAGCCTTCAGCCTGGAATGCCCGATCCGCAAGAAGTGGGACGCGTTAGCTAGAGCCGCCATAGCCTATTGCTAAGGTGGTCACTAGGGTCCCACTCGGTAGGAGCACCGCAGCATACAGGATAGCCCAAGCGAACCTCCAGAGGAAAGAACTAGCGACCAACGAGCTCATGCTCGAAGCCAGCAAAAGGCGTATCGCGGTCGCGATGGTCCAGGAACCTTACGTGGGGGGGCGAAAGGAGATGAGGAACTACGGAGCGGCGAGGATTTACCAAAGCGCGGATCGCGGCGAAGGCACTGTCAAGGCGGCAATAGTCGTCTTTGACCAAACTATTGACGTCTTGCAGTGCCCGGCCTTTACCACAAACAACATCGTCGTGGGTAAGTTGCGGACCAGCGCATGGGAAGTCCTCGTCGTCTCGTACTACTTTGAACCTGACCAACCCATAGGGCCATACTTGGACCATCTCAACACCATAGTTCTTTCTCACCGCAACTACAAGATCATAGTTGGAGGCGACGCAAATGCAAAGAGTTCGTGGTGGGGCAGCATTACGAACGATAGCAGGGGCGAGGAAATGCTGGGTGCGCTCATAGAGATGAACCTGCACGTACTGAACGACGGTGACGTCCCCACGTTCGATACTGTAAGGGGAGGACGACGGCTAACAAGCTTCGTCGACGTCACAGCGTGCACAGAGGACCTTCTAGCGCTGGTGGAAGACTGGAGAGTGGCTGAAGATCTCACGAGCTCAGATCACAATGGTATACTCTTCCAAATTAAATTGTGTAAGGCAAAAGGAATTAGCATCAATAGAACCACGCGTATATTCAATTCAAAAAACGCTAACTGGGTCCAGTTTCATGAGAAACTGGAACAGTTCAAATCACAGTATAATTTAAACAAAACAGACATAGTTAATATTAATAGTAAAATCGAATTAGAAAGACATGTAAATAGCCTTACACAAGTAGTTACAGAAACATGCACCCAAGTAATACCCAAACATAAATCAGGCCACAAACTCAAAATACCATGGTGGTCTGACGATCTTGAGAGAATGAAGCGAGAAGTCAACACAAAAAAGCGTAGAGTCCGATGTGCTGCACCAACCCGAAGACCAGGAGTTGTCGAGCAGTACCTGCAGGCGAAACTCGAGTATGAGGACGCAGCCAAAAAGGCACAGATTAAGAGCTGGAAGGCATTCTGCGAAAGACAGGACAAAGAAGGAGTATGGGAGAACATCTACAGGGTCATAAAGAACACCACCAGGAGACAGGAAGACCTTCCATTGGAGAGAGACGGCACCATTGTAGGGCAGCAAGAGTCTGCCCGACTCTTAGCGGACACGTTCTTCCCGGGAGACCTGGAGACGGAGGACAACTTAGACCACCAGCGGACAAGAGCCCTAGCGAACCGTGTGAACGACAGCGTCGATGGCGAAGTCCACGACCCGCCGTTCACACTGGAGGAGCTCAGAGCCGCGGCGGAAAGTTTTAACCCGAAAAAGGCACCCGGAGGAGACGGCTTCACCGCCGACATATGTTGCCAGGTGATCGAACAGGATCCGGACCTGCACCTGGCAATCATGAACAAGTGCCTAGAGTTGGGTCTCTTCCCGGAACAATGGAAGGTAGCAGTGGTGGTCGTGCTGCGGAAGCCTGGAAAAACCAACTACACAAGCCCCAAGTCCTATCGGCCCATCGGCCTTTTGCCAGTCATGGGGAAGATTCTGGAAAAGATGGTGGTCAATAGACTCAAGTGGCACCTGATTCCTAGGCTCAGTCTGCGCCAATATGGCTTTATGCCCCAACGTAGCACCGAGGACTCCCTTTATGACCTGATACAGTACATACGCGGCAATCTACTTCAACGAAAGATCGTGACCGTGGTATCACTGGACATAGAGGGAGCCTTCGACAGCGCCTGGTGGCCGGCCATAAGGGTGAGACTGGCCGAAGAAGAGTGCCCGGTCAACCTCCGACGAATCGTCGACAGCTACCTGCAGGACCGAAAGGTCCGAGTCAGGTATGCTGGCGAGGAGTACACAAAGGGCACTCAAAAAGGGTGCGTACAGGGGTCTATCGGCGGGCCTGTACTGTGGAATCTTCTCCTTGACCCGTTGCTGAAAGGACTCGAAACGCGGGGGCAATATGTGCAGGCTTTCGCAGACGACGTAGTCCTTGTTTTTGCCGGCGACACGGCACTGGACATACAGCGTCAAGCCAATCCCACTCTCGCCTATGTGCGGGAGTGGGGTGTCAAGAACAAGCTGAAGTTCGCACCTCACAAAACAAGCGCGATGGTTGTGACACGAAAGCTGATCTATGACACCCCCATCCTGACCATGGGAGGGATTGATATTGGCATAACAGACGAGATTAAGATCTTAGGGCTCACAATCGACCATAAGTTGACATTCAACAGCCACACTGCGAACATCTGCAGAAAGGCGTTGAATGTCTTCAAACAGCTAGCAAAGGCTGCTAAAACTAGCTGGGGCCTTCACCCGGAAGTTATCCGGGTGATATACACGGCCACCATAGAGCCCATCATCATGTACGCTGCCAGTGCTTGGTCGCCGTCAACAAACAAGATCACTGCTCAGAAGCAGCTGAACACTGTCCAGAGGGGCTTTGCGCAAAAGATGTGCAAGGCCTACAAAACGGTGTCCTTGAACGCGTCGCTCGCTCTGACCGGGTTACTGCCCCTCGATATTCGCATACGCGAAGCGGCCTCCCTGTACAAGGCCAAGAGGGGAGTACCCCGACCAGAGCTAGGCGACATGGAAGTCGAAAGCAGACTGGCATATACGAGTACTCCGCATCCGGCAAAACATATGGACCTTAAGTTCATGAACTTGACGGATCAGCAAAGCGTGACCACCAACGTAAGCAGCGCAGTAAGAATATACACGGACGGCAGCAAAATTGAAGGCAAGGTCGGAGCTTCACTTTCCATTTGGAACAGTGAAACTGAGATCAAGTCGCTCAAACTCAAACTGTCGTCTTACTGCACGGTCTATCAAGCCGAACTTTTGGCCATATGCCGAGCCACTAAATACGCGTTTGAGTGTAGGAGCGCCAGTCTCGCTGTAATAAGCGACTCGCGTTCGGCACTCGAGACAGTGGTCAACCCGCTCTCTCTTCACCCGCTCGCCGCCGAGGCGAGGAACAACATCGCCGCGTGCAGACTCCAAAACAAGGACATTTCCTTGTTTTGGATAAAGGCACACGCAGGGCTGGCGGGTAACGAGAGAGCGGACGAATTGGCAAAGCAAGCAGCGCTGCACAGTAAGACCAAGCCAACGTACGACAAATGTCCGGTATCATTCGTCAAGCGACAAATACGTTTGGAGTCGCTGGACGAATGGAACCGTAAGTACAAGACTGACACCACTGCTTCCACGACGAAAATGTTTTTCCCTGACCTGGTGGTGTCCTATAGGACAATTAGGAAGATTCATCCCACTGCCACGCTCACACAGGTTCTGACCGGGCACGGTGGGTTCTCAGAGTACTTGAACCGTTTCAAGTGCAAGGAGGACCCATCCTGCATCTGTGAGCCGGGTGTGAGCGAGACAGTGGAGCATGTCTTACTGCATTGCCCTGTGTACTCACGCCAAAGATATGATGTGCAAATGTCTTTAGACACCACTTTAGATTTACACAGTGTTTGTAAACTTGTCATGGACAGCGAGAAACGTGATACCTTCCTAAGCTATTGCACGGAGGTAGCGACCAGCGTGATTAATAGAAATAAGACCTAGGCAGAAAGAGGCCAGCTGTCCACTTATTGTGTCAATAAGCCCCAACAGCAACTTAGACAACACTGCGCTATTAATCGCGCCGGCTGACATATTCGTGCAATAGAATGGGAGGGAATCGTGTTTATTTTTATCACGTTTATATCCTTGTTATTTATTCCGCTGTCCCATTGTTTCTATATAATTGATAAGTTTATTGTTTTTACTCGCTTTTTTGAGAAATGTTTTTAATAAAACCTGTGTAATTTTATTTCAATAAAAATGGTATGTACATTTATTCATATATGTTAATTAAGGACTCTGACCCCCACATCAGAGGTGAACGCGGCCGGGCCATAAAGGCCCGGATTATAAAAAAAAAAAAAAAAAAAAAAAAAAACCATCAAGCTACGAGGTTATGTGACTATAAAACTACGTTATATAGAGACACGTACGCAATATTCAAATTTATTCATTGTACATAGCTACCACTGTAAATAAATCAGCAGTGTTGTCAGCACGAAACAATAGCTACCACTAAACACGCTAAACACGCTAACACGCTAATATGCGCCGGAATTATTCACGTTAGCCCGCTGCACGGCGCGCCGCCGCCGCCGCGATCATCTGCACCGGTGCACGCATGTTTGAACTGATAAATAGTGTACTATTGGTGTTTAGAGCTGATTGGACTATTTTGAACACTTTAGTCGATCCTACATCAGGTTTACGAATATGACCTTTGTAACTCTACTATGATATTTATAGGTCGCTATTGCCACTACGTAAAACAATTGAAGATAAATTGCACAACACCACTATACAAATATTTTTATGAAGACGTTAGTATGTAGATTTTAGCGAACGATTAACTCATGTGAGAGCGGGTAGCCGCGCGTCGTGTCCCTCGTGTCACATCGGTTGCCAGCACTTTTTACGTAGAGCACTATAATTGTCGTCGACGTAACGGATGAGCGACATTTTGATTCGGCTGCTCCTGGTTAAAAGCTCTATTCAGGAGATACATATTGCTCTACATCTGATAATTGGACTGTATGCAGGATAACTCAACCTTTGTTGATCAGTTTTTTATAATACAGAAAACTAGGTTTTGTTTTCACCCATATACTTAGTTATTTAAGCCCAATGCTAATACCCTATATGCCAATTTACGGGACTTAAAAAAAAATATTATTTGATTGCCTTCAGTTTTGCATATTAGTTTCTTGAGTTCACCTCAGATTGTACATTATTTATTCTGTGTTCTAACACATATCAAGAATCTCTTGAATGTCCCCTCGCATGCACTGATGAAACATTTACACCGATTTATGTTGTAGTCTCTAAATAAATGTTTTGTTTAGTAAGTGTTCAGTGCAATATTGGGTATCACTCTTTGGGTATAAGAAACCTAAGTTGCAAAGATCAGGGGCATTCATCTCGGCGTATTGTGACGCGCTGCCAACCTACAAGACTTGGCTGCAGACGACTGGGCATTATCAGCGTTAACTGGCCGATACTTGGCACGGACCTGCCGTAAGACGGCGGCGAGCAGCCAGCGCGCGATCTGTATCGGATGAACTATTGGAAGTAAATCATATTCATATTGCCGACCGCGTGGCGCACTGGCGCTAGCGTAGGCAGGCCGCTCGGCCCATTGCACCAAGTGCCTGCGCGTTCGATTCCCATCAAGGTAGTTATATGAAAGACGTTTTATTTCAAATGTGAGAGAAAACTCATTTGTGATGATATTAAAGCTACTCAACATATAGGCCTCCCCCTAGTCCATAGTAGAGACCAGCCGCGTGGTAACTATGTACATTTGCTCCTAGCTGAGCTTGATTAATAGGATTAATACAAATATTATAATAATAGCAAGAAATAGCAAAACTACATTTGATTTCTGTACATTATTGAATAAAATGAGTGTAGCAATAGGCTTTACGTTATTTAATAAACTCTCCTATTAAATTAGACAGCCCTAAGCTAGCACTTACGCGTATTACACACAGGCCGAGGCGCCTCGCTCCTCGAGGCCCTCGAGTCACCTCGCGCCGATGCCTGATTGATGGCTGACGCTGATTGCGGCGCACTACTTCACTTGCCATCTTTGTGCTAACGACTGGAGAATTGATTGTTATTTTTCTTACGAAACTTTTGTAAGCGTTTTCGGAATTCCAAATGTTTTGTATAAGTAAGGTCTTAGGTTTTATAAAGTCTGCTTAATCCACAGCGCCGCCAGAATGCGAGGCGGGCCAGCTAGCGTGCGGGCAGTACGTGTGGAACAAGACGTACTGCATCCCGCCACATTACCGCTGTGATATGCACGTCGACTGTGTCGACGGCACCGACGAGGCCGACTGCAGTAAGTAGACCTTTTATTTTGTAGACTTGTAGAGACCACCTAACCATTTTCGGTCCTGAGCCGTTCGCACAAACGAAATACTTTCAAAAGAACCGTGTACCTACCTATTATTAACTTTCATCTGAGCTCCGGTGTTTCAAGTGCCGAAGCGATATTTAATAAAGAACTCTTCTCGTATTCTAATGCGAAAATTGTTAGTAGGGTTCCCGTGAATTAGATATTATTGAGACGTCTTTACTATGATAATAGCGGAGCTTGTAGACTACTGAAATGTTGACGTATGCAATTTGGCTTTATTGTAAGTAGGTAAGTACGTTAAATTTAGTTTAATTTTAAATAATGGCCATTTTCTACTTCTTTTATTGACATTACGCTGACCATTGTAAGTAGGTAAGTACGTAAAATTTTAAATAATGGCCATTTTCTACTTCTTTTATTGACATTACGCTGACCGAAAATCTTTCGACTGTGTTTCGGTCCACTGTTTAAACTCTCGTGTACCTACTCTCAAATGTTCATATCATATCTCAAATCTAGTTGGTGTTATAGATAGTAAAAACCCATTTTTGCATCACGGATTTAAAACAGAGAAATTGTTCATATATCTCGAATGTCTGTCACAAGAAGGTGTCTCTAGTTTCGAATCAGCCGAGAGTACCCCGAGGAGCGCGGAGCGGAACCCATTCGGAACGTATTAAAAGTTGGAAATAGTTTACCGTCTCGACCTGACGACACAAGTATTGCGACGTGCGCTGAGATTCGTTCGCCTAATCTGATTTAGCATACAGCGAGATTAGGAATTGAATTAAAGTTTGGATAGAGATGTTTAGGCGTCCATTACTTACCTACTAACTTAATGAAATTAAGCTTACTCACAGATGCATTCGTTACATCAAAACTTATAGGATTCATAAAAATCTGAGTGTGACATGGACGCTAATTGAAGCAGAGTTTGAAGACTACTTATTGCATGATTACTTGAAATACCTAACTTATTAGTAAGCGAACATATTCAATCTAACACAAAGTTTTGTTTGAGTTAAACCGAGAGAAGTTTAAAAAACCTAGCTCGAATACAAAATAACACCTTATTTGCCATTTAAGCAGATAAACAACTTTGAATGTCTAATGGAAAAAACATCGACATCCCCATATACCTATTACTGAGCAATACTTAAATAAACATGCCACCAAAATACGTCGTTCTATTTCTTTAGAGAAATCTACTTGTAAACGAAGTACCCGACCAATTTTGCAAGACCTGCAGCCCTCCCTTCCTCTCTAGTATGACGGCCCGTTAAGGGGTTGTCGTCAAACAAAAACGGGGGTCACGATAAATTGGTAGTTAGTTAGAAGTCCCAACAAGTGGGCAAGTTTTAATGGTGTGGAAATTGCGTTTTTGTTTGGCGTTCGTATCTGTGATGTGCCTGTTTTCATGTCAATCTATTACCCTCATGCTGCGATGTTCAGCGAAGATCATCCATCGCATAATATGATTGAGGGAATACAATTTTAACTACCACTTGAAATAAATTAACCAGTTTAGGAGTCGAATCATGATGATGTTACGAATCATGGTTTACCTACATGTTTACCCGGACATCTTTAATAGTAAATTGTTACACAAGGGGTGAATGTAACTTATTTTGGCCCGAGACGTGGCGCCTGAGCGTAGCGAGGGCGCCAATAGTTCGAGGGACAAAATAAGTCTTTCACCCGAGGTAAACACTGTGCTTTTCATTACGAATACAAAGAAAGTAAAAATAAAAAACAGGAATTGGCTAAATAAATAATACAAGGAAGCATGAACAATACCTGCAACTCAAAAAAAAAATTAGGACGGATTGCCGCCTATTTTGTTTTTTTTTCGTTGGCCGGCCAACTTCATTATTTAGCCATTATTTTTCATTTTCATCTTTTAATAATTTGCCCAAATATATGTTATTTTAAAGAAATTGTTGAAACTCAATTATAAATACGTCATTTAAAAATATATATTCTTTGTTAATACTTAACTTTATGTTGTTTCAATTTTACATCGCGCTGTAATTGAGTGACTGTAGAAAAAGTTGGAACATGATTCCATAGAAATGTGGAAATGGAACTAGTTTTTTTTTATAATTTCACAGCTGTCAGTTGAAAGTGATTCTCCCTAGGGCGGAAAAGGATTACTTTCAACCCGCTCCTCAGGCAACTTCCGACCTACTTTCCGAGTATGAGTAATGAAAATTATATTTTATCCTAACATTTCCTTATTTACGCTAGACAAAGGTATCAATGTCCTTTCCTCGAACAACAATACCAGTTTTCCTCCATAACAAATCCCCTAACATTATCCTCTGTAAACAGTATTAATTTCACCTGTAGAGCGACAACTGCATAATAAGCTGCGATTTTTACAAGGAAAATATACTCAGCGAAGTTGGACGTCGAGTCGGCGGCGTCTCAAAGTTGCGATGCACAAGTTTTAATAGACCGCAATTATTATATTCTTTGCTTTTTATTGCCGACACTTGTGTGAGCTCCCGACGGGCGTACTTTGTTGCCGAGTAAACATTTCACGCTAAGTTTTATGGGGATTTATTACTTGGATGATTTATTGGAGGGAGATTTTATATACGACGTTTGAAAGTCAGCCTACACGAGATGTGAGATAACAGTTCGTCATCTTACAATTAGGTCGTGGCTTTCATCATGGTCTGGAAGGAAAACCAACGCTTAAAATAGTGCGTCCGTCTGTATAAAAACATTTCTTTTTTTTTGTGACATATACCTACGGATATCAGAATCTGTCCCACATTATAATATTGTTAACCCGCTCTAATTCGGTTCTAACGACGTTGATGAGATTCACCCGGTTAAGGGATTTTTCCGGGTCGGGAATTGATTTAACAAGGTCTCATCGAGGGATAACTGGATTTAGTGCAGGTACAGCGCTTGTGTATAACGGGGGTTAGATGGTATTATTCGACCCTTTTTATCTGGTAGCCATTAATAATTTAAGACAAGTATATTTTTTTTCTATATATCCTTATCCTTAGGCGAGGGCGCCACCGTCTTGACGCAAACATCCTCTGTCAAGGATACAATTAAAATAAAGTCTGATAATTATATAACTGGATTTTAAGTGAAGTGTGAGCAAGTTATACATATATTAGTGGATGAAGCATTAAGTGCATTAAGAAACGAACCCAATAAACCATCTATGAACTGCAAAAACACAAAACAAATTTGGAACATTGTCACCGGGAAAAACACAATTATTATCGGAAAAAAGCCAAAAGGAAGTATTACACCAAGTGGACATACCACCAAACATTGTTGACAAGGTATTTACCGAAGATTAAAACAGTGATTTGAAGCCTTTAAAAAACTAACCTATAAATGTGAAAAAAAAAAACTGTGTGGCTCACCGGTTTTCTTAAAACAGTAACCACTAACGCCATCTTCTGGGTAATAGACAAACCAAAAGTACAGAATCGAACCATAATTACACCTATAAGAACCATTGGCAAACAGCGCCATCTGTTTATTAGTACAAGTGCAAATATGGAAGAAATTAAAAGAATGTTAGAAATCATACAGAACGATATGACGAACCAAAATAAATCAATGAAAGAAATGGAAGCAAACATTACAAATAACATAAATACGAATATAAACCAAAAATTTAATGAAGTCGAACAAAAGTATAACGTACTAAACTCAAAAATTGAAGAACAGGAAATGCGTCTCGATTTATTAGAAAGACAAAATCGCAAGAAGAACATTGTCTTCTTCGGAGTAGAAGAAGAAGAGAAAAATTATGAAGAGCTAGTAGGAAAAATACTCACAATTATAAATGGGATCATGGAAATAAATTGTGACAGATCTGGAATAGAGTTTATAAGACGCTTAGGGAAAAAAGGAGAAAAACCTAGACCAGTAACAATCACCTTAAATAATATGGGTAAAAAGATAGAACTATTAAAGAGAAGGAAAACATTAGACAATCAGAATTACTATATAAAAGAAGATTTCCCAGTGAAAGTACTTAACAAAAGGAAAGAATTACAGGAGGAGCTAATTGAGCTTAGAAAACAGGGAAAACGAGCTTTTATTAAGTATGATAAACTAGTAGTTACTAATGGAGCACATACTAAAGGTACAAATAAAATGAATTTATCAGTATCTCCGATAGACGAGACGGGAGACACTGACAGCTCACAACATATGTCAAAGAAGCAACCTACCAAGAAAAATAAAGTTGATTTTAAACACTTTTTCACTGCTCAACCTAAGCGCAACATTATGCCTTCAACTTCTATAAACAAACAAGTCTCAATAGATGTTAATTCGGAATAGCAACAACCCCTCCTCCCTCACTATTCTCCAATCCGACTGGTCCCCGTGGAGAATTACGACCACCAACCCCCCATGGAAAACAAGCTAACAAAAAAAAACAATGATAAGAATCATTTTTTATATGTAGCAAGTTTAAATGTTAGAACATTACTTTCCGATACAAGAATTATCGAGTTAAACTACGCCATAAAAAAACTAAAATGGGATATAATTGGTTTGTGCGAAACTAGAAGAGAGAAAGAAAACTTAGAAGAATTCACCGATTATATACTATACAATAGTACGAGTACAAATGGCCAATATGGCGTTGGATTCATGGTAAAAAAACATTTAAAGGAAAGTATTGTAAGTTTCAGAAGCTATTCCGACAGAATAGCAAGCGTAGAAATTAATACAGAAGGAAATAACTCGTGGTCAATTATACAAGTATACGCACCTACCGAAAAATGTACTAATGAAGAACTGAACACTTTCTACGAAACCTTAGAACGAGCTATGAAGTCAGTCAATACGAAAAAACTAATTATAATGGGCGATTTAAATGCTCAAATTGGGAAAGTACAATCAGGAGAAGAAACAGTATATGGAAATTACTCATATGGAAAAAGAACAGAACATGGTCAAAAACTAGTAGAATTTGCCCTAGAGGCAAACTTAAAATTTGTAAATAGCATGTTCAAAATAAAAGAAAACAAAAAATGGACATGGGAATCACCAAACGGAATGTATCACAACGAGATAGACTATATTCTCACGAATCGATGTAGAGATGTGCTTGATTTTAATATAATCAAAAATCTAAACTTTAACACAGACCATCGGATGGTAAGATGTAAGATATACCTAGAAACTCACAAGAAAAGAAAATTTAAGAAATCTACGAAAAAGTGTCCAACGGTTTTAAAGATATGGACAGATGAAAACGAAAAACATATTGAAAACAAACTTATGAATGCTATACGAAAATCATCTAACGTGCAAATACAGTATGAGTATTTTATAAAAGAAATGGATCACCTCATAACTCAAATACCTGGAAGGAGGAAACATCAAAATAACGCTATAAATGAACACACGCGCCAACTACTGGAAAAGAGAAGAGAATTATTTAAAAAAGAGAGAACTATAGAAACAAAATTAATGATCACTGAAATAAGTAAGAACATTAATAGAAATATCACACTAAATAGGAAAGCACAGAGACGAAAGATTCTCGAAGAACATATAACCAATTCGGGAGCTATCAAAAAAGCGTATAAAACCCTAAGCAACTCATCTAAATGGGCAACAAATATGACAGATAAAGAAGGGAAAATAACGACTAAACGATCCGATATCATAAAAGAAGCTACAGATTTCTACAGACGGCTATACACTTCATATAATACGTGTAATGAGAAAGAATTCATTACTAAATATGCATATACAGATAACGTAATACCAAACATAATGAGATCGGAGATTGATACTGCTATAAAATCGCAAAAAAACGACAAAACACCAGGAGAAGATCAAATAACGAATGAATTTCTAAAATCTATATCGGAACCATTACAACCCACTCTACAAATACTATTTAACAACATAATAAGTAAAAGAGATACACCAAAAGAATGGTCCCAATCTACCATCACCCTTCTACATAAGAAAGGAGACAGAGGAAACTTGACAAATTACAGACCAATCAGCTTGATGACAAACATATATAAAATATTTTCGAAAATAATACTGAACAGGCTAACCAAGACTCTAGACGAGAATCAGCCACGGGAACAGGCAGGTTTCCGCAAAGGTTTCTCAACAACCGATCACATCCAGGTGGTGACACAAACCATAGAGAAATGTAGAGAATATGGGATAAATCTGCATCTATGTTTCATCGATTTCACGAAAGCATTCGATTCACTCGAACATATGGCAATCTGGAAGGCTCTGACTCTACAAGGAATAGATAAAGGTTACATAGAACTACTATACAGCATATACTCCAAAAATACAGGTAAAGTCAAATTAGAAAGAGAAGGACCAGAGTTCCCATTGAATAAAGGTGTTAGGCAAGGTGACCCGCTCTCGCCCAAGATATTCTCGGCAGTATTAGAAATGGTATTCAGGAACATAAACTGGGAAAATAAAGGTTTAAAAATCGATGGAGAAAGGCTGAACCATTTACGATTTGCCGACGATATTGTGGTGTTTGCTGAAGACCCTGAGGAATTAGGGGTGATGCTACAAGAATTAGCTAACGAGAGCAAAAAAGTTGGCTTATCAATTAATTTTGCTAAAACGAAAATACTAACGAACGGCACAGAACAGAATATCGAAGTCGATGGAGAATCAATAGAGTATGTTAGCGAATATATATATTTAGGCCAATCAATTTCATTCAAAGCTAATACAGGGAAAGAAATCAACAGAAGAATTGCTATCTCATGGAAAAAGTACTGGAATCTCAAAGAGATTATGAAAAATAAAGATATAAATATAAAAATAAAGAAAAAATTGTATGAGGTAGTCATCCTCCCATGCTTAACTTACGGGTGTCAGACATGGGCCCTAGGGAAAAAAGATGAAGCTAAACTAGCTATACAACAAAGAAAAATGGAAAGAAGCATGCTAGGGATCACTATCACGGACAAAATTTCAAATGAAACAATAAGAAGAAAAACAAAAATACCGGACATAATAGAGAGAGTAAGAAAATTAAAATGGAATTGGGCTGGTCATGTCTGTAGGAAAGGTTACGACAGTTGGACGAGGAAAGCAACTGAATGGGTACCTCGCGTGGGAAAAAGGAAGAAAGGGAGACCACATAAACGCTGGGATGACGTATTCACTCAGAGATGCGGACGGGATTGGATGAGACAAGTAAGAGACAGAGGTAAATGGAAAGACATGGGGGAGGCCTACGCCGAAGAGGCGACTTCTACAAAACCCTAACAACATTGTAGTATGTAAGTTTACGTTACGTTTAGAATTGTAGTAGAGGAAATAAAGGCTATTTTTTTTTTTTTTTTTATTTATATTTTTTTTCTAAAATTCTATAATGAACTCCCTTTCATCATCATCATGTTAGCCTTAAGACACCGCTCCCTTTAACATCTAACAAAAAATTTGCTTTAATGAAAATTCAGTCCAGCTGACAAAACATAAGAAAAACTAATATACCTATTACTAAGAATCTTCATCAATCGTATTTTTAACCCCCGACGAAAAAAGAGGGGTGTTATAAGTTTAACATGTGTATCTGTGTGTCTGTGTATCTGTGTATCTGTGTATCTGTGTATCTGTGTGTCTGTCTGTGACAACGTAGCGCCCAAGCTGATGAACCGATTTAAATTTTGTTTCTTTTGTTAGAAAGGTATTCTGATCGAGAGTGTTCTTAGCTATGTTTCATGAAAATCGGTTCAGCCGTTTGAAGATCATCAGCTCTTTTATAGGTTAAAAAAGCTACATTTAAGGCCAATACCAACTTCCACGGCTCGAATCCGCTCGAAATTTGAGATTATTGGATTTCGCTTTATTATATTTTTAAATGATCGTAATAGTCTAAACTGGATTTTTACAATATTATAAATGTGAAAAGCTTCCCGGATTCTGGAAAAAATTGAATATTTATCACTTTTTATATGAGATTTGTGTATGAACTAAAGACGTTCCATAAGTCACGTGTCAAATGATGCATACGCGCATGCGTTATATTTTGTTTGTTTTGTTAATGGTCATGGAATATTACGCAATTATAATTCTAAAGGGCACTGCTCCGCCATTGAGAAAAAATACAGAATAACAAATATAATTTCAAATAATTTTAGCGTTATTTAAAATTCTTCCCCTGGGCTGCGCCTGTCCACCTCAACCAGAGTTATATTACATCAAATCTTTAATCTATGCATCAAATTGAATCATAATTGATAATCTTTTACTAGGAATTAAACCTCCGGCATCAATATTTAGATTCGTTGTCTATTCTAATGTCAATGATTATAATGTCATAACAAGATAATGTCTCATACTTTTACACAGATTTTATGTTGGATATTGTACATTGCATTGGAATCGAATGGAATGGCATCTTAGATTATGAGGAAGCCAAAAATAATTATGTAGGTAAATGGCGCTTTCATAATCTAGCATCGAAACTAGTTGAATGAATATGCGAGATGAGCAATGAATACTGAGCTACGGTAGCTACGCAAATCTCGCTAACTTAATTATTTGGAAGAACTAGGTAAAGTATACATTTGATGAAAAAGTCGTCGCATCGGGGGTTTTTAAATTTTCAATTTAGAGTTATTGTCAGTCATTCTGGTCAATAAAGTAAATAACTCTCGTTCCTTTATGCTGATACATGAGTAGGTATCTCTCGCAAGTAAATAAATTATTTTATTATCACATTAAATGTTGGTATTCCTTTCACTTCCTTTTAAATTTAATTAGAAATGGGGAAATCCGGTGAAATGTAGAGGTCATGGGAGAAAGAGTTTGATATGATGGAGCTGTGGTGTACGAGATTACGGAAATTCAGACAATCTTGACTAATGATATTGGTTTTAAATAAAACCAGAATAACTACAGTCACCATCTCATAAGATTACATATTTTTAGTTAGTAGAAACTTGATTATAAATATATGAAAATAATGCATAGTTTATTTATAACTCTAAGTCTTACTAGAAAGAGAGATTTGGATGATATACATTGAAATAATGCAACAATATAGCAATTTTCAATTGAACCTGTGCATTATTTTATGGTAAGGTCTTAACAGTCTCTCGAAACTTCTTGCGAAATAGGCTTTCATTTAATTTGCCAACACCAAAGACGCAATATAAGGAATTAAGCATATATTTACACTGCTAAGGCTGTCGGCAAGTAGGTTCTTTCAAGATTTCAATATAAAATAGCACTGTTATGTCTGGCCCTGTAGAGATGTAAGCCGTTGACACGGCGGGGGCCGCACAAAGCCGCCTAACTCCTAATACTATATTGAGGAGAAGGATGCTGTTCTGTCGGATTGAGGCAATTCCGCCGGCGCGGATAGAGCTGCAGCTTAAGTATATGTACCTCTAGAGAGCTAAATACAAGTGTTGGGGGGGCAGCTTCGATTAATATCGACGATAATCAGATGTTAATCGAATGGATTTGCTGCATTGATGATCAAGCTATAAGTATTTTGTTGTTGTCAGTAGTCCAATATAGCGAGCGACGAAAATGTTATATTCCAATACTAAAGCGTGAAGCGTTAAATGATTTTTCAATTTTTGGTTTCATAGTTTCTACTTTATTGTGTATCACTACATATTATAAAACAAAGTCGCTTCCCGCTGTCTGTATGTCCCTATGTATGCTTAGATCTTTAAAACTACGCAACGGATTTTGATGCGGTTTTCTTAATAGATGGAGAGATTCAAGAGGAAGGTTTATATGTATAATACATGCATAATATAGTAGAGAAATACTGATAATGTTAGAGCCGTGCGAAGCCGGGGCGGATCGCTAGTTATTATATATAATGTCCTGCTCTTTGTTTAAATCATTGGTATTTATTGTCTATATTTATGTATGTATTTATATAGTATTATATGGTATAAGTTAATGTTTGAATAATGAATACACTGTAGACTAATAGGTACCTTGACAACATGACATAATTCCCTCCATCCAAAGTTTGTCTGGAAGGGATCGCAGTCTGCGATAAGACCGCCCAATGTACACTATTGTTTTTTTAACCCCCGACGAAAAACGAGGGGTGTTATAAGTTTAACATGTGTATCTGTGTATCTGTGTATCTGTGTGTCTGTGTATCTGTGTATCTGTGTATCTGTGTATCTGTGTATCTGTGGATCTGTGTGTATGTCTGTGGCAACGTAGCGCCCAAGCTGATGAACCGATTTCAATTTTGTTTCTTTTGTTAGATAGGTATTCTGATCGAGAGTGTTCTTAGCTATGTGTCATGAAAATCGGTTCAGCCGTTTGAAGATCATCAGCGCTTTTGTAGGTTAAAAAAGCCACATTCACGGCCAAAACCAATTCCCTCGGCTCGAATCCATTCGAAATTTGAGATGATTGGATTTAGATTTATTATATTTTTAAATGATCGTAATAGTCTGAACTGGCTTTTTACAATATTATAAATTTGAAAAGTTTCCCTGATTCTGAAAAAAATGAATATTTTATCAATTTTATTGAGATTTGTGTATGAACCAAAGACGTTCCATAAGTCACGTTTCAAATGATGGATACGCGCATGCGTAAAATTTTGTTTGTTCTGTTAATGGTCATGGAATATTACGCTATAATAATTCTAGAGGGCGCTGCTCCGCCATTGACAAAGAATATAAAAAACTAATCTAATTTAAAATAATTTTAGCGTTATTGAAAATTCTTCCCCTAGGCTGCTCCCGTCTACCTCAACCAGAGTTATTACATCAAATTGAATAATAATTGATAATATTTTACTAGGAATAAAACCTCCGTGACATCAATATTTAGATTCGTTGTCTATTCTAATGTCAATTATTATAATGTCATAACAACATAATGTCTCATACTTTTACACAGATTTTCTGTTGATTATTGTACAGGGATTCTGTCACCGGAAGTGTTAGCGAATAAACTTTGTAAAAATTCTGGCGTTAGAATCTTGTTATGTGACCATTTATTGGTTTCGTTTTCGTTCAATTTGATTTATTTTTGTAATATTGTGCGGTGTTATTGTTTGTGGTGGCGTAGAGTAAGTAGTTAGTCTGTAGTGTTCTTAGTATTTATATTTTTCTGTCACTGCGTTTTTGAGGTTATTCTCTAGCAAGATGTGTGATGATCCTTTGGCTCCCTCGCCGGCGCCTGATCCCCCTGACCCCCCAGATCCCCCAGACCCCATTGACATGGATTGCAGCTTCTCTGGGAATCGTCTTAAAAGACGTCTGGGGGCTGATGAACAAAGCTCGGCCAAAAAAACAATCACTTCTCCGGATCTAGCAGTTGCTTCCATCCAAACTGTCTACTCTCACCCCTCGTTAGTCATAGGTGCTGTGAACTGTTACTCTGCAAAAGATAAAGGCCCTTTTGTGGTTCACGTGGCGCGCACTACTCCTGACCCTGCTGCTGGCACCTCCATTAGACCAATCAAGTTTGGTCAGTTTCTTACGTCCCATAAAGTTAGAAATATCTGCCGGGATGGCGTTAAAAGAGTTGGCCGTAACAAGATATCTGTTCAATTTCTCTCTGCAGATGATGCCAATTCTTTTACCACATCCCCTGTTTTAGCGCTCTGTAACTATTCAGCAATGGTTCCCTCATTTATTGTAACAAGAATGGGCTTGGTGCGACAGGTCCCTACGGACATATCTATGGATGTATTTGCCAGTGATGTAAGCCTTCCTCCTGAGTGTGGAGTCATTTTAAAGGCTAGACGGCTGAACCGCAAAAATGTAGAGGATGGCAAGGTCTCTTGGGTCCCTACCCAATCAGTCGTTGTCACTTTCCAAGGACAATCCCTCCCCTCCAGAGTCTTCCTCTATTACACATCTCTACCTGTGGAAATTTACCAATATCCCACCATTCAGTGCCACTCGTGCTGTAGGTTCGGCCATACCAAAGCGCAGTGTAGGTCGAAGCCTAGGTGCTTCCGTTGTTCCCAGGAGCACCCTGGTGACAGTTGTGAGGTACCTGAATCCAAAGCTTCCTGTGTTCATTGCTCAGGGCTCCACTTTGCCACCAGCAAATCCTGCCCTGAGTTGGCTCGTCAACAATCTATAAAATTAGTAATGTCCCAGAATTGTGTTCCATATGAAGAGGCCTGTTCCCAGTTTCCCACTGTCTCCCGCCCTTATTCCGAGGTTGCTCAGCAACTATTCTCCCAAGCCCCCCGCCACCAATCCTCACAAATTATTGTTCCTAGTGGAATATCCCTCTCTCAACCTCCCAGCTCCTCATCCAGCTGTACATCAGTAAGGACGGTTTATTCCCGTCCTAGAGCCCCATTAGGTAAGTCCTATGATAAGGCTGCCCATAGGGAACTCATCCACTTTCCCAGTCCCTCAATGCCTAATGGGTGCGCCCTCTCTAATGACAATAGTCCTCAACGAAATGACAACATGTTAGAAACTCTTTTATCATTAGTCATTGATATTATTTTAATGAATTCCCAACATTTACCGTCCAACGTTGCCTCTAAACTTTCCCAACTCCTTTCCCTGTACAATAATAATGGATCCAGTGGTCGTCCTGCAATGGAACAGTCGGAGCATACGTCCTAAAAAGCATGAACTGGTTCACCTGATTAATAAATTCCATCCTTCGGTTGTTGCCGTCTCGGAGACATGGCTGAAGACTGGATCCTCCTTTCGGATCTCGAGCTACTCCTGCCTCCGGGACGACGGTGCCGATGGTTATGCCGGTAGTGCCTTATTTATAAAACGCTCTCTTCCCTTTTCTCAAATTCCCCTCCCCTCCCACCCTCTTGGTATCAACATTGTTGCCGTTAGAACTCTTAATGTTTCTTTTGTATCCATCTATATTCCACATTCAGATTCCCGTTTGATCCCAGACATAATTTCCCTTCTAATATCCATCCCTTCCCCCATGATTGTTATGGGCGATTTTAATGGTCACAACACGGTGTGGGGACATAGCCACTCAGACTTATTCGGTCACTCCCTCCTTGATGCCTTTGACGAAGCTAACTTATGCCTTCTCAATAATGGCTCCCCTACCCGTAGAGTCCTGCCCTCCCAAAACCCGAAAAGTGCTGTTGATCTCTCGCTCTGCTCCTCTTCCCTTACTCCAGTAATATCTTGGAAAATTCTTCCCCTCACCTATGGAAGCGATCATTTCCCTATTGTCTTGTCTATTTTTCAACATAACCGTATCGCTCCCTCGCTCAACCCTCCCCCTTTGCTCAGATACAGACTTTCTAGAGCAGACTGGTCATCATATTCGGCGGCTCTTGATCTCAAATTAGATTCCTGTGTGCTAGAATCGGTTGAAGACCCGCTCTCCTCTTACAACACTTTGGTCGATTCTATCATTTCCTGTGCTGACATTCATATTCCCCTTAAAAAACCTGCGAAAGGCTTTAGGGCCTCCCCTCCATGGTGGGATTCTGAATGCTCTGCTGCGGTATCAGAAAGAAGGGAAGCCGAAAGGTCTTACTATGAATCTATGTCTGTAGAAAATCTTCTAAAATATCAACATTCGGCAGCAAAGTTTACCAGGTTAGCTTCAAAAAAGAAAAAACTGGGTTGGATAGTTTTTTGCGAGGCTCTATCTCCCAGATCCTCTTCATCTCTTGTATGGAAACAGATAAGACGATTTAGAGGGTCCTGCAATATTGATAACATATCAGCCAATGATCCCTCATCATGGCTAGAGGCCTTTTCGGATAAACTAGCTCCTGCTTCTGTTCCTTCTATGTCCTCTCTATCCGATGCCCCCTGCCCTTTACCCTCCCAGAACCGCTTTGACTCGTCTTTTTCGTTCAGTGAACTTTCCTTAGCACTTGACGGATTGGCTGACTCTGCACCAGGCATTGATGGTATTCCCTACTCCTTTCTGACCAAATCATCGGATCAAGCTAAACAATTCTTCCTCACCATTGTTAATTCCTTTTTCAATACTGGTACAGTTCCCGAACAATGGAAGTCCCAAATCATTATCCCAATCCTTAAACCCGGTAGGGATCCTTCCGACCCAAGCAGCCACAGACCAATTGCTTTATCCCCGGTGATGGCCAAAGTCACAGAACAGCTCATTAAACGACGGCTAGAGTGGTTGACAGAGAATGGCGCCCTCCTTGGCCGTTCCCAGTTTGGGTTCAGGAAGGGTATGGGTACTATGGACAGTCTCAGCCTTCTCACGACTGATATCCAAATTTCATTTAAGGAAAAAAAGTATTTAGTCGCCGTCTTCCTGGATATAACGGCAGCTTACGATAACGTCCTTCTCCCCGTTCTCAGGAGTAAACTCACCCAGCTGAGAATCCCTGAGAAAATAGTTCGTTTTATTCACAATTTATTAGTGGAAAGATCTGTCGTTATTAGGTCCAGTTCTGGGTTACTTTCTCCTAAGACAGTCTGGAGAGGTTTACCACAGGGTTCGGTTCTTAGCCCCCTTCTTTATAGTTTATACACCCATGATCTTGAACAGTCTGTAGAATCCTTTTGCAATATTTTGCAATATGCTGATGACCTCGCCCTATATGTCTCTGCTTCTTCTATAGAACACGCTACCAGCCGACTCAATTCGGCTCTTGGTTACCTTGCGGATTGGTTAGACAATCACGGCTTATCCCTTTCCCCATCTAAAAGTTCTGTCGTTGTTTTCACTAAAAAAAGGTCTATCCCCCCCGTTAGAATTTATGTTCAGAATAAGATCATCCCCCAATCTCTCGACGTCAAATTCCTGGGAGTCAAGTTGGACTCCAGAATGACAGGTTCCTCTCACTTCCCCGTAATTTCACAGAAATGCGAAAAAAATCTTAATATCCTTCGTTCTCTTTCTGGAGTATGGTGGGGGTCTCACCCCTACTCCCAAAAACTCCTATACAACGCTATTATCCGTAGTCATTTTGATTATGGTTCCTTCCTCCTTAGCTCTTGTAACAAAAGTAATTTAGAAATGCTCCGCAAAATCCATTCTAAGTGTCTACGCATTATTATAGGTGCTATGAAGTCCTCTCCCATCAACGCCATGCAGGTTGAATGTGGCGAGCCTCCCTTAAATCTGCGCAGACAGTACCTCTCCGATAAATTTCTTTTCAAATTAGTACAAAACTTGAACCATCCCCTTCTCCCTAAGTTAAAACTCCTTCTTGAATTGTCTCGTAACTCTGAAAAAATGCCCTGCCTCCTTCTGAGTTTCAAAACATTATCTCTGCTCCCAAATCCTATTGTTCAGTACCCTGCTAACCCTCTTTTCCTTACTCCTTATGATGCATTAGTTTTTCGCCCAAATGTTTTACTTAACGTTGGTATAAACAAAGATTGCGTCGATGCTCGTGGCTCTTATAACGCCCTCATTAACAGGGACTTTAACGGGTGGCGCCCCATCTTCACCGACGCGTCAAAGTTATCGGCAGAAGGTAATGTCGGGGCGGCTGCGTGGATTCCCTTCACCCATATAGTCCTCAGTTTTAAATGTCCTCCTTTCACTTCGGTCTTTACTGGCGAAGCTCTGGCTCTCCTAGAAGCTATTCTGTTTGTTAAATCCCACCGCCTCAACAAATCTATAATCTTCTCTGATTCTATGAGTTGCCTTCAAGCAATTCTATCTAACCCTTTCCGTTCATTATCTCGCCTTCCCTTAATCCTTAATATCAAAAAGGCCCTCCTTGATTGTCACAATCTTGGTATCAGCGTGGTACTAGCTTGGATCCCGGGCCACTCAGGCATTCCTGGCAATGAGTCCGCTGATTCCTGTGCTAAAGCTGCTACTCAATCTGGCTCCCTGGAACGTTATAACACATACTCCCAGGACCTATGTCTCCATGCTAAAACCCTTCTTGATAAATCATGGAAAGTCGCTTGGAACATCTCAAAATCGGTCAAAGGTAAACATTATGCTGATATCCAACCTGATATTCCCGTCCTTCCATGGTTTTTTAAGTTCCATAAGGCCAACAAGTCTACTACATCCACAATCTGCCGCCTAAGACTAGGTCATTCCTGCACCCCCTTGTTCCTCGCCAAGCTCAGGATTAGGAGTACTGCTCTTTGTGAATGCGGTCTAGACGAAGGAGATGGAATCCACATTTTCTTCTCCTGTGCTAATCTTCGTCACTCCCTTTATGACATTCTCCCTCCCGAAATTCCTCGTCCTACTTCCCTAAAATGCCTCCTTTCCTATGTTTTCTCACCCCTTTTTAATTGTATTCTATGTAAATTTGTAAAAATGAATAACATTAAATTGTAAATTGAATTTATGCTCTAATTAGCTTATGAACGATTTTCGTTCTGCCTGTTCAACTAATTTACTAATAGTGTTGTACTATTACTAATAGTGTTGTTTCGTATTTTGTTTTAGTTATCGGTTAAGTAGATCAAAGGACCCTCTACCTCAACCACTTCACTGGCCATATTCTTATCTAAACTTTAAATGCACCTAAGTTTATGACACTAGCATCACGGACACTGGCAGAATTGTGGCAAATAGCTACAAACGCCACTAACAAAGAAGCAGAAGAAGAAGAAGATTATTGTACATCTTAGATTATAAATGAGGAAGCCAAAACAAATGATTTAATGGTGCTTTCATAATCTGGCATCGAAACTAGTTGTACCAAATGAATTTGCGAGATGAGCTATGGATACTGAGCTACGGGAGCTACGCAAATCGCGCTAACATCATTATTTGGAAGAACTAGGTAAATTATACATTTGATGAAAAGGTCATCGCATCGGGGGTTTTTAAATTTTCAATTTAGTGTTATATGTGATTTGATATATTCCGAACTTTAGTGTGCAATATACAGTTATTCTATTCTATTCTAAAGTATATATCGATAAAACACAATTACTTCCCTACGAGTATTGTGTTGTAAAAACTAGCGGAAATCGAAAAGGTGACGAGTCGAGGATTTGTTCGGATTTCGAGAATATTGAGTGCAGATTTAAAAATATATTTGTATTTCAAATTGGATTCTATGATTTCCTACCGGCTATAAGAAATATGTAGATAGAAAACTGCAGCAGTTAGTTTAACAAGTATTGGCAGATTTTATAAATAGAAAGCCATCACCGCAGTACCAACATAACGCAGTAGCTCCCGCATCCCGGCGGGCGGCGATCCCTTCCTTTGCGCCAGCTTTAAAAACACTGCCTTCGCCTGATGTTTGGTCTAAATTTGCATTTAATCTCTGAATATTACGAGAAGCCTGCAGTAGAGGATGTGTTCACGTTTTTGGGAGGGAATACGTAATTCTTTTGAATGTCGCATGCATTTGGCATTAGTCCATAAACTGGAGTGAAGTTTCCAGGAATAAGATTTGTATGTTGTTGTTCTTTATATGAGGTGCATGGAGATTATTATAAAATATATTATCGTATTACATCGGTAGCTTCATCACAATAGCAATTGCTCCGGCTCACAACATTACATCATATCGTCATTCAACCATCATAGAGTCGATATGCCATTGCGGATATCATTCCACAAATTCTCATGCACACAACTCAGGAATGGAGTTTTAATTTGTTTTGCTTTGCATAACTAAAAATCTTTGATAAAAGCTTTTATCAAAGCTAAAAATAGTGTATAAATTATTCGATAAATGTATACAAACAACTAGGTGTAAGTACCGGTTTATTTAAGTTCAAATAGAACAGGCAAATGCCAAATTTAAAAGTATAAACGACTTTCGCGAGGTCATCTCCAATGCCAACATTACTAAAGCAGTTAAAATTCATACCAAATATTTAAAGGTCCATTCGCGTTGCTGCTATAAGTATCGCATTAATTCGTGCAGACCTTAATACGACGAGTCGGCCAAGTGTGATCCCACACCGTTTCCGGTTCAGCGGAGCGGCCGGACACCGGACATCGCCGGACTACCCATTGAGGGCCGTGATGATACAAAATAAAACTGTTTTCGGATGCTATTACATGCTCTATAGGTGTTAAATATTGCAAAAATTGTATTGATACAAGCAGGTATGGACGGACGATAGCCTTATTATCATCAGTGCTCTTTTCAGCTGAACAGCGGATTTGTGCTATTCGGTATAGACCAATAATTCCTTATCGGTTCGATCTGATCTTGTTTCCTTTTACATAATTGCATTGGACAGTGTCAATTTAGTTACCCATTCTCGTGTGGGCTGAAACAAACAAGCCTCGCTTACACTTTCACCCCCACTTTAAAAGTAACTATTTAAAAAAAGATTATAAAAGCGCCTCTCTTGCAAACACCGGCTTCGCCTCGGCCGCCCACTTCACCACTTCGCCGGCTCAAAGGCGGCCTCTGTCGTTGGATTTTTACATAACTTTATATGAAAATCGTATTATCTCGGCGAATCGTGTCGTAAAAAGCCGCGTACAACCGTTTTTGCATGTCATTACCGATTCACTGAGTCTGGATTGGATTAACTGCGGCGAGGTGCGAACAAACATGTTTGCCAAAACATGTTTGCGTGTACATTTCGAAAGCGGTGTGTGAAAGACCTCATCTTGTAAATTCTAGAGAAATTATGAGAAAACATGGAAATATGGCCGCACCATCTTTAACAGATGAAAATGTTCATGTCCCAAAAGAGCTAAATGAATCTAATCTTGACTTGGTCCGCTACACGCTCCCACCACTGTGACTCCCGTAAGCCATGATCGACAATGGTGTCCAACGATGACGGTGATGATATCCACAATCAGCTATACAAAATGTTTGTTTATTTGTTGCAGCGTACCGGAAGTGCCAGACGGATGACTTCCAGTGCGGCGTGGAGGGCGCCGGCCCCGGGAAGGTCTCATCTCAGGGACCCTGTATACCTAAGGAGAAGAAATGTGATGGGTAATCAGTTGAGATAGCCCATTTTTGATAAAAACTTTCTCACTTTTAAAATAATAGCCTACCTATAGAATCAAGAATGGGACTTTAGACCATTGGGTGTGGCCGTATTTTGTTGAGCCTTGGTTCTTACATTTGAGCGTTATTTGGTGGCACTGAATTTCACACCATAATAACCTTTAATCACTCCGTTTTTATGATCTACTATCAATTGAGCAGTACTCGTCTTCTCTAATGCATTTTGTTTCTGTTCTATCCTAGCATAATAATTACCCTGTACTCCTACTATCTGCATGTACTGATTCTGTACAATTTTCTTTCTTCCAGATATTTAGATTGTAGGACAGGCAAGGACGAGCAGGATTGTCCAGACCAGTCAGTTTCGTGTCGGCTGGACCAGTTCCGGTGCGCGTCGGGCAACAAGTGCGTCGACGTGGCGGTCAAGTGCGACCACAAGGACGACTGTGGCGACAACTCGGACGAAGCACATTGTAGTAAGTGGCATCAACTTCCTGCTGAAGGCTCCAAGATTGTCAGTCGCCAAAACCTGACTGCTGCAAGTTGTTTTAATTGGATTTGTTTTGGTCACAATCGTACACACACGTTGAGACAAAACATACCGATGTAATCAAACTGTCACAGTATGAAAGCACCTGTCAAGTCCTGACAAGTCCTGTGAGTCCTGACAAGTCCTGTTCATACAGGTACGATGATTATAATTACTCACTTAGTAACCGCGACTACATCGAAAATAACCTAATTAAATCTGCCCACTTACTTCTTAATGTTAAACCTCTGGCACGCGTTAATGTTCCACCATCTTCTAGATTTCCCCCCCTGCCACATCGGGCAGTTCCGGTGCAGTAACGCCTTGTGCATGCCGGCCACGTACCGCTGCGACGGCTACAAGGACTGCGCCGACGGGTCCGACGAGGCCGACTGCGCCGCCATCGCGTGCCCCGACAACAAGTACCTGTGCCCCAAGGGCGGGCCGGGCGGCGCGCACAAGTGCATAGCCCGGTCGCAGCTGTGCGACGGCAAGCGGGACTGCGATGACAACGCTGATGAGGAGGCTGCTTGCTGTGAGTACATCTTATCACCCGTCCGCGCGTCCATCGGCCGGCAGACGCCCACTGCTGGATCACTTAAACACAAGTCGATCCCCGCGAGCCCGCAACTCTTGTGATCCGATCGCTCTAGTAACATTAAGCATGCAACAGCAAGCGTAACTTTTAAATTCTTCATAAACTGTTCCATAAAAAAGAAGTTGTGTATCGACTGTTTAATTTTAAATCATTCGTAGGCTGCTTGATAAACTGTTCCGGGTTGTACATTTACTCACGTAACTTTATATTTCCTTCCGAGACATTAATTAAATTTTTTAATCTTTACGGAAATGTCGAAATACGTGAAGGTGATTCGGAAAACGAGTGCGCCTCGCTTTTGTGGCCTACCTAGGCTTATTTTGACCATATTATAAAATAACTGAAATTATAAATTATAATTACTTATTTATCTGAAAATATCGCATTATACACAATTAAATACCCAAAATAAAAATGAGCCTTATTTAAATAGCACCCAGAGTTAATCAGAATATGTAATATTAAACCATCAGTTATTCTTTTGGCAACGTGATGAGGTTACGAAATATCCTAAAAACTAGTAGTAAAGTAATCTAATTACCAGCGGCGCGGCGTCCGCGGAGAATTAGCGGGAGATACACACAGCCCCACCGACACGTTATTACACGCGCCGACATGTGAAATAAATTTGGACTTAGTTATTTGTTTTAATGCAAAACACAGATTTTGATTAACGTAGTTATGTGTGTCCAAAAAGTTTATTTGGAAAGCCTTCTGTGTGAACAACCTTGTATGTGACAGAAATTAATGAGATTGTCATTCACCAACCTTCGAAATATTCAGTTTATTTTCTCGTGTTGGAATAGTAAAGTAAACCCTTCATGTGACGGATTTCAATGTTTTATCAATTCTCATGTTGATCCTGGATGCTCGAACTATTCTGGTCGTGTCCCTGTAGCGACGGTGTCGTGCCCCGCGCTGGAGTGCGAGTACAAGTGCGTGGCGTCGCCGGCGGGCGGCGTGTGCGCGTGCGCCGCGGGGCTGGCGCTGGCCGCCGACAACCGCACCTGCGCCGACCGCGACGAGTGCACGGAGTGGGGCTTCTGCCACCAGCTGTGTGTCAACACTCCTGGATGTGAGGACTATACTACTTGCTGTACTGTTGGTGTTCTGTGTAGGGTCTGAGCCACTAGTCTCCTGTCTCCTATTTCCTCTTTCATCACCTTGCCTGATCAATCGGCAGAGGTGCATTAAAGTGTGCATTACATTCACATATTAGTGATTGTATTTAGATCCAGGAAGCGAGCTTATGATTATTAATATTGAGCAACGATGAAGCCAATGAGCCAAATGTTTGCCGTGTAGCGTACTCGTGCGCGTGCGCGCCGGGCTACACGCTGGCGGCGGGCGGGCGCTGCGAGGCGGGCGCGGCGGCGGCGCCGCCGCTGCTGCTGGCGCACGCGGGCGCCGTGCTGCGCATGGACCTGCACGGCCGCGCCGCCACGCCGCTCGCCAACGCCACCGCCGCCGCCGGCCTCGACTTCCACTATCGCAGGAATCTGCTCTTCTGGTCCGATCTTAAGACGAGAAAGGTGAGTCGGATCTCTATTCGTGTCACTTGTTTATTTTGTTACCCCGTAGGACAAAGACCAGTGCCTCTAGGTGGCTCTAGGATCATGTTACAATGTTAGGTAGAAACAATATTTCTGACACTTTGTTTTGTTGCAGTAGGTTATGGTGTTTCGTACCTTATATCTTTATTAATTAACCTTCTATAAGACATGGTTCCATGTCTTATAGAAGGTTTGCGAAATAAATTTAGAATGGTTAATGATATCAAAACGTCGTTTTATGACATTTTGGAGGATTCTAAAGTACTGTAATGGTTTAGTAAATATTCTGATGCTTATTAATCGAAACAAAAGTTCGCTATCTTTGTGGAAGTCAACCAAGAGAGTGATAACAATGCGCAATGGTGTGTCGGGCAGATCCACTCGCAGCAGCTGTCCGCGCCGGCGGGCGTGGTGGGCTACCCCGGCGCCGACATCGCGGTGGCGGGCTCGTGGGCGCCCGTGGCGCTGGCCGTGGACTGGGTGGGCGACAAGCTGTACGTGGCCGACGCCGTCGGGCAGAAGATCGACGTGTTCGAGCTGGACGGCCGCTGGCACGCCGTCGTGCTCGGCTCCAACCTCACCAACCCCGCCGACATCGCCTTGGACCCCACGCAGGGCTTGATGTTTGTCGCTGATAGCAGTCAGGTGAGACGAGAACCCGTAGAGGTCTTTACATTTGCTGCTTATATACGAGACCCTGGGGTTTACGTTTAATTCTAAAAATAGGTCACTAAATATACTTCTTCATTCAACAGATCATACGAGCCAACATGGACGGTACCCACACAAAATCAATCATCTCCGAGGCTGCTTACAAAGCTTCCGGCATCGCGGTCGACATTATAGCTCGCAGAGTGTTCTGGTGCGACTCACTCCTAGACTACATCGAGACGGTGGACTATGACGGCAACCACCGGTTCCTGGTTCTGAGGGGCCAGCAAGTACCGAGCCCGTCCAGACTGGCGCTGTTCGAAGACCGAGTCTACTGGTCCGACAATACGAAACAAGGAATCAGTTCTGTCAACAAATACGAGGGTCCATCGAGCATTCAAGCAATTTACAAAATGAAAGACATCAGGGACCCTAAAGCTGTAACTGTGGTACATTCTTTAAAACAAACTTCAGTGAATAACCCTTGCGGCATTAACAACGGTGGGTGTTCTCAGATGTGCATAGTCACAGCGTTACAGACTGGCGGACTGGGGTACAGGTGCGCTTGTAATATCGGCTACAAACTGCTGAAGGACTTGAGACACTGTGACCTCGTGAAAGAGTTTCTTATGTACTCTCAGCAGAGGTTCATCAAAGGTAAGGTGTTAAACCCAGCGATAGAAGGATTCAGTGATGCTATATTGCCTGTAGTTTCAAGAAGAGCGAGGTTCGTAGGGCTGGACTTCGATGCCCGGGACGAGCATATTTACTATTCCGATGTGTTGCAAGACGTGATTTATAGGGTGCATAGGAATGGAACCACGAGGGAGATAGTTCTAGCGTCCCAGAATGAAGGTGTTGAGGGTTTAGCTGTGGACTGGGCGTCAAAGAACCTGTACTACATCGACTCCAGAAAGGGAACTCTCAACGTGCTTTCAACAAGAAACACAGCCTACAAAAGAACGTTACTAAAAGACTTGAAACGGCCCAGAGCTATCGTTGTCCATCCGAACAAGGGTTTCATCTTCTTTTCTGAATGGGACAGACCGGCGAATATCAGCCGAGCTTACACGGACGGCAGTAACCTTTTAGTCTTCCAAAACGTCACTCTCGGTTGGCCCAACGGTCTTTCCATAGACTTTGACCTGGACAGACTGTACTGGTGTGATGCTTTATTGGACCACGTCCAGCATTCGAAGCTGGACGGTACTGACGTTAAGACCGTCCACTCGAAGCTGATTAAACATCCATTTTCCATCGTAATTCATAAAGAGTTTATGTATATAACCGACTGGAGGTTAGACGCGATAGTTCGCTTGCACAAGTCAACGGGAGAGCAAGAAGATATAATGGTGCGAGAGCCTCAAACGAACAGGTTGTATGGCGTCAAGGTGTACAGCGAAGGAATTCAAAGGATAGATCCCATGCAGCCGTGCTCTAGAGACAACGGGAATTGTCAAAAGCTCTGTTTCGCCGTACCGAGGAATAATACAGGGTTGTTGACGGTCAAATGCGGGTGTCCTTATGGAGAGAAACTTGGCGACGATGGCACCAGCTGCGTCGCCGACCCCAACGCCGAGCCGCCCGTGCAGGCGTGCCCGCACTCCTGGGACTTCACGTGCAACAACCAGCGATGTATCCCTAAGAGCTGGGTGTGCGACGGAGACGACGACTGCCTCGACAACAGCGACGAAGAACAGAATTGCACTAGTGAGTATGATGACTAATAGTACTTTTTCATAATAATTAGGCCTTTCAATGTGCCACTCCTGGGTACTGTCTTTCCCGGAATGCGAGGGGGAGTCAGGGCAGAACCCAATACGCAAGCTCAGTGCGGTTTGGTAGGTTTCACATAATACCTTTCGAAAATTGTTTAGATCTTCTAAAACATGCGGGTCTCCTCACGATGTTTTCCTTTACTGTAAGCGAATAAAAAAACAAGTAGTTATCTAGATGAATTAACCAAAAAAATACACAGTAATGTAGGTAATAATTCTCGGTAGGTTTTGACAAAGGTAATTTGTATATTTTTTCGATGGTACATATGATGGTCTAGAGGTGAGCATTTTACCACAGTACCGGGTGCACTTCTCCTCGATGCGAGGGTCAATATGAACAATCTAGTGTTACCATGCAAGTCCTTGCACCTGTGACTGAGCGTGTCCCGCGGCCCGCAGAGAGCACGTGCAGCGCGTCGGAGTTCATGTGCAAGTCGGGGCGCTGCATCCCGGCCACGTTCAAGTGCGACTCGGAGAATGACTGCGGCGACTTCTCGGACGAGACGGGCTGCGGCAACCTGACGTGTAGCGCGGCGCAGTTCCAGTGCGACAACGGCCGCTGCGTGCCCAACACCTGGAAGTGCGACTCCGAGAACGACTGCGGGGACGGCTCCGACGAGGGCTCGCACTGCGCGGAGAAGACTTGCGCCTACTTCCAGGTGACCGTTCTCTCTTCGCTTCACTCATTCAGTTTTCTGTGCGTCTGTGACGAATTGACAATGATTTTTTTGTTTGATACATAAAATGTTAATGGGAGTGGTGTCGGTGGTGTCGCAGTTCACGTGCCCGCGCACGGGGCACTGCATCCCCGCGTCGTGGGTGTGCGACGGCGACGACGACTGCTTCGACAAGCAGGACGAGGCCGACTGCCCGCCCGTCTCCTGCCTCGCCACGCAGTTCAAGTGCGCCGACCTCAAGCAGTGCGTGCAGGTAACGCGCGTTCCCTTGCGAGCTCTAATCCCTTTGTTTAGTTAAAATTCAATTATTGCCCGGAGATCGATTACCATAATAAAATACCATCACGCCTATATTCCTCGAAGAAGTGAATAGGATGACCGCTTGGCGTAGTAGTTCGAGCGGATACCGCTCGGCTCATTGCATCGAGTAGTTGGGGGTTTGATTCCCGGCAGAGAAAATTTAGGAAATGGCCTTTTCCCAATTTTCGAACCTATAGCCTTTATACCGGGCATACTCCCGTCTAGTGCAAGAAGGATTAGAGCCATAGTCCACCAAGATGGCCCAGTATTGATTGGTGAATTGCACACGACTTTCGAAAGTCGAGCAGGTTTCGTGAAAGTAATAATATTAGAAGTAAAGTAGATTCGTTTATGATATTCGAGAAAGGAACATGTCGGGTGTCCCTTGTTTTCTCCTTAGTAAGTTTACTCTACCAACTTAGCTCACTAGTTCCACGGTAATCGATGATACTGTATCGTATCTCTTCTCGTCAGCCGTGGCACAATCGATTCGATAACAGTGTGTTGCGTGCCAGGAAGTGTACAAGTGCGACGGCATCCCGGACTGCAACGACGGCAGCGACGAGGCGGGCTGCCCGTCGCTGGCGCCGCACCAGTGCCAGCCCGACAAGCAGTTCCAGTGCCGCTCCTCCGGCATCTGCATCCCCAACACCTGGTACTGCGACGGTACGGACGACACGCCCACTCACTTATCCTCATCGTCATCTCTGATAAACTCACATCGACCGAAAAACGTGGCTACTCGTTTTCGATGAATCGTGGAAACATGAAATGGTTCCCGAATTTTTGAACAAAGGATCCCACATTTGCTTCGCGCATACCTATAACTATGTAGCGATGTCGCGCAAGCTCCGCCGCTCGTGTAACTAGCCGCGTCGGCGCCCGCAGGCACGCCGGACTGCGACGACCTGTCGGACGAGCCGGCGTCGTGCGGCGCCGCGGCGTGCGGCCCGCAGCACTTCCGCTGCGCCAGCGGCCGCTGCGTGTTCAAGGCCTACGTGTGCGACGGCACCGACGACTGCGGCGACGGCTCCGACGAGGGCGTCGAGCACGCCTGCAAGCCGCCGCCCTTCAGGTACCCGCCCGCCGCTCGTAGCAGCGGTACAGGTAGACTGCTGCACCAGCGCGAGACTTGCGCTCCCGAGCGGTACGATGCAGAGCGATCCAGGCGCGCCGTCGTAAGCGACCCGCACACTCGTATGATCTCGGTGGGGGGTGACATCCATAAAGGTTTGCTATGAGGACGGGGCCGACGTCCGTCGGTCAACACAACAACCAGATAAAAATTGTAAGCCGAAGGTGGGCTCGAATTGTATTCTCTTTGGACTCCTTTGAGATCGGCTATAAAAATATATTCCGTTTGAATTTTTAATTTAAAAGATTTGTCGACAGATGTCCATCGGGCCAGTGGCAGTGTCCCGGCGTCTCCGGCAGGTGCGTGAACCTGACGCAAGTGTGCGACAGCAAGTTCGACTGCCCCAACGGAGCTGATGAAGGCGAGTATCGTCCTACACTAGCGTTCTCCCGACTACCGTCCGTTGGGGACGGCCGAGTGAACTGATCGTGTTCCAGGCGAGGGCTGCGACTTCGAGGAGTGCGCGCACCAGAGCGGGCTGTGCTCGGGCGGCTGCCGGCAGACCCCCGCGGGCCCGCTGTGCCTGTGCGGCGCGGGCGCCGAGCTGGCCGCGGACGGCGTGTCCTGCCAGGACCGCGACGAGTGCAGCCCGCCCGGCCTCTGCTCGCAGACGTGCACCAACACCAAGGGCTCCTACGTCTGCTCCTGCGTCGAGGGCTACGTGCTCTCCTTCGACAACCACACCTGCAAGGCCGACAACCACTCCAGCGCCTTCCTCATCATCTCCAACCGGCACTCCATCCTGGTGGCCGATCTGAACGAGCAGGGCCTCGAGCGCGTGCCGATCAACGTCGAGAACGTCGTGGCGACGGCCTCCGACATGCACACGGGGACCATCTTCTGGTCCGATATGAAACTGAAGAAGATATCCCGGCTGGATCGAGGCGGCGAGCCTCGCGTCATCGTTTCCACCGGATTGGACCTCGTCGAGGGTTTGGCCTACGACTGGGTGGGAGGAAATATATACTGGCTGGACAGTAAGCTGAATACGATAGAAGTGGCCAAGGAGGACGGCAGCGCGAGGACGGCGCTGCTGAGCGGGAACATCACGCAGCCGAGGGGGATGTGCCTGGACCCGGCGCCGAACGCTCGGTGGCTGTTCTGGACCGACTGGGGGGAGAACCCGAGGGTCGAGAGAGTCGGCATGGACGGCACGCAGCGGTCGGCCATCATCACGACGAAGATCTACTGGCCGAACGGCCTGACGCTGGACACGGCCACCCAGAGGGTCTACTTCGCCGACTCGAAGCTCGACTTCATAGACTTCTGCTACTACAACGGCAGCGGGCGGCAGCAGGTGCTGGCCGGCAGCCACTACCTGCTGCACCCGCACTCGCTGACGCTGTTCGAGGACACGCTGTACTGGACGGACCGCCAGCTCAACCGCGTGCTGGCGGCGCACAAGTTCCGCGGCACCAACCAGACCGTGGTGTCGCATCTCATCTCGCAACCGCTGTCCATCCACGTGCACCACCCCGCGCTGCAGCCGCCGCTGCCCTCGCCCTGCCGGCCGGCCGCCTGCCAGCATCTGTGCCTGCTCAGCCCCGGCGGCAGCGCGCCCGCCGGGTACACTTGCATGTGCAAGCCGGGGTACAAGTTGCTGCCGGACGGGAAATGTGTTGAAGGTTTGTTTTACTCTTCTAATATTCTGTGCGGAAATTGGTAGATACGACCCGAATCTCCCTCACATTTTGTTTGAGGACATAATAGCTATAGGCTCATTCACTATTACATTCTGATAAGAAAACGTATTTAATTGTGTTAAAAATAAAGTGTATGGAAATTCATATTGTGTGTAGGTATAAATTTCGTCAATGAAGTACTCTATTATTATAGTTATCGGTGATATATAGATGCACTGCAGTGCACGGAGCCCCCTGCCCCGTCAGCTGTATCAAAAGATTGCGGTTCATGATGTAATGTTGTTGCAGAGGAGATTGCGTACCTGATGGTGTTGAAGGGAAGTCAAGTGATCGACCTGTCCACCGACGGCTCCGGCCGGGCGGGCCAGCTCGCTCCTATTGTTGGCATTCAAGGTACGAAGCGCATACTTTATTTTCTACTGGGGGCTGCAAGGGTTTAAATAACTACTATATACTTGGGGCACCTCGTGCCCGAGAGATTTCGGATTCGATCGCCATCTGGGCTATGTGTCTAATCGACGTGATCCCAATTCCATCACAATCATTTACGGGTTGAGATTACTAAAAAGTTCTCTGATATTAAAAAAACATTGAATCATTAATAAACACTGTGCTTTTTATATATCATAAACAAATCAATATCGCCAGACGAACATACCAATCTCTAAACATATCAGTCTCAAACTAAGCAATGCTTGTACAATAGACTGGGGGCGATCCCAGTGACACCAGGGTAAATTACGAAAAGGCCATTTCATAAATTTACCCTGACGGGAATCGAACCCAAAACCACCCGGTGTAGTGAGCCGGCCTACGCTCGAACCACTGCGTCAAGCGTTCGTTATGATAGATATTAAGTAGTAATGCTTTCCATTTACAAATACTTACGTCCATGTTTCAGGCGGAGTCCAACTAGACTACGACCGGCAGGGCCACATGCTTTACTGGCTGCAGTCCATATCGGGCGACAGCGACGACGACGAGAACTGCACAATCTACAGCATGCCGTACGGCGGCGGCGATAAGGTCGAGTTCTTCGGACAAGACACCGGCATCGTCGGGGCGCCGTCCGCCATCGCGTTCGACTGGCTCGGCCGGAACCTGTTCATGGCCAACCGCGCGGCCAGCAACATCGAGCTGGTGCGCGTGGACGGCAAGGTCAAGTACCGCGCCGTGGTGCTGGCCAACGACGGCAGCCGCCTCTCCGTGGCCAAGCCCCGGGGGCTCTGTCTGGACCCCACTGAAGGGTGAGCGCCAGTACACTCGCCTTAATCCTGCAAGCAATCCCTTCAGGAAACCTCTGGGATCTTCCCTGATAACATCAAAGTTTCAATTTTCCAATTCAATATTTTTTATATATCAATATGGAACTAGGATCGATAAGTTATTCCAAATGTTTGCTTCCAGAAAAATGTACTGGTCCGACGAGGGCGGCTACGGAGTGTCATCTAAGATCGGCAAAGCGAACATGGACGGCACCAACCCTGTCATCCTCGTGGACTCCATCGAACGGCCCGAGGCGGTCGCCATCGACGTGGACAAGAAGATCATCTATTTCAGCACGCAGTTCCCCGCCAGCATCAACAGTGTCAACACCGAAGGGAACGACAGGAAGACCATTCTGACTGAAGCCAACGCCATCTCCTTCCCTAAAGTCATCGCCGTCTTAGACTCGAGACTCTACGTGCTGGACCCGCTGCACGAGAAGATCATCAAAGCCGACCTTCCGAACGGAGATAACATCAAGACAGTTCTAGACAACGAGAGCGACTTGAAGTCTCTAACAATATTCCAGAAGAGGAAGATGATACACCACCCGTGCGCTCAGAACAACGGAGGCTGCGAACAGATCTGCGTGCCGGGAGACGGCGGCTCCAGGATCTGCGCCTGCTCCGTGGGCTACAGGAAGGAGAGCGAGGTGAACTGCGTGCCCTACAAGACCTTCGCCGTGGTGTCGCAGCTGGACCTGCTGCGCGGCTACAGCCTGGACTCCAGCGCCGAGGCCATGCTGCCCGTGGCGGGCCCGGGCCACCACGCGCTGCACGTCGACGTGCACTTCGCCGGGAACTACATCTACTGGGTGGAGTTCAACAGAGGACAGTGGAATGGCATCTTCAGGATCAGACCTAACGGCACTGAACTGCAGCATATCGTGAAAGACGGAATCGGCAGCAATGGTATCCGCGGCCTGGCCGTGGACTGGGTCGCGGGTAACCTGTACTTCACCAACGTGTTCCCGCATGAGAACTACGTCGAAATGTGTTGGCTGGACGGTTCCAATCGGAAAGTTATCGTTAAGACCACCATGGACGCTCCCAGGGAGATAGCCGTCAACCCTCTGAAAAGGTTACTCTACTGGATTGATTATGGACAGTACCCTCGCATCGGAAAGGCGTATCTAGACGGTAGTAACTGGCAGACGGTGGTCAGCTCAGGAATATCTAACCCCAGAGATTTGACCATAGATATGATGACCCATGACGTGTACTGGGTGGACTCTAAATTGGACCAAATTCAGAAGATCTCGTACAACGGCGGTAATCGACAGCTCATTAGGTCCAACTTACCAAACCCAATGGGCATCGCTATCCACACCGGCAGCGTTTATTGGGTGGACAGAAACTTACAAACTATCTACAAAGCGTCTAAACTGCCTGGGAACATGTCCATGCCAGAGAAAGTTAGGACCAATCTACCGAAACTACGTGATATCGTTATCTTCGATGTGAATAACCAGCCGACGGACGAGAACAACCCGTGCAGGAAGCTAGGCAATGGAGGCTGCGATCAACTCTGTTTTAGTTATCCCCCAGAAGCTAACAAAGGCTACACTCACAGGTGCGAATGCGCCACAGGACAGATATCCCAAAATAATCCTAAGAAATGTGACACGGTCGATGAGTACCTAGTATTTACCACCAGGACAGAGATCCGCGCCATAAACTTGGACCCTAAATCCACCGGAGTGCCTTTCAAACCTGTCGTAAACCTGACGAATGTAGTAGGTGTAGAGTTCGATTACGCCGACAATAAGCTGTTCTTCACGCAGATCAGACCCTGGGCCCGCATCGCTTGGATGTCCGCGAATAACCCAGACTTTGGGGGCATACAGAACATCATCAACAAAGGTATCAACCCCGAAGGGATATCCTACGATTGGACGCAAAAGAAGGTGTACTGGACTGACAGTTCTAACAACTCCATTTACGCCATGAATCTTGACGGCTCCGAACTGGTTATGATCGCGAGAGTAGAACGCCCGAGAGCCATCGTCGTAGACCCGTGCAACGGAACATTATACTACACAGATTGGGGCAGATTCGGTACATCTGGAAAAATATACCGCACGACCATGGCGGGGTCTCTGAAGAAGGCCATCATCGATAAGGATCTATCGCAACCGAGCGGTCTCACAATAGATTTTGACGAAAATATGTTATACTGGACTGACGCCGTCCGTGAGAAGATCGAACGCTCTAAGCTCGACGGCTCCGACAGAGAAGTCCTTATCAGTGCGACAATTTATCCGTTCGCTATCACAGTCTTCGGTAACTTCATCTACTGGACAGACCTTCAGTTAAGAGGAGTATACAGAGCAGAGAAACATACCGGAGCTAACATGATCGAGATGGTGAAGAGATTAGAAGATTCTCCGCGCGATATTCACATCTACAGCCCCAGCAGGCAGAAATGTACCGTGAACCTTTGCAAGATCAGCAACGGCGGCTGCGCCCATAGCTGCCACCCGGCGCCCAACAGCACGGTCGAGTGCAAGTGCGACGACTCCACCAAGCTGGTCAACGAGGGTCGCATGTGCGTCGCCAAGAACATCACCTGCGACCCCAGCAAGTTCTTCTGCGCGAACGGCAAGTGCATCAGCAAGATGTGGTCCTGCGACGGAGACGACGACTGCGGAGACAACTCCGACGAAGACAAGAACTACTGCACCTACCACTCCTGCTCGCCGAACGAATTCCGTTGCAACAACGGAAGGTGCATCTTCCAGTCCTGGAAGTGCGACCACGAGAACGACTGCAAGGACGGCTCCGACGAGGAGGGCTGCGTCTACCCGCCCTGCGCCAGCGGCGAGTTCACCTGCCTCAACTCGCGCTGCATCCCCATGTCGCAGGTCTGCAACGGCATCAACGACTGCAAGGACAACGTCACGTCCGACGAGACCCACGAGCTCTGCCCCATGAACACGACCTGCCCCGCGAACCATCTCAAGTGCGACAAGACGAACATCTGCGTGGAGCCGTACTGGCTGTGCGACGGCGACAACGACTGCGGCGACAACTCGGACGAGGAGCCGCTGCACTGCGCGCAGAGGACGTGCCCGCAGAACAGCTTCCGCTGCCCCAACCACCGCTGCGTGCCCGCCACCTGGTACTGCGACGGCGACGACGACTGCGGCGACGGCGCCGACGAGCCGCCCGAGTACTGCCGCTCCGAGGGCCGCACCTGCTTCGGCGACCTCTTCACCTGCGACAACGGCAACTGCGTGCCGCGCATCTACATCTGCGACGGCGACAACGACTGCCTCGACGGCAGCGACGAGGACGACCGCCACCAGTGCAACGAGCGGAAGTGCGACGCCGACACCGAGTACACCTGCACCGAGAACAAGTTCTGGCAGCGCGCGCAGTGCATCCCGCGCAAGTGGATCTGCGACGGCGACCCCGACTGCGTGGACGGCGCCGACGAGAACGCCACGCTGCACCACTGCGCCACGCCCGCGCCCTGCTCCGACGACCAGTTCCGCTGCGACAACGGCCGCTGCATTAACCAGGGCTGGCTGTGCGACCACGACAACGACTGCGGCGACGGCTCCGACGAGGGCAAGCGCTGCAACACGCAGTACAAGCAGTGCTCGGACCAGGAGTTCAAGTGCCAGAACTTCAAGTGCATCCGGAACCACTTCCGGTGCGACGGCGAGGATGACTGCGGCGACCATTCCGATGAGGTGGGCTGTGTCAAGGAGAACAAGACGTGTCCCGCCGGGCAGTTCAAGTGTAACAACGACCAGTGTATCGACAATCGACTGGTGTGCAATAAGGTGTCCGATTGCAGCGACGATTCCGATGAGCCCGCGCATTGCAACGTGGACGAGTGCGCCAAGCTGGAAGTCAACCAGTGCGGTCACAAATGCATCGACACTCTGACAGGTTATTACTGCGACTGCAACCAAGGATACAAGTTGCTCGCGGACGGCAAGGCTTGCGCCGATGTCGACGAGTGTGTAGAAACTCCCGGGGTCTGCTCCCAGTACTGCTCCAACACCCCTGGATCATACTACTGCAAATGCTATGAGCAGTACTATGACAGGGAGGCAGACGAACGCACTTGCAAACGAAAGGACAACACCCCGCCATGGCTCATATTCACTAACAAATATTACGTGAGGAACATGTCCACTGATGCTTCGATATACAACCTAATGCACCAAGATCTCATGAACGTTGTAGCTATAGACTTCGACATTAAAGAGGAAAGAATGTATTTCGCTGACGTGTCAGCTAAAACTATTTATAGATCGAATTATACAGACCCTAATCCGACCAAGGAAGTGGTGATAAGGCACGATTCTCACGGCCTCGAAGGTATAGCTGTAGACTGGATCGGACGAAAACTATACTGGCTTGACAGACACTCCAAAAACTTAGACGTATCGGAATTGGACGGCACCAGGCGGAAGACTCTAAAGACAGGTATCACAGACCCAAGAGCGATCGTTGTGCACCCAGGAACCGGGTACCTGTACTACACTTCGTGGCATTTGCAAGCTTACATTGGCAAGATGGGCATGGACGGATCCAATTTCACGTCTATTTTGAACTGGGAAGACGACATAGCGTGGCCTAACGCTTTGACCATTGATTACTTTACCGATAGAATTTACTGGGCTGACGCTCACTTAGACTACATAGGCTCGGCTGATTTAGAAGGCCGTCACAGACACGTAGTTCTCTCCGGTGCTAAAGTACCACACGTGTTCGCGCTGAGCTTGTTCGACGACGAGGTCTTCTGGACCGATTGGAACCTTAAAGCTATCAGCAAAGCGAACAAGCACTCTGGGGATAACTTGATGATACTCCGAAACACTACGCACAGACCTTACGACATCCACATAGTACATCCACTCAGACAGTTGCCTTATCCTAACCCTTGCGGAAACAACAACGGAGGATGTTCCCATCTCTGTCTAATATCACCTCCTCCTGAATCCAGCTACTTAAACATCGAAGATTTCGGAGAAGAAGGAGTTACAACATTCAAATGTGCGTGTCCGAACCAGTTCTACTTGGCGCGGGACATGAAGACTTGTATCGCGAACTGCACTGACGGGCAGCACAGATGTAACGGCCGCGATGAGAAGTGCATACCCTGGTTCTGGAAGTGCGACGGAGAAAAGGACTGCCTGGACGGGTCCGACGAGCCCGACACGTGCCCGGTGCGGCACTGCAGGGCCGGCTCCTTCCAGTGCAAGAACACCAACTGCACGCCCGCCGCCACCATCTGCGACGGCACCGACGACTGCGGCGACGGCAGCGACGAGGCCGAGTGCGCGCACCAGTGTCCCCTGCTGGAGTTCAAGTGCAAGGCCAGCGGCAGATGCATCCTGGACAGCTGGAAGTGCGACGGCGACACGGACTGCAAGGACAACAGCGATGAAGACCCGGCCATGTGCCACAACAGACCTTGTAACCCAGATTCTGAATTCGCCTGCAAGAACGGACGGTGCATCCCCAAATTGTGGATGTGCGACTTCGATAACGACTGTGGCGACGACTCCGATGAGCCGGCGTACATGTGCCGCCAAAAGAACTGCACCACAGGCTGGCGGAGGTGTCCGGGCCAATCGAACTACAGATGCATACCGAAATGGCTGTTCTGTGACGGCAAAGACGACTGCAGAGACGGGTCGGATGAGCTCGCGGAGAACTGTCCCACTTGCAATGCCGAAACTGACTTCACTTGCGACAATAAGAGGTGTATACCCAAGCAATGGCTTTGCGACTTCACGGATGACTGCGGGGACGGCAGCGACGAGTCGGAGACGGTTTGCCAACACAAGTACCGGGACTGCTCCGAGTCAGAATTCAAGTGCGGAAACGGCAAGTGTATATCGTCCAGATGGCGCTGCGACCACGAGGACGATTGCGGGGACAACACGGACGAGGCCGACTGCGGCGGGTTCAAGTGTAAGAATGGCACGTTCCAGTGCAAATCGGGACACTGTATCGCGGCGTACTTCCGGTGCGACGGAGACAGGGACTGCAGGGACTTGTCCGATGAAATCGGCTGCCCCCCTAGATACCCCGGGGGCAGATACTGTCCAGAAAGCAGGTGAGGATATTTTTTTTTATTTCAGCGATGCGGGAGAACAGCCACTAACAACTTTTACTATATTCAACTAAGATTCGTTTTCTTCTTATAAGTGATTGACTCCCCTCCCCAGGTTCCAGTGCGCGAACAACCTGTGCGTGTCGCAGTCGGACCTGTGCGACGGCACGGACGACTGCGGCGACGGGTCCGACGAGGCAGCCTCCATCTGTACCAACCTCAACTGCGACACGCTCAGGAGGTTCCACTGCGACAACCACAGATGTGTGCCACGGTAAATATGTCGAGAATTACAAAGAAAAGGGTGCCAGAGCGCTCGCTCGTTTCATTTGACATAATAACACAATAAACTCTTTTTTCCCGCGAACTGTTAATATTTTCAATTCAAATTATTCTGTGGATGTAGATCTGTTTATGATGAGGCATAATACGTTCAAGAAATTAATTAATATTTTTTTTTTCAAATTAGCATTTCCCAATTATAACCATTGTATTTGAACTATGTGTCTAGTTACAATTACGCTGTTTGACTAATTTATAAGTAACAAACAAAGTCAAATTGCGATATAAGTTATAACTGTACTAGATGAAAACCCGGCTTCACTCGGGTGAAATGTGACTCATAATACACAATCTTTTACAAAACGTAGGTAGATATTTTTATAGTTATCGGTTTTCAAGGAATATTAGGCAAGGCATAGATTCGTATACCATTGTCCATTGAAATTAATATGAAATTAATATGAAAAAAATCGCCAAGTGCCATGTCGAGCCATTCACAATGAAGGGTTCCGAGTCATTGAAGGTAATCTGTTTAAAATTTCACCCCAGGTTGAAATAGATACTAAAGTTGTATAGGTACATACTGCTACCGACACCTATCGACACCATTAAATACTAAGAAATAGACTAATGAACATAAAACATACATTTATTGCTGTTATTTAATTGGAATTTATTAACAATTTATCAAATTTCGTCTGCATAATCTTTTCATATTTTTGCAACATAAAAATGTAAGATGTGTCGATATTTATTTCGTAAAAAATCTGACCCAATGTTGTTTATAGACTTCTACCGACATCTATCCACGTGCATTAACACTTCAGAAATACACGTATTAACACAAAATATAAATTTATTGCTGTTATTTCATTGAAATTGGTGAACCATGTATCCATTTTCGACTGCATAATCTTATTAATGTTTTTGCAATTGAAAAATGTAAGAAGTGTCGGAATTCATTACGTAAATTCTGATTTAATCTTTAAAAGTTAAAAATCTCGCAAACGGAATTTTTAATGATAAAATGTTGTGTGGAAACACCATTTTATTTGAAAAGACCTTTTCAACGATACCCCACATGATTGGGTAACCAAAAAAAAAAAATTGCCCCTCTTACGATGTTCGGGGAGGTACCTCAAAAAAAAAAATTTTTCTACATTTTATATTTTTGAAAGTGAGATCTACTCAAAGTATTTTTGTACCAAATTACATCAACATCCGTCGGAAACTGTAGAAGTTATGACCCTGTGACGGGTCGGGACAGACAGACGGACGGACGCACGGACGGAAAGACAGGCGGACGGACGGACTGGATGATCTTATAAGGGTTCCTCCTAGGGACTACGGAACCCTAAAAACATGAGGACTGAATTTGTTTTTTTCTGAACGCTCAATCTTCTTCTTCTTTCTTTATAAATAAGGGCCACCCAGTTTAATAGATATTTCGAATAAAGACTCATTTACACACTGAGAACACTGACACTAACTGACAGGGATTCGTTCATAGAAAATATTGCGGTACTGTGCCAAACTTGACGGAACTGCCAATATGGCGAAAGATTGCCTTTTGCACCGTTAGAATTTAACAAAATACTCGACAATCCGAATTTTGCGGATATATGTTGTCGACTCGAAATCATTATTTTTTTATGTTTTATTATTCTGGTAAGGTTTCAATCGAGTCTACCGTACCCCTGAACGGAATTATTAATATAGATTACTTCCTTACAGGACACAATATCTTTGTATGTACTAAAAGTGAAAACTGCTTAGGCTCTCTAATGTATATTCTCATGTAACTACTTTATTATTAAGCAGCCGTTTGTTTTCAATGGATCATAAAAATATAAATAAACTAAAATGATCTAGGTATTAAATTATACATTCATCGTTCAGTGGCGCATAGGTTTGCATCGGTATAAAGTGTTGCTTCGAAAGATTTGATCCTGTGGACAGAAAATATTTAGCGTTTGAGCTATACCTGCGAGTATTTACTTCAGTGTCATTTCTATTGCTGCTAAACCAGCCAAAGCTTGGTTATAATTATGCAAGACGATTTTGTAATCTAAACACATGGTTGTCGGTTTCGGACGGCGCAGGTACCAGGTGTGCGACGGCGTGGACAACTGCGGCGACGGGTCCGACGAGAACAACATGACGCTGTGCGCCAGCCGCGCCAAGCCCTGCGACCCGTTCACGCAGTTCCAGTGCGCCAACCGCCGCTGCGTGCCGCGCGCCGCGCTCTGCGACCTGGCCGACGACTGCGGGGACGGCTCCGACGAGCGCGGCTGCCACCACCAGCACGCCTGCTCGCATCTCGACAAAGGTACGGTGGCCGCTAGTGACGCTTCGTTCCGCGCGCCTGCCAAGTTCTGTGGCGACCACAACACCAACCATAGATGGCACTGAATGTGACGTCTGTGAAAGGGGCCGATATTGATGCTGGAGATCAATAATTCAGGACTGATGGGTTTGGATATCGTGAACGAGGGAAGAATTATACCCAGCAATGGCGTGACCCAGGCTGAAATAATAATAACTCTAAATTTAAAATTTAAAAACCTCCGATGCGACGACCTTTTCATCAAATGTATACTTTACCTAGTAGTTCTTCCAAATAACTAAATGAGCGAGATTTGCGTAGCTCCCGTAGCTCAGTATTCATAGCTCATCTCGCAAATTCATCCGGTACAACTAGTTTCGATGCCATATTATGAAAGCGCCGTTTACTTCATTCGTTTTGGCTTCCACATTTATAATTTAAGATAACCTATGCAATGTACAATTATCAACAGAATATCTGTGTAAAAGTATGAGACATTGTCTTATTATGACATTATAATCATTGACATTAGAATAGACAACGAATCTAAATATTGATGCCACGGAGGTTTAATACCTAGTAAAAGATTATCAATTATGATTCAATTTGATCTAATAACTCTGGTTGAGGTGGACAGGAGCAGCCCAGGGGAAGATTTTTTAATAACGCTAAAATTATTTTAAATTAGATTTGTTTATCTGTATTTTTTCTCAAAAATGGTATATGGCTAATTAGGTAATCCATCGATATCGATAATTTTCACCGTACATCCCTATTTCGTTCTTTATGTTGGTACACTGTATTATAGTTGTCAGTTTCGTTGTTAGGTTGGCCATAAATGGTGGCCCCATTTTAAAAGCAGGGTTTATTTTAATCTATGGAGTCCCGTCTCTTCTTACCTAGTATTGTATTCTCTTTGACGTGACTTATGGAACTCTTTAGTTCATACACAAATCTCATATAAAAATTGATAAAATATCCATTGTTTCCAGAATCAGGGAAACTTTTCACATTTATAATATTGTAAAAAGCCAGTTCAGAATATTACGATCATTTAAAAATATAATAAATCTAAATCCAATAATCACAAATTTCGAATGGATTCGAGCCGTGGAAATTGGTTTGGCCGTGAATGTGGCTTTTTTAACCTACAAAAGAGCTGATGATCTTCAACGGCTGAACCGTTTTTCATGAAACATAGCTAAGAACACTCTCGATCAGAATACCTATCTAACAAAAGAAACAAAATTGAAATCGGTTCATCAGCTTGGGCGCTACGTTGCCACAGACAGACACACAGATACACATGTTAAACTTATAACACCCCTCTTTTTTCGTCGGGGGTTAAAAAGCCAGTTCAGACTATTACGATCATTTAAAAATATAATAAAGCGAAATCGTTTCAGCCGTTCTCAAGTGATGCAGATATTATTCCAATGAGCCAAATTTCGAACGGATTCGAGCTGTGGAAGTTCGTTTTGGCCGCGAATGTGGCTTATTTAACCTACAAAAGAGCTGATGATCTTCAAACGGCTCAACAGATTTTAATGAAACAAGAACACTCTCGATCAGAATACCTATCTAACAAAATAAACAATATTGAAATCGGTTCATCAGCTTGGGCGCTACGTTGCCACAGACAGACACACAGATACACATGTTAAACTTATAACACCCCTCTTTTTTCGTCGGGGGTTAAAAACAGAGCTTAGTGGACTCTGTGTCCTAATTCGTTAAAAGGAGATGACTAATAGCAGTGGGAGTTTCATTTGAATAGGTTTTATTTTATTCTCACTAATCAAAGCACGAGCATGAGCTATCCTCTCCGTCCCCAGGTGGCTGCGAGCACTTCTGCACGAACCTGACGGCGAGCGGCGAGGGCGGGTACATCTGCACCTGCTTCCAGGGCTGGATCATCTCGCCGGCCAACAAGAAGAAGTGCGTCGACGTGGACGAGTGCGCCGCCGGCACGCACCACTGCTCGCAGATCTGCCACAACCTGAACGGCAGCTACAGCTGCGACTGTCGCGATGGATTCAAGTGAGTGCCACTTCGAAATACTTCTACTAAGGGATAATGAACTTCTGCAGGCCTTTACATTCATTTAAATAAATTAATAGTGTCAAATGCGTCGCCTGCATTTGACGCTATAACCAATTTAATTTAGTACAAACATGATTTAGTTTCTATTATAATCTGATAATTTGGCGATTTAATATTCCTTCTATTACATTTACCATGTGAAACTTTGTTCCAGACTCGCAGACACCCTATCTGGCGTCTGCAAGGCCATCAATGATGACGTAATACTATTATTCGCGAACGGACCAGAAATACACGCATTCGACCAAGAAAAGAACGAGGAGTTCGACGTCATCACCTCCGAGAAGAGAATAGAGGCGATCGACTACGATCCCACAACTGAGATGATCTTCTGGGCCGACAGCTACGACAAAACCATCAAGCGGTCGTACATGATCAACGCTCTAGAAGGCAAGGTCAAGAGCGGATACGCCCAGGACTTGAACATGAAAGGAAACTCGAAGCCGACCGCTCTGGCCGTGGACTACGTAGGAGACAACTTGTACTGGACGGAGACCGACAGAACCGGATCCAAGCCCCGCGGCAGAGTCATGATGGCGAGGACCGACGGCCGCTACCGGCGCGCGCTGGTGTCGGCCGGCATCGAGAGCCCCACGGCGCTGGTGCTGGACCCGCAGATGGGCCGGATGCTGTGGGCGGACGCCGGCTCCGCGCCCAAGATCGAGGTGGCCTGGATGGACGGCTCCAAGCGGCGCCCGCTCGTCACGGAGGACATCAGGCACCCCACCGGGCTGGCCATCGACCAGGCCATGGACCACTCCATATACTGGGCCGATACCAAGCTGAACACCATCGAGATGATGCGCCACGATGGCTCCAACAGAAAAGTGGTCCTGAGGGGCGAGCTGCTGAAGCATCCGCTGTCGCTGGACGTGTTTGAGTCCTCGCTGTACTGGGTGACGAAGGACACCGGCGAGCTGGTGCGCCAGGACAAGTTCGGGAGGGGAGTGCCGTTTGTCATATCCAAGGATCTAGTCAACCCGTCCGCCGTCAAGGGTAAGCGTTGAACACTGCCCTAGTTAGCCATCATTCATGGTACGATATCATAATGTTGTACCTACACACTATTACGTAAATTTTCTGTTGCCTCTCTCTCTCTTTAACTCTACGTAATTTTATCATAACAGTCTGTCTGAAGAGTTTAAAACAAGTGAGGGTGCTATTATAGTATTATAGGGTAGGTAACCCGTCTTGATGTAGGGATACCATCCTGGACACTTGTTAATTACAAAAACCACTCATCTTGCACATTTAATAGTCGTATTAACTTTATATCTGATTTATCATTTTATCACAACAAAAACTGACCAGAAAGTATGTATAAATTAAAGAAAGCATATTTGAGCGATACCTCCCATATTCTGGCTTTTTTCAAAGTTGTCAGGCGAAATATGAGTTAGTTCCACTTATATTAATTTTTATATTAATTTCTACCGTTTCTTGACAGACTGAACGTATCTTCTATACTGTAAACACTTGCTAGATGATCACTCCAAAATACAGCTGTCCCTAAATTAGGATCCCCGGATCTCCAATAGTACAATAGTAGGGCGAGTTCGGTATACATACTTGGCAATACGGTTTGGTTGAGTGGTGTCGCATGTCGTGCTCCCGCAGTGTACCACCCGCTGCGCTACAACGCGACGCGGCGCGAGTGCCTGCGCGGCGCGTGCTCGCACCTGTGCGCGGCCGTGCCGGGCGGGCGCCGCTGCGTGTGCCCGGAGCAGGCGCCGCCGCCCAAGCGCCTGGCCGCCGAGCGCGCCTGCGACGCCGGTGAGTGCCGCCTTGTTTGCATACGCTTCCGCCTCTTTTCTAAATCAGTCTCAGCCCTCCGCTGATAAGTACCTATACTAATAGAGTTCAAGTCTAAAAGCAATCTTGAGTGGGTCCCCCCGCTAATGCCATGTCATTTGGGTTGTCATGTCGTCGTGTTTGTTTCATCCGATCACATCAGATCGATAGTCCCATTAAGCCTGCTCACACTGGAGATGTTACCGTTGTGCCCCGCAGCGGTGGAGGCGGTGCGGCCGCTGCCGCGCGTGTGTCCGTGCGAGAACGGCGGCGTGTGCTCGGAGGGCGCGGCGGGCGAGCTGGCGTGCGCGTGCCGGCCGCCGCTGCAGCCGCCCTTCTGCGCCGCCGCCGACTACGTGACCGCCGCGCGCGGCTCCACCGCCACCGCCGTGCTGGTGCCCGTGCTGCTGGTGCTGCTGCTCGCGCTCGGCTCCGCGGCGGCCTGGTTCGTCATCACCAAGAAGCCCTTGTGAGTATACCTACTCGTCTACTCTTTCACATTTGTCTTGCTGGTTCGGTCATGTTTTTAATTTATGTGTTCAGACGCGGGTATTTTTTTTTGTTAGAGCTTCCTAGTTAATAGTAATGATTTTATTGAATACCTAATTGCGATTAATTATATTTACTTGTATTGATGTGTTAGTAATATTGGGTTCTTTATAAAAAATAAAGGCTTTTGGCCACATTGGATACTTCGAATGACCAACGATAAATTAATGTATCCACCGACTATTAAATAGGGAACAATTTAAATAATGCTCGAGGTGGTTATAAACCTTATCCTTTCACATATATTCCGCGAGTTACGCGTACTAATGTTTGATACCTACTTATCAAAATATCACTTCAGAGCGTCTATGAAACTGAGCTGCCGAACGAGACCTATACTCAAACACTACATATTTATAGACTCATAATTTGAATAATCCGTGTTAAGTACTAATGAAGCGGACCACCCGTGCTGGGTGCTTGCGATATTTGAAGTCGGTAACGTTGTGCGTGCGCTCGGCAGCGGCAAGGGCGGCGGGCTGGGCAGCCTGGCGTCGTCGCAGAGCGTGTCGTTCCGGCAGGGCTCCAACGTGGAGTTCGGCGGCGGCGCCGAGCCCGCCTACACGCTGGAGGAGGCGCCGCGCAAGGGCCGCGACTTCAGCAACCCCATGTACGACGCCGTCAGCCGCGCCGCCGCCGCCGGCGAGCCCGACCCGCCCGTCCGTGAGTACCGCGCCCGCGCCGTCACCAACTCACCACGCGCTAGCCTCTAATATCTATCTTATACTATTATTACCAAAAGTAACTGATGAGTTCTAACTGTTTCTCTCCGCTGTACTTTTTATTTACGTATATTTATAAAAGTTTTTGACAATTCATTTATATAAAATGTGATATTTATAGGTCTTTCTGTGTACGCATTGATGGGTAGGTGTTTAATCTATTCATATCTTACTCAATAAAATGTTTCTATTGTTTAAAAACTTCCCGACTGGAGGTCTAACAGAATTGAACGCATGTGATTTGATCTGCGTGAGTGACGCACTATACGAATATTAAAGTGACCCATATCTGCATTGTTGGTTACGAGTAGGTACATGTATTACCTATATATTTTACTAGTTTCTGTCCGCGAATTCGTCCTGTATTCTATGTATTAATCCAGGTTGTAAACTATCTGTGTTCCAAATTTCATCCAAATCCGTTCTGTAGTTTTTGCGTGAAACTTTCGCATTTATAATATTAGTAGGATTCAGTGCCGGATTAACCATAGTAGCAAGAGTAGCAATTGCTACGGGCCCCGCGCGAAAGGGGGCCCCGCATATTTAAACCCACTCATCTCTGTCTGAGCGTAATTTTTTGAGTGAAACTTATTAACGTGAAGGCGCCTGTCTAGCCCGCGAAATTCAAAATTTTCGAGTATTTTTATAGTTTATCCAAAATCTGAAAACATTTAAGACAACATTTTGTGATTTGCGACAAACACAGTATGCAGTGCGTTTATTAAGTAATACATTTATTTTACTCTAAATATTATCACGGTGTATATGATACTAGTTAATCACTAAATATACAAAATTTTCCAGATTATCTGGATAGCTGTCGTTCTTGAAACGTTTTTTAGAGTAAGTTGAATATATTATAAATGCACTGCACACGGTCTTTGTCGCGAATTACAAAATGTGCCTTTTATTATTGACAAATTTCTATAAAACCTCAAAAAATTTGAACTTCGCTGGCTAGATGGGCGCTATAGTCTTAAGATGTGGTATATTGAATTTACTTAATGTCACACAAACGTGAAACGTTACAACTTTTCCTACTAAGACAATTCATGTCAGGCACTCGGTAACCGACTACGGGCCCCGCGCTTGGTTAATCCGGCACTGGTAGGATTGGACCACAATCCGAAGCGAGCGAGCGTGCGTTAGCAGTGGCCGTCGGCCGCCGACCCCAAATATGTTTCCGACGTCTCTGTTTAAACTGAGATCGTTAATTAATACCAGTTACTTTTTAAATTGTGGGACTTATTTATTTTCAGTCGTACATTATTCATTTATTCCTCGATACATTATTTTATATAATGTCTCGTTATCACGAATAAAATTATCGTGCTCTTTTTTATACCATCATCGTAATTCGATGCCTATACCATTTGCAGCGGGCATCTACGAAGTTCCGGATGAGTTGAAAGAGAAGGTGGTTTCGGCGGTGATCTCGCCGTCGTCAACGGAGACGCGCGGCACGCGGCGCGGCGGCGGCGGCGGGGGCGCGGCGGCGGGCCCGGCGCGCGCGCTGGACCCGGCAGCCGACACGGGCGCGGACACGGCGCAGCTGGTGCGCGAGGACCGCGACTGCTAGCGCCGCCCGCCGCGCCCGCGCCCGCGCCCGCGCCCGCGCCCGAGGTACTCGCCGAGTGACGCTCGAATACTTAACTATTTGTGTCAGTGAATTACTTGTTATTTCCTAGAGTTTACATAATTTTGTCCCCTTTTTGTTAGGGTTCCGTAGCCTGCACGAGGAACCCTTATCCTAGTATTAATTATTCTGAGATATTTTCTCTGGATTTACGCCCTCTCTTCCACTATCGAAATATTATCAGTCAATAGCTATTACCGATAAAAAATATTTTAAATTTTAAAATACCAAATTAAGTCACCGTGCCCGTAAACATTATTAATTCCGAACTTTCGTAAATACGGGAATATTTGAAATTATGCGGCGCATTTCGTTATTTTAAATAACAAATTAAATAGTGTTGTTTTCCATTACACGGATATCGAGCGATTACTCCGGCGACCCGACGCATGCGCACCGCGCCGCAGTATAAACATTGTTCATGAAGTAAAATAAATTAACCAAATAAAAAAATAAAATAAAATTAAGCTTTATGAAGCGACTACGTGCTCATCAAGCCTCTGTTTATATTGTGGTGTGATGACGACTTATTTATCTTTTCCCAATTGATTCTATCCGTCCTTCTAGTTTTAACAACTAATTTATTTTCATTTCAATGCTGTGAAACTCTATTATATTCTACTCTTAAGTTTCCATTATTTTCTATGAAAAGATTTATTATAGTTATTCCAGCTAGTTCTGGCAGTACTTATATGATTTTTCCGTTCGTAAGTATGTCGTTATTTTCCCATGAATTTTGCCCTAAAATGATCGTGTAAACTAAATAAACCATATCATAGCGTGATACGTATGTTATTGAATGAAGAGATTTTCTATAAATTAGCTTAGAACTTTGTACATTCCACTCGAGACTAAATCCGTGAGCTGCGTGTATAGTAGGCGTGTTCGAGCGAGGTGCGCTCAGTCTTCTAGGCGCGAACTGAGTGCATTCCTAAACACCTATGTATCTGTATAAAATGTTGATTTAGTATTAAATGAATTAGTACATAATTAAGTATCTAGGAATTGTTGGTCGCAACAGCGGCCCGGGGAAGCGCCGTTTTATCGGATTTTCAGTTAATTTGACAATAAGCAATACACTATTTTAGAGTATAATTTATTTATTTCGGTTTAAGACTATGTAAAATAACTATGTTGTGTTTTATATAATTGTCTATGATAAAAATATTAAGATTTTTGTGGGATTCTTTGACGTTTTGCCATAAATGTGAGATACTGTTTCTGTTGTTTTAATTATTTAAAATATTATATATTTTTTTCGTTGAATTACAAAAACTATGGATTTGTAAATATGTGGGTTCATAATTTGTGATGTACATTAGTAGAAGAAATTGTAATGTTTTTATTTTATATTTATTCGAAAACGACTTGTTTAGACCTATTTAGTATAAACATAAAATAATTCTGTGAATAAACATCACATACTTACATCATGACTACGGATCTTGAATTGAATATTGTGTAAAAAGTATCATTATTATGATTATATAACAATATTATAGATAAGGAGAGGAAATATTTTTATATCGGGACTATTATAGTTATTAGAAAGTCGTCTGACCTTAGATGAAATACATATTGTGTAAAAATAAAGGAATAATGAAATGGTGAGCGTGTTTTATTGTGGCATCACCGAGCTCCGAGGAACGAAAACCGCTAAAGGGGTATGTGTGTATCTACCTATTTATTAAATGCTTACCATATGGTATCAAAATGAAAATGTATTGGTACCTACATACTTACATTACTTACTTATAGTAATTTTATTATGTTCACCATTTTAAAACAAACTTGTGCAGAGTTGTGTGTACATACAACACCGTGGTTTTGCAGGATCGTTTTTTAAACGGTCAAAAGCAAGATTCGAATCAAATAGGTAATATACCTACCGCGGTCAACGAGAAGCGATACGACAATGAATTTACTAATTTATTAAATTAGTGGTTTCTAAGGTTTCGCCTTTAAATATCTACATTATTATATCGCCAGACTGACACACCAACCCGTATGGTTCCAAACTAATCAACGCTTGCACTATGGGTACCGCACTAGGTACCGCACAATGGACTGGGGGCGATCCTAATGACATCCAGAACCGAGCAAATTACGAAAAGGCCATTTCTGAAATTTGCTCTGGCGGGAATCAAACCCGCAACTACCCGGTGCAGGAAGCCGAGCGGTCTACGTTCAAACCACTGCGCCAAGCGGTCGTCTTTATTTATCTTTAATTAATATCACGGTTTCAGATACCGACACAGAACTAACTTAAAAATATAAAATATGGCGAGCCCGGCGCTGGCTGACTTGAACTCTGACATTATCATCGTTCGTTCATTTCACGACTACGCGTGCTGCGACTGTTATGACACTAGCATATGGGCCAATTTGCAATAATTCACGCGTCTTCGTGAAAAGGATTGCCTAGGACCTATAGCATTTCGTGTCGCCTCTAGTTAGCCCACAGATTTGTAATATGATAGCCGGTACTAAATTAAAGTACCTACGTTTCACGAAATTGTTTCCTTCTCAATTAGGTAAACTGAGAATTCAATTCGTGAAATCACAGCATGAAATCTTTCTCTCTCACTCCGACATGCGACCACGGCTAATCAACAGTATTAATTAACAACATAATCTCGAAGTAACTATTTCGTGAAACCTAAAACTAAAATAGTTAGTTTGGTAAAGTTAGTTAAAGTAGTGTAAAGAGGTTCTTCAAAATCGACCACAGCAACGCACAGTGTTTTAAGAAGACCATTTTTCGGACATCGCGTTTTTATTTCAAAAGCTGATAGATATAATTATTTAAATGCTATGAGTCGAATACCCATTTGTCTAGCATGTCTAGTTTCTGAGATATAAACTATTGAAAATCTACAAATTTTCATCCGGATTTTTAGAAAAAAAAAAAATCTCTTAAACAAGGCAAGATAAATAATTATGATGTTCGGTGCATTGATGGTGTATGTTATGCTGCACCTTTTAAAGCATAGACGAATCTCGTAGCTTTCATAGATTCCGATATATACGCGTTTTTTGGTTTTTTGTTTTTCTTATTTTTCTCAAGTATTCCGCCGTATTGGGAAAAGTAATTTATACTAAAATTATCCTCTTTACTTCCCCAACACACCACATAAATTTCACATCCCAACTCCATGGAATCTAGAAGTTATTCCAAATTAACCATTTTTGCTAGGGTTGTCACATTATTCATCCGAATTTTATCGACTCAATTCTCATTTAAGATTCATTATTACATCATAATTAAACTTATACTACTAGTGATACTTATGTATTTTTAGGTTCCGTAGTCACAATGACAGACCACATACCAAAACATTCACCCTTTTACTCGCAGTCCACCGCTGAGAAGGCCTCTAAAAATATAGTTATATGTACCCTTCATACTAAAGTACTACATTTGCGTGTTTGTAGAAACTATGAAACAAATGACAAACTAAGGGCGACTACAAGTTTGAAATTACTAATATAATACAATTAATATATAATGATACGAAATTTGGAGCATAGGGTTCCGTAGACTACAGAATTTTCAGATTAATATTGTAGACTGGGCTTTTAACTCATGCCTAGCGAGGGCGCTGCATGCGGGGGTTGGTCCACTCACTTTCCTCTTAACAGCATTGTTGTTATACTCTATTCATGTATATAGCATAGAAGGTATTACAACAAACCACATTATTTATTACTACGCACTATTGGTTACAGACATTAGTGGGAGTTTTAGCCAGTAAAAACTGTTACCGCCTTCACCGCGTGGAGGTACTCCCAGCTTATGTTATTACTATTGTCATGTAGGAAGTGCTATGAACATACATAGATAACACTCATACAATTGTTAACTTTGCCCTTAAATTTATATCGCTAAGTATAACTTTTGCATTTCCGTTTATATAAGTACTAGCGACCCACCCCGGCTTCGCACGGGTGCAAGAACCCTCTAAAATTATGAGTGTTTCTCTACTATATTATGCATGTATTATACATATAAACCTTCCTCTTGAATCACTCTATTTATTAAAAAAACCGCATCGAAATCTGTTGCGTAGTTTTAAATATCTAAGCAAACATAAGGAAAGACAGACATCGGGAAGCGACTTTGTTTTAAACTATGTATTGATGGGTAAGCTGGTCTCTTAGATACCTCAGACATAAGATAATCCAAACCACTGGTTGTATATATCAACAAAAATGCTATTAAGTAAGTATATTTTTTGCCAAAGAAAAATTAGATCCGGATATAAATTATTATCTTTGAGCGTGACAACCCTAACGACAAAAAATCGGGATAAAACTTTAAAAAATTGCGGTTTCTAGATTCCATGGAATTGGGGTGTGAAATTTATGTGGTGCATTGGCAAAGTAAAGAGGATAATTAGTATAAATAACTTTTCCCAATACGGCGGAATACTCGAGAAAAATAAGAAAATCTAAAAACCAAAAAACGCGTATATATCGGAATCTTACAAAGCTACGAGATTCGTTTATGCTTTAGAAGGTGCAGCATAACATACACCATCAATGCACCGAACATCATAATTGCGTATCTTGCCTTGTTAAAGAGATATAATTTTTTTTATAAAAATCCGGATGAAAATTTGTCGATTTTCAAAAATTTATTTCTCAGAAACTAGACATGCTGGACAAATGGGTTTTCGACTCATAGCATTTAAATGATTATATCTATCAGATGTTGCAATAAAAACGCGATGTCCGAAAAATGGTCTTCTTAAAACACTGTGCAACGGGTATTGTTAAAATAGGTTAGTACTACGAAGAAGTTTCTTTTTGCTTTTGACGTGCTAAGGTTCCTGACATTATTTTGTAATAATACGATAATTATTTTCTCCAAGTGTTTCTAAATTGGTTAAAATGGAGAAGTTTAGTATTGTTGATAGTTAATATTAATGATATTGGTTAAAATAAAATATGTACCTACTTACCTGCAGAACTAAACCTAACAAATGTTGATGCCTCACAATCCAAAATAAACCTACGTGGGAAAATTGTTATAGATGACGTTTTAATAATTACTTTTGAGACTGCTTCTCTTTATTTCTAAATTACTACATATTTTGATTTATAGGACCGTATGAATAGACAGGTTTCTCGTAATAAACCGATACAAGTCCGAGATTTGTACTCAACAATTTTATATTTTTACTGTTTCGAACTTCGAATGTACATTATAAAGGCGACCAAAAAATCGACTCGAAAAATTTACGCGTTCAAACTTTTTGGTTATTCTTTGTTTTGTTCAAAGACTTGACCGTTCTCGCTTCGCTTGTTTCTGTGCGCACAGACATAATTTTACTTATTATATTTTTGTGGTTATGCGTTTGGGCGTACCTAAGGAAGTTTATAACTTATAACTCTGTGGTTTTAAGTATAGGTTCATGGGCGTACCCCACAGAGGGCGGATCCATTGTAATAAACGTCCATTGGCGTAGGTACCTTTACTAGATTGTCAAACAGTGCCGTGCAGGGACGCCCGAAAGAAGCGAAGCTTTATAGTATAAATCGTTGGACGCCGCATGCCCAGCTGCCACTCTGTATACCTATATATATCGTGTAACGGTACTGACGCTTAGCTCGGATAGATACCTTTGCGTACCCCATCCTGCGGGGAATGGGTAGAGGAGACGTAACAGCATGTTTTTTCAAATCTCAAGCTGGTTATCTTTATCTAATTTTGCTCTTGGGGGCGTCCATTAATTGTGTAAGGTGTTCTAGGGGGGAGGGGATCACGCTAAATCTTTCCAAATCTCATAGGGGGTAGGGGGGTCTAGGCAAATATTGGAATTATGTCGAAATTCTTGGTTTTATCAATTTTAACTTAAAGATTCTTCATGAGGCTTCAAAAACTGCGTCGAATGCCACCAACCGAAAATTGGTTGACACATTCAAAAGTTATTGTGGTTTGGACCTTTAGGGTCAACCGTTTTCATAAATGTTTTTCTCAATAATCCATCACGTTTACAGCCAAAACATAAACTTTGAAGAATCTCGCGTGAGATTAGGGGAGGGGGAAGGGAGTTGAAGAAAATCTTACGATATCTCACTAAGGGGGGAGGGGGGGGGGGGGGTCGAAAAATTTGCAAAATGCCTCACGTAATGAATGGACGCCCCCTTTAAGAGATCTTATTGCTGATGACCCAAACAAATCTTGCTTGCGATTTCCATTGCACGTGCTATTATTAGTAGGTACTACGGCCTTAGTGTATTTTCGGACGACCGGTTAATCGTAATAAGTCATGATAATTACGAAATCCAATCAATGAACACTTCGTTAGCTACATAGGTACAATTAATTACACGTGCATCTTTCAGCTGCGCGATTTTTTTTCGCACTTCATTTTATGATTATGATGACCCCCAGCGACTGGTCGACGGCTGCGCCGATGGAGCAAAAACTACTGTCGATGACGGCCCCGGACTACAAATGCCCGTGTTTGACGGTTCGTTCCATATTCATTTAAACATTAATTTAATTTTATAAGTACTTAGGTACCTACACAAACAAGCAAGTAGTTAACGAGATTTAACTAACTACTTAAATGTCGCTTGATTGGATTGGGGCCTTGACTTTAAACTAGTAGTAAAACACCTGACAATCATTTTTGTGCCGCTTTGAAGCGACTCCTCCAGGTCCTCCACTGTCTTAGAAACTAAATTTGACAATTGACAATTATTAGGTAATTGAGTCAATGTCAGTAAGGGGTCCGCGCGCCGCCGCCCCGCCGCCCTGGGAGTATTTTTTTTCTTTTATAGGGTTTATTTGATTTACCTATTATCATAGAAAGTCTTCCCCAAAAAGCACTCTGTGATCTTCTTCTTTGTTATAATAGTGGCATGGCATGTGTCCTTGCGTTCGCAGCTATTTTTTCCACAAATCGACATTTTATGACAGCTATTTTGTGTAAGTTGGCATAACTGAAGCTAAGACTGAAAGCTCATCTGGGATGCCAGATTGTATAATCAGATACAAAATCTGATTTATTTGTTTTTATGAGTACCTATAAAAGTGTTTGTTCAATCATTTTAAAGGTGTAGGCAGTGCTATTTTAGAAGCTATTATTTTTATATACAACTAAAGTCAGTAATATTGTGATTTAAAGTAGCACCGAAACATATTTAAGTATAATACTTTGTAATGTCTACCCGAGGGGAAGGCATCTCACCGAATAATATATTAGTAAGGTATTTTCGTATAAATTAATGAATACAAGCGGTAATAAAAGATGCTACTCATTGCCTATATAGGGTCCGTATTAATAAATCGATCTCAAGTCTGTGAGTGCTCCTGAGTACGCGTTTGACATGTCATTTTGTACTGGGATGTTAGGTTGACATTCCCAAGATCTCTCTCAGACTTGAGATCGATTTATTAATGCGGGCCCTGCATAGGCAATGAGTAGTACGTGTAATTCATCGAAATAATAAATAAGTATACTATGTAATAGGTATTATGTAATCAATATTCATTTTTTCCTGGCAGCCCTGATGGCCTGAATACAATAAGTATAATGTCAACAATGTCACATGTCAAAAATAAATAAAAGTAAAACTAAAGGAATTTTGAATTTTCTCTTTACGTAATCGTTTGATTTCAGTATTCAGTTTCATAAATTGTTCAAGTGTAAATTTATTGATAACAATATAAAAATGGGCATCTATCGTTGAGAGAACGGACGTTATTATACATATTTAATGTGTAATACCTATATCTGATATCCAAATTGATAACCTACAGGGGTCATAGCATTGAGTGGCGAATAACTTTATCATTCCTACTTATCACAATCGTATTGGATTTCACTGTTTAGAAGAAGGAGCCTTGTTTATAAACTCGATCAGTCGTATCGACCGAGTCTCCGGACAGTATCGGCGTGCGGCGCGCTGACCCGAACTTTTTTGTGCGAAATTAGTGAACGTGCCGCATTTATAATTTGATAAAATATAATCCGTGCCATATATTTTTTGGGGAATTATCGTGCGATTAGGTTGTTTGATTTGCTTACGCAAGCTTTGTGACGTGTAGGAGTAGTTGTATCGATCGTTCAAAATGTCACAGATCAAGTTGATTACGTTTAGCCTCGCTAGTCGCGTTTTGTCCACCGCGGTGTCACGATCGGACCGTTCGCAGACAATTGCCTTGTTGTCGTCATCACAGAGCCTCACAAACGTCCGCACCATGGCGACTGTAAAGAAGGCACTCACCATGGAGAACCTCAACCCCAACATTGTGAAGCTGGAGTACGCGGTGCGCGGGCCCCTCGTCATTCGCGCCACACAGCTGGAGAAGGAGCTTGAACAGGTAATGTTTACAATACAATTTAACTCAAACACATGGTTATTTGATAGTTCTATATCCTTAGATATGTCTGACACAAGTAAAATTATTGATTTTTCGTACAAGGCATAGTAAAAGTGCTGTTTCAGTCAATATAAAATACTTATTAGTTAATATAATAAGTAGCAAGGTCATTGTCAATAGTGAACCTGTTCAGCAAGTGGGATAAGGTCCTATAGGAAAGTTGGTTTTAAGACTTTATTCCATACCTACAGCTATATTTTACCAAATAGACATATCCTCATTTGAGTAATTAATGTTAACAAGTAGGTAGTTCAGAGTTGGTCACTGTAACTAAAATATTCTGTAAAATGCTTTACCAGTAATTGTTTCAGGGATGTCAGTATAATAGACTTAAAGTTGTATGGGAATAAGGTACTTATTTATTAATACATCATATAATTAGTATTTAATTGGCCCATTAGTAAAGTAATTGTAGGGTAGATTTTAAAATATGTTTGTTTCATTTAAACACAGCCTTCTAAAAATTCAGTGCATTTAATATGTTAAAGTTCTATTGTTTCTGTATTACCTTGTTTTGTATATGAATTGGCCTGTCAGAGCTATCCTGTCCATAATGTGACTAAGCATTATTATCTGTACAAGTTAGCATGATCTTTTTGACAGATGTAATTTTTTGTGATCAACATAACTTTGTAATGACGAACATACTATTTTCATAATTTAATTCTTTTAAAAACTGAAAATATATTAAAAAAATACATATAACACATAAGTTCCTAAAGATTCAAGCGATATCCGAAAATTCATAGACGCTTGTACAATGTTACATCGGTTGGATGGAAGGGACACGAATAACAGGCAGTAACTGTTACAAATATCAATTACAAAAAATCATTATTAAAGATTATTGTTAATGGTTATTGTTACGAACCTTCGGGGGTCCTTTTGGTTGGGGTCTCTTTAGCTAGTGGTTGGGGTCTCTTTAGCTGGTATAACTCTTTTAAGAAAAATAAGGTAAAAAGGTCGATTTCGTATGAAATTGACAAATTTTTTTTAATTTCCTCCCGGGTTTCTTTGGGAAAGTTGTTTACTTTCATGGTCTGAACCACCTATTTAAATTTGGCGGAAGGTCCAAAATAACCCTGTAATATTAAATAAGTAGGTACTTATTATGAATATTGACCGACCGTAGCTTATCTACCCAAGGTTTTATATGTCTAGTGCAATAAAGAATTTCACACATAATACACCCACACCATCTCGTCACAGTTACAAGTATTTTAAAACATATTTTTTTGGACTACCATATATTTTCGGTTTCCCGTCACTAGGCCGTCTGTCAAAAATATCAAGCTAACTTGTACAGGGTATAGTAGTGTATTTACACAAGTCACTATGCAATGATTAGGTAGGTACTAACTACTCACACCAGTTTACTACAACAAGGGTCTGAGTCTGAATCATTACTCATGAGTTCTCTTGGGAACCTGACAACTGCTTAAAATTATCACAATAGAAAATGTTATTGGGATGGGTACTATCATACTCATTTTGTAATAGATGGATAAAAACTGCGCCTGAACTGAAAAAACATTAACACCAGTTGATGCTGCTGTCAATATTTTGTGGTGTTAAGAAATAGAGATAACACCATAAATGAGTGGTGGTGGTTAGGGGTGAGAATAAAATTAAATTCTCAAACATGACCTGACCATTTCTTTGTATTAAATGATGTTAGGAACTAATTCTGCTGCCTCAAAATAGGACTAAACAAACTTGATAGAAAAAAAAACTTGTCTTGTTCATACGCAGTTCATCTTTATTATCATGTTGGTCAATTTATGTTAGTTTGTGACTAACAATAGCACCACTAATGTTCACATAGCTCATAATATGCCAGTCATATCTCAATAACATGTTTATTATGTTCAGGGTAATGTCACAAGTATGATAAACAAGTTACTAATTTGGTAATGATAACATTTTGATGACAAAATTATTGCATTATTTTAGTGATAATTAAATCAGTCAAGGAGAAATGGGCAGGCTTGTTCTTCTTAACCATTTTCCAACTTAATCTGACAAATTTGCTTAATGCACAGTCTAGGTAGAGTTACCCACAAGCATGTACAAGGAGAGTCGGAATTGGGAGCATTTATTTTTTATAAATTTGTATGTACCTACTGTCTTGGCAATATAAGGAAGGAATACCACACATTTATTTTTCTTTCTGGTTACTTACTCATAATATTTTATGAAGTTAGTAACAAGGTGTTAGGATTGAATCTTCACAGTTCAGTACCCAAGAACTTGTTTGGGTAAGAAATTAAGTGTGGATTAGCATAGTTCAGGCTTAAAGTCCACATTGAAATTCAGTCCAACATTTGTTTTTACTCCATATGTGTTTCGAAACCATTGTTATCATAAGTTCACAATATTCTATACATGTTATGTTGTTGCCTTATCAACTTATACCTATTCATTGTTAAACAATCTTTACAATGTTCATTAATCCTGCATTTGTTTAGGCATCACTGGAAATTGTTTCTTAATTAATTAATTTTAGTTAAAATTAAGTCCTAAGCACCCATTGTCCTCAGCGGAGCATGGTATGCATGGTATGCGGTATTAGGAATTAAAGTGAGTTGAGTTCACCTTACACTCAGTTTCAAATTGCTATTGATATATGGCTGCACTACACACATGTATTATATTATATCGCGATTTTATGTCCCTTCTGGACTTATCAGTCCAGAAGGGATATCTTATGGGGTTAACCTATGATATCTCATCAGTATGGCTATATTATTATGTATTAAACCAAACAAATTTTATAGCAGGTAAGATTCCAGTTTGTAATAAAACCGAAGCTTATCTCTGTACAAACGACGATTATCTAATTGCTAGACCAGATAAGATTAGGTAGTGCAATCACTTACGCAAAACGAATTTTCATACATTACATTACATTCTGCTGATGTTTTTGTTTGATTTCTTTTTATTTTCCTGTAATGGTAATTTGACGCCCGATTTAATATAATTGTGTTGATACACAATCTAAATTGATTGCCTATTATTATGCTTTCCATGGTCGTGATTTATGAGCAAGACATAAATATTATGGGAGTCCAATTTATTTCAATTATTTGGAGACAATAGATTCAGCACCACTGTGTTTTGTTTCTTCGAACTCCATCCCTCACCAGATTAGGCCTTGAAATAAGCAATTGGCTGTGACATTCAAACACCCTAGCTTCTTAAAGCTCCACTGTAGTTTTATGTGGTTTTCCAGTGTTTAATCCTACTGACCACTGCTATATTATCATTCTTTTTGGGGCTATAGCAGGGCCCGCCCGTCGTTAACCTTGAATTCCCCTCGTATACAAACCCTAATACACACTATGTAACCCTAATACACTGTTCAAACTACTACAATGCGCCAATGCTGACCCGTTTAAGCTGCATTGCATGTACTTATATGCCTGCGGGCTAGACTGCGGACAAGGCTTGCATGAATATTGATTAAGTAGACTATGGCGGTTCCCATGTGAATTATTCCAGTCGGGTCAGCAGGGCGGTTACAAGGAAAAACGTATTAAAATCACAGATTTTTTTATGAGCAAGAAATGTGATAGACATGGATTTGGTTTTAGAAGAAGATAATTCCTCAAAGAGAGGTATGTGCATGGAATGCAGCGTGCATACTCGTACAGTATAAAACATACCACTGAGAACATGGTATACAAAAGGTACTTATTGCAAAATCTTCCTTAAATGGCCGTATTATTTGCGTCCATTCTATATTTGGCTGCAGACCTGCGCATTGTGCCGGAGGGTTCGGTCACTTTATGAAGACACGAGGTCTTGAAATATTTGATGGAATTGTTTTAATGGACAAGGAAACCGAAAAAATATGATGATATAGAAAAAGCCGCATTAAAATCATGTGTTTTCGCAAGAATGAAATAATGTATTGTTACGAGTAGGTAAAGTTGTCTAAGAAGCCACATTGCAATCTACCAACGACTTATTAATTAACGTCCAACTCAAGGATTTTGTATACTCCATTGTCATGTAACATACATGTAAGTATAATTAACACAGGCGTTATGTCACTAATTTCTACCATATTACCTAAACGTTAAGGCTAAAATTGAGAACTATTTTGCTTGAGCTAGTTAAAGAAATGTGTAGCTATGATGTATACCTACCAAACTTGGCATGAGTTTATTTCCTTGCAGTACCAATACTACTGAGGAATATGTTTAGAAGGTGAGATGCCAAATATTTGTTCACCTTCAATAGACCTTCGAATGTTATATTGATTTTATAGAAGTGGTTATATGGACCAGCAGATAATTCCTAACTCAAGAACACATAATAATGTAATGCATCAGACGAATCACGGGAGCAACCTTGTGAGGGCAAGAGATATACACTCGTAATACTGATGTTCAGTCAGCATAAGACGTTCGATGATTACCATTACCATTAGAGTAATTAATGCTATTTTGCTTACTAGTCACGTATGTGTCTGGCTCAAGGTGACATAAACTCTATGACTTACAGTTTGAGAAATTGTATTATATCAAACTGAAGAGACTATAGCAAGGATAATAAGAACTATCTCGTTATAAAGCAATTAACATGTCTCAACAAAATCCGCACATGTTAAATTACTAAAACGTCAATTTGTTTTACGACATGTTGTCGAGTCCATTAAGATTACCCAAGCCTCGTTTATTACGTTTCCGATACAAGGTAGCTGATAAGTGTCGCGTTACACCACCAGGTGCCTGCGGCCTGTCGCCATGTCGCGGTATCTGTATCAATGATGGATCAGGGACAGGCCGCCGTGACATTGCCCTTTCTTGGTGGTGATTATCATAGCTATTGTCTAGGTGTGTTTTATAGCTTTAGTCTTTCCGTAATTGCCTAAATGATGTTCCTTCATTATTTGTTTATTTAGCATCTTCAAAAAGCAGCTAACTTTTATCAGTATGCTTTATTTAAAAGGCAAAGTAGGCTCCGAATTAAAGGTTAAGGTACATCACGAGTTACAGTGGATATATGCGTGTTCACGGAAACCGGCTTAAAACCGGACGATTTAATTATTAAATTAGCTTGAGATTAAGATTACGTGATCTGTTGAACAATGTTTGCCTTATGTACTCTTATTTCTACGGAATACGATATACTTATCTCACAATGATCTTGTGAAAGTAACTTCACCGAACTTTCATATGCATTTAGTGAAAAGGTGTTATTTTGATATTACAAACAGACACTCCAATTTTATTTATTTGTATAGATAAAACAGCATTGAGCGTGATTTAATTAAACTGAAGAAGTAATAAGATTAGCATCTCCATAAATCTAAATATTTTTGATGTTAAATGCAGCTATCTGAAATAATGAACTAAAAAGTAAGCCCTTGTGGTTTCTGGTATATTACTATTCATTTGTAATTAATAGCAACAGCTGATAGTAACGTTTTATCAATTAGCCTTATCAAGCGGCACACGCCCCTGAGCCATGCAGTCAACTTTCTCCTCGCTATTCGTTACGTATGCCCGAATCAGTACCATTGGGCAATTATTTGAGACTTGTTTGTTGTTTAAAGAATTCAAGCATGTGTATTATATTCCCTAGAATAGTGTTGTATAATAAGTACAGGATATGGTTAGAATAAATTTGCAAACAGATAAAAGTCCTATCCTTAACTGGAGAATCTCATAAGTATCTCCTAATTAACTGCTTCTTTAATTAACATCAGACACTTATGTAAATTATATAAAGATAACTAGCTGTGCCCGCGACTTCGTCCGCGTGGAAATTAATTGACAAAGTTTCATACAAACTTTCATCCCCTATTTTATCCCCTTGGGGGTAGAATTAATCAAAATCCTTTCTTAACGGATGCCTACGTCATAACATCTACCTGCATGCCAAATTTCAGCCTGATCCGTTTAGTGGTTTGGGCTGTGCGTTGATAGATCACTATGTCAGTCAGTCAGTCAGACAGTCAGCTTTGAGTTATATATATTTAGATATAAGTATTTATGTTCTTGTAACAAAGTGGAATTTTGCAAGTGATAATAATATCATCAAGATAGTTTCGACACATGATTGAAAAGCATACAAGCGTTGTCATTTCGTAAAATGGATTTAGGTTGAAAATGTAAATGTGTGTTATTTGTTGAGTACCAATTTAATGACGTATATACCTTTATTTTTGCTCGTGTTCATTAACGACTATTTACTAAAACACAAAATGATTAAATCCCTCTTCGTATGTATGTACATCCACAATTGTATTAGATGTATATCCTAAATTTGTTTTTCTTTTGCTACAGGGTGCCAAGAAACCCTTCAAGAAGGTGATCAAAGCGAACATCGGAGATGCGCACGCTATGGGCCAGTCCCCCATCACCTTTGTCAGACAGGCGAGTTTAGTTTTGCACCTAACATATTATAATCACATGTCCTATAAATTGATAAGGACTTCTGTCATTTTCAACAGTTGAGTTCAGGGTGCGTAGTTAGATAGCAAGAATTGATTATAGTCCTGAAGGTGATCTGTAGGCTGACTTCAAGAGACTGTGAGACTGTTGAAGGTGATCTGTAGGCTGACTTCAAGAGACTGTGAGACTGTTGAAGGTGCCCTCGACGTGGCCAACAACATGGAAATTATTCAGATTGTATGTGCTATGTTCATAGGTGTTGGTGTGTCTCACATACCCAAAGCTGATCGAGACCGGCGACTTCCCGGCTGACGTCAAAGCCAGAGCCAAGGAAATCCTAAAAGCTATGGGGTAAGTAAACCTTCACTATTTTGGGTATGGTAGCCTATAATTGCTAATTTATTTGAATTACCAAACCATTTTTTTATCACTGTTACAAGACATCATACACTGTCACATGATTTTATCCTGTTCCTTGAAAGCTAGCTAGATCTTCGTCGACTTACTGCAAGGTCTCCCCGCGTGCTACTTCTTTATTCTCTCTCGGCACATAATACAATATGAATCTCGAAGCGAAGTGACTTATGGCCGCCCGATTTACCCACAAAACAACTGCTGCGCCGCGCCGCACTTCTATGTGTATGCGGAACGCTTTGGTATTCTTCGTCAACGTTATGCTAATGCCAGACACAGTAGGTGATTTTCCGTCCGTAAGTACATACAAAGACTATTGTTGTTGTAGTATTGAAATATTACAACAAATTCCTAGTGGCATCAACCCATCTATCGGATCTGGTGGCTGTCTTCGCCCAGTCTTGGGGTCATTGAAATTCCATGATTTCTTGTTTTGGAATCAAGTTGCTAATACCTATAGTAGCAATGCACCAAAATCCGCTATACTAGTAATTTCAGTAATTACTTGGTTTCTTTTTTTTCTAGTTTATTTTAGCATCGCATGTCTCGTCGATTAATATTCGGAATCCCCAAATATCGTGAGGTGTGTGACGAGTCTTTTACCTTCCTTCTCCTTCCATTTGATTTGCATCGTTTTGCCAGCTGCATGTGTCCTGCTTGCTTCTCGGCGCGTCGTGGCTTCAATGGATGATATACTACACAAACACTTGTACACCATTTTAATCACCAAATTCTCCACCAAAGACCACCTTCTAGCGGACAATCAGTGGGAGCGTACTCCGCCTCCCACGGCATCGAGCTGATCCGCAAGCGCGTGGCGGAGTACATCGAGCGGCGCGACGGGCACAAGGCCAACTGGGAGGACGTGTGCCTCTCGGCGGGCGCCTCCAACGCGATCAAGAACTGCCTGCAGATGTTCTGCAACGACATCGGAGGGAAGAAATCAGGTTCGTATAAATATACCTTGTTGATTCCGATCATTTTTGCAATGTCCGGAGCTAAACAATGTTAGTAGAAATATCTAATAATAAATAAAGCAATATCAGCGTTCTGTTAGTTCCAAATCAACAGTTTGTTTGCGAGCGAACTGGAATCTTTTGATACATCGAACATTTAATTATACTTTAAAAGTCATTAGTGTCTGCCTGTACTGTTTGTTGAAAAATTTCCTACATTTTGAGATTTTTGGCAGTCATATGATTTTTCACGGCAGACTTGTAAGTAAATAAATACACCGGCGCGATGCGTCCGCGGGCGGCGTGTGGAGGGCAAGGCAACGAGGCGCCTCGGTTGAGTGTTTCCCACCTGCCTCCGGGTCTCACATCTCGTAGCCGCGACCCGTCTGAGGTGTCGTCACCGCCAAATATAATTGCCGCGCTAACTGTTGCCATAGTTATGCGGTTTATTTTCGTCCTAGCTATAATTACTTCGAATGATCATTGTGGGTTAGTTAATGTGTGTGCGCTTAACGCATAAACATTTTGCAGTACACTCCCTGGCGTGGACAACTGAAATCAAGTAAAGATAAACAAAATGAACTTTGGACAGGATCATTCAATGTTTATTGCACTGTGTGCTTGATAAGATGAAGCGCAAAAAATCACGCTCCATGCATGTGGAACCGTTACCTATAATTAAGTCGCGAGATATGAGATCCCTTGACAAATACCTAACTATAGGTACATATACAAGTCAGTTAGTAATAAGTACTCTTTTAAATTCATTTTATTCAGTCGGGAATGCTCTGTGTATGCCTTTTCTATACAGAGATAATTTACTTAATTATGATATTTCAAGATTTCCTAATTATTTCGCACATAGTTTTTGTTGTGACAAATATAAGATCAGGATAAGTTATAGTGGCGTATTGATGTATTTAAATTTAAATTTCGTAAATTTATACGTACTGTCAACACTGTGCAAGTGATCAAACAAAAAGTTATGAGTTTGACCTTGACGCGTATGTAACGTTTCTATGCTGATGTAGTGGGGTTATAATGGATTTGACTTTCCATGTCCGCAAACCTATGAGGCTCGTTGTTAACGTACGGGACAGAATATAGTTTCAGATGTTTGACTTTTTCCTGACAAACTCAATGTTAGGAACGTGTGATTATAGTACATTTCCTGTCATAACAAGCATAATAAAAACAAAACTTATTAACTAACTCATTAATATTAAGCCGATAAATTAGTGGTAAGCTAAATCTTCAGTGGTCTTGTTCATACTTGGTGCATCTTCTGGATCAAAAATTCATTAAAACTTTATTGGTTGACTACCGGAAATATGTACTACCAAACCCACCAAAATTAACAATTACGATGTTATTTTCATTTAACTATGGCACGTCTCGAAAAAAAAATGATTTAAATACACTTTGGCACCGACCGACATGTTTGAACTATGCCGTCGGCTGTATTGTACACGTCTCGTGTGCCGCCATTCATCTGTGACCTTCGACGGTGATTGACCTCACATTCACTAATTGCTTGGTATTTTCGCGGTCAAATTTCTAAATTCTACGCACCTGGCAATTGGGGTAACCGTTTTTCTAGAAATGTCTTGTCTTGGATCGCTCCCACAGATCCATCGGGGAGGTATTTAAGCATGACGTGTGCAAAAGTTTTAAATCGATCATAGATCATGATTTTGATAATCATGCACTTCTATCTCCGCACACTTGAAAACAATAAGTTATTGTTTTTATTTCTCAAAGATGTAATCTGTGAGTTGCGAGCTGAGTGTAAGATAACGTTCAGTATTGTACACTTATAAGATTCAGTGAAATGCTCTCATGATAAATAAGTAAATATTTAGATAACGTTGACGTGATTGTAGTTAAGGAAAGTTTCGATCCAAATATAGATGTTGTGACGTATGATCTCTGGATGTAGGTATCTCAAAAACATTTGTTTTTACGCGTCAGTTAATCTAGAACCTAAGTAGGTACCTATATGATGTGATGAGTTGATACAGCTCCAAAGAATAGTCTTTTGAGCTGTATCAACTAGTCCAGTTGGCCTATAGCTGGTACCTGCCCCGCACGTTGCAGGTGTGCTGACGCCCATCCCCCAGTACCCGCTGTACTCGGCGTCGCTGGCGGAGTACAACCTGTGCCAGGTGGGCTACTACCTGGACGAGGACAGCAACTGGGGCCTGGACCTCAAGGAGCTGGACCGCGCCTACAGCGACGGCATGAAGAAGTGCAACGTGCGGGCGCTGGTCGTCATCAACCCAGGGAACCCCACCGGACAGGTACACTTGCCCCGTCACAAATGGAATCCGAGATCCACTATCAGCTCCATTAAGAGGAATTACACCATCAGTAATACAAGAATTCATATTAAAGTAATATTGGCGACAGTATCATGGCACGGGTTGATTTTGTGACGCCCCCGTTAAATTTGTTTTAAAATATTTTGTTTGTCGTTTGTCATACGTGATACAAGCGACCGTAAAGTGGTGAGATGAGTTGTCACAATTCTTATGATTTTAGATTTGCTAATAACACAATACTATAATTTTGGAAGAAATGTCACTACAGGAGCGTTCGTTGTCAAACCAACGAAGGAATTGTGTCATATCGCCCTGATCCAAGCAAGTTCCACCCGCCCGCAGGTACTGACGCGCAAGAACATCGAGGAGATCATAAAGTTCGCCCACAAGCACGGCCTGTTCATATTCGCGGACGAGGTGTACCAGGACAACGTGTACGCGGAGGGCAGCAAGTTCTTCTCGTTCAAAAAGGTTAGACTAGCGCCATCTAGGCGCACCACACGGAGCCGACGAGTCCTACTACTATTGGCAATAATTTAAAACTAGATGTCGCTGTTTAACATTGTGTACAAGGTTGTGTAAGTAGTGCCGTGTCGCGTCGCCCGCAGGTGATGACGGAGATGGGCGCGCCGTACAGCCAGATCGAGGTGGCGTCGTTCATGTCGGTGAGCAAGGGCTACATGGGCGAGTGCGGGCTGCGCGGCGGCTGGATGGAGCTCATGAACCTGGACAAGGAGGTGCAGGCCAACCTCTTCAAGTGCATCAGCGCCATGCTCTGCCCCACCACGCTGGGCCAGGCCACCGTCGACATCTGCGTGAGTACCCGCATCCGACACTCTGCCTGACGAGAGCCTAAACAATAAACAAAACAAAAAAGTATCAAAATGCGAAATATTTCAGGGTATCCTTTAATAGCTATAGTGTCGCCCTCACTTTTACATGTTTCTCTAAACAGACTAGCTTTCGCTTACGTCTCAGAAATGTTTTTTGGTAGTTTTATTTACTGGCAGCCAGTTTCTCCTTCTGAGACATGATGTCTTATCCCCGCCTGCCTCCCGATGCCTACGAGCGGCGGCGCTGCTGGCAGTGACGTGATGGCTGGCGTGCTGTTGCAGGCGCGGCCGCCGCAGAAGGGCGAGCCGTCCTACGAGCTGTGGCTGCAGGAGAAGACGGCCGTGCTGGCCTCGCTGCACAAGCGCGCGCACATGATCGCCGACACGCTCAACAAGATGAAGGGCTTCAAGTGCAACGTCGTGCAGGTAAAGTGCGCCGTTACCGGCCCGCATGCCCGACCAATACTTGTCTAAGCGAGGGGCCGCCTGTTGAAAGTGACAGGCATTGATTAATGCGTTCGCGCGTAACGCGAGACCGCATAGTGATGCTTGTGAATACGGGCCTCGGTCTATGCTTCATGGCTTAAGGCTAAAGCGCCCATCTAGCCCGCGAAGTTCAAATTTTTCAAAATCTGACAATAATAAAAGGCACATTTTGTAATTCGCGACAAAGACCGTGTGCAGTGCATTTATTAATATATCCAACTTAATCTAACACATTTCAAGAACGACAGCTATCCAGATAATCTGGCAATTTTTGTAGATTTACTGATTAACTAGTATCATATCCACCGTGATAATATTTAGAGTAAAATAAATATATAAATAAACGCACTGCATACTGTGTTTGTCGCAAATCACAAAATGTTGTCCTAAATGTTTTCAGATTTGGGATAAACTATAAAAATACTCGAAAATTTTGAATTTCCCGGGCTAGACAGGCGCCTTCACCTTAACATATTATACGTTAGGCGCCGCGCCGTCACCCCTCCGTGGCATTATGTGTATTACGCACATTGTACAATGTGCAGAGCATTGACATCGATATGATACGTGACTTGCCATTCGTCTGAACTTGCACGTGCTTGCGATGCCAGGGACGACAATAACTTGCATGTTGCGTGGGTCCAACGACACAAACCCCGGGACTTCGTTCGGCTTGGACCTTATTATATTATTAGTAAACATTTAGTCATTGATTTATTTACGGCCAGTATGATGACAACACAATAGGCGCTCCCTTTACTACATCGGGACTAAAATATTTTCATTGAAACGTGGGTGTAGCGGTGTAAATCTGCTTAAACCTTCCGTCAAAACGGGCGCGATGGTGGTGTGATTAAGGCATATAACAATAAAACGGTCTCAAGTTTGAGAGTGATCTTGGAAATGTCATTGTTATGTCATTACAGTACAAAATGACATGGCAAGGATTACTCAAAACCGCTCTCACACTTGAGATCGGTTTATGAATACGAGCTTAAGTATCGTGCGTGGTGTGCAGGGGGCGATGTACGCGTTCCCGCGGATAGACCTGCCGCCGAAGGCCATCGAGGCGGCCAAGAAGGCGGGCAAGGCGCCCGACGTGTTCTACGCGTTCAAGCTGCTCGAGGAGTCCGGTGAGACACCACCCATTACTGAAATGATAATCGGGCATTATCGTGACCTCGCATGCTGTATTTTTAACCCCCGACGAAAAACGAGGGGTGTTATAAGTTTAACATGTGTATCTGTGTATCTGTGTGTCTGTCTGTGGCAACGTAGCGCCCAAGCTGATGAACCGATTTCAATTTTGTTTCTTTTGTTAGATAGGTATTCTGATCGAGAGTGTTGTTAGCTATGTTTCATGAAAATCGGTTCAGCCGTTTGAAGATCATCAGCTCTTTTGTAGGTTAAAAAAGCCACATTCACGGCCAAAACCAATTCCCTCGGCTCGAATCCATTCGAAATTTGAGATGATTGGATTTAGATTTATTATATTTTTAAATGATCGTAATAGTCTGAACTGGCTTTTTACAATATTATAAATTTGAAAAGTTTCCCTGATTCTGCAAAAAATGAATATTTTATCAATTTTATTGAGATTTGTGTATGAATTAAAGACGTTCCATAAGTCACGTTTCAAATGATGGATACGCGTAAAATTTTGTTTGTTTTGTTAATGGTCATGGAATATTACGCTATAATAATTCTAGAGGGCGCTGCTCCGCCATTGACAAAGAATATAAAAAAACTAATCTAATTTAAAATAATTTTAGCGTCATGAAAATTCTTCCCCTAGGCTGCTCCCGTCTACCTCAACCAGAGTTATTACATCAAATTGAATCATAATTGATAATATTTTACTAGGAATAAAACCTCCGTGACATCAATATTTAGATTCGTTGTCTATTCTAGTGTCAATTATTATAATTTCATAACAAAATAATGTCTCATACTTTTACACAGATTTTCTTTTGATTATTGTACATCTTAGATTATAAATGAGGAAGCCAAAACAAATGATTTAATGGTGCTTTCATAATCTGGCATCGAAACTAGTTGTACCAGATGAATTTGCGAGATGAGCTATGGATACTGAGCTACGGGAGCTACGCAAATCGCGCTAACATCATTATTTGGAAGAACTAGGTAAATTATACATTTGATGAACAGGTCATCGCATCGGGGGTTTCTAAATTTTCAATTTAGAGTTATATATTATTAAACCAAACCGATTGTAGGATATTATACACAAAACATGTTTAGGCTTCTTATTGATTTCTTCTTAATTTTGCAATGGTATCGCCATTTCCTAGTTATACATTACTTTGTTTTTTTCTCAGCTCTGAATCTATATTAACCACCAAACATGTATTTACTAAGAAGTACCTAATAGTAAAACAATATTTGTTGACAATCTATATATACTGTGTATGGCTCCAGTATTATTTCGGGCTCATATAATGAGCATCATCAGTGAGCATGATAATTATAATTAGTAAATTGTTGGACAGGCATCTGCGTGGTGCCCGGCACCGGGTTCGGGCAGAAGCCCGGCACGTACCACTTCCGGACCACCATCCTGCCGCAGCCGGCGCTGCTGCAGGAGATGCTGGACATCTTCCAGAACTTCCACGCCAAGTTCACCGACGAGTACAAGTAGACGCCGCGCGCCGCCCGCCGCCCGCCGCCACACTACACTAAGCAAATCCCTTGTGAAATTAAATTTAAACGGATCAATGTGGACTGGTGCAAGGCCTCCCTCCGTGTCCAGACCCATACAGTGCGTGATATTTTTACACAATATTAGGAAAGAAAACCAATATAACCGGCTGGATCGCCCCTGAAGTTGGATAAAACTGCGTCGCGATAGCAATAACAAACATTTATCTATTGCGACACTTTGGTAACGACTTCATACCAGCTTAACACGACCTGATCTGACGCCCTATATAGAGATATATAGGCACAGTAAGATGAGAGTATGGCCTATTTCTTCTAGCTCTGGCCTTTATCAGGTCAGACCGTGTGGAGCGTATAAGAGGCCATAGATCGCGCTACGGTATTTCAGATTTCACTACTCACTGGGAGACCTAAAGATTTATAGATGACTATATATTAAAATGTATAGTCAAAACAGTGCAGTTATCACTTTCGATAAAATGCAAAGCTAAAAGTATTACTTTTCTACTATGCGGCGTTTTCGGACGTTACTTTTTATGCGGCAGCATTGGTCCCGGAGGCACGTCTCGACGGGCCGTGGCAGCGCCGGCTCGCGGGCGGCAATGTACACCACTGTACTAATTATATCTCAATGTATTTATAAATTAAGACTCACTAAGTGATAGTTCGAAGGATTCTACGTGCGCAAACATTGTTAGCCCGTGCACCGACAAGCCCTCACCCACGAGGGTACGTAGTGGGTTCTATACCTATTTTCGCTAATATTGAGTTAATAACTAACAATAATAATCAGGATTGTATAATGTCTGTCAGATATGCTTAGTTTGTTCGAACTAAGCACGCCTTAGGTATCTATATCACTATGAAATAGTGTTATTTGAAAGAAAAATGGTTTAAGTGAATGAAAAAAAATTCATAATTAAAATGAAAATACTGGATATTATTTTTATTTACTATTAATTTATTATTAATATGTTAGGGAAGTTTACTTTTATACACATACACCATAATTTCAATAATGACGCTTAAAATAATAAAAAAGTATAAAACTGAATCGAAAATTGAATATAACAGAAATTGATTTCGATACTTTAAAACAGAAACCTATTTCAGTTATTGTTTACAAAATGGTGCTTAATATTTTAGTCATATTTTTATCTAACTCTGATTTTATTAAACAAACTATATTTCGGTAATCTCTATTTTCCTGGTACAAACAAGTTGAGAATACTTGAAGCTAAGTTTAATCTGTCTACACATTTCGAATCCAAAGTTTAAACGAGATGTAAGCGTATTTTTCTATAATATTTGTTGATTAACGATTTTATAATTATTATTTATTTTATTATAGTATACATCGCAGACGCATCTCTGAAAGTTTTATTTTCGGAGACACAGGCTATTGGAATCAATATAGAAAATCATGTAGAATACAGCTCGTGATCAAAGTAAAATCTTTTATATTGATGTTTATGTCTTCAAATAAATTCGCATTTAATGTTAGATGTGGTCCTGCGGCGTATTGTGATTTTATAAATGTTGTATTTATTTATTTTTACTGATGTTATTTTAGTCTAGTCGCGGCTGTGCCATGATACGCACCCAAACATTGTCTAATCGCATTAAAACTACTGTCATTGCGATGAATCTTAATGTAAATTGTCGCAGGCTCCGCGCCTAGCGACAGTAATGTTACCACTGGTCGGGAGACACAAGGTGACTGTTCATCCAGTATTGATCCGGCCGAGTATTATACAAGTGAAAGTTGTTGGCCGATTGCACTCGCCAGTTATTATTATCAATTTAATATGATTCACGGCTACTGTAGACAATAAATTTTAATAATGATATTTTATACCCTGATATTCCTCAGCTGAAACTAATATTTATTAATACGATACGTTTGGGATGTTTTGTTGAAGCGAAGTCGGTTGCATTCCGCGGAGGGAAGTGACCGGCTGTGTTAAAGATACTGTGTTACTCGACACCGTTGTTAAAGCGTTGTTAACATAAATAAATTGGAATTCCAGTAACATGAATCGTTTAATTTTATGGACTGACGACTTATAACTCTCCCATTCTAGAAATAATGGGACCCCTACAAAAGATCTCTACCTTCTGGTTCCATTAATGGCACAAAATCCTGGGCCCACGAGTCGGTCCTACCGGTGGAGCCGAAGCACGAGTGCTGTATCTAAGACCCGATACTACAGAGCCTACGGGTGTGACTCTTCCTTTAAATTTATATGATTGGTTAGTATTCGCAAAGTAAGTACATATTCGGTAACGGTGCAAAGATGCGTGAAGGGCGCTAGCAGTTCGTCAAAGCTCAACTAAAAAGGGCCTTTGAAAAGGGACTTCCCTTATCTGCTTATCTGCCGTACATAGGCCTCCTGACATACGCATTTTAATAAGGAGGAAAATGTATATTATTATTATATTTATTATCCTCCATACATTGATCTCTAGAGGTCACTGCCCATGAAGCTTGGCGCAGTGGTTCGAACGTTGGCCGCTCGGCTCACTGCACATGGTGGTTGCGGGTACGATTCTCGCCGGGGAAAATTTCGGAAATGGCCTTTTCCTAATTTGCTCAAGTCTGGGTGTAACTGGGATCGCCCCTGGTCCATTGTACGGTAGCCATAGTACATGCATTGCTTGTTTGGGACCATACAATTGGTGTGTCAGTCTGGCAATATTTTTTTATTTGTAAGTGCATCGGTTTATAAATAACCTAACCTAACCTAACAGGCCACAGTCTGCATATGGGCTGTCCGCCTAGACGATTTCAAAGGAGTTTATCAAACTGGTCTCGAAGGGAATGTCTTATCTTAAACGTGGACTCGGCGGGATACGAGTAGATAATCAATAATTCACATCTATTCATTGATAAATTATAATTTAATACACTACTCATTTTTTTCATAAAAACCGGACAATTGCACGTCAGGATAAGCACAATGAAGGCTTTCGGACCCATGGCAATAACGAAGATTTAACGTACGTATCTATAACCAAAGTAGTGAAAGACACGAGACACAAAGACAAGAAACAAAGTTGTACTTGCGGTTGTATTTTGAATCTCAGTATGAGTTTATTCAGAAATGACGGGGAATTAATTTAACTTTAACTTGGTCGGATGTAGCTCGTGATTTAGTGAACCCATTTCTCCTGTTATAATTTTAATTGAAATTTCGTGTCATGTGCTAGTGTCCTCAATTTTTCTAGATTTTCCGCACAGTGTTACAAGTTTTTACAACACGACCTATAACTATAAAGCCGCGTTTCCAGCTTGAACAAATTCGGGACCCCAATACAAACTGTTTTCCCTTATTTCACATACTTAGGGGGCGGAATTTTATAACATGCTGAAAATTCTATTTTTTATTTGTAATTAGTAACCTTAATACTAATTTTCATGATTCTAAGTTGAGATATTTTTTTTACCCATACAAACTTTCACCCCCTATTTTAAACACTTAGGGGTGGAATTTTACAAAATCCTTCCTTAGTGGATATTTGCGGTATAAAAGGTACCTACTGTCAAAATTTCATGATTCTAACACCAGCGGTTTGGGCTGTGCGTTGATTCCTTTGTTTTATAAATGAATTTGCAAAAAGTAACAAAATATGCGACATAAATGGCCGTATCTTTTGATTGCGTTTTCTTAGAAGCCTAATTTTTTTACACAAACAAGGGACCATAGCGTTTGATATTTGATATTAATTTCAACTTGATATCTCTATCCGTTTCTGAGAAAAAAATTATTGACAGACAGATAGACAGACAGACGGACAACAAAGTGATCCTATAAGGGTTCCGTTTTTTCTTTTAAGGTCCGGAACCCTAAAAATCAACTGGACTTGGGAGATACTTTATACACGAAACACCCGACTGTGAACCTTAACTTCCTTAACTATCTTGATGGTTTATCCTCAAAGAGAGCTATGGCTTTCATAATAACCCAACCGTAACCGTGTAATTACCGGTTCATACAGTGAATTGAATTTATCACATAAAGTACAACATATAACTACTCACGATTTCAACAAGTAATAAAACAAATCTTGGTATCTGTATTGTCAGATTGTATCTCGTTAGGTCTTAGGTATATAGATACGTATCGCATATTATTGTGAACTAGATAGGGACTGCCCCTCAAAAGAGTCACGTCACGGATGATTGTCAGAAGTCGAGCGTGATCGATTCAATAAAATAAAAATGTTATCATTACTAATTAATTGCTTTACCCTACTCTTGTGTTTAGTGGTTCGGGCGTAAGCAGCTCAGATCACTGCACCGGCTGGTTTCGGGTTCGATTCCCATCAGAAGAAATTTCGAAAATTACTATGTATTTCCTAATTGTCCCTGGTCTGGTAGTAACTGGGATCGCCTCCAGTCCATCGTATGAGTACGCATAGTAGATCTTTTCTCTTGCTTAGTTAATCTTTATTTTGGAATTTTTAGTTTATGTAGTCTAGCGAGAATAATAAATGACCTATTATTATAATCATTAATGTGATTGTTTGTGTGACTGAGATCCGCCTCTAAATTAACAACGTCACAATGCCTCTATAACAGTGTCGAGAGACGCCTTTATGATAGCGCCGCGACGCCATACATATAATATTATACGAGTATTTCAGCTAACATGTACCTACTCGTAAGTATGTCGGTATCTAGCTACATCATTAAGTCAGTGTTTTGAAGAACCGTGTAACTATAATAGTAATTATATGTATTTATATGATATCAGTAGGTATGTCCGGGAAAAATCCCGACGAAGATGCAAGGTTATCAGGCGCTTCCAACTCCTGCGCCGGGCTCGGCGTTCGCATAAATACCGCGCCACATGCGTCCGGGCACCACACTCTGTGCGCGCGCTAACAACATGAAGATGGACAAGTGTCTCACCGCCGACAACATCAACCAGAACCTGCTGAACGTGCGGTACGCAGTGCGAGGGCCGATAGTACAGAGGGCGCTTCAGCTCGAGAGGGAACTGGAAAAGGTAAGAATATTAAAATGGTTTTAGCAAGGAGGTAAGTACTTTTATTGTTTTTATTATGTGTTTACACTTTTGTAGGTATTAACATGGAGGGTTTCTTTGGTTTTTTTTTTGGTTTTTAAGTAAAATGTAAAAGTAGAATTTATTTCTGTAATGGTTTTATACTTGCAATAGGTAGGTATACTTGTGTAAACTTAAGTGTTGGTTAATAGTTATTTAAAAGAATTAAAGGAGTCACAATAATTAACTTTTATTTTAATATATATTAAATTACAATATTAACAAATATTTGCAGAGAGTGTTGATCACTCCAAGAACACAACGAAAAAGAGGACGCTCCGCTTGTGCACAGCAGTTTTATATCATCCGAACGCGCCGTTGGAGAAACGTCAGCGATTCAAATATAAAACTGCCCGTTGATCCGTAGATGGCGCTGTTCCAATGTTGCCAACACGGCCATGCTGCATGGTGTCTGCCCCAGGCACCACTCGAGTCTGGATGGAATACTGAAATCAAAATAAGCATATGTTAAAAACCATTAATTTTATACTTAGAACCTCTGAAGAAGTATTGCACCTTATTTTCAATGCATTGCAATGCCATTTTCCCGCACCCAAAGGGACTTTGCCACACTTAGGAGACCGGGTTTACAAATGAAATAATCACTTGCACTCGAAGAGCATTTCACTCACTCAAGCGTACCAAGTAAGATCTCTTTCAACACAACGCAAAGCAAAGCATTTATATTTGAGCAAATATTATGCAATACCTATTACAGTAATATTGATTTGCAAAGTATTCTATCTAGGCTCGCAAGCTAAAACAGAAAACATAATAAATGCGTATTACAATACTATTGATGCCTATGATATCAAAACTTTAAACACAAGATTAATTGTGAAGCTGATGCAATTGGTAAATAAATAAAGGAAATAAATACCTTGCCAACACGGTTTGTGGTTTTAACCGTATTTATATGTTCCAATCTTCAATATTTATCCATGGTTTCATATTTTCAGCCACAGCTACCCCATTATACATTTTAGAGCTTCGTAGGCTGCCTCTCATATCTGATATTTCATATCTGTCGTTATCTAGGACTTTCTTAATTTGAAACGGACCCTTGAATGCCGGTAGCAATTTTCGACTTTGACCATCATTATTTTGGCTTTGAATTTTAACCAGTACCAAGTCCCCTGCTTTGTACCGTGTGGCTTTAATTCGAGTTTTGTCGAATCTCTTTTTTTGTTCCTCTGCACTGGTCTTAACATTCTCGTCTACTTCTTCACGCAATTTTGACACGTCTACTAATGCTTCGCTATCAAGATCTGGGGCGAGACTATCACTATCCGTGCGTAATCTATATCCGAACATTACCTCACTGGGAACGGCTCGAGTAGTTTTATGAATAGTACTATTGAGTCCTTGTTGTAAAGCTTTAACACATTGATCCCACCTATCATCTGTGGTATCAGCACCCATCGTTCTTAAGGCTTCTAAAATTGTTTTATTAAACCGTTCTACTTGTCCGTTGGCACGAGGTACGCCTGTCGCTACGATATGCAACCTAATGTTTCTCTCCGCACGGTATTGAGTAAACTTATTTGAAGTGAAACATGAGCCGGCATCACTAATTATTCTCCTAGGGTTTCCAAATGTTTTTGATATGCACCCTAACTCTTTAATTACACCAGCCGCATTGGTTTTGCGTACTGCAGATATAAATACAAATTTTGTGAATGAATCTACTATTACTAGTAAATATTTATTTTTGTTTTTAGTTATTACAAAAGGTCCTAAATGATCAAGGTGGAGAGTATGGAAGGGTTGGGCGTATTTTGGCAGAGGATGCAGAAAACCTTCCTTTGGACCTCCTTTATTTTTAAAATATATACAATTAAGACAGTTTTTGATGTACTATTAACAGTATTACGCATCCGTGGAAACCAATATCGGGTACGTATACGCTCAACACACTTATCTACAGAAAAATGCCCTAAATCATCGTGATTGCACTTTATAATTTGCCAAATACAAGTCTTTGGGACGACCCATCTACGTCCATGGGTAGTTCTCCTATAAACTTTTCCACCTAATAGTTCATAACTATTAAAAATATCTTTATGTTCGTCGGCCTCCCCTGATTCTAAAACATCTCTTAGTTTAACTATCTCTAAGTCTTGTACTTGTACTGATAGTAACCAATCTGCTTCCGTAATTGACATAATAATCTCCGATTCCGATTTTTCCCCGGATGGCACGGGATTGCGACTTAAGGCATCCACATGCTGCATCCGGGTTCCTTCCCTATGTATGATATCGAAACAAAATTCTTGGGTGGACAAAACCCATCGGGCTATACGTGGGATAATGTCCTTTTTAGTTAATGCGTACCTAACTGCGCTGCAATCAGTAATTATTTTGAATTGTCTACCTAACAAGTATAAACGAAATTTCTGAAGAGAACATACAATGGCTAGCAGTTCTAATTCAAAAGAGTGGTATTTCTTTTCATCTTCCTTAGTTTGCCTACTATAATAATGTACAACCTTCTCACCCACGTCGTCTATCTGCGTGAGTATACCTGCGATACCGTCTCTACTCGCATCCGTATATAAGACCTTATCTTTGTTTGGATCGAAAATAGCCAAAACGCTTTCAGAAGTTAATTTATCCCTTAAAATGTGAAACGCTCGATTTTGTACATCATCCCATACCCAAACGGCATCCTTCTTTAACAGCTTTGTAAGGGGAGTAGATAGAATAGCACAGTTTCGAATGAATTTACGGAAGTAACTGATCAGTCCTAAGAACTGTCGAAGTTGGTGAACCGTTTTAGGTACTGGATAATTCTTAACAGCTTCTAATTTTGTATCATTAGGCATCACATAACCGGGTTTAATTTTATAACCTAAGAATTCGATATTATGTTTGAAAAAATGGCACTTTTTTAGATTCAATGTCAAACCGTTCATTCTAAATATGTGTAATACATGTTTTAATAACTCAATGTTTTCTTCTACAGTCTCGGTAACTAAATACACGTCATCTAAATAAATAATTACGTTGCCAAATCTCAAGTTACCAAGTACCTTGTTCATCATTTGTCTTAAAAACTCGTAATGACCGTCTTCAGTTATGAAAGCAGTCTTCTCTATTGAGTCTTTATGTAAACAGATCTGATAATAGCCACTTTTTAAATCTAAGCTTGTGAAACACTTATGACCTTGAAGCCTATCTATTAAATCCTCAATCCGTGGCATAGGATATTTATCTTTAATTGTAATTTTATTTAACGCCCTATAGTCAATGCAGAGCCTTTTTTCGCCGTTTTTCTTATTTACCAGAAGACCCGGACTGGCATATGGGGAATTGCTATCGCGTACAATTTTATTTTCGAGTAATTCTGCCACCATTTCTCTAATTGTCAGTCTATCCGAATACGAGGCTCTAAAGGGTCTGCATTGTACTGGTTGAGAACTCGATAACTTAATTGTCATTTCAAAATTATTAACTTTTCCAAGCTCCTTTATATTTGAAGCGACACAATCACTATATTGATTCAATAAAACTAGTAACTCGCCTTGATGGGTGGTGGTATCCAAGTCTATCGCGGCTATATTATGACAGAATTCTCTAAGTTCACTCGCATATTGAAATTTAAGGTTTTCGCCTATACGAGAATAAACTAAATCAGGTCGTTCAGTCACATTTCTTCCTATTAATATATCGCATCCTGCCATATCATCCAAAATATACATATTTATATTACTTAAAACGATGGAATCTAATGTCAGGCTAACCTTAACCTCTTTATTTACATGTTTATAATTTTGTTTAGAAAACCCTTGCAATATAACGGGCGAGGGTAGTATGATAGTTGATAAAGAAAGTTTATTTGCTAAAGACTCTGATATTAATGAACAGCTACTACCAGTATCAATAAATGCCTCACAAGAATAATTAAATATAAGAACCTGTTTAATAAACTTATTACGTGGGTTTGTGGATACAAATTTAGTTTCTTGTTGTTCAGGCTTTACTAGCGATTTCGACGAATTTTTCTTATGGAAACAATTAGATTCTAGGTGCCCTCTTTTACCACAATATTCACACTTATTCGCGTCACACTGGTTCCTTTTATGATTACCTCCACAATTATAACATTTAATTGTTTTACGACTAGTATCCTGATTGATATTAGGAGTAGATTGATTTGTGCTAGCTGAACTTGACGATGCCAGATTTCGATTTATGGGTGCAGACTGGTTTTGGGCTCCTGGTTTAATCTGTGCATCACGGGAGCTACCCTCCTGCTTTGCACTTTTCTTATACACACGACTATGCAAATAACTGGCTAATTCATCACTAGTTTTAAAATTACTAGATTCTATAGATGCACCAATGTTACTATCACCTATATTTCCGACTATGATTGAAATAATATCTTGTTCCGAAAAATTTAAACATAGACGGTCTACCTTACATTTTTGATCAAAATAAAACTCGTATAAAGATTGGTTATCTACGGGTTTTTTCTCGATAATTTCCTTTAAAAGGTCAAACATATTTCTACGTATTTGAAAACTATTCGACAATTTCGACCTCCAGTCGTCCCATTTCCATGTAGGCCATTGCTTATCTGTTCGTAATAACGAATCATACCACACTTTAGCAGATCCTTTTAGTTTATTTAAAGCTTGATAGCGAATCATTTTGTCAGACCATGAAAAAGTATTTGCGTAAGACCGAACTATGCTAAGCCAGGTGTCAATATCGTCTTTTAATGGGTCAAAATCAGGTATAAAGTTATTGAGAGTAATAGAATTTGAATTACTCACAGTTTCGGTATATTTGCGTGATACCTTATGCTTCCGTCTTGGAGGCGGAGATGGTGTCCTTGCACTCGAGCTTGAAGAAGAGCTGGAAGAAGCCCGTTCTCGCCTTGACCGCTTACTATTACCACCTCGCTTACCCATGGCGTGAAAGTTGCTTGTCACTTCTGATGTAAACTTAAGTGTTGGTTAATAGTTATTTAAAAGAATTAAAGGAGTCACAATAATTAACTTTTATTTTAATATATATTAAATTACAATATTAACAAATATTTGCAGAGAGTGTTGATCACTCCAAGAACACAACGAAAAAGAGGACGCTCCGCTTGTGCACAGCAGTTTTATATCATCCGAACGCGCCGTTGGAGAAACGTCAGCGATTCAAATATAAAACTGCCCGTTGATCCGTAGATGGCGCTGTTCCAATGTTGCCAACACTTGTTTAAGTTTTTAACACGTTTCTTAGGTAGGAAAGCTGTTTAAAAAAAATGTTGAACCGCCATTCAATTCTAATAGATTTTAGCGTTTTTTTAAGTCCAAGCACAATAATCTACCTCGTTATAAGGTGAGCCTGTTCGAACTATTCCACCACAATCACAAGTTTAGTTACAACTTCTAATACCTATAACAATTATTGTGCGTTCATTTTGGAACATAATGAGCGCCTGTATTTTCAGTGCCCTTTGAAAACAATTATGTTCTTTATACCCTCACAAAATTAACATTAATGCTTTGCCTTTAATAAATAGAATCTGAGGTAACGATCTAGGTAGGTAGGTATCTATTATAATTATCGGTAGAAGGATAAAGTTGAGGAGTGATGAAGGCTATTCAGCCAGTAGGTCGGGGGTGTGAGTTCACTCTACTGGTTCGCAAGTAAACTCCTCGGTTCACTGCACCGAGTGGTTGCGCGTTCGAATTTCCTCGGGGATAATTTCGGAAATGGCGATTATATATAGGTAAGTAATCAAAATATATATTTATAAGCAGGTAGGTGCCTACCTACCTAGCTGTTGTAATGTTCGTGGTTATACAATAATGCGTAATAATAAACATGTGTAGATAATAATAATAATCAATATACCTAATAGGTATCTATCTACCAACTTTATTCAGGTATCGGTAAATGTTGATTCTCAACTTAAATAGTAAAATTTGAACCAAATCTCAGGTGAGAGTAGGTAATGAATAATTGACTGGATCATAGATATTATTTTAATTACTGTAAGGACTGTTATAATAGTAATTGAATTAATTAAACATTAAAATTATTAATAAAAGATGATAGCCGAACAACTAAAAGTTTGATAAATTTTGTAGTTAGTAAGTAGGCATTGTAAATCTGATCTGAACAACAATCTAGTCATAAAGCTACTCATGTTTTCCTCAAAGATAGCGCGGGAATAACTGTGATAACATAGGTGCAATCTATATAATTAACGCTCAATCATCGTGTATTATTATTGGCAGGGTCAATAAATAGGTATTTTATCAAAACAATAAAGCCCCGAAAAAGTCAAGTTTAAAGTTGCTAGTGATCTTACGGGACTTAGTTTGTATTATTGCCAGTGGAACTTCCATACGTAGGTAGGGGAGGTCGGTAACAAATTACTATCTACTGTATGCACCCACTCGTTTCAAAACAAAGGTTACTTACTAAATGTTTTTTAGCGGAAACGTCCCCAGAACTAAAATATTGGTGTGTTGCCAGACAGAACCATCAGTAGCTCATTCCTGTACCTACTTAGTTCTTTATTTTCCTTGTTGCTGTTATTCCGTAAACTCTTCGGTATTTTCATACAAACCACCTGATTCAGAAATGTTCTTCTGAACGTGTTTCGTCGTATCATTGTGAGTGACGCGGACGTTTATATAAAGGTGCATTTTCGGCGTTCTTCGAGTAAATGTTAGTCGCGAACAATAAAACGGCAATAAAAAATGTTATGAAATGGTATTGTTATTCAGTTTATATTTCGCATAGGTATCTCTCGTGCTGGGGTTGTCAGCTCGCAATAAAAACATATTTTCGTTGGGCACCCCTACGCAGCCCCCCCGCCCCCATTCCCCAGGCAGCGGAGGCTCGCCATTGATGAGATTTATTGCTGTGTTTGTTGGTGGTGCCGGCATTACTTGACGAGGAGGCTCGACTAGGCATGGGACTAAGCATATTTGAAAGAATTCTAAAAATAAAGACAAATTAATTCGAGTCAATATTATCCAGGTTTTGCTAAGGTGAGAACTCTTTGGTGCACGCGTATTCTTTTATAATAAAAATAAGTTTGGGTATCTGAGCTTTTGCGCAATTTCATTCACTGTTTTACAACAATCTCTTTACTTTCTCGTTACTTTCGTAAGGAAGCATCGATTCCAGAGTCAGACTTGAATGTAAAAATAATTAAAAAAGTTAAATGGTTTCACGAACTAAAATCTGACTACTGAAAAATCATGCTCTATAAATAAAGTTTGAAACAAGAAAATATTTTAATCTCAAATTGTTATGTACAAACTAGCAAACTTGCCGTGTTTTTTTTTACTTCGTGACTTTCCAAAGGGCGCCATTAATGTGACGTCATAATGTGTCTATAACCAGCGAACGATCAAGACACTTTCAAGTTCCAATGATTTCTCATTTGTTAAATTATGACAAGGAGTTTATAAGTTATGAGGTATCAGATGGACATACATACTGGTCAAAATCAAAACCTTGCTTCACAGTCATCATGTACAAATGGACTCTAATCGAAAGTCGTCCCGTCCCTAGCGCAGTGTATCTGGTGCTCCTGATGGGTGTCGCCGCTCGCGCCGCCGGCTTATGAGAATAGTTCGTTTGTTGCGAGCCATTATTTATGGCTGATGGGATAGTTTAATCGTCCTGTAGTGGCGGAAAATACATATTAGTTTAGGTAGCAGTAGACTTATATTTTTGTAAGGATTACATAAGGATAATACTTACTATTGATTCTAAATATTTATTTAAATATTCCACTGCCAAGGCAGTAAGAACCTCTTATCTCGAAAAATTATTGGTATTTTAATGGTGAGTATAACTTATACAGCATCATGTTTGTGGATTGTTTATAAAAAATAGTGTACTTGGATGGATTGCCTTGGAGTGAAATTTTACACAATATTGATGGATATTGTAATGCCTTTGATTGAGGATTTATCATGGTCGGTATTTGCACGTAACTTTGTTGCCATGAGTGCTGAACTCGTGGCAAATGAACTGCTGGCGTTCCTGCAGCAGAAGCTGGACGTGATGGACGAGGTGTCCGCCGTCCAGATCTGCAGTACGAACTTCAGCGAGGACGACATCGCTGCTGCCAAGCTGCTGTTGTTTCGGGCGCTCAACAAGAGCGACCAGATGGTGTCCCGCCGGCGTGACGGGACAAAGAAGAGCATTCAGGATATCATCACGCTGTTCAAGGAGACCGACCCGGACGACGTGCCGACTTTTGTGGCGAGAGACCTTAACAAGCTCCCTCCCGTCACATTCGACCACGTCGACGTGACCAGCTTGCTGAAGGACATCGTGCTCCTGAAGAAGAGCCTGGCTGAGATGACGCGGAGGTTTGATGTATCCGAAAATACCGTTAGCGAATTGCGTAAGGAAATTAATAGTTTACACAGTTCGCTAGCGGTAATTAGGTCATCGACAACCGCTAACGTAAATGTGCGCCGCGGTGCATATTTCGATACGTCCGCGACGAGCTTTGCGTCAGCGGTTTTAACATCGTCACCCGCGTCACCCGATGCCGAGTCAGCGCGCGCCAGTCACACTCCGCGCGCAGCTGCTGCCCCCGTCGCCCCTGCCCGTACCCCGCGGGCATCTGACAAGCTGCGAGAAGCAGCCCCGCCAGCAAAATCAACGGCGCCACAAAAGCCCCGTGATTTTGCTACTGTTGCCGCCAGCAAGCCTGTTGCCCAGCGGCCTGCCATCCGTAAGGTACCGAGCGTGGCCCCTGCGCGTGCACGCGTCGATGACCGAGATGAAGAGGGCTTCATCACGGTGCAGAAGAAGAGACGCACGCAGCGGGTGAATAGAAATCGCTGCGGCACAGCGTCAACAGGATCCAACTTCCTGTTGCGTGCAGCAGTCCCGACCACCCCAGTCTACCTGTCCCGCCTCCACTACACCAGCACGGCGGGGGACATTGCTGAGTACATCAAAATAAAAAGCAATGTCTCATTGAGAGTTCAGCCGTTGGGCTCTAATCACAACGCTAGTTTCAAGGCGTTTGTGATTAGGGTCCCCTCGGACAGGCTGTCAACTTTCATGCAGGAAGAATACTGGCCGAAGGGTGTGGTGTTTAGGCGCTTTCGGGGGACATTGCCGCCGTCACCACCCATAGTTTAGTTAAGTGTTAAATATAAATATGTATGTTAGTTTATAAGGTATATATCTATGGGCCTGCGTTGCCTGAGAACAAATAAATAAATAAATAAATAAAATAAATTTGTATGCGACTACAGGCAGTTGGCCTAAGCAGATCTTGTAATGTTATAAGTTCGCTATGTTAAAACTCTCGAATACGACTCCTTGCTTACTAGTTCATTGCATAGGCATCATTACATATTTAATTGTCTGATTTTCCTTCCAGAAGTTTCAGGGAAATCTTAACGCTACGTATAAACTCTCAGTGATAAAATACTTCATACGTGACTGTTTTTATACTGTAAATCGAATAGATAAAAACGTTCTACCATGAATTCTACTATAATTTTCCACAAGCGGCTCTTGCATCTCAGCGCTGAGCTACAGATATTATTCATAGAACATTTCATAAAATTTCCCTTTTTCTATGGACACGTCACAGCTCCGAGGATTTGCCAGTATTAGCCTCACCAAAACAAGTCTCTCAACCCCCTACTCCACATGCTGCTTGCCACAACTCTCGAGCTGTCTCCACAACTGTTCTGAGCGCCGGTTAAGCGATGTCGACATAGAAAATGCGCCTTTACAAGGCGATAAACAAGCCAAGGGTAGCGGCCACATTCTTAGGGACCCTCATTTGCATGGAATGGTGCGATAGACAAGTTCTTAAATTAAGCCATTTGCGAGAACCTTGCTCGTTGGTTTTCCCGGAAATTCCCGCTTCACTTCCTATTAAATGACAAGGTTTTTCAGAATTATGTTTCTCTCACTGTGTGACTGATTATTTATCAAGGTACGGGTTGCCATTTGAATAACCAACGTTTGCAATCCCCGAAGGCGTAGGCAGACTTCCACTGGTGCACCCGCATTTCTTCGATGGCATTGGCGGGCGTGCTCCTCCTCAATGCTAGGCTTCGTTTTAGCGAACATAATAAATTTCAGTGAATCGAGCCATTTATGCCGGTATAATAAAACCCATTTAAGGTATCTATTGTTAGAATCAAGCAATGGCCGACCAGGCTAATGCTATCCCTCTAAGGTCCATAAGCTATAGCTAAATAGCTAATAAAATATAGGTCCGTTTGATAAAATAATGGTATTTCGTGGGCGGACGCGGCCCCGGATACACATAATATCGATGGGACCACCATAAAACATTCCCATTAACCAGAACTAGCTCGTAAAAGCGGTTTTTGTGGCCACTACATGATGATAGGTTTGTGTATCGCCTGTTATATAAATTGGTAAAAGGTGGTTTATAACCTTTCTTCTCTTTATAGCTGGACTTACGTTTTTCAGATTTCGTCCAATATGTCACTTATAGAGTCACACTTAAGGTTAAAAACCGGCTTTAGGTGAATTTTTTACTAGTACCTGTGTCCTACCTACTGACTTATACATTTAAAATGAATTCAGGGGCTCTATTAACTGAAATCCGGTCCTATATTTGCAAAAAGGAATATCGTTCACATTATAAGTAAATTGCGGCTTCGATTCCCGTTGAGGCAAGTTTGGGAACAAACGCTTGCGTCCAGCGAGCGTAAAGTTCATGGTATAGCTACTTATATACAGAATGTGCAGTATTTTTCGGTGATTATCTTATCTATTGTCAGTTGATGAACATTGGTGAACATTCGAGTTGGATTATTTCCCAACTGTATTCGACTTTAAAATTAATGGTGTCTTTACAGAAATAGCTGAAACTCCCAAAGCGAACAGAAATCGCGTTACTCCTAGCACTTGGCACTGCTATCTAGCGGAGGTATTCGGCTATTTGTTCCATTACTGTACCTTGTACCGGTGGGGCAAAAACCTGCATTTCGTCTGTCACCGGTGGCGGACGTCCGCCTCCCACTGTGAGGTGCCCTAATGAGTAGGATGGATAGTCTTATTTTTGACATCCATTATAAGTAGAGTGGTTGATTTTCGTTGGACTTTCCATTGGAGTCTTCAAAGTGAAAGTCAAAATAGACTTGATTAAGGGAGGAATGTTAAGTCTCTGAAACAGTTTCCTATAAAGATAATTAAATGTAGGGAAGTAAAAAGGTATAATGACAAACAATATGAGTATATAAATATATACGTTGTTGGTATATTTGAGGCAGGCGCGTATGTTGTCAATGGCAATAAGCGTCTATTTGTCGGGGCGACCAGATGTGGCGGGCTAAGCTTGCATCAGTGGTAGTCCAAGCGGGAACCGTCTCGAAGTTTTCTAGTATCATGGTGAGTGTACCGGAGGGCGTGTGTGTGGCACGCTCGTAATGCGGTTTTTACAATGCGCCGGGGATTGCGATGCCAGCCCCGGGCGGCTCGGGCGCCTCGCCTTTTCATTCATATTGGCGAATTTCATCTGAGAAACCGTTATACCTGTCGGTAACGGTTTGTATATTGAATATGTGACTTCAAATATAGGTTATAGGTGGCAAGAGGAAACTATTCCTGAGTTGAATAAAGAAATAAGAGTCAAAAGCAGATATTTTGTTTATCGGGACATAGCTTCATCCAATAAATCAATACATAAATATTATAATAAATGTACCGCACAATGGACAGGGGCGATCCCAGTGACACCCAGACCTGGGCAAATTACGAAAAGAAGCCATCACCGAAATTTGCCTCAACGGGAATCGAAGCCGGAATTATTTTATTTTATATGTTTGGTCTTGCACCTTTTACGTTGAAACAATTTACTTATAATGTTACCTAAGTTAAGAAGGTTTTAAGTGTTAACTACTTCATTAGTTTGAGGATAGTAAAAATGAAGGCTTCATTATATATATCTTAAAATGTCCATTTTACAGGGTGCATCGAAGCCGTTTGATCGCGTGGTGCGAGCCAACATCGGGGACTGCCAGGCCCTGGGGCAGAAGCCCATCACGTTCATCAGGCAGGTAGGTGCAAGTATATAGGAATGTTTAGAAAACTTATCTACTTAACACTATTAAACCTAACTCAACCATGGTCACTCGAGGAGCTAATTTACCACACATATTTTTACGTAGACGCCAGCGACTATCGAGTCGTAGCGAACATATACTCATAGAGCTATATGGTAGACGTGTAGGTGTAAGTGTAGGTAAAAGTGTTGGAGCCATTTCACTTCGATCGAGTAAGTAATAATGTGAAGGTGTTGAGGTAGAGCGCGATGTTCATCGGCCGGTACTACACAGTTCAATGGCTGCCGGGAATCCCTGTCGGTCGCGTGCTTAAACCAAGCTTACAAGATGTTTCATTGTGATGAGATGAACCGGAGCAACGCTCCCGTGTGAACTGGTACTTAGATAGCCCACACAAATATGTTCGTTCCGCCCAAACGATTGAGAAGTTGGTCGCAAGCGACCAACACCCTGTTAATAACAATGAATAACAATAACAAGCGAATAACAAGTTATTGCTATTATATTTTGTAAATGTAATTTGTAAAACATACTTACTAAATTTTGTCTACCCCTACGCATACGTTTGTTTCCCTAATCAAAACTTAGTAAGTAAGTAATTAATGTTTTCGAGCTTCGAGCAACGAGAAAACAACACAATTGTTTAGTTAAATATAAAAATGAATTGCAACCGTGTCTAGGAACATTCTTGGGGACATTAAAAGCCTAAAAGCACTATGCATGTCTGCAAACTGCAGTTACTGTTCATCCCAGTAGGCAGTTATTTTTAATGGCATCGCATAAAAGCTTCGCGGCCCGCAGGTGCTGGCGCTGGCGGCGTGCCCGCGGCTGGCCGGCTCGGCCGCCGTGCCCGCCGACGTCGAGGAGAGGGTGCGCGAGATACTGCAGGATTGCGCGTAAGTTTTGCCGCCTGCCGGGACCCACATCGGTGTCGGCCATGCACGGTATGTGAGCGGATCACAACACAGATGCCCTGTTATACATAATTATATGCTTCGCGTAGTAGTTCTGATACCATAAGGTAAAATTCCTCGTACGTATCTTTTCGTTTACATCTTTATTATAATAAGAGTTTCAAGAAACAATATCGTGTATATTCATAGTCCTTGCTCTCACACCTGGAATTTGAAAAACTATGTTGTATGTATTACATAACGAGTTCCTAATTACGTTCTTACCACCGGTGATTATATTCGGACAGATCATTAGCTCTGGCCGGCGCGCGCTGCGCCGAATCAATTACCGTCTGCGTTGATTGATCACGCCTGCGGAGTGGCGACGCGTCGCGGCAATTCGTGATTGATAACCTGTGACTTTGACGTTCATGGGATATTAATTTTGAATAACATGACTTAGTCGATGTTATTAATGCTTGATGGTAAAGATTGACTGTGTGTCCCGAGTTGGGACAAGTTGATCCTTGGGCCTCCCGACCTAAACAGAGACAATTTAAAATAAAGCCTAGCTTCTACATCGGTCATAATGAGAAAACAATTAGTGTAGCGCGGGTTGAGTATTTCACTGATCACTCTACCAGCGCCTTTCCGCCCGTGGTACAGTATTCTAATGTACCCAAAGAATTTGTAATAATAAGACATTACAAATTCTTTGAATGTACCTAATCGTAACGTCATCCAGTTATCATGCGACCGTTTTACTTTCATTAATGATTTTTTTTATATGAGCAGGACGGAACCAAGAAGAATGTTTACGAAACGTTACTTACGTAAAAATATTGTGCTCGAGTAGCGGGTTGTACAAATCCAAACGGTAAATCTGCTAACGGTTCACGGCGAGACCCCTAACTTTAGTAATATCTTCAGTCGGGGCTCCGTGGGCGCCTGCTCCCCGGCCCCCGGGCTGCGCATCGTCCGCGCCAGGGCGGCGCAGTACCTGACGGCGCGGGACGGAGTGCGCGCCTCGCCCGACGACATCTTCATCGGATCAGGCGCATCTGACGTTATCAAAGCAGTCCTCACTATGTTTGTTGAAGATGTAGATGGAAAACCTCCGGGTGAGTACATAAATGTATTTCTGAAAGTTTTTCGTGAAGTTGTCTTTTTGTTCTGGAAATAAAATGGAGACCCACTGTCATGAAAATAGGTTTAATCAATAGGCTCTAGGCAGAGACTGACGCTTCCAGAATAACCATAATTTAGTCAAAGGGTCCCACGGATAGTGAGTTTAAAAGATTGTACTTCCACCTCCTTAGACATTTCACTATTAAGTTTTAAAACGATAACTTACAACTTGAACTGTGGAGAAACTTAAGTTAAAAGGCATCAAAACTTTGACTCCACAAGTCGCCGAGTTTACCAGTTTGTTTCACTCGGCCGCTGCTTGCATCCTTGTTTTATTATTTTAAAATCTCGGTACACTTGTACGGTTATTTTGTTGGGTTCGTCTCGAGAATCTGGTTTTAGTCACAAGTAGGCGATGATCACCTTAATAAAGACTGAATGTTAGGAAATCGAGGCATGAAACACACTTATCAAGAAGGACCTTTCGTAATATTTTTTGAACACTGACATCTTCCGTTAGCTAGTACATTGAGCCCTGGATAGTACATGATAATAATAATTATCACGAAAATTATTTCTCAAATACTGCAAATTCATCATGGTGGACTTATAGGTATATAGGATGGTGTATTCTTAGTGTAAACTCATAGTTAACATTTATTTATTCATGTAAGTCAACCAAAGAATTTGTAATAATAAGGAATTCATTGAAGCCAACAAAGCATTTATGAATAGTCAGAATCTACCACTGGTTCGGAACGCTGCTTCCACTGAGAAGATCCAGCAAGAAACTCAATAGTTACTCTTTTCAATGATTAAAAGATGATGCACATTCTCGGGAACAGTAACAAAATGTGAGCAGGCAACATCATTGTCACTAGATAGTAATGAAATCTCACTCAGATTTAGGTATTAAGAATGACTGTAACTTGTTACAGCCGTGATGCTGCCCGTCCCGCAGTACCCACTGTTCTCCGGCACCCTGTCGGCGCTGGGCGTGCGGCAGGCGGACTACTACTTGGACGAATATAACGAGTGGGCGCTGCAGGCGAGCGAGCTGGAGCGCAGCTGGCGCCAGGCCAGCGAGGACTGCCACGTGCGCGCGCTGGTCGTCATCAACCCCGGGAACCCCACTGGACAGGTTATACATAATGAGTCTACGTCCTCTAAGCTTTAGATTATAATTTTAGCAGTTAATTTATTTAGTACCTTCTAGTTTTTAATATTATGTATTGATTTATATTGATTCACGGCGTGAGGGTTCAAATGGGCGTGCAATTTTTTATTATTAAGTGAGAAATAGACTAAGTGTGTGTTTAGTATTTCATCGCAAACAAAATTAATTACGTAAATACCTTACTAAGTCTTGCACCTACTTGGCGACTTCGCGTGACAAACCGCGATCGTCAGATTGTAGCGGAATGTTAATCAATCATGTTATTCATTACGATTGAACATGCGCAATTTGAACGACCGCAGAATGAGCTTTACTGGATTACCAATACTTATTTTATACTAGCTTTTGTTCCTGGTATTTACCCATTAGTGGATGGTATTCGTATGGAAAAGCCTATTTTTTCTTCATTATGACACTTAATATGGATATTGCTAAATGCAGTGGCCATATCCCCATAAGTAACTTAAATTAGAAATGAAATCTACTTGAGGCGTAAACTAAGTTCCTGGGTACGGTATCTTGTTAATATTACTTAATAATTAATAATAATCGTCACGATTTACTTTTACGCCACTGACAGACATTACATTTTCTATACAAATAAATAAAATCGGAGTGTCTGTTTGTAATATCAAAATAACACCTTTTCACTAAATGCATATGAAAGTACATACGATACCTATAGCAAAAACGCGAATAAAAATTTTTTTGTCTGTCTGTCTGTCTGTCTGTCTGTCTGTCTGTGTGTTTGTTCCGGGTAATCTCCGAAACGGCTGGACCGATTTCGACGGGACTTTCACTGGCAGGTAGCTGATCTTATAGCGGGTAACTTAGGCTACTTTGATTTTAGAAAAACAATTAGGGTTCCGCGTAAAAAAATAAAAACACTTCAAATCAAAGAGTATCTCCGAAACGGCTGGACCGATTTTGACGGGACTTTCACTGTTAGATAGCTGATGTTATGAGCAGTAACTGAGGCTACTTTTATTTTAGAAAAACAAAATAAAAAAATGGGTCCTGTCGCGCGGGCACAGAACGCGGGACCGGGCTTTATTGTTAAGTTAAATTCCACGCGGGCGAAGTCGCGGGCTCAGCTTGTATTAAATACAACGTTTTCCATAGCAGATAAGTATTCACTGAAGTCAAAATAGGAAATCATGAATAACGAGGCAATATTTCAAGAATGATATGCAATAAATTATTTCAAATTTTCAGTTCAAATGTTGGTTATTTATTCCTCATTTCAGGTCTTAACTCGCAAAAACATTGAAGAGATAATCCAATTTGCTTACAAGCACAACATATTCCTGCTGGCTGATGAGGTGTACCAGGAGAACATAGTTAGCAAGAAGTTCTACTCTTTCAAAAAGGTGAGAACCTACTCTACGAAAGTCCCTTGACCTTTGTCCCTTGTCCCTTGAAATTGGTAATGTCAGAGAAAACGGTTAGCCATAGAATTATACCAATTTTAGAGGTACTTCGCAGTGTTCAACTACAAAATTGGTACCTGCATATTTTTAAATCGACATTTAAAGAAAACACGATTGTGGGACTCGAGTCACTTTGTATGCATGTGCATGTTAGAACCAAAGAAGATTCGCTTTTAAAACATTAGAAATCGGGAACTTTCTAGACCCAGGTTCGATCTCCACTAAGCCATTTACGTACGTACCTCTAGTACAATCATATGCTTTGACGGAGGGCTACCGAGACTGCAAGCAAAGTGATAACCTCACATTGATAAAAGTAAAATAACACGTATTCGTGTGCAGGTGATGCACGAGATGGGTGCACCCTACTCGAGCATGGAGCTGGGCAGCTTCGTGTCGTGCTCCAAGGGCTGGGCGGCGGAGGGCGGGCTGCGCGCGGGCTTCGTGGAGCTGGCGCGCCTGCAGCCGGCCGCGGCGCGCGCGCTGCTCGCCGCCAGGGGCCTCGCGCAGTGCGCCGCGGTGCTGGGCCAGTGCGCGCTGGATTGTATGGTTAGTAACATAGACTTCGTGGAGCTGGCGCGCCTGCAGCCGGCCGCGGCGCGCGCGCTGCTCGCCGCCAGGGGCCTCGCGCAGTGCGCCGCGGTGCTGGGCCAGTGCGCGCTGGATTGTATGGTTAGTAACATAGACTTCGTGGAGCTGGCGCGCCTGCAGCCGGCCGCGGCGCGCGCGCTGCTCGCCGCCAGGGGCCTCGCGCAGTGCGCCGCGGTGCTGGGCCAGTGCGCGCTGGATTGTATGGTTAGTAACATAGACTTCGTGGAGCTGGCGCGCCTGCAGCCGGCCGCGGCGCGCGCGCTGCTCGCCGCCAGGGGCCTCGCGCAGTGCGCCGCGGTGCTGGGCCAGTGCGCGCTGGATTGTATGGTTAGTAACATAGACTTCGTGGAGCTGGCGCGCCTGCAGCCGGCCGCGGCGCGCGCGCTGCTCGCCGCCAGGGGCCTCGCGCAGTGCGCCGCGGTGCTGGGCCAGTGCGCGCTGGATTGTATGGTTAGTAACATAGACTTCGTGGAGCTGGCGCGCCTGCAGCCGGCCGCGGCGCGCGCGCTGCTCGCCGCCAGGGGCCTCGCGCAGTGCGCCGCGGTGCTGGGCCAGTGCGCGCTGGATTGTATGGTTAGTAACATAGACTTCGTGGAGCTGGCGCGCCTGCAGCCGGCCGCGGCGCGCGCGCTGCTCGCCGCCAGGGGCCTCGCGCAGTGCGCCGCGGTGCTGGGCCAGTGCGCGCTGGATTGTATGGTTAGTAACATAGACTTCGTGGAGCTGGCGCGCCTGCAGCCGGCCGCGGCGCGCGCGCTGCTCGCCGCCAGGGGCCTCGCGCAGTGCGCCGCGGTGCTGGGCCAGTGCGCGCTGGATTGTATGGTTAGTAACATAGACTTCGTGGAGCTGGCGCGCCTGCAGCCGGCCGCGGCGCGCGCGCTGCTCGCCGCCAGGGGCCTCGCGCAGTGCGCCGCGGTGCTGGGCCAGTGCGCGCTGGATTGTATGGTTAGTAACATAGACTTCGTGGAGCTGGCGCGCCTGCAGCCGGCCGCGGCGCGCGCGCTGCTCGCCGCCAGGGGCCTCGCGCAGTGCGCCGCGGTGCTGGGCCAGTGCGCGCTGGATTGTATGGTTAGTAACATAGATTTAGGAGTGTCAAGCGAACATTGCTAAAAGGTCTTTGGTTAGTACATTGAGTGTATCTCGGTCGGATGTTGTCAACTCTTAACTCCATCCATTCATTAGCGACAGGGAGACGAACACTGCTAATAGGTACTTTGCTTTGTTATCGTCGTAATTGGTAGAATTATACATACCTAAAAGTAACTACTTCATCTTAAATATTATGATTATTCCTGTTCTAAAATCCGTTAAGTACCTACATTATAAATACGTAAATTGTACCTGTTCGACAACTAGCCCTAATAACAACCGTCAAAGAGAAAAGGAGTAAATACATTTTCATTACTCATACTCTGAAAGTAGGTCTGAAGTTGCCTGAGGAGCGGGTTGAAAGTAATACTTTTCCGGCCCAGGAGAATCGCTTTCAACTGACAGCTGTCAAATTATAAAAAAAACTAGTTCCATTTTCACATTTCTATGGAACCATGTTCAAACTTTTTCTACAGTCACTCAATTACAGCACGATGTAAAATTGAAATAACATAAAGTTAAGTATTAATTAAAGAATATATATTTTTAAATGACTTAATTATAATTTAGTTTCAACAATTTCTTTAAAATAACATACATTTGGGCAAAATATTGAAAGATGAAAATGAAAAATAATGGCTAAATAATGAAGTTGGCCGGCCAATGAAAAAAAAAACAAAATAGGCGGCAATGCGATCTTTTTTTTTCGAGTTGTAGAGTATTGTTCATACTTCCTTGTATTATTTATTTAGCCAATTCCTGTTCTTATTTTTACTTTCCTTGTATTCGTAATGAAAAGCACAGTGTTTACCTCGGGTGAAAGACTTATTTTGTCCCTCGAACTATTAGCGTCCTCGCTACGCTCGGGCGCCAAACCCCGTCTCGGGACTAAATAAGTCACTTTCACCACTCGTGTAACAATGTACTATTATAATTGTTATAATAATATTGTACCTATGCTAAAGTTGATTTTTTGTCAAAAATAGATGAAACCTCCATCACCCGGCGAGCCCTCGTACGAGCAGTTCATCAAAGAGGTCGGTGACATCCACCAGGTCTTGTCTGAACGCACGAAGGCTGCGTATCAGATCTTCAATTCCATCCCCGGGTACTCGTGCAACCCTATCGACGTAAGTATCTTTTGGATGCAAGATGTGACGCAGTGGCTAGTCACGTACATATATTACAAATCCTGATCAAATTTGGACATGGATGGTTGGCTACTTTAAAGCAAGATACTAGGTACCTACTCTAAAATGTATCCCAATTTAGGCTTTAGAGAAGAAATGTATACAGAACATGCGGTACTTAGCCAGTGTATTTAAAACATAATGTACTACAACCTTATCGCATTCCGAATAATAATGGTACACTTAAAGGTATCAAGTCACTTTTAGGCAGTAAACAATTATAATCCGCCACATCACATTATTAAAATAATTGAATAATGAATATATTCGTGTCAGGGATCAATGTTCGCGTACCCCCGCATCGAGATTCCAGAGAGGGCTCAGCTGGCTGCCCGGGACCTGGACATGAGCCCTGACGAGTTCTACTGCCATCGACTGCTTGAGGAAACAGGTAAGAGTGCAATCTTATTATTATTTTTTATATAACTGAGACTATGAAAGAATAATGTAGTAATGTGTTAAGATGCAGCAAGATATAATTCAGAGGGGGTATTCACAATCGATTGAAAGTTTGATGTTACACATGATGCTAATAAGGTTTAGACTGAAAGTTTTATATGACGGGATTATGGCCTGAATCCCCTCGTAATCAGGGGAGGTCCGGGCCCCGGAGTGGGACGTCAAAGAAAGGCTAAATTATTATTATCATAAAACGTTTCAAGAACAAAGAAAACTTTGCATAGGTTGACTAGTCATAAGCAAATTTTCTCCTGGTCCAGGAGTGTGCGTGGTCCCGGGCTCGGGGTTCGGCCAGCTGCCGGGGACCTTCCACTTCAGAACGACCATCCTGCATCTACGAGACGAGTTCGCCTACATGATGGCGGCTTTCAGGCGATTTCACTTGGCATTCATCGAGAAATACTCATAGTGTGCTGGAAGTAGGAACATGTATGATAAGATGGGTTATTCCCAAAGTACTCCATTCTTTTGTTCTAAAAAGATAAGAATTTCATACATTCATTCCCAGGTTACTCCACGGAATAATTATTATTTAAAAATACTTATTATTTTGTTCCCATTCTGCTCCATAGGTATCAGGAATTGTTCTCAAAGTACTCCATTGATTTATTAGTTATCAATTCTTAAACTGCTCTATCTAAATAAGTACCTATAAAATGTTTCAGTACAATCATTCACAAAAATTCTTAAATACTGTAACAATATCGTTCTGTTTTAAAGGTTTTTTAAAATAATTATAATATTATAATTGTGCATCCCCCTGGTGGATAACAGTTATGAATGAGCGAGATAGTGCGTTAGTGGCGGCGACCTTAGTGATACTTAAACCGGTTAAGGGTGCTGATACGTGTTTTTATCTATGTTTAAAGTATAAATCTCATGCTATTTTGCAATGAGTTTTATAGAGAATATACGTCATCAAGGTTAATTGGTCAGTTGACATAGAAGGATTAACAACTGGCGGCGGGATTAGTGATGAAACCAGTCAATGCTTTTGGTTAAAGTAGTTGTAGCTATATTTTAATTCTGTGTCATCAAAGTTAAGTGATCAGTTGCAAGTACAAGAAGATAAAATGAACCATTCTGATAACATTGGCGATGCTGGACCAAGTGACATAATGGAAGGAGCCCCCAGTAGTCAAAATGTCACAGAATTTAATAATGATTTCGTTTCCACTTGGCTAGATAATGCATCTTTTCCATAGATTTATAGAATTGCGAAGGACAACGTCATAAAACAAAGAACTTGGTTGATTCATGGCACAAAAGATAAAATAATGTAATCATTAAAAAACCACGCGTGCTTAAGTTGTTACAAACGATTAAAGATGAAGCTGTTTATTTCGACCGTTATGGTTGCAGTCCCAGAGTAAATAGAAGTCGACAAACTATAAACAGGGACCTGAAACTGTCTTTGATCGTAAAGCAGTTAAAAAAAGAAAAAAATACAGTGCTACAAGCATTACCACACATTAGCAAATTATTTAAAATTTGACTGTAAATGTCTCATAGTTTTAAGTCTGATTCCACATATTTGAAATATATTGTTACTTAATTAAATAACTTTTAAAAAGACTGTGACTTTTAGATTTATAAGTATAAAATGATAAAATTATCATGTTATGTAAATTTTAAAATGAATATTGTTAGAATTTTTTAATATTTTATGTATGACTTAATTGCCAGATATCTTTGTTTTTCATGTTATTTAGACTTCTAAATCTAGAGCCTATTTAATTTCCTCAGTTGACTTCGAATATTTTTAATTGTTGATGGTTGAATTAGGCTATAGTTTGTTTATTAAAAAAATTCTTTATATTCAAAAATATATTTGTAAAGCTTTTGAGCCTGACTGTACGTCAGCTATCCTTTTATAGTAAAATGTAATATTAACCCTTGTACTTATTTAAATTAAATATTTGATTAAAATTGGGTGGCGTACTTTGGGAATATTTTAATATCATCATGGAGTAGAATGAAACTTAATTTAAAATTTATTAAAAATATATTTTTTCTCATGGAGTAGTTTGGGAACTTTTTTTGGAGTACTTTGGGAATAAGCCGATAAGATAGACGAAATCAGGTTGAACATAGGGCTGTGTTGTAGTTTATAAGGATACGGTAGTAATTAAAAGATTATAATTTTATGAACAGTGATAGATTATAAAAGGCAAATATAATGTTTTTCTTGAATTAATTATATAACCAAAAATATATGCTATCGCTAAATTTTACAATAAAAAGTATATTCGTAAGTATACCTACTGTTTAGGCGAAAATATAACATTAATAAATAAATAAAAGCAATTTACAGTTTCATTTAATTAATACGTATTTTCTAAAAGAAATGGAGAAACGGAACACGATAGCGGCAGCGCCCATTCCTTTCGCACTCGTGCGTCCTTACATATATCCGTCTCGCTTACTCATACCCAAGACACCAACCGACGGCGCCACTGCGCGCATGAAGTTCGAATACAACGGCCAGTCGCGAGCGGCATGTGTGCCGCATAAAATTGCTTCAATAAATATAAATACTGATACAAATCACCAATAATTGCGTGAGTGAACTACGCAGTGATTATACAAGTGTTTGATCAACAAAAGGAGGCCTCCCGGAGCACGAGTACCTTTCATCCCTGTCCTACCCTCCATCGTGTATTCGAAGAAAAAAAATAAAAAATATTCAAACAAAAATCCTCTCTTCAAATGATAAATAACACTGATTATAGTGTTACCCACAACCAAAAATGGATTATAACTATACAAAACAAAAAAATAACAATTAAATATTTGTAGGTTCGTTAAGAAAGTCACATTTAGTGACGAAATTGGTAAGGACATGGGTCATCTCTTAACAAATACATCCAAGGGACATACAGTAATAAATTATTGCCTGCCTGGTCTATCTTACCAGGAAATAATGAATAAAATTTTAAATTATAAGTACTCTCCTAATACAACTTTATTGATTTTAATAGGTGATAGGGGAAATGCGAATGTTGAGATGGATGTGTGGAGTGACGCGAATGGATAAGGTGAAGAATGTGTACATAAGGGGCAGTGTCAGGGTAGCGCCAATAACCGATAAAGTAAGAGGTAGGAGGCTGGAATGGTTTGGACACGTGATGAGAAGGGATGAGAAACATGTGACTAAAAAGAGTGATGAATATGAATGTGGATGGATACAGTGCGAGAGGAAGGCCAAAGAAAAGATGGATGGAGTGTATCAAGAGTGATATGAACGAGGTTGGAGTGGATGTGAGTATGACAGGAAAGCGCGATGAATGGAAGGAAAAGACATACTGCGCCGACCCCAGATAATGGGAAAAGGTAAGGCAGATGATGATGAGGGGAAATGTGAACAAAAAAATTATAGTTGACTACTATACATGTCTGTCAAATATTAAAGTAGACAATATAATATTGTTTACATTTCCTTATAGTAACAGTTTGCCACAGGTGGAAAATGATATTAGGTATAAGGTTAATCAGACTTTGAACACCAAAGTGTTTCAAAGTAATAATTATTCAGATTGTAATAAATTTCACTTAATTGAAATTAATAATTATTTAAATAATTTTTATCTGACAAAAGGTAATTATTACCTTTCTAATTACTATAAAAGACAGATAGCTGTTTCGCTATTATATCTATTTGACATATCAGCCAAAAATTTGGCTAACAAGGTTGCTTCTATTGATCAACCTAATATAGACAATGCTGATTTCTTATATTTACGCGAATACTACACATTGAAATAAAACTATTTTTACGGATTATATCGCGTCTAACACATCAGGACGTCTAACACCTCAGTCCCCCCGTGACCATGGCTGCTGTAAAGCAGCCGAAACGTCGGGAACATAAAAAGTAAAAATAAACGCGATATAATCCGTAAAAATAGTTTTATTTCAATAGACAATGCTTCTATTGAGCATTTTGACATTTGTTATAATTTAAATTAGTATGTAAGACAATAGAGACAACCTCTTGCAATAAAGTATTAAAAGTTGTTCATCAGAATTTACAAGGTCTGATGGGCAAAGAGCTGGAACTTGAATTGTTTTTGAACGACAGCAACATAGATATTCTTTGTATTACTGAACACTGGTTAAAAAGCGACCAGCTCTTGTTTAATTTTACTAATCATCAGATTGCTAGCTCATTCAGCAGAGTAAATTTAATACGTGGTGGCTCGTTAGTAATTACAAAAAAAAGTATTAAATTAAAAGAGCGTAAAGACATTGTGAGCCTATCTGTTGAACGAGTAATTGAAATTTCCTGTATCGAGTTTGAGCAGTTCATTGTTGTATGCGTATATAAGCCACCGTGTTCATCCTATGATGACTTTGAAAAATACTTGGAGGACATTCTTTTTAAAATAGCCAAGTCAAACAAATCAATGATTATCTGTGGAGACTTTAACATTAATTTACTAGAAAATAGTCCTATAATAGATAAATTTAAATTACTTTTTAAATGCTACAATATGTATAATATTTTCTTGGAACCCACTAGGATCACTGCCACAAGTTCTACTTGTATAGATAATATATTTACAAATTTAAAACCACTAGATAAATCAATTATAAATAATTTAGAATCAGATCATTGTGGTCAACTCGCAGTGTTTCCAAGAAAAATGGACAAAGTTCAAAGAAAAAGTGTTAGCTTTGTTCCAATAAATAATAGCCGCCTAGGACTACTGAGAACAAATTTAATACAAAAAGTTCCAGGGTTGCCTACACACAGCGACACAAACATCTCTTATAACTCACTGTTCCATCTTATCAGTGACGAATTCAGTAAAATATTTTTACCAAAGACAATATCTGTTGGTAGCAGTGCTAGGCTTAGTGAGTGGGCAACTCCAGGAATCTACAAAAGCAGGCGCAAGTTATATGAACTTTATCATGAAAAAGTCTATAATCATAATCCCATTTTTATAGAATATGTAAAAAAATATTCTAAGTTATTTAAACGAGCCTGTTCCTCTGCAAAATCAATTTATTTGAGAAATAAGATTAAAACATCTGTAAATAAAATTAAAATGACCTGGAACATTATCAACTGTGAAACTGGCAGAAATACAGTACGCGAAAGAGACTTTCATTTAATAGTTTAACAACACAGATGTAAAAGCGGATTTGGAAGTAGCGACGGAGTTTGAGAATTTCTTTACCAATATCCCTTTATTAACAACCAAAACTCTAAAATCGTCTTCCACCTCTGCAGAGACCTTACTTAAACAAAGTGTTAATGCATGTGACACAGCTTTTAAATTCACGGCTGTTAATTGTAAAGACATTATAGATAGCTTTAAAAGTTTGGATGTAAAGAAAACGGCAGACCTATGGGGGCTTTCTGTTAAAACCGTTTCTTATATAATAGACAACATTGCACCCAATCTAGTGGCTGTGTTTAATAGCTGTGTAGCATGCGGTGTATTTCCTGAGTTAATGAAGCATAGTAAAGTAATTCCAATATTCAAATCAGGTAGTACCACTGATCCGACAAATTTTCGGCCTATATCGATACTACCAACTTTAAGCAAAATCTTTGAAAAAATTGTTTTGAACCAGTTATTGTGTCATTTTAATAACAATAAGATTTTTCATAAAAATCAGTTTGGGTTCACGAGGAATCGCTCTACTATAGACGCAGGTGTTGAACTATTAAAAAATGTATTCAGTGCCTGGGAGAACTCGCAGGATGCCCTCGGTGTATTCTGCGATTTGTCCAAGGCATTCGACTGCGTCCATCATGAAATACTTGCCAGGAAATTGCACCACTACGGTATCAGGGACAAGGCTCTTGACCTCTTGACTTCATATTTGAGCAATAGAATTCAAAAGGTCAATATTAATGACAAGACATCGCCCGGTTCTGTAGTCTCAATGGGCGTACCGCAGGGTTCGATACTGGGTCCTTTCTTGTTTCTAATATATATAAATGATCTGCCCTACTATGTAGAAAATAGTCACGAAGTTGTGTTGTTTGCTGATGATACTTCTTTATTATTTAAAATTAAAAGACAGCTTTTACATTATGACGATGTGAACAACGCACTCGCTAAAGTTGTAGATTGGTTCAATGTAAATAATCTTCTACTTAATGAGAATAAAACGAAATGTATAAAGTTCTCAACGCCAAATGTGAGACAAGTAGGAACCAATATACGACTAAATGGAGCAGAATTGGACCTTGTGGAGGAAACTGTCTTTCTAGGGATCTCTATAGATGCTAAATTGCAATGGGGTCCTCATATAAAAAATTGTCGGGTAAACTCAGCAGTGTGCCTTATGCTGTTAAAAAAATCAGGCATTTAACCGACGTTGAAACAGCTAGAATTGTTTATTTTAGTTATTTCCATAGAGTTATGTCATATGGCATACTGCTCTGGGGATGCTCTGCTGACTTAAACTCCATTTTTTTTCTGCAGAAAAGAGCTATACGAGCTATTTACAATCTAGCTCCAAGAATCTCCCTCAGAGAAAAATTTAAAGAAATAAATATTCTAACTGTTGTGTCACAATTTATCTATGAAAATCTCATGTACGTAAAAAAAAATGCTAATAATTTTGAGAAAAGGAGCGACGCTCATTCTATTAATACACGGAATAAGCACAAGCTATCCGTACATGTAACTCGTCTCCACAGAATAAGTCATTCTTTTATGGGACAATGTATATGTTTTTACAATAAGCTTCCCAATGAAATCCGAGATTTACCTATCAATAAGTTTAAAACCCTAATTAAAACTAAACTCACTGCAAAGGGTTATTACAAAATCTCGGATTATTTGGATGATAAAACAGCTTGGGACTAAGCAGCTCAAATCTCGACAGTCAATAATAATGTCAAAGCGTAGCGTGTCTTGCCCTACTAGTCCGAATTATTTGTATAATTCTTGATAACATCAAAAGGCAACACACTGGAGCTATTTTAATATTTATACGAGTATTAATATCTAAGTACTACCCTTTGTAATTATTGAAAATAAGCAACTGGCGATTAAAAAAAAAAAAACATGACATGTAAAAAGACAAGCCCGCTGAGTTTCTTGCCGGATCTTCTCAGTCGAGGTCGCGTTCCGATCCGGTTGTAGATATAAGGAAAAAAATATGTAAATTGACAATTTGTAAGTGCCCCCGTAGGCCTAAACAAAATAAATGATTTGAATTTGAATTTAGGTCGTGTATCGAACAAAATCCAGCTGGTTGACAATGTTGATGTATATTAATATGTATTATCTTCGGTTAGGTAGTTGTAGATAATAAGATAAATAAAAGATAATATGCCACTAATGAATAGTGTCCTTAATCATTAGTGGCGTTATTTATAATTCTTTTTAAAACATGATTTACTAAGACGACCCTCTATCCATTTTTAAATATAACATTAATCTACATTGTCCTCACACCTCTAATTGTACCTACTTTAAACGCAAACATAATTTAAAAAAGACAAAAGAAAAAATGTAGCCATGGAGTATCTTGCATGTTCTTCTACATAGGATTTAGTTTTGGAACATGCACCTAGCTCTTGACTTTTTTATAGTGCCAGTTAATCTGGCCTATTTAAAATAAAAATATTTGAATTTGAATATTAAGTGTCTAGCTCCCATAACTATAATTATAAAGTCGTTAAAAACCAACGAGCGCAAACAAAACGCAAATTTGTCTTGTTAGCAAGCAATCCTGAAACGCTGATCGTAAACTAAGGTGTGCAGCTCCGGATCCGGCGGCTCCACCGGGGTAGTCCACACTCTCATAGAAGATCATGTAGAAGCCGACCCCCTCCCCTCGCCTCCCTCTGTGCAATTCTCCTTCTAGTCAGCAACGTGCGAGCATCGCCTTATGTTGCAGGTATTGCAAGCATCTACAGGTAATTGCTTAACATGAGGTAGGTCGTGATACGTTTGCAGACTATTAAAAGAAGAATTGCGAAGAGTGTTCAAAACCTTAAACATTTTACAGCAACAAATGCAAATATCGACATCATAATAATACAAAAAGTTGTTTATAACCAGGCCCTGCCACAGCAGTAGGCTTCCATCCCCATAACTCGCAATCTTACCGGCATGCGGCAGGTGCACATCAATCATTCAGCCGACCGACACCGCTGCTGCCCGCCGTTCGACTCACGCAACTATTATATCAATTATTTATTGCTTTACTTTCAGCTGCGGCAAATGGCCGCCCAATTAATACAGTCACACAACTATTATGGATTTGGTTTTCCAAAATGGACGGTCACATTTTTGTATTGTATTGTTATTAACTGTGTTTGCTATTGCTATTCGTTACTCGACATTGACAGAATCATATTGGGCTTGACCCAATTGTAAGAGGCCATTATTTAAAAAAATATATATATTCAGCTATTATGCGTATCATAAGTTATCACTTTTTCTATTAATTTATGACATAATAATATGGCATCAAAGATAATACAATACTGTATGGCATTCTGAAAAATTTCCTTATCAATCTTATATAATATACAAATGGGGAGATTATTATTATAAAAGTACGAAGTTGTAGACACTTTCTTTATCTTTTTTGCCTCTTTTGACACAGCAATCGAGTACGAAACTCAAGAAAAATTTATAATAAAACCAACATCACCAAGCACTTTAATTTACTGCAATTCATGATAACACAACTGGAAAGTATCACAGAGCATGGCCAGCTGAGTCGACCTGATTACATCTAACTCTTGTAGCAGGAACTGCTCCAACTTTGTTTTCAGCTTCGGCTCTGGAACGTTTTCGAACTTGAGGAACTCCTCCACGCACTGAAGGGAGGCGCGGCGGAAGGCGCGGGTGGCGGCGTCCAGCAGCTCCAGCCAGAGGTGCTTGATCTCCTCCTGGTGGGAGCAGGGGTCGCGGCCCGAGCGGGACACTCGGGAGCTAGTGCTGTTGTAGAAGTCCCTGTGCACGTTGCAAGACGCGTGGTTGTAACAATGAAAGTAGAACGATGGTAGCTGCAAGTAACATTGGTGACAAAAGTGGAAACCGATGAGGTTTGGTCAAGTTGCCTTGAACGTATTGATGTTGAAAAGGCCTTGATAATTATATGAAGGTAATTTACTTGTACTCCTGCGTCATATTGTTGTAAATTTTCTCGAAGAACGTGGTGTCCTTTTTCTGTACCACGCGGAATCTGGAGACACGCATGCGGCGAAGGTTGTTGCGTTTCATGAACTCATGAGCTTGCACGAACACCTTCAATGTTCATAATTAGCAGAAGGTAGCCTAACAAAAGCGCTAATTATCAAACAAGGTTTGATTGAAACTTTGATTTGATTGACTTTCCTGACAGTTTGATGTAATACCACTACATAAACTTAAATTGAAGGTCTAAAAGAAAAGGAAGTGATGTGATAAAAAGAGTCAGTCAGTTAAGGGAATTTTTAGAGACAGAGGTTTCAAAAGTTTTTTTAATGTTAGTTGCACATCTCTATCTTTCAAGATGGCTGTTAAGGGATTTATTTTATTTGCTCCAAGAAAGCACTTTTATTTGGCGCGGTTTACTGGCGTCGTAAAATTGCTTCTCAGCAGTCAGCTGAGTGTGGCATTACGAGTTCCGAGTGTTGCTCGTATGAGATAGTACGTATGTCATTAATGTTCAAGTGCTATTTTGAAATAGGACTAGTCCCGCCACTGTGTTACTCTTGTAAGCCAGGATCGACAATGGTGACCAATGATGACGTCGAGGTTCGAGTCAAGACGAGTCCCGAGGAAAAGTTAAATTAGTGTTTAAGTGCTAGGTTATATTGACTGAGAAGAAGTACGAAATTTACTGCACCGTTGTTTCCGGTCAGGAGACTAGATTGCAAACTGACCAAACGATGCCCGGCTTACGGTGGCGTTAGCTTCGTTCCTTAATTACTAAGTTCCTTCACCCTACACTATTCACTAATGAATATAAAATTGAAACCCCTTTTTATACAAGTGAGTAATAAAACTGTCCTAGATAGATAGTCACATGTTACCTTCGTCAACTGATTCATCATATTGCTCAGCATCGCATTAATTTGTTCCTGTTCCGGGTACTGGTAGGGGCACTCCAGCACGGGGGCCGCCGTCATGTTGGTCCTCATTATGCGGTCTCTCACGATGTGCTTGTCCCGGTACTGCTGCCGGACCCCCTGCTTCAGCTCCAAATTGGATATCTTCAGGTCGAACGCCACTTCACCAGTTATTTCTATATCCATAGCTTGTATGGCTTTTACGAGCAGTACGATGTGTAGGAGCATGGTGTTAGTGACGACACTAGGTGTTTATGCGCTATGAAGTAGTGGCGCCCGTCTGTGTCGTAATGCATTGTGGTCGGCAATTCTTGAGATTAAACAGTGGTTACTTTACAAGCTCGGATAAAAATACAATAATAATAGTCACTGAAGGGCCTATACTGATTTTTCTCCTGTAGATCTCAGAATGACTTATGTAAGGCTGAATATTGTTGCAATCTCTCGATTGGCCCTATTCTAAAATGAAAATTAATTAACCAGAAGTCTCATTTTTTGTGACTTTCCAAGTCTACCCTCACGTTTGAACTAGTATGTAAATCTAAGCGATAAAATCACATATAACTGCGGCGACGATAACGGGTTTAAGACCGAATAAATGTTAACTGCCGCAGCATTGCGTGTCGGGGAGTCGCTCGACTTGCACGAGCCAGCCTCACTCGCCTCTCCGTGGGGATGTGCTGGTGTGGTTTTGTAATTATTGTGTTGTCTTTATGGCAGAAGGGGTAGTCAATCAAACGTCACATTTTTGTCTATGATGATTATGAGGAAAAATAATAGAGTTTATAATTTAAACACAATATCACTAAGTTGAATGAAGTGTTAATGTTAATGGGTAACGTCCTACTGTTGAGTAGGCGTTATAATATTTTTCATTACTCATACTCTGAAAGTAGGTCTGAAGTTGCCTGAGAAGCGGGTTGAAAGTAATACTTTTCAGGCCCGGGAGTTTCGCTTTCAACTGACAGCTGTCAAATTATAAAAAAAAAACTAGTTCCATTTTCACATTTCTATGGAACCATGTTCAAACTTTTTCTACAGTCACTCAATTACAGCAAGATGTAAAATTGAAATAACATAAAGTTAAGTATTAATTCAAGAATATATTTTTTAAATGACTTAATCATAATTTAGTTTCAACAATTTCTTTAAAATAACATAGATTTGGGCAAAATATTTAAAGATGAAAATGAAAAATAATGGCTAAATAATGAAGTTGGCCGGCCAACGAAAAAAAAAACAAAATAGGCGGCAATCCGATTTTTTTTTTTCGAGTTGTAGAGTATTGTTTATACTTCCTTGTATTATTTATTTAGCCAATTCCTGTTTTTATTTTTATTTTCCTTGTATTCGTAATGAAAAGCACAGTGTTTACCTCGGGTGAAAGATTTATTTTGTCCCTCGAACTATTAGCGCCCTCGCTACGCTCGGGCGCCAAACCCCGTCTCGGGACAAAATAAGTAACTTTCACCACTCATGTAACAATGTACTATTGTTTATGATAGTGAAACGACTGTGTTCTCTTTAATGCTCAGGTTTTTTAACCTACGTTAATGGGCAAAATATTTAATATTTTTAAAGTATTTCCCCAATATTTAATATTTTTAAAAATTGCTGACATCTGCTCTCCAAACTTTACGATCAAAGCCTTATTAATTCTTCAATAACGACGGAGACATAAACCGATAATGCGTGGCAATAAACATACGTGATGTGTCTCATGCGCGCGGGCGGCGCGCGGAGCATGCACGGCTTAGCTTTTTTTTTTTTTTTTTTTTTTTTTTTTTTTTTTTTTTTTTTTTTTTTTTTTTTTTTTTTTGATCTGGACTATATGTTGTTGGCCAGAGTGGCCATAACAACTTCACCCGGACAGAGGGCGAGCGCAAGTGCGCTCCAGCCATAGGGGCAGGGGGGCAGCTAGCTCAAGGGCGTCACTAGGGACACGACCTCGGCTTGGGCCGCTGCCAGGAGAGGTGGCGAGGGTAAATCTACCACCGGATCGGAACGCGACCTCGACTGAGAACGGCTTAGCTATAAACGAGTAATGGTTGTGTAATTATTGCGACTCCACAAGCGAGCAGTAAATTCGCGAAACATCTCTTAAATTGAACTATTTGCTAGATCAGATCAATATCGCAAGTGGTAGGTTGTATGCCTGAAGATAGCACATGATACAACATATAAGTATACTCAGTATGCCAGCGTCCACAATTACTTATGGCTTAATATTTATGACGCATCAACCTATCACGTTTTCTAAATAATTATACACAACGCCAAAACTAATAATTATTGTAGTCGTACACAAGTTTCTAATGTATTATTCATTTATTAAACTTTGTATACAGTAGATTATTGTATCAATTTAAACATAGTTAACTGGCAGAGTAAATAGAGTACTTAATGAATGGTTGTGTCAATCCCGCATCGCGCTCTGTGCAGGCAGGGGTGGGCGGGCGGCCGGAGGTCGCTGCACACATCAAGTTAATGTTGACTGTTACTACGGTTGGTAGCGCGTGGTTAACTGACAACTTCACTAACTATTTTATTGGCTAGGAAACCAGCTCGCTCATAATTAATGGTTCAATATGGAATGCACTTGTGCTAATTAAGGTAGGTAATTAACATCATTATCGAGCTTGTGAAGCTGTTTCTCAATCGAACAAAATTTTTGTATGTATGTAAATATTACGTTGAATCTCAAAATTGTAATTGTAATTTGTTAATGTAAGTCGATCCGGGGCTGAGCAAGTTAAACTATAACTTAATCACCGCTGTACAAGTTACAACACAAATGACAACCGCCGCTGATATCCGGTCAATAAGACTTATTGTAACTAATAGTGAGATGAAGCTTATTTGTCAATGCACATCTGGATAAGACTAAACTACGAAATAAATTCCCCTCATCCAATAGGCGAACATTAGTTCCTTCAGAGGAACATGCTGTAACGGACTTGCGAGTCCTTCTGGAATATTTCGACGTAAACTCTAAGAACCTGTAGGAACTCTGTGAAGTACGGAGTAACTTAAATTGAATAATGACAAATTATTACACACTTAAGAGTTTAAAACTAATCTAACTGATCGATCGCAAACAATGTTCCCACACCTGAGTAGCGAGCTCGCAGATCGTCGATCGACACTTGTATATATGCCTCCACTACTAGGTCGAGATGGGCATAACCTAATTAATATCTTACATAGTTTGAACAGAATATTGCAATGGAAACCTTAAAATCATATCTATAGATCAATTACAATTTACAAGACAATATTCCCAATGTTTGTCACGTTATTGAAAGATCAAGACCAAGCTCTCGGAAACCTAATTTCGTCGATAAATATTAAATTCCATTGTCGAGGGAATTTCCAAAGAAAGTTTACATTGCTTGTTAGTTTAGAAGCTAGTGGGGTGGCGGTCGGTTTTGGTGAGCAGTGTAAACAAGTTAGTGACTTGTGGTGAGAGGGTGGTGATGTTTCAAGATGCTTTTGTTGGCGGCCGGTTCTATTTGATGTGGGGGTGAATTTGTAAGCATCGTTTGGTGAATCAAGATGTGTATGGGTCAAAATTCATTCAAAGTACGTTTTCGTAAAATAGGGAATAAATACGAATACCAATTTATTAATTTGAAAATATCGGTAAGTATAGTAGGTACATGTTCATAGAACATACAAGGTGAGGAGAGGATGAGTTAGATCTCCATATTTTATCATTATTCACACAGAGGCTTGTTCCTTAAGGCGTTCCTTAGGAGTACATTGTCGAACATTTTCAAATGGCCGGAGTTATGAATATTTACATAAACCTTCAAAACTACTTGTCACTTGGGTCTCAGGGGCAGTGCGAGGCGCTGGCCCTCAGTTATTATAACTAAAGCTGGGCACGCAGCTAGGTATCGATTTCCAATACCAGTTAATATGGTGTGTCAACATAAAACTGTTGTGCTGTTTGCAGCGGGCCGCCGCCGGCTGGCCCGATGTATATCGGATTCAAACCTAATAATAGCTCTGTGTGCTCTATTGTCCGAACGTGGGAAATTTCTGTTGGTCGATTTTCTTGATATTGTTAACAAGGAGATTATAGATGACAGATTAGCATCCCATATGAAAATATGTATTTTCAATTACATTACCATGTGTACAATAATAGCGTAAAAAAAGGTAAATTTAAATTGTAGTAGATTAGCATCACAGTGCCTTGAATTTTCAGGCATTCAAATGGCTAATGACCCATGAAACAAATAATGTTTGCTTTTTTAAAAATTCCCCTTATTTCAAATCACATTACTTTGTTAAACTTATCTTTTAAGTAGTATCGTTAAAATATCTACATCAAAAATTACTAAACAACTTAAGTCAAGGAGAACATTTCACCGTGACGGGTGAAACTACGCGGCTAAGCTCCCCGACTAAACTCCGAGCTGAATTTCCTGGCGCTCTGTAAGCTCAGACTATTTGCCTGAAATATGCAAAACTGTTCTGCTTTTGTGCGCGGCCCGCACTTTGCATAACCGTTTTAGGGAACACAATGAATCGGCCCTGGAACACGCTACTTGGTGTACTTAAAGTTAGTCCTAGGACTTCAAACTCCCACCTAAGCCTTAGTAGAGTAGAGTAGAAGCCGTAGAATTCAATGATTAATACAATGTCTAAGATTATTAGTAATCGTATTCGATGCTAAGGCGATGTTCGTCCAAGACTCCCGGATCACTGTCGACTCGGATATTTTTATTCAAAGTCTGCGTGCTGCCGTACGGCCAGATGGTAAGCAGTCTCCGTAGCCTATAGATGATTGCAATATCAAAGGCATAGCTGACATGAAGAAGTGTGGGCGAGAAGAAAGAGAAGAGCTCTCCCACTCATCATAATAAATGGGAGAGCCGGAGTGATGTAACATTCCAGTAATTTTAATCGGAAGTAATTATATTCCAATCTAATGCACAACAGCAACTAAATCATAATTTTGCTTTGCTTTTTCTAAGCCATACCTGGCTAAACTATCCATGTCGGCAACTACCCGGCGCGGTGCGCGCCCTCCGCGCTGTGATTTACGCGCCTCCACTGCGCGCGGGGGCGGCGGGGGGGGGGGGGCTTCGTTAAGTCATAAGATTGATGGTAAGTGGTGTCTCCGCAGGTTTAGTCGGTTAACTTTCCACAAGATTTAAGATGTGTATATTGTTTTCGCGTTGGATGTGGGCCATTCAAGTTGTAGCTGAAATGGCTTGAATTACGGTGGTCTTTTAAAGTGGTACTGGTGAAACAATACTTGTAGAGGCGACGACGCGACACTGACAATGTGGCTTCGCGACTCTACTTTAGCGGTGTCGTGACGTTCTCATATACTAGGTGAAACAAAAAGGGTATACTATTTTTTTTGCAACTTAACTTTGTAAATCTCAAACTATCGGCTTTGTGGGACAGTTGAAGTACTAAAGGTTTCGTAGACTTGTGAGATCGGTCAACAGCTGTATTCCTATAACACCTTTTGTTTTTCAAGTTCCCTCCAAAGCTGATGGTTTTAGAGTTACAAAGATAAGTTCTGAAAAAAAAAGTATACCCATTATGTTTCACCTTGTATTACGACTGATGCACGGTTCATTAATGTTTGATGGCAGGTACATGTCCGGCTCAAGTACAACTGATATTCTACTATTGATTTATGACTACTTTTATCTGATAATACTAGGGAATTATATAGCACAACACCCATCATATACTTGTAGTCGGGATTGAATGCAAGAAGCAAACAAACATTTTCACAAGTATCTACGTAATACTCACTCAATGGTGGATCCAGCGCGCACCGCGGCCGCAAAACACTTGTTACGGCGTAGCAACGAGAATAGAATCCGGCGCTGGCGGGAGGGCCGTTCCATTTCCCGCCGCTACTTTGTTGTCGGCGCGTAAATCTCGGGACGCGGCGATACATGGCGCTGATGCACGTGCAACGAAATACGTAGCTAACGGTTCTGATCGGACTTCACGCTAACGATTTTAAAAGAGTACTGTAAGTATATTATTAGACCTATTCAGGTTAGTTTGACTAACTCTGACACCATACGAAGGAATGTCCCGAAATGCAATTATCAGTAAAAAGTTATAATTTTACAATTTACCAGATTTTCTTGCATAGTAAAAGCTTTTAAATTGTTATGAAGTCCCCAAAATTCATACGGTTGTTACAACGGCAATAAAACGTGATTCACACGAGCCTCTCTCGCCGTCAGTCATTTGAATAATTCACATTGTTCCGGACTGGCGCTCTGTACATGCTACCTACTTGTGTTTTTACAATTCACATCAAAATATAGGAATATAGGCCTTTGTGTGTTTATTTTATTCATTGTATGCCTTTTCTGCTTACTTCGGCTGGTAAAAAAGGTAACCAAATATTGTATTTGTTTCATAATTAGCAGCATAGCCTTACTTACAGGCTGGTGCAGGTGCTCTCCGGACACGGGTGCTTCGGTGAGTATCTGCACAGGATAGCCAGGCGGGAGGCGACTCCCATCTGTCACGCGTGTGACGCACCCGTGGACACATTTCGTCACACGCTGGAGGACTGCCCGGCTTGGGGGCGGCAGAGGCACGACCTCATGAGTGTCGTTGGAGGGGACCTCTCGTTGCCGAGCGTTGTCGAGGCCATGCTCGGCAACAAGAGATGCTGGGAGGCAATGGTCTCCTTCTGCGAAACAGTAATGTCGCAGAAGGAGGCCGTGGAGAGGGTCAGAGAGGAAGATGCCTCTGCTGACCCGATCCGGAGAGCACGGTGGGGCAGAAGGAGAAGGCGCTATGCGCATCTCCTGCCTCCGCCGAAGCGGAGGGACGGGATGTTGGGTTGGGGGTTGGGGGACCCCTGCCCAAATAATTCCCTTGACGGGGGAGTTCCATCCCGCCTTGATGTCTGCGGCCTGATAGCCAGGCCTGCCGCCGGGGCGTCACAGTACATGTCCGATCCTGTGGCGCTCCATGGTAACGGCGGCGAAGGCAGACCGCTGGGTTTTAGTGGGTAGTCTGGACCAACGACCAGGAGCCCCAGATACCGTCCGGTCTCGGACGGTACGCGTAAATGCATTTCCCAGCGCAAACAAAAAAAATATATATACAGTTCTAAAGTATCGGTGATGCGACCTCGGCGTGAATTTTTCCAACACGTTTGTGTAGACAGTGTACTCGTATAGATATTTATTTTATTTTATTTTATCACGGCCGCGGCTGATGGCGCGGCCGGGGCTAGCCTGTGTGTACTTCAGTGTGTAGTGTGTACCTTGTGTAATAAATTTCACTGGATTACATTTTCAGTGACATTGTTATTTTAGATTTCAGGGCTTGATCTAAATATTTTTTTAGTATTTACACACCCTTAGCTCTTTCATTTCAATACGATAAATGAATCTTTAAAGATATAATTCTTTAAAACGTTATTGCTATAAAAGCTTAATGCATAGGTAGTGGGTCGATACCGGAAGTATCAATTAACGTAAGGGACAAATTGACGAAAATGAGTTATATATAGATCGTTGGATTGGTGTATCGATCTATCGATTGGTGTATTCAAAATCTCAATATATTGTTTTAACTGCGAAGTTCACTTCTAATGAAAAGGTCGACGACCAGATAAGTCTGCATCATTAATGATCATAATATCTGAGAGTCCAGCTCCAGTGAGCTTTTGCAAATTGTTACCGCGAGAGGGCGCGTAATGCGTCAGAATAATGCATAGTGCGCGCCGCCAGTGCCACCTTGCCGCCCTGCCGCCCTGCCGCCTTGCCGCCCTGCCGCCCTGCCGCCCTGCCGCCCTGCCGCCCTGCCGCCGGCGAGCGCGCTTGCATATATAACGAGTCACTTCACCGGCTAACATTTCTTTATCATCAACTACAAATTACGAAGATTACATTTTTGCAAACAAACACAGTTATAATGGAAAGGTGATGGTGATAGAAACTGTAAATTTACTGGCGTCACGACAAACTTGATTTATATAATAGAGTTTATCTGTCTACTATTAACCATAAGGTAAATTTCGTCTTCATTTGATTTCTTGGACACAGCTTAATAGGACGTAATAGAGGCTGCAGCTTAAAATATTGCAAGGAATTGCGGTTTGTTCGTTTTCTTGGAAGCACTAATACGGTGAAATTAACACTGGTTTCAAACTCAGCAGTTTCTTTGCCTTTCAGTATGCGGTTGTCCTATAAATGTAAATACCTAATCATTGTGAAATCTGGAAATTCTAGATCTGTTCAAATACGTATCTCAGACTAGCGCATACCTTCGTGTAAAGTTTCTACATTCTTTAGCAATTCAAGTTTATTACTAAGTACCCACCCTGCCACAAACTAGCGAGATAAGTCATTAATATATTGATTTCTTATATTTACGCGAATACTACACATTGAAATAAAACTATTTTTACGGATTATATCGCGTTTATTTTTACTTTTAATGTTCCCGACGTTTCGATACTTTCACAATATTACCATCTGACAAAATAACAGCATTTCTAGACCATCTTAACTCCATACACTCTAAAATCAAATTTACAATGGAGTTAGAGGCCAACAACTCTCTAGCATTCTTAGATGTTTTAGTGATCCGTAATCCTGATAACACCTTAGGCCACACCGTGTATAGGAAAAAGACCCATACCGATAGGTACTTAAACGGTGAATCTCACCACCATCCAACACAGTTAGCTACCGTGGGTAAATCTTTGTTTCAGAGAGCACGAGGGATCTGTGATGAGGAACACCTGGCTGCCGAGATCCGTCACGTCAAGCAAGTATTGCATGACAACAAGCTTCGGATCCCGCGCCGCCATCACAGTGACCGAGTGAAACCAGCCACAGTCGAGCGTCTACCTGCTGTACTACCATACATAAGAGGTGTCACAGACAAGATTGGCTACATCTTGAAACGGGCTTCAATCAAAACTTACTTCAAGCCACCTAAGAAGATTAGTCAGTTCTTACCACCTGTCAAGTGTCACATTCCTCTACAAGATGCAGGGGTATACAAACTCGATTGTGAATGTGGGCTCTCCTACATAGGGCAAACTAAAAGATCAGTAAAAACCCGCGTAAAAGAACACATAGCTGACGTGAAACACCGGCGCTCCACGAAGTCTGCAATCTGTGAACATGTACAGGACCGCACCCGCCATTATATCAGATTTGATAAACCACAGATCCTCGCAAAAGAACACCGATTCCGACCAAGGATGATACGTGAGGCCATTGAAATTAAAAAACATCCAAATTTCAATAGGGAAGATGGCTGGGTGCTACCACCAACTTGGGATCCAGTAATTAATATAATTAAATCCAAAACCAAGTGTACCATTGCAAGACCTCGAGACACTGTGAGCACTTTCTGCGTGGATCGGACCACAAACAACAACTTAATATGAGGGTACCCAGTTACTAACTATGACATCAGGACGTCTAACACCTCAGTCCCCCCGTGACCATGGCTGCTGTAAAGCAGCCGAAACGTCGGGAACATTAAAAGTAAAAATAAACGCGATATAATCCGTAAAAATAGTTTTATTTCAAAGTCATTAATATTCATTTAGCCATAATAACATAGTAATCATATTCTGATCACAGCTCTTGTACCTGGCTGCCGGCGGGAGGGTGTGCGGCGTGAGGAAGGGGCGTGTGGGGGGGGCGGGGCGGGGCGGCTCCCCGAGGGAAAGTTTTAATGAATCGCTCGCAATTAACGCAGCTCCTTGAGATTCAGTCGCGGATTCAAATATAAAAGTATTACGAATTCATTCACACTTAATCACCCGGCCTTGTTATGTGCTTTACCTATTCATATAATTACAGTGTAATTTTGTGATACCTGGGAGACTTTTTTAGGGTTCCGTAGTCCCTACGAGGAACCCTTATAAGAGCATCCAGTCCGTCCGTCCGTCCGTCCGTCCGTCTGCCTGTCCCGGTCTGTCACAGGGTCATAACTTCTACAGTTTCTGACGGAAGTTGATGTAATGTGGTACAAAAATACTTTAAGAGCAGATCTAGGAATGTAGCAAAATTCCTTTTTTTGAGGTACCTCCCCGAACATCGAAAGAGGGGATAATATTTTTTTTTAGTTAACCCATCATGTGGGGTATCGTTGATAAGGTATTTTCAAATGAAATGGTGTTTTCATACAACATTTTATCATCAAAGATTCCGTTTGCGAGATTATTAACTTTTAAAGATTTAATCAAAATTTACGTAATTAATTCGACACTTCTTACATTTTTCTATTGAAAAAACATTAATAGGATTATGCAGTCAAAAATGGATACGTTGGTCACCAATTCCAATTAAATAACAGCAATAAATTTATGTTTTATGTGCATTAGTGTATTTCTTAGTATGTAAAGGTATCGATAGATGTCCGTAGTAGTATGGAAACAACTTTAGTATTTGAACCTGGGGTGAAATTTTAAACAGATTCCCTTTAATAACCCGGATCCCTTCATTGTGCTTGACTCTACAAGCACTTAAAGAAAAGTAACTCATAAAAAGACTGTAATTTTAGCTGGCGATATAAATCTTGATATTTGTTGCTACCCCCTTACTAGTCAAAGTACTGAATACCTATGTCTTATGACTGAACACCAACTTTTACCTGCTATCACAAAGCCAACGAGAGGAAACGCCTGTTTAGATCACATCTTTGTCAAGAACGGTTTTTCTGGTGTAGGAATCGTAACACATACAGATATTACTGATCATGATATTTGTGTGTTAGGAATCCCCAGTAGATGTAGTAATAATGGACCACAAAAACGTACCCTAACAAAAACAGATTATTTCGCGGTCGCTGCAAATCTAGAACCAGTAGACTGGTCCCCCGTATATAATGCTAAAAATGCGGACGAAGCCGCAACCTATTTTGCTAACATTTTGCACAATGAAATATCAAATAATACCAAAGAAATCAGAGTTCCCCGATCAAAATTAAATTTAAAGCCATGGATAACACCAGGATTAATGAGATGCCAAAAAACCCGCGATTCTCTTCATCTTCAAGCTAAAAGAAACCCGGCCAATCTTATTCTCCAAACAACATATAAAAGGTACAGAAATTTTCATAGAAGCTTATTGCAACGGATTAAGACTAACTATGAAAATGAACAATTAACCGAGAACCTAAATAACTCTAAGAAACTGTGGAAAACGATTAAAGACATCTGTAACTTTCCTAAAAATCTAAATGACTCCACGGGATTAATAAATGAAGAAGACCCCCGTAGCTCTCTTAATGCCTGCAACGATTATTTTAGAAATGTTGGGAAAAACCTGGCAAACGAAACACTTAGTAGATTAAATACGTCAGAAACCGATCTATATCTATATAAAACCTTTGACACACATTTTTAACGTAAGTTTAACCACTGGCAGTTTCCCCGATGTATGGAAATTAGGCATCGTATCCCCCATCCACAAAGAAGGTAGCTAATCTGTACCTATAAACTATAGACCTATCACGCTATTAAGCATATTTTACACAGATACACAGATACACAGATACACAGACACACAGATACACATGTTAAACTTATAACACCCCTCGTTTTTCGTCGGGGTTTAAAAAACATATATCTACATTATCAAATAAAGTTAGAAAATCTATATTTTTAATGAAAACCCTACGTAACTCTGCACAAAATAACATTCTTATGTTAGTATATAAATCTATATGTCTATCAGTATTGTCTATCAGCTTGGGGCAGTGCTATTAAATCTGTAATGATAGAACTTGAGAGAGCCCAACGAGCTGTACTTAAAGTTATGTTAAAGAAACCCTAGAGATTCCCTACCGACGAACTATATAAAGAAGCCGATGTGTTGAGAGTACGCCAATTATACATTTCGAAAGTAGCTACTACGATGCATAAACTCACCATAATTTCACCCGAATTAGAAAACATAGCCTCCCGACGCACCTACAGAATTCCCCTTCCAACCGTTCACTCAAGTTTTGTTAGACGCCTACCTCATTACATGCATTCTTTCGTTTACAACGTGACGTCGAAATATTCTTGATATGAAAAACATTCCTACTAAAAAGCCCAACGTGCCATAGAAAAATGGCTAAAGAACTTGAATTATCAGCAAACAGAACAGATTCTTGAAACCTACCGCTAAGGGACTGACAAGAAACACACACACACACACACCCCACAACACACACACAAACATACCTTCATACACAACACACACACATACACACCACTCAACACATACACTACACACACCTTTGCAAGCTTATGTTTACCTTTCCTTTTAATTATTTGATTTGTGTCGAACCTGTCGCCAATTTTATTATTTAATTCGTTTTTGTCTCTGCGATATAGGCCCAGAGCCTAGTGTAAAGGCCGCTGCATAAAGAAAATATATTTTTCACATGGCGATTTTCTTTTAATTGTCTTGTGCTTTATGTTAAAGGCGCGCACGTGTTTGGGTGGAAGAAACTAACTACCGAGCATTTTTTATATTTTTATTTCGTGATTGTGGACTGAGAACTTATTCATAGCTCTAAAAGCGCTCTGATATTAGGCATGAAAAATAACTCTGCATTATACGTTCAGAGTTACCGATCACTGTTTAAAACCAATCGCCATTCAGTAGGTTCATGTCTATAGCGCTGAAAAGTCCCGGCAGTATGCAGCGGCCGCTTTGAGCCAGCAAAGCGTGTTCGTTAACCGAACCTTTGAGCCGTGAAGATTCAAACACACCGCCCGCCCCGCGCCGCCCGCCCCGCGCCGCCCGCGCCGCCGCCGCCCGCCCCACGGCCGCCTACTTACTCGCTGTATAGCACGTTTGGATCTTGGTTTTGATTTTGACTGGCAATGACGTCATGTGCTGATTTGGAATTACAATATAGCTCGGAAAATAAAACCGTTTGTATCCGAAATGATATCGTGGTGGAGGTGGTGGAGGTGACTCGGCCATTGAAATCAATCAATTCTCTCTAAACCCTATCAGAGCGATACTGTATTCAGTATTTTAGTCAAATACCTATTTTCTAAACACTAATATTCGTCATTTTATTGTATCATTATGTTCGTAATGTCCAATGAATAGACTCGCGAGGGTCCCTCATAAATACACAACGATCGTTCATCCACCGCTCAATGCTCGCGGACACGCGGGCTTAGCTCAAAAGACCGTCATTTCAACACTCACAAATAATTTACAACTCTATTGTAATAGCTCAGAGTCGATTTTCGACTGTTTATTATTTTTACTTTTGGTGCGGGCTCAAAGTCTAATACATAATGTAGGGGCCGCTGCTGGCGCGGGCCGCGGCGTTTTCTTCGCAGATGAGGCTCAAATCTTAAGTGCTGATATTTATTTAAGTAGATGCTTTGGGAGCACCCGACGTGTGGGCCTGGGCGGTGGAAATGAAGGGAGGAGGGGAACAGTAGGGAAATATCCAACACGTAAGGTGTGTGCTGCCGTGGGCGGGCGGCGACTCAGGGATCCATTGCTAAGTACCTACCTTATCTTCATCACTGCTAACTTTTTGTATCATAATTTTAAATGTACATTATTATAAAAGCATACTCCTATAGCATTACAGTCCTACCTGTCATCCGTTTGAAATGGAGTTAATTAACCGCAGACCTCTTCTATATTCTCGTATTCACAAACTCGTTTCAATATAGGTACCTACCCATCCACTTGCCAAAACCACTCGCCATCGCCAACCGCCGCCGCCGCCGCCGCCGCCGCCGCCGCCATACTGAAATGGTGAGCGTGAGGCGTACGGGTGAATAAAATATAAAAGCATCAATATTTGATAAAAACAACGAGCGCCGTAATGTCGGCGGTAATAAGCGAGCCGGGTGCGGGGGTGCGGGGCGTTCGCAGGGGGCGCGCGGGGGGCGGCGGACCCGCGCCGGCTTGTAGCTATTGCTTAATTTACCTTTAATCACATGGTTATTGTTTAAGAAGAAATGCATTTACAGTCCAACAGCTGGTTTATCAAAAGCAGGAGGCATTTCAAATAGTATCAGTGTCACAAAATGAAATCTGCCTGGCTGAATTGATCATTTTAAGTAAAGCACAAATTGTAGCTCAATAAGTAAGTGGTATTTCGCTAGTGGATATCTCTAAATTTAAAATGTTGTAAACCTCCGATGCGACGCTTTGATCAAATTTATACTTTACTAGCTGTGCCCGCGACTTCGTCCGCGTGTAATTTAACTTAACAAAAATTTCGGGATTATTCATCTCCTATTTTATCCCCTTGGGGGTAGAATTAATCAAAATCTTTCTTAGCGGATGCCTACGTCATAACATCTGCCTGCATGCCAAATTTCAGCCCAATCAGTCCAGTGGTTTGGGCTGTGCGTTGATAGAGCACTATGTCAGTCAGTCAGTATCAGTCACCTTTGAGTTATATATATTTAGATTTGTACCCATTACTAGTTTACTATTAGACACGCTACGATCGACAGTCTCTTATCCATTACTCCAGTGAGGCCAAACACGATACGTACCTCTACTATAAGTTCGTGAGGAGTAGGGTATCCTGCAGTTTAAACGTGTCGCTGAAGCATCAAGTAAAGGTTACCACATCCTTGCAATATCATTGGAGAAACAGGGTACCAAATTTTGAATTCATCAGACCCGTGGAAGTTGCTAATATTCCTTCATAAACTACTAAAGCGCTGATAAACTTCTATCGGCTGAACCGATTTTTATGAAACATAGCTAAGAACACTCGCAATCGGGTTACGTTTTTAATTTTAAAAAAACATAAGACATAAATTCGGTTCATCCGCTTAGGCCTTACGATGCCACAGACACATGTTAAACTTATAACCCCCTCTTTATCTTCGGTGGTCTAAACACTGCACTACACTGAATGAGTTGGGAGTTTTAATAGTTTGAAAGAAGAAATTAACTACTTTCATTGATATAGATCACAAAACCCACGTTATAATAATAATAATAATAATAAAGCCATTTATTCCAAATCTCACTTCCTAATTTATATTACAATGTTTGTTAGTAAGTTGTTGCTTAAATTTAAGAAGGTTACTTATATTTACTGTTAGTATTATTTAGGAGATTTGGACCCCTGTTTGGGTAAAGGCCTCCTCCATCCTTTTCCATGACTCCCTGTCCTTGGCTGACTTTATCCAGTCGTTACCTCCGACGTGTGTTATGTCATCAGCCCACCGTCTTAATTGTCGGCCAACATTCCTTTTCCCCATTGGTCCTTTCCATCGTGTGGCTTCAATGGTCCATCTTCTGTCTGGGTATCGTGAGATGTGTCCGGCCCATCTCCACTTAAGTAAGAGTGCGTGCCTGAGAGCATCAGTGAGTTTAGTTTTTTGACGAATGTTTTCGCTCTTAATTTTTTGTATTCTTCTAATTTTTAACATGCTCCTTTCCATTGCTGTTTGACTGCATTTAATTTTTTGTTTTATTTTATTTGTAAATGTCCATGTTTGGCAACCATACGACAAGCAGGGTAATAGGCATGAGTCAAATATTGTCCTTTTCATGTGCATGTTGTAGTGCCCTTTTAGGATTTCCCTTAATGCCCAGAATTTCTTCCAAGTTGCGTTGGTTCTTCTTGTTACTTCTTCTTCGTTACTTGTTGTTTTGAATGAGATTTGCTTCCCCAAGTAGATGTATTCGCTGACGTACTCCATATTGTTGCCTTTTATCACTATCGGGCGTTCGTGATTGTTGGTTAGTATCTTAGTTTTATTTAAATTCATTTCTAGGCCAATTTTGGAGCTTTCGCAGTCCAGTGACCTCATCATTTCCTCTAGGTCTTTGGCAGTTTCAGCAATTACAACAATGTCATCAGCGAACCTCAGATGGTTTAAATAGTGTCCGTTTATGTACACTCCTCTGTTTATCCAGTCTAGTTTTTGAAAAACATTTTCAAGTACTGCTATAAACAGCTTCGGGGAAAGAGGGTCACCCTGTCTAACTCCTCGTTCTATGTTTATTTCGTCTCCTCTAGTTTCTAATTTAACTCTGCTCGTACTTTTTGCATATATATATTTCAAGATATTGATGTATTTGTGATTAATATTTGATTGTTGTAGTGCATTCCAGATTGAACAGTGGCTTATACTATCAAACGCTTTGCTGTAGTCGATGAAGGCCACATACAGAGGTCTATTGTATTCTCTGTATTTTTCTATGACCTGTTCTAATGTCTGTATGTGGTCCATTGTGCTAAAGCCTGATCTGAATCCTGCTTGTTCCTTTGGTTGATGCTTATCAATGTCGTCGGATATTCTTTTTAAAATTATAGATGAAAATAGTTTGTATATACTTGCCAGCAGGCTTATGGGTCTATAATTCCCTATATCCAAGGGGTTTCCTTTCTTGAAGAGCAGAATTATGTCTGATGTGCACCATTGTTTTGGTACTTTTTCTTCGTCCAGTATCATATTGAACAATTTCGTAAGATGGCGTATTAAAATAGGTGCTCCTATTTTAAGGGCCTCATTGCATATTCCATCTGGTCCAGGACTCTTCTCAGCCTTCAGCTTTTTTATATGTTCGTAAACTTCGGAGTCTTCAATTTGTCTGATGCAGTCAGTCGTGTTCATGTGAGTTGTTTGCGGTTTCATTTCAGTGTTATTTTGTTTCTTGTATAAGTTTTTGTAGAAGTTTGTTGCATGGTTTATTACATCCTTTCTAGATTTTGTTTCTAGTGAGTTTTGCTCAAGTTTTTGAATCCATGACCTATGTGTAGTTAATACTTTGTAGGCTTTTTTGGCACTTCTGAAATTCTCTATGTTTCTTGAAATAATTTCATATCTGTGGTTTTTGTAGTCCTTACGGATTGACCTGTTGGTCTCTTTGTATACTCTGCTGAGTTCTTCTTTCATATCTTTGGTTTTATTCTTTGTGTGTAGCAGTTCAGTGCGCCTTTTTATAAGTTGGATTGTGTCTTTGGATAAAATATTGTGCTGATAAGAGCGTGTATGGTTTTTGTATTTCAGGCTCTCTATTATGCCTCTTTCCAGGATATTGTAGTATGTTTGGATCTCAATACAGTCTGTTTCTATATTTTCTGTGTGTGCTCGTAGATTCTCGATGTAGTTTTTGATTTCTGTTTCAGTCTTGGGGATGTTAGATGGTGTACTGTAGGTTTTTCTGCTCTTTACTGGACGACTTAAAAGTAATGTTGCTCTCACTAATCTGTGATCGGAAGAGAAATTGAATTTGCTTAGTACCTCGGTGTTAGTTATAAGTTTATGGTGATTTATCATTATGAAGTCTATTTCATTATTAGTTTTTTGGTCGGGTGATAGCCATGTCCATCTGCGGTTCTCTTTCTTTTTGAAGAATGAGTTCATTATTGACAGTTTGTGTTGGTAAGCATAACTTAAGAGGCGTTCACCTCTTTCATTACACACTCCGTAGCCATGTTTTCCCATTACTGGATAATAGTTTGTTTTTGGGCAACCTATTTTTGCATTGAAATCTCCCATGACTATGACCCTGCCTTCTGTCTTTGTGTGAGCATATTCAATGTCTTTGTAAAATTTTTCAATTTCTTCTTCTGTTGATCTCTCCGTCGGTGAATATGCTTGAATTATTGATAAGGAGAAGCATTCAAATTTTACTTGTAGAAGTGCTACTCTTTCGGAGATTCCTATAAAGTTGGTGATGTTGTTTTTATATTTTTTCTTGATTACAAATCCCACTCCATATAATCCTTTAGTTTCGCCGATGTAGCAAAAGATAAGGTCGCTGTACTCTTCGATCCTACACCCCATCTTTCGGATTTCTGCGAGACCTACAATGTCCCAATTAATATTTTTTAGAGCATTAGTTAATTCTAAGAATCGTTCTGTTGATGCAAGTGTTCTTACATTATAAGTGCAAATTTTTAGGGTTTGTTTTATATGTTGATCTGTTTCTGTATTTGGTGGAGGGTTGCAGTCTAATTCCCCACGAGGACAAGTCGGGTTGGGGAATGTTTGGTTTCTGTTGTCTTTGAGTTCTTCTTCATTCAAAGTTTTGTTCCGGTGGCTGATGGCTGTATCCTATACATTCTGATCGGCTGGCAAATTGGCAGTAGGCAGAGAGTTACTTCTATTCCTCATTACGTCGAAAGCATTTAAACGATATGTTTTTGCTGACAATTGTTGTTTGCGAGGTTGCTCTTTTACATTAGGGGAGGTTGATGGTTTCCTTTTGCGTTTCTCATTTCCTGGTTTCCCCTGTTTGATTATTAGCTTGTCATATTTTATGAATGCATAATTGCCTTTCTTCCTTTCTTCTTCCAGTTTTGGCTGTAGTTTCTTTCTGGCGTCTAGGATTTCTTTCGGGTAGTCTTCAGATATATGCATATTTATCAATTTCTTTTTATTTGCCACTATCTCATTTTTCTTCCAGAGGTTAACGAATGTCAGGAGGATTGGCCTTTCCTTTCCATTTTCTGTGTTATTTTTGCCAATTCTGTAGATCGTGTTTACATCCCTATCTTCAAAATTAATATTTAAATCTTCTTTAAATTTCTTTTTAATAATTTCGATGAGGTTGGCTGTCGATTTTTCGGTTTCTTTTACACCATATAAAATTAAGTTGTTAAGCCTTTTATGTTTTTCAAGATTGTATATTTTTTCCTTTAATTTCTCATTTTCTGACCTTAATTCCTGCATTTCTAGTCTAAAGGGAACTAGTTTTTCATCAATTTGTGTCATAATGTCTTCGGTTTGTTTTGACATTTCTATTTTCATTTGGTCAAGAAAAGATTGTAGGTTATCCATTTTTCTGTCTCTTGCGTGAAATGGAACGTTGTTTGTGTAATTTATGAGGACTAATTGGAGTTGGTAGCACTGTATCTAAGTGTACCAAATGTAGTCTATGGTTGTGTTTTTCTCGGAGTGTTGGTATTCCGCTATCAACGTCAAAATGGTTTATTTTTCTAACCTGTTCGGCGGTTTAATTATCGAAGTGAATGTTGTTTATCTTGCTATTTGCTTGTCCACTATATATTCACCGTGTATATTCACCACTTTTCACTACCTCAATGTTGGTTTTCGGTTGTTTTTGTTGATTTTTGACATTTAATTAGAATTATTTCGCGGGAAGCAACAGCAACACGTCTTTACTTTTTTGACACCGGAACCGGAAATCCCACGTTATAACTATGTGTAATTATATTTGAAGGTCGAGCAGTCCTAATTATAGGCCATTTAAATAAAGCCGTGTACCAGGCAGCGTGTCCCGCCCGCCCCGCGCGCGCCGCCCGCCCCGCGGGGCGGATGCTGCTATAGTCCAGCGCTTATTGTTAAGACATAAAAATACATTTCGTAGGTTACCTACATGTCCTGTGACATTTGCGATAAATCTAATGATGTGTAACGGATATTATGAGATGGAATTACGTGGTTACTATCACTTACACTACTGGAAATTCGTGAATTTCAGAGTGTCGCAATACTCAAGTTGCTTCATTCAGACTATATAACTATTAAGTAATATTATAATTTAAAATTGTCGTCTCTCCTATTCCTTAATGTTAGTCGGTTCTTGGCTACTTCAATGCGCCCAGCCCGATTATATGTAATTATATATAATACAAATCAACTTGTGACGGAACCTCATGACTATAACCGTGTCAATCAATAGTCAAACTGAAATATACGCTAGTACCTATTACAGAGTATAACAAAAGGTATTCGTGGTTTATTATACATTGTCACAGATGGTTTTAGTTTTTACGAGACCATAATACCTACATAACTTTTTACTTTTATACCCGAAGTAGAGTTATTATAATAGTTTGAAATAATATAAATAGCATAAAATATTGCATCGAAGCTGAAGATAAGTACTATCGTAATCTTCAAATTATATTGACATAGTAAGTAGAGCTTTTTAAATTTCGCAGGGCTTTCCGCTTTGTAAGTAAAAACTGATGAAAATTACAATTAACGAATGACTTAATTTTATAGGAAAACATCTATAGGTACTAGGGCTTCATTATTGCCGGCTTGACCACACGGGAATTCAATCCTGTCAATTACTTATACTACTACAGTCACCAACTATGTCGTCCGGAACTAAGCAACAAGTTCAATAGAGCGGACCCAAGTATCACCCAAACCAGGAAGTTATTAACCAAAATGTGATTTCAAAGCGGATGTCTAATGAAATCACCAAATTTCTTAAAAAAAGCCGTGCTCCATTGCCAAGAGCGGCTGTATTCTTTATCGTCGGCATTAGGAAGTTCCGAAGAGATATGACATAACTTGTTCAAGATGTATGTTACGGGGGCGAGTGGTTCAAATTGCCTGCCATGGTTTATGGTAACGACTGGGGACATAAAACTTTATAGTGTTTACGGTGGTATGGTTTTTTGTTCCGTTACTTATATTTGTAACGGCGAAGATATTTTGTTATATTAATATGAATAAGTATATATTTTTAGCACTGCAATAACCTTTTGTTTGTAAAGATTATCTTTCACCGGCATGCAAATAAACACAAATCTATCAAACTAATAAATAAATAAATAAATAAATATCGCCATACTGACACACCACCTGTATGGTCCCAAACTAAGCAAAGATTGTACTAAGGGTATCGTACAATGGAGAGGGGGCGATCCCAGTGATACCGAAACATTGGCAAATTACGAACAGACCATTTCCGAAATTTGCCCCGACGCGAACCCGCAATCACCCGGCGGCGTAGTGAGACGACCGGCCTCCGCACAAACCACTGCGCCAAGCAGTTGTCGTCAATAATAATACACTTAGGAATTAGAAGAATGAAATTAGTACATTTATGTTTGGATTTCTCACATAACTTTACTCGCGGAATTATGATAATTTTAAACTCGTATCTGTCTGTGGTAGAGGAGAGCTGAGCGCGGGAGGGGAAGTACACGGAACCTTTTAATGAAAAACCCACAATTAACTTTGCTTCAAGATTAAAATATTAAAAAAAAATTAGGTAGGAACTGTTTTTTAACGCCTAAATCAAATTAACATTATATATCGTAGGTTATGGATTATAGAAGTTAAATGAAGAACGTAACGATAAAAGTAAAAGGTCATTGGTTTTCATATCGGAGACAAGGGAAACTGAATCCTGAATGATAGCCTCATGGTGTGAGGGGAAAGATTGGATGACAAAGTTGCGATCATTCCGATCGTGACGATGTGGGGGTTAGAAAATTGATGATCATTGGTCTGACCGTGCAACCATCCAGGAAGTAATCAATGGGAGAGATCCAAGAAGGAAAGTTTAATACGATCTGATACGAATTGGGGAAGTCAATTCTTTCTGAAGATTTGAATTTTGTTTGAAAAACTATTTCTTAAAAAAAATCATTAGGTATATAGATTCATATAGGTAATTTATTTTAGTTAATGAACATGACTCCTGGAAGCCTGGAAGAGATCCAATTTAGGCAAATATGTACTATTAATTTACTAAGAATGCCTACGTATTATTGCTTAATGTACATTATTTGGCATGTTTTAAGTCATTATAATAATTATAATTTTAGCCCTTTTGACGTCCCACTCCTGGGCACGGGCCTCCCCTCAACACGAGGGGGATTCAGGCCATAATCCACCACGCTGGCCCAGTGCGGGTTGGCGGATTTCACATGTCTTTCGAAAATTGGTTAAATCTTCTAAGATATGCAGGTTTCATCACGATGTTTTCCTTCACCGTAAGCAAGTTATAATCATATATAAATTATGATTCGCACATAGATTACGAAAAATCCAGAGGTTCGAGCCGGGGTTTGAACCCGAGACCTGGTAGCCCGCAAGACGCGTGCTTAACCAATCGGCTATCACTGCTTAAGTCATTAAATAAATAAATAAATATCGCACCTGACACAGGCCGGCCGCGGGCGCCGGCGGTTCTTTGAATCATTGATCTTGTTATGTTTCCGACGGTGAATGTTTCACGACACTTCCACCACCCATAAAACATTTTCAACCTTCATTGGACCTTGAAATGTAAAGATGTAATTTTCCACTTCAAACTCTTTTATTATGCAAAATATTTTAAATTGAGGCCCGTATTAACAAATCCAAGGCCTATGTCCAGCAGTGGACAAGCATAGGCTGATGATGATGATGATGATTAACAAATCGATTTCAGGTCTGATAGCGATCTTGGAAATGTCATTCTTGTGTCGACTTGATATTGATTTATTAACACGGGCCTTTAGAGTCTGATCAAAGGGGCTTTTAGCAATTACTGTCTCAGATTTAATCTTTCAAGTTAACTAACTTCATTTTTACTCAGCTCCTATACATAGGTAAGAATGATAATATACTCGTATTTAATATAGTTTAATGATATATTTAGGGACAATATTTTAGCTTCCATATTTCTTACACTAGCAGGCACATATCAATACAGCAATGAAAGCTGTCATATCAGTTCATTCATCACCCATACAAATTCTATTTTCAATAAAAAAATATATTTCAGCCGACGCCGAAAATACTCTCAACTGGTTCATAAAAAGCCCTTCTGACGTGCAGGGCGGGTCATTAGCGATCTTTATCTCATCCAGAGCGTGGGGTCTGGGCTGGCCTCCGCTGGGACCAGGCCTGCGCTAATGAACGCTGCCCGCCGGACCGGGCCGGTCCCGCCCGTATGTCCCGCCGGCCCGTCCCGCGGGCCGATACCAACTTACTGTTATGGTAATGTCGAGCCAGAGCAAGTTGTCCGTTGAAAAAGTTGAGGAAAGTAATTTTATTGTGACATAAAAATGGATGCTAAGGGAACGCAGTGACGAATGTTTTGGCTAAGTAGTCGAAGGTCAAACCTCGGCGTCTTTATTGAACACCATTATTCCTCCCGTTGTTTGGATTGAAAGTCATCAATTAAACTCCATAGACACGCAGCCAGTGTTTGATTTGCAGCTAGGGTCGATAATCCAGCCTGCACGGGCGCCGTCTCCAGTTGTTTGAGTTTCCAATTTCCAGTTGTAGGTATTAATTTGAGTGATATAGAAGCCCTCGAATTGGAGAGACTTTTTATTGACACTGCCGCTGTGATTGCTACTGGTAGATGTGCTGGTAGGATGTAAACTACAAGCTATTTTAGTAAAACAATGTTTTTTTTAAATTAAATGCAGAAATATGGACGATACGATATTTAGGAGTTGAGAAATAGCGAAATCAAACATTGCGTAAGTTTCGAAATTGAGATAGGTAGTGGAGAGGTTAGGCGATGCAGAGAAAAACATGTGAAGGCTTCAGACGTAATAGTATCCCTCCATATTCCGCTTCCGAGTTTTCGTATCACAAGTAGATATCTCCCTTTGCATACGTAAGTTCGTTTGCTGTAAAATATTCAGTTGTCGGCGTAGCGTAACGTAGCGGGCCGTAGCCGACCGTAGCGCTACGAACCCTCGTAGCTCTGTATTACAAAACTTTACCTTTCAATATGTGTTCAATATGACAGGTTATGGCGCGTGTTATTAACGGCACTTTTACGAGGAAGACGTTCAGTTTGAGTTAAGGTTGTAGTCATAGGGCTATAACGGCTGGGGATTGGAGAAATATAGGGTAGGGATGAAAAATCACATTGGTTGTTGAGCTGGGTTTCTGTACATCAAATAACCAAATGGAATTAACCAAAATATTTTAATGACTTAGAAATAAGGATAGCCATCACAATATGTACATGAGTCAATGGACTACCAACAACAATGGTTTTTAATAATTGTATACAAATCACACTCATGGTAAAACTAAGAGTCGGCACATATATACAAAGTATACCTACTCTAACATAGTGGTTATATTCTCTTTAAAGTATACTTACAAGTAAGACATTATTCAATACCGTTACAGTGATCAAGATCCCGCCGTTGCCAGAGGATTTGTAGTCTTGCAATAGTTTTGGCACGAGGTAGAGCACCATGCTATAGTAACTTAAACCTTAAAGTACGAATGTAGAGTTGACTTTCCAATAACGGGGTTAGTTATCGGCCGTGGCAGAAAGATCGCAAGTTACTCGTTGGTCCGTGGGTCGCTGGATAGAGTTGGCACATACCTACTCGTATGCAATTTATCGTGATAGGTTGATGTTGAATGGTATTATGCAATAAATTCTGGGACTTATTTATTGTGTTTCGTGTACTAGGGGATTAACTTGATGATTACTGGAATTAAACTACCATTTAGTGGAAACGCTATTGAAAATATTTTTAGTTTTATTTTTATTGGCATATTACTATGTTAAAAACAAGAAATTTCAAAATTAGCTGCGTATAAAAGTAGGTTATTGTCAAAATTCACAAAATATATTTGTAATGTGACACGCGCCGGGCACTGCACTCTACGACCAGTATTCTATTTCATTTACCAACGCTCTGCAGCCGATACGCTTCAGTGCACTACTTGTTCACTGTGAGATGTAGTCCTCATCAAAGCATGTCAATAAAACTAAACGAATCAAAACGAAATCCTATATAAAATGCCAAAAGTTGTGTATAACTAAGTAGGTTTTATCTATTTATGTTTCGGCTTACGATTCACTCAAAGTTTCACTCATACATACGATTTCATGTCCTTTCCTCCATTCAATACTATGTAATATAGACCTACGAAATTAAGGTACACACGTTTCAAAGTAGCGTAATTAATCCCTATACTATGGTTACGGCAGAAGGAACCACTATGAACTTTAAAGAACCAAACAGTGCTTCTGACTACTGGGATTAGATATATTGATTTAGTTACATGCATAAATTAGTGTGCACCATTTTGGCATGACATACTAGCAGTGATATTCGTATGCAGGTACGCGGGTACGAGGTATATGAGGCTTCATACTCAACGAGCACAACGGCTGGGGAGCTGGGAGCGTGCCACGTGGCGGCGCCGATCCCGCAGGAGACTGCCGGTGCTGCCGGCCATGCGGAACTATCTAGGTATTCGATAAATTTGATTATAAGTTCCAATATTAATGTACTACAAGCATTAAGATTTGTATCAGATATTTCACTGTCAAAACGTGAAAAGGGTACCTTTGATAATAATTGCGCTGGGCTCAAGTTAATTGACTGACTTCTAAAAACAAATGATTCATTCAAGGCACGTACATTTCAAACACTATATTTTTCTGCCGTGAGCGATGAATAGTGTAAATCAATAAAAATATAAATTATAGTAACGTTTGTGGCTACAATTTCCAAACTTAATAAAGAATAACGTCTCGTTATTCGAAATCGGATGAGCAGTTTTGGGTGCTTCGGTGGAACATGTTTTTCATTTAGTATGATACAAACATAAATACATAGACGGCTAAAAACATAACCTTTCCTTTTAACTGTGCCGTAGTTGGATAAAAATAGGGTTACGATATACGTATTCTGTGCAAGCAAGAGCAAGTGAAAGATTTTAGTAAAGACTATAAATCTAAAAAGATTTAAGTGTAAAGTTTCTAGACGGCACTTATCTAAACACACATCCGAGAACACTAGCGCTCACCAGCCGCCACTCATGCTTATATAAGTGCGACAATAAAGGTATGAGCACAAGATAAACGTTCACGCACTCAAACGCACCGCGATAAGTGACGCGTCGCGGCGCGACACCGACCGCAGCGAAAAGATAGATGAAGAAAGGCCACACATGAGATGATCGTTATTTGCCACAAAAATATGACATAATTTATGAAATAATCTTTCGTCCAATATGGACGACCTTTAGAAATTTAGTAATAGGATTCTCTTATTTGTCAGATGCTAGTAATCACGCGTGTCGGTTCATATACAGTTTTTAGCGAACCCTTTTAACTGTAGTCGAGCCAAATCAAATTGTAATATATTCTTAATTGAATGTGTTCTAAAATCATTGAAACCTCATGTATACACTTTGTCTTATACGCTACAGACACTTAAGAAAACTGTTTCTCGTGATCACAAGTGCGACAATAAAGACATGTCTAGATAAAGGTGGGCGTCACGCGTCGGCCGTATCGCGGATGGCTTGTAGCGCGTCGCCGCGTCGCGTCGTCGCCGCGTCGCGCAACATCGATCATCGCGCGACGCGTGAAGGTCACGGGACACGAGCGTGACACGCATCCGTCATCTTGTACCGCAGTGTGCACACGCGTTATGTATATTACGAAACAGTTTACTACATCTTTTACACGTTTTAAGGGAATACAAATTGTATGTGTATTATATTTAAGTGATGGTTTATTGAGTGACTGTTAAGATGATAAATCTGTGAAGCAAAATAAATAAATAGTAAAAGATCAAAGGGAAATCAAAATTGTATCGTCCCTTCTTGCAATGAAACTGAAAGGATCAAGTGACGCGGATCTGTAAAATGGAACAAATAAAAGCTTAATTAGGGGCCTAACCACGCAACTCTCGTAACGACACACGCTCGACTCGACTCACATTCGACTTGCAATACGTCAAAATTGACGTATCCTGTTACGTATGACGTAGGTTTTCTACAGAAAACCTGTCAAAACTGATGTACGTGACATTTAAGCGTTTTTGGATAGTCTTCCAACGTTTAAAACGCTTTGACAATATAGTACTCATCTGTTAAAACATGATGTTCAACATATTTTAATAAGACCTTTGAAAGATTTCTATGCTGTGTAATAGATTTGTTTACAAAATATAAATATACGATTTTGCAGATAGGCATAGATGCATGCGAACGAAATGAAGCAAAAAAAAAACTTGTGTAACTTATTGTATTAGTTTTCTCATTCGAGTGTGCGCCGCGCGCGTCACGCGCGCGCGCCATGTGGCCCGAATGGACCTAGTTTTTATCGGGACTATAATGTTGTCCGAATTCATAAATCGCAGACGTGTGAGGGGGTGAGGACGAGGCGGCGGGGGGATCGAGCTCGGTACGGTCGGCGCGCGAACTGTAGGTAAATTAATTTTAGATTTTCGAGAAAGTGTTGAGAGAAGGTTTCTGTGAAAATTATTGGAAAGACGAAATTCAATTATTGATGTTAGGTACCGTACCTGAGTAGATTACTTGGTGTTCATTGTTCCGCTTTCCCTACTTACCTTAGGCATATTTCGCGATTTGAAATTAATTTTAGCATGAAATCGTTATAGCAAATCTATCTCAGGTGATTTTACATTATAAAAATAACTGGCATTAAAATTTGACTAAATACGCACGAGTGCGCGTTTCATGCTAAAACCAATTTAATAATGCTGATTTTTTTAGCATATCACATATGAAAATATCGACAGAAAATTCCAACTCTGGGGGTCCAGAATCATGAGTTGATTCCATGGTATAAGTTTCGTTAAGATGCCCCTTAAACCCTGTATATTAAATCATCACGCACACACATACAGGTATATCCTGTTCTATGTTATCTTTAGATCTTACCCGAGTCAGTTTGTTCTCTGTCCAGCACTGTACCCAGAGCGAGGTCGTGGAGTTATTGCGGCTAGGTCACGTCTCTCCCAGGAGCGGGGTGCGGGGTGCGGGGAGCGGCGGGCGGGGCAGGGGCGGGGGCGGGGGCGGGGGCGTCAGTTTGCACAAGCGAATGGAGGCTGGTGCAGACCGGCGACTTTTCCATGTTTAGTCCAGATAGAGGTAACGGTCTGTTTAGTAGTGATCACTGTGGGTTGAATACTTATATATGTACCTACCTAGGAACCGGTCTAAATGGGAAAGAATCGACTTTATTGACGCACTGAGATATTACGGGTAAGTTGGACGGGCGCTTACATTTAGAGAGTGCCTGATCCATAAATACAATGCTCTTATCGGAAGCTACTTAGTAACATTTATTCAGTGTGATTCTATCCTAACGGATCTGTTGGTGGATCATATCGGCATCACTCCTTAATAGCACATTATACTTATGTAGTTATAATAATAATTATGATCCTACAGATTATGTACTCACAAGAGTACAATCCAATGAGAGGGATTTATTTATTTCGGTCGGAGCCCACTCGGAGCCCACTCGGAGCCCATGTCTGCGACCAATCGCCCCATAATATTATAAGGTCCGTCTGCTTCCATCCAGAGATGACGCGATAATCGATAGGCACCTGCTAATTGGTCCGCGCCGAGCGTCACGACTCGCGATACATCGCTGCTGCGTACCAGGTTACGCGTGATTGAGGTGAACGTGACAAGGGTAGACCTTTTGTTGAGACTTATGTGTGCGGCTGGGCGCGCTAAATGGCGTCATGAACCCAATAAGGCCAGGAACAATGCTGTTGAGCTTAGTTGTGTGGTTCGGATATAGGAATCGCAATGTGACACAGACATATTTTGCCGTGCATCGCCTCATAGGCACTGTGACCGGTATAATCCGCCCGGGTCCATAATAGTAAAAGTACTTGCCTACTTATGGACAAGCTTCTATAACTCTACTTACCTTCAAAGGCATAAAACCGTAAGGAAACAGGTAGCAACTTCAACAATTTTATAACTTTTCCTTTCACTCCGTCCGATCAGGCGCTTCGCAGAGGTACTACAGCCCTGTTATGATAACATCGAGCCCCCTCGATCTGTTATCAATTACCCTCAATTTGTTCCCATCAACCGCCTGTTGAGAGTGCTCGGTGCCTTCCACGAACAATTAGCTGACAAAATTGGATTTGCAAGTAATTCTGGATAGATGATGTCGCAATATTCTGGAACCAGGGCGCGGGAAGCACACAGACGTCCAGAGACTCGGGCATCGAATTAACTACCTGCGTCATCTACTGTCTGATATAAAAAGTGACTGATATAAACGCCGGTTTGATAGGCTTGTACCCTATGCTTTGTATAAATTGTAACAGCGACCTAAATATGAATGTAAAGATGAGCCGAGAGACAGTGGAAATTAACATTTAATATATTACAATACCGCTTTTTGTTGTTAAATGGAAATTTCTAATGATATTGCGAGTCCCGAACGTAGGTAACTGAGTTGTTTCCTTAGCATTTGAGTTTATTGGTGGTTTGTTTCATACACCGTGGCCAGAGCATTTGTTTTTATTTCATTTTCCGAGCGAAGGGGAAACAACGTGACGTTACGAACAACGCTTTATTTATGTTCCCAGAATATTGGGACGAACCCTTTTACATTGTATTAAAGGTAATGTGCATGTAAAACCCATAGTATTGTATTGTTTATACTTACATGATGTTTTGCTGATCATGAAACTGACTTGGGCGATTGTTCAGTTTTTAATTTCTAGGTACTGTGACCGTGTGACCGTGGTACAGACATGCTGCAGCCAGCTAACCTGGCCGCTCAGACCAGAGTACTACCACCGTCGTACAGAATATCGGCGTTGAGTAGCCATTATAGCCGCGTCACTGATGATGAGTCCGAGAGGCAGGAGCCCAGCCACCTCCTAGTGTCCACTCTCCACTTGTGATGAGTCCGAGAGGCAGGAGCCCAGCCACCTCCTAGTGTCCACTCTCCACTTGTGATGAGTCCGAGAGGCAGGAGCCCAGCCACCTCTTAGTGTCCACTCTCCACTTTCTTTCAGGGCGGCACCGTTCGAGCAATGCATTTAGTATTGCAAGCATCTAAAGGCCACGGTAACAGCTCAGCAACAGATGGCTCGTGCGTTTGTTTGTCAAGTTTGTTATATTGAAAAAAAATATATAGCAAATAATGACATAACACTTCCAAGTACAATAAAAAGTCAGTTTCCAACTACAATATAAATGGTGGCTGCCGTGTTTGTTGTTCTTTCAAACTCTCGACTCCGCTAGTTTCCGGTGAAATAAATGAATAATTTCAATTAACTGCGGTGTGAGTTCCATTTAACTTCACGCGATGTGAGGGGGGGCGGGCAGGGGGGTTACAATAGGAACTGCAAACAACAAGCCAACATACTCGCCCTCCAGTTGTTGGCGAACACTCTTGGTAAACTTGTCGCGTTGGAACGCATGTGTGAAGAAACTAAAACATTTTCTTTGAATTACACGGGACGTGCGAAGTAGCTACAGTGGAGAAGTATACTTTCATAAATTATAACCACACACCATAAACAAGGAGCTAAGTTCTAGATAACTTTTTGCGGTTTCCAGGTGTATTATTACAAATTCTTTGACTTCGTCACATCGCTTATTCTGTGACTAGTGTTGTTTGTAATTATAAGACTCGATGATTACGCCAAGACCGTATGACATCTTATCTATTAAATTTAGTAAACCAATATTGATAATAATTTATCACATAATTAAATTGTAATTAAAATCTGTCGTCGCCACGACGTTGGCTGTTTGTTCGACATTGCATAAACAATCTCCGCAGTAAATTGATATAACGAGGTATGTATATCTACAATTATTAATTGCTCGGAGAGTTTGTTTGTTATTGTTTCAACATGGAGGTTTGAAATTTAAATGTACCTACCATTTGGTGTTGATTACAACATCATTATCAAAAGGATGTCCCATATAGGCGTCGATGGCGTGGCATAACAAACGTTCCGGTGGGGAAGTCACAATGGCACCTGCGTCCTCCCCTGACTTCTCCCTCCCCCGCGTGCTGCCGGCGACACTGTCCACACACACCCTTGTTTGCTTTATGACTGAGGACAAGAGAGCTAATTGAAAGTTTTAATTAAGAACGGTGTTCCTGCCCATTGAAAACCACCGACAGTGGAAGAAACTGGAAACCACAATTAGTGAGCAGGTAGTGGTTAGAGGGAGTGCCCTCGTAGCTTACAGGTTTCGTTAAACTATTGACGTGAGTACACTGCTAGCACAAGCATTAGTTTAGCTGGAGGGGCTAACGGGAACACCTAGAAATGTGACTAACTCACATTGCCAGTATATTTTATTAAACCTGTTAACTTCCATATCGCTCATAAAACAGAAACTCCTTCTTACTCCGGAGCCTCAATTTTAATTAATAATATGATAGTTTTGTAATTTATCCGTACATGTCCACCCTCGTCGTCATATCCAAATCTATTCACCGATTCGAGTTTCTCTAGTGGGGCTGTAACATAACTGATATTAGCTGAACAAGAGCAATTGAGTCGCGACCGCGGCCGCAATAATAATCCTATGCGAATATCTTGACGCTGGTTGCGGCGGGGGCAGGGGCGGGGGCGGGGGCAGTTATTGCCACTTTATGGCCACCGGGCAGCGCGGCGCAAGGAACCACTACATGGAGTAGAGGTTGGATCACACTGTGACGAATTGTTTAGAAAAATTAATAATATTCTGAATAACGTTGTAAAGAGCACTTTCAACATGTGAAATCGGTTCGGTGGATCAGACACTAAGTCGTCGAAGTAATGTGATTAGAAAGAATTAGGACAGTAGACATAACTGTTACCGAACTGCAATTTAATGCTATGTTCATTCTATAATATTAAATCCGGTCAAGCATGGGCCAATCACGGAACCTACAGGGTTAGAGGAGCTAAATTGCGTAAAGTTACCTGTAACCCTGAATTTGTCTTGAATAAATGTGTGACTGCGCCAAAATAGCTCCCAGTTATGACAAGTTGGGTTTCAAAATCCATCTTCCTATTCTGTTATCCCGAATTTGTAAAGTACAAATAGCCTGGTAACCCTACCCCAGTTCCAGTTGCCAGCGCCGCTGCACTACAAGCTATTGTGTGTCGCGACATGCCCTCACAATGGCGCTCCGTGGAATGGCGAATGGCGGACGGCGGCGGCATTACGGAATGAACCGGCCGCCTTTTACACAGCATTGTGGCCACTGTCCTGAATACAGCCAGCTGTAATGTAACGCTGGAAGAGTAATGTGTACAAAACGGCCACTACTGGTCTGTGGTGAGAACTATTTTATTCAACATCAAGGTAGCCTTCGGTGTTCCTTCTAGAGGTATTTGGAAAGCTACATACAAAGTGCAAGAAATTCAAGTGTTCCGTGTGAATCAAGTTTATAAGCCAAGTCGAGGAGATTCTAAACCGACAACCAACTACAAAAACGATATTTGAATGAAAAATAAATATCTTCTGTGTACTTTTGTCGACTTCCATTCATATTCTCCAGTTTCCAAACTCGTAAAAGAAAATATTCATGACAGCAAAAAGGTCTACGCTACCCACCATTACTCTGAATTGCTCAAGCTAACGTTCCAAACCGAGCCGAGGCTTTCATCCTTATAATCAAACATTCAAGCCCTGCCTGGGGTTCCCAGACCTTTTCTTGCAATTGCTAAAATATACCTATTGGTAGCACGTTATGGTAAATTTACCACAACGTGCTACATTTTTAAACGTGCATTATAATATGGATTTTTATTATGGTTCCCGTAGGATTATTCAATATTAATATAAGTTGATATTCAATTTTAACGAAACGTCTATTCTAGGAAAAATTAATCCAAATGGCGAGTCGTCCCGGGCGGGTTGCCATCCAACTCCCCGGTTTATACCCGTGTTTATCTCGGTTAATGTAATGAAGTATACAATCTTGCGTGTTTGCCATCGCGCCGCCGCTACCGCCGCCGCCGCCACTGTCGCCACGCCCGCGCCGACTTTCTCGTGTAATTTGATGGTAATAGTCAAATAATAATTGTTTAATTGTTACCACATTGAATATTCAATTTGCTTAAATGAAGAACAAATTGTATTTAATATCTTCGGAATCAATGAATGTACAAATAATGCTCTCGTGACTGTGGTCAATCAAATTAACATCTCAAAGATGATATTTCTTGCGAATATAAATTTTGGCAGAGCCAGCAATATAACTTTGCGCGGGTAACACTGCCGGTGATTGGACGACTTTTAGTGTACAGAAGACATGCTTTCCTGAGACACTAGCATCATAAATCTGTAACACAGTGACAAGCGCTCAGAGTTATCTGTACCACGTCAATTCATCTCGGAGCTACTTCAGATTCCGGTGCGTGTATCAATGGGGCGTGTCGGCGCCCGCGGGGAAATGTTCCGCGGAATGAGTCGGACGCGGGAGAACTACGTTATTGTCCATCGTAGGTTCAAGGCGGAAGGCGAAGCCGAGGCTTGGGGGTTTGTGGAGTAGGTTCTTAATTGCTTATGAGACCCACCTCAATTGCCGATATTAGAATGCAACAATCCAACAAAAGGGCGTATTTTACAAAACGTAACAACAAAAAGAATTAGACTTATATTATATAATTAGCACGTAAAAAAATATAATTCACGTCTATAATCGATATCCAAAAATTATCGTCATGCTTTTTTCATCGCAACACGCAACGCGAGGCGTTCATGTCCAGCCACGAGGCATCAATAAAGGCATAAAGCCCCGGCCGCGGCCGCATCGGACTTATCCTCCATTATGGGTAAGGGTTACCTACTGTGGTGTATCTTGATAATTCAAAATCATAAATCAGGTTGTCGTAATAATTGTGGAGATCATTTACTTTGTGATTCTACATAAATTGAGATTAGATTACATTAGATAACTCTTTATTGTTCCACCCCTAAAGTACAAGAAGTAACAGGATAATTTATTATTAATAAAAGTGACGCAATGGAGCAAATACAGATCTGTGGCAAAGGTTGCCACCTCTCGATGGAGAGGTTTTATAGAACTGTGCAAAAGACAGGGGTGTACCTAATAAATATAAAGTACTAAATTAACTATAAATCACATACATATTGTTATATATACAAACATTCAATATACTATGCAATACCCCCCTTATTAATAAACGTGGATTAGCGGTTGTGTAATTACATCATACTCTGTCTTCTTCTTTCGAATCTCATATTACTGATGATAGAAATAAATACGGTGTGTAACTACACAGGTAAAATACCCAGCTTGAGGAAGTCTCTCAGCATAAGAGCAGGCCGGTCTTTATTGCAAAAGAAATTATCTTTGAAGGTGCATGTCTAATTGAGACCGGCAGGTTGTTTCAGAGACGAGTAGCCTCCACCGTGAGAGCCATCATAGAAAGTACTCGTATTTAATGGTATTTTCAGATATAGATTTCTGATAACCTTAAGGAGTGTGAAGTGGAACAGTGTAGGAAGTCAGAACGTTCCTAAGATCGCGCAGGGAAGATGGATTGAACAGTGTGTGTATTAGTTATAAAAGTGAAAGGATATGAGTATGCCGGCGAAGACGTATAGGGGGCCACTCGAGTTCAGTAGTTAATTTAGAGATGTGCTATAATTTGTGCAAGCCAAATATGAATCTTAAATTCTAATTCATAGTACCTTAATACATTTCCTCGAGTGAAGTCAGCATGAAATGCATGTTTGCTTTCAAATCAACAATACCTATCTACTCCGGGTGGCGTGACAAACATAATAAACTAGCTGTGCCCGCGACTTCGTCCGCGTGTAATTTAACTTAGCATTAATTTCGGGATTATTCATCCCCTATTTTAACCCCTTATGGGTAGAATTAATCAAAATCCTTTCTTAGCGGATGCCTACGTCATAACATCTACCTGCATGCCAAATTTCAGCCAGTCCAGTGGTTTGAGCTGTGCGTTGATAGATCACTATGTCAGTCAGTCAGTCACCCTTGAGTTATATATATTTAGATTAATCCTTTAAATTTGTTTACTCCGAATAAATGATAGTTTTGACCGTTGAAAATATGAGAGCCTTAATAATAAAAACAGCAACAAAATGCTCGGAAAAGCGGAGAGCGGCTAATCTGATCAGTTCGCGGGCCGCCTGAAATATACCTACACTGAAACTGCATTTTATAAAGCGAGGCGTCCGCACGGAAACGGCAAATTATGCCGACGCAGTTTCTGCAGAATTAAAACTAAGTTACGAGTCTGCGATCTAGAAGAAGGTTGCGTCTATAATTGTACACAGGTGCACACTTACTAGCTCAAGTAAATAAACGCCACGAACATTTAACATGTTATTACTAACACGGAATTCTTCTAAAAATGGGTTCACTGTCCCACTTGGAAACGCTCATGTTAACCATCAAAAATGTTAATTTGATTACTATGACAATTTCATTGGTTATTATTGACGCTCGCAACATAATTTATGAGTGAGGTAAATACTTTGTTTATAGAATGAAAAAGCATCATATATTTTGCTGACATTAGGAGCGGGCTGGAGTCAAGTGTACCCACACTATTATGGGAATTATTTGTAATGAATCCTGGCTTAGTTCCAAAGATATTCGTTCTCTATTTTGTATTGATTAGTTGCGAAGCTATTTCAACAGAATGTGGTCGGCAGTAAGTACCTACGCCGCGGGAGTGGGTAGTGGGGGATGGGGAGGCGCGGGGCATCTGTTACATGCATTTAGATTGCAGCGTTTAAATCGTGCTATTCTTGTGCCGCCGCGCGCCGCCGCGCCGGCCGGTGGATCCGGACACCCCGCAGTGTGTTCACGACACAAACACTTGCACGTACGGCCGTTTTGTAGCCTACGGGGCTTTATGTATCGCTGAAAGGCGCTCCAGATGAGGGGAGACTGCCGTGATAGGAAAATATTCTGAATACGTTTATTTAGTTGGACTGATATAACATAGTCTTGCCAACCTTACGGCCAAAGGCAACTGCAACATACTCTTTACGTTATCGATAGGCTAACGGCCAGTTTCATTATGAACAACTAAAGAAAAAGAAACAGCAAAAAACACCTAAACAAGCTTACAATTTATAGACACAAAATTGGAAGAGAGAGAAAAAGCCATAAAACAGTTCGGACAAGTAGAATAAAACAACAACATCTATTGTAACAAGTCCATACAAATAAATAATAAATGTTGACTAAAGCCAGATGGCTTTAGATGAGCGCGTAGATGGCGTAACGTGTCGCTGTACGATATTGCCCATAGATCTTAACACAGGTCAATAGAGTACAATATCATATCAGCCAAAAACTAAAGTGCGCGTTCCAGTTACACTCACAGATCCATGGGTAACCGTGAATGAATCATCTTCTCTTCCGTGACGTACGGGCAGATCTCAACAGCTCAAAAGCATTCTTCAAACTGATTACATAGGTACGCAATATGTATAGGGTTAATGCTTAATTCCATAAAATATACTTTACTCAAGCGAACTTTTTCTTGGCGCCTCTATGGCCCGTTTTAATAATTCGATCTCAAGTGTCAGAGCCATCTTGAATACCTTTTTGACATGACATTCTGTACTGGTATGACATAAGAATGACATTTCTAAGACCGATCTCTTGAGATCGGTTTATGAATACGGGCCGCGTAATGCTTTCCGTCAATATAACATTAGGGTAGGTATATTACAATTGTTTAGCGATCTAACTTCTGCATAACACGATCGTAAACTAAAAATAAAATTGTAAAGTAATAGACCGGGGACGCAATAAAATTGGCTCTGATCTAAACTTTATGAGCTATAAACGAGCGCAAACAATACTGCTGCCGATCTCTGAGTAAACTATTTTAAAGCCTGAAGAGATGGCCCCTACATTAACTAGTGGGTTAAGTCCAAACGCGCAGAAAGTATTAATTAAATTAAAGAGATCATTATAGTTTATTTAAGGAAATGTAACGTTATTATTAAAAATACAGAAGAGAAATAATTAACAATAATTAATAATTTTAAAATTGTAGTAGGTAAGCGCAAATTCAGAAAGCCACCGATTTATTTTTACAATTATTTATTTCTCACCATCTTGGTTTATTTGATATTCTCTTTGGTTGTGTACATCGGAAGTAGACTATGATTTGTGATGACATGACTTATAAATTATTAATTATTAAATATGATTGATTCTTGCAACGACGAACATTGCTTTATGATGTAGTACAACATTGTTACTTATCTCATATGGTTCAAAAGTTGATTTGCAGTAGTGCTATGACGGTGGTAATGCAAAAGGAGAATAGTACAGTCAGATTCCTGACGCTGAGAGGTAGAAGCCACCACACGCGCGAGGCGCTGCCGCGCTGCTGGAGCGCAGTGATCAGATGCTGGATCTCATCGCGCGCGCGCTCGTCTGGGGAATTAAAGGTGAATGTATCATTTTCAATAAACGTGGTGCTATAAGTATTATTATTACAAATTCTTGGTAAGTAAATACTTTATGGGATATTAATTAAATCGTATTGCTTTGATGGCAAGCCTAAGCGGCATGACGTGGATGGAACCCCTCTCGAGCGGAGCGCGCTACTCACTGGTACATTCCACTCGCTTCTCGACCGCGAACGCGATCGCCTCGTCTATGCAGTCGTTAGTCAAATCGCACAATATGGCCGCCGCTATGATGGTGAGGAATTGTTGAGACAATAACAAGGTCAACATTACGGCAGGCTTTAATTGTAGTCCCTGAAACATAGCGTTAGTGTAATTTTGTTTTAATGTCGTCTATATGTGCATTTCCTATTTATATCAATGTACCTACTCTAACATCGAACGACTTTCACTCTCTCGTCGTAAATATTAGGCATCGCTATAATTGCACTACCGGTACGGCGCGGTGCGACACTTGTTACTTACATTCGTTTTCATGTCACCAATAGATGCGTGTAATTCGAGTAAAACTCTCGGCAGGCACAGGCCAAGCGTGATGTGTACCTGAAATTAACTTTATTTCGTGAAGTAAGTTCGACACTACCAGACCAGTTTAAACCTAGGTTTAAACGAATGCCTTCTTTAAAGCTTTGGAGTAACACTTTAAAAGTTTTTATTTTGCGTTTGAATTTTCGACCCATGACTGGGCCCTATATAAAAAAACCCTATCAGTAAAGTGGCGGATACTTTACTGACACATTGTCAGATTTCTTGGGGAACCCGAAAAGAAAAATCATGTTTTACTACTTGGAGCTATAAGACTTTCTAGTTTGACTACGGAACCCTAAACAAAATCCTAGTATTATGTATCCGATATTCTGCACCTAGTTAAAATCTATGCCAGGATGATTAGCTTTGTTTTATGACATTAGCTATGGAGCCTAGGTGCACCAATAGAAAAAAAATTGTATTTAGGTTTAGTACTTAGGTTTGTTTTCATTACCAAATACATCAATTTTTCTTCATCCAGCGACTCCATGATCGTATCATATATCTGAATATACCTCTTCGGAGGGAATCTGTCGAGCGGCGTGTTGGCAAACCCTTTCGACAGCAGGGTATTGCAAAACAACCTGACGCGGGAATACAACAGCGCAAGGATGAGCAACATCGTGTGATGCGTCACGTCCACCGTCAGCCACGCCAGCAGGCCCGTCCACAGCGACGCCGACTTCACCATGGCGACAACATCATCGCCAAAGAAAAAGCAATACAAAACAGTAGTAAGAAATCTGTTCACGAAATGTGTCGCCATTGACAATTTCAAGAACAGCTCCAACTTTTGGTACAATCTTTTCGCATGCGGTAAGCCGTCCACGACTGGTATATATCGGTAAAAATCCAGTAAATATTTATCTTCGGTAAACATCGACATACAGAAATAAAATATGTATTCTGCAGCCATTGAGAATAAAAATATATTATTAAGCCCATATACTGTAGTGTAAAAGTAATATAGAAAGCATATTCCGAAAGCTACGCAGTAGAGCTTCAGCGCGGAGCGGGTCGCCGGCGGCCGGCGCGAGCCGGCCTCGTGGTACAGCCCGAACATTAACCGAACTTTAAATATCGAGTGGATGTTGCACGCCCTGCCGCCCGCGCCGCTGGGTTCCGCAATCATTTTTGAAAGTTTTTCTTCTGATAGCAAGCGCACTGACATGGCTCACCGCCAGCGCCGCACTGCGGTTACATTTTGTGTACAAAGGATAGTTTTATTTAGATACCATTACATACCAAAATAAAAATAAAATTAATATATGTATGTGGTGTATGAAATTCGTTTCAATTAAAATAACATTGGAAACCAGAAATAGGTACTGTAGATAACAAGTGGACCTTCGATTTCTATATTTAGCTATAATATTTTAGTATGTGGTTCATTCAAAACGTACCACATCATGTAAGTAATATTATACCATTCGATCTTATCATTTCGATTTATTTAGGTACATTCCTAATCCTTGACTTTTGTAGAATAAAATAAACATCGGGTAGTTATATAAGATTGTATACACGGAACTGGGAAATACGAGCGGAGTTGGATGGTGTCCAAGTGCTCGGGTTACGGCGGCGGCCGCGGCGGCGGCGGCGGCGGCCGGGTGGCCGGGTGGCCGACTTAACAAACCGTGGCGCCGCCGCCGAAGATGACCGGATCGATAGCGTCCTCAAACATATAGATAAAACTGAATCTTAAAAAGTTACCCATTGTAGAGGTACATTGGGTAACTTTATAACTCACTAGCTGTGCCCGCGACCTTAACCTGATGGCCAAGATACACTTAACTTTTGAGGAAGTGAATAATGCGGAGAGGCGTACTATATTTTGTTCGAGCCTTCAAGCGTGTGGGCGCATCTAGGTATATATAATAAATAGTTTCCTCTTCTTTGTTGTTGTTTTAATCTATCGTGTTTTAATCATTTGCGTTGGAATGGTTTCATCGTTCACAACACTCCTTAAGCCTTATTTTTACCTGACTACGACAAATCCAAAGGAACTGCTATGTTAGGAGTATGTATCCACCGTAGCGCCTAAGCTACACATCCGATTTTAATGAATGAGATTTCAATCGATTCGTTGTTATGCTCCGGGTGATTTAGGCTACATTTTATACGAGAAAATCCAAAAACTCCATTCAAAAATGTGGGGATTCCTGGTTTTTTTGCTGTAATTTCTAGTGGGTTATCTCATGAAAGAGGGGAAAATTCTCATTTCATAAATATAAATACGTACTATAGTACAACAATTTTTTTTAAATAACAAATTGAACCAACTTACAATAAAACCTAGGTGCACTTAAAAGCTAGAAATAACTAGATACCACATAATTTCTTTAATTTGGAATCGGTCCACTATCTTTACACTCGGACTTCTAGGTCCCTACCTACCCTTACTTACTTGAATAGGCATATGAAATAGGAATAGGAATAGGTTTTTTTGAAGTTAGTTATTTTTTTTATGAAAATTTTTTTTTCACAATTGTTTGTGGTAAACTACGTATCGATGTGCTGGCAATCGTAAACAGTCCATATCTCTCAAAATACTGAACCTATTTTTATGAAATTTCTATGGTATCACCAAGGGATCCTGACAATCAAGGCCACTTATACCTCCTTTCAAATGCAAAAAGTTTTTTTCGAATCGGTTTATAAATGACGGAGTTCTGAGATAACAAACATAAAAATAAAAAAACCAAGCGACAGACAAATAATTTTATACCATATTTTAGAGTTTGTGAATACTATTAGCGCTATCTATCTGCCGTTCTGAATATAATTCGTGTAATGCCGTTCTCGAGTTTAAATAATATATTTAAATAATCATTGTTAAAGTAACTAATATAATATATTTCTTTGTCATGGTTACTGTTTCGTTAATTCGTATAAATGGCGCATATCAGCCATTCTAATTAACTTTAAATGATACATAAATTAAATTAAATGAATGTAATCGACCTACTTCATAAAGATTACGAGTGTCTGTTACATGACATGAATAACGACTTTTGGCAAAAAACGATCACTGTACACAACCGAGATCACGGACGACCGGGCCGGGGCATCAGGCTCCGATTTGAAACTGGGAAACAAGTACCACAACCAGTTGGTAGGTATTTTAAGTAACATAGCTACAAAAAGCAGCTTTAATTTAAGATGGATACTCGATTTATTCGGCCTACGACGTTGGTATTTGAGTTCTGACTAAACTAGAATTGTAAATAGCAGCAAATTAATATCGACAATGTTCTTAAACGGAAGGTTGGCATTTCAATTAGTAGCAGCGGGAGAGGATATTTATGGGAACCAAAATATTAGTTGGGAAACAATAGCAACACTCTCCCGATTATGCAACATGTTAAGTTCCAACTTTCGACCAAATGAACACCTCGATTCCACGGTGAATAAGTAACTAATGAGATGACAAAATACTAGTGCAATCTAGTACATCAGGAGATAATCCGACTGAATCCAAAACCGCAGTTAACACCCATATCTGGTGCAGGTGCGGCACTCTCGCAAATTGCTGGATTATGCCGTTCGAGAATGTTCAATCCGAATCAATTAGTTTGCATTCAATATAATTGAATTTATTGAATTGAATAATGGAGACTGAATGACCTGGATCTAAAAATAAAAAAATACGATTCAACTTCTTGAATACTTGTATGAAATCTAATCAATTTGGCAACTATAGATGACGCCAGTTGCTAACATATAGCATCGGTAGTTTTTGTTTGCAATTAGGTTTTTATCGAGAACTTTGTCTGTATATTTGTGTAAAACAACATTACTACAACGTTAAAGTAGTTAGTTTATCGAAGAGTGCTTATTGCGAAGAATTGAAGATAAGGTCGCCTCCTCCGGCGGCAGGAGCCTCATTCAAATGATGCAATCTAAATGCATGTAACCGATGCTCCCCCCGCCGCTCCTCGCCCGCCGCCATACACTCCCCATATTCTCAGGGGATAGGTTCTGGTTTCGAAAAGTGCTGAAAATAGGATAGGACGAAGCGTCAATCAAGCGTATACGTCAAGTCGAAATGCACGTGACCCGAAATTATAATATAATTATGTTTCAGGTATTTTTTTTCATATGTTCTGGATCCGTTGTCACGTTTCCATCAGACCAGTGCTTGATGTAGGTGATAAATAACGCCTATATCTGATCTTAACTTTCAAGATAGGTAGAGTAAAAAAATCTATAAATAATAAAGATTACATTTAGTTCATAATGATCTTCAAAAAGTACTTTTTGAATATCATTATAAACTAAATGTAATCTTTATTATTTATAGAATTTTTGACTTGTTATGCTTATCTAAAAGCTCGATAGATATCATATTAACAATCAAGCTCTTCTAAACTAACGCACTCGATAGTTTAAAAAAGCAACCGGAAACTTTCATGCTAGGTAGTGTATCTTACAGTCATGTACCGGTACGTACGTGCTCAGCAGGATTACACAAATCTGCTATTTCCCGGGCCATTGCAGCCGCTCGCCGGCGGGATCCCCATTATGTGTATGGCTCCGATCCCTGTTGATACACGGACCAAGTGTCGCTCTGTGAAAGCTTCATTATTATACTGGAGACTGCTTTTGCAAGCTATGATTGTATGTATTTTAATAAGTATACTATTAAGTAACTTGTAACAATATCAATAATACTTCTGCCTGTCAAAACAAAGTAGTTTCAGTTGTTGTATAGGTACTCGGACTATGAAACACTCGCTGGTGTTATAAGTGATTACGCAAATCGGTACTTCGATAACAAAGAGAAACATAATTAACTAATGATTTAATCTAAACATGACACCTTTCTCTACCAATCCCTAGCTTTAAAACTATCCTTTTAATCCGGGATAGGAGCGGTGCGTGGAGCTCAGTTATTTGACAGCGGCTGTCCGTCGGCGGCGGCGCGCTCAATAAAACATCATTTCGTCCAGCCTACGTCATGAATTCCAATCGGAATCCAAACAAAGTTTGAAAGAGCCACGGAATATTGAAAGTTTATAAAGTTTTGTTAAAGTAGGTTAATAGTTACTTAAATAAGATTTTATAATATATCATACTAGATTTTAATACTACCTAAGTTGACAAAAAAATTGAGAAACAGTGGTTTTGACTTTCTTCAATGAATAAGGAATAAGAGAAAGCAACAAAATCAACTGATCTTGAGTACGCTTTTGACATGTAATTGTCTACTAGTATGACATAACAATGATATTTATAAGATCGCTTTTAGTCTTGAGATAGATTGTAAAAACAATAACACCCCTCTTTTTTCGACGGGGGGTTAAAAAATACTACCTAACATGAACATAAAGTGGAAAAAACAGTGTAGCAAATAAAAAAAGAAAACAGCTGTCGCTGTAGTAAACTAGTACGAGTATAGCTGCCACGTACGGTCCTGTCGAAATAGGCCCAAGCTCAGCATCAGAGTGAGCCACTAACACAGCCGTACAAACAATAGAAGCAAGTATAGAACCGCCCGTCATTACGCAATGCCTAGTGAACTACTATGTTGAAGCTTTCTCATTCATTATTACGTCTACGATAAGGGCTTAACACGTTTACCGATGTGTCCAGCCTGTGATAAAGGTGCGATCTATGAAAGTGTACGTATTCCAGCCGGGGCGGGGCGCTGACCGACTACCCTTGTCAAGTTGACTAGTGGCGAGTGGTACGCGGTGGAGATTTAAATCCTTTCTGGAGTGGTTAAATAAAAGGGCCCAGTGAGTGATGGATCGGATCTATATTCAAACTAGATGGAGATTAGGTACTCGACCACGAGAGTGTAAAGTGGTATCGAAGTGTCCGGATCGCTCTAAGGACACATCCTGCCATCTGATCAGGCCCTGAAGTATTCGAGTCTACGGAAAATAGTTGCTGAATAACATGTATTAAATAGATTATACTCGCAGTAATTGATCCTACAAACAGCGGTCCGATCAGTTAATTATGTGACACAATTGACAACCTTGGCCTCGCGTATGCGGATTTGGAGAAAACACTTGTTTGCTATATATGCCAAACAGGTTACACAGCCTGTTTTGTATGATTCATTACGAATGTATACTTAACAGATTTTGTTCAATGGGTCACCCAAGGATCTTCCTTATTCTGGTCTTTATTGTTGATATGGTATTGGCTGCAGGCAAATTAATCCGACATTTGAGGTGTTAAAATACTTTTGTCACCTATCACTGAAACAATTACTGTAAATTTGGAATGTGTCAGTGGACGAGGGTACTATTAAGGACTATTTGTTTGACACTTGGACCCTCGTGTGTGGAGCTTGAGAGGTGTCTGGGGACTCATAAAATATCAGTGTTTTTATAGTTACTTGAAAAGGAAACCGAAGATCTCTCCAGCAAATATGCCGCGCCAAATAAAATATTATTTCATCAGTTAAATATCAGGCCGAATAGCTACTTTTATATTATTTCCCGTTTCTCGAAAACCCCTACAGAGTGGGATTCCGAAACTCTGGGCGGCGTATGATCGCGACGGCTCGAGATTCAATAAGAGCGCGTAACTCCGCGGACATCCGCTGAATACATTATCCCGTTGAGCGGCGCCGGGGTCGCGGTCGGGTGAAGATACCACATGTGCTACATCTGGGAACTTGATTTTTATAGCTTTATATTTTTGCTAGTATTTTGGTAATATGATTGCGGATTCTCTAATCATATAAAACAAGAAAATATATTCAAAACCCTCATTTGCATTTCAAAAAACATCACTCCAAAGGTCAAATCGCATTAGTGCAACCCAGCTTTCATTTGAGACACGAGCCGCTACCTGACCCTCGCTCGGCGTCGCACGAGAAGCTCATACGTGGCCATTCCCGGCTCCCTGAAACTTTTATCACCCCCCTTTACACGCCCCGCGGGGGGCGGGGATGGGGTGGGAGAATGGGGATGCCGGGGCTCGTTCACCCGTGCTTATGACGTATGGGCTGACGGACGCCACGCGGTTGCCGGACTGATTGGCTTGTCTTAAATCTTCAATAGTTAATAGCTTGCGCTGAGAAAGGTCGGGGCGAATAGGAGTTTTCGATTAATAGCTTTTTGGATGGCATGGTCGTTGATGTTAGTATTGGTAGTTACATGATGTTAGAGATATTTAGTTTTGTTTAGTTATTAGAATTATATTTAATATTATGTTAGATGAAACAACAACAACATTTTTTTTGTCTAGTTTAGTTTGTGTATCAATGGAATTAGCACCATTTACTATTTAACATTGTTCAGTTGCCATTTTATTTGACCTCAGCAGCAAATTGCAATAAAATACCAGTGATACTGGAACATGAAAAGAGGCCAGCAAGCAGACAACGTCCTGTGTATACTTACTGCCACTGACAACAGACTCCGTGCCAAAACTTTAAGAACGAGTCGGCGTTCGGAGGTGTTTACGAACAGTTAAAAATAACAGGCAGCGAAGTAGCGCCGCTGTTGCGAGTTGGTCGCGGAGTGTTGTGAACTTGGGCCACTGCTGTGAGAACGTGTGAGAGAAAGTAAAAAAAAACAAGTAAAATTTGCTCAAACTGAAAAAAATTAATGGTTATATTTCATGGCTGGGCGCGGCATGGTCGCCTGCGGCTAGCCATGCTCGACCACAACGCGACCGCAAATAATGCGTCAAACACAATACCTTCATTTCGTGTAATCTACAACTAATTGGGAAATTTCACAACTGTATTCGCATTTCAATTACCAATGCACTTTTGTTGAAAGATTCACAAAATGTGTTATTCGGACTCTTCATTCTTATAACAAACATCTTCCCATTGACATTCCCGCACTTAAAAAACTCGTCAATAACTCGGGGGCTGTCCAAACTAAACAAAAGCGTCCTTCTTTTCAAAATTATACGGCATGAGATCCTTACTAACGGCTGTATCTAGCTGGGGATAAGGAAGACTTTCTCCCGCCTGATTGCCTCATTTTAATAGTGAAGGGAGAATGAAGATGAACCATCGCAAAAATGATATTAAACCTTGGCTGGAGGCAAGATATTACCTGAGTTTTAGGGCATTATTCACCAAGGCCCTCTCGTTTCCTATCAAGATGTTACATACTCCGTAGCTTGTAGTTACCTGGATTCTTATTTACAAATTTGCTTTTAATTAGCTACCGTAACGAACATACGCTGCAACTCTTAACATAGGAATTGAAAGAATTTGTATTTATACATAATGTTCAGTGTATGACTCTTGTTTCTTGCTAAGGATTTTGCCAGTAGTAATAATTATCGGTTCTGCTGGGTAACAAATGGCAAAATTTTTCTACGTGAAAAGGAGGGAGCACCCCATATTTTGATCAAAGCGGAATGTGATATACCGAAATCGATTAATAAAAAGTGACTAGCTTACTTCTCATTACTATGTCAATTTATTTGCAATTATGATTTACTGTTAGATTATATTAAGCTGTTAATACTTTGCATGCACTTTGATGTTACTACCGTTATTTTTGATTTGTTAAACACACACCTACAGACACAAACACACTTAACACAAACACACCCTGTCGAAAGAGGACACCATATCCAAATCGACGCACATTTCTTATCACATGTTGACCGCCAACAATCTGTCATTTCTCATCATATTCTATGTCACTTAATGCAGTACATCCCGTTGATTCTCTTCAATCATGGATAGACAAAATCTTTATGTCTCAGAAGATTTGGAGCGTTTATCAGTTGCAGACTCCTCCTACTGTGATCTGCATGACTGTATCCCGGTCGATCTGAATCTAAAACACAACCTTAAATTAATTAGTCAAAATATACGGAGCATAAACAAAAATATAGACGAATTTGAAACTTTACTAGTAAGAACTCGGGTCCAATGGGATTTCGTTATTCTGACGGAGTGCTGGCTGAGAGGAGTAAATAAGATACCATCGCTAACAGGGTATGACGGTTATATGACAAAAAATAACAACACTCAAAACGAGGGTGTCGTCGTCTACGCTAATAAAAATCTCAATGTATCCGTCGAGGAACCACCTTTTACAGATTCGAACTGCTTACAAATAACGGTGAACCATAACACTATTCTACTGTCTATCTACCGGTCACCAGCGTCAAAAGATCTATCCCCATTTCTTAATTCTCTAAACGATATGTTGCAGAAAATAGGTCGCGCCAGTAATATAATAATTATAGGTGACATCAATATAAATATATGTGAAAATTCTCAAGATCCCAATAAAAACAATTATTTAACACTATTGGCGTCATTCGGATTACTACCGGCACATACTCTACCTACTCGGCTATCCAACTGCCTAGATCATATAATCTTGAAGACGAAGCTCCCGGCCAAGGCTCTTGTCGCACATTCAGCAATTACCGACCACGAAACCATCATACTATATCTGTCAAAATTCACACCAAAACCAATACCGGCGAAAACCATTAACCGACTGAACTACGAACAAATAACAATTGATCTATCAAAACTAGACTTCACTCCATTATACAATATGCAAGATCCCAATAATGCTGCGGACTTTCTCGTTAATTCGATCAAACAGGTGATAGAGTCAAACACCAAAGAAGTCAAACTACCAAACCGAAAAAAAATCATGAAACCATGGATAACCCCTGGCATCCTCCGTTGCTTAATACACCGTGATAACATGCACAAAAAACTTAAAAAACACCCTAACGATTCGATTCTTGCAACATCATATGTACGCTACAGAAACCACTGCTCCAAAATCTTAAAACAATTGAAAAGAGAATACAATAAGAACGAATTAATGTCTTCCAAAAATAATACCAAATCCTTATGGCAGTCGATTAACAAAATAACGAACAGATCACCAGCCAGAACAGCCGCTACCAATCTCCTTTCAGTTGCATCTCCACCACATCAAGCTGTTGAGGTCATAAATGACTATTTTGTTAATACTGGTAGGAATCTGGCCGAAAAAATACACCCAATGCCCCGAATAACCCCGTCAATGAAGAATGCCCCATGTCACTCTATGTCACTTTTGTCTACTGATGAGGATGAAATAATGAGAGTGGTAATGTCTCTGCGAAGTGACTGTGCGGTGGGATGGGACAATATATCAGCAGGGTTATTAAAGAAATATTCACACATCATTGTCCCTCCTCTAACACATATCTGCAATCTGTCCTTAACAACTGGCTCATTCCCAAAAGCATTCAAAAAGGCAATAATACATCCTATCTATAAGGCAGGCAACAGAGATCAACTCACAAATTATAGGCCAATTGCTGTTTTGCCATCCTTATCTAAGGTACTCGAGCGCATACTTAACAAGAGGCTGACAGCCTATCTTGAAAAAAACAATATTCTTTCGTCATCGCAGTTCGGGTTCCGTGCCGGCAAATCAACAGGCGACGCAGTTCACGAGCTTACCGATCACATAGTTAAAAAACTTGATAAAGGCCAAAAAGTCTTAGGCATCTTCTTAGATTTGGCTAAAGCGTTCGACACGGTCTCAATTGCCATCCTTATAGAGAAGATGGAACAAATAGGAATTAGGGGTACACAGCTCAAATTATTTAAAGACTTCCTCAGTGATCGTACACAAAGCGTTAGAGTAGATTGGTATCTTAGTAAAGAGCTCCCGACCACGCACGGAGTGCCGCAAGGTAGTGTAATCGCACCTACATTATTCCTCATTTTCATTAACGATTTGTGTACGATCAACCTTCAAAACGGAAACATATTCACTTTCGCAGACGACACGGCACTTTTGTTTCATTCTGATACATGGACCAACGTATATCGTATCGCTCAAAAGGGTTTCAATATTGTATCAGATTGGCTACGTACCAACATCCTCACGTTGAACGCCGAGAAAACTAAATACATACCATTCTCGATGCGATGTACATCCCACACATTAAACTCCCACTCAATCACTGCACACACTTGCCCTAGTCCATGCAATACAGTTTGTACATGTAAGCAACTAGAAAGAACGTCTTCCACTAAATATCTCGGTGTTATTCTAGACCCTTCCCTAAGCTTTCGTCCACACATCGAAGCCCTGGCCTCCCGAATCCGAAAACTAATATATGTGTTCAAAAACTTAAGAGACGTGGCGGATGAAGGTTTACGGAAAATGGTCTATTATACTCTTTGCCAGTCTTTGCTTACGTATTGCATCACAACTTGGGGCGGTACTCATAAAACCACCATACTACAACTAGAACGTGCCCAGAGGGCTATTCTAAAGGTTTCGAACAACCTACCTTTCCGTTACCCAACTGAAGACCTTTATAAGCAGAGCAAAGTCTTGACAGTAAGGCAACTTTTCGTACTACACACAATACTTAAACAGCACAGTTTGCTTACCTATAAGCCCTCGTCGCTACAGGGCAAAAGACGCTATAATCCTACCGAGGCCAATAAACAACACCTCAAGACTCAATTCACAATTCGCTACTTTTGTTTCATGGGAGGATACCTCTATAACAATATCAATAAAACTAAAAATATATACCCATTAACTAAACTAGTATGCAAACACCATTTGATAGAATGGCTGTTAACACTAAACTATGAATCAACCGAAAAGCTATTGTTGATTCCCAAATAACAGGATCCAAAATACAAATCACAAACACACACACAAACACACACACACACACACACACACACACACACACACACACACACACACACACACACACACACACACACACGCATATACTTATACCAAACCACTACCCCAGACATCACCTAGTGAATTTATTTGCACATGTACATGTAAAGTTGATAAAAAAACCTGGGATGGAGGCCTGGTGGCCTGAAATACAGGCTAACGCCCAGTTTAGGCACCAGTCTCCCACAATAATTTAAGTTATAAAAATTGTGTAATTTATATTTTTTTTTTTGTGAATGTACATTGTGGTGAGAAAATAAATGAATTATTATTATATTATTATTATATGCTAACCGAAGCAACCTCAATTTTCTTAAGGGTATACTTACCTACATTATCTCAATAAGTACTATGTATTTTATAAACTACATAGTTTGAAGTGGTAATGACCATACACAACCTGAAAACGGTAAACAGCAACCCCCCGGCTACTTGCGGCACGCCGCACGCCGCCGCGCCGCCGCGCCGCCCACACATTTGTAATAGAGCGAGCGAGCGCAGCGAGGGCGGACATTGGAGGCCTGTTACAGTTACAGTAATGCACGATTGCCGAGGTTGTTGTATCGAGGTCACTGTGTTATTGTACTGACGTTTAATTAAATGAATTATAGACGACGAATAAAGCAAATAACATTGTGTATTTAAAAAATAGTATTGGAACAGGAATGTATCCATCAAGCTCATGTTATATCGGATATGTTATATGTAAAGTAAGGGTTGAGTAATACATTGTTAATGCCTATGATATGAAGACCGACCGGTTTAAAAATGGAATACCTAGATGTAGAATCAGAATTAAAAAGGTAGCAGTTAATCATAAAATTGTATGATACGGCGCCGCAAAAATAATGTTCTTTCTACGTTGCGTGCAAATAGCTACAATAAATGACGTCATTCATTTGTCGGGAGAGGGTTGCTCCGCTCCATCATGCGGCGTAATGAGCGCCACACGTGGCTGTGTGTGGCTGTCTGAGGCTGTCTGTGGCCGTCCGTGTGTGTAATAACGCAGCTGTAGATTCCCGCGAGAATAAGGGTATAAGGTATTTGTTCTGGCGTCGCCGGCAGGGGTCGTGTTTGCGCTTTTTGCGGAGATAACTTATGCGGAGTTTGTTATGAGTAGAGACAATGTTATTAAGATGATACATATACCTATAGATATTATATCTGCTTATACATATAAGATCTGATGTAAGAACGAGTTATTACTTCACATATCACGAAGTTGGCATCTCTTGGGATTTCTGAGTATTCTCCAAAACGGCTCTATCTCTCTCGGCTCACGGTAAACGCAATCTTAATTGCCTCAGGGTAACATTGGTGGATGCTTCCTATCAATTGAATCTAATTCGACCGGAGAGCGAGTGGCAACTTGTTACCTTGTTACTTCGCAAATAGATCGCCCGTTATGCCTCGGCAGAGGGGGGACGGGGTAAAGGGCGGGTGATTTGAATTATAAATGAGTGAAGTAGAGGATAGTTTGGGCGGGGGTGCGGGGTGCGGGGTGCGGGGTGCAGAGGGGATGTTTACTGAAATAATTACCGTGGTCACCTCGCGACTCGACCGCTAACACGAAGACGGTGACCAGATGGCTTCCACATCAGTGAGCGACGAGTAGAGTAACATGTGGTGTAAGATACAAATCGATACAAATACTATTAACCAGGAAATAGACTTCAAAAACACTGATTTTGTGTGAATCCATTCTGACCTGTATGACTTGTTATCATATACTTAATTCAAATCAACAACTCGTGAAATCTAAACAAATGCAACTACTCCGCGAGTCGGCGCCACAACTTGCACAAAACTAACGACCATACACAAGCACAACCAAAGCACAACGGACGTGCAATGCTGTAGCACAAGCAATACAACATAGGTATGTGTTTTGCGCCACATTCTGTTCTCCGCAAATTATAAAAGTAAATTATTAGCAGCGGCGCGCGGCGCGCGGCGGGCGGGCGCTCGGAGCTCGCTCTTTTGTGCCCGACATTCGTAGTTTAATAAACAGAGCGATACGCTCCCATTGTGCACCTTTGCCGTGAGCAAGTAGTACCTACAGCCCCGCGACCACGTACACGGATACACTCGTCGTGACTCCAATACCGGGGTGTTGAGGACTATTTTGTCGTGTACGATGCGTATCGGCGTGTTCACCTGTGGGAATAGAGTCGGGGACGACAGTCGGCACAAGTTTTAATTAATCCGCACAGTTCCAGCGCCGCCCGCCGCCCGTCGGCTCGCTGCGACTGATCTGCGGGGAAGCGGCGTTTTTTGGTATTCGTCACGAATGGGATCAATGTTTTGGAAAACAACTTTATTGTTGTAAAAATGAAAGGAAGATGAAACATTAATTAGACAGAGCTCAATAAGAAATATTACAATCACAACAAAAATATATTAAATATTAGAATAGAAGACTAAAAAAAATATAACAGAACAGGACAAGTGTGAATGTGTCTCACGGCTAGACCGAATGGATTTTCAGATCAGCCTCATGTCAGCATAGCTTGGCGAAGTTAGTATAAGAGACGATAAAATATTTACAACATCCGCGACTCTACCTGTATGTCAAGATTACCATCACGAACTAATCCGTTTCATGTTGTAGGTACCCATGCTTCCCGATGAGACATGGGAATCGCGTATGTTTAGAAATTATATTCCCAAGCACCATGAAGAGATGAAGCCGGGGTCACACGCACATTTGCATCCCAATAGAAATGATAAATCACACCAAAGGCCTTCATTTCCAGCGCGGGGAGAGGCGGCGGTAGAAGCCCTCATTGTCAAATGCGTGGAGAGCCGCGCGCACCCGCCGGCCGCAGCACTACTAACAGGCAGCTGCACTTGTGATGGCATGTTGGAACGCGTAGAATTAAACTTACGATATTCATGTAGAACTGGTTACTCAAAGCTCTTTGGAATACCGAAATAAGTTGAACGCACGTTGACCACACAGACCATGAGTGTTAATAAGGAAATAGTGGCAGAGTAAACAGCAGTAAAGAAAAAAAAATGTTCAAGCTCGAGCAAGAACAAAAGTAGGTACTTATTCCATGACTGTAAATATTCAAATTATGTGAAATTTACACAATGAATAGTTTTCCATAAATCTAAAGCTAGCTTTTTTATGTCGGTCGACGTCAACGCTCCCGACGCACCGACCGTGTCGTAATGATCGCGTGTTCCTACTAAAGTGACGTCACTCCGCCGGACAGCGATCGATGTAGCGGTGACGTCACGCATGGGACAATATTCAGCCGAGCTATGAGGGTCATATTCGTTGAGCTGGACGTCAAGAAGCCTTTGTTTTAAATCCCAGCAATGACATTTGTCCAATGAGACTTGAAAAAGGAGATGAGTAACTGTTTGGGACGACCATGAGATAATTCATACTCGTAACTGCAGACATAATAATATTTAACAGCGTTAGTAATGTATACCGCGATGATGGTGCGGAACAACCCTCTCGGAACAATTGTATTACGTCATTAATAACAAAAAGCGGTTTGCACACAACGTTGTTGGAGCCACACGCCACGTGTTGCCAAGTTATCGTAAACAAATAAGTGGACTTCGTTTAAGTGTCTAGACACAAGGGATTCAATTATTCCAAAATAGTTTTCTGAGCGTTATATTGATTTAATTTTATTTAAATATATCCACTATGAATGAATTCGATGAAGAGGTCTCTCGACGAATCCAACTCGGCTGGGCAGCGTTCGGGAAGTTGCGTAATATCTTCTCGTCCGAAATTCCGCAGAGCCTGAAGACTAAGGTCTTCAATCAGTGTGTGTTGCCAGTGATGACCAACGGATCCGGAACTTGGTCCTTCACAGTTGGCCTACTGCATAAGCTTCAAGTCACGCAGCGAGCTATGCTCGGAGTTTCTTTGCGTGATAAGATCCGGAATCAGGATATCCGCAAAAGAACCAAAGTCACCGACATAGCTCACAGAATCAGCAAGCTGAAGTGGCAATGGGCAGGCCACATCGCTCGTAGAACCGACAACCGTTGGGGAAGAAAGGTTCTCGAGTGGCGACCTCGAACCGGAAGACGCAGAGTTGGACGGCCCCCCACTAGATGGACCGACGATCTGGTGAGAGTCGCGGGGAGCCGTTGGATGCAGATAGCGGGCAACCGTCCATTGTGGCGTTCTATGGGGGAGGCCTATGTCCAGCAGTGGACGTCTTCCGGCTGATGATGATGATGATGATATCCACTAAGCAGTCATATATTATTATTTACACGACCCACTGTATGGACTCACTATAATCCAAATTTGCAAACAATAATGTTTCTTATGTCAATGTAACTTTTTTGAAATAAAGTTATCTTAAACCCAATATAATGATTAAAAAAGTGTATCTAAAAGATAATGATCTCTTCTATCTAAGTGGGTCAACCTAGCTGACGAACACTTAATCCACCAGCGATCAATTTCCTGCACATTACCATTAATGTACAAATGGTTAGAACCGAGACAACTAATTTGCCAAATTACAGGATTAACATGGCGGTAAGTGCAGCCAATTAGTAGGATGGCTCTGTTCACAGGTGTCGCAGTGTTCATCTTGCACTTGGATTAAATAAATCATTACATATATTATTAGTCATAATTAGCAGCGTTTTCCAGATATAGGCGGAAGTAGTGGACAGTAATAGCGCTGTATCGATTGCGGCTGCTGCGGGACGCCGCCGCCGCGGCCGGGCGCGTGCTCGTGGCGGCCGCGGCCGCGCGCCTGCCACTCGTAAAGAATCGCTGTGTTCATGTGGAATTAATGCACAATTTATTCACAGCCTTCTTCAAATCTAGATATTATACTCCAATAATCTCTCCGTGTCACTTTAAATTCACTACGTCATATTACTTCAAATGAATGCTACCAGGGCAGTCTGGTGAAAATTAATAAGTTCGAGATCGGATTCAGTAGTCGTGACGGTCATAATATATGTCTTTTTGGACTGGAGGCCTGTAGCCTGAGCCCTTTCTTATTTTAAAAAAGAGATCGACTTAGTTCTTTTTATTAATGAACCAAACGGATGTTTCTACTTTAATAATTTAACTACATGATAATGTGAACATCTCATATGAAACACGCGCCGCCCCGTTCGTCGCATTAAAGTTGTAACCGAACGGAACTTAATAATAAGATCGTGTCGCATTCAAGTCGCCAGACTTACGTCTGGCGAGTCTGGCGACTTGAATGCGACATGGTAATGTTTTAAAATTGGTAACATTCAAAGTATTTGTTGAATGCGGAGGAGGTAACTAACGAACGTGTTAAATTTTTAACATGGAGTTGCAGGGGCTCTGCTGGAAAATGATTTGTACCCATGCCGTGTAAAGTATTCCTCTCCATCCACTATTATTGTCTTCTTCCGTTGCATTCTCTGACTTAGACAGGAGCAAACACTCTTTGTATCGGGTCTAACGTCAATATTTCATTTTAAAGGTCATGTATTTAAGCCTAAAATAAAGGGTTTAAACGCTTACCAGGAGTGTACCTTGTACTATTAAATCATTTCAAAAGACAATTTCGTTTTTACTGTGCTTTAAAGTATAATAAAAATAGTTCATTTTTGATTCAATACGCCTATAGCATTGCCATGATATTCCTAATAGATATTTTATTTAATTAATAGATAGATGCATTATTTTTCCCTAGCCTGTTCAATCACCCACCTAATATGTCGAAGTGAAACAGGTACTGTTGGGCTCTGGCGCTTCGCCAGCCGCTGCCGTGCCTCGCTCGCTTCGCTCGCTCTGCTCGCGTGTGTTGGACACGATTCTCACCCTAACCTGTTTCGTAGTTGTTTTGATAACGTTTTATTTAAATTAAAACTTGACATTTTAGGAACTATGCATATGCACAATCAGTAGGTACACAATTACTTTATTCGTATGTACATAGATTGCTTCTTTGTTACGTAGTCAATAAAGTTTCAGTATGTAGGACATTAATCGGTTCTGAAATGTCGATGTATTAGTAATGATGCATTGTTAATACTATAATGCATCATCGCGGTGTAATCCGCTCTGAATTAGCCGCAAATCTGCTCTGAATCGGATCGTTTCGGTAGGACTGCGGTATCCTTTGTTCTACAGTATACTCCATCGCGTTATGTATATTACGAAAACTATTATGAGATAACAGGTAGAGTCATCGAGCAAACTAAGTCAGTATATCGAGCAAAGTACCCACAATACAAGCATTGCTCAGTTTTGAGATCATATTATAGGGAGTATTTTGGTCTGGCGATATTTATTTATCACCGACAGTGTGAGTACTTACATTACCATCAGTTTTATCTCAGCGAGTAAAGGCACGCCTCGCGGTACTACTGAGGCCACTCAAAGATATTGGCCCGCTCCCACTCACTCCACCCAGCGATGCTGAGCGAACACGAGATGTGCTAGATGTGCTGAGTACTATTGAGCTAAAGTTTACTTACCGCTTACATCACGTCTCAGACTTATTTCTCGCCAATATATCAGCCCCTTATGTGCAAAGGAATTCACCATCAATTTCTTTGTTATAAGCTAATAAGCTTATTATTAGTGAAACTCATCATAACCATTTATAATCAGTTGGCCTGTCATAATGTTCTTCATCATCGCGCGGTCTGCCTTAGTATCCGCTGTTTAAACAACTAAGACCCATCAATTGATTGTAAATTTTAATACTTAGTCACCCTTTTGTGGTGTATAGACTAGTGAAAATAGCAAGCGGATAGATGTTTCCGTGCGAGAAAAGTGCGAAATCCGTGTGTTATAACTTGTGTCCTTAGCTTTGAGTCCGTAATTGTATCGTAATTGCGTCTAAGTATAAAATCTATAATTTGAGCAGGATCAAATTCACGTAACGACGGTAGTTTGTTTTCATGTCACAGACGAGGTAAATTAAATATCGCGCTTATGGTGTTCACTACGCCACTTCGACATATATTTCACTGAATCACACTACACCTTATGAGCACATTTCCTTGTCATAATATGATTTGAAGTTTTCATAACTATCACATTTAACACTAATACACGCCATTGTTCGCCTTTTGTTTTATCTGTAGGTACAAGAAACTACATTCTCATCTACAGTAGACATCAACTAAAGTAATTCTATGAATAAATGTATTGTAGAGACAGCCCACGCTCTGACCTTTAAAAACCTTTTGTAATTACATTACTTAGTTCTCATCTCATTGTTTTCGCGGAGAAATGAATCGAAATCATCATACATTATATTCTTCGGGTGGGTCATATTATACACAACAAAGGAAACATTTCAACAGGGTTGGTAGCAAAGAAATTGTTATATTTGGAAGGTACTGGATATACATTCCGGAAATATGTACATAGAGTTTCAGCCGTTATTGCAATATCTCGCGCAATGAGTACCGCGGTGGCTCTAAAATAATATTAAGTCTCACGTCAGTCAAGCAATATTCAAGCCTCACTCGGTCATCCACGCCTCAGTCCTACATCAGTCAGTAATTCAGTCAAACTAAATCACACAAACAGTTGCTAATCAATACACGTCTAACAGCGACATCTATTATTAAGTGGTTCAAGATGTCAGAAGAAACATTAATAAAACTCTTTGAAAAACTAAACGTAGATTTAGATAAAAAAATGGGGAACTTAGAAGAAAACATCACTAGGAAAATCAATGAGAATTTTAACGAAAAATTTATGGAGTACCAAAAAGATTTAGAGGAAATAAAAAGAATAAATAAAGATCAGGAACGCCGTTTAGATGCTATAGAAAAACATATAAGAAACAGGAATTTAGTTTTATTTGGTGTAGAAGAAGAAGAAAAATCCTATTTTGAGTTGGAAAATATATTAATGGCAATTATAACTGAGAATCTACTCGTAGAATGCAATAAATCTGATATTGAATTTATGAGAAGATTAGGAAGAAGGGGACCAAAACCCAGGCCAATAGTCTTCGGTTTAACCACACTTGGGAAGAAAATCGAAATTTAAAAAAAATAAATCTAAGTTAAGGAGTACCGGAGCATACATTAAAGAAGACTACCCATTAAAAGTTCTGGAAACAAGGAAAGCACTGCAACCTCAACTCAAAGAAGAGCTACAAAAAGGAAAAAAAGCCACAATAAGATATGATAAACTAATCATTTTGAAGGACAAGCACAAAAAACATTCAGCAGGACAAGAAAATCAAAACAAGAAAAGAGCGCTAGACTTATCCCCACCAAATGAGAACATCGAAGGAAATAACACAAATACATCAACAGTCAGCCAGACTACCACTCAACAATTAACCCAAGCTGCGAAGAAAAACAAAACATCATCAAATAATCCACCTTTCTCCAAAAACATAACCCAGTACTTAAAGCCTCAACCTTCAGCTTCATATATTATAAACAACTCAACAAAGAGCAAACAAATTCCTACACAAGAAAAAGTAAAAAATCAGCAGGCATAGCAACTACCTAAGAAACCTTCTAGCGGAACACCGCTCCCAAGACGGCTTGTCACCGTGGGAGTTGTAGACAATAACCCCCCAGTCTCTAAAATTAAGCTAATAAGACAACAATTAAAAATCTCTACTTACAACGTGAGGTCTCTATCTTCGACAGAGAGATTTATGGAGCTGACAACAGCATTACAGAAAATAAAATTTGATGTATTAGGTCTTTCGGAAATAAGACGACAAGGGTGCAACATAGAAGAACACAACGATTACATTTTCTGTTATATCGGAGAAACACCCGGCCTATACGGCGTAGGGTTTCTAGTAAAGAAAGAATATAAAAACAACTTTACAAGTTTCACTGGTTTATCTGAGAGAGTAGCTCTACTGCAGCTGACTTTTGATGGCGGTCCTCTATCTATAATCCAGGTGTACGCACCAACGGAAAGCTCAAACGAAGAAGAACTTGTCAAATTTTATAATACTCTAGAAAAAGCTCATGAAATATCCGATAAGAATGTAATAATAATGGGAGACTTCAACGCAAAGATAGGTCAACCAAAAGAAAATGAAAACCTAATCATGGGCAAACATGGTTATGGATTAAGAAACAAAAGAGGAGAAACTCTAATACACTATGCATACGAACACCGACTATCGATCATGAATTCCTTCTTCAAAAAAAAACCTAATAAAAGGTGGACCTGGATATCGCCAGACCAAAAAACCAAGAATGAAATAGACTTCATTTTGACTAATCTGCCAAACAACATTACAAACATAGAAATCCTAAATAACGTCGAGTTTCCATCTGACCACCGAATAGTTCGAGCTACATACCTCTTAGAAACGCCAAAGAAAAGCAGAAAATCTTACAAAAACCCTCCAAAAATACCTAAAACTGTAGACCAAGTAAAGTCATACCTGTATAACCTAGAGCAAAATATCAAATATATGAAGCCATTAACAGACTATGATAATGTGCAAAATTACTACAACAAACTGGAACAAATCATCAAAAATAGCTTGAAAATGAATGAGGATGAAAACGCAACAAAGAAGAGACATCAGTTTTTTAGTAAAAATACGATAGAATTTATAGAAAGGCGAAATCACCTCTTGAAAACAAAACACAAAACTAAAGCAATGAAAAAAGAACTCAGCAAGCTATTTAAAACAACGAGTAGAGCGATAAAAAAAGACTATCATGAACACAGAAACAAAATCATAGGGAAAAACCTGAAATGTTACAGAAGCACTAAAAGAGCATATAAAGAATTGACTACACACAAAAACTGGATTCAAAATCTAAGAGACGGCCAGAAAGAAATAAAAACTAGAAAAGATATCATAGATTGTGCTACGATATATTACAAAGACCTCTACGCAAAACTTCCAGAGGACCTTAATGATAAAAACGAACTCACAGAAACAGGTACAAAGGAAGAGATAGAGCAAATCAGAGAAAACGAAATCCTTAAACACATTGAAAGATTAAAATCCGAAAAAAGTCCTGGACCAGACGGTATAAATAATGAAGCTTTAAAGATGGGGGCCAAGCTACTGGCCTTACCATTATCCCACCTGTTTAATATGGTAATAAACACAGGAGTGGTACCAAAACAATGGAACATCTCGGATATAATATTGATTTATAAAAAAGGGAACCCTCTCGACATAAGTAACTACCGACCAATTAGCCTACTCTCAAGTATATACAAGCTCTTTTCCTCAATACTACTAAACAGAATAAGCCCTCTGATTGACAACTTGCAAGCAGTAGAGCAGGCTGGTTTTCGCTCTGGATTCTCTACGATAGATCATATTCATGCCGTGGAACAGATAATAGAGAAGTATAAAGAGTTCAACAGGCCCCTGTACATAGCCTTTATAGACTACACAAAAGCATTTGATAGCATATCACATAATGCTATCTGGAAAGCGCTGGACTCATGTGGAGTCAACCAAAAATACAGCAGCATTTTAAGAAGCATATATCAAAATAGTATAAGTAGACTAAGGCTGGAGTCAAGAGGTGATGTAATACAAATTGGCAGAGGCGTCAGACAGGGTGACCCTTTATCACCTAAGCTATTCATTGCAATCCTAGAGAACGTATTTCGAGAATTGAATTGGAGAGAGGAAGGTATCAAAATAGCAAATACATACCTGAGCCACCCCAGATTCGCTGATGATATTGCTTTATTTGCTGAATCTAGTAGTGGACTTGAAAGAATGATATGTTCATTAGATTCCGAAAGTCAAAAAGTTGGTCTGCAAATGAATATAAGCAAAACAAAAGTAATGACAAACAGCAAGCAAAACAAAATATCTTTAAATAAAACAGAAATTGAGTATGTAAGTAACTATATATATCTCGGCAAGCAAGTATCATTTAATGACGAAAACACCGAAGAAGAAGTCAGTAGACGGATTACACTAAGCTGGAACAAATTTTGGGCACATAAAGAAATTCTTAAAGGTGCATTCTCACTATGTATGAAAAAAATTGTTATAGATACCTGTCTCCTACCTTGCCTAACCTACGGATGCCAAACCTGGGTCTATTCAACCAAAACCAGGAATAAAATAGTCACCTGTCAAAGAGCTATGGAGAGGAGCATTCTGAACATAAAGAAAATACACAAAATCAGAAGCGATGTAATAAGAAAAAGAACAAAAATCACAGATGCTATCCAATATGCTCTTAAGTTAAAATGGCAATGGGCAGGCCACATCTCGAGGCTTAAAGACCAACGTTGGACTATTAAAACTACAGAATGGGCAGGACCCATCGGAAAGAGAAGCGTTGGTAGACCAAGGAGGCGATGGGCGGACGAAATAACGGCCACGACAGGAACAGGATGGATGGACGTAGCGAAGGACAGAGTCCAGTGGAAGAGACTGGGGGAGGCTTTACCCAGTAAGGGGTCCACATCGCTGGGAAAAATAGAAAATAAGACTAACAACCATCAAACTATTTTTTTTTTTTTCTCCTTTCTCTTTTGTTATTATTATTTGTTTATTTTTTATTTTTTTCCTTTTAATTAAGTAATTTACTAACCAACAGAACTTGGATCATGGATGTGGAATAAAAAGCTTTTTTATTTTATTTATTTAAATCACACAAACAGAACACAAGCCAGACCTAAAGCCAAGATAAACTTATTCAAACTTTGAATACTGACGCGTGTCTGTTACATTCACCTGTACTTCTCAAAGTTAAAGTAATTCAAATGAAAAAACATGCGCTCCTAACAGAGGGGGTGCGAGCTCGTAAAGTCACGCCTAGGGCAGACAGTCGACGACTTCAGCCCTTGTGGCAACCTCCCGGCACCACCGTCCCTGAGAGAAGGTCATCGTCTAGCGGAGCTCACGGTTTAATAATCTGTTAGTTTCTAGGTACTGTATTCCTATCATTATTCTTATTGTGAACTAGCTGAGCCCGCGACTTCGTCCGCGTGCAATTTAGCTTAACAAAAAAGCCCGCTCCCGCGTTCTGAGCCCGCGCGACAGGACCTTTTGGAACGAAGTTGATGTTGATGAAGTTGATGAAGTACCGACACTTTTTGCTATAGTTGTAAGCCGTGCGGCTTGCGCGTGTTTCTCTGTCTGTCTCTCTCTCTCTCACAGTCAGTCAGTCAGTAGGTCGGTCGGTCGGTGAAGGTGAAGGTGAAGGTGAAGGTGAAGGTGAAGGTGAAGGTGAAGGTGAAGGTGAAGGTGAAGGTGAAGGTGAAGGTGAAGGTGAAGGTGAAGGTGAAGGTGAAGGTGAAGGTGAAGGTGAAGGTGAAGGTGAAGGTGAAGGTGAAGGTGAAGGTGAAGGTGAAGGTGAAGGTGAAGGTGAAGGTGAAGGTGAAGGTGAAGGTGAAGGTGAAGGTGAAGGTGAAGGTGAAGGTGAAGGTGAAGGTGAAGGTGAAGGTGAAGGTGAAGGTGAAGGTGAAGGTGAAGGTGAAGGTGAAGGTGAAGGTGAAGGTGAAGGTGAAGGTGAAGGTGAAGGTGAAGGTGAAGGTGAAGGTGAAGGTGAAGGTGAAGGTGAAGGTGAAGGTGAAGGTGAAGGTGAAGGTGAAGGTGAAGGTGAAGGTGAAGGTGAAGGTGAAGGTGAAGGTGAAGGTGAAGGTGAAGGTGAAGGTGAAGGTGAAGGTGAAGGTGAAGGTGAAGGTGAAGGTGAAGGTGAAGGTGAAGGTGAAGGTGAAGGTGAAGGTGAAGGTGAAGGTGAAGGTGAAGGTGAAGGTGAAGGTGAAGGTGAAGGTGAAGGTGAAGGTGAAGGTGAAGGTGAAGGTGAAGGTGAAGGTGAAGGTGAAGGTGAAGGTGAAGGTGAAGGTGAAGGTGAAGGTGAAGGTGAAGGTGAAGGTGAAGGTGAAGGTGAAGGTGAAGGTGAAGGTGAAGGTGAAGGTGAAGGTGAAGGTGAAGGTGAAGGTGAAGGTGAAGGTGAAGGTGAAGGTGAAGGTGAAGGTGAAGGTGAAGGTGAAGGTGAAGGTGAAGGTGAAGGTGAAGGTGAAGGTGAAGGTGAAGGTGAAGGTGAAGGTGAAGGTGAAGGTGAAGGTGAAGGTGAAGGTGAAGGTGAAGGTGAAGGTGAAGGTGAAGGTGAAGGTGAAGGTGAAGGTGAAGGTGAAGGTGAAGGTGAAGGTGAAGGTGAAGGTGAAGGTGAAGGTGAAGGTGACGGTGAAGGTGTCAAAATCGGTCCAGCCGTTTCGAAGATACTCTTTGATTTCATGTGTTTTTATTTTCTTACGCGGAACCCTAATTGTTTTTATAAAATTTAAGTACCCTAAGTTACTCCTTATAACATCAGCTATCTGCCAGTGAAAGTCCCGTCAAAATCGGTCGAGCCGTTTTCGATTACCCGAACAAACATACAGACAGACAGACAGACAGACAGACAAAAACATTTTAAATCGCGTTTTTGTTATAGGTGTTGTATGTACTTCCATGTACATTTAGTGAAAAGGTGTTATTTTGATATTACAAACAGACACTCCAAACTTAATTAATTTGTATAAATGAGATAAAAAAATTCGCCAAGTGCTTGTCGAGCCATGCACAATGAAGGGTTCCGAGTCATTGAAGGTAATCTGGTTAAAATTTCACCCCAGGTTGAAATAGGTACTAAAGTTGTATACCTACATACTACTACCGCCATCCACCGACATCATTAAATACTAAGAAATAGTCTAATGATCATAAAACATACATTTAATGCTATTATTTAATTGATATTTAGTAACAATGTGTCCATTTTCGACTGCATAATCTTATTAATGTTTTTGCAATAGAAAAATGTAAGAAGTGTCGGAATTCATTAAGTAAATTTAGATTTAATCTTTAAAAGTTAAAAATCTTGCTAACGGAATTTTTGATGATAAAATGTTGTATGAAAACACCATTTTATTTGAAAATGCCTTTTCAACAATAACTACCTTTAAAGTATTTTTGTACCAAATTACATCAACATCCGTTGTAAACTGTAAAAGTTATCACCCTGTGACGGGTCGGGACAGGCAGACGGACGGACGGACGGACTGGATGATCTTATAAGGGTTCCTCGTAGGGACTACAGAACCCTAAAAACTATTTAGAATTATTTGGATTATTCGCTGTTTTAGGTTTCGCAAACCAAACATTTAATTTTCTTCTCTAAAATCTTAATCGGGGCGTTCTTTTGTGGTTTGTGTGGCCTCAAATTGGATTGTGTGCCCTTCAATCCTGAATTTGGTAACAATTTCGTTTTCTTTGCCGGCTGCGATTGATAAAATCTGCAGCGGTTGTTTTCTTTAATCTGGGCGATGATGGTCTCAACTCCCGACTCCTGGAACCCGCCTAGCAATATTTATTATATTTGGCAAGTTTCGAAACGAACCACCCGACGAGAGAGAAGCTCACAATTACGTTACTGATGTCTACCTGTCACTTTCATGAAATCTAATTTAGTGAATAAACTAATTACTATTTACTTAATTGCAAATTTAAAAAAGTCTATTATGTAACAAGCTTTTCGGTTGACTTAAGGGAGAATACGTTCTATTTAACAATAAAATACATAGAAAAACAGTGCCATGTAGGGACGCCCGAAAGAAGCGAAGCTTCATAGTACCTATAAAGCGTAGGGCGCCGCAGCCACCACTCTGTATACCTATATGTATATATTATCGTGTAACGCTACTGACGATTAGCTCGGATAGAGTGGCCGTGTGGCGAGCACCCCGAACGTCCGTTTAGAAGCTTCGCTTCTATAAGATTTGTAGACGATTTATTTTTATTCGATTCGTTTTTGTTTGATATTAAAGCAAACAGGCGCTTTATTCTGCAAACAAAAGTTTATTCGACAAACGTATAAGCTAAAATAATTTAAGTACCTACTTTTATTTTACTGCTCACAAAATAAAACAGCGCGAGTACTCGATTTTATTTCGATCACAGAATCGGAATCGAATCGAGATTACAATTTCAATACGCTCGGAGGCTTTTCAGTAAAATTGTTTGAAGCAATCAACGCGGACGTCCGGGGAATGTACTACAATGCAATCAGGATTTACGCGAAACGGATACATAGTCCGGCACAAGGACCGCGGCTGGTCCCGCCGCGCCAACCATGCCGGCGCGTCTTTAAGAACTTGACGTAACAGGCAACGGGGATGGGAGGCGGGTCGTGCGAGGGGCAGAGCAGCGCGGGGCGGGGCGGGGATCGATCGCGGCTCCTCATCAGGGGCGCCCGGCGCTGGCTGCACCCCGGGGACCTGTTCGTTATGAACCTTAATTATGTTGCGATCCATTGATGCGTTTTTTTCGACGTGTTCTTGAGGACACCTCCATGTTTGGCGAATTGGTTTTCCGACTCGTGTCAGCGGCGCGCCGCCTGTTACCTGCCGGCTATGCTATGTGTGTGCCGCACAGCGCCGAGCGCCGCCCGCCGCGGGGACTCGACAGTAAACAAGTCGGGTCGGGGTCAGGTGCTGCGAATTGCAGAGGGAAAATATTTATAGCAGAAATTATTTTAGCTCAGCTTCAGGGACTTTTTATTATGAAAAAATGGGTAAAGTTGACTATATTAAGTACTCAATTTTCGATTACAGCGAGCACTAAGAAAATTAACCAAATGATATATATTGCTTAAAGATTAGACACAAAAGTCATCGATGGTTTTCTACAATTTATCTTTATTTCACCATATAACGATCGCTTAGCGGAGTGGCAAGAGCGCGAAGGGGAGTGAGCTGGGCGTCACCACCGGGTGGTTGCAAGTTCAATACCCAGCTTTCGGAAATGGCCTTTTCGTAATTTGTCCTGGTCTGGGTGACTGGGGCTGGTGGTCTAGGAACGCCCCCAGTCCTTTGTGCGGCACCTGTTTAAATAACCTACAAACAGTTCACGATACTACGAATGCATCGCAAGGGCTTTGCGCTACGAATTTCTACAAAAATTAGCTACGTTGCTACGATTTAAGTGCTACCGCTACTCGCTACAAATCGATGTGTGGTACTGCTGGCGGCCAGAGGCACCTTTCGGAATGCTACGCCAAGCTACGCCGCGGGCCACTTCCGCTCGTGTTGCATTGCAGTGGGGATTTAATGTTTTATACACTTATTTATGAACACTAAGTCTTACGTCTATATACTCATTCTCGCTGCAGCCGCGTTCCGATGTGTACGTGTTTGCTGTCATAATATAATTTGTAATTATATCGGACAGCGCGGCGCGAGCCGTCGCACGTAACTTTGTTGCCATGAGTACTGAACTAATAATAATAATAATAATTTATTTATTGGACCAAAATTATGTTTACATAAAACATGCAGAATCCTGCCTCCTAGATTAGCGCAAGCTGTGGCCTAGGAGACAGTTCCTTCCCAGTTAAGTGCTACTAGTTCTATATTATTAACCCCCGACGAAAAACGAGGGGTGTTATAAGTTTAACATGTGTATCTGTGTATCTGTGTATCTGTGTATCTGTGGATCTGTGTGTCTGTCTGTGGCAACGTAGCGCCCAAGCTGATGAACCGATTTCAATTTTGTTTCTTTTGTTAGATAGGTATTCTGATCGAGAGTGTTCTTAGCTATGTTTCATGAAAATCGGTTCAGCCGTTTGAAGATCATCAGCTCTTTTGTAGGTTAAAAAAGCCACATTCACGGCCAAAACCAATTCCCTCGGCTCGAATCCAGTCGAAATTTGAGATGATTGGATTTAGATTTATTATATTTTTAAATGATCGTAATAGTCTGAACTGGCTTTTTACAATATTATAAATTTGAAAAGTTTCCCTGATTCTGAAAAAAATGAATATTTTATCAATTTTATTGAGATTTGTGTATGAACTAAACTAAAGACGTTCCATAAGTCACGTTTCAAATGATGGATACGCGCATGCGTTAAATTTTGTTTGGTTTGTTAATGGTCATGGAATATTACGCTCTAATAATTCTAGAGGGCGTTGCTCCGCCATTGACAAAGAATATAAAAAAACTAATCTAATTTAAAATAATTTTAGCATTATTGAAAATTCTTCCCCTAGGCTGCTCCCGTCTACCTCAACCAGAGTTATTACATCAAATTGAATCATAATTGATAATATTTTACTAGGAATAAAACCTCCGTGACATCAATATTTAGATTCGTTGTCTATTCTAATGTCAATTATTATAATGTCATAACAAAATAATGTCTCATATTTTTACACAGATTTTCTGTTGATTTTTGTATATCTTAGATTATAAATGAGGAAGCCAAAACAAATGATTTAATGGTGCTTTCATAATCTGGCATCGAAACTAGTTGTACCAGATGAATTTGCGAGATGAGCTATGGATACTGAGCTACGGGAGCTACGCAAATCGCACTAACATCATTATTTGGAAGAACTAGGTAAATTATACATTTGATGAACAGGTCATCGCATCGGGGGTTTTTAAATTTTCAATTTAGAGTTATTTTAATATTATAAGAGTATGACTTAATATTAAACTTAGTAAATATCCCACAGCGGGAACGATAATATGGAAAAAGATAATACAAACTTATTGAAATAGCAACTAAAAAATAAATCAAAAAGAAGAAAAATACAAATAACTCCATAGACGTTAAAGCATGTAGGTCTGGAGGAGGTATAAATCTGTCTCGGTACGTATGTGGTCGTGTGCAGGGGTAAATGTGTATAAGTATGTAGGGGCGAAGTGGTGTGTGGAGAAGTACAACGGAGTGAGGTAAGTATGTATTAATGCGTATTTGTGCAGAAGGAGATATTGTAGTATTTAAAAGGTATTTATGCCATGCTAAAAACTAATCAGTAGATATGGCATAATGCTTTATTTTATAACAATCAATAGTTGTTCAGTTTCATCGTACGTAAGTTTATTTAGCCATTCTGTTATGGTTTTTTTAATTTTATAATCTGACATTTTTTTTACTTTATAGGTATTATTGAATAAATTATATATTTTTGGAGCTAATACATTGTACTGGTGCTGGGCAAATATGCTTTTGGTGCACGGAATGGGGAAGCATTATTTTCTTTTGGGGATTAAAGTAATATGGGGTGCAACACATTTCTGGTATTTTCTGATGCTTTGGTATATGAATAGTTTACGTACTGTGAGGACACCAGCTTTTTCATAAAGAGAGTATGTGGGGTGTCGGAAAGGTAAGTACAGCATAACGTTGAGTAGTGCTCTTTGCGCTCTCTCAAGCTCAAGAAGGTTTGTTTTAGCGGCTGAACCCCAGGAACATATACAATACGTCACAACGCATTCCGCAAGTGCCTTGTACGTCTGTATAAGTAGACGCTGATCAGATACAGTACGTAGCTCTCTAAAAACATAAATGAGTTTCCTAAGACGACAGGCTATAAATGAAATATGTTTTTTCCAGCTTAGCATCTCGTCTATGAAGATTCCAAGATATTTTATCTCAGGTTCTCTTTTTAGCATTGGACAACTGCAGGTTGCTTGTTGTAGGGTGTACTGTCTGTTGCAAGGAAAAGAGTGTATGCGGAGGGTAAAGTCTTTGGGAGAGGATAAAGTTGATTTATGAAAACATAGGAACTTAGTTTTTGTAGAGTTAAGCGTGAGCAGGTTGTCCTCAAGCCATGCTGTTACAGTCCGAAGACCCCTCTCAGCCAGTTCATTAACCCAACTCCACGATGTCCCGTGGAATAATAGAACTGTGTCCGCAATCCGCAAACATTTGTATGTCAGCACCTTCCAGGTTCAAATTACATAAGTCATTTATGTATATTAAAAATAGCAGAGGGCCAAGAGTACTGCCCTGCGGTACACCGTAGCTATGGGTAGAGAAGTTACTGAGCTGGTTTTTGACTTTGACTCGCTGCCTTCTGTCAGTGAGGTAGTCGTGGAACCACAGTAGGGCATTTCCTCTAATTCCAATATTCTCTAAACGAGTAATCATAACCGGAATCGAGACTGTATCAAATGCCTTTTGCAGATCCAGGAACACACCCACACATTTCTCTTTGTTATCAAGATATGAAGTAATGTTACTTGTCAGTTGTAGCACAGCATCATCGGTTGATTTAGAAGCACGAAAACCAAATTGTCCATTGCTAAGTAATCCCTTAGTCTCCAGGTATTTTGTGAGCCTTTTGTTTACTATTTTCTCAATAATTTTTGATAATGTACTTAGAAGTGAGATGGGTCTGTAGTTAGTAACAGATCTTTTGTCACCCGCTTTATAAATTGGACAAACTAATGCATCCTTATATATTCTGGGAAAAACTCCATGTTCAAAGCAAAGATTTATGAGATATGCTATAGGCATAAAATTAAGCGATTATGCTTGAGAATTTGCGAAGTGATATTATCAGTACCTGGAGCACTGTTACATTTTAAATTACATATGATTCCTGTTACTTCACATGGATCAGTGAAGTATAAAGACATAGATTGAAGTGGGGACTAGTGTGTTTTAGCTTTCTGTGCTAGGGTTTCACTGTCTGTATTTAGCCTAGTCAACGTTGCAGTCGCAAGGCTTGCACCAATGGTTGTAAAAAATGAGTTCATTTGATTTAGCGAATCTATGGGGTTAGTTTCCGCTTCTAATAGTACTTCAGAAGTGGATATAGCCGCCTTCATATTACACAATCCTTTAATTATTTTCCATGTTTCTTTTAGGTTGCCCGTATTCGTCTGTAATTTTCTTTTATAATAATTTTTCTTTAATGTTTTAATAATTTTATTTAAAGTGTTCCTATAATTGATGTAGTGATATTTAAATTCATCATTAGATATGTTATTTTTAGTCCTTTTAAACATTTTATAACGTTTCCTTATAGACCTTACAATGCCTGTGGTGAGCCATGGCTTTAGGGGTATTTTTTTCTTTGCTAAACTGTAGGTAGTAGTATTGGCAAGGATAGCTTTTTCTATTATACTATTCAAAATCTCTGCAGCTTTATTGGCATCGCAAACTGCATACAGCTCGCTCCAGGACTCATTGTTTAAGTATTTATTAAGTCCATCAAAGTCTACTTTAGTCCTAAAGTGCGCTGTAGTATTTGTTTTGGTCGTGGTATAGTCTATGCACATTAAAATGGGTGAATGGTCTGTTAATTCATCAAATACATTTATGTTTGCGCATTATCAGAAGTTTTAATCATAAAATGATCTAGGCATGACGTCAGTCTAGTTGGGCAAGTAACTCCCTGTCTGAGACCATGGGTAGCTAACATATTAAGATATGTTGTTGTGTACCCGTTCGTATTTTCCAGCAATGTATCAAGGTTCATGTCTCCTGTCAAAATGATATTCTTTTTCGCGCTTAGTTTACTAAGTATATTATCAAGTGAGTTGATATAATTAAGCGGGTTTTTAAAACTAGGTGGTCTATATGTACAAATTATGGAAAGGTCGCCTTTAATATCGATGACAATACAGTTTCCATCCTTGCAGTCTGGCTCACGTGAGACAACGTCAAGTGTTTCATGTACGTAGACAACCACGCCATCGTTTTGATTTAGGCTTATTTTCGTTTGAAACATTTTATAATTACCAACGTTTGGAGGAGTTAGTCTATCATTGGTCCAACATTCAGTAAGGACAAACATATCTATTTGGGTATTAAACTTAGAGAGAAAAGCGAGTAGCAAGTCGAAGTTACAATTTATGCTGCGTATATTGACGGTCAAAATTAGTAATGATTTTTCAGGGTTCAGCAGAATGTTGGGACACTCAGTAGGATCACTTATTTTAGTGCATGTTATATTACCAGTCTGATCCATATCACGCATAGTATTCGCAGTCTCAGAATTAAACTTTAAACATTAGAGTGTACGTGATATTTTTCGCTACACCTATAATAAATATTGTTAGGGTAGTTGTCTTAGTAATCATAAAAGAAAATATTTTTAGCGTGAACAACTGAGTAATCATGCATGAAGAAATATAATGGCAGGCCTTCTGCACAAGTATGATGAAAAGTTGCAATGTCATGTGGCTGTAGTTTTTATGGTGGTAATGTGTTGTGTTTAGTGTATGGGTAGTGTTTGTGAATAATAGCGTAAAAGTGGTTTTAGAATTAGCTAGAATTATTACATTGGTTATGGTTAAATAGATCCATCGAATACTCGTACAATAAATATGCACACATCTTAGTAAAAATGCGAAGTGTCGGAATAACCAGGTATGAGTAGGCGAAAAAACCAGTCATTTTGTTTTGTGTATACGCGCGAGATCTTGTTCACAGGTCAGGCGAATTGCTGGCAGACCATCATTCATCTTAAGGTATATGTATCCATATGACGACCAGCAGTATTTGAACTCATTTGATTTGGCAAAATCACGCGCCAATGAAAACAATCTTTTGGTTTTTGTCGTAAAATTTTCTGAGACAAAAATGGGGGTAGGTGGTCCTTCAACATTCAAACTGGCGGTTGTGAGTGATACCATTCTTATCACGCTTGTACTTTTTTACAGCGTCAATAAAATTTTCTTTTAGCATTACCGTTCGGAATTCAACAATGATCGGTCTATTCAATGTTTTTTTAGTTTTGATGCGAAAAATGTCCCGTATGTCATTGCGAACTATAGGTACATTCAATGTTGTTCCCAAATTTTGCACTAGTTCGCATAATGAATTTTTGTTTTCGTTGATTTTTTGGGGTAGACTTCTTATTTCAATACTAGCTGCCCGTTCGTTCCGCTCCAGGGTATCAATTCTAGTCTCCAATGACTTTATATATATATGATTTTCTTTTTTTTCTTCTTCCAGTAAGTGGAATCTATTTTTTAATGTCTCATACTCAGCCGAAATGAAGTCCATAGCTTGCCGTATAGTGTCGTTTTGGGATTTAATTTCCATTATTGTTGACATCATAGTCGAAAACTTCAACTCTTGCTGTTTCATATTGGTTGTAAAAAGGGCTTTTAGTTCATCCATGGAGGTCATGAGGTCATCATCACTCCTCTTTCTTTTATAGCAATTGGAGACATTTCGAGACATAGTCTCCTCGTATTCGAGCTCAACCGCCACTGACAAATCAGGCGCCGAGTTGCTAGGCTGTACCTGTCCGATTTGTATTAGTTGCGTTTGCGGCGGCGGCGAGGGCGAGGTGGAGGGCGGCGGGGTACGCATAGTTCGTGGCATAACAATATCCGTGCACAGGTACTAGGGCAGTTGAAGCACAAGATGTAGTTGTAAACTTAGTAAAAATGTAAGTGTGCAAAAAAAAAATATTGCATGCGCAGAGGTCAGCGTGTCTGGTCACTTATCGACTACTTCGACCGTTTATCCTTTCCGTCCAGTTTAGCAAGCCCTCCAGCCTACGGGTGTGCGTCGAGTTGAGCTTGTTAAGATAATATAACAAATAGCACTCACACTTGTATTCTGTTCGATGCACCGCGCCTCTTTGCAGTATGCTTGATCGTTCACAATTTATGCACTCCTAGTAGCTTTCTTGGTTTTAAGAAATTAATATTTGATTTTAAATGTAAAAATAAATTATGTACGGGGAGCAAGAAAACACGTCTGAACACATCAGCGGTCCGAAGGGAAGCACTGAACTTGTGGCAAATGAACTGCTGGCGTTCCTGCAGCAGAAGCTGGACGTGATGGACGAGGTGTCCGCCGTCCAGATCTGCAGTACGAACTTCAGCGAGGATGACATCGCTGCTGCTAAGCTGCTGCTGTTTCGGGCGCTCAACAAGAGCGACCAGATGGTGTCCCGCCGGCGTGACGGGACAAAGAAGAGCATCCAGGACATAATCACGCTGCTTAAGGTGACCGACCCGGACGATGTGCCGACTTTTGTGGCGAGGGACCTTAACAAGCTCCCTCCCGTGACTTTCGACCACGTCGACGCGACCAGCCTGCTGAAGGACATCGTGCTCCTGAAGAAGAGCCTGGCTGAGATGACGCGGAGATTCGATGCGTCCGAAAATAGGTACCGTTAGTGAATTGCGCAAAGAAGTTAATAGTTTGCACAGTTCGCTAGCGGTAATTAGGTCATCGACAACCGCTAACGTAAATGTGCGCCGCGGTGCATATTTCGATACGTCCGCGACTAGCTTTGCGTCAGCGGTTTTAACATCATCGCCCGCGTCACCCGTTGCCGAGTCAGCGCGCGCCAATCAAACTCTGCGCGCAGCTGTTGCCCCCGCCCCTGCTGCCCGTACCCCGCCGGCATCAGACACGCTGCGAGAAGCAGCCCCGCCAGCAAAATCACCGGTGCCACAGAAGCTCCGTGATTTTGCCACCGTTGCTGCCAGTAAGCCTGCTGTCCAGCGGCCTGCCATCCGTAAGGCACCGAGCGTAGCCCCTGCGCGTGCACGCGTCGAAGACCGTGATGATGAGGGCTTCATCACCGTGCCGAAGAAGAGACGCGCGCAGCGGGTTAACCGAAATCGCTGCGGCACAGTGGCAACAGGCTCCAACTTCCTATTGCGTGCAGCAGTGCCGACCACACCAGTCTACCTGTCCCGCCTCCACTGTGCCAGCAAGGCGGGGGACATTGCAGAGTACATCCGAGTGAAGAGCAATGTCTCATTGAGAGTTCAGCCGTTGGACTCTAGTCACAACGCAAGTTTCAAGGCGTTTGTGGTTAGGGTCCCCACTGAAAGGCTGGAAACTTTCATGCAGGAAGACTACTGGCCGAAGGGTGTGGTGTTCAGGCGCTTTCGGGGGAGATTGCCGCCGGCACCACCAATAGTTTAGTGTTATAGTGTTAGTTTTATTATAAATATGTATGATAGTATAAGGTATATATCTATGGGCCTGTGATGCCTGATTATAAATGAATAAATAAAATAAATATACAGACAACCACATTAGTTGCGAATGCATATAACATGAGCCTGTGGCCCCGTGCAAGACGCGCACACGTGCTCCAGACGAAAACTACCAATCGTTTCCGGCTTGAGGAATTAGTTGAATATGATTGTGAACAATTTTCTCATATATAAATAAATGTACCTACTCATTGAAATAAAACTATTTTTCGGATTTTATCGCGTTTATTTAATTTATGTTCTTTCTGCGTGGATCGGACCGCAAACAACAACTTAATATGAGGGTACCCAGTTACTAACTATGACATCAGGACGTCTAACACCTCAGTCCCCCGTGACCATGGCTGCTGTAAAGCAGCCGAAACGTCGGGAACATAAATTAAATAAACGCGATAAAATCCGAAAAATAGTTTTATTTCAATGTGTAGTATTCGCGTAAATATAAGAAAACAATAAATGTACCTACTGCTCATTTCAATGTCATAAAAATAATAAAAATATTTGGACACTTTGCAGCCATCTTCTCTTCTACAGATGAATCTGTCTTTACTACTTATTTGCAATAAAATATTTTAAATCTTATTCTTTTGACGTTATTTAATCATTATTGCATTTAATTATTTATCTTGGGAGAAAAGCTGGTCAAGGCAGAGCAGTAAAAACAAAACATAAAGGTATCAAGATAGAATCGCTACAAATGCTTACTCAGCTCAGCCCCGCCCCAACCCCCCGTCGCCCCCCCCCCCTGTTACATATACCGAGCCACCACAAAAGCAAACTTACAAATGGCTCGTCTGAATTTCTGAAGGTTTATTCCCTCCGTCTGGAGAGTGTCTGCAGGTGTTTACATCGATATTGCAAGCGAGTGGGGGAGGCCAGCGGTGCTGACTTTGCATTTCCATGGGTTTTGGAGAATACCTACTTCTTAAATTCTATATATTCTTAGATTAAGACTTTCTTAGGATCCTGTTTATGTATAACATGTTAAACTTAAATGACAAAGTTTAACATGTTATACATAAACAGTATAATCTTTATAGTAGCAGCATAACTTAAGAAAATAAATAGAAAATCACTTGAACTCCTAATTTTATCACTAAAATTAACGTAGAAATATTCATCATATCCACGTACTGTTGAAAAACTTTGTTACAGGTCTTATTTACAGAGCGGAAATAAAATAGAAACCGCCGTACACTGTGCCCCGCTCGCCTCCATAACGATGATAACGACCAATAATAAATATCAATATGCCGAATTCTGAACAATTCAATACTTTACAATTTTTACGTAGTTAACGGATTCTGGGATTCTTACCTTTTAAGGTTGCTGTGCCTCAAAATAAAAAAAACCGTCTGTCTGTCCGTAAGTATGACCCTCTTTCTCAGAAACGGAGGGAGTTATCAAGTTGAAATTAATACTAAATATCAAATGCTATGGTCCCTTAGCGGTGTAAAAAATTAGACTTCTAAGTCAAGGCAATGAAAAGATATGGTCAATTATGTCACGTATTTTGATTTATGGAACATGAAAATAGTATTTAGGTTTACAAAATAAATAGAAATAAATAATAAATAAAACTGGACTAAATCACGAGCTACAGGCGATCAAGTTAAAGCTAAGTTGGTTCCTCGTCGTGTCTGAATGATATTTAAAAATCAACCGCAATTACAACTTTGTTTCTTGTATTTCACTACTTTAGTTATAGATACGATCGTGATACGTGTTTTTTTAAGAAGAAGCAACTGAACGACACAACTGAACAGCTATAGTACTCGTTAATATTTGTCAAATTACTTGATTATGTTAGGATGAACGTATTACGGTTAGGAACCATAAATGAGATCCAGTCATAATAATACTGTAACGATCGCGTGAAGAAACACCATTTTCTCTTCCGCAGATAACAACTTCCTTGTATTTTACAAATAAATGAAAATATGATTTATTTCGAAGAAATGTAGCAAAACGTATTTCACTTTATTTTACATTATATGTATTAATCATTTGGTGGTGCTACGTCGTAGCATTACAAATAGCATCGTAGAAATACCATAGCCCGTAGCCACATTCGTAGCACCGTTATGGTTTGTAGGTAGGTCTCTCGTTGTAACGTTTATTGAGAAAATTATCATTTACTAGCTGTGCCCGTGACTTCGTCCGCGTGGACTTTCGTATTTATTAAACTTTTAAACCTTCTCTGGACTTCAACACATAATTCAAGACCAAAAATAGGCAAATCGGTCCAGCGTTCTCGGGTTTTAGCGAGACTAACGAACAGCAATTCATTTCTATATATATAGATTTGGTCCATTTTTACAATCATATTAATAACTGATCCATTTTAGGTAAGTAAATAAAAGAGTTATCATTTCTCACTGGTGATTCTTCACTTCCTTATATTCGATCGACACATTTTTTTCTTCGCTGAAATGTAGATAGTAGGAGGCAGGATAACGTTACAAAATGATTCAGTGAAGCAAAGGCACTCGTTATGCATGGACATAATATTATTATGTTGGTAGGAACATGAAGGTGCATCAATTATGCTAAGTACATACGAGTTACCCATTCCTCCTCGCTCAATATCTTGGGAAAAATACAAACAGATTCTCTTTTCCATGACCACATTGCCTATCATTGTGTGTGAGGATGTGTGTGTGTATGTAGATGAGATAAATGATTACGATAGTGGATGACGTTTGTCAATAATCATCCTGTTGGAGATGACTAAGATATATTGTGATGATTTGAACCGAAAGAATAGATGTCAGTGGTTGTGTCTTTTGAGTGGTCAACTTTTTTGTCGCAACATCATCCGGTGTTTATCTCCGGCGTATTGCTGGCGGGGCGCGCAGAGAGCCGTCATGTGCTGCGATGCTATCTCGTGTAACAAATTGCGAGCCGCCGCCCCGCCGCCCCGCCGCCCCGCCGCCCCGCCGCCTCGGACACATACATTTGCATGTCGCACAGATGATGTATGTCATACTCACAAATTGCATTTCTCGTTGAAAGCTTGGCAATAACAATTTAAATAATATTGTAGTTTCTTAATACTGCTTTATAATGTAATCGGTAATCTTAAAATGTACGGTAATTATTATAAAATAATAATGAATACTCCTCTTTTTCTTGACTCGAGGTCGTTAGCGTCAAGAACTATCACTAGACTTCAAACATAACACGATAATATTTTAGATTATGGGAGTTTAATACATTCTCCAGTAGCCCGATCCAGCATGGAGTATGACCACATAGCAGTTCATGGCGCGTTCATTTGGCACAATGTTCATTTAACTTCGCGACGAGGCCTGCACTACCCGTGCCTTAACATTTATCACTGAATTTCGGCGCCTAAAACACCGCTACTAACCCGACGCTTGGTATATCATAACTGATTTCATTAACGCAATTCTTCGTTTGGATGGCATAATGCAGGGTCGACTTTGATGAACGCATCAAAATATAGTAAGTAGACACACCCTGATTAAGCATTTGAGCTCGAGATGACATCACCTCAAAGCATAACTAGAGTTAGGGATAGGTATGTGAGGTCATTATGCAAAGTAACGTAGGTAATCATTTCTGACATCATTTGCTCATCTGACATTGTTGAGTGAAGCGATTAGTCTTAAACAAAACTACCTCAAAAAATTTTCTAAAGATATCAACTATATTGTAAACAAAAGCCTTGAGTACTCTCTGTATGGGAGTCATGATTTGCGGCCGTTGAACAAAGTTAGAGATCAGATAGTCGGCGTAGCGGAAAACAATAAATAATAGCGTTTGAGATGGGCGGGGAGGGAAACGCTTGCCTCAGGACTAATTTTGCTTAGTTATCGGAAAACATTACCGGGACACATTCAAGCAATAACTTATAATATAAGATCACTATTGTATAGTTTATTTTGTCCAAAAATTCGTAACACCTCCTCGGTAGAAGGCCTAGTAGTTAGAGGAGCTACCCTCGTAATTGAGAGGTTCCAGGTTGGATCCCCGCCCTATCCATTAAACTATTGACATGAGTTCACGCCTAATAACGCCTGCGGCTAACGGGACTGTTATGCTTAATAATGTACTTATGAACCACACGTTGCTAATAGTTAAAAAACAGGTGATATTATTTCACGACTAGGGTTACGAAGCTAATGCTTGTTTGTTAGGTACAAAGTGAAATATAATATTATAGATTTAGCAGTGTGCAATCTCCCGTTGTTTCCCTTGTTTCGCTTATGACAATAATTCCATCCAGTAATAAAAGTGTCTATAATACCTCATACTCAACCACAATAATGACGTAAAATAGATCTCCCTATATCACATCACTCATGAGCATAATTATAGCGCGTATTAATACGTAACCGGGTCAAGGGGTTCACCGACCCGGTCGGCGCGCGGCGGGTCGGCCGGCGGCCGGCGGCCGGCGCGGTCCGCGAGCGGCCCGGCTGGCGGGGCGGCCGGCGCGGCCCGCGAGCGGCCCGGCTGGCGGGGCGGCCGGCGCGGCCCGCGAGCGGCCCGGCTGGCGGGGCGGCCGGCGCGGCCCGCGAGCGGCCCGGCTGGCGGGGCGGCCGGCGCGGCCCGCGAGCGGCCCGGCTGGCGGGGCGGCCGGCGCGGCCCGCGAGCGGCCCGGCTGGCGGGACGGCCGGCGCGGTTACGAGTTGTAGTGTTATTATTGACGACCGATGACTCTATCACCGTAATTATAAAACAAATGTGATCCAAATTCATGCGTGCAAGGTGTTTATTGCAATTAAAATATTGAAAATTTTGCCACTATCGGTACATTAGACTTCCATGCCTCTAGAATTATCCTAGATGAAGTTTCTAACCGCTGTTGCTACGGGGATTATAGCGTCACCCGTATAAGGTGGGAACTGTCGTTGTTATGTGAGGTCAAGTTAACACGTTAAGTTTAAGTTAACACATTAAAGGACGTTCAGAATAAATCTCTCTTTATTCAAAATATCTAACTTTTTATTCAGCGAACGGTTTAATTGAAAGGGGTAGGCCATCGCTTGCGGGTCACCGGCCAGCGCGGCCAGCGCGGCCAGCGGCTCCTCCCCATGACGTCAATAAATATAGTCGCGCCGGTGATGGCCGGCGGACCGGAACATGCCCCTAACCAACCATTCATTCCTAATTGCATTAATTATTAATCTCAATCGGTGCTATAATTGATTTTAAAAATAAGTTACTTAAAATATATACTTAACGCGAAAGTGTGGTTTAAAGTTTGGTACAGAAACGGAAAGTTGAAAGTTTAGTGGAGTGGATTAATAAATGACATTAATAAATAATATCTACTATATAAAAATAAGTCGGGTTTTCCTTCCTGACGCTATAACTCCAGAACGCACGAACCGATTTCCACGGTTTTGCATTCGTTGGAAAGGTCTCGGGCTCCGTGAGGTTTATCGCAAAGATAATTCAGGAAAATTTCAACAGAAAAGCGCATTCCACGCGGACGGAGTCGCGGGGCACAGCTAGTTTTAATTATAAATAAATAAATATCGCCAGGCTGTCACACCAAATGTATGTTCCTAATAAACTAAACGAAGCTTGTAATAGTACATGCGTCATTTAGTCGTTTTGTAGGTTCACCATACAGTAGACTGGGGGCGATCCCAGTCACACCCAATCTGGGCAAATTACGAAAAGGCCATTTCCGAAATTTACCCTGACGGAAATCGAACCCGCAACCACCCGGTGCAGTGAACCGAGTGGCCTACGCAGAAACCACTGTGCCAAGCGGTCGTCATGATCGCATGTCATAACGACATGAATGATATTCCGCGAATGGTGGTCACAGGATCTAAGTAGCACCACTGATTATTTACTCAGGCCGGGCTCAGGGATCAATGGAATAGTGTCAACTTGCATCCCCAGCTCGCGCTCCAGCTCCGGAGCGACACAAATAGTCATTATTGATAGCTGGGGAAAATGTTTTTTTTTGGTTTTTCACGTTTGTTAAAAATGAAATAATATAAGTTAATGGTTCTCAGAATTCTTAGCAGGTTATATAACTAACAAACCCCCCCCCTCTCATTATAGATAGGTAGCCTCTTTACTAACATTATTTATTAATTTATCTTGTATACTAACACTATGGACTCAGGTCTGAAATAAAGAATTTGAATTTGAATTTGAAAAATTATATGTATGTACTTCTCGTGAAACATAACGATAAACAATTAAACGCTGTTTTGGGACTTTATTTTTGATAATGGACTTCCAACTTAATTATTGTTGGAAGCATTCAGCCACCTAAATAATAATGACTGGGCCTCGGTTTGTATTGGTCTAATAATTGAATTGTCCCGGGCGGGCTCCAGCCCCCCCCCCGGCCCCGCTGGCGGACTGACTATCATACCCGTGAATAAATTACGAGAAGGCTAATACGTAATGTAGGGTGCAGATTGAATTATGCGCACCCCTCCCCCCCCAGCGGGGCGGGAGCGCGCGGGGACCTCCGCCCGAGTCGTTAGCTAAGGTTTACTCACAATTACTATTTCTGAAATGTGTAATGTGAAAGGCGATATATGTACCAACCTTTAGAATACTATTACGTTCATTGCAATCATAAAAATATTGACATGCGAGAACTATATACCCTCCTGAATTTGCGAATTTTGTGTGCGCAGAGCTCTCTAGCATTGAGATCGATTCCGATCGCTATGTATAGAGAGCAGGTGTACCGCACTCTTCAATCCGATGAGCAAGCCCTAACTAAAGTGCCGGTTCGATTCCCGACGGAGTCATTGCGACAGCTTTGCGGTGTCCTGTGCGAATGACGCGCGATGCCTGCGGGCGACGGGCACGGCTCGACTGCTCTGCCTGAGTGCCCGTTTGCCGAACGGCCTGTGTGCCTGAGTGCCTTGATGAGGTCGATGAACTCCACGCGCTTGAAACAAAACCAAATGAGAGATCACTGCATGCAAGTTTTAAATCTATATCCAATGTTTTAAAATATTAGTCAGAGGCTGGAGCAGCTTTTTTCATCTGTTTGAAAATAATTGCATAACGTTTCACTTATCTGCCGTCCCGGCCCGATCGAGATATTGTTATACGATGAACTGCTCATACATAGCGGGCCGGCTGTAAAGAGATCACCCTCCCGATGAGTCATGCATGAGATATTTGGCAAAGAATAGCGCCGATGGCGGCGTCACACTATTAAATTGTTATCGTCCCTCACTTGTTATCAGGAGACCGGGTATTGGACACGGCACACCCCGTGACAAAATGTGGACGAATTCATTTCTTAAAAAACCGGTCAAGTGCGAGTCGAACTCGCGCCCTGAGGGTTCCGTACAATATTTTATTATGATTTTAGATAGTTTTTTCCATTCCTGGATTCCAATATCGATACCGGCAAGATATTTTAATAATACATAGTTCCCAAAAATGCTTATACAAATTCGGGAACCGAATACAAACTGCAACCAAACTGAATACAAACTACAATACAAACCCTTATTTTACACACTTAGGGGTGGAATTTTACAAACCGCTGAAATTAATATTTTTTATTTGTAATAGCCTCAATACTTATTTTCATGTCTCTAGGTTCATTTAATTTTTTTACCCCATAAAAACTTTCACCCCCTATTGTATGCACTTAGGGGTGGAATTTTCCAAAATCCTTTCTTAGTGGATACTTGCGGTATATAAGGTACTTACTGTCAAAATTTCATGATTCTAACACCAGCGGTTTGGGCTGTACGTTGATTCCTTTGTATTGATAAGTGAATTTGCGAAAAGTATCAAAATATGTGACATAAATCACCGTATCTTTTAATTGCGTTGACTTAGAAGCCTAATTTTTGTACACTCGCGAGGGACCATAGCATTTGATATTTGGTATTAATTTCAACTTGATAACTCTACCCGTTTCTGAGAAAAAAGGTCTTGACAGACAGACAGACGGACAGCAAAGTGATCCTATAAGGGTTCCGGTTTTTCCTTGTAAGGTCCGGAACCCTAAAAACCGGCCAAGTGCATGTCGAACCACGCATACAAAACGTGATGGTTCATATTGATGTGAAACATTTGTAGTAATATGGCGGATTTATAAATTTCGCCATGTTTCACAATGTTCAAATGGCTCAATTGTAACCGTGTGTAAGTACATTGAGCGGTGCGTAGGTTTTTAATTAAGTAATTATAATATTATGTATTTTCTCAGTAAATAATAGTTTAATTCCTGAAATATACCATCTATAGGTTCAAGAGTTAGAGGATGAATCTTGCAACTCACGAAAAAAGGCCAATTTGTACTCCAATATTTTGTAAATGGAAAGAAATGTTGTAAAACTGTCCTCAATATGATTTTATAATACCTATTCAATGATACTGAGGGGGTTAAGTTAACATTATTTTTTCACTCCCCCTTCCCATGTACAGGGGTACCTTAGAATAACTCTGCTTTCAAAATTTAATACACAATTCTGTAGCTGTAAATAAACCGTTTTTTGTGTCAAATTTAAGCCTTCTAGCTTTAATGGTTTCTGAATAAATAGACTATGGCGTGGGACGGGCGGACAGGCGGCCAGACGGACATGGCAAAACTATAAGGTACCCTAAAAATTTGTTCTACTTTTCCAGCAAATAAAATTAGGCGGTTTTTTTAGGGTTCCGTAGTCCCTACGAGGAACCCTTATAAGATCATCCAGTCCGTCCGTCCGTCCGTCTGTCCCGACCTGTCACAGGGTCATAACTTCTACAGTTTCTGACGGAAGTTAATGTAATTTCGCACAAACATACTTTAAGAGTAGATCTCACTTGCAAAAATATAAAATTATGGGATTGTAAGCTTAGTGTGACTTGGTACTTGCGTGCTTTGATCCAATCGGGTTATCCAGCGGGATAATGGTAAATAAAGCTCCAAGGCACACTGGTATAAGCGAGTATATTTTGCAAAGCAAAAGCCACTATAAAATCCACATATAAAAGAGCTCGGAAGGAGGAACTAAAGTTTGTAGGGTTTCACAAGCGACAGTCTAGGTGAGAATCTATACAAATAAATAAAATTGGAGTGTCTGTTTGTAATATCAAAATAACACCTTTTCACTAAATACATATGAAAGTACATAAGATACCTATAGCAAAAACGCGAATTCAAAAATTTTTGTCTGTCTGTCTGTGTGTTTGTTCCGGGTAATCTCCGAAACGGCTGGACCGATTTCGACGGGACTTTCACTGGCAGATAGCTGATCTTATAGCGGGTAACTTAGGCTACTTTGATTTTAGAAAAACAATTAGGGTTCCGCGTAAAAAAATAAAAACACTTGAAATCAAAGAGTATCTCCGAAACGGCTGGACCGATTTTGAAGGGATTTTCACTGTTAGATAGCTGATGTTATAAGCAGTAACTGAGGCTACTTTTATTTTAGAAAAACAAAATAAAAAATGGGTCCTGTCACGCGGGCTCAGAACGCGGGACCGGGCTTTATTGTTAAGTTAAATTCCACGCGGGCGAAGTCGCGGGCTCAGCTAGTATAAAATAAAATGATGAGCACTAAATAGCGGGTGGAAACAAGTAAGCGACGGAGGCTCGAGCGGCGTGCGCACGGCGTCGTACAGTAATTCTGACTGGCGAGTCGAGGTAGGGGCTGCGCGTGCGCAGCCTGGTAGCTACGTCACACGGTAAACAATGGCGACCGATGTAAAGGAGCATTTCGACTCGCCCGGCCGGCGGTCAACTAGCATCCGGATATATTACGTGTAAATATTTTTGTGTTATTTATGTAAGTGTTATGTATATTGTTGCGACCTAGAAATTACTTGGTCAAATATCTCGAAGGATCCTTATTTTATCAGCGTGATACAAAAACGCATTTTTATTCTAGATGTACTCCATCGATTAGTTACGAAGGATCTCTAAAAATTGAATGTTCGAGACTGTAGGTATGTAGGTATAAAGTGAACGCCCTTGCGTTATCGGCGCGACGGCCGGCGAATACCTACTCGCGAACGAATACAAAGGGAAGCCGACAATGTGTCTCGAGATCATTCGATTCCGATTATTATTACGTACATACCTACCGAGAATGTTCAGGAAAATACCAGCTCGCATCTTTATTCCGTATATAAGGTGTTGACGACGGGCAGCGAGTTAGTTACTTCTTGGAAGCGACAGTGTACGGAACTTAAGTAAGCGAACGAAGAGTGATATACCAGTGACCTAGGCGATAATATTGGAATACTGTGAGTCTGCTAAGTGATTTGGAACAGTGCTTGTTGTGTGTAACTAGTATTAGTGAACTAGTGTAGAACTGTGTATTTGTCAAGTTTGTGGAGAGCGGAATAAACCCTTTGTACACGTAGTCGGCATTAATTGTACCTACCCCTAGTACGAGTACGTAACAATATGTATTTGATGTGTATGTATTTATGTATGGTGAAGAATGGATGGATATACGTATCAAAATTTGAAAACGAAATGTGGAAGTAGCCCACGTCACTCCCCCCCAGAGACCTGGTTAGGGGCGATAGTAATCCGGAATCCGGACTTGTCGTCCGGACCGGGTGGTTTTATGTACCCTGTTCAGTGGTGGGGTTGGTTGGTTTGGTGAAGGGATGATAGGAAGTGGGTTGACGGTTGTGGGTGTGGTGGGTGGACATGTGATACGTGGAGGTACGTCTGGTATGTCTCCTGACAGGTCCTCCTCCCTCGTCAGTACATAGGCGGGTTTTAGACGGTCTACTGTGACAGTGACCGAATTTCCTTTGACGAGAAGTTTGACGAACCTTGTCTCCCCTTTCTAGTACCTTGTGAGGGCCCGTGTATGCCGGTTGAAGTGGCGCGCGCGAGGCATCTTCGCGCAGGAAGACGTGTTCGGCGGTCACCAGGTCCTTAAACACAAACACCTTGTGTTTGCTGTGGCGAGAGGCAGGCACTGGTTTTAACTGCTCGGCGAAGGAGCGTAAACGTGCTGTAAATTCCGACAAGTCAGAAGTACAGGGTGTGCTCGGGTTAAAAAATTCGCCGGGGAGTCTCAACGGTTCGCCATACACCAGTTCTGCGGATGAAGTCTGCAAGTCTTCCTTAAAGGCACTGCGGATGCCGAGCAGCACCAAGGGTAAGGCCTCCGTCCAATTTTGGTCGGCATGACAGGTAATGGATGCCTTGTGTTGCCTGTGAAAGCGCTCCACAAGTCCATTACATGCTGGATGGTAGGCAGTGGTTCGTTTGTGCTGAAATCCGGTGGTTTTTGCCAGATATTGGAACAGTGCGGACTCGAACTGACGTCCGCGGTCTGTAACAATATCGGTCGGGGAACCGAACCTGGATATCCAGCCGGTGAGAAGCGCCTTGGCCACCGTTTCTGCAGTTATGTCGGATATTGGCATGACTTCTGGCCACCGAGTGAACCGGTCTATAGCTGTGAGGCAATATCGGTATCCCTGCGAGACGGGAAGGGGACCTATCAGGTCGATGTGGACATGCCTGAAGCGTGCGCGAGGTAAGTCGAAAGTGCCTAATGGTGCGGACACATGTCGACTTACTTTTGCGCGTTGACAGGCCAAGCAGGTCCTTGCCCAGTCTCTGCAGTCTTTCCTCATTCCGGGCCAGACAAATCGTTCTGCAACCAATTTGGCGGATGCATTGGCTCCGGGATGACTGAGGGAGTGGAGACTTTCAAATACCTGTTTCCTAATCCCCTTCGTGACGAATGGCCTAGGAGTCGGTGTACTGACGTCACAGTAAAGTGTGACGGGGCTTCCGGGATATTCCATCTTTTTGAGGCGGAGGGATGAAGTATCCGTCAGGTATTGAGCCAGCTCAGGGTCGCTGTCCTGAGCTTGAGCGAGATCGGTCAGGCATTTTGGAGCGCCCAGTTCTTCGACGCGAGATAACGTGTCGGCTACGACATTACTTATGCCGGGTATATGCCTTATATCGGTCGTGAACTGGGAAATGTAGTCCAAATGCCGGAACTGCCTTGGATAACAGTTATGGTTCCTTTCATGGAAGGCATAACTGATCGGTTTATGGTCAGTGTAAACCGTGAAGTGTCTCGCCTCAACCATATGCCGGAAGTACTTAAGGGCCTCGTAGATAGCGAGGAGTTCGCGGTCGTAAGGCGAGTACTTTTGCTGGCATGGGCTCAGCTTCCTGGAAAAGAATGCTAAAGGCTGCCACATGTCGTCCTGCAATTGCTGCAAGGCCGCTCCGATAGCCATGTCTGATGCATCTGTAACCAATGCAAGCTTGGCTCGGCAATCTGGGTGTGCCAGAAGAGCTGCATTGGAAAGGCTTTCTTTGGTATCTGAGAAAGCCTTCAGAGCATCACCGGTTAAAATGATGGGTGTGGAGCCTTTGACTGTCCCCATGAGAAGGGCGTTAAGAGGCGCTTAAATTTGGGCGGCTTTAGGCATAAATCGCCTGTAAAAATTGGCCATGCCCAGAAAAGTGGGGGAAAGTCGCGTATGGCCTGGACTTTCTCGTTAAGTGGTTTGGTTCCGCTCTCCGATATGCGGTAACCTAAAAAAGTTACTGCGGGACCCCCAAAAACGCACTTGGATACGTTAATGACCATGCCATAGTCCCGGAGTCTGGTGAATACCTGACGCAGAGGGTCCTCGTGCTGGGCTTCGTTTCGACTAAAGATTAGAAAATCGTCGAGGTAGCAGTAGACGAAGTCCAGTCCGCGCATCATCTCGTCGACGAATCTCTGAAATGTCTGCCCTGCGTTTCGAAGGCCAAACGTCATAAAAGGGAATTCGAACATTCCGAAGGGGGTGGTAATCGCCGCTTTCGGTATATCCTCCGCGCAGACTGGTATCTGGTTGTAGGCCTTCACGAGGTCTATGGTACTAAATACCTTGCACCCTGATATGTTGTGCGCGAAGTCGTGTATGTGGCGTATTGGATATTGGTCTGGGATGGTGCGCGCGTTGAGCTGCCTATAATCGCCGCAGGGACGCCAACCGTTATCTTTCTTCGGCGCCAGGTGTAACGGCGATGACCACGGGCTGTCAGAAGGCCTAGCTGTGCCGTTGGCTAGCATAGCTGCAAACTCGTCCTTTGCCACCTTCAGTTTGCCCGGAGCTAAGCGTCTGGGTGCGCCTGAAACTGGAGGACCTGAGGAAGTGCGAATGTGGTGTTGTGTGTTGTGTGGGATAGTGCGATGTGTGCCCGCCGGCCGCGTTATAACTGAAAATTCCCGCGACAGTAGGAGGTGGTACCGCGAATCACCAGTCAGAACCTTAACAGATAAGACACTATTAACATTAGAAACCGGTGAAGCCGGCGCAGACAAGGAAGTCAAATAGTCAATGAGTTTTTTATTGGAACAATCTACGACTCAATTGTAGTGACATAGAAAATCTACGCCTATTATGGGCTTAGTGACGTCAGCAACTACGAATTGCCAGGGATATTTGCGGCGGAGTCCAAGGTCCAGGGTACGGTGCAAGTAGCCATAGGTTTCTATGGATGTCCCATTTGCTGCAGTCAGCTTGTAGGTCGTGGGTTCTCGTCGCTCCTGTAGTTGTGACCGTGGAAAAACGCAGAGGTCGCTGCCAGTGTCGACCAGAAACTGGGTTTTCGTAGTGCGGTCTGTCACGAAGAGGCGACCTGGTGAAGTGGGGCAATCGTTCGTCGCCATCACTGACTGCCCGTTGCGTTTCCCGCCTTGTAGTCGCAGGGCTTCTGGCACTTGCTCGCCCTCGTTCCGAATTTCTCATGGTACCAGCAGACAGGGTTTCGCTGGTAGCTGGACGCCGATCGGGAGCGTGTGGGTGCCTGACGCTGCTGGGGTCTGGAACGATTGCGGCCACGTGGCTCTCGCGTGTGCTCGTCGAGCTTCATCGCCATTTGCTCCACCATCGTCCGTAGCTCGGCAATCTCGCTGGAGACGGCGTTGGTAATGCCGGATGTTGAGGCAGCCGCGATGTTAGCAGGTACCGTTATGTACTGGATACGGTCCGCCAGGTCTGCCAGCTGTTCCAATGTTTTGGTGGTTTAGGATGCGAGCACTGACTGGATGTTGGTAGGCAGACGGTTGCTCCAAATTGACTGCAGGAATTCCTCGGGCACGTCCGGTCCAGCCAAGCCCTGCAGGTGCCGGAGAAACTGTGATGGCTTGCGGTCTCCTAGCTCCTCATGTGTCAACAGCTGCTTGATTTTTAATTCGCGCGAGGCGCTGAGACGCTTGATAAGCTCACCCTTGATCTTTTGGTAGCGGTTGTTCTGTGGGGGCTTGAGGATGATATCCTTCACGGTTTTGACGCTGGGTATGTCCAAATGGCTTATGACCTCTTGATATTTAGCGTGGTCTTCCGCAATGCCAAAGGTGTCGAATTGGCCCTCCAACATCGCGAACCAAAGTTCTGGGTCATCCGGAGAAAAAGCCGGAACCTTCAATTTAATTTTCCGGACGTCGCCGGATCGGTCAGTGGACATGCGCATTTTTATTGGCTTGCGTGTGGTTACGTTTGACCCGTCTGTTCGTGCAGTATCGCTGCTGTCGCTCATGGTGTTCTTTCGGGGTAACCAGTACGGGATTGTAAGCGTAGTGTGACTTGGTACTTGCGTGCTTTGATCCAATCGGGTTATCCAGCGGGATAATGGTAAATAAAGCTCCAAGGCACACTGGTATAAGCGAGTATATTTTGCAAAGCAAAAGCCACTATAAAATCCACATATAAAAGAGCTCGGAAGGAGGAACTAAAGTTTGTAGGGTTTCACAAGCGACAGTCTAGGTGAGAATACAGGGTGGAGACGACATAACGACGTTAAATTAAAACACCATCACTACTAGTCAATCAAAATACTTTATGATAATGAAATTGGTTGTTACATCAACATACAAAAAGCGAAATTTTCAAACAAACTAATTCCGAAAATAATCTAAACGAAACACAACACCCTTTAGTAATATTATCTACTGACCTCAACTGACCTGTAGGCACTACGGGTAAGATCGGCAACATCGCTTTTGTATACACGTGCGCGCGGTATCTTTGTAGGTTTACCTATCTAGTTTCATTCATGTAGGTAGGCATCGAAGTCCGCGCACCGCGCCCCGCGCGCTCTGCGCCCGGGCGCCGGGCGGGCGCCCGTGGATTGGCAAGTGTTTATTTTAAAACATTGTAGGTAGGTAGATAGTCTTTCTTAACACTAGGTACACTTTTCACGGTAATTAATCACTAAATAGTCACATTTTAAACACAATATTTAGGTACGTACCTAACCCTAAGGCGGTATCACACTATTGTTTGTTTACACATTGGGTTGGCACCGTCTTCCCAATAGGTAAGTAGGTAGATAATCTTTCTTAACACTAGGTACACTTTTCACGTTAATTAATCACTAAGTAGTCACATTTTAAACACAATATTTAGGTAGGTACCTAACACTAAGCCGGTATCACACTATTTCTTGTTTACGAGTACACATTTGGTAGGCACCGCACCGCCTTCCCAAATCGCGGCATTTAAAACAACACAATCGTATTATCAATAACATAAGAGTACGTACTAAAACTAGATCTACACTAAATGGACTTACGGCAAAAGAAAAGGAATGTCCAATTTTACACAAAAACAATGAACAATGGCCGCGCGCCTAACAACTCTAACACATTGAAATTATTAAAAAAACGAGCTCTCACAAGGACAGCTAGTCACGCACTGGTGATCGGGAATAAAAAACAAACTCCAGCAAAAGCCTAAAACCCCAGACGATTTCTTTCCTTTTCTTGCACACTAATTCTTCCAAATGCGGAAGTGATTATAAACTATGTTTACTTACTCTTACTTTGTTTGTGCAAAGGTGTCTGATTGGCAACGTAGCCATCTTCCTGTCTGTTTACACTATGCCGACTACAAATCGAATAGTACAGCTCATGAATATTCATTTGCTTATAATAATAAGAAGTTTAACGTTATGGTAATAAGGTCGAAATTTAATCAACAATATTGTGATATTTCTAAGTAACCGATGATTTCTGAGCCGCACTTTTTATTTGGTTTTGTTTTACGCATGTAGGTAAATCTAAATGTTTTTGGTCCTTCTAGGTGAATGACCTTATAAACTAGCCCTGCGAAATCGTAATGTATTCACAGCATGTGTTAAAATTCTTAAAGTGAAAACTAATTCCTGGGGCTATACCGTTCAATGCAATTTGATGATAGTTTGTGTACGAACTACTATGGTGATACCCAATATGTGGTTAACATTAACGTTGTCATGTCGTCACCACTCTGTATAATATAAAATAATGAGCACTAAATAGCGGGTGGAAACAAGTAAGCGACGGAGGCTCGAGCGGCGTGCGCACGGCGTCGTACAGTAATTCTGACTGGCGAGTCGAGGTAGGGGCTGCGCGTGCGCAGCCTGGTAGCTACGTCACACGGTAAACAATGGCGACCGATGTAAGGGAGCATTTCGACTCGCCCGGCCGGCGGTCAACTAGCATCCGGATATATTACGTGTAAATATTTTTGTGTTATTTATGTAAGTGTTATGTATATGTATTTGATGTGTATGTAGGCTGGCGGTATGAAAATGCCTTTTATTTAATTCTAATACATAGTAAAACGAAGTCACTTCTTTAATTCTTGATTTATTAAATCACTAGCTGTCCCGGCAAACTTTGTTTCGCCATTGAGGTTATAAAAGTGCTGATTTAAAAAATGATTAATTTTAAATTTTCATTTTAAAATACAAATATAAAGATTATTTATTGGCCATTTAATGTATTCAAATAAAACTATTATACAGATTTTATCGCGTGTATTTCCTTTTTTATTTTCCCGAAGTTTCGGTGGCTTTACAGCAGCCATGGTCACTGGGGACTGAGGTGTTAGACTTCCTGATGTCAAAGTTATTAACTTGGTACCCTCATATTTAGTTGTTGGTTGCGGTCCTATCCACGCAGAAATTGCTCACAGTGTCTGACAACTATTTGCTTGACATGATGTATTTCGTCAGCCAGGTGTTGCTGATCTCAGATCCCTTGTGCTCTCTGAAACAAAGATATACCCACTGTAGCTAACTGTGTGCTACCACCATCCAGGTTAGATTTACCGTTTAAGTATATTCAGCATATTCCTCTGGCATGTTGTTCTCCTCTAGCTTCTTTGATACTATTGTGATGCAGTCTGCTACAGGTAGACAGAACATCAAAATTGACCATGGTTTCATTGTTAGCATGATGTATATGTTTAATCTCACTTACAAAATGTTATGAATCCTTTGTATGTGCTCTTGTGTGTCCTCTTAGTAGTGAGAGCACCTTCGCTACGTGCTGGGCCAGACTGTATGTTGGTGTGTCAATCTGGCTTACAATGGGACGCAGCGGGTCCTCGGGTTTGTGTATTTTAGGTAACAATATCTTTGCCATGTATTTTGGTGCTTCGTTTGCACTCTTCATTGAAGCAACTTGTGATATACTACATTTTTCGTTTTATTATCAGGCGCAAGAACAAATAACGCTGATGGTCTTCCGACCCGTGAACATGCCACAATCATTACTTGATAAATTTCGTCGTTAGTTATCTAGTTCTTGATCTCTGAGGTTTTCTCGACGATTCCTCATTGCCAACCGAGCCGTTTCACGGGCTACGTCTCTTTGCTCTTGTGATTGAGAAGCACGAATTCGAGCCATACGACCGCGGCGCTCTTCACTTCCAATTTCTTGTTCTTCAGTTCTTTCATTCGCAATGTTTCGAATCCTAGTTGCATTACGGCTTTGTCGTGAAAGATCAGATTGTCTTGGACGCGGCATCGTATTGCTGATGATAATATCCGTACAATAAGCTAATAGAAATTCGAAACTGACATATCAACTGTCAACTTCAAAATTTCAAATTATCATATATTCAACCATATTTAACTATAGACGACATTTTAGCTGTTGGTTCTCCTTTTTTATACCATTTGTTAATAATCAACGGCTAGACTTTTTTTCATTCTTTTTTTTTTTGCTGTCATTGCTGTCATTCACACGTTTTCACGTTTTATGTCAATTTCCACTGGAACGGGATAAAAAGTATCCTATAACCTTCTCCTGGTTCTAAGCTACCGACCCACCAATTTTCAGCCAAATCCGTTCAGCCGTTCTCTAGTTATAAATAGTGTAACTAACACGACTTTCTTTTATATATATAGATACGATGAATTACTTTACTCAAACAATTTATTTCACACTTCGTGGCGAGGGTAAGCAAGTGCATCGGGCAAGCGCAGTTGAACGAATGATCCCATTGCGAGACGCGCGCCGCCTTTTATAGCGGCCGACGCACCTGGCTCGTCTATGAGTCACTGCTTGCCCGTTGCACGTGTTCACAAGACAATTGCACGTGTTGTTTTACGAGTAAATGTAGTTAACGCCGTCACGGCCATACTGACGTGCGCTCGTCCTCGTGCGCGCATTCTTATGGTTTATCTGTGGACAATAAACGTGTTCGTTCATCCTGACATTAACAGGTACAACTCAAGGCTTAGTTTACGATAATAACAGTCTGGTCCTGTTCGCAAAACCCTTCAGACTGCTTATATACCTGGACCAGTCTATTTAGACTCTTCAAGGCGATAATGTTACCCCTTCAGTTTAAAAACTGGACCGGATAGTGCTAGACCGCATCATAATCCCTTTAGCTGTTTGTGCTAGACCGGATCATAATCCCTTTAGGGAATTACTGGTGCTAGTCCGGATAGACATCCCTTTAGCCAAGCCATTGGAATAGACCCTTCAAAGACTTCACATTTTTTTTTTTTTTTTTTCAATTTTTTTTTTTTTTTTACTCAACTTTTTTTTGTCTCTTTTTTTACAAAACTCTTTTTTTACTCTTTTTTTTACACACAACTCTCTTTTTTTTTCTCTTTTTTTTATACTTTCTCTCACCCTTTTCTTTTTTTTTTTCACTCATTGTGTACAGTAGCCTTTGTTGTAATATTGATTTAATCAGAACCATCACATGAAGTTTCCTCAGAAATAGTGCGAGACCGACCATAGTTTTCTACATATCCAATACCTGCACTCAAGGTGCGTGAGCTTACAGACATTGCATCACTAATGAGAGACAAAGTATCGCTACCCACAGACATAGTGTCACTATTTGCGGACGAAGTGTCGCTTCTATTATTAGTTAATAAGTTGTAAGTATTGCGATCAGTTTCATGAACAAGATTAATTAACTCATCTGTATACGCCGTCAGGTCATCGTCACTATAATTTTCAGAAGTTTCTAGTAAACCTGATGGGCCTCGAGGTAATTCGCATAAGTTTTCATATGAAAATTTGTACACCCTATTAGAACTATTAACGTGTCTCAATTGATACCTATCGTTTTCCCAAACTGCAGTAATCTTAAAGGGACCTTTATATTTTCTGTCTAATTTAGTTTGGTGTCGTTCTTCACTTTTAACGAAAACAAAATCTCCGACGGAAAAGGGTTTGACTTTAGCTTTGCCTCAACTAAACCGAACCGGGTCTGTTTGTGCCAACCTTTTGATATTATCGGAGGCGCTAGACCGTGCTAAGTCAAGATCAAGAGTTTAAACCGAGTTAACGAATGCAGTGAAAGAGCCGGTCTCAAGATGAATGTCAGCAAACCAAATTCATGGTGATCTCCAGCAAACTGAACGAAACCCAAAACATCATGGTATCTGGCCTTCCTATTGAACGAGTACCTAAATACAAATATCTAGGGACATGGGTGACCGAAGAATGGGACAGTAATCTGGAGGTCAAAACCCGCATAGAAATGGCTCGTTCTGCCTTCAATGCCATGAAAATTGTACTCTGCAACAGCAGCATTAATATCAAGTTGCGTACTCGCCTTCTCCACTGTTATATATGGCCCATAATTTAATACGGATGCGAGTCGTGGACCATAAAGGAAGACCTCAGGAAACGTATTGAAGCGTTCGAAATGTGGGCATACAGGCGTATGTTAAGAATCAGCTGGACACAGAGGATCACTAATGTTGAAGTCCTACGAAGAGCCAAACAAAAACGTGAACTGTTGACCATCATTAAAAAACGGAAAATGGCATATCTCGGACACGTGCTAAGACACAACAGATATCAGCTACTGCAAATTATTATGATGGGCAAAGTCGCCGGCAAGAGACGATTGACGATTGGCCGCAGAAAAAAGTCGTGGCTCTGCAACATTCGGGAGTGGACAGGCATCGCAAGCGCTGTGCAAATTTTCCGGCTTGCGCAAGACAGGAATACATTCCACAAGTTGTTAGCCAACCTTCACTAGTTGGAGAGGCACCGAAAGAAGAAGAAGTTCTGTACACTGGTAAGGTACAGCCATACTTTATGAAATAACTCACAAGTCTGTACTGGTGGATGGGCCTTCACCCGCATCCTCTACGACTAACTCTTTACTTAGTAAGTCTGATAGACTTGGAATATGGTCTTGTCGCATGTTTCCTTTGCGATCATGAGCATACTCGTAAGTCCTATAAAACCAGTGAAAAGTCCAGTGGGTCAAAAATGGCTACGGCAGGTTCGTTGGTTAAACTATGCATGACATTATCACAAGCAGTGTCCAATACAGTACCTCATAAGAAAGATTACCCTTTCCTCAGTAATTTTGCGATGCAGGCGGTTTTAGAAACGTACCCTGCGATGTACCGGTGAAAGTACCCTGCAAGTCACTAGGACTTGATACAGCTACTAAGCTGTCGAACCTCCCTTGCATTGGTGGGTTTGGGGATTTAACCAGAGCTTTAATTTTAACGAGAATATCTACGGCAACTTGGGGACTTTCCTTTAACACGCTAAAGATTATATACAGGGCTACGTACTTAGGCTGCATGTGCTACGGCGCACCGGTGTGGGCCGACAGGGCAACTATAGGGGCGGCACGGCGTAAATTACTACAAAGCCAACGTTTGGCGTTAATATTTCTATGTAAAGCATATCGGACGGTTAGTACCGAGGCCCTGTTAGTTCTCGCTGGTGTGCTCCCAGTAGACCTGGAGGTCCAAAGACGCGCGGCAATGTACTATTCTACTCGAGAGAGCATGAACACCGAGTTCTTTAAACCGCGAGACCGCTCTAAAATCGCTAGATTATTTAGTCCGATATCGATCGTTTACGAAGATCTCCTGACCGAATGGCAATCCAGATGGGATACAACAACTAAGGGCCGCCACCTCCACCAATTATTTCCATGCGTTCGTGAACGTCTAGAGAGAGCGTGGTTGGAGGTGGACCACTGTGTGGCTCAATTTCTGACTGGGCATGGCAACTTTAGGAGCAAATTATTCTACTTCACGTTGGTTCATTCACCTTTCTGTCAATGTTCGACGCCGCAAAACGATCATGAACAATCTGCACATCACATCCTGTGGGAGTGTAGTCTCTGGCACAACGAACGGACTACTATGCTAAATAGCCTGCAAGTGACATCTGGAGCAGTTCTTCCAACTCCTCCTATTATTTCTTTCGACCAAATTCGTGCGGGTTCCAAGACAATCCAACCCTCCCCGGGACTCGTCGAGGATCAAACCTCGACGTCATCACTGGCCACCATTGTCGATCCTGGCTTACAGGAGTTACAGTGGTGGGAGTGTGTGGCGGGACTAGAGCTTTAATTTCTTCCGAGCTATTATCGCTTGACGTCGGTTTCAGGGTGATAGAAAAGCGAGGCGGAGAAGCAGACTCAGACTTGGGTTTCTTAGGACAGTCCCAATTCTTAGACCAAACTTGCCGACTGGCACTTAATCCTACCGTCGTTAGACCTAAGTGCTACTCATATCAAATCACAGATAGAGCGAATCGTTTCCACGATGCATTCTGCCCTCGTTCATGGCAAGGACGTTGATAGCGCTTCGCTGACCTCCCTCTTCAATGTTGGTCTTAGAGGCGCGTTCTGTGTTGGCAGCACGTGATCTGCTCGGGTCGCCGTGAAAACCAGTGACGCACAAGGCGCCTGCGGTGTGATTCGCACTGGATTATGCCGACCGCGTCGGTGATGGCGACCGCTCGCGTTAGCGCAGTCAGCGAACATGCTTGGCGCCGACTTGGCAATACCTGCGGAGGTGTCCGCGGTGTTTCTCATCGAGAGCATTGCCGTGGGCCTGACAAGAGCTACGCTTTGGCTATAATGATTTGAGATGTACCAGCCGTACTAGTGACCTGGCAAAACGAGTCGCAGATCGCTCCTCCAACGCTGAAAGCCTAACCAAGATCACCACCATTGAGCTTCACAACGTTTCTGGAGAACGATCTAGTTGTCTATGAGCCCGCTGATCTCGGCTACCGTGGCGGCTGTGACGGCCTGCCCGGTCCGAAATTCTATATGGCAGATACCAACTGTGGTATTGTCCACCCTCCAATCGGAATTAAAAATATCACGCGCACCTGCAATCTCTTATCCGTCCTGTAAAACGTACCGCGTGTAATTTCTCTTTATAGAAACCGTGGCACCAGATAAACATGGTTCGACTCACCAGATTCTGCTTCACGCATACTCCTGACCGTCACTGTCATCCAGATTTTCCGTGTGCCGCTGACGATCACACCGTCGATCCCGAATCGCGCGACGCTCGCTCGTAGCGTATGTAGTGACATAGCTCGCATGCCGCCGCACACGCGCAGCAACTCCAACGCCCGGCGCCTGCCACGCCACCATATACTGCGCAGCAGCTTGCGTAGTTTTTGCCATAACTGTCATTTTAGTGCAATTTTAACGTTACTGTGGGCTTTCGAGTCCTCATCCCACTTCTGATGTAGGCTCGAGGTATGAAATTGCCTTTTATTTAATTCTAATACATAGTAAAACGAAGTCACTTCTTTAATTCTTGATTTATTAAATCATACGATGAATTACTTTACTCAAACACTTTATTTTACACTTCGTGGCGAGGGTAAGCAAGTGCATCGGGCAAGCGCAGTTGAACGAATGATCCCACTGCGAGACGCGCGCCGCCTTTTATAGCGGCCGACGCACCTGGCTCGTCTATGAGTCACTGCTTGCCCGTTGCACGTGTTCACAAGACAATTGCACGTGTTGTTTTACGAGTAAATGTAGTTAACGCCGTCATGTATGTATTTATGTATGGTGAAGAATGGATGGATATACGTATCAAAATTAGAAAAGGAAATGTGGAAGTAGCCCACAAAATGTACCAAAATTACTTTTTTTGAGGTACCTCCCCGAACATCGAAAGAGGGGATATTTTTTTTTTAGTTACCCCATCAAGTGGGGTATCGCTGAAAAGGTATTTTCAAATAAAATGGTGTTTTGATACAACATTTTATCTTCCGTTTGCGAGATTTTTTTACTTTTAAAGATTAAATAAAAATTTACCTAATGAATTCCGACACTTCTTACATTTTTCTATTGATTGGATACATTGTTAATAAATTCCAATTAAATAAACCTTGTGAATTACCTTCAATGTGCATGGCTCGACATGGCACTTGGCGATTTTTTCAGTGATTGTTTTGAAGATTATGACAATATTTGTACAAAGATGGTTCCCTTTACCAAGCTTGCGTGGTAACGCGACGCCGCTAGTCACGCATCACTAACGTATGAAGCTATTTTCAACCGACTTCCAAAAAAGAGGAAGTTGTATGTTCGTCTGAATGTATTATTTTTATGTATGTTCACCGTTTACTTTGTTTATGAAAATATTTTTTTTGTTTGAAAGACCGACCGACCACCGACCTATATTTATATACGAGTCGGTCATGTTGTACCTAGCATAGCCAACACAAAAGGGGTCTGTAGCCCGGCGCGGCGACACATCACATGAATATGCACAACCCACTTCAAAGGTTAAAATTAATTAAACTTGCAAATTAAATAACGCGCCACGGCCCCGCGCCGCTGCCGCGCCTCCCCGCGGCCACCTGCCGCGTGGACGCGCGTCTACGCGGATTATTGTTCCGCAACTACTAATTACGGTACGAGTGTGCTGCATTGGAACACTACGCTACGTTTGCTAGCAGTTTCAGAAGCGCTCGAGCGGGGACGCTCGGAGGGTAATTGTTCGATGTTACACTGCTCTTAATTCATATTATGAGGGACCAAATGGTTCGTACGTAAAAAACAGAGCCGTCTAGGAACGCCCGAAAGCCGTCTAGGAACGCCCGAAAGAAGCCAAGCTTTATAGTACGAGTATAAATATAAAGCGTAGGAACAAAGAGTTAATTAATAACAAAAAAATTTAAAAAAACGAGTTTTTATTTAAGTCACTACTCTAAAAGAAAGAAGAAAATAAACTTTAAATTAAATAAAACCAATCAATTTAGTACAAATATAAAAGCTTGTCCCGTGATTTGCATACGTAAATCTGTAACGAACGTGTAACGCTACTGAGGCTTAGGATGGATAGAGTGGCCGCGCGGCGAGCGCCCCGAACGTCAATCCGATCAATTACTGATCAATGACCGATCGACACTCAATCGATGGATGGATTGACACCAAATCGATATTTCGTTCGACACCAAATGGTTCGATCGACACTCAATCGATTAATCAATTGCCACTCGACCAATGATCGATCGAGACTTGATCAATGATCGATCAACACTTGATCGACACTCGATCGACACTCAATCGACACTCAGCCGACACTCGATCAAAACTCAAACGACACTCGATCGATACTCGATCGACACTCAATCGACACTCGATCATTGATCGATCGAACGTGGTTTTATGAAGAAATGGTCAATCGACACTCGGTCTCTGATCGTTAGACACTGGGTCACCGATCGTTTTAAACCCGATCATAGATCCTGAAGCATAGCCTGGCTGAGATGACGCGGAGGTTTGATGCATCTGAAAATACCGTTAGCGAATTGCGTAAGGAAGTTAACAGTTTACACAGTTCACTAGCGGTAATTAGGTCATCGACAACCGCTAACGTAAATGTGCGCCGCGGTGCATATTTCGATACGTCCGCGATGAGCTTTGCGTCAGCGGTTTTAACGTCACCCGCGTCACCCGATGCCGAGTCAGCGCGCGCCAGTTACACTCAGCGCGCAGCTGCTGACCTCGTCCCCCCTGCCCGTACCCCGCGGGCATCTGACAAGCTGCGAGGAGCAGCCCCGCCAGCAAAATCAACGGCACTACAAAAGCCCCGTGATTTTGGTACTGTTGCCGCCAGCAAGCCTGTTGCCCAGCGACCGAGATGAAGAGGGCTTCATCACGGTGCAGAAGAAGAGACGCACGCAGCGGGTGAACAGAAATCGCTGCGGCACGGCGGCAACAGGGGCCAACTTCCTGTTGCGTGCAGCAGTGCCGACCACCCCAGTCTACCTGTCCCGCCTCCACTATACCAGCAAGGCGGGGGACATTGCTGAGTACATCCGAGTGAAGAGCAATGTCTCATTGAGAGTTCAGCCGTTGGACTCTAATTAAAACGCTAGTTTCAAGGCGATTGTGGTTAGGGTCCCCACGGACAGGCTGTCAACTTTCATGCAGGAAGACTACTGGCCGAAGGGTGTGGTGTTCAGGCGCTTTCGGGGGAGATTGCCGCCGTCACCACCCATAATTTAGTTAAGTGTTAATGTTAAAATATAAATATGTATGTTAGTTTATAAGGTACTAGCTGTGCCCACGGACTTCGTCCGCGTAGTATTTAACGTAACAAAAATACATACATACATACATCCACACTCACAAACTTTCACATTTATAATATTAGTAGGATAGTAGGATATATCTATGAGCCTGCGTTGCCTGAGTACAAATAAATAAATAAAATAAATAGATCTATCGACACTCGATCGACACTCAATCGATACTTGATCAATGAACGATTGACTTACATAGATGATCAATCGAACATGGCTTTTTGAAGAAATTGTCGATCGGCGTTGACTTCTCCCATTCTGATATCGATCAATGTATCGATCGACACTCGGTCACTGATAGTTCGACACTCGATCGAAACTCGATCGAAACTTGATCAACTTACATAGATGGTCAATCGAACGTGGCTTCATGAAGAAATTTTCGATCGACGTTAACTTTTCCCATTCTGATATCATCGATGGATGGTTCGACACTGGGTCACTGATCGTTTGACCCTCGATCGAAACTCGATCGACACTCGATCAACGATCGATCGACTTACATAGATGATCAATCGAACGTGGTCTTATGAAGATATGATCAATCGGCACTCGGTCACTGATCGTTCGACACTGGGTCACTGATTGTTTGAAACCCGATCATTGATCTATCGATACTCGATAATCAAGAAAATGGAGAAGTTGGAGATGATCAAGAAGGAGAAGATGGAGAAGATCAAGAAAATGAAGAAAGTGATCATAATGGAGAAGATGGAGAAGTTGGAGATGACCAACAAAATGGAGAAGATGGCGAAGTAGGAGAAGACCAAGAAAATGGAGAAGATGGAGAAGTTAGTGAAGATCAAGAAAATTGAGAATATGGAGTAGATGGAGAAAATCAAAAAAAAGGAAAAGAAGGAGTGAATAGTGAAAATCAAGAAAATGGAGAAGTTGGAGAATTTAGAGAAGATAAAAAATGAAGAACATCAAGAAAATGGAGAAAGTGGAAAATTTGGAGAAGTTGGAGAAGATGTAATAGATGGAGAAGATTTAGAAAATTAAGAAAGTGATCATACTGGAGAAAATGGAGAAGATCAAGAAAATGGAGTAGATAGAAAAAATCAAGAAAATGGAGAAGTTGGAGAAATTGGAGAAGATGGAGTAGATGGAGAAGATCAAGAAAATGGAGAAGATGGAGAAGTTGGAGGTGATAAATAAAATGGAGTAGATGGAGAAAATCAAGAAAATGGAGAAGTTGGAGAAAATCAAGAAAATGGAGAAGTTGGAGAAGATACAGAAAATTGAGAAGTTGGAGAAGATCAAGAAAATGGAGAGAATAGAATAGAATAAGAATAACATTTATTTGTGAAATCATGAGTTTACATACAGGTATGCAATATGGAAAATTTAATACACGTGCTTCATGTTTAGCCTTTATGGCGTACAAATTATTGAAATTAAAAGAAAATATATATATTGAAAATAATGAAATTGTAAAAATGAAATCGTAAAATATTGAATTAATAATATTATATAAACTTACATGTCAATTAGGAGAACTTATAATAATAATAAACGTTTTATAAAATGTTATCTTTTAAATAATCTGTTATATTATAATATGCTTTGTTCATCAAAAGGCTTTTTAATTTGGTCTTGAATGGCACAGCGTTAAATTCTCTCCAGTCCTTTGGTATCTTATTATAAATGATAGGTGCCATACAGAAGATACTATTCCTCACAAGTGCAGTCTTGGAGTCATGTAGGCAGAGCTTATTATCACGCCTGTTGCGCTTAGCCACATCAGATAAGCGAGGAAATAGATGTGGATTACATTTTACAAACATGGCCGTTTCTAAGATATATAATGAGGGCACAGTTAATAATTTATATTGCTTAAAATATGGTTGACAGCTGTCTGTTGGAACCAGTCTAAACATGGCCCTAATGCATCTCTTTTGAGCCTTAAACACTCTTTCTTTGTCGGTAGAGTAACCCCAAAATATTATTCCATATCTTAGGTTCGAAGATACTAAACCGTGATAAGCACTAAGTAACGCATCAGTGTTGAGGATGGAGAAAATCAAGAAAATCTCCATCTTCTCCATTTTCTCGATCTTCTACTTCTCCATTTTCTTGATTTTCTTCATCTTCTCCATCTTCTCCAACTTCTCCATTTTCTTGATGTTTCTTCTCCTACTTCCCCATTTTCTTGATTTTCTTCATCTACTCCATCTTCTTGATTTTCTCCAACTTCTCCAACTTCTCCATTTTCTCGATCTTTTACTTCTCCATTTTCTTGATTTTTTTCATCTACTCCATCTTCTCCAACTTCTCCATTTCCTTGATTTTCTCCATCTTCTTCATTTTCTTCACATTCTTGATTATCTCCAACTTTTCCATTTTATTGATCTTCTCCATTTTCTCCATTTTCTTGATCTTTCTTCTCCTACTTCTCCATTTTCTTGATTTTCTTCATCAACTCCATCTTCTCCAACATCTCCATTTCTTTGATTTTCTCCATCCTCTCCATTTTCTTGATCTTCTCTATCTACTCCATCTTCTACAATTTCTCCAACTTCTCCATTTCTTTATCTTCTTCATCTTCTCCATTTTCTTGATCTTCTACTTCCACATTTTCTTAATTTTCTCCAACTTCTCCATCTTCTCCATTTTCTCGATCTTCTACTTCTTCATTTTCTTCATCGACTCCATCTTCTACATTTCTCCAACTTCTCCATTTCTTTATCTTCTCCATCTTCTCCATTGTCTCGATCTTCTACTTCTCCATTTTCTTGATTTTCTTCATCTACTCCATCTTCTCCAATTTATCCAACTTCTCCATTTCTTGATCTTCTCCATCTACTCCATTTTCTTGATCTTCTCCATTTTCTCCATTTCCTTTATTTTCTCCATCCTCTCCATTTTCTTGATCTTCTTCATCTACTCCATCTTCTACAATTTCTCCAACTTCTCCATTTCTTTATCTTCTCCATCTTCTCCATCTTCTCCATTTTCTTGATTTTCTTCATCTACTCCAACTTCTCCATTTTCTTTATCAACTCTAACTTATCCATCTTCCCCATCTTCTTTCTCCATTTCCTTTATTTTCTCCAGATTCTCCATTTTCTCCATTTTTTATTTTCTCCATCTTCTCCATCTACTCCATCTTCTCCATTTTCTTGATCTTTGATAGCAGAGTAGTTTTCAATAAAAGTATACGCATTAGCATGGAAAAATATATTACTAGAACATTGTGAGAAAATAAGTGAAGAGTGACAGTTGTCTAAAAAGAACTAAAAACGATATTAATCAGACTATGAAGGTTTCAATTAATTATAACACTTCCCCTTGATTGGAAGCTTAACAAAACTGATAAATCTAAATTCAACACTAACATTTCCAATTAATATAAGAAACAGTAAGCAGAAACTAACTGAACAAGCATGAAAAATTTAAGCTGACATACATTTTAAACCATTAAACTTAATTTTAGACATAGGTATACTTTCTAAATATATCAGCTAACTGATTGTTACTACACACATAGTTCAGTTCAAAAACTTTTCCTTAATAGAGTGAACCTAAACATTAATATTATGTTTACACCTCTTATGAAGTTAACAATTTTACTCTGATTACCTATATTATTCATAATTGTCTTTAGCACAAAGTCGTGATTTGAAGCGCAGACCTGTTGGTTTGTCCTTGATTCGGAAAACCCGTTTAAATCCAAAAACTTTGGCATTTTCAGGTTTTTCTACCAATGTCCAAGTATTTCTCTTACTGTGTGCTTCAAGTTCTTCACCAATAGACATTTCACACTTCTCACTATCAATACATCTCAATGCTTCTTTACATGTTTCAGGAATTACATTCGGTAACAGCTCCTCGCTATAACACAGGTAAGTATTTCCCTCTTTATTTTTATTTGCTTCTTTCTTTCTAGGTCTCAACGTGAAGTCTCTTAGCTGTAATGATTCTATACTCTCATCAGGTAAGTAGTCACTGTCTGAGTTTGTCTTACTTTCAGTGACTGTATAATAGTCATCAGTGGTATATTCTTCACTTTCATAAAGTCTCTTTTAATAGTAGACTCGAGAAAAACGGCATCTCTACTTTTGATAGCAGTTCTAGAGTTAGGCATAATGAATCTATAACCTTTTGAATTTTCGCAGCACCCGATGAATATCATTTTCTGAGCTTTGGGGTCCCACTTCTTGCGTTTCTCTTTCGGTAAGTGAACCATAGCTTCACATCCAAATGTCTTCATATGACCAACATTCGGCTTTTGACCAGACCACAACTCTTCTGGAGTTTTAAATAACAGGGACCTAGTCGGAGAACGGTTAATGACGTTAGCAGCTGTATTAATGACGTTACCCCAGTAACACTTGGGCAGCTTTGCATTCAGGAGCATGCACTTGGCTTTTTCCACTAGAGTTCTGTTCATACGCTCAGCAGTCCCGTTCTGTTCAGGTGTGTACGGTGTGGTTGTCTGGTGAATAATTCCAGCACCTTTAAGAAAACTTGAGAACTCTTTATTTACATATTCAAGGCCATTGTCTGATCGGAGAACTTTTATGTGACGGCTAAGTTGGTTTTCAACTAGATTTTTAAATTCCTTAAATCTCTCAAGAACATCAGATTTGTTACGTAACAGGTAAACAAATATTTTCTTTGAGTAGTCATCCAAAAATGTTAAGAAATTTTTAGCTCCACCTAGTGTTTTCGTTTCCATAGGGCCACATAAGTCAGAGTGTATCAGTACTAGTAGACCTTTACTCTGTGTACTTTGACTTTTAAATGGTAAACGTGTTTGCTTTCCTTCCTGACACGTTATACAAGTTAAATGCTGTTTTCCTTCAGATAACCTTACACCAATTGTATTCTCTGTCATTTTCTTCAAACTCTGGAAGTTCAGATGACCCATACGTTGGTGCCAGAGGTATGTGTCTCGCTCATCAATATCGGACATGCATGCATAATAACCAGGTGTATTCAATCTGTACATGTTATTGATCAAGCTTGCAGTGGCTACTACCACATTCTTACTGTTCATAATAACACAGCCGTTGCCGTCAAATTTTACTTGGCCTCCTTTCCTTATAATTTGACTTACAGACAACAGGTTCGTTGCTAGTTCAGGGACATACAAGACGTTTGTAAAAAGTATTTTGTTTTCTCAACCTTTCTCATCATAAACATTTAACGATATTTGGCCGCAACTTCACTGGAAATACTTTATTATTCGCAACTTTAATATTCTTTATAGACGTAATAAATTCTTCCTTTAATAAATAATGTTTTGTCATATTAACTGAAGCTCCTGAGTCTATATACCAGGCGTCACTATAATCTGGCGTGACTACGAAGACATCGGTAAAATCTGAATTGTTTTGACTATCTGAAACACACTTTGTATCCTTCGTATTGTTAGACTTGCAGTCAGGGCTTTTATGACCATATTTATTGCACGTGTAGCAGCGTGGTCCTTTATTGAATTTACTCTTATTGTTGACAAATTTCTGATTGCTTGCAAAGGCCACAGAATCATTTTCGGGTCGCCTCACATCTTGTAACATCTTTGATTTAACTGAATCAGCAGAGATTTTCATTCCTGAACTCTCAATTGCAATAATCATTGGTTGATAACTGTCAGGGAGACCGGAGAGTAACAATGTGTCGAGCCACTCGTCATCTACCTTGAATCCAATGTTACGCAGTTTGTGTGCTGTTGTTATTATTTTGCTCACATATTCCTCTATGTTCTAACAGCCTGCTAATGTCGTATTGCACAGATCACGCAGCAGTCCAACTCGGCGTGTCAGCCCGGAGTCGTCGAAAGCGCGGGAGAGACTGTCCCACACCTCCTTAGCGGTGCTAGCTTCTTCTACATGAACGAAATTAATGGGATCTAATAACAATACAATCTTAGTTTTAGCCTTGGTATCCCGTTTCAAATCCAAAGTTTTGGGGTCGGTGCATTCAACGCAGTCCCATAACTCCTCATGTTGCAGGAAAGTTTTTACGGCGAACCTCCAAGTGGCGTAATTGCTTCGGCCAGCCAATTTTTCTATTGTTGCCAGAGTATTGTTATTTGCCATACTTCAATTCAATTCAATTCAATTCAAAGTGTTTATTTTGTTTAGGCCTACGGGGGCACTTTTTTTTTTTTTTTTTAATGGGACTAGTCCCGCCACACACTCCCACCACTGCAACTCCTGCAAGCCAGGATCGACAATGGTGACCAATAATGACATCGAGGCTCGACCCTCGACGAGTCCCGGGGAAAAGTTAAACTGTCTTGGAACCCGCACGAACTTAATCGAAAGAAATAATAGGAGGAGTTGGAAGAAAAATATTTCCACTTCCCTCCGGTGCAAAGCGGGAGACAAAATATATGTAGCTGGTATGGGCTAATTGCCACAGAAACAAGACTGTCACAGCTGATTGAAGACCAGCTGCAAGGCACCACGGATCGTTATATGACTAATTGGACCTAAACTCGTGAGCTGATTATACTTGATTCCAATAATAGGTATGGCAGAAGCGCTTGAACGCACGGAAATTGTCCCTGGTTTCCACAAGGTCTGTGTAATAAACTGCTCCAGATGTCACTTGCAGGCTATTTAGCATAGTAGTCCGTTCGTTGTGCCAGAGACTGCACTCCCACAGGATGTGATGTGCAGATTGTTCATGATTGTTTTGCGGCGTCGAGCATTGACAGAAAGGTGAAGGAACTAACGTGAAGTAGAATAATTTGCTCCTAAAGTTGCCATGCCCAGTCAGAAATTGAGCCACACAGTGGTCCACCTCCAACCACGCTCTCTCCAGACGTTCACGAACGCATGGAAAGAATTGGTAGAGGTGGCGGCCCTTAGATGTTGTATCCCATCTGGATTGCCATTCGGTCAGAAGATCTTCGTAAACGACAGATATCGGACTAAATAATCTAGCGATTTTAGAGCGGTCTCGCGGTTTAAGGAACTCGGTGTTCATGCTCTCTCGAGTAGAGTAGTACATTGCCGCGCGTCTTTGGACCTCCAGGTCTACTGGGAGCACACCAGCGAGAACTGGCAGGGCCTCGGTACTAACCGTGCGATATGCTTTACAAAGAAATATTAACGCCAAACGTTGGCTTTGTAGTAATTTACGCCGTGCCGCCCCTATCGTGGCCCTGTCGGCCCACACCGGTGCGCCGTAGCACATGCAGCCTAAGTACGTAGCCCCGTATATAATCTTTAGCGTATTAAAGGAAAGTCCCCAAGTTGCCGTAGATATTCTCGTCAACGCATAAAAATTACGTTTCGCTTTTTCACCAACAGTTTTAATATGCTCTATAAATGGGAAATTCCTTTCTAATACTAATCCGAGGTAGCAAACCGATTGTTTTCTCTTTATTGTCGCGTTGTTAAACTTAATACGTGGCGGCGCTTTTAAATTCCCTTTTAGGAGGAGTTGGTAGGTTTTTTGGGGGGCGAACGTGAGACGATTTCGCTCGCCCCACTCAGAAATTAAGCGCAGACATGACTCCGCAAGGTTCTCGAGTCCGGCCCTAGTATTTGATTCTATCAACAGGAGTCCGTCATCCGCATATCCAGTCAGTGAACAACCACACGGGAGTGGTAGCTCGAGGAAGTCATCGAAGCCTAAATTCCACAAATATGGACTAAGTACCGATCCCTGGGGACAACCTAATGTCAGCGCCTTTGACACAGCATAATGTCCAAGTTTGAGTGTTGTTGTTCCTTGTACAAAATATGTGTAAATAAGTGAGTAGATGTTCCTGTAGCAACCACGCGTTTTTAGCTTGAGAAGTAGCATCGGCCACCATGCGTTGTCAAAAGCGCCCGAAATATCAAGAAAAATTCCCAATACGTATTCAGACGTAGATGAATTTACAGTTTTTCTTACCGATAAAGCCGCGTCAACTGTTGATTTGCCACGCGTAAAACCGAACTGTTTTTGATTAAATTTTGGTCCACCGGGGAGCAATCGCGGGACAATCAGTCGTTCTAGTAGTTTACCTAACGATGGTAGCAATGTAATTGGACGATAGGACTTGGGATCGTCGGGAGGCTTATCTCCACTTTTCGGGATGATTCTAATAAAGCCACGGCGCCATATTCGTGGAAAAATACCTTCTGTGATGCAACGATTAAAAACATATAGCATAGAGTCGCCGGCTGATTTGCACGCTTCTTTAATCATTTTGTTAGATATTTTGTCCCCACCGGAGGCTTTATTAAGAGGCAGGGCTCGCACGATGTTCTCAAATTCGTCGCGGGACGGAGTATCGGATGCGGGGGCGAGCGGCGGCTCCGCGGCCCACGCTCTAATCTGGCGGTGGTATTCGCTGTCGCTTGCCGTTACATCGTCGGGAATAAGAGTATTTAGTAGGACATCCGCAGTCTCCTCAATGCCGGTTGTGTGTTGATTATCTATTTTGATGTTTCGGATATAAGCGAGATCTATTGACCTATTTGCTTTGAACTCGTGGTATAGAGGAGACCACGGACCCTCCCTATCTAATTTTTCCACTACTTTGCTCAATAATACACTTTTAGATCTTTCGACCGCAGCTCTGTAGTGGGACCTGGCAACTCTAAGTGCACATAAAGCCTCATCAAAAGGAACTCCCGTGACACTTGATTTTTTAAGTTTATTGAGTTTTCTACGTGCTCTGCGGAAACATTTGCGAAGTTCGACCAATTTGTTTCCCCACCAGTCACATCTTCTAAGATTAGTTACAGCTCCTCGACCGATTGCCACATCGGCACAGTACGTTAGAGAGTGCGACATAAGTTCAGCACATTCTTCACAGGAAAGTCCATCACGAGTGAAGTCTCTGACACACGACGCAAAAAGCGAGCCGAAAAAGTTCCAGTTTGCACCTTTACATTTATATCTAAAATCACAACTGTTAACGGATGGACCTTGTGTTGACCTCTGGGAAAACTCGTACACGATCAGGCGGTGATCACTACACGACGCGTCGGGGAGGACGCGCCACCTATTCAAGCGGACGTCGGCACTAGAAAGTGTGACGTCAATAGAAGACTCGCCCACTGGGCTGCAAAAAGTCGGTGGTGCATCGGGTGTGTTGTGTATTGACAAGTTCATTTCCGCGATGAAATCCTCAACCGCGCACCGACGTTCGGCGTCGGTGTACCTAACTTTGCCATACCAAAGAGAAGATGAAGCGTTTACGTCAACAGCTCACGACGTACAGCCTACAGGAAGTGGATGAGACCTCCGCGACAGCGCAGTGTGACGTCATAAGACGTTTACGGGGGCACTTACAAATTGTCAATTTAAGATTTTTTTTTTCTTATACCTACAACCGGATCGGAACGCGACCTCGAAAGAGAAGATCCGGCAAGAAACTCAGCGGGCTTGTCTTTTTACGTCATATTTTTTTTTTAATCGCCAGTTGCTGACTGATTACCAATATAGAAGTACATACGTGAAATCCTACACTGTTTAAGGATATAACTGGGCCCATAACCTGATAGCAGAGTAGTTTTCAATAAAAGTATACGCATTAGCATGGAAAAATATATTACAAGAACATTGTGAGAAAATAAGTGAAGAGAGTGACAGTTGTCTAAAAATAACTAAAAACGATATTAATCAGACTATGAAGGTTTCAATTAATTGTAACAATCTTCTCCAACTTCTCCATTTTCTTTATCACCTCCAACATCTCCATCTTCTCCATTTTCTTGATCTTCTCCATCTTCTCCATCTACTCAAACTTCTCCATTTTCTTGATCTTCTTCATCTACTCCATTTTCTCCAATTTCTCCATTTCTTGATCTTCTCAATTTTCTTGATCTTTCTTCTCAAACTTCTCCATTTTCTCGATCTTCTCCAACTTCTCAATTTTGTTGGTCTTCTTCATCTACTCCATCTTCTCTAATTTCTCCATTTTCTTCATTTTGTTGATCATTTCCAAATTCTCCATCTTCTCCATTTTCTTGATTTTCTCCATCTTCTCCATTTTCTTGATCTTCTTCATCTACTCCATCTCCTCCAATTTCTCCATCTTCTCCATTTACTTCATTTGTTTGATCATTTCCAAATTCTCCGTCTTCTCCATTTTCTTGACATTCTCCATCTACTCCATTTTCTCCATCTTCTCCATTTTCTTGATCTTCTCCAACTTCTCCAACTTCTTGATTTTCCCATCTACTCCATCTTCTCCAACTTCTGCATCTTCTTCATTTTGTTGATCTTCTCCAATTTCTCCAACTTCTCGATTTTCTCTATCTGCTCCATCTTCTCCATTTCCTTGATTTTCTCCATTTTCTTGATCTTCTTCAACTTCTCCAACTTCTGCATCCTCTTCATTTTGTTGATCTTCTCCAATTTCTCCAACATCTCGATTTTCTCCATCTGCTCCATCTTCTCCATTTCCTTGATTTTCTCCATTTTCTTGATCTTCTTCAACTTCTCCAACTTCCCCATTTTCAAAATTTTGTTAATCATCTCCAACTTCTCCATTTTCTCCATCTTTTCAATTTTCTTGATCTTCTCCAATTTCTCTAACTTCTCCATTTAGTTGGTCTTCTTCATCTACTCCATCTACTCTAATTTCTCCATCTTCTCCATTTTCTTCTTTTTGTTGATCATTTCCAAATTCTCCATCTTCTCCATTTTCTCCATCTTCTCCATTTTCTTGATCTTCTCCATCTTCTCCAACTTCTTGATTTTCTCCATCTACTCCATCTTCTCCAACTTCTGCATCTTCTTCATTTTGTTGATCTTCTCCAATTTCTCCAACTTCTCGATTTTCTCCATCTGCTCCATCTTCTCCATTTCCTTGATTTTCTCCATTTTCTTGATCTTCTTCAACTTCTCCAACTTCCCCATTTTCTAATCTTCTCTATTTTCTTTATTTTGTTGATCATTTCCAAATTCTCCATCTTCTCCATTTTCTTGATCTTCTCCATCTACTCCAACTTCTCCATTTCCATTATTTTCTCCTTCTTCTCCAACTTCTCAATTTTCTTGATTTTCTCCATCTTCTCCATCTTCTCCATCTTCTCCATTTTCTTGATTTTCTTCACCACTCCATCTTCTCTATTTTCTCGATCTTCTCCTACTTCTCCATTTTCTGGATCTCCAACTTCTCCATTTTCTTGATTTTCTCCATCTTCTCCTTTTTCTTGATCTTCTCCAATTTCTCCATCTTCTCCAATTTCTTGATTTTCTCCATCTTCTCCATTTTCTTGATCTTCTCCAATTTCTCCATCTTCTCCATTTTCTTGATTTTCTCCATCTGCTCCATCTTCTCCATTTTCTTGATTTTCTCCAACTTTATCAACTTCTCTAACTTTTAATTTTTTTTTTTTTCTCCAACTTCTCCATTTTCTTAATTTTCTCTATCTTCTCCATTTTCTTGATCTTCTCCATCTTCTCCAATTTCTCCATCTTCTCCATTTTCTTGATCTTGTCCATCTTCTCCATTTTATCAATTTTCTTGATTTTCTCCAACTTCTCCATTTTCTCCATTTTGTTGATCATCTCCAACTTCTCCATCTTCTCCATCTTCTCCATTTTCTTTGTCTTCTTTATCTACTCCATCTTCATCATCTTCTTAATTTTCTCCATTTTCTTGATTTTCTCCTTACTCATCTTCTCATCTTATTCATCTTCTCCATTTTGTTGATCATCTCTAACTTACTAATATGCCAACTTCACTATGAAAGCGTCGGGACGCCACTATGGAAGCGTCGCGACGCCACTATAAAAGCGTCGCAACGCCACTATGGAAGCGTCGCAACGCCACCACTATAAAAGCGTCGCGACGCCCCTACTACGAAAGCACCGCGACGCCACTGTGACAGTATCGCGACGCCACTATGGAAGCATCGCGACGCCACTGTGAAAGTATCGCGACGCCACTATCGTGGCATGCACTACACAATATTTGGGTGGTTGTAGGTATACCTAACAATGGCTAGCCACACTAAATTCACGTGAACAACATGAATTCATTGATCGTTTAATTAGACCGTTACTATAGACTTATTCAGTTCCAGTACACAGCTCTCATTTTATCCTCGTCCTCATACAATTAGCGTACATTAAAGCCATCCACATCTTACGTTGTGCGGACAAATAGCGCGCATTCCTACTGCTGGCAACAACCTAGGCAATTTATAAACACGAGGACCGCAAACAATTTGTTTTTTTTTTAGTTTTTCTAAAATAAAATATCCTAAGTTACTGCTTATAACATCAGCTATCTACCAGTGAAAGTCCCGTCAAAATCAGTCCAGCCATTTCGGAGATTACCCGGAACAAACATACAAACAGACAAACAGACAGACATACAGACAGACAGACCGACAGACAAAAATTTAAATCGCGTTTTTGCTACTGGTGTCGTATGTACTTTCATAAGAATTTAGTGAAAAGGTGTTATTTTGATATTACAAACAGACACTCCAATTTTATTTATTTGTATGTAGTAGTATGTATAGATGACCAACGGAACATACAATGCATAAGTAACGTACTGATACGCTTGTGAATAGTTTTTGATATATCGTAGTTAAATACAGCAACGAGAGACGGTACCTACCACAATGAGCTGCGACATAAGGCTCTCGCAAGTTGTGGCTCGCCTTGGTGACCGAATGCTACGGACGTAAGCATGTTGGTATAAATAATAACTAACTATATATAATAATAACTTTACGTTTTCTTGAGTTACATGACTTATAATGTAGTAGAGAAAATGGATTGCACTTTTAAGGGAAGACAACCATAAGACACCTTTGTATGATTCCGTATATAATTACGGTGAAAATAACTCGAACATCGCGGTTGTTACAACACTAATCGTTATAAAAATATAGTAAACAAGTCTCCCGCCCCACGTGAAGCAAGTTTTTACTCTTCAGGTGACATGACTTACGCGAGCGCGACTCCGAGTCACGCATCTAGTGAATAATCCTCGTAACTTACACCTCCACTAAGTACCTCGGTAAACTTCGGTTCCGACACATCCCCGAGCAGATGGTGCGAGCAGCGGCGATCATAAAGTTTTTCTTAAGATAGTTTGACGAACCTTAAGTGGGAAATAAAAGTGATGCCAAGGCGATCTTACATTGTCAAAAATAATTCAGAACAATCAATTAATCCTCCACAAACTTGACAAATACAAACTACTACACTAGTTCACTAACACTAAATACACACAACAAGCACTGTTCCGAATCACTTAGCAGACGCACAGTATTCCAATATAGCCTATTTGCCTAGATCGCAGGTATATTCCTCTTCGTTCGCTTACTTGAGATCCGTACACTGTCGCTTCCAAGAAGTAACTAACTTGATGCGTGACGTCGACACCTTATATATCGAATAAAGAGGTGGGCTAGTTACTACCCGAACGTTCTCGATGTAGGTATGTAATAACTCTAAATTGAAAATTTAAAAACCCCCGATGCGGTCAGGAACAGGTCATCTGTTCATCAAATGTATAATTTACCTAGTTCTTCCAAATAATGATGTTAGCGCGATTTGCGTAGCTCCCGTAGCTCAGTATCCATAGTTTACTTCATATATCCATTGTTTTGGCTTCCTCATTTATAATCTAAGATGTACAATAATCAACAGAAAATCTATGTAAAAGTATGAGACATTATTTTGTTATGACATTATAATAATTGACATTAGAATAGACAACGAATCTAAATATTGATGTCACGGAGGTTTTATTCCTAGTAAAATATTATCAATTATGATTCAATTTGATGTAATAACTCTGGTTGAGGTAGACGGGAGCAGCCTAGGGGAAGAATTTTCAATAACGCTAAAATTATTTAAATTAGATTAGTTTTTTTATATTCTTTGTCAATGGCGGAGCAACGCCCTCTAGAATTATTATAGCGTAATATTCCATGACCATTAACAAACCAAACAAAATTTAACGCATGCGCGTATCCATCATTTGAAACGTGACTTATGGAACGTCTTTAGTTCATACTCATACACAAATCTCAATAAAATTGATAAAATATTCATTTTTTTCAGAATCAGTGAAACTTTTCAAATTTATAATATTGTAAAAAGCCAGTTCAGACTATTACGATCATTTAAAAATATAATAAATCTAAATCCAATCATCTCAAATTTCGACTGGATTCGAGCCGAGGGAATTGGTTTTGGCCGTGAATGTGGCTTTTTTAACCTACAAAAGAGCTGATGATCTTCAAACGGCTGAACCGATTTTCATGAAACATAGCTAAGAACACTCTCGATCAGAATACCTATCTAACAAAATAAACAAAATTGAAATCGGTTCATCAGCTTGGGCGCTACGTTGCCACAGACAGACACACAGATCCACAGATACACATGTTAAACTTATAACACCCCTCGTTTTTCGTCGGGGGTTAAAAATAATCGCAATCGAACGATCCCGAGACCCATTGTCGGCTTTCCTTTGTATTCGCTCGACGCCGCCGGCGTCGCGCCGTTAACGCAAGGATGTTCACCTTATACCTACATACCTACAGTGGATTTTGGACATCGAACTTTCCAGATTTTTCTTAATTTATCGATGGAGTACATCTAGACTACAATATGTTTTTGTCTCAAGCTGGTAGGATGAGTATTCTTCGAGATATTAGACGAAACAGTTTGAAGGTTGCAACAGTATAGTAATATGTAAAATCTAACCTAACTAAACGCGACAACTCAGGTCAATCTATCGCTTTCCCGCGAGCAGCGCGGCTGGCGTTGCGCCGCGTCGAGACGCGTCGTGTCACGTCCAAGAATTTATATCAGCTTTTAGGTCGCGTCGCTGTCGTCCCTGTCGTGTCGCACCGCGCCGCTAACGACACTACACCGTACACCGGTTAAACACTCGTTAAACATTTAATGGGTGCAAATTTGGCAGTTGCACCTATTCATTGGGGCTTTGATGACGATACGAGTTTTCATTTCAATAACCTTGCTTGTGAAATGGAAGTAATTTGTGTGGCAGAACTTCCACAATTTTGTTAGTTTATATTACTTAATAACATTTATCTAAAAGAGAATCATAATTCTCTTTTAGATAATGAGTCACGAGTGAAACGATATTGTTGTATTGCTCTCACGTCGGACTACGGCCACCGCGCTTCACAGCGCTCGTGTATCTACTCTATCGATCTCACTCAACCAACATAGACACTAAATTTTAACAGCTATTAAACTCCTGACCCTTGATTTCAAGCTCCTCTGGTCTTGGTATGGACGTGGGACAATTGCAATACTACAACGCGTCATCTTTTCGTCATCGGTGAAGCTCCTTTTTGATTAATAAATGTTATATACTGAAAAAAAGCATTGAGAGTGTCCCCCACCACCACGCGCCTGCAACATGTATTCTCGGATGGCATCGCTCGGTTATGAAATTCCTTTCCGCATCCGTCTTCACCGTCACTGCTGGATTCAAATAGAAACCTGCTCGGGGTCCATTTATTACTCTCTTGACTTCGTTAGGGAAGCCTTCTGAGAAACAAAATTTCAATAATAACCCGGTACACGGGGATACATTTTATAAGTTTTGGTCTTAATATTGAAAATCGTATTCGTAATTCGTATTTAAAGTCTTAAGAAAACCCAACAAACTTACGAATTCTCTCGTAGCTTCTGTGTCATTGGAAGTCCTGTCCTAAAAAAGGGAGATACTACACAAAGACACAACATCAAAGAGAAATGGGTGTATGACGTCATGCGACAATCGGCCGCCGTGAACCACCCCTAAGGACTGCTTCCTCAATTATTCGGGTAGACCTTGACCTGATTTTGTAGGAAAAATACCCGCGACCACAACTATATTTCATACATTTTATTATTTCAATTTTATGACGACGAAAGAAGAAGGAGGTTCTCAATTGTGTTGTATATTTTTGTTTATTTTTTTAAGTTTGTTACCTCAGATCTCCATCACTTATAAACTGACTTAAAATATATATATTTTTAAACGATGTATTTCTATATTGGTTCCATAGACATTCATTAAAATCGGTTCCGTAGTTTGAGGGATACGGCCTATTTACGGTTACCGGCATTTAAATACGGAGTTTACTCCAAACAATCAAGAAAAAAAATACCGATCTAAAGAATACCTGGGTGCATTGAAATGCTAAAAAACTAGAGACCTAATAATTTCTTTAATTTTGAGTCGGTGCTAGCTAATTCAAACAAATAGGGGTAGGTAGGTAACATAAGAGGTCGTCCTAACGAAGCGTAAAGATAGTGGCACCGACTCCAATACAAATATAATAAACTATTTGGTCCCTAGTTATTTGTAGCTTTTTAGTGCACCCAGGATTTAAGTCGGTTAATTTTTAGTAAGCTGTGCGGAGCGGCGCAGACACGCTGTTGTTCATACACGCTCCAGCTATGTTAAGCACGTGGAGCTGTGTGAAACATTCACGGCACGCAGTTCACGGGAGGAGAGGTTCCCGCGGCTCGTAGCGTGCAAATATTTCATGTGTCACGTCTCTCCGAGACGCCTGTCAGGGAGAATGAAGACGGACGTGTTACGGTGCAGGAAAATCTGGAATTGGTACGAATAAATGGAAATGCTTAGATATGGATATCGCTTTCGTCCGTTCTGTTGGAACCCGGTACACGGAGTCTCGTGGCAATTTCCGCTCGTCAGCAGCACACAACCCACGATAATATTAATGAATAATATTTATATTATGTCACCTTTTAAGACGGCGGCGTAAGGTTTTTATTATTTAATATTTTCTTGATATTGTTTTATACATAATGTAATATATCGGCTTGCTCGCGGGATTCATATGAGTACAAAATTCACAGTCGTACTGTCGTTTTATAGTAGGTACCTATAGCCGGGGGCGGCACGATCAAGGCTGGCGCGGGCGCGCGGGCGCCCGCTGCTGGCTTGCTGGCTCGCCGCTACACTATGATAACCTCAAAAATAATATACATACATTTACAATAATATACATTTTGGTTGCTAATTCCTACAATTATGGATTTACTCATGGATTAAATTTAAATTATAATGATAGCGACTTTATGTAGGTTTGAGTTTTTGTATGGTTGACCGAGAAATGCCAAATCTCTTGACAATCTCTAAGTCTAATAATAATATATACAATATTAACAGCGAAAACACATTTCCCTTTTCACACATTCACATTTCACATGCTTACAATCTAAATTATTATCCTAACCTTAAATACTAAACTAATTATTGATATTAGGCTTACTTAGCTCTAATAAACGTGTGCCGTAATTTACATGTTGTATGAGGCGATATGATAACGAGACCGCTCCGAGGATCACGCTGACTGAGCCGAGCTTAGCTAATCAACTTAACGGACGCACGAACTAAGATGTGCGAGTTCAAACTAACTTAGCTGATGAGGGCTTGGCAAACCGTTCTGTTATGTACTTTAAAAAGAGACATTTATATCCGTCATAAAAAAATTAATCAAACCCGTTTAAGTAAAACTTACATCCTTCAGATCTAATCACAATTTGTGTAACCACTCTCTCTCTCCGGAATAAGTGATTCAAGCGTAGTTTGTACAAATCCGCATTGTGTAGGGTAAGTGAGTTAGTTGCTTGTAGGGTAAGTGAGTTAGTTACTGTCGCGGTAACCCTGTTAACTGGAGCCGCTCGCTCGAAGCGTCACTAATGAGGACAACTCGCACAACTTTACGCAACTAGGTACTTGAAATATATTTTAATACTAGCTGTGCCCACGACTTCATCCGCGTGGAATTGACTTGACAAAGTTTCATCCCCTATTTTATCCCCTTGGGGGTAGAATTAATCAAAATCCTTTCTTAGCGGATGCCTACGTCATAACATCTACCTGCATGCCAAATTTCAGCGCGATCCGTCCAGTGGTTTGGGCTGTGCGTTGATAGATCACTATGTCAGTCAATCAGTCAGTCAGTCACCTTTGAGTTATTCAGATTTTAGGATTTTATGATATTTAAAAAGAGTACAGTGCATGGAATATGCCTGTAGGTTCAAATATGTCCATATCCACGCGGATATGGAAATATTTTAATTAGTAGGCATATTTTATATGCTGTAATCTTTTAAAATAACATGGAATCCTGAACACAGAAAAATATGGAGATGGCCATGTTTGAAATTCAACGAATCATATATAGATATAAGGTACCTATACCTACTGCAATAATATTATAATTATAGATGGAGATATAATGCTATGTCATGTATTGAATTCTTAACTGTAGGCAATTTAAGAAGTTAATTTGAAAACCTATTAGGTATTTGGTTTCTATTTTTTAACCCCCGACGATAAAAGGGGGGTGTTATAAGTTTATGATGGGTATATGTTAAGTAATACATCCAAAAATAAGTTTTCGTTGTTGAAATGACTATGGAACCTTACATTTTACGTGGCCCATCATCCTATTGCCGGAATTTTATCGACAGTTCGTATACATGTTTCCAAGTTAACCCAAAACAATTGAATACTCCCGAGTGATTGACCTTATAATACTATCGTCAGAGAGCTCTCAAAGCCTCTTCTTGATCATTGCAATTGTTCTGTTGTACTATGAAATACAAAATACCGGCTCTGGTCTCGTTTTATTTCTAGAGTCTTGTATTTAATTCGCTGCGGCGCGAGACCGTTTGGCTTTGTTTGCGCACGTCTGTTGCCCGATAATCCGACATCGGATCCGCGTTGTCGCCATCGCGGCGCGATGTCGTCCCGCAGTCGTGCAGCCTTTGTGCCGCTCCCTAATCATTGTCCGATTGTCTCCTGAGGGCCCTCTTGTTAACAGCACCTTTTAAATATTCAAAAGCGGTCATTAGAAAGCGAAGTTTATCTTTCCGCGCTCATTATCAGACGCGACTGGGGCCGCAGCCGAGGCCAGCCGGGACGAACAACTCCCGCCTCTACACGCAGCTAACATTCAGATGACGAACGACGCCTAACTTTAATGACGTAATTAAGGAAGTTTTGTTTTAAAATATGACATCGGACTGACTAATTTGTGATGGTCTATACCTTTGTAATCCACGACAGCCGGTAGATATAACTAATTGGGTGGTCGAATTATTCTCGACATTCCGGGGAATTATTAATATTTTTTCGGGACTCCTATATATAATATAACCCATCCCTAATTAGTTGAAATGATAATCTTATTGAAATATATAATGCAGTTGCACACACCAAATAGGACCCTTAAAACAACTGTCTACCAACGTAGCGATATAAATTTCAACACTACCAAAGCCACGAGAAATTGTTTTTGTTAACACGCTATGATTACCCCGTAAAGCCTTTATTTCACACCGCCGCGCCGTGTTGCGTCGGGAAGCGAGCGGCATGGCGCGGCGCGGCGCGCGGGCGTGGCATGGTGTTAACAAGCGCGGCGTAAAATTAAAACCTAGTATAGGCGGTCCCGCCGTGTTTTTGCCTCCCGACAATACATATTTAATTCCCGTTCCCGGCCTTCCTGCTTCCCGCACCCCGCACCCCGCACCCCTTAACCTATTTCCACAGGCGCACGTAAACCTACATGTTGATCGGAGCGGCGGTAAGCCGCAAAAAGTGATACTCAAATCTACTACTTCCTTACGCTGTATACACTTACCGAGTAGAAAATAATAAAATAAATAATTGCTACAAGTGTCTTGGGGCATGGGCAGAATACAATACCTCCAACCCTCTATGTTATGTCGCAACCAACTAGCTTAATTCGTCGTTCAATCAACAGCCTAGCCACTTTACTAAACAGCGCCGTTCAACTAGCGGCCTAAATGATATTCAGCCGTAACGTCTGTTACAAAATTTAATAAACTGGCTGGCTAAGGCTCAGGCAACTGGTTGACATTTAAGTACTACAAAACTTTTTCAAAATACCACCCAAGCAGAGCGACCCGGATGGGTTTAGGTTAAGGTTATTTTTTATGACCCCACAGAAATCCCACCCGGCAAGTAGGTTCGGTGGATCTAAATAATTTCGTAAAATACCTAAGTACCTAATAAATTTTTTCGATCAAAGTTGTTTTTAGCCGACGCCATATTGACAGTTTGGTGAGTTTCGGCGCTAGATGGCAGAAAGTGGAACTAAATTGAAATGAACAGGCTAGGCAAGTAATTAAACGTCATCGATCCAAGTCATTTGCCTAGCTGTTTGATCAAATGGCTGGATATCATTCAGGCCACTAGTTGAAAAGCGCTGTTTAGTAAAGTGGCTAGGCTCTTGATTGAACGGCGAATTAAGCTAGGTGGCTGCGACATATACCTATATATTGTGTCTGTAAAAGTTAACCAGACCTAAACTGGGTCCAAAGTTGTCCAAATCTTGCCTAGTATCTCGAGGAGTAGGTACACTAGTACTAACAAAAAATCTAAGCTATGAATATGCAGACTATTTGCACGTAGGTATATATGCGGATTATAAATTATTATTTATTATTGGACTTCCACATCCGGTCTGGACCCGAATTAATACCACCCTGCTAGAACATATCCGGATGTTTGCACACAGAAGAAGTTGAAAATGCAATGATACCGACATAAGCGAAATTTATTGAACCCTCTCATAGCCTCAATACAATTGAGTCCTACTTTCTGTTTCATTTTGTATGCAAACGAGTACTCCTCAGCAAATTGTGGCAAGAATAGGACAATCAAACAAATCAGAAACAAGTATAACACACGTGGGTATGGTGGGGTCTCTAACCACACGGCGGCGGCGGCGGAGTTAACAACAAGTTAGTAAACAAGACGCCGGCCGACAACACCCTGGCAATTGTAAAATACGCGGAATTCATTCAGTCGCATTTTTAGTATTGAGTTAGAATCGTATAATTTTAACACACGTAATAATTTTAACAAGATTGACCAGGCTAGCTCTGAAATTTTCAAACCTATTTGACCAGGATTTCAATACGTCATTGTTCAAAAACACAGGTTTTCTACTTCCTTAAAGAATAATTATTTCTTTCGTTTACGTTTCCGTCTCCGCGTACTTGTTACAGAGCAAGCGGATGTGTTTGCGGTGGCTTTGTGGAGCGGGTCACCCTCTTCCCTTTATTATGGTTGAGGAGAGTGATGCCGCTTTTCAAGTCATCCTCGTGCGCGGGCGCTGCTTGCGGGGATTGGTTCACTTTCCCTCTGAACAACATTGTCGTTAAATCCTATTCATTTATTTAGCACTAGCTGAGCCCGCGACTTCGCCCGCGTGGAATAACTTAACAATAAAGCCCGGTCCCGCGTTCTGAGCCCGCGCGACAGGACCCATTTTTTTAATTTTGTTTTTCTAAAATAAAAGTAGCCTCAGTTACTGCTTATAACATCAGCTATCTAACAGTGAAAGTCCCGTCAAAATCGGTCCAGCCGTTTGGAGATACTCTTTGATTTCAAGTGTTTTTATTTTTTTACGCGGAACCCTAATTGTTTTTCTAAAATCAAAGTAGCCTAAGTTACCCGCTATAAGATCAGCTATCTGCCAGTGAAAGTCCCGTCGAAATCGGTCCAGCCGTTTCGGAGATTACCCGGAACAAACACACAGACAGACAGACAGACAGACAAAAAAATTTTAATTCGCGTTTTTGCTATAGGTATCGTATGTACTTTCATATGCATTTAGTGAAAAGGTGTTATTTTGATATTACAAACAGATACTCCAATTTTATTTATTTGTAGTATGTAGTATAGATGGAAGGCATCACACTAAAGCTCTTCTTATCCTACCTATTAGGTTTGTAAACGTTTAATTTGATCTAAGTATGAGTAGGTATGCACACCCCACTAAACTAGCTCTCATTTTATTTAAATATACCTAAATCTGATTGAGATTTGATTATTATTTACTTTTACTTATTTAGTGAGTTAGGTGTTGTCTGCTCATATTCTGTTGCTGTTCCTGAGAATGTACACCATCTTTTATTTATTGAAAAGAAGTAACCATTGAGTTTCTTGCCGGATCTTCTCAGTGGAAGCAGCATTCCGAACCGGTGGTAGATTCTGCCTATTCATAAATGCTTTGTTGGCTTACGTGAATAAAATCAATTTTGAGTTTATGATGAGGGCTCGGCGGCGAGCGTCCCGTGCCGCCCCCGTCCCGTGCCGCCGCCGTCCCGTGCCGCCGCCGTCCCGTACCGCCGCCCGGGCCGCCTCGCGTTCCGTGCGTGCCGGATAACTAGTCTGTTATTTCACAGATTGAGTTTATTCCTTATTATGTATGATCTTGTAAATGGTTGTTCGTTATTATTAGACTATTTATTACCTAGGTCTATTGGTGTACTTGCAGGTAAATTTTGAACTTTTAATCGTGTATAGATGCTAGAACCGTAGTGAGTACTGAAACCTTTTCTTAATCTGTCTCCTCTGCCAAATGATAATACATATAAATAAATAATTATAATAATAAATGGACGTCAAATAGAATTCATCAGCTGGTAAGAATGTGTTCTAATGTCTATTGCAGTTACTGAGTCGTCTCGGTATCGAGCCGTCATGTCATGGCGTCGCTAAATCATTGTGTATTTCACGCATCCTCGTCTAAGCCGCGGGAACGGCACCGACACACTGCACTATATGCACTATATGTTTGCGCTGCGCTCAGTGATAGCTCGTGGTAACTACTTTATCGGTCCATGTCATTACTATCGTATTTCCCTGGTGTTGGTCGGTATAACAACGAAACTTAATCATTATCCGTAGTTTAATTACCATATATTGTTATGCATTTTTTGTTGCTAAGATATAGTTATGTCTTAATGATATTTCATCTAATGCGTTCCATAATAATATGAGTGCAATACAGTCTTGAAGGTGATCTTCCGAATAATACGAGAGCAATATAGCGGCCATGAGTGGCACACGTCTCGAGCTGTGGCCTCGAGTGACGAGAGCGGGAAGATTGTATGACAGCAGCGGCTAATGTCTTGGTAAACACATTAGCCGTGGAATACCAAGCCGACGGCGGCGGGACGAGGCCGGCACGACGCGGCGCCGACCGCGTAGCGAGATCGATCGCTTCCGATTCGAACAGACCGTAAATTGTCGAAACTTAATTCTTAACCCAACTTCGTACACTTCGGGTACTTTCACTTTACTTCATACGTTTCATTTTATACGTAGTCTATTTTTAATAACATAGCTTCATCTTTCAACGTTTGAGATCTTACTTAAAATATTTTAGTCGTTCTGTCGGATACCGTCTAATACGCAAAACAATTATTTTTAACCCCCGACGAAAAAAGAGGGGTATTATAAGTTTAACATGTGTATCTATTGTTGCGACCTAGAAACTATTTGGTCAAATATCGCGAAGGATCTCTAAAAATTGAATGTTCGAGACTGTAGGTATGTAGGTATAAGGTGAACGCCCTTGCGTTATCGGCGCGACGGCCGGCGAATACCTACTCGCGAACGAATACAAAGGGAAGCCGACAATGTGTCTCGAGATCATTCGATTCCGATTATTATTACGTACATACCTACCGAGAATGTTCAGGAAAATACCAGCTCGCATCTTTATTCCGTATATTATAAGGTGTTGACGACGGGCAGCGAGTTAGTTACTTCTTGGAAGCGACAGTGTACGGAACTTAAGTAAGCGAACGAAGAGTGATATACCAGTGACCTAGGCGATAATATTGGAATACTGTGAGTCTGCTAAGTGATTTGGAGCAGTGCTTGTTGTGTGTAACTAGTATTAGTGAACTAGTGTAGAACTGTGTATTTGTCCAGTTTGTGGAGAGCAATAATAAACCCTTTATACACGTTTAACGGCATTAATTGTACCCTAGTACCTTATATTTTGTTGTTTTTGTTAGGTAGATAAGAATATCTGCACTCTCGATCAGAAGATCGAGAGTGTTCCTAGCATGTTTCATGAAAATCGGATTAGCCCTTTGAAGATTATGAGCTTTTTGTGGGTTAAAAAAGCCATATTCACGTCCAAAGCCAACTTTCACGACTCTGATCAATTCGAAATTTGGGCTCATTGGAATATCTATATAAAAAAATTGGCAATAGTGCTACTTGCGCTGTCTGTTCCTTCCGCTCTTCAATCAAACTAGCATACATTACAGAAATAGCTTTGCAATGGTTTCAACATGAGCACAGTTCCGGTCAATTCTATACATATTTGTTGTCAGTGATCAAGGATACATTTTCAAGATAGGCCTGGGTGCGTTTCTGGTTCTCGGTGCGTTAGCATTCGACGCATGCCGTCACTCGCTGCCTACATACAACACTAATTAGCACTCATCTGCACGCTCCCCGCTCCCCGCTCCCCGCTCACCCGCTGTGTTGCTACCCGCCGCGTATCTGATTTTCCCTCATTTTCTTCGCTAATTAAACTCTAGGCTTCATTTTAATATTCGGTTCCGTTTTAATTAAAACAAAATTAATTACAAAATGCACGCTTTGTAAGTCTAATGTTTGTGAGACATAGCATAACACCCTAGAAGGATTTAACCAATCATCCTAGATAACACCCCGACTGTATCGACGGGCCTGTCAAATTCTATTTATGAGGGATTTTAAGGCTTCACAGGAACAGCATTTTTTTTCAAATATCTTTTGTATATTGGAACCTACTTGTGAAATATTAAATGATTAATATATCAAGACAAAGCATTGTCGTTTAGATATTATATTTAAAAGTGTCCGGTGGAGGCTGGCGGTGCGCTGTCGGCGGCGGAGAGCGGTCGCGAGAGACTTTTAATAATAAAATATCAAACCTGCCGCGTCACACTTGCTCTTGTACGCGACGCGTTATCCTGCGACGTGGTGAGGGGCCACTTGATGGATCGCCGCCTAATTTATTTTAACGTGTTTTAAATTTACAAACACGTCTACTTACATATAAGATGTAGCACTTGCGCATGCTATTTATGCTACAATTACCTCATACATCTCTTTATGCAATGAGCACACCGCAATCAATTTAGTATTCTCGTATTCAACGTGTTCTCGTACCTCAAAGAAAACCGTGCCACATAATACATTACAGCAGCTAAGGAATGGCGCCGGCTCCGGGCCCGATGGTATTGCGAAGGGTTTATATATCTCGCAATTAATTGATGGAGTAGCCGCGAAGAGCAAACGAGCTGCATCATACACCTTGTATCTGAGACAAAGCCTACAGTGACGCTACGAAGCGTCGTAGAGGGTGCTACGTCGTAGCATTAAAACTAAACGACTGCAATGCTACTACCGCGCAGTATTTACGTAGAACTGATAAACAATAAATATCGGGATCTTCCTTATAAGGAAAAAAATATTTTTCCCCCATACTCGTATTATTCATTTGTTTTGATATTACAAAATTTACTTATAGTTTTAAACACAAGATTTTACGGTTCTAACGTTTTACGAAACGCGAAAGTTTTTCGCGTCCTTCAAGTACCCCCCCCCCCCTGGCCCTGTGCTTCAAGCCCAAAATTCCTAAGCTACCCCCTCTCATGCCTGCTCTTATCTCTGCAGGCAGCAGCTCGCCGAAACCGCGGCAAACTACATTACATTTACAAGTTTCCTCATTATTCAACTTAGCTTTACATTGCGTAGGACCACCAAGTTTTTCACTTAATTATGTAATTATGACGTGGAAGTCCGCACCAGACAGGTCCGAATCACTAGCCGGCGCGCTAGCCCGCCGGAGTCAGCTAAAATTAATCAAAATGATGGTGAGACGCTAATCTTTTATTTAAATAACCTTTAGTATGTAGGTTTTTCGCTTTACCTGTTATTTAGCTTCGCCACATTTTAGGTCAAAATAATAATGATTGATTGACCCCCCCTCAAACAATATTAGATATAACATAGTTGAATGAATGTAGCAAACGGTCACACAAATAATTTCGGACCGTGTCCGCAGGTCGGTGGAGCAAAATCAAAGGGAATCTCAAACTCAAACACGGCTCGGACCAATTGGATTACCAGCGCCGCCGCCCGCCGCCGCAAGAACACATGACAAGCTGCCTAAGTGGTACTGTACATTTTCCGAGCCTTCGAGTGAACGTGACAAGTAATGAAACTGGCTAGTCGACAAAGCCAGCGCATTATGGAAACTGTCCAGGAGTGATCCGACTCTGCCGACTTGGCTCTAACCGCATTGAGGATATCCCAAGTAGGGAGAATGAGATGAGTATTTAGGGTAATTCTATAGCGCCACCTCACGTGGCTTCCGGAACAAATGGGTCTGTGAGGAGGCGGCTCTCGGTTCACAGGATGTCGGCTATCATTAACAGCCATTCTGCCCGCCACTGAACGACACTAATTCAGTCAGATCGTGAGGAATAAGAAAATTAATTTAGACTGTGAATTGAAACCGTTGTTGAAATAAATAAAGTAACATAGCTTTGAAATCTGTTCAAAGGTTATATATAATTTCTTCGCGTCCGGATGTCTACCGGATTTCCTTTCAACTTAAATGCGTAATTATCAACTTAGAGAGTCCAGTGCGAAACGTAAAGCTGTACTCATATGAACTTTAGTGATGTAGATAATTTTTTTAAATGCAATTATCAAAGATCCAAATGTGGTTGGCGATGGCGGTGCGCGTTCTATTAAGGACGCCGGCAAACATGCTGCTCGCTAAGCTGTCTAATAATGTATGTAAACGGGCCCTGTTTGCGCACCTGGCCGGACTGCCCTGTGAGGCGAGAGCTGCTTCACACCGCCCGCTCTGTACAGTGCTTCATAATGCGACCTATGGTACAGGAAAACCCGCTTCCAGCTGTACATTGAATACGATAAACTTTAATGGCTAATGCGACAGACGTATTCACATAAACAACAATTGAATATGTAGATTGTTTTAGTCGAGATTATTACCTTTAACGAAAAATGTGACGCCTCTAGGTGTTATAAAACTCTACATTTAACCGGCACAGAAACGTGTGCTACGCGTGCCGTAGCTACAGCATTGCTACGTAGCGCTACGGCGTAGCCTGTCTTATCTTTGATTGCAATATTTATTTACTCCTTCAGCCAGCCCAACACACGAGCCGGTAGGCTTTCTATCCAATGAAGGTCAATTTCCGGTGAGTAGATGAGCCGTTCACCTGCGCGCCAGCCATTTACCGCGTCACTGCTTCACCTAACACGTTATTCAAATAGCTAACGATTTTGATTGTGCCACATACGCAGTATAAACATTTTAGTAACGCAAATTATATTTGTACACATAATGTTAAATGGGTCATCCAAATGGACGAAAATGTCACATTCGGGAAATGCGCTAAACAACAATTTAGTGCTGGAGAAATAGCTCGAGGCTCGATAGCTGCGATGCAATACGCCCGCGTTCAGCTCACAATATTTCAGAGGATCATTTGCAGCGCCTTATATCAAGATAATGATTTAGAAAAACGGTCGGCAGCGGCTTGAGGCGGGCGGAGCACAGCTCGGCCCGGCCCGGCCCCGGCCCCGGCTGCATTTCTTCGGAATAAGTGATAGTGACAAATGCCACGGATGGCGGCGGCGGCGGTGGAAACGATTTATTCACCCGGCTGCCATTGCTCAACGCCGGACAACGCAGCCCATAACATGACGGACAGACACAACTTCTTCATGCAATGAACTAACTTTTTCAATAAATAACTCTAAAGAGATATTTAAAAAAAACCCGACCCGAAACACCCGCGTTCTTAATATCTGATAATGATACCTATCTATGTAGATGTCAGATAGTATTTTTATCGTTTGGCGAGGTTGCGACGTGTGAGGCTACGACGAACAACCAATATTACCTCTTTTCAACGTTTAATGCCACATTTTTTTCTCAGGTAATTATTAAAATTTAACTTTACTTGGATAAAAGGGGTTATGTTGTCAACGACAATTGGAGTAGCCGGCTCCTAACTACAGCACAGCCAGCCGGAAGTCTCACACTCCTGCCCTACATAAACATTAATCGCCAATATCCATCATCAACCGCTTCCTAGCAGCGCGTCAGCCTGCTGCTCGGGTGCTGGACGCTATGGTCCGGTGCGGCCGGAGCCGACGTTTTATTTTATTGACATACGCAATAACGAACGTCGTCGTTAGCGGGTGCCACCGGCGCCGCCCGCGCCCGCCGACCCACCCGCCGGAACTCATTGCCTATGCAAATTATTTGCGGGGCTTTTTGCTTCCGCCTCCACTTTTTTCATGACTTCTGTTAAAAAACATAATTCCCTCAATTTAAATCAACACTATTTGTACACCATACGATACGACGCCCGAAATCGGCCGAGTGCGTACTGTATAAATGATCCTCTCGCTCGTGGCTACAATTAGTCTGACTTTCACATTTTGTTTAGTGACATTAGCATTTAATAAGAAAAGGCATGAATATTTTACAATTTTCATGTTGACATATCGTCAGGGTGTTCATATTTGCTGTTAGCGCCGGGCAGGCGGCGCGTGCGGCCCGCGCGAGCCATCCTAGACCGTATGTGTTGGGGATAAGGGCGGCGCGGGTGCAGACGATGCGCCGCTCCGCTGATTGCTAATACGACGTGTCAACGCCCCGCTCCCGATTGCGCGCGCCCGCCGCTCCTCGGGACGCGGCCGTGTCAACATTTGACGCGCCACGACGCGCCGCCGCCGCCACTGCGCTGTCGCGCAGATTTTGTTTACTCAGTTAATTTAAATCCTGGGGTCTGTCGAAAATATTTCCCGCTGTGTTGTTTTGACGCTGCGACAACAAACATACACCTCAACGTTATACCTACACTTCGGTATATTTTCTTTTCTTCGAGGTCCTTACTGATTCTTATTCCTATTACTTATTTATTTATTTATTTTATTTAGTGTTGCCTGCTCATATTTTTGTTGCTGTTCCTGAGAATGTACACCATCTTTTGGCACCATCAATGTTAGCATATCAATGGCCAAAACATGCCAGACGCTACACTATCTTCGCAGGTGCCCTACTTCACATCTTGAGACACAGAGTTATAAGTTGTCCTGAGAGGTCTATTGCAGTTTTCGAGACTATCTGCATTACCTGGAGTCTGATTATATTCATAGCAATATTTCGATTGATAAATTATTATTTATAGGTAGGTATAACATAATAATAGGACAGTGTCAATTTGGGTGACGCGGTGGGTGCCGCGTGACTGGCCGCAGCGACGAGGATGACGCCGCCGCCGCGCGCCGCCACTCCGCTCGTTACACGGGATCTATAGGGATCTCTATCTACCAAGGTACCCCCTCCCTTCACCCCGTATGTCTCTTCGTCAACCCACCTCGGATAAACTGATGAAAAAGGTCGCCTTTCATGTATTTTTAAGGGAAAATCTTTCTGCGCCTTTGATGAGCTTACTCAACACCGATAATGGGCTTACTTAATACGTAACCTAAACTTTTTGCTTTTGTGCCTACTCATAGGTATATTCCGTAACCTGATACGAAACATAGTGACAAAGGTGGATGAAAGGTTATCGGTACAATAAATAATACGCCAGATCGGCTATATAAATACTTACTTATTCTTGATCTGGATAATCAATGTGCTCAATGTAATCTATGTGGGGGAGGGGGACTCAGCGAGGACAGGCCACCGCCGACCCAGACGCCCTACACTGGCTCTGTACGTCAGCGTATCATATCATTTATTTATTTTTGTTAGCAATATCAATAGCAGATATAAGTAGTAGGGATACGTAATTAAAGCTTTCACTATTCGAGGTGCACAGGAGTAAGTAGCTGTGGATAAAACTTAAAGCTGTTTTTATAATCCCTGTTTTATTTAGCACACAATAAATCACCTTCATATTTAAAAAATCATAAGTTGGTAAGTTGTTGCGATTGCGAGGTCACTTGTGGTAAAGGAGATTACTGAGCATTGTGCAAAGCATTATGTTCTTTTGGTGAATTGTGCTAAATCAATCTCCCTTCAATTAACAATAATATTCAATAGATCAATTAAAGAAGGTGTTTTCCCGAGCATTTGGAAAGAAGCTCACGTAATTCCAATCCACAAGAAAGGTTCAAAATTATGTACTCAGAATTATCGTCCTATTTCCATTCTAAATTCTATTGCTAAACTTTTCGAAAAGTTAATTATTGACACATTTTACCCCACCATTACTGCCAATACTAATCTAAGTAGGTGAATTAACACACCATATACTTCGAGGAATGGACACCAAATCACAGGTTGACGTGGTTTACACGGATTTTGAGAAAGCCTTCGATCGCGTAGACCATGTTATACTACTAAAAAAGTTTTATACTCTAAGAATACATGGTGACTTATTCAGATGGGTCAAATCTTATATCACTAACTAGCTGAGCCCGCGACTTCGTCCGCGTGGAATTTTGATCCTTTCTTAGCGGATGCCTACGTCATAACATCTACCTGCATGCCAAATTTCAGCCCGATCCGTCCAGTGGTTTGGGCGTGCGTTGATAGATCACTATGTCAGTCAGTCAGTCAGTCAGTCAGTCAGTCTGAGTCACCTTTGAGTTATATATATATATAGATTAGTGATGTAACGAATGTTGGATTTTTGACATTCGCGAATGCGAATGCGAATGCGAATATTTGGCTCCAACATTCGCGAATGCGAATGCGAATGCGAATGTTGACTTCCAAATAACTCTAAATTTAAAATTAAAAAATACCCGTTACGACTACTTTTTAAACTACAACAGAGCTGATAATTTTCAAACGGCTGAATCGATTTTCATGAAACTTAGCTTAGAACACTCTCGATCAGAATACCTTTCTAACAAAAAAAGCTAAATTGATATCGGATCATCCGCTTGGGCGCTACGATGCCACAGACAGACACACAGATACACATGTTAATATTTTAACACCCCTCTTTTTTCGTCGGAGGTTAATAAAGAGCGCCCAAAATGTTTGACTGGTTTGACATTTCATGTCGGCCGACCATAGCTGAACCCAAACAGGTTGAAAGAACAAAGTTAGTCACATAAAGTTAATTCGAAGAAGTTTTTATATGAATTTCTTTAGTAGTTAGTTTAGTATTTTAGTAGTTTAGTATTATTGCATAATTCAAATTTCATTGAGTTTGTTAATATTTTAATTAGACTAACAAGAACACTAGAGAAACATCCTATTTATAATTTAGTTGCCTACATCAAAACAGTCTCATATTTTTGTAAAAAATATTTAAAATATTACAATCTTAATTGATAAAAAATCACAGTTCACGAATGTGTTTAAGACTTAGAGAATTGCAGGATGAATGAAAAATAAAACAAGATGGCGCGCCGTAAGTTTTTAGGGTTTCGTAGTCAAACTCGGAGCCCTTATACTCTTAGTTCCGCCACGTCTGTCTGTCCGTCTCTCTGACATACAGTAATTTTACTTAGAGACTATTACGGATAAACTACTGCAAATTGGCGAAAAATGTTCACTCACCCCCTCCAGTGAGGTATTGTTTAATAGGTATTTTAAAATAATTTGAAGGTTTCTTTGACAGTTTTTTTAATATTAATTCCCTTTTACGATATATTGAGCTTTAAAGTGGCCTTTTTTACGTGAGTAACAAGATTCATCCTTTGACTTAGAACAACATTATGAATAGTTTATTATAGGAAATAAATAGTTCTTAACTATTAAAAATAAATATAATTAATTTTTAAAAATCTAAAGTTTGGACTGAGTCTCAAACCCACACACCACTGCTCGTGCACCCAGTTTAATCACGAGCTAATTAATTGAATTAAATTCCTGTAAATAACTTTTCAGGAGTCCAAAAAGAAAATAAAGGTTTATGACACTTTTGCTTAAGATGACTATGAATGCCGGTTTACTAAATTTAGTAGCCAATCGTTAATTAATTTCGCAGAAATTAATAGGTTACGAGAGCCGCCGCATTCAATGTTTCATATCAATAAAATCGAAAAGTGGCGGGATGTCTACGGAACCCTATACATATGGTATGCGTAGTCCGACATGCATTTGGTCACTTAAATTTATCTATGGGTCTGGCAAAGCCAGATATATTTATTTATAATATTTTAATAAACATTGTTTATTTATTTTATAAAAATGTTTACTATTTTAGGATTCTTTACTAAGATTTACGAAAATATATAGTCAAAAGCACTAGTGCGTAATAAGCTGCTTTATGTACCTAAAAGCAGTGCAATAATAAAACCCTACGAGCAAGTTTGTTGAAAAAAAAACATAATTCTTACTGGTTGTATTAAATTTCCATTTCCATCTATACATAATTTCCTTTTTCTTTTTCAAAAACATTCGCCAAACATTCGCATAGATTCTTGCGAATGCGAATGCGAATGCGAATGTCAATAAATATGCGAATATTCGCGAATGCGAATGCGAATATTCGTTACATCACTAATATAGATAGACGTCAGGAGGTTGTAATCAGTGCCACTCGATCAAATTTCGTATTGATTCCATCTTGCGTGCCTCAAGGCTCTCACTTGGGCCCACTGTTCTATAACGCTTTTCTTTCCGATGTAACAACTGCTTCACACATTCGAAGTATCTACTATACGCCTACGACGAAAAAGTATTCCTTAGTGTGAGCTCTCCTGAAGACTAAATAAAGCTACAAAGCGATATAGACAGACTCTCAGCATATTATTATGAGCGAAACAGAATTAGCGTTAATATTGATAACTGTATTCCGATCACATATACTTGCAAATTAAACCCTGTGATACATCATTACACAATAAACGGAACTCCTCTCAAACGTGCTACCGAAGTTCGTGATCTTGGTGTAATTTTGGACACTAAAATGTTATATGACAAACACATCCATAGATACTATTGTAGAAAAAGCATACCGAACATTGGGATTTCTTAGGCGAATAGGCAAAAAAATCACGGACTTATCATGTTTAAAAACAATTTATTATGCCTATGTGCTAAGCTTGCTCGAACTTGGAAGTATCACCTGGTCACCTCGATATGCCGTATATAGCAACAAAATAGAAAGAATACAAAAAAACTTCATAAATTTCCTTAAATACCAAACCAAAACCGATTTTGCTGCATATGAGGTGCAGAGATATGTAATAGTCTAAGATGAGGAGGCATGTCAACATTATAGTATTGCCAAACTCTCTGACAGAAGAACCCTTCTTGACATGGCCTTTCTTTACGACATTGTGAACAATAGACTCGTCTGTCCCACCCTCACATCTTAATTTGGGCTAGTAGTCCCCTATCATATGCCGCGTACTTCCATGCATAAAGTGTTTCATGTCCCAAGAAGCTATAATAATTACGGCCAGAACGAATTGGTTGCCCGGCTCACCTCTACATTTAGTGCTAATTTCAGCAATATTGACATTTTAAATTGTTCTAAGGCGTCTTTAATTCTAAAACAAATGAGCCAATCTTCATCAGCATGAATTTTAACCCGTTTACATAGTTATTATTATTATTTTTGTTTCCTTCTTCTTTTTAACCCCCGACGAAAAAAGAGGGGTGTTATAAGTTTAATATGTGTATCTGTGTGTCTGTCTGTGGCAACGTAGCGCCCAAGCTGATGAACCGATTTCAATTTTGTTTCTTTTGTTAGAAAGGTATTCTGATCGAGAGTGTTCTTAGCTATGTTTCATGAAAATCGGTTCAGCCGTTTGAAGATCATCAGCTCTTTTGTAAGTTAAAAAGCCACATTCACGGCCAAAACCAACTTCCACGGCTCGAATCCATTCGAAATTTGAGATAATTGGATTTAGATTTATTATATTTTTAAATGATCGTAATAGTCTGAACTGGCTTTTTACAATATTATAAATGTGAAAAGTTTCCCAGATTCTGGAAAAAATGGATATTTTATCAATTTTTATATGAGATTTGTGTATGAACTAAAGATGTTACATAAGTCACGTGTCAAATGATGGATACGCGCATGCGTTATATTTTGTTTGTTTTGTTAATGGTAATGGAATATTACGCAATCATAATTCTAGAGGGCGCTGCTCCGCCATTGAGAAAAAAAACCGGTCAAGTGCGAGTAGAACTCGCGCCCTGAGGGTTCCGTACAATATTTTATGATTTTAGATAGTTTTTCCATTCCTGGATTACAATATCGATACCGGCTTGATATTTTAATAATATATAGTTCCCAAAAATGCTTAAACAAATTCGGGAACCGAATACAAACTGCAACCAAACTGAATACAAACCAGGGTTGATACAAAAAAACATGTTGTTTTAATCACCTTATTTGAAACATGTTTAAATCATTTTGGAAAAAAATCATTGATTTTTTCCTCCTGATTGAAATCAATGTTTTAAACAACGTTTTAAACATGATTTAATCAGTACTTGATAGTCAAATAAAACATGTACATGACGCTGTTTTATTCGTAAGTACATGTAGAAAATAAACATTTTATTATTTTAAATATTTTATTTATTATATTATCAAGGGCCTGCATCAGAATCGTCAGATAAAATTTATCAATCAAATAAATAAACGTTTTGACATGATGTTCTAAGGAAAAACTGTCATGACGCCATATTTCATGGATAAAAGTTTGGACGATTTTAAACGTATTTAATCACGTGAGTTTTCTGATATTGTGGTGGCAGTATGGTAAGCTGGACGTGATGGACGAGATGTCCGCCGTCCAGATCTGCAGCACAAACTTCAGCGAGGACGACATCGCTGCTGCTAAGCTGCTGCTGTTTCGGGCGCACAACAAGAGCGACTAGATGGTGTCCCGCCGGCGTGACGGGACAAAGAAGAGCATCCAGGACATCATCACGCTGCTCAAGGAGACCGACCCGGATGACGTGCCGACTTTTGTGGCAAGGGATCTTAACAAGCTCCCTCCTGTCACATTCGACCACGTCGACGTGACCACCTTGCTGAAGGACATCGTGCTCCTGAAGCAGCGCCTGGCTGAGATGACGCGAAGGTTTGATGCATCTGAAAATACCTGTTGCAGCGCCTGTTTGTTTTGTAAAGGCAATTTGTCTTCGCTTCGCTTTTGAAATGATATTTGATTACTTAAGTTCTTTTGTACACCCTCAATATTTGCATATTTTTAGTAAAAAATAATTATTCTATCGCCAATCGTGCTACTCAACACATCTTTGTAATAATTATAAGAAATTAAACGAAATTTTTCATGAAGCATTAAGGTTTTGTTATTTCAAAACTTTCAATTTGTCCGATACGAGACAAAAACTGGCGACCGTGACAGGACACATTCTGCGAGGGCGAAGAATCACAATCCTACGCGCACCTACAACTTCGATGTCAAGTGGACGTACCTCAAGAGAATAGGATTAATCGTCGACTAAGCCAGCCAGGTCGGTCAGCTGCTACGCACCGTGCCAAGCCTTAGCATCGGCATCAAATTCTACATTGAGGAAACTACGCATCGGCAAAATCGCGTCATATGCATACAACACTGGGACAGCCAAGGTCATCAAAGCCAGGACCGGGAACCAGGAGCGGGATCGTGCAGCATCACGCCTATCAGATAAGTGCCCCCCCTTTATCCCGTCGTTTCCTAATAGCATCCAAATCGCCATCACAGAGGTCAGCTGTTCGATATATTTTCTTATACAAACCTACCCACTTACATAAGAAATAAAGTTACTTTTCCTTTGTGTTTATTAAATTTTATTTATTAGAATTCCATTTGCATTTTCGTCGACTTACATGTATGTATGTCCAATCATATAAACAACTAAATTTCACTAAATCGTTTTAGTATCACGCCTTACTATTTACAATCGATAGGTAGACCAGTACTTGGTTGAAACAAGTATTTATTTTGCTTGGCCGACTATTTCCAGAGCCTTGGGCCGCGGCCTGCTACTTCGTCGGCCCCGGTGACTGGCGCTCCGCGCTGTGAGCCCGCGGTACCAACTGTGCCAATCCGTGCCGCGCCGCGCCCACTCCTTGCCGCCACCGTGCGGTATCGCGAGTCCCCCGGCCGACTGCAGGTGTTGCCGAGCGGGAAGCGTCAGATAAGAAACTTTAACTTTTATCTCTTCGTATACATATTAGCGCGTCACTGAGCGGGTGATTTTAAACATATTCAATTAAGCTTAACATTTATTTTGGCCACTAAACGATTTAAATAAATTTCACAAGTTCACAAAATGCCTGCAAGTGATGATGTTAATGTGAAGCTGTTAAAGGAATTGTTTGCAAAACGCAGTTCGGTTAAAGGCCGATTAACAAAATTTAAAAAATACTTGGATACTCTTTCTTTATCTACTTTATCTACAACGCAAATTAATGAATTAAATATCACTAAAGAAAAGATTCAAAACATGGCTAGCATGTTTGACGAATTGCAAACTCAGATAGAAGTCATAAACATTGAAAATATGGACACTGAGATGGATGAGCGTGATGATATTGAGCGGAATTTCACGTCTTATCTTGCTATAGCCCAAGTGTTGTTAGATAAGCATCGTGACGTAACTAATAACTCCGAATCGCACAATTCTTCTCAGTGTCATGGCGATCAGTCATATCAGTGCCAAAGTGTTGCATTTAAGCTACCCCAAATACAAGTTGCTAAGTTCGATGGCGCTTATTTCCGCTGGCTGGAGTTCCGCGATACCTATCTATCGCTAATTCACAACAACGAACGTATCAAAGCCATTCATAAATTTCATTATTTAGCGTCATACTTGGAAGGCAATGCTGCGCGAATTATCTCTAACCTTGAAATGTCTGAAAGCAATTACGAAAATGCATGGAAACTTCTGTGCGAACGTTACGATAACAAGCGTCAGCTGATTAATCATCATCTTAATTCACTGCTCAGTGTTAGTACATTGACCCGCGAATCCGACAAGTCGCTGAGGTATCTAGTGGACCACGTCACCAAAAATCTTCGCGCTTTAGCTAGCTTAGGTCAGCCCATTGAGCATTGGGATACGTTGATCATTCATATGATATCGTCGAAACTTGATAGTCGCACTGTCTTAAAATGGGAAGAATTTCGTAACGAATTAAGTGAATATCCCACGTTAAAACAGTTTAATAAATTCTTAACGGATCGCGCGGACATATTAGAAACTTTATATAGTAATAAAACAGAAAGGCCTAAAGGGCCAAGCACCCCATCGCGCGCGGACAGCAATCCGCATACAACAAAGTCCTTTGTGTCCACCACTCAAAATACCAGTGCATCAAATCGCTGTTCTGTATGTAAGGGTGATCATAGGATCTATGATTGTCCCCTGTTCATAGCAAAGAGCATTCATGATCGAAAGGCTGAGGCTGCTAAATTACGTTTATGTTCCAACTGTCTGCGAGTGGGACATAACGTACGTGATTGCAAATTAGGCCCTTGCCGTCAATGTAAGCGCAAACACAACACGCTCTTGCATTCACCTACCAACAACGAATCCAATGAAGACAACAACACAGCTAAAGTATTAGTCAACAATTCAATCTTTCGAGACTTGGAACCGAGTCAGGTTCTTCTATCGACTGCAATGATAAAGGTCACTAATCCGCACACCAATACAACTGCCATCGTGCGCGCCCTTTTAGACTGTGGTAGTCAAGCCACATTCATTAGTCAGTCACTCATGGACAAACTATCACTGCAACCATGTCTTACAAATAACATAAATGTCATTGGAATAGGGAACAACTTGGCACAACGTGTTAACAAAAGTTGCGTTACCCAACTACAATCGCTTACTACTAACTACACAGCCACGTTGTCGTGTTATGTTCTTAGCAAATTAACGGATCTAATCCCTAAACATCCTATAAATACGAAACGACTCGTGATACCAAACGATATCGAATTGGCTGATCCAAATTTCAATCAGCCTGGACCAGTAGAAGTCCTAATAGGCGCAGACCTATTTTGGGACATTTTGGGAACCGACCAGCATTCGTTAGGTAAAAACGAGCCAAAGCTGCGATGTTCAAAATTAGGATGGTTGATCGCAGGCCCTTTCCCCTTTAAAATTCCAGCTCATTCATCGTTAATTGACAACCTGCAATGTCATGTTTCTTTCACAAGCGATGACAATGATTCCATTCATACACAACTGACTAAATTTTGGGAGCTCGAACAAGTCCCTGATAAGCCACTTCAAAGCGGGGCAGACAAGGCCTGCGAAGAACACTTTCTGTCCAATACCTACCGCCTAGATTCAGGTAGATTCTGTGTCAGGCTGCCGCTGATTGACACACCCGATTGCCTAGGTGACTCTTATTCGATGGCCCGAATGCGGTTATTGAGCTTGGAGAAAAGATTTAGAAAACATCCCGAAATCAAATCACAATATGCAGAATTCATTCAGGAGTATGCTGACTTAGGTCATCTCGAAGAATGTTTTCCTGCCCGACCAAATCCCTCATACTATTTATGCCATCACGCCGTATTCAAGCAAACTAGCGAAACAACAAAAACGCGCGTGGTTTTTGATGGCTCCGCCCGTACATCCTCAGGATTTTCCGCCAATGACCTACATATGGTAGGTCCAAATGTTCAAAATTCACTTTTCTCAATTTTAGTTCGAGTACGTCAATACAAGTTCGTTCTGACCGGAGACATCGAGAAAATGTACAGGCAAGTGCAAGTCGACGAACGAGATCGTAACTTGCAACTGATACTGGTACTGTGGAGGGAAAATGAATCCAAACCAATAAGGGCCTTGCGACTAAACACCGTAACGTATGGCCTCGCCAGCTCAGCTTACTTGAGCACAAGGTGCCTATGGCAGTTGGGAGATGATTGTGACGACGAAGTCATCAGCTCCGTGATCAAAAACGACTTTTATGTCGATGACCTACTTACCGGCAGCAACAATGAGGAAGAGTTGCTCTACATTCATAAGAGGGTGTCCTCCACATTGTTGGCTGGTTGTTTCAATCTACGCAAGTACAAATCCAATTTGCCAGCAATATTAAAGTCACCATTAAGCAATTGTACTGATGGCTCTACATGCATAAGTGAATCAAGCAATACACTGGGCTTGCATTGGAACTCAACAACCGATACTTTGCATGTATCCGTGCAAGTGCCTGCTAAAGATCACGCTATCACGAAGAGATCTATTCTTTCTACCTCATTTAAAATCTTTGATCCGTTAGGACTAGTGAGTCCATGCATAATTTTACCCAAAATGTTGCTTCAGTCATTATGGCTCAAGAAACAGGGTTGGGACGAGCCAGTTAGTCACGATATACAAAAATCTTGGAAAACCTTTATTAACAAATTGAGCTGCCTCGCAAACTTACCGATCCAAAGGCGGGTTCTTTGTGATTCGCCAAACAGTGTTGAAATTCATGTTTTTAGTGACGCCTCCCAAAGGGCTTACGGCGCTTGTCTGTACATGCGTTCATCTAACACAGCGGGTGAATTAACCGTAAGACTATTATGTTCCAAGTCCAAGGTGGCTCCTTTAAAACCTACTACAATACCACGCCTCGAACTCTGTGCTGCGCTGTTGGCGGCCAAATTATGCAAGGCGGTAACTAATTCACTGAGATACAAGGTGAATCACATTTTCTACTGGTGTGTCTCTAGTGTAGTTATTAGCTGGCTTCAAAGCAGCTCTAGTAAACTAAAGGCATTTGTAGCTAATAGAGTAAGCGAAATAGGTGAGCTTACTGACTATTCATCATGGTGCTACGTACCAACTGATCAAAATCCCGCAGATCTTATTTCAAGAGGGGTGAACCCGGATCAGCTGCGAGATTTGGATTTATGGTGGTCCGGGCCCACCTATCTAAAGCAATCTGAATCATTTTGGCCTACACTCAATAAAATAACCGACGAATCTGAATTACCGGAATTAAAATCTAATTCGGTTCTGACTAAAAACAATAATGATAATAAATTAATTCACATGAACAACTTTTCTTCATTTAATAAGTTGAGACGCACTTTCGCATACGTTAACCGATTCATCTATAACGTGCATAATCCTAAAGATAAGCGTCTTGGTAAGTTAAGTCTCGAAGAAATAGAAACTGGATTTATCAGCTTGTGTAGACTAAGTCAGCAAGAGTCTTTCCCTCAGGAATATGAATTGCTAAATAAAGGAAAGCCTCTGGGTAAAAAATCGACTATCTTATCTCTGACTCCGTTTTTGGATGACGATAAAGTCATTAGAGTCGGTGGTAGAATAGATGCATCAGAGTACAGCTACGATAAAAAACATCCCATTCTATTACAGGCTTCTCATCATCTTACCATTATTTATTTCGAATACCTCCACATCCGAAACATGCATGCCGGGCCACAGCTGCTGCTAGCCTGTGCCAGAGAAACAGTGTGGCCCCTAAACGGGAGACACTTAGCCCGACGGACAGTTCATAACTGTGTGACGTGCAAACGCATGCAAGGGAAGACCCTGAATCCAATGATGGGATACTTGCCTGCTCAGCGTGTAAATACCCATTTTCCATTTTATACTGTAGGGGTTGATTTCGCAGGGCCCTTCTATACCCTTAATCGGAAGGGCAGAGGGGCGCGAGTTAATAAAACCTACTTGTGCATATAAGACAATAGTTGTATTTCAATTGCAAGAGGCTAAAGAAAACTTCTATTTGTTTCTCTGTAAGTAAAGAAATGCAATTTTATTTATCGAGTAGGTTACACACTGATACAATCCTTACAAGACTAACACAATCTCACCTGTAAGTAAAGAAACGACAATAAAAGTTTATTGTTATCACCTCTCGATGCATATAGCTTAACTAACTAAGTATGAAATTAATTAACAAATAAGATTAAAATACAATTCAACGATCTCAGCATATTTTTCCTTTACATCTTTGACAATGACAGCTAGCTTGACGTGACACGACGCGGCTCACTCACGAACTAGCAGTGCGCGCGAATATTCAAATTAAAGAGATCATTCTCTTTACATCTCCCTCCTCCGGGATGAGAATTGCTCCAGTAATTCTCATGGTAGCCGTACATATTATTCAGCGTTATCCATCATTTATTCCACCGTCCATTCGAATAAGTTTTGTTATATGGTATAAGCTTGTATTCGTTTTTGTTCTGCCTGTGTTTATTTTGTATATTGTATTCGATATTTTGTCTGTTATTTCAAATGGGCCGATTCTTAAATTGTCCATTTTTTTCCTATTTAATTTGTTTCCGTTTTCAACATATACCAGTTCTCCTATGTTGAATTCGCATTGTCTTCTGCCTTTATCAAATAATTTCTTATTATATGCATGTGATCTAATTGATCTTTCAAGTGCTTGTTGTCTATTTTGAACCCATGTTTCTGTATCTAATGGTTGTCGTAGTTCTTGTGGCAAAATGCTGGTGACTTTTCCTTCTAATAGATATACTGGTGCAAAGCCTGTCACTGTGTGCTCGGTTTCATTATACTTATCTATACATTCTCTTGCAATTGACGTCCAGGATTTCTTTTCATTCTTCTCATTTATTTTGCACCTCATTTTGTTAACCAGTGTTTGGTTCAATCTTTCGTTGAGTCCGTTTGAAAATGGTGTATCTACCGCAGTAAATATTAGTTTTACATCATTATTTGTCAAAAATTCTTTGAATTCTTTTGAATTTAATCCTGGATACTGATCTGCTAGTAATATCTCAATGTTTTCCGTCTCCAGAACTTTTTTTACCAACTTGATGAAATCTGCAGCATTTTGCGTTTTTGATGTCAGAATGAACGCAAATCTTGTAAAATGATCAACTAACAAGTGTAGGTATTTCTTTGTTGATCTTTGTCCTCCAAAGCCACCAATGGTATCCATCGACATTATCTGAAATGGTTTTTCGGCTGGTCCCAGATGTGACATTAATCCGTATTTATCCTGGCCTCTCGATTTATTTTTTATACAGGTTTCACAATTGTTGCATATTCTTTTAATGTTTCTCGTTAAATTCTTTGCTGTATAATAAGGACTGATTTTATTTATCATTTGGTTGATCCCTAAATGACACCATTCGGTGTGTGTTTCCTTTATTAATTTCACACTCGCTTCTTCAGATAATATAACTTTTTCTCTGTTTCGATCTTTTTTGTATAGTATCCCATTTCTTTCGATTATTTTGGTTTTCTTTTCCTTTATTTTCTCGTTTTTCTGCTGATCTGCCTTAATATCATCTATTGTTATCAGATTCACCGTTTTTAAAATTTCTTCATCATTATCATTATCTTCCAATACTGGGTTTCTACTGAGACTGTCTGCTTCCGTATTATTCTTCCCCGGAATATATTTGATGTTGAAGTCATATTGTGACAAATAAAAAGTTAATTCACCAAGTTCATCATCTGTTCTAGCCTTTATGTTGAGGTTTTCTAGTGGTTTGTGATCCGAAAAAACGGTGAACTTTCTTCCAATTAACCAATATTGCCAGTATTTGATAGCTTCTTTTATTGCTAAGCATTCAAGGTATATTGCCTTCTTTCTTTTTTTTTGTGAATCATTGAGTTTTTTTGAAAAATAGCCAACTGGTTTTTCTTTACCATTTTTTTGAATCTGTTTTAATATTGCACCTATACCATTCAACGAGGCATCCGTGTAAATTGTAATAGGCAGGTCTTTATCAAATATTTCAAGTACCGGTTGTGAGCATAATATATTTTTATATTAGAAAAAGTTTCTTCACATTCTTCTGACCATATAAACTGGGCATCTTTCCTCAATAATTTATGTAGTGGATCTAATAATATCGAACTATTTGGTATGTATTCGTGGTAAAAGTTAATCTTTCCCAGAAACTGTCTAATATTCTTTCGGGTTTTGGGTGTTGGAAAATTCCTTATTGAAATAATGTTATCTTTGAGCGGTTTTACCGTATTATTTCCTATTATATGTCCTAGGTATTTCACTGATGTTGCTGCAAATGTGCATTTTTTAAATTTTAATCTGAATCCTTCTTTTATTATTGCTTTGAGTACTTTTTCTATGTGATCTATATGTTCTTCAAACGATTGTGAAAATATTAAGATATCATCAATGTAATTTTCTGTGAAGTCTTTCAAGTTATTATTTCTTAATATATTTGATAAAATTCTCTGGAAAATGGCAGGTGATGTTTTCAATCCAAATGGTAGGCAAGTCCATTGATAATGTCCATCCTGTGTGACAAATCCTGTCTTTTGTCTGTCCTCAATACGTAGTGGTATGGACCAAAACGCGGAATTTATGTCCAGTGTGGTAAAATATTTACAATTTCTTGCTTTAACAATCAAGTCGCTTATCAATGGAAATGGTTGTGCTTGTGGTATGACTATCTTGTTTAGTTCACGAAAATCAATACAGAGTCTCGATTTTGTATTTTCGTCTCTTTTAAATGCCAAGGTAACTGGTGCTGCGAATGGGCTGTATGATTCCTCAATTATGTTATTTTTTAGTAAATTACCCACCTGTTTTTCTATTTCTATTTTGTCTTCTAATGTGCAACGATATGGTCTTTTGCTACAGTACTTGTCCACCATTAAGTCTATCCGGGCTTCATAATCTGTTACTGTACCTACATCATATTTGTCTTTGGCAAATATAGTATTATAATTCTCTATTAAATTGTGTATTAGGGACTTTTTGATATTGTCCAAGTGATGTAGATTTGTTATGAAGTCATTTTTATTCACATGCTCATTAAAATTGACTTTAATTTCCTCTATCTCTTCAAATGCATTCATAGTATTTATCTCCCTCTTTGTCTTTTGTAAAAATTTTAAATCTTCATTTTGAGCTAATTTAAATTTTTTTATCATATCTAGTCCTATAATGAAATCTTCAAAATCCAGTTTGTCTACAATAAAAACATCAACATATTCTTCTATATCAAAAATCTTTACTTTTATTCTTATTAAACCTTTTGTGTATGTCACACCATTGACAGTTCTTAATAATATTCTATTTGTATCCGCAGAATCATTCTGTGTTCTAACTAACCTTTTGTTTATCAGAGACACTTGTGAGCCTGAATCATATGTTCCATTTATTTGTATTTTGTCTTCTAATAACATATTTATTTTTATCAATGGTGTGATTACTCGTTTTTTGTCTCTTCGCTTAGATTTACTTCTATAACCGAATTACTTCCAATCCTTTTGTTATCTGCCCCTTCTTTTTTAAACCAACAAGACTGTTCTGGGTGGTATCGATTACCCTTATTTAAATTCTGACAGGTTTTGCATGGTTTTTTCCCTAAACTGTATTTCTTATTGTCATCTTTTTCTTCCTTTTTTATTTTGAAGTTTTTATTATTTACCAAACCTTCACATTTACTTATTTCATGAAGCAATCTTGTTGAGGTTTCACACTTTTCAGGATCAATTCTGTTTCTAATAAATTCAGGTAAGCCGGCTGCTATAAGTGTGACCAGACCTTTCCCGCCAATATTTTCATCCATATCTAATAATAACTTTTCTTTTCTAATGGCGTATTCCATCAGTGATCCTTCTTTATATTTGTAAAATATGGCATACATTCCCGAACTCCATCCTTTATCGGCAAATGTGTCCAAAAATTTATTTTTCCACTCGGACCATCCAGCCTCGATTTTCAAAGTCTTCAATGTTGCCGAGTGCCAATCTGCACATGTTTTGTCCAAAAATAATCTTAATATTTCTATCTTTGTTGTATCTTCCTCAATCTCAAATCGTTTACATTCATTCTCGAATATTTCTATCCATTGTTTCGCATTTGAGAATTTACATACAAATTTCTCAATCATGAATCTTTCTGATATATTTTTCAAATTTAGACCCTTTTTCTTCTGTGTGGATTCTACAATATCTGTTTGTTTTTTTTCTTCTTTTAAATATAGGTCGTTAAACATTAAATTATTATCTTCATCAAAATAGGCTTGAATCATTTCTTCTGTACATGTCATCCATATTGTTCTTTCTTGACCTCTTTGATTTAAACTTTTTCTCACTCTTTTGTAGGTTTCTGTTTTTAACCCCCGACGAAAAAAGAGGGGTGTTATAAGTTTAACATGTGTATCTGTGTGTCTGTGTATCTGTGTATCTGTGTATCTGTGTGTCTGTCTGTGGCAACGTAGCGCCTAAGCTGATGAACCGATTTAAATTTTGTTTCTTTTGTTAGAAAGGTATTCTGATCGAGAGTGTTCTTAGCTATGTTTCATGAAAATCGGTTCAGCCGTTTGAAGATCATCAGCTCTTTTATAGGTTAAAAAAGCCACATTTAAGGCCAAAACCAACTTCCACGGCTCGAATCCGCTCGAAATTTGAGATTATTGGATTTCGCTTTATTATATTTTTAAATGATCGTAATAGTCTAAATTGCCTTTTTACAATATTATAAATGTGAAAAGTTTCCCGGATTCTGGAAAAAATTGAATATTTATCAATTTTTATATGAGATTTCTGTATGAACTAAAGACGTTCCATAAGTCACGTGTCAAATGAGGGATACGCGCATGCGTTATATTTTGTTTGTTTTGTTAATGGTCATGGAATATTACGCAATAATAATTCTAGAGGGCGCTGCTCCGCCATTGAGAAAAAATACAGATAAACAAATATAATTTCAAATAATTTTAGCGTTATTTAAAATTCTTCCCCTGGGTTGCGTTCGTCCACCTCAACCAGAGTTATTACATCAAATTGAATCATAATTGATAATCTTTTACTAGGAATTAAACCTCCGGCATCAATATTTAGATTCGTTGTCTATTCTAATGTCAATGATTATAATGTCATAACAAGATAATGTCTCATACTTTTACACAGATTTTATGTTGGATATTGTACATTGCATTGGAATCGAATGGAATGGCATCTTAGATTATGAGGAAGCCAAAGATAATTATGTAGGTAAATGGCGCTTTCATAATCTGGCATCGAAACTAGTTGTACCAGATGAATTTGCGAGATGAGCAATGCATACTGAGCTACGGTAGCTACGCAAATCTCGCTAACTTAATTATTTGGAAGAACTAGGTAAAGTATACATTTGATGAAATGTCGTCGCATCGGGGGTTTTTAAATTTTTAATTTAGAGTTATTGTTAGTGCTATGTGACGACTCGCGTATTTATCAGTCTCGGACAGTGTATACTTTTTGTCATCTTCTGTTGTAATTGAGGTTATGGCAATCACACTCGTCTTATTGTCAGTTTGTGATGCTTCCAGCTTAAATGCAAACTGCAATTTTTGTGCCATTATAAACAAGTATTGTCGTTTTATAAGACAATAGTTGTATTTCAATTGCAAGAGGCTAAAGAAAACTTCTATTTGTTTCTCTGTAAGTAAAGAAATGCAATTTTATTTATCGAGTAGGTTACACACTGATACAATCCTTACAAGACTAACACAATCTCACCTGTAAGTAAAGAAACGACAATAAAAGTTTATTGTTATCACCTCTCGATGCATATAGCTTAACTAACTAAGTATGAAATTAAAAGTCCTACTCCGATCCGGTGGTAGATTTACCCTCGCCACCTCTCCTGGCAGCGGCCCAAGCCGAGGTCGTGTCCCTAGTGACGCCCTTGAGCTAGCTGCCCCCCTGCCCCTATGGCTGGAGCGCACTTGCGCTCGCCCTCTGTCCGGGTGAAGTTGTTATGGCCACTCTGGCCAACAACATATAGTCTATTCAAAAAAAAAAAAAAAAAAAAAAGTATGAAATTAATTAACAAATAAGATTAAAATACAATTCAACGATCTCAGCATATTTTTCCTTTACATCTTTGACAATGACAGCTAGCTTGACGTGACACGACGCGGCTCACTCACGAACTAGCAGTGCGCGCGAATATTCAAATTAAAGAGATCATTCTCTTTACATGCATATTCGTATGCTTTCGTTATAAATGCGTGCACTTAGAAGCCGTCACCGACTTGTCGAAGGATGCTTTCATACTAACCCTCCGCCGATTTATTTCTAGACGTGGCAAGCCAGCGGAAATATTCTGCGACAACGGGCGTAACTTTGTCGCGGCAGCTAAAGAAATAGGAACCTTCTTAAAGAGTAACCAGGAATCCTTTATCGATTTTGCAACTTGCGAAGGGATAAAATTTATATTTTCGCCTTCTTACGCTCCTCACTTTGGTGGTATCTGGGAGGCCGGCGTCAAGTCCGCAAAGCACCATATAAAACGTGTCATGGGAAATTCTCATCTAACATTCGAAGAGATATCTACTCTTTTTGCCCAAGTCGAAGCCATTCTTAACAGCCGACCTCTTTGTCCCCTATCATCATCTCCCAACGATTATCATTGCCTAACTCCTGGGCACTATTTGATAGGACGCCCGCTTAACGCGCTGCCGGGTCCTACACTCGAAGACAACTCTCGAAGTAACCTGAATCGCTACATGAGATTAGAGCAGATTCGCCAACACTTTTGGCAACGTTGGCAAAGAGAATATATTTCCGAGCTCCAACAACGATCCAAGTGGCGCATGAATGCAGCAAAACTTCACGTTGGAGACTTGGTTCTGATTCAAGAAGACAACGTACCTCCGCTCAATTGGCGCCTCGGAAGAGTAAACCGTCTATTTAATGGGCCAGATGGCATAGCAAGGGTTGCGGATATTGAAACTACTAGAGGCTGCATTAGAAGACCTTTCACGCGCATCTGTCCTCTGCTGTCTGCCGACGACAGCGAATGTTAAGTTGAAAGTGGTTTTTCAACGGGAGGGAAGATGTTGCAGCGCCTGTTTGTTTTGTAAAGGCAATTTGTCTTCGCTTCGCTTTTGAAATGATATTTGATTACTTAAGTTCTTTTGTACACCCTCAATATTTGCATATTTTTAGTAAAAAATAATTATTCTATCGCCAATCGTGCTACTCAACACATCTTTGTAATAATTATAAGAAATTAAACGAAATTTTTCATGAAGCATTAAGGTTTTGTTATTTCAAAACTTTCAATTTGTCCGATACGAGACAATACCGTTAGCGAATTGCGTAAGGAAGTTAATAGTTTACACAGTTCGCTAGCGGTAATTAGGTCATCGACAACCGCTAACGTAAATGTGCGCCGCGGTGCATATTTCGATACGTCCGCGACGAGCTTTGCGTCAGCGGTTTTAACATCGTCACCCGCGTCACCCGATGCCGAGTCAGCGCGCGCCAGTTACACTCCGGGCGCAGCTGCTGACCTCGTCCCCGCTGCCCGTACCCCGCGGGCATCTGACATGCTGCGAGAAGCAGCCCCGCCAGCAAAATCAACGGCACCACAAAAGCCCCGTGATTTTGCTACTGTTGCCGCCAGCAAGCCTGTTGCCCAGCGGCCTGCCAACCGTAAGGTACCAAGCGTAGCCCGTGCGCGTGCACGCGTCGACGACCGTGATGAAAAGGGCTTCATCACGGTGCAGAAGAAGAGACGCACGCAGCGGGCGAACAGAAATCGCTGCGGCACGGCGGCAACAGGGTCCAACTTCCTGTTGCGTGCAGCAGTGCCGACCACCCCAGTCTACCTGTCCCGCCTCCACTACACCAGCAAGGCGGGGGACATTGCAGAGTACATCCGAGTGAAGAGCAATGTCTCATTGAGAGTTCAGCCGTTGGACTCTAATCACAACGCTAGTTTCAAGGCGTTTGTGGTTAGGGTCCCCTCGGACAGGCTGTCAACTTTCATGCAGGAAGACTACTGGCCGAAGGGTGTGGTGTTCAGGCGCTTTCGGGGGAGATTGCCGCCGCCACCACCCATAGTTTAGTTTAAGTGTTAAAATATAAATATGTATGTTAGTTTATAAGGTATATATTTATGGGCCTGCGTTGCCTGATTACAAATAAATAAATAAATAAATTATTTTCAATACTTATGCAATTTGATCATGTGACTTCATTCTTGCCACTAACTTATGACCTCCTTGTTACATATTTTGCACTAGCTGTACGCGCGAATTCGTCCGCGTGGGATAGTGTCTTTGGGTAGCAATTTTAATTATTTCACGAATAAGACACATACGTATAAATACTTTAATGAGCTATTTGCAGTGTTTAAGTAGGTGGGTTTGTAAGAGCTATATTTCCATGCAGACTTTCATCCCCTATTCACTTTTGTTATTTTACACCCTTGAGGGTAAAACTTTTACCCTCATGGGTGTCACTTTAAATGTCATAATATTTATTAATGGCGTACAATCAACACCCTAAAAAATAAATTTAAAGCTTCTAGCTCTAAAAATGACGATATTTCCATACAACTTTTCATCCCCCCATTTAAACCCCTTACAGCCTTTTTCGCATTAAAAAGTAGCCTATGTTCTTTCTCAGGCTCTGGTATATCTGTTTACCAAATTTCATTTAAATCAGTTCAGTAGTTTTGGCGTGAAAGACTGATAGACAGACAGACAGAGTTACTTTCGCATTTATAATATTAGTAAGGATTTAACTCTACTAGATTTTAGCAGCCTCACATCCGGAACTTCAATGTAGTGCTTCCAAATATTGTATTCTTTCTTCCACCAGTGGGGATGGAAGGTGCAGAGGTTACATACATGTTGATATAAGGAAATAAAGAATACAGGTCAAAAACATAAATAAAGCTGTATAGCTTGGAAAAATAACAAAATCACTTTTAAACATTAAAGGTTTTTGACACTCGAAAATCTAAAAAAACAATTTAAATCAGTGTTTTAAACATGAATACATCATAGTAAAAGCATGTGAAAAAAACATGAATTAAACATCAAATCATTGATTAAAACGAATAAAACAATAAAATCATTTATTATTTCCATTTCCCAGATTTTTTTGCAACCCTGATACAAACCCTTACTTTACACACTTAGGGGTGGAATTTTACAAAACGCTGAAATTAATATTTTTTATTTGTAATAAATAGCCTCAATGCTTATTTTCATGTCTCTAGGTTCATTTATTTTTTTTACCCCATAAAAGCTTTCACCCCCTATTTTACGTACTTAGGGGTGGAATTTTCCAAAATCCTTTCTTAGTGGATACTTGCAGTATATAAGGTACTTAGTGTCAAAATTTCATGATTCTAACACCAGCGGTTTCGGCTGTGCGTTGATTCCTTTGTTTTGACTAGTGAATTTGCAAAAAGTACCAAAATATGCGACATTAATGCCCGTATCTTTTGATTGCGTTGTCTTAGAAGCCTAATTTTTTAAAACCCTCAAGGGACCATAGCCTTTCATATTTGATATTAATTTCAACTTGATATCTCTATCCGTTACTGAGAAAAAAAATCTTGACAGACAGACAGACAGACAGACGGACAACAAAGTGATCCTATAAGGGTTCCGTTTTTTCTTTTAAGGTCCGGAACCCTAAAAATACAGAAAACACAAATATAAGTTCAAATAATTTTAGCGTTATTTAAAATTCTTCCCCTGGGCTGCGTCCGTCCACCTCAACCAGAGTTATTACATCAAATTGAATCATAATTGATAATCTTTTACTAGGAATTAAACCTCCGTGGCATCAATATTTAGATCAATTATTATAATGTCATAACAAGATAATGTCTCCTACTTTTACACAGATTTTATGTTGAATATTGTACATTGCATTGGAATCGAATGGAATGGCATCTTAGATTATGAGGAAGCCAAAAAGAATGATGTAGGTAAATTTCATAATCTGGCATCGAAACTAGTAGTAGTCGAGATGAGCTATGAATACTGAGCTACGGGAGCTACGCAAATCTCGCTCACTTAATTATTTGGAAGAACTAGGTAAAGTATACATTTGACGAAAAAGTCGTCGCATCGGGGGTTTTTAAATTTTCAATTTAGAGTTATGCCTTTCTTTTTTTTTCTTCTCTTGCCTACACTAAAGTTTTATTTACAACTTACATAAAATTTTAATTTTAATCAAATACGTCACAGACGTGTGATTTTTTTTAATACACTTTTTTTACTTTCGATTTTCTTTGATTGCTTCCGTGTTACTGCCGTCATCGCGATGCTTCTCTACAGAACCTACTGCCGTGTAAGTACCTGTTAAGTACTAATTCATTCAAAATAAAGGAAAATTGCACCAGTCAAGTAACAAAAAATATGCAGTTTTCCGTAGTACCACATAGTTATCTACCAAGCACGATGGTGATCTGCAACTCGTGGGTATAATTAAATAAAACAAACTTTCGAGTCCTTAGATTGATCTATGTATGTGTTTATTTTTGCATAATTAAGTGAAAAGAGGGACGGGACAGTTAATTAATCATAATAATAACGACACTAGAACCGAGTCGAATGTACAACTACAGTTACAGCAGGGTGACGTCACGCGCCGCCCGCGCCGCCGCACGCTGCGCACGCGCACACCTCGCTTCACACGCGACAACACGGACCAGCGGCGTGCAACTGACGATTGTGTTGCTAAAGGAATAGATGACACCGAGTCTGTTTGACAACGTTCGATTCATAGGCGCCCGGCAGCGGCGGCGCTCAGGATACATCACACTTAAGTATTTGTTTAAAAAAAACAGTACATAATAATTTATATACAATGCGTTTATTTCGTACATTTCGTTAATTCAGTTCGAGGCTTCCATCTTAGTTTTACACGTCTGTAGAACTCTGGACACCGCGACACACACCATTACGACCGCCGACCGATTAGACACGAAACACAATCATCCGTATCGTATCGCGGCGGACGCGACCGACCGCGATGTCATCCGGCCAAAGATCTCAACCGAGCGCGGTGCACACGGCAAGCAACCGGACGCGGCGGCCGCATAGGGGGGGCGGGGGGCGCTCCGTCACACCGTGGTCTCGCGGTCCACGTGGATGTACTCGACGGAGCGCTCGCGTCGTCAGGAGGACGCCGTCGACGAGGCGCGCGACGCGTCGTACAGCAGCTCCTCTGTGAGCCGGCGACCGGCAGCCAGCGCGCCCAGCAGCTGCTTGTCCGCGCCCGCGCGTCGCCGCCGCCGCAGCGCAGCCGCGCCCAGCAGCGCCAGCGCCGCCGCGCCGCAGGCCGCCGCCGCCGCCGCGCCCGCCGTGGCCGGCGCCGCCAGCGCCGCCAGCAGCCGCGCGCCCGCGCCGCACGCGCCCGCCTCGTCACCGCCGCCCGGGCAGTCCGCCTCGCCGTCGCACCACAGCGCGCCCGCCATGCACGCACCGAGCGCCGCGCACGGGTGCGCGCACTCCGCCGTCGCGTTGGGCCACGCCTCGCCCGCCGCCGCCGGCCGCGTCGACGCCGCGCGCCACACTTCCATCCATGCGAAGCGCGCAGCGCCCGCCTCGCGCGCCGCCCACACCACTAACAGCGCGCCGGGCCGCGCGCCGCGCCCGCGCCCGTGCCACTCCGCCGTGAACACGTGCGTGGCGCGCGCGCCGCCCGGGCACACGGCGCGCACCAGCCGCGATGTGTGCGCGTCGTACACCAGTACGCGGTTGGGCGTTGCACATGGCATCGGGTCGCCCGCCCCGGCCCCACCGCTTGTCGCCGGTAGCGGCAATTCCTCGCCCCACACGCGCAGAAACACCGAACGGTTGCCTCGCGCCTCCAGGAGAAAAGGTGTTTCCCCGCACTCGGACATTCGGTTGGCGCTGTTCGAAATAAACACGGTAAGAGGATCTCCCAGTTTTACTACCGAACGGTATTAACGCATGAACCTTGCTGTACCGACCTGTAAGGAAACAGCAAGTTGACCCTCGCCCCGGGCGGAGGCAGACGCCGGCGGGCGGCGCACGGTGAGCCCGGCGCCGGCGACCGCGACCACGCGCCGCGGAACTGTACGTGTCGGTGGTCCTCGGCGGGCATCAGCGCTCGCGCCACCAGCTCCAGTTCGAGCGCCGGCCCGCCTGACTCGAGCCGCAGTGGCGCGCTGGCGTTGTCGCAGATGCACGCTACCGGTACCTGAACATCATCGTTCGAATGACTGACTGATCGTGTCACAAAACTATCGACATCTATCGCTGTAGACCTTCACCCTCACCCGGTATCCCGGCCACGGTGATTCGTATATTCGCAAGTGTGGGACACGGAGTGGAGCATCATCGTCGCCGTCGAAGTCGACGGGAGTCTCGTCGACGGCGTCCTCCTCGAACTTCAGATCGTGGTCCGGATCTGGTGTGCACGTCGGCCGGCCGGTTACCGGGTCGGTGCGGGTGACGCAACGCGGCTCACGCCCGAACGTCGCCGAAAGCAAGTCCAGCACGACGCGCGCGGCCTCCGCCTGCAGCCGGTACACGCAGCGCAGCCGCCGCGCGCCACCGCGACCGAACCACAGGGCGTTGCGGGGTGACGAGATCGCGCCCGGTGCCGTCAACCACCGCGCACACTCCGCCGGCACCGAGCGAGCTCTCCGCCCATCGTCCGGTAGCGGGGCGCCCTCCAACCGGGCGTCCACGAACTCATAGTGGAGCGCGAACTCGAGTGGGTGCGTTGCAGTGCCCGGAAGTGAGGTGGCAGCGAGCGACAGTAGCGGCGCCGCCGACACGTAGCCGTCGGGCGGCGCGCACGGCCGCGGCGAGCGCGTCGCGTTAGCGAGTGAGGCGCGCGCGCATAGCGCGGGCGCCGCGTCGCAATAGCGACCCAGCGCTTGCGCGCCCGCCTCGTACGCCCCGCCGCCGTCCCAAATACGCAGCTCCACGGCACACGCACCGTTCGGGGGCCGCATGCGGCTCTCACCCAACGCGTAGGGCGGCGCCGGCCCTGTGCGTGGCGTCGGCGGACCCGCGTCCTCCTCACCGCGCTCGGCGCTCTCGACGCGCCGCGGCTCGACCAGGGAGTATTGCGTGAAGCTCGAAAAATAGATCCACACCAGATCACCTGAATGAGACGTGAAAATGTTGACACTAGATCGAGAGCGTAGGTATCGCGCTTCGGGCAGTCGTCGACTCACCTGGACGACCGTGAAAAGTCCACGTACACGTAGTATTAGGCGGAAGGGTGTGTGACGGCGCTCGAAGTCGCCCCCGGCGCCCGCGCCCACTCGCCGAAGTGGTGCTGTTAGTTTCCTCCTCCGATGAGGACGCTTTCACGTGAAACTCACAGCGGCGCGCCTCTCTTGGACGAAAAGATAAATTCGGTAATACTTACTGGTAATTTCACAAGGCGTATGACGACTGTCGGCGCGGATTATTTCCCGGCTCACCTGGCATAGTCGAAAGAATCGGAGTCTGCGAACACGACATCCACGTCGAGCTCGAAGCCCCTGAGCGGCGCGGCGGGCGCGGCGGGGCGGAGCGGCGCGCTGAACGGTGACGAGTGGAAGGCGACCAGCATCTCGGGCCCCCGCGACGTGACGCGCGGCAGCCAGTCCCCGCCGCAGTACTCCGCCAGCACCGGGTCGTCGGTGGACGCGCCGTCGTAGAAGATGAGCCGGTCGCGCTCGCCCGTGCACTCCCGCCACGCACGCACCATACGGCCTGTCTTGTTCAGGCTGCCGGGATGATGTACAACATTCATTTTATGAGCACCTAGCGAGCTTTTTATGCCGTCTTAGTCATTAAATCTCCTGCTCACCTGGCCATCGAAATCGAACGTTTAATTTGCATTTTATGCGAATACTCCTGGCGCACCGAGATCATCGCGTGTTTGCACGTGGGAATATCTTTTTGACGGAGGCTCCAGTAACACGTGACGTTTCTGCGGAAATAGGAGTGCCGAGTGAGCATTAGTAGACTAATACTCTCGAGTGAAGTTTCAAGAACAAAAAAAATACATAGATACATCGTGCATACCTCGGATACATGCCAGGATAATTGGGACTCTGTAGTCGACAAGGTTTACGATGACACTCCTCGTACGTCCGCGTGCAGTAAGTGCCGGGAGACACGGCGCCGCGCTCCAGAGGCGCCTCCATCGCGCCGAACCTGCGACAGGCGTTCCGATGAGACACGAGCCGTCACAGTATTACCTATAATTCCGTACTCGCTGAAGGCGATTTGCTTACCTGACCACAGCGTCGCGTTGCGCGAGGAACTTGTATCTGAGCCGAAATCCGAAGGGCTCACCGAGCCGCGCGCGGAACAGCTTCACGGAGACTGTGACCGTGGCGGTCTCGCTGTAGTAGAGCGCAGCGCCGTCCGATTCGCCGCACCACGAGCCGCCGGTGAAGGGGCGGCCCAGCTCCGACAGCTGCATGTAGCCGTCGGGGCAGCCGTCCAGCGCGCCCGGCTCGTACCGCCCCACACGGAACTCGTCGAATGCGAGCTGCACCAGGTCGCCGTGCGCGCCGCCGCCCGCCGTGAACGTCAGATGGCACAGAAAGGGCGCGCGAGGTGCCGAACGCACGCCCACTGCGTACGCGACACCGACGCGTCCGTAATACGTGCGGTTACAGACCGTGCACTGCGGCGGCTCGTCGCTGCCGTCCGCGCACTGCGCCTCGCCGTCGCAGTACGCGTCGAGCCGCACGCACGCGCCGCTGCGGCACGCAAACTCCGTCACCCCGCAGCCGCCGGCCGCGCCGCGCGCGCCCGCCCACAGCGCCAGCAGCGCGCACGCCCACATTCGCGCCCACCCCATGCTGCCACGCGCTGCCGCGGCGTTGTCACTCTAACGTCGCGTGCGGCGCCGAGCCGCTTGACAGCACAGCGTGCCCGCACCGACACCACCTAAACAACGGCTTGTGTATGCCACCTCTTTACTAGAATTTAGCAAACGAAAGTAGACACTCGAAATTTTGAAAAATACTGATACGAATTACATATTGGGTGCGTTCCACTTAGAGTTCACAACGATCACGCTCACGACCGCAGTTTTTCCGTTCCATTTGATTGTGAGCGTAACTGTCGTAAATTTAAGTGGAATGGATTATAGAGCGTTTTGAGCGTGGAAGTAATTAATACAAACAGCGAGTTAGTAAAAAGAAAGCAAAAGATTTAAGAGGTCAGACAATCTATAATTTTTAAAATTCCACCCCCAAGTGTATAAAATAGGGGATGAAAATTCGTATGGGTAAAAAAAAAGCTCAACTTAGAGCCGTGAAAATTAGTATTAAGGTTACTCATTACAAATAAGAAATACAATGTTCAGCGTTTTATAAAACTCCATCCCTAAGTGTAAGTGTGTGTGAAATAAGGGTAAACAGTTTGTATTGGGGTCCCGAATTTGTTTACGCTGAAAACGCGGCTTTAGGTAGATCTTGCTGTAAAAACTTGAAACACTGTACAGAAAATCTAGAAAAAATGAGGACACTAGCACATGACACTACATTGAAATTAAAATAATAACCGGAGAAATGCGTTCACGAGCTACAGCCGACCAAGTTAAAGTCAAGTTAAAGTGAAGTTAACTCCCCGTCGTTTGTGAATAAACTCTATACTGAGATTCAAAAAATAACCGCAAATACAACTTTGTTTTTTGTTTCACTACTTTGGTTATAGATACGGGAAATCTTCGCTATTGAAATGGGTCCGGAAGCCTTCATTGTGCATGTCCCGATGTGCACATGCACGGTTTTTTATTTATATTTAATATTAGTGGGGTATTTAATAAATTTACGTTCAAATTGATATTTCATAAGAGGTATCATTAATGCTCCAGAAAGTACTAGTTCATCCAGTTTAGATGAAGAATGGAAAACGATTTCGATTTTCGAAAACAAACAGCTACTTTATAATAAAGTGTTGAAGGCATAATAATTATGAAAACTTCCACAGTTTTTTTTTTTGTTATGACTATATGTTGTTGGCCAGAGTAGCCATAACAACTTCACCCGGACAGAGGGTGAGCGCAAGTGCGCTCCAGCCAGAGGGGCAGGGGGGCAGCTAGCTCAAGGGCGCCACAAGAGACACGACCTCGGGTTGGGCCGCTGCCAGGAGAGGTGGCGAGGGTAAATCTACCACCGGATCGGAACGCGACCTCGACTGAGAAGATCCGGTATGAAACTCAGCGGGCTTGTCAGGTGCCAAGGTGCGGCTAGGTAAGTAGACGCACCTTCTAGCGGAAGCGGGGGTTCGTCGACCTCGCCGGCGAGGTCGGTGTCTGGTGGGGAGTGTGCGTGTGTCGTTCTCCTCGACATCTGAGTCTAGGAGAGCGGTGAGTGGGTCGGGGGGGTCCAGCAAAATGCATCTGGCGCGTGTGTAAGTGCATAATCGGCGGCGGCGACGATTAAGGCATTGGTGTGTTCAGAAGCCTTCTTGAAATAGCGCTCGGACGCTATTTTGAAGTGCTTCTGGATAGAATCGAGGCGTAAGTCAGAATGAAGGTCTACGTTCCTTCCTCCACGGGGCTCCGACGGCTTGGCGAAGGAAGCGGGACTGAATGGCCTGGAGGCGACTAATGTGCGAGTTGGCTGCGTGAGCGAACACAACGCTCGCATAAGACATGATAGGGCGTATGCAAGCTTTGTATAGTGTCACCTTATTTCTAAGGGACATTTTACTCCGCTTGCATAAGAGATAATGAAGGCGACCGAGCACAAAGGCGGCTCGATTGCGGACGTTTCTAATGTGAGGACCGAAGGTCATGGAGCCATCGAGAGTGAGCCCGAGATATTTAACTGATTTGGACCAAGGGATAGGCTGCTTGTACAAAGAGACAGTACCTAAGTTGGAGCGAGTGTGGCGTTTGGAGGGGCGTCGAGAGGTGGTCCTGGCAAAAAGCACGGCTGCGTTTTTGTCCGGGTTCACCTCTATTCGCCACTTCCTAAACCACTCTCCGAGAGAATTGACAGTTCGTTGGAGAACGCGTGTGATTTGAGCCTTGTTACGATGGGAGAAATAAAGTGCGGTATCATCCGCGTAAAGGGCGAGTTGCACATTGTTCGTGCGGGGAATGTCATTGGTGTACAGACTGTCCAAGAGGGGGGAGAGCACGGAGCCTTGAGGGACTCCTGCCCTGATGGGGTGGGGTGAGGAGAGCGTGCCCTCGACTCGATATCGAAAGGTACGGTTTGACAAGAAGAAGAAGAAGAAAAAGTATTTATTCTGAATTTTATTAAAACATAACAACTATTCAATACTACTGCCAAACTGCACAGCAGTTTGTTGGCAGTCAAAGCTCCCATTTTAAAACATGGTTTATGTTTAAAAAAAAAAAAGAAATACAATAAAATAAAATAAAAATAATCATTATGTTTCACTCAAAAAATCACACATTCTAAAATATATTTAATGTAACTATACTTTAAGTTTAGAAGAAACGCTTAGAAGAAACTTTGCCGTTTTATGTTTAAACGACTGTTTTGATGTAGAAGCACTTTCGATGTCTGTAGGTAGGCTATTGAATATAGTTGGAACAAAAAAATTATCACATCTTTGTCCATAATAGTTATTACAAGTGGGCACCTCAAATGTCTTACAATGTTTTGCGCCTCGAGGCCTTAGCTGCACAGTTCTGATTTTGTACTCCTGACGGCAGTAATGATCCACTGCTACTAGTAGCGCTACCCTTTCATGCACTGGCAGGATTTTACACTCGACAAACAATTCCTCATAATTGGTTATTTTACAGCGTTGCTTTGTTTTATTGTCAACAAGTTTTTTCATAAATCTGATTTGTAAGGCTTTAATCTTGTCCAAATATGTTTTAAACGTGCGTCCATAACATGCCAGTCCATAGGCAAGCAGCGAGTAGCAGCAGAAGCTAGAAGTCTCGTAAGATGAGCACGAGACTGTCCGGCACGCCTAAGAGGTACAGCTTGTAAATCAAGCCGTTGTGCCATACTTTGTCAAACGCCTTAGCGACGTCAAAGAAGAAAGCTCCCGTGGATAGGGGGCGACTGGGGGAGGAGTTATGAGCGAGACAATCTATCTATGTATATGTTTTTAAAGGTTTTATTGTCAAAGACTATTTGATACTGGCACGCAGAATGCACTATGGAAGTCCGCCTTCCAAATACTGTCACCGTTTGTCAGTCAGACAGTCAGTCGGTGTGGATGTTACAAATGTGTGTGTGTCAATTCATGGTAGTGTGTGTAATATTTTATTTATTGAGTTTAATGTATTTCTAAGTATTCAGTATTTTGCACTCCTTCTCTATATAAACTATAAGTGTGCCAAATTTCATACTCCTCTGTCCGCACAATTTTCGTATTAAGCGGTTGAGTTTTTGCTTCACGTATTAATATAAATAACAAAGTTTGTCGGGTCAGCTAGGTAGTAAAAAATAAAAATCGAGCTTTATCCTAAATTCTTGGAAGAACAAAATATCATATTGTGTTATATATGTTTCTCTGTTATGATTTTTGCATGCGACCAACTGGCTATATTAGTATTTCTATATTATGGAGACTTTCTTTTGGTAGCTTTCAGATTCCTGAAATGTAATAAATAGGTATATATGTTTGTTTATCGATATCGCACTATTAGTTACCGTCGGGTCGGGCTATAGTTTTATTTAACCATATTACTTGTCTGTATAGTGCTTCAGGTTTAAGAGTGAGATCTGAATTTAATATTATGATTAAAGTATCTGGATTGATAACCTATTATTTTCGTGTGGGCAGAGCAAGTGGACGACTACAAGCAATCTCAATTTCAAGCGCACTAGATGCTAAGCTTGATTCAAAGTTCACTCATTCATTTTCGAGTGCGGGTTATTTATATAGTGCAAATGTTGTATTAGATCATACATAAGCATTTGATGGTTGCTAACAGAAACTCGCTGATCAAAAACACAATGATTAAATGTTTAATGGTAGTCACCAAATACCTTTTAGGAATATTCCCTTAGTCACACTCGCGGTGATAAACGAGTGTTGTCTTCAATTAACCAAAATCACTTCACAGTCGAAAAGAAACCTCATCGCGAAGTACCTACACTAGCAATAACCTTCAGGTCGGTACTATTACCATATCGTAGTAGTTTTATCTTTATAGGAACCAATGAACTGCTCAATTATGTTGGTAAGTAACTGTTTTTTTTATTTTTATTCATCCTTAATACGTTTCAACACACAACATTAATTAGCACGCAATGGTTTTGAGTATACGGCCATATGGCAATCAATCCGTTGGACACTAGGCTACGTACGTTATCTTCATCACACTGGGCACTGGCCGCGATCGGCGGAGTCGCGTGGACCACAGCCTCCGCCCGCTACCCGACAGCGCACATGACGCTGCACACGCGGCGCACCGCGCGCGGGCTCGAATCGGAGCGCGGGGCCGTCGCGGGCGGCGCGGCTCGCTGCGGGATGCTGGCGTGACGTAACACCGCGCCACACTGCAGCGCGAGCCGCCCGCCCGCCGCACGGGCCGCGCCCACCCCCGCCGCGCCCCGCCAGCTCCTGCGCGCGCCGCCCTGTCCCGGCCCGCCCTGCACAGCACAGCCTCGAGCTTCTCACCTGCACTTCTGCAATACCCACGCGCTCGTGTCGTCACCTTGAAATGCCATTATAATATTTGTGTAACGTGACGATGTATTTTATGTTGGACAGAAGTCCTTTATCGCGGCATGCCATAAGAGTATACGAATAGAAATCGTCACGTAAGGATAAATCGGTGTGCGGCATAATATTCAAGTGACTTGATGGCATGACATCTATTTATATCTAAATACTTATACCTAAGTATTAGATTTTGTTAACTAAAATAGATTACGCGTGGAATAAAATACTTGAAATCACGTTTGTAATGAATATTGTAATGAAACAATAAAACATAAATAACTTAAAGTCCCATCTAGCCCGCGAAGTTTAAATTTGTTAAGGTTTTTTTTTAGAAATTTTTCAAAATCTGACAATAATAAAAGGCACATTTTGTAATTCGCGACAAAGGCCGTGTACAGTGCATTTATTAATATATCCAACTTACTCTAAAACATTTCAAGAACGACAGCTATCCAGATAATCTGGCAATTTTTGTATATTTAGTGATTAACTAGTATCATATCTACCGTGATAATACTTAGAATAAAATAAATGTATTAATAAACGCACTGCATACTGTTTGTCGCAAATCACAAAACGTTGTATAACATCAAATGTCGTAGCGTTACTTGATGACGTCGGAGCTACGGCGCCCTAGGCTTAATAATAAATTTGTGTTTGAACGTGCGTTATGTTTTTTTTTTAGTTCTAATACGTTCATTACAAAATACGTGTCATCAAGCGATCACCAATGTAAGTTCTGGCTGCACCCGACATTTCTTCAGTCTTCATTTCTTCGTCAGTCAGTCAATCAGTCAGTCAGTCAGTCAGTCAGTCATTCAGTCAGTTTAGGTTTAGGTTTTAGGTTTAGGATTTTTGTTTTTTTTTTTTTATCCGGGCCTTTATGGCCCGGCCGCGTTCACCTCTGATGTGGGGGTCAGAGACCTTACTCAACATGTAAAAATAAATGTACCACAAGTGTTTATTGAAATAAAAATATCACAGTAATTATTTAAAATCGTTTCCTCAACAGCGAGTAAAACATACAAATAAATTAAACTTATCAATTAAATACAAAAGTAGGACAGCGGAATAATAACAAATAAAATATAACGTGTTCTTCAGTGGAGACCTCGACTCGGCAAGCGTAGTGTAGGACGCCCTCCGACCAGGTGGGATGACGATCTGCGAAAGACTGCAGGCAGATGCTGGATGCGGCAAGCTGAAGACAGGGCGCTATGGCGCTCATTAGAGGAGGCCTATGTCCAGCAGTGGACAAGCATAGGCTGATGATGATGATGATGATGAAAATAAACACGATTCCCTCCCATTCTATTGCACGAATATGTCAGCCGGCGTGTTGGGGCTTATTGACACAATAAGTGGACAGCTGGCCTCTTTCTGCCTAGGTCTTATTTCTATTAATCACGCTGGTCGCTACCTCCGTAGTGGGTAGTCCGGGCTTTACACCCGGGAGTCCCACATACCCACCTGGGCCCCCCCGGGCTCGGGTGGTATGCGTAAATGCATTTCCCCTCGTAAAAAAAAAAAAAAAAAAAAAAAAAAAAAAAAAAAAAAAAAAAAAAAAAAAAAAAAAAAAAAAAAAAAAAAAAAAAAAAAAGGTTAGGTTAGGTTAGGTTAGGTTAGGTTAGGTTAGGTTAGGTTAGGTTAGGTTAGGTTAGGTTAGGTTAGGTTAGGTTGGTTGGGGTGGGGTGCTAGGCCGGACAACCTCCTCGTGGTGCACCCTGGGCACCGCCGACCACCTCTTCAGTTTCCCTGCTGAGGTGGTCGACGGTGGCGGATAGTCTGGCATTGGGAGTCGTGTTTTGTCTGCCTCTTTCACTCTCTTCGGAGGGGGTCGGGGGCAGACCGGCGACGGGGGGGGTAATGCGTCGCGTGGGTCATTCCTGGTACTTCTCTGTTCTCAGAGTGGACTGAGGAGTGGCACACGCGGCGCGGGGTTGGGGGGGTAAAGGTGATGGATGACTGAGTGTGTGTTTTTTCGGCCAAAGGTGATGGATGAACCGCGAAAGCGTGAGGTATGATTGGAAGTCCCCGAAAGGGGACGGTATGATTCGTGCGGTGTTGTGCCAGGTGCACGCGGCTTTTGCCGCCGCCGGACGATCCCGTTATCCCACCGGAGGTGTCGTGGTATCACGTCTCGCGGCCGATGATGGTGGGACCGGGGGCCTGGCCTTAATTGGCTGGGCTGCGTGGTCGGAACCACAATAAAAATGACCTATCCGCCCCTGAGAGGGCGAGGAGGTGCTGGCGGGAGGCCAGCAGTAAGAGGTAGGATCCCAGGGAACCGGCCGACACCCTGGTGTACGTAGGCTTATCCGGGTGCAGGGGGCACCGCTCGGATGGACCCACATTTCCCCCATACTCGTGGGAATAGTATGGACAAACTTAACAAAACAAAAACGACGGACACGCATAAAAATGACGACACAAGCATGGATAACGGACACGAACTGCCTTCTGGTTCGGGAACGACGATTGGACGTGGAGACTCTATAGACTCCGCAACCTTAGAGTGGAGCAAGCGGATTGCCGCACAGCTCATAAGATCTGGGAGTGTGGACTCGGTGGTGCTCGACACCGACGACTCCTTAATCTCGAGGCCGCAAAGTCGGATGTCGGAAGACGGGTGCCGGAAACGGCCCCGCTATTACGACTCCGACGATGACTCGAGCCTGGGTGGATACGGGACAAACAGCCCCACCCCGAAGGCCCCCAAGGCGGCAAGCGGCCGTGGCCGCGTTCCTCGCCCAGTCAGGGACGAACAGGGGCGTTTTACAAAGCGGTCAGATTCGCTGGGGAGCGTTAGGTCGCACTCGGGCGGCAGCAGCAAGGTGAGCTCTGCCGCTCTGAAGAGCACCGAGGCCCCCCAACGTGGAAGAGGGAGGCCCCCCACCACGGGGGAGTACGTCGGCCTGGCCAAAGCCAAGGCCGAACTCGCTGCTGCCCAAAGGGCGGCCTTAGCGGTGCAGGCGGAGGCGGAGGTGGCGGAAGCTGCCCGCGAGGCCTACCGCCAGCGGCCAATCCGGCCGCCGCCGGAAAATGTCGAGGGACAAACCGTGGGGGAGCTGAGGGGCCACGTGTTCCGAAACCTCGACGTGATCGGCGAAGTCGCCGGGAAGTCCGGCAACCTGAAGGGCACCTTCGTAAGGGCCCTGAAGGACGCCGCCGCGGCTATTAAGGCCGCCGTAGAGGAGCTCAGCCGGTCAACAGTATCGGCTGAGACGGAAAAGCTGGCCGCGGAAAACGCCCGCCTTAAGGCCCAACTTGAGGAGCTAGAGGCGGACTTCGTTGACCTCCGCTACGACATGCGGAAGGCCGAGGAGGCGCGCAAGGCCGAGGAGGCTCGCAAGGCCGAGGCGGCGCGCGCAACCGTCCCCCCACCGCCCCCTAGTGCTCTGAATGAGCCCGAGCTGCTCAAGCGCTCGATTATAGAGGCGGTGGGGAACTTGGTGGACGCCCGGCTGGCGGCCCTAGAGGACCGACTACTGCCGGAGGTGCGTTTACGCCCGCCCCTGGCATCGGCAACAAGGCGGAGCTCCGCAATGGAGCCGGCTGCTCCCGCAGCCTCTGATGGCCACATACCTCCCCCTCCCATGGTGCCGCGCGAGGGCGAGAGGCCCAAGGGGAAGGGCAAGGGGAAGAAGTCGAGGAAGGCCACCCCGGCGAACCCCAATCCTCCGGTGGCGGCTCCAGTAGAGCCGGTGGAGCCAGCAGAGGGCTGGGCCACCGTGACGCGGCGGAAGGGCAAGTCCCGCTCTGGCTCGGCACAGACGGCGCAGGCTCCAAAGCCCAAGCCGAAGCCCAAGCCGAAGAGGAAACCGAAGCTCCGACCCCCTGGCTCGTCGGCTGTGGTTTTAAAACTGCAGCCGGAAGCCACAGCGAGGGGGATTACCTACTGCGACATCCTCACGAAGGCCAAGAGGATGGTGGACGTTGAAAGCCTGGGGATAGGGGCCATAAGCCATCGGGTGACCGTAACGGGGGCCCGATTGCTGGAGATCCCCGGGGCTGAAAGTGGCGACAAGGCCAACCTGTTGGCTGAGCACCTGCGGCGGATTCTTGGCGCGAGTAGCGTCGTGGTGTCCAGGCCCGAGAAGTGCGCAGATCTGCGTATCTCGGGTCTGGACGACTCGATAGCCGGGCCGGATGTGCTGGAGGCGGTTGCGCGGGTCGGCGAGTGCCTGCCTGCCTCCATTAAAGTGGGGGAAATCCGGCGGGGCAACTCAGGCGCGGGCACTGCCCTCGTCAGATGCCCAGTCGGCGCTGCGGCCAAATTGGTTGGGGCTGACCGCCTGTTGATCGGGTGGTCCTCGGTCCGGGCCAAACTATTGCCGGCGAGACCTCTGCGCTGTTTCCGGTGCCTCATGTTGGGGCACGTTCGGGAACAGTGCAAATCTGAGGTCGACAGAGGCGACGCCTGCTTCCGATGCGGGCAGTCGGGCCACAAAAGTGAGGGATGCTCCGCCGCGCCGCACTGTTTAGTGTGCGCGGCGTCGAATCGGCCCGCTGCTCACAAGCTCGGAGGCACTGCCTGCGCTCCCGCGCCGGCGAAAAGGCGTAAGGTGAAGGGCGCCACCGGAGCCAAGGTCCCGGCAGCCCGCCCCGCGGCTGCAAAGCCCGTGATGGAAGGGGATGCGATGGTCACCTAGTGGTGACCATCCTGACTCTTGAGCCCTAAGACGGCAGGCACGGGGGTGCCTGTCGTCCGTTCAGGGGCTCGTGAGGGGGCGCTGTGTTACCTGTACCAACACAGCGCCACCCGGCCGGACTGGGTGGCCCTTTACACCACCCAGGAGCGGAGGCCTTCAAGGGCCAAGCCGTTCGGGGACGCGGGAGCTTACTGCGTTACCGTATCCCCGAGCCTTGCGGCACAGAGGGTACAGAGAGGGGTTTTAGTGGGTAGTCCGGGCTTTACACCCGGGAGTCCCACATACCCACCCGGGCCCCCCCGGGCTCGGGTGGGATGCGTAAATGCATTTCCCCTCTTAAAAAAAAAAAAAAAAAAAAAAAAAAAAAAAAAAAAAAAAAAAAAAAAAAAAAAAAAAAAAAAAAAAAAAAAAAAAAAAAAAAAAAAAAAAAAAAAAAAAGGTTGGTTGGGGTGCGTGCTGGACAACCTCCTCGTGGTGCACCCTGGGCACCGCTGACCACCTCTTCAGCATCCCTGTCGAGGTGGTCGACGGTGGCGGATAGTCCGGCTAGGGAGTCGCGTTTTGTCTGCTTCTGGCACTCTCCTCGGAGAGGGTCGGGGGCAGACCGGCGACGGGGGGGTAAGGGGTTTCGGGGGGGTAAAGGTGATGGATGAACGTGTGATGTATGAAAGGAAGTCCCCGAGAGGGGACGGTATGATTCGTGCGGTGTTGTGCCAAGTGCACGCGGCTTTTGCCGCCGCCGGACGATCCCGTAATCCCGCCGGAGGTGTCGTGGACATGTCTCGCGGCCGATGGTGGGACCGGGGGCCTGGCCTTAACCGGCTGGGCCGAGAGGAGTAAACCTCAATAAAAAATCCGAGGACTCTGGCGTTGCGGTGCGTGATGTCAGATGCTCGCAAGAGCGGCTGGATCGAAAACCAGTCTTAGCGGCCAACCCTGGGTACCTCCCGCCCCCCAGGTGTATATAGGGTTACCGGGCTACAGGGGTCTCTGGCTCGGTGGACCTCCCCTTCCCCCATACTCGTGGGAATAACATGGCATTTAGATTAAAATTTTCGACGGACGATAAAAATACGACTGACCTTGGCAAGAAAAAAGGACCCGATTCGCATTCTGGATTGGACAAGACGACTGGCGCAGACTCGGAGGAGTTCGCGTCTGAAGGACGAGGGGAGCTGATGGCTGCCCTGAGGGAGCTGACGAGAAGCGGAAGTGTGGCGTCGATGTCGTACGACAGCGACGACGACTCCGCACTCTCACGACCACACAGCCGAATGACGGACGACGGTTCGCACCGCAAACGACGCCGGCACCGGCGTGACTCGGGCGACGAAACGAGCTTGGGTGGTTCCTCAGGTGAGGAAGACCGCCCGGCTCTTAAGGCCCCAAGGGTGAAATCGGGGAAAAGTGGCAGCGGTCGCTCCTCCCCGGCTCTGGTGAGGGATGGCAAGGGACGGTTCGCGAGGCGCTCTGACGCGTCGGGAAGCCAGCCCCAAGAGAGGGACAGGTCGCGCTCGGGCGGCAGGAGTGACGGGACCTCCGCCACCCTGAAGTGCACAGAGCCCTCTCCACGCGGAAGAGGCAGGCCCCCGACGACCGGCGAGTATGTCGGTCTGGCAAAGGCCAAGGCCGAGATGGTCGCGGCAGAGCGAGCAGCAATGGAGCTGCAGGCCGAAAAGGAGCTAGCGGAGTCGGCGCGCGAGGCGTACCAGTTGCGCCCGGTCCGTATGGCGGAGAAGTTTAACGGGGCCTCCACGCCAGAACTAAAGGGTCACGTTCTCCGTAACGTGGCCCTAATCGGAGATGTCGCGGCCAAGTCGTCCAATCTTAAGGGAACTTTTGTTAGGACCCTAAAGGACGCAGCCGCGGAAATAAAAGAGGCAGTAGATCTGATGAGCCGGTCCACCATCGCGTCGGAGACAATGAAGCTCTCCGCTGACAAAGACCGGCTCCAGGCCGAAATTGAGGTGCTCCGTGGTGAGCTGGCTGCCTTGCGTGCCGAAATGCGGCAGCCGCAAAAAACCCCGGTCGAGACAACCCCGCCGCCTCCAAGTGCTCCGTTTGAGCCGGAGACGCTGAAGCGCTCCATCATTGAGGCGGTGGGGAACCTGGTGAACGCCCGCCTAGAGGCGTTGGAGGGTAGGCTGCTCCCGGAGGAGCGCCTTCGGCCACCACTGGCCTCGACTTCCGGGGCCTCATTGAGGGTTGCCCCGCCGGCTAGAAATAGCCCCGTAATGGAGCTGGAGGATCTTCCGGCTCCCGTCGACCTTGGTCCGCCCCCTCCCACTTCACGTGAGGGAAGGACGGCCAAATCTAAGGGAAAGGGTAAGCGGAGCAAGCGGGCTGCTGTGGCAAACACCGCTCCGCCCGTTGTGACAGTGGAAGAGAGGCCAGCAGAGAGTTGGAGCGTTGTGGCACGGCGTAAGCCTAAGCCCAGATCCGGCCCTGCACCGGCTGCGCAGGCCCCAAAGCCCCGGCAGCCGAAAAAGCCGAAGAAGCCAAAGCTGAGGCCCCCCCGCTCGTCGGCTGTAGCTTTAAAGCTGCAGCCGACCGCTCAAGCGCAGGGGGTCACATATGAGGGGCTGTTTAAAAAGGCAAGAGGCCTAATCAAGCCGGAGGAGCTGGGCATAGCGGCCATCACTTTTAGGGTGGCTGCAACGGGGGCTCGCTTACTCGAGATCCCGGGGGCCAACACTGGGGAGCAAGCCAACCTCCTTGCTGCCAGACTGCAAGAGGTGCTAGGCAGTGACAACGTCGTGGTGTCCAGGCCTGAGAAGTGCGCAGATTTGCGCATCTCGGGTCTGGACGACTCGGTCGTAGCGGTGGAAGTAGCGGAGGCGGTAGCCAAGGTCGGCGAATGTCTGCCTTCCGCCATTAAGGTGGGTGAGATCCGGCGAGATAAGTCGGGGTTGGGCACTGCCCTTGTAAGGTGTCCTGTGGGTGCCGCTGGCAAGGTGGCCGGGGCTGATCGGCTGCTCATCGGGTGGTCGTCCGTCCGCGCCAAACTGTTGCCGGCCAGGCCTCTGCGGTGCTTCCGGTGTCTTGAAGTGGGGCACGTCAGGGAGCAGTGCACCGCGGAGGCCGATAGAGGTAATGCTTGCTTCCGATGCGGGCAGCTGGGCCATAAAAGTGAGGGATGCTCCGCCGCGCCACACTGCATAGTGTGCGCGGCGTCGAATAGGCCAGCTGCCCACAAGCTCGGAGGCCCCGCCTGCGCTCCCGCGCCGGCCAAAAGGCGGAAGGCGAAGGGCGCTGCTGGGGCCAAAGCCCCGGCCAAGCCTGCCCGCCCTGCGGCTGCCACAGCTGCTGCAGCTGGAGATGCGATGGTCACTTCCTAGTGACCATCGCGACTCCTGAGCCCTAAGACGGCAGGCACGGGGGTGCCTGCCGTCCGTTCAGGGGCTCGTGAGGGGGCGCTGTGTTCTCTGTACCAACACAGCGCCACCCGGCCGGACTGGGTGGCCCTTTACACCACCCAGAAGCGGAGGCCTGCAAAGGCTGAGCCGTGTCGGGGATGCGGAAGTGTTGTCATCCACCCGGGTCCCCGACACACGCGGCAGAGAGGGTACAGAGAGGGGTTTTAGTGGGTAGTCCGGGCTTCACCTGGGAGTCCCACATACCCACCTGGGCACCCCCGGGCTCGGGTGGGATGCGTAACGCATTTCCCCTCTTAAAAAAAAAAAAAAAAAAAAAAAGGTTAGGTTGGTTACCGGGCTACAGGGGTCTCTGGCTCGGTGGACCTCCTTTCCCCCATACTCGTGGGAATAGATATGGCAAGCTTTAAGATAAAATTTACGACGGATGGAAAAAACAAGACGGACTCTGGCAAGAAAAAAGGACTTGATTCGCAAACTGAATCGGATAAGGCGACTGGCGCAGATTGCGTTGACTCGGAGGAGTCCGCGTCTGCCTCTAAACGAGGAGGAGGGGAGCTTATGGCTGCCCTGAGGGAGCTGACGAGGAGCGGAAGTGTGGGCTCGATGTCGATGTCGTACGACAGCGACGACGACTCGGCCCTCTCGCGGCCGGATAGTCGGGTGTCGAACAGCGGTTCGCACCGGAAGCGACCCCGACATAAACACATGGACGAGGATCTGAGTCTGGGTGGTTCCTCAAGTGAGGAAGACCGTCCGGCTCTTAAGGCCCCAAAGGTAAAGTCTGGGAAAAGCGATAGGGATTGCTCTTCCCCAGCTCAAGGGAGGGACAAGCTTGGTCGGTTCTCGAAGCGTTCTGACGCGTCGGGGAGCCAGCCCCAAGAGAGGGATCGGTCGCGCTCGGGCGGCAGGAGCGATGGGAGCTCTGCCGCTCTGAAGAGCACCGACACCCCGAGAGGTAGAGGCAGGCCCCCGACGACCGGTGAGTACGTCGGCCTGGCCAAAGCCAAGGCTGAACTGGTCGCGGCCGAAAGGGCGGCCATGGAGCTTCAGGCCGAAAGGGAGATGGCTGAGCTGTCACGCGAGGCGTACGAGCTCCGGCCGATTCGGATGCCTGAGAACTTCGACGGGGCCTGCGTGCCCGAACTGAAGGGGCACGTGCTCCGTAATCTGGGGCTAATTACGGACGTCGCAGCCAAGTCGGGAAACCTCAAGGGGACTTTCGTTAGGACCCTTAAGGACGCGGCCGCGGCCATCAAAGAGGCCGTAGATCTTATGAGTCGGTCCACGATTGCGTCGGAGACCATGAAGCTCTCCCTCGACAACGACCGACTCCAAAAGGAGATTGAGGAGCTCCGCGGAGAGCTGACCGCTTTGCGGGCCGAACTACGGCGTCCGCAGAACAACCCGGATGAGACAATCCCCCCACCGCCTCCAAGTGCTCATTTCGAGCCTGAGTCGCTCAAGCGCTCAATAATCGAGGCGGTGGGGACCATGGTGAACGCCCGCCTAGAGGCGCTAGAAGACAGGCTCCTGCCGGAGGTGCGCCTTCGCCCACCGCTGGCCTCGTCCTCTCGGGCCTTGTCGGTGGATGCCCCGCCGGCCAGAGATAGCCCTATGTTGGAGCTGGAGGTCCCTCCGGCGCCCACTGACCTCGGTCCTCCCCCTCCCACGACTTCGCGTGAGGGAGGGAAGACCAAGCCCAAAAAGAAGGGGAAGCCGAAGAAGCGGGCTGCTCCGGCCAACCCCGCTCCGCCAGCAACAACAGCTGGAGAGAGGCCAGCGGAGAGCTGGACCGTAGTGACCAGGCGGAAGGCCAAGTCCGGTCCTGGCCCCGCACCGGCTGCCCCGGCTCCAAAGCCGAAGCAGCCGGAGAAGAAGAAGCCGAAGCTGAGGGTCCCCCGTTCGTCGGCGGTGGTTTTGAAGCTGACGCCGGACGCACAATCACGTGGGGTCACGTACGCGGGAATGCTCCTGAAGGCCAGGAGTCAAATCGATATCGAGGGCCTGGGGCTGGCGGCGATCAGCATGCGGGTCACCGCAACTGGGGCCAGGATGCTGGAGCTTCCGGGGGCGGACACCGGCGACAAGGCCAATTTGTTGGCCGAAGAGCTGCGCGTTGTCCTCGGCGCGGAAAACGTTGTGGTGTCCAGGCCCGAGAAGTGCGCCAATGTGCGCATCTCGGGACTGGACGACTCAATCGTCCAAAGCGACGTATTGGAGGTGGTCGCGCGGGTTGGCGAATGCCCGCCCGCCAGCGTCAAGGTGGGGGATATACGTCGGGGCGCTGCGATAGTCAGCTGCCCAGTGGGGGCCGCCAGCAAGGTGACCGGGGCTGACCGCCTCCTAATTGGATGGTCATCGGCTCGGGCCAAATTGCTGCCACCACGGCCTCTGCGGTGCTTCCGATGCCTCGAACTGGGGCATGTCCGGGAGCAGTGTACCGCAGAGGCCGACAGAGGTGCCGTGTGCTTCCGTTGTGGGCAAGACGGGCACAAAAGTGAGGGCTGTACCGCCGCGCCGCACTGCATAGTGTGCGCGGCGATGAATAAGCCCGCTGCCCACAAATTGGGAGGCAAGGCCTGCGCACCCGCGCCAGTCAGGCGGAGGAGGGGGAAGGGCACTACCGGGGCCAAAGCCCCGGCGAAGCCCGCCCGCCCTGCGGCCTCCAAAGCCGCTGCGGTAGGAGATGCGATGGTCACTTCTTAGTGACCATCGCGACTCCTGAGCCCTAAGACGGCAGGCACGGGGGTGCCTGTCGTCCGTTCAGGGGCTCGAGAGGGGGCGCTGTGTTTCTGTACCAACACAGCGCCACTCGGCCGGATTGGGTGGCCCTTTACACCACCCAGCGAGGAGGCCTACAAGGGCCAAGCCGTTCGGGGACGCGGGAGCTTACTGCGTAACCGTATCCCCGAGCCTTGCGGCACAGAGGGTACAGAGAGGTGGTTTTAGTGGGTAGTCCGGGCTTTACACCCGGGAGTCCCACATACCCACCTGGGCCCCCCCGGGCTCGGGTGGGATGCGTAAATGCATTTCCCCTCTTAAAAAAAAAAAAAAAAAAAAAAAAAAAAAGGTTAGGTTAGGTTAGGTTAGGTTAGGTTAGGTTAGGTTAGGTTAGGTTAGGTTAGGTTAGGTTAGGTTAGGTTAGGTTAGGTTAGGTTAGGTTAGGTTAGGTTAGGTTAGGTTAGGTTAGGTTAGGTTAGGTTAGGTTAGGTTAGGTTAGGTTAGGTTAGGTTAGGTTAGGTTAGGTTAGGTTAGGTTAGGTTTTTGCCTCAGCCGAGGAGAAAGCCAGAGCGTACGCGGCGTACCGAGCGGCCACAATGGCGCTCCAGTTCGCCATCGCGGACGCCAGGACTCGGTCCTGGAGCGAGCTCCTGGAGGGACTGGACAGGGATCCGTGGGGGCGTCCCTATAAGGCGGTGCTTGGTAAGCTCCGCCCCTGGATGCCCCCGGTGACGGAAACCCTCGAGCCGGAGCTGCTGGAGAGAGTGATCCGTACGCTCTTCCCGGCGGCGCCGGCCAGTCCTTCAATCCCCCCGACACCTTCGGACTACACCGATGAGTTGGGGGTGACCGAGCAGGAGTTGGACCGAGCCGTTGGCCGCTTGCGTGCCAAGAACACCGCGCCAGGCCCCGACGGTATACCGGGCCGGGCGTTGGTGTTGGCTCTGGCTGCCCTGGGGAGCGTGTTGAGGCAGCTGTTCGACAGCTGCCTCCGTACTGCCACGTTCCCCACGGCCTGGAAGAAGGCTAGGTTGGTCCTCTTGAAGAAGGAAGGCAGAACTGCGGACTCTCCCTCTGCATACCGTCCCATATGTCTGCTGGACGAGACTGGCAAGCTCTTTGAGCGCGTCATTGCCTCTCGTCTCAGCGGGCATCTGTCGCGTGTCGGCCCCGACTTGGCGGACAGCCAGTATGGCTTCCGGCAGGGACGATCGACGATCGACGCGATCATTCGCGTCCGTTCCCTGTCGGAGCAGGCTGTGTCCCAGGGTGGCGTGGCGTTGGCGATAAGCCTCGACATCGTCAACGCCTTCAATTCCCTGCCCTGGGACGCGATCGGGGGGGCGCTGTCACACCATCGTGTGCCCCCCTACCTGCAGGCCATCATCGTCGGGGGCTACTTGCGCGACAGGTACATCTCGTACATGGGACAGGACGGTGCAGTGCACCGTAGGGAGGTGTTGTGCGGTGTTCCGCAGGGGTCCGTGTTGGGGCCCCTCTTATGGAACATCGCATACGACGCAGTTCTGCGTGTCGAACTCCCCGCCGGCGTGAGTGTCGTCTGCTATGCGGACGACACTCTGGTCATTGCCAGCGGGGAGACCTTCGAGAGGACCACGAGGCTCGCCGAGCTTGGGGTTGAATTGGTCGTCGCTAAGATCCGCGAGTTGGGCCTTCAAATAGCGCCTCACAAGACCGAGGCGCTATGGTTCCACGGACTGCCCAGGAGCAGGGAACCGCCCGACTCGTGGGTTCGCGTCGGTGACTCGCCGGTCCGGGTGGGGCGGTACATGAAGTACCTAGGCCTCACCCTGGACAGTCGCTGGGGCTTCGAGGAGCACTTCGAGCGCCTAGTCCCCCGGGTCGAGAGGGTAGTGGGTGCTCTGCACAGACTGCTGCCCAACCTCGGGGGACCGATCGAGGAAGTTCGCCGCCTCTACGCGGGGGTCGTGCGATCCGTGGTGGTCTACGGAGCCCCGGTGTGGGCTCCGCGGTTACGAATCCGACGCTGCAGGACCAAGATCTACAGCCTGCAGCGGAGGATGGCCATCCGGGTCGCACGAGGATACCGCACGATATCCTTTGAGGCGGCGACGATCCTAGCGCGCTTCCCGCCCTTGGACATACTGGCGGACATGGACGCGAGGGTCTATGACCGGATCCGCGAAGTCCGCCAGAGAGGTGAGGAGGCGCCAGCGCTCGAAGGCATACGCCGGCGGGAACGGAGGCGCGCGTTCGCGGAGTGGCGCGCGCGGCTCTCCGATGAGCGATACGCGCGCAAACGCGTCGTCAACGCTCTCCTGCCGGTCCTCGAAGCCTGGGTGAGGAGGAAGACAGGGCGAGTCACTTTCAGGCTTGCACAGATCATCACTGGACACGGCTGTTTCAGTGATTATCTGTGCAAGATAGGACGCGAAGCGACGACCAATTGCCACCACTGTGGAGGAGACCAGGATTCCGCCCAGCACACGCTCGAGGCGTGTCCCGCGTGGGACGCGGAGCGGCGGATCCTGGTCCGCCGGATCGGATCGGACCTTTCCCTGGGCAGCGTAGTATCGGCTATGCTGTCCGGGGAAGCGGCGTGGGGGGCTGTGACCTCCTTCTGCGAGACAGTCATGTCCCAGAAGGAGTCCGCCGAGCGGGATCGGGAGAGAGCTGATCCCGCTCGCCGACGTAGGCGCCGTGCTGCGCCACGTCGGGGCCCCCCGGCCCTGATGCCCAGGGCCCAAAACAACGGGCTACCCTCGGGGTCGAGAACGTCCAGGGTGTGGGCCCCGGACGTTCCCTGACGACGACGACCCTGAGGAGGACGGCGGCGGGCGTGGCTCCCCGCCGCCGTGCACTGCGAGGGTGCAGGGGGAGCGACCATCTGCTCCCCCGGGGCGAGCTCCCGCGAGGGAGCGCGGCACATGAGGGGCACCGGCGAGTTCTTCGGGAGGGCCCGGAGTCCCTCTGACGTGCTGAAGGCGGCCACCGGGGAGGTTTTAGTGGGTAAGAATCCCACATACCCCAGGCCTTTCCCACAAGAGGCCTGGGAATCTTTGGAAGATTTCCTCCTCGTGAAAAAAAAAAAAAAAAAAAAAAAAAAAAAGGTTAGGTTAGGTTAGGTTAGGTTAGGTTAGGTTAGGTTAGGTTAGGTTAGGTTAGGTTAGGTTAGGTTAGGTTAGGTTAGGTTAGGTTAGGTTAGGTTAGGTTAGGTTAGGTTAGGTTAGGTTAGGTTAGGTTAGGTTAGGTTAGGTTAGGTTTACCGGACGGTATCCGCGGGGGCAGCCTGTGTATTGGCAGGCTCCCCCCCGTGGGAATTGGAGGCGGAGGTGCTCGCCGCCGTTTATACAATGACGGCGGCGAGGAAAGCAGTGGGAGAGCGCCCGACGTTTGAGGAGATTATCGGAACCAGACGTCGGGCACAGGCGGAATCGCTGCGGCGATGGACGGAGGACCTGGCGAACCACAACTATGGGATCCGCACCATAGAAGCGGTTCGCCCGGTCCTGAAAGGGTGGTGCGAGAGGAGGAAGGGCTCCCTCACGTTTCGGCTTGTGCAGGTACTATCTGGACATGGCTGTTTCGGATGGTATCTGCACAGGATAGCCAGAAGGGAGCCCACCGCCGCCTGCCACGAGTGCGGCGCGGAGGTGGACTCAGCGCAGCACACTCTGGAGGAGTGTGCTGCCTGGGAGCAGGAGCGCCGCACTCTGATGGCGGCGATTGGAGGGGACCTGTCACTGCCGAGCGTAGTCCAAGCTATGCTCGCAAGTGACAGGTCATGGGAGGCAATGGTCTCCTTCTGCGAAGAGGTGATGGCGCAGAAGGAGACCGCGGAGCGGGCCAGGGAGGAGGATCCCCTGGCAGATCCGCTCCGGCGCAGACGCGTGGGGAGGAGAAGGAGGCGTTTCGATCGCCTCCTTCCACCCCACTAGCCGAAACCAGGGTGATGGTCCGGGGGGACCATCACCTATTGCACGGTTTCGGCGGTCTGGGAGACGGCTGGGGTAGTACCAGGCCGTCTCCCTTTAGCGCTGGTGGCCCGGCGTAAGGCTGGGCCGTCCGTCGGGGCGTCTCGGCTAGTTTGCTACCGCGATCACGGGCGCCCCACACAAAGACGGAAGCTGGTACACCGTGGGTTTTTAGTGGGTACACGGCCGACTGCCGGACTCCCACATACCCCTCCCGCCTCCCCCGAGGCGGAAGGGGACCCATAAAGGGTTTTCCCACGAAAAAAAAAAAAAAAAAAAAAAAAAAAAAAAAAAAAAAAAGGTTAGGTTAGGTTAGGTTAGGTTAGGTTAGGTTAGGTTAGGTTAGGTTAGGTTAGGTTAGGTTAGGTTAGGTTAGGTTAGGTTAGGTTAGGTTAGGTTAGGTTAGGTTAGGTTAGGTTAGGTTAGGTTAGGTTAGGTTAGGTTAGGTTAGGTTAGGTTAGGTTTTTTTTTTTTTTTTTTTGTTAAATGACTGTGCACAGAGTGTGCACAGCCGCCGCTTTTCCCCTGACATGATCAGGGACCTTTTCTAGGTTTTATATTTTTTTGTATTGGGGTGTTTTTCTTTTTCCCCTATGGGTAAATAATTTTTTCAGATATGGTTTTATTTTAATGTATGTATAGGTATATCATTTTTTGTCTTATAGTACTATTAGTACATAACAATTTTTATTTTATTGCGGCGTGTTATAGTTTAAGTATCTAATAAAATTAACAATGGTTTCCGGTTACGATTAAATTGTAATCTAAAGATTAATACAATTGTGTATATTATAATTTACTTAATAAAGTTATCAGTTCAATAATCTCAATAAAAGTGTAAAATTGTAAAGTTTCAATTGTGCTGTATAAATTAATAGAATGGTGTATTTGGTAAAATTAGAGTAAAATAAATTCGAAATATCAACCGTTTAGTTAAAAATATTTAAATTTTAAATTAAATTGAATAAAATTGACTTAAAATTGAATAAAATTTAAATTAAATAAAATTGAAATTGAATAAAAATTGGATTAATTGAAATATAATAAAAATTGGATTAAATTTAAATTGAATAAAATTGACTAAAATGGTCTTTGGTTGCGGTTTTCGGCGAACGCGACACGTGTTGTGTGTGTGTGTGTTGTGTGTGTTTATGGCCCTGTTCAGTTTAATGTACATTTGGCTGTATTCTTATGAATATAGGGAATGTGACACTATTTATGACAGGGCCATAAACGTGAGTGTGAATGTGGGAGTGTTTCATGTGCAGTGTGTGTTTGGTATTGTGTTTTTGTGTGTGTGCGGATTGTATGTATGCACAAATGCATCCGACAACACCTTAGTGTTGTCGTGTACATTTGTGTGGTGTTGTGTGCTGTGCCTTCAAGTGCGGCCTGGATACTCTCCAGACCAACATTGCACAGAATGTGGCTGTCAAATAAAATTTGTACGGGTACCCAGGTCGCACTTGAGAGTGTTGTGTGGGTTGCGTGTTGTGAGTGTTTGTGATAGCATTTGTGTTGGGTTGTGTCGCGTTTGTCGGGTACGCCGTTTTTGTCTGGCCTCTGTTGCACGCCCGCGGCGACCTTAACAATACGCGACGCTCGACCGCGCGATATTGTCCCATTTCTTTCGAATGGGACAGTCCCCGTCGAAAGCGTTGTGCCCGGTGTCTTTGCCCTTGGAGATTGTGCAGTTCCTGCACTTGGGCGTTCCGCCCGCTGCATAGCGCGGGCAGTCTGCACGGGGGTGCGGGTCACCGCAGTAGCTGCAGAGATCAATAGGATCCTTGCAGCTTCTGCGGCCATGCCCGTACCCCAGACACCGGGTGCACTGCACCAGGGGGGACTGGTCCTCGACCTCCACCCGCTGCAGATCGATGTGGACCTTGCCCACCGACGTCAGCCTCAGCCACATCTTGGGAGACACCTGGAGGACAACGTGGTTCTCGAAAGGGTTCCTCGCTCTCCTCCGGTATCTCACCACGACGGCGCTGAAGTCGGCGTCGGTGAGGTCGGCCAGTCGATCTGCGTTTTGGGTCCGCAGCGACGCTATGATGTCCTCGTCGGTGTTATATGCGAGGACATCTTTGATGATAACCAGCGGGTTTTTATTGCGCGCCTCCTCCACCGTAAGGTCGCCCGTGGTCCTGAGCTTCTCAGCCATCTTGGCTATCTCCTCTTTGGTGGAGCAGCTCAGGACCACTTTCTGGTCTCTGACCTTACGGACACGCTGCACCTGGAACCCGCTGGTCTTGGCGTCGAGCGCCGTGCGGACCTTCCCGAGCACCTCCTCGCTCGTATCCATCTCCTCGCGAGAGGAGACGATGATTGAGTGGTGGCTCGGTGGGGTGGGGGGTCGTGCGGGGGCGGCGAGCGTCTCTGCGTACGTTGGGACATTTGGGGGTGTGGCCGCTACGATATCGGTGACTTTTGAGCTGACGGCTTCAGCGACCGCTTTCGTGGCCAGCAGCTCCGCCATTATCTGCTCGTGGCGCTCTATTCCACGGTTCCCGTGTTCCGCGGTCGCCATTATATGGTCCATTTGGCCCTTTACTTCTTCTGAGGCCGTCCTTGCCGCCAGCACCTCCGTCATTATTTCCTCGTGGCGCTCTATTCCACGGTTCTCGTGTTCGCCGGCCGCCATTATAACGTCCATTTGGGTCTTGACTCCATTTGTGGTGTTATATAGGGCTATCACGTTGTCACTTATTCCGAGGAAACATTGCCTTGAGTAGTGATCCGTCCGTGTTTGGAGTTCTATCATCCGATTTTGCTTGTTCACTACTTCTTGGAGTAGTTTGTCGTTCTCCTGCAGAAGTGCGGTATGGTCCTCTATCTGCTTCTGCAGGGCGGCGGCGTCCAAGGTGACCATTCGACCTTCTTTGGTCTGCTTCTCGACCAAGCTCTTTCCCCCGTGTCCGGACTCCACGAGTTCAACTATAATCCGGTAGAGCCGGTTTATAGCGGTCAACACCT